>OY754987.1:12573346-14070846 GCA_963576475.1 Molanna angustata
TAATCTAAACCTTTACTTCTTACTCTTTTGTAATCATTTTTCTTATAACTACTTGAATGTAACATTTGTGCGCCTTATATATTTTGTATCCTCTATATGTAAAAAATTTGTATACCTTATTGTGTAAAAGTAACAGCCCCAGAACAGGTTTTGCCTAGTGGGGCGTTACTTACTTTACCTATATATGTAAAAATGTCTTTGTATTAACAATAAATAAATAAATTAAAACCGTCTAATACACTATGAAGTTACGTGTTAGTAAGGTATCGTGTGCGTTAAAAAGGGTTTATACGTGGATTACTTAATTTATCGGAAACCCAAAATTTATTGAAACTTTAAAGGTCATTCAATTTGATTATATGCACTCTTCAAACATATTCTTCTTCAGCCTGTAGGCCTCCCCCTTGATCCTCCACAATTCCCTGTCTTGGGCACACTGCATCCATCTCCCTCCAGCACATTCCAGGTCTGCCGACGCCTCATCGGCTTGTTCTCGGTCGCAATTCTACGATCTTTTTGGTTCATCGAGAATCCTAGCGTCTGGCAATATGCCCAGCCCAGCTCCCCTTAAGACCAGCGACCCTCTCCGCTACATCAGCTACTTTGGTTCTTTCTCCAATCGTGACATTTTTAATTCAGTCCCTTATTGAAATACCTAGCAACTTTCTCCCCATAACTCTCTGTGTCACTAACAGCTTGTGCATTATTCGTTTTGTAAGAGCGATGTTTCCATTCCATAAGTAAGCACTGGGAGAATACATGCATCGCTCTTTAAACATGTAAGAGATTTATTTCTCTATGGCATATACTTATGGAGTAATTAAAAAATGCTGTTAAAATGATATTTTTACTATTTTTATGCTGAATTTTTAAAACATGTGCCGAACACTCACTAGAGGAAAATTGGAAATAAGTAGGTACTTAGTACTAGTACTTTAGAAACACACTGTTCAACATATTTTTTGAGAAATTTCATTTCAAAAATGCAATGTTTGAGTTATGTGGCCATTTGAAAAGGTCATATAATTTCGCATTTATGGTATTTTAATTCAAATTACTCAAAATGTGTATTTCGAAAAAAGTATTTTTAACATTTTTTTTACTGTATGGTCGTCACACAATTTTAAAATTTTGTGCTTAAAGAGTACATACAATCAAAGTGAATATTCGAGATAGTTCTTTCATTTCAAGTCAGATTTGTTTGTTGTTTGATTATCCGATAATTTGAATCAGATATTAACTATTTTTCCTTAATAATATGATTAGGGTACGGATAAGAGTATATATTTCAAAAGCAGACAATGGAATAGGTCTTAATGATAGCCAACTAACATACATAGATAGATACTAAACGATAGAGAGTCTGCCGTACGAATGTGCGGCGGCAATTCATTCCAATCTTTGGTTGATGCGAATTTATAACTCCCTTCAAAGGCAGTGGTTTAATGTCTGGGGAGAATAAGTAGATATCTAGCAATACTCATGAAAAAACACCATTCATGTTAACGAAAGGTCAAATAATATCAGAACCAAATTAACACCAGCATATACATACAAGCAGGTTTATAGGTTTCCTCGGTAAAGGTAATGCTCACTGCTTTCCCGATAATATTAAAAGGAATAAGAAAGAAAGCGATATTGGTTGAATTTTGGCTAATCGACAAGGAAATTAAACGTCAAGTCGTAGAGGAAATTTGAAGGAAAACCTAATTACCCGCTTGACAAATTCAAAGGTGTGGTTGGCCGATTCTTAGAATTACTATATCGCCTAGCTATAGACATTTCTAAAGAGACGATAATCAATCTATGTCATATTCGGTGGCCGCTTTGAAAAATACCAATGTCCCCATACAGCCAATTCCGGTCGCAGAATTTTCGAAGTAGTCACAAGTAGTCGCAGTTACTAAAAAGTGTGGTAACAGTTACTACACATTGCGACCGAAAAAAATTCGGTAACTTTTTGTCGACACTGTGTAGACACAAAGTCTACACATTTGTGTGCACTTTCATTGTATACACTTTGTGACTAGTTTGCGACTAGTTTGTGACTAGTGTACACTTTGGGAAAAAGTGTAGTAACTGTGTGGTAACAGTGTGGAAACATTGTTACCAGAATATTTAAATCTGCACACAATGTGTGGTAACTGTTTCCACATTGTTACCACACTAGGCCGCGAACATAACAATGCTAAGTTTAGAGAAAAATTCTCAAACTGTTTTGATAGCTTGCCTCGTATCGTCATTAATATTGCATTCATTATGAGTAAACAACCAAAACGATTCCGTCTCTCGTCGACTTTTTACAGAAAAAATAATAAGTTAATCAATTCACAAAATCTAACTCCAATTAAGTATTTTTAAGATACTTATTTAAATATTTCATTTTCACCTTCTCAGACTATGTAATACATATAAGCTTTTTATAATTTCACAATTAATTTCATTTAATCGTATTGCTAACTGACGTTTCGTGTCATGATTTTCTCTAGCGTGATAGAAAGCTTTTTCATCTATATGTTATGTCATATATCAAATATGCTTGAAGTAAATAAATAAATGTGCAAATGATCGTCTATCTTAAACAGGAATATTTCTTTGTTAGTTTGACAAATATAAATAAGCGGAACACTTAACATGGTAACATGAATATTTTTTCATACTTTATTTTAATATAATATATATTTTTTAATTATTTTTTATAGGAGATATTTGTTTTCCTTTAAGTCTTTTTGTGAAGAAAATAAACCTATTATTATTGAGTCGTAGGTCTCGTAGTGTTCAAACGTTCTCAATGTAAAAACAATTTTATAATAATAATAATAATAAAAATTTATAAAGCGCCGTTTAGTGATACAAGATCACTCCAAGGGCGCTGTAGCTTATTTGTTGGCTCTACGAAACAAGGCAGTCTTAAGAAGTTTACCGAAGGTGTCAATGCTCTGAGCTCCACGTATGTCAAGAGGCAATTTATTCCATTTTAAAGGCCCGTTCACACTAAAACCGCGATCATAGTAAGCCGCCTTATTGACGATTTATATAAAAAAATATGCAGCGATGACTCGTAGCAACACAGCACACTAGACTTATGACGCGCAGCCGCTTCCCCGCACTATGGAGCATTGATGGACACTGTTCAAATATTTTTTTTATACATTCAACAATTTGCTTTTAATTTTTATTTTAATATAAATAATTTAGTTAATTAAACATCAATAATTTGAAAAAAAAAATTATTTTCAATACAATAAAATATTATCAATATTTCAAGACAATTTGCACATAGAAACGGAAAAACTAAACAAAAAACAAATTACAAAAATTTCTTTTCACATAAATAAATACCTAACACTAATGATATAACACCGTGTGCTTTGATTTTGCATTTTATTTTTCTCCAATTCCCGGAAGGCACACTAGTGTCATCTCTTCTCAGTGCTTCGAGATCACTGTTTTTTTTTATTCTTGGCCAAAAGAGGATATCTTCTACGATTTAGGTCATGGGTATAAGCGATATAAGCTTCGATGAACCCTCTTTTGTTAAAATGATGAAAAGGGCAAGCTGCGTTTTGTTTTGAAAGTTTGAGAATAACTGTAAACGAGTAAAATATGTGAATCCATTTTGTAAATTCGGTAAATGTCAGATGAAAATATTTTTTTTTCATTATTCACCAATATTATGGTTATTTTTACTCATATATCTATATTATTATAATTATAATTGATTATTCTATCAAACAGAAACATCTTAGCTTTAAAAATGCATGACTTATTGAATAAAAATAATTCGTACATTTCGATATTATTGTTTAAATTACGATAATATGATGGCGCGTTGGTTAAAATCAACATATTTGAACGAATTACACAGTAAATTTCTTTTCCCACTAAAAATCTAGTTAAATATGTCATGATAATCAATATTAATAATATATATGTACTTATATTGACAAACTGTAATGGCGGTGTTATATTGTTTTTTTTTTAATATTATTTTATCACTAACGAAAAGATGTCAAACTAACTAGTGAACGAGGAGGGGCGGAGCTAAAAGTAGTCGCAAAGTGGTAACAATGTGTCCACACGGTTACGGAACATTGTGACCGAAATGTTACTGTGTCTACTGTTCCCCATTTTCGGTCGTAGTGTAGGAACAGTGTCTACTTTGCGACCAGAATATGTTACTAGAATACATCGTGTCTACACATTTGTGTCGACTTTGTGTAGGAACGGCGACCGAAAATGGTTATATGGGTCACCTTACACGAAATTAAAGCGAAGCACGCATAACTGATTAAAGTAAAGATAATCTAATAAATTGATTTTTTAAAGAGTAAATACACTAAAACAACAAAAAAATGAAGAATTTTAGGTCAAATTTATAAGAAAACGTCTGAAAAATCAAAAAGGCTACAAAGCCTGAACAACCAAAAATAAACTAACACTAAAAATCTTTTTTTCCTATATGTACATTTAATAATAGATGGGTAAAATAGATGGGTCGATGGCAGAGCGGTTAGCGCGCTGGCTTGTAATCCAGTGGTCGCAAGTTCGAATCCTGCCTCGACCGATTTCGTTCACCTATAGCACAAGCATTTATGCTTAGTTTAGGGAATGTAGGATGATACATGCACTTGTTTAAACAAGGACATATTCATTTAAAAAGAAAAGTTGGAATAATTTTTCCTGTGGTAAAAAGGTGATTTAAAAAATTGTTGTATGATAAATTTTGCTAGTGCATTTTTTACACAATCGTTTTCCAAATCATAATTATTATTTAAAATAACATAACTTCAGCAGTATGAATGTATTGCGCATTATGACAAATGGCGTGGAAAATGAGTGTGAATCTAGCTCAAGTTGCAAAGAAACTATCAAAGGCAGACCTCAGGTTTTCTAAATTCAACAGATTAGCGCCAGATTACACCAATAATCGAAAGGAGGTTTCTGTGCTGGCGAAGGTAATTTCGTACGCGACCGTCACGAATCTTCAAACATACTTCTGACAGTTCGTTCTGTTCGTTTCATTATATACGAAAAGACTCCTAGTCATTATGGGTTAATATAGCCGGCGCTCGATAACTGGAGCAAAGCTAAACACTGAAAAATGCCATGAACACAAGTTCGCTCGGTTCGACGCTTCCCAACATTCGAGACTACACACCTAAAAAAACTGTAACTAAATCCACAATCGCAAAAAACACGGGATGATGATGTTGAGAATAGAAAAATGATTGTTTGCCACCACGAGGAATCGTCCAAGTGTTTCATAACAAATGAAAGAAAACGCCAGGAAAATCAAATGGAGGAGCAAAATTGGGTCAAAGAGACAATTGAACTACATTTATTAGTATCGAAATTTAAAAGACAATGTATATGCAAAGCATATTTAAAATGATTTGTGAAAATATAGGTATTAGACCAAGACCCAGCGAGTGCCAAATTTACGTCATAGTATAAAGGCTGATTTTTTTCTGTAAAATTGGCTGAAATGTGGTGGCTTTCGGAGAAATCAGCCTTCAAAGTGTTCAAAATTGCAATTTGAGCACGTCAGTTATAGTATGAAGCGTTTTTATATTTACTAAAGAAGTATATTAGAAATTACGTCTGCATTTACAGATACTTTCGTTGGTGGAAATCCCTCAGAGAGACACCTTTAATGAGACATAACAATTTACTAAACTTCTTTCGTAGTAAATATAAATTAATCACGCTAAATACTATAGCGCTTCATAATGACCAGTTAAAAGAGTAACACTTCAAAGGCTGTTATCTCCAAAAGCCACCACAACTCAGAGTATATATCTTCCAATCGCTATTACCTGCTGTGGTATCCCTTTACAGAAAAACATCAGCCTTTGTACTATAACTTAAGTCTTACATGAATTTTATGTTTAATATACAAAAACTTGAGTTTTTCTTGATTCAATTTGTAATTAAATATTCAACAATTTTACTATTTTTTTGTTGTTAATTTGTTGTTGAATGGGTAAATATGTTATTGTTCCGAAAAACTTTGTACAATGAATATTTTCTACTATACATTTTGCTTTTAATAAAATATATTATAAAATGGAAGGAAGAAGATTCATCGTAAAACACAGAATAAAAGTAATATTGAGAACCAACCGTATAATATATACAACCTGTACGCATTTACAAGCAGTTCCAATTGTTGTACTTAGTTACAAAGTTAAAAGAAATTGGATTGAATTGAACATTAGAGGCAGAAAAAAGTAGGAAGTAATCTGTTGAAAGGTGTTTAAGTAGTAGTAAAAGTTAAAGAATAGGAGAAAAAAAAAACTACTTCGACAATGAGGCAAGTATGTCATTTTAGAAATAAACCAATCTGTAGACATATACTCGACAGGCGATCTGTAGTTTATTTGATATGGACATTGATTCTCGAAGACATCAATCCTCCATCTCTCTTTGTTATAGTTATCGGCAAATAATTTGAGAAGGCACATGGGCTGACGATTTGGGTTTGTTTTCTATTGGTATTTTTGCAAACTGCCAACACGAAAATTCTCGTCGTTATTATTTGTCGGAAACTATAACAAAGAGAGATGGAGATTGGAGAAGATGGAGAACGTTCTAAAATTTAAGAAATAAGGTCATTTGAACTTAATTTCGTATTCTATAACTGACGTTGTTCCTAAAACTAGAATCAACAAAATTAGGGCAGCATATATAGATAATAATATGAACTTAAATTGTATATGGCGCAGACTACGCATGCGAACTACGCACTGTTCGGCCATGTTTATTTATGTCACGTCGAAGTGATGTCGCCTAACCTAACATTACAATTGATCTGCACTGAAATTCTTAGTTTTTTTATTTTCAAAATATCGCTACACGTGTAAATAATCCATTGTGTTCCGGTATACAACTGATATTTTCAACTTAGCTAAAATACCCCGGACAGCTGTGGAAATAACTAGAAAGCTTCCAATAAGGTGTATACTAAAAACGTTATGACATTTGACTAGACTAAAATGTGGTAATAGAATAGAGAATTAATCAGCTGTACTGCAACGAAACGAAAAAGCTGAGTGATCCGACACAGTCAATGGACTAGTGAATCATCCAGGTGTCGGACCGAAAAACATATCACCTACACATTAATGTATCCAAATGGGAACTTTTAATCACTGTTGTTATTATTGCTATTAACTTTGTTATTACTTTTGCTTTTATTTTTATTGTTCTTTTTGTTAATACTTTGTTATTGGTTAGATACTACTTTTGTTATTTTTTTCATGTCTGTAAAGTACAGCATGTCGATGAATAAATTATTTTTTTTTTTTTTATTTTATTAGGCAATTCACACAATATTGTATGATTTGTGCCATATTTGTATTCACAGAACACTCAAACTTAAATATAAACAAGACATACACTATGAACAGTATCAAATAAAAGAAAGTCACTTAACATGCGCTTCTACAGTTCCACTGTAAAATGTTTTGTGATTTTGAACCATTTTTTAAAAAAGAATTTAAAAGCGGGATAAGATTGGCAACGTTGGACGGTAAATTAAAATTTGAGTTGGAAATTAAACTAATAAGAATTTGCGTAATTAAATATACAACAGAATGGGCATCATCTTGGAAAATATTTTCTTGGACTTCATTAGATGCAGAAGTAGTTGACTGGCTTAAAACAGCGCATCCATTTGTAGGATGGCTAGCTTAACCATTTGAATACGACATGCACTTGTTTATTTCTTTAATATTAATATGAGGAATTGTCTGTTTTTGAGTTTCTGATGACATTTTAGTGTATATTGTTTTTTTAAAACTTTGTTTATTGTTCAATTGGTTATTAGTCACTTCAGAATAGCTTTTCACAGAAGTTGGGAAGAGTTGAGATGCTTGCAGATATGATATATTTTTTGTAGCCATTGAATGTTTAATATTTTTTTGCCGAGTGAATTCCGGGCACATTGGGCTTGTAGCTGAATGAGATCCTGAACAGTTTATACACTTTAAAAAGTCCACCACTTGGCAAACTTCACCAAGGTGACTATCTCCACATTTGAAGCAGCGAGTTATAGAATGACACTGAATCTTCATGTGACCAAAGCGACAACAGCGATAACATTGGATGGTTGGAAATACATAAGTTTCAACTTTCAAAGAGTTATAAAAAAGGTAAACATACTCTGGGAGATTTTGTCCTTCAAACGTTAAGACAACGGATTGAGATGGTTTCCACATTGTTTCTCCTGATGATTTATCTTTAAAATTGAGGCGTCTTGCTTTTAAAATCTTCCCAATATGGTTTGGTACTGCACAATTTTCTATAATATCGTCAATCGAAAAGTCTGTTGAAATACCACGAATCAAACCCATTTTTGTCACTTTAAATCTAGGTATATATATATGCCTTTAAATTATTTATTTTTAAAAAAATGGCTGTCGTGAATTGATTCGCACTCTTAGCATCTTTGAAAGTAATTGAGATTTTATTTCTCCCTTCTGATTTTACTCCACCCGGAGAAATATTTTTAATGTTATGTTTAATAAGGATATTACCAATTTTCATTGGGTGAATATTCTTGCTAGAGTCAATATCTTGAACGAAAACAATGTAAGGCCCAGGCGAATTTTCCAGGTATTGGATTTCAATTTCACTATGAGTATTGTACAATTTTTCCGGAGAACTATTTAAATTTGGAGCTTTAGACGGATGGATAATGTCAGAATTATTTGTGTTAGGTCTCTTGTTGTTTTGTTTAGGTGGCGTTGACATGTCAGATTTTTTAACACTTAGACTTGGTCCCGGATCAGGTGGAATATCCATATTCATGGATAATGAACGGATACAAACTAAAACTCACAATAATGAAATTAGTGCACAATAAATATAAAATACACTTATATTTTAGTAAAAAAACAATATTTTTTTCAGAGCGAATATAAACACAAACTTGTTGACAACCCGGTTGCTAAGCGACGATCGAATAAATTATTATTATTTATTATATTAGGTTAAATTATCTTTTATTTTAATATTTAAAGTTTAAATCATTCTATACTTATTGTACTTTAAATAGGCTTTCAAGCCGTAAATTTGAAATAAATAAATAAATTACTATTATTATTACTAAATTGCGACTTACTTGGAGTAAGAACGTTCCTAAATATTAACGTTCTTGTTTCAGCGTTATAAAATATCAACTTGGACTAAGTGGAATAGGAACGCACCTACTTTAGTCGGAACGTTATAACACATGGAAATATTTATTTAAAGTATTTTTCTATAATATTTTTACAACGCTGTGAGGCACCAGCTTAGAATAGTGCTTCCATTATTTTAAATCATCGTTTTCGAGTGTCCCGTAAGAGCCGGGTAATCGAAAATACAACAGGCAACAATAACATCTCACATAGTTCAGCAATGAGGTTCACCACCCATTCTGAATGCAGTGCCTTTTTTGGTGAAACGAGACTGGTGTGTGGGTATACATAGATGTGTTGTTCTCCCTTTTATAAGGCAATGCACACCCGGACACCTTTCGCTGGTTACCCCACATTGTGGGATATGCCGTGATGGTATGAATGAATAAATGAACGTTCTTAAAAAGTTATAAAATCGGACGAATATCTCCGAAACGCTGTAACCCTTACCTAGTAATATAACGCAGGTGTAATTTAATTAATTGCTGTTGATAATGGCGATTGAGACAATGTTTGTTTAGATTGTAAAATTCTAGTAAGTTATTCTGACTTTGAAACTATACAGATAGCACCCACTTAGGTAAACCTAGATAATTGATTTCAATGTTCGGATACTGAGGTTTAAACAGCTGAGTGTGGTACATTCTAAGAGCTACTACACAAGTAGTAGTACGGCATGATGCAAGATAAAGACGATGACGATGATGTCACATTGACAACAGATGGAAGGAGGGTGAAGGTGGCGGTACCTTCCGTGCGAGAGACAAGACTGGACAGACACCTGCGTACAACGGTCCCCACGCGACACCAATACGCGGAGAGCAGAAAACGCAGAGGTAAACCGACCAGAAGTAAAATAAACTGGCGGGAAAGGTAATGTGGAAGTGGTTTAACCCGTTCGACGCCAACAACAATAAACTGAGAAAATATAGTAAAACATATAACCGTCTTCTTCATTTTCTTGGCGGGGTTGGCTTTGGTTATACTAATTATTTATGAAATGAACTTGTAATTCTGGCGCGGTTCAGGCATTGTCACCTCATGTATAAGGACTGTTGATTTCATTGTTTACAACAACAAAAAAACAATTTTTCAATAGATGACGTCACAAAAAGGTTTCTTCGTTACTTCATAGATGGCGTTTTCCTATAAATATATATTGCAACTTCGTCTCTATTAAGATATAATGATTTGATATAATTGGAATTGTTTGAAAATATACTAGAATGTAAATTCGAAAAAAGTTAAAACTAGATGAACATTTTTAAAGATCCTATTAAAAATTATTTCAACATCGATTTCTTCTTCTTCTTCTGGTTTAAGACCGAGGGCTTGTTTTTTCGGTCGAAGACTGCCTCTTGTGATCTGGATGTCCAGCTGTCACTCTTTTTTTCACATCGAATTCACTAAATTCCCTAAATTAAAAACGTTGTGAAATGCGTTCCTCTCTTTTATTTTATAAAAAATATTATTATTTTTTGTTGAAATTTTATAAAAATAAAAGTAATAAATTGAAAATTAAGAGTAACCAATTATTATTTTTTAGATATTGTATTTTTATGTCTTTGTTATAAATTAAAATATTACTTGATAATTTAAATGACTATGCTGCCGACCGCCGTGGCACAGTTGGTGAGCTGTTCGGTTTCTGTGCGGGCGTCCTGGGTTCGATTACCAGCGAAGGAGAAACTTATTATCATTTATTTATTTCTCAGGCAAATATTGCTTCTCTGGGCTAGAAACACTCGTTAGTTGGAAGAAATTGACATACCGCAATAATATCGCCACTTGCGCAGGGTGCAAGGAAGTGTTCATAATTATTATTTTTATTACTATGTCTGGGTTGTTTCCACAAAAGTAACGGTAATAGTAGGTATAGGTACCTCAAATATTTTGATTTAACGAAATTGTTCAAAAATGCGTCGTTTGACGGCATAAGATTTCAATGAAACACCAACAGTGTTATTTATAAAAATAAATTTGGTTCAATTGAACCCGGTTCAAAGTTTTATTCTGAAATTCAAATATTCTTATACAAGAATTATTTATTTTTATATGAGAATATTTGAATTTCAGAATAAGACTTTGAACCGGGTTCAATTGAACCAACAAAGTAGGTATAGTATTTGATTACATAAAATTCTTCAATACTTTTGGTTATTTCATTTAAATCTGATACCGTTAAACGACGCAATTTTGATCAAATTTATGAAATCAAAGTATTTTAACTACTATTACTGATACTTTTGTTGAAACAATACTGCCTTAGTCACCGTTAAACGATATATAAATACGCTGAAAATTATGAAATCATGACATCGACAGTTGGATTTAGTGTATTGAATTTAAAATTGCCATTTTTTGTGTTAAATAAATAAAATAATCAATACATAAGATAAGAGTTATATTATTGTAAAGACATCAAACGGGTTAAAATACTGACGTGTATAAATAAAACACCTCTTCGCATCGCTACGAGCCTGATACAAGACCGCCACTCACGCGAATGGAAAGAACGGGACAAGGTCGTACTTGTCAATCAAACGATGATACAGAACCATTCCAATTTCAGTGTACGATCTGTACCTTTTGATATGCCTCCTGAGATAATGAATGGCGACCAACTGTCCTACCATCTCTTCTAGACGGCGTATATATGAGACTAAGCGATAAGTGATCCAATATCGATACAAATTATATCAACATATATTAATTTCAAACATATGATAATAATATGATGGCCTCTTCGACAGCATAATTAACAGCCTCATTACGTTATTCCACAGCCTCATTACGTTCTTCCGACCAGCAAATTGCTTTATTTTTTGCACTAGCCGCCCATTTTTTCTGCAATGATAATTCCTATCCATCCATCAATAGATCATGACATGTGTCGAACATCGTTGGCCGGCTGACAATACCTGCTGTCAGAAATAGTTTTAGAAATATGTAGGTTGCTTAGTTTAATTAGTTTTTAATACTCTATCCCAACAGGCCTTGTGGCTTAGTTGGTTAGGTATCTGACCGCTGATCCAATTTTCCCGGGTTTGATTCCCGGTGGAGACATAGTTTTTGATTGTGTTTTCAGTCTGGATCTGAGACGATTAATATCGTAAGCCTCCTGAATGTGGCAACTTGTTATGGTGCGTGTAAAATTAATATTAGACATAGTAGGTTCCTGTAAGTTGCGAGAAGTAATATAAAATAAAATAAATAATACCTTTTAATAAATGAGAACTCTTCGAGCAATAGCCGGTCTCACGCTTAGAGACAGAATAAGAAACACGAGAAAGAGAGATCTGCGAGGTTGAGGATGTCGTCAGATGGGGTCGGCAAAGAATGAGATTCTGGTATGCCCATGTAAATAGTATGGAGGCATCCAGGATCCCTTACATAGCACTACACAGCCGACCCGAAGAAAGACGACCATCAGGCAGACCACCAAAGAGGTGGAAGGACAGCTGGGACTCAACCTCGCAGGAGAACAACGTCTCTGCAAATAACAGGCCCTTAGGCCTAACATAAGAAGAAGAAGAAGAACTTTTAAGAGGGCATATTAAGCAATATCGCATTTTGAAATGAATTTCTCAAATATGTTAAAAATGTTATTAAAAAAAACATAAGTAGTTATTTTCAACATTTCTCTAGTGAATACACAATTTTGAAATTCAGCATAAATTCCCTTAAAAAATATACTTTTTTACAGATATTTTTAATTAATCCATAACTATATAGGTGCTAGTATTTGGTGCTGAATGCTTAATAGAAAGGATGAAAATACACTATGTTGGTCTTTGAACGGAAGGTGTTAAAAATCTTTGGATCTCTCTGTGAAAATGTAATATGGAGGATATACATAGTACAACCATGAGATGGAGAACCTTTACAGCGTTCCAATACATCGACCAGCAAATGGGGGAAGGCCGAACCCCAAAGAAGATTCTCGACACATGACCGGAGGGGAGACCCAATCTGACGTGGATGGACGGCATACAGGAAGATTTAAAGAGTTTGCAAACTGGAGGCGATGGACCGGTCTTAATGGCGAAAAATTCTGGAGGAGGACAATGCTCACAATGGGCTGTAGAGCCAATGATGATGATGATGATATGTCGTAGAGAAATAAATATTTTATGTGCTTAAAGAGTGCATAAAATAAAAGTGAATGTCCGATTAAGTTTTTTCATGTCAAGTCAGATTCGTTCTAAAAATGTAAAAAATCGATTTTGGGTTTCCGATAATTCAAACCACGTATTAAGAGGACATATAACGCTAAATCTAGTGACTGAAAACATGATATATTAAAACCGCCTAATGCTCTATGAAGATACGCGTTAGTAAGGGTAACTATCGCGTGCGTTAAAAAGGGTTTATACATACGTGATTTAAATTATCGGAAACCCAAAATTTGTAGATTTTTTGTATCTTAAGAACCTGAATTGACTTGAAATGAAAAAACTTAATCGGTCATTCACTTTGATTTTATGCACTCTTTTAGCATATAAAACATTTATTTCTCTACGACACATAATTTTGGAGTAATAAAAAAAATGCCGAAAAAAAAGGATATTTTCAATATTTCTTTTAAGGGAATTTAGGCTGAATTTTAAAATTGTGTGACGAACACTAACTATAGAAATGTTGAGTACACTTATGTTTTTTTTTTCTAGAAACACACTGTTAAACATATTTGAGGAGTTTAGCCGTGGAATTATAAATAAAAAATAAACGTTTTTTATTTTTAAGGTTTATAAAAATTTTTAAGAAGTATTTAAGAAATTTGATTTGAAATTGGAGTGTTTAATGTCCCCTTAAACCCTTTTAGCACACGTGACAGTTCCCCTTACAAAAAAATAACATAATAGCGTATTAGGCGGATTTAATATATCACGTTTTCAGTCAATAGATTTAGCGTTATAGGTATGCCCTATCAACTGTAGCAGTTATTTGAAATGCTATTAGCAAGTAGCTTACCAACTATATACTCTAATATTGAGCACCTATTTTCGAAAGCAGGCTTGACATCATGTAAAGTTAATAAAACGTTAGAATATGAACTGAATTATTGGTGTCATTGAAATTCCTCGCAAATCCCTAAAAAATACCTCTTACTACTTATATTTTGAACAATCAGTAAGACTATGGAATAAATTAAATAATGATGCAACGCCTTCTCTATACATAAAAAACAAACAAAGAAAATTTATAATTTAAAAAATCATTCTTGAACGGTATTCCTTAAATTCCCTCGTTGGTGTCCTCTTTCTCACTATAGACTAAAAATATTGTGATCAAAAACAGTTGCGTCGAAAATATTGTGTGCCTGCATTATTAAATTTAATAATACATAAAAAGAACAAACGAACGAGGCTTAAATTCCACAAATATTTGAATAATACATGTCCCTATCATTTCATGAACCCCTGGTCCTAACGACTTTATAATTGTGACATTCCGTGCTCATTCATTTGTAGAACTAATAAAGAAACCATGTACATAGCCTAAAATAAGTACCAGTGATTAGAATAATATACAACAACAAAAATTCGAGATGACTTAATAAAAACGTGAATCCCGGTGGTCTAAACAATAGACCATGTCATGTCTCTTTTTTTCTAGTTGTTCTATATCATCGATCTGTCTTTGAACAATAATACAAGTCATTTTGGAAAGAGGAGCAACAGCTATTCTTTCGTGTTTTGGGCGATCGTTCCAGATGATCTCAATGTAAGATTTCCACTTGATGTAACGTTTCTTTTTAAATAAAGTTCTTAAATATATTTTTTATTTTATAATATATATAATAATAACTTGGTATACACCACTTTTGAGCACAAATAACTGTCGACCGGTTTCGAGAACGATGTTCTCATCTTCAGGATGACTTACGTACTAAATTAAAAATGAAAATATAGACTTAACCTAAACTAAAGATGTGGGAGGAGTCAATTCAAAAGTAGTGGGGCAAGCGACAACCCGGTGTTTGTGAAACGCAATATATAAATTATTTATTAATATATTTATTATTATTACTCTCCACACTATGGAATAGGGGAGAGTCATGATTTCGCAAAATTTAAGCGTATTTTTTTTACATCAATTTCTCAATGGGTATCATGTAGAGAATGCACACTATGAGTTTCGTCGTGATGTGTTTGTGTGTATGGCGTATACGCTGTACGCCGTACGCCGTACGCCGTACGCCGTAGCATTTATCTTTTTTGTGTCCTCTCTACAGCCCAAACTATAAGTCTGATCGACTTCATATTAACATCATATGTGTAAAGTGCAAAGACCTAGAGCTGATTAGTTTTCCATAGACAACTTTTGATTTCTTCTCTATGAATTCATCATTTACGTTGTTTTTTTTTTGTGTCCTCTCTGCAGCCCAAACTATAAGTCCGATTGACTTCATATTGATATCACATGTGTTAAGTCCATAAACTTAGAGCTGATTAGTTTTCCATAGACAACGGTTCATTTTTTCCCAATGTTTCTTTATGATTTCATCTATTAAAACTGAAAAAATGCTCTCACGACCTGGAAATTAGAGATATTTTAATTTGGTTTCAACTATTTATACAACACCAAGAATCTTCATAAAATTGTATTCAAAGTTGGTCAATGTTAAAAGAAAAATATTCAACGGTTTCAAAAATTATATTTTATTTAATGGATATTTGTATGAAACTTATATGTAACAAGAGAATTTTTTTATATTTGGCAATGATCAGTTCATTGATTTCATATTGATAGAAGAATATTAATAGCTTGAACTTAGAACTGATTAGCTTTTCATAGATATCATATAATTTCTTCATATGATATCACGTGTAAACATTGTCAAAATGCTCTAACGCTCTTTGAAACAAAATTTATCTGCTTTTTTTAAAATATTTCATACAACATAAGCAGTCTTCACTATACTGCATTAATAGTTTGTCTATCTTAACATAAAAATATACTATCGGAAGAAAATTTATATTCCTGGTAGTAACATTTAGTATGAATAAAAATGTAATTAGATAAATTTCTATGTATGGAAACGTTTAGTAATTTGATTTCATGTTATAATGTAAAGAGCTTGAACATAGAACTGATTAGCTTTCCATAAATAACAAAAAAAATCTTCATATGATATCACCTGTCAAAATTTGGAAAATGCTCTCGCGTTCTTTAGAACAAAATTTATCTGCTTTTTTTAAAATATTTCATACAACATAAGCATTCTTCACTATACTGCATTAATAGTTTGTTTATCTTAACATAAAAATATACTATCGGAAGAAAATTTATATTCCTGATAGTAACATTTAGTATGAATAATAATGTAATTAGATAAATTTCTATGTATGGAAAAGTTCAGTAATTTGATTTCATGTTATAATGTAAAGAGCTTGAACATAGAACTGATTAGCTTTCCATAAATAACAAAAAAAATCTTCATATAATATCACGTGTCAAAATTTTGAAAATGCTCTCGCGTTCTTTAAAACAAAATTTATCTGCTTTTTTTAAAATATTTCATACAACATAAGCATTCTTCACTATACTGCATTAATATTTTGTTTATCTTAACATAAAAATATACTATCGGAAGAAAATTTATATTCCTGGTAGTAACATTTAGTATGAATAAAAATGTAATTAGATAAATTTCTTTGTATGGAAAAGTTCAGTAATTTGATTTCATGTTATAATGTAAAGAGCTTGAACATAGAACTGATTAGCTTTCCATAAATAACAAAAAAAATCTTCATATGATATCACCTGTCAAAATTTGGAAAATGCTCTCGCGTTCTTTAGAACAAAATTTATCTGCTTTTTTTAAAATATTTCATACAACATAAGCATTCTACACCATACTGCATTAAAAGTTTGTCTATCTTTTCATAAAAATATACTATCGGAAGAAAATTTATATTCCTGATAGTAACATTTAGTATGAATAATAATGTAATTAGATAAATTTCTATATATGGAAAAGTTCAGTAATTTGATTTCATGTTATAATGTAAAGAGCTTGAACATAGAACTGATTAGTTTTCCATAAATAACAAAAAAAATCTTCATATAATATCACGTGTCAAAATTTTGAAAATGCTCTCGCGTTCTTTAAAACAAAATTTATCTGCTTTTTTTAAAATATTTCATACAACATAAGCATTCTTCACTATACTGCATTAATAGTTTGTTTATCATAACATAAAAATATACTATCGGAAGAAAATTTATATTCCTGATAGTAACATTTAGTATGAATAAAAATGTAATTAGATAAATTTCTATGTATGGAAAAGTTCAGTAATTTGATTTCATGTTATAATGTAAAGAGCTTGAACATAGAACTGATTAGCTTTCCATAAATAACAAAAAAAATCTTCATATAATATCACGTGTCAAAATTTTGAAAATGCTCTCGCGTTCTTTAAAACAAAATTTATCTGCTTTTTTTAAAATATTTCATACAACATAAGCATTCTTCACTATACTGCATTAATATTTTGTTTATCTTAACATAAAAATATACTATCGGAAGAAAATTTATATTCCTGGTAGTAACATTTAGTATGAATAAAAATGTAATTAGATAAATTTCTATGTATGGAAAAGTTCAGTAATTTGATTTCATGTTATAATGTAAAGAGCTTGAACATAGAACTGATTAGCTTTCCATAAATAACAAAAAAAATCTTCATATAATATCACGTGTCAAAATTTTGAAAATGCTCTCGCGTTCTTTAAAACAAAATTTATCTGCTTTTTTTAAAATATTTCATACAACATAAGCATTCTTCACTATACTGCATTAATATTTTGTTTATCTTAACATAAAAATATACTATCGGAAGAAAATTTATATTCCTGGTAGTAACATTTAGTATGAATAAAAATGTAATTAGATAAATTTCTATGTATGGAAAAGTTCAGTAATTTGATTTCATGTTATAATGTAAAGAGCTTGAACATAGAACTGATTAGCTTTCCATAAATAACAAAAAAAATCTTCATATGATATCACCTGTCAAAATTTGGAAAATGCTCTCGCGTTCTTTAGAACAAAATTTATCTGCTTTTTTTAAAATATTTCATACAACATAAGCATTCTACACCATACTGCATTAAAAGTTTGTCTATCTTAACATAAAAATATACTATCGGAAGAAAATTTATATTCCTGGTAGTAACATTTAGTATGAATAAAAATGTAATTAGATAAATTTCTATGTATGGAAAAGTTCAGTAATTTGATTTCATGTTATAATGTAAAGAGCTTGAACATAGAACTGATTAGCTTTCCATAAATAACAAAAAAAATCTTCATATGATATCACCTGTCAAAATTTGGAAAATGCTCTCGCGTTCTTTAGAACAAAATTTATCTGCTTTTTTTAAAATATTTCATACAACATAAGCATTCTACACCATACTGCATTAAAAGTTTGTCTATCTTATCATAAAAATATACTATCGGAAGAAAATTTATATTCCTGATAGTAACATTTAGTATGAATAATAATGTAATTAGATAAATTTCTATGTATGGAAAAGTTCAGTAATTTGATTTCATGTTAAAATGTAAAGAGCTTGAACATAGAACTGATTAGTTTTCCATAAATAACAAAAAAAATCTTCATATAATATCACGTGTCAAAATTTTGAAAATGCTCTCGCGTTCTTTAAAACAAAATTTATCTGCTTTTTTTAAAATATTTCATACAACATAAGCATTCTTCACTATACTGCATTAATGTTTTGTTTATCTTAACATAAAAATATACTATCGGAAGAAAATTTATATTCCTGGTAGTAACATTTAGTATGAATAAAAATGTAATTAGATAAATTTCTATGTATGGAAAAGTTCAGTAATTTGATTTCATGTTATAATGTAAAGAGCTTGAACATAGAACTGATTAGCTTTCCATAAATAACAAAAAAAATCTTCATATGATATCACCTGTCAAAATTTGGAAAATGCTCTAGCGTTCTTTAGAACAAAATTTATCTGCTTTTTTTAAAATATTTCATACAACATAAGCATTCTACACCATACTGCATTAAAAGTTTGTCTATCTTATCATAAAAATATACTATCGGAAGAAAAATTATATACTAGAAAAAACAGTTTATTATTATTACTCTCCACACTATGGAATAGGGGAGAGTCATGATTTCGCAAAATTTAAGCGTATTTTTTTTACATCAATTTCTCAATGGGTATCATGTAGAGAATGCACACTATGAGTTTCGTCGTGATGTGTTTGTGTGTATGGCGTATACGCTGTACGCCGTACGCCGTACGCCGTAGCATTTATCTTTTTTGTGTCCTCTCTACAGCCCAAACTATAAGTCTGATCGACTTCATATTAACATCATATGTGTAAAGTGCAAAGACCTAGAGCTGATTAGTTTTCCATAGACAACTTTTGATTTCTTCTCTATGAATTCATCATTTACGTTGTTTTTTTTTTGTGTCCTCTCTGCAGCCCAAACTATAAGTCCGATTGACTTCATATTGATATCACATGTGTTAAGTCCATAAACTTAGAGCTGATTAGTTTTCCATAGACAACGGTTCATTTTTTCCCAATGTTTCTTTATGATTTCATCTATTAAAACTGAAAAAATGCTCTCACGACCTGGAAATTAGAGATATTTTAATTTGGTTTCAACTATTTATACAACACCAAGAATCTTCATAAAATTGTATTCAAAGTTGGTCAATGTTAAAAGAAAAATATTCAACGGTTTCAAAAATTATATTTTATTTAATGGATATTTGTATGAAACTTATATGTAACAAGAGAATTTTTTTATATTAGGCAATGATCAGTTCATTGATTTCATATTGATAGAAGAATATTAATAGCTTGAACTTAGAACTGATTAGCTTTTCATAGATATCATATAATTTCTTCATATGATATCACGTGTAAACATTGTCAAAATGCTCTAACGCTCTTTGAAACAAAATTTATCTGCTTTTTTTAAAATATTTCATACAACATAAGCAGTCTTCACTATACTGCATTAATAGTTTGTCTATCTTAACATAAAAATATACTATCGGAAGAAAATTTATATTCCTGGTAGTAACATTTAGTATGAATAAAAATGTAATTAGATAAATTTCTATGTATGGAAACGTTTAGTAATTTGATTTCATGTTATAATGTAAAGAGCTTGAACATAGAACTGATTAGCTTTCCATAAATAACAAAAAAAATCTTCATATGATATCACCTGTCAAAATTTGGAAAATGCTCTCGCGTTCTTTAGAACAAAATTTATCTGCTTTTTTTAAAATATTTCATACAACATAAGCATTCTTCACTATACTGCATTAATAGTTTGTTTATCTTAACATAAAAATATACTATCGGAAGAAAATTTATATTCCTGATAGTAACATTTAGTATGAATAATAATGTAATTAGATAAATTTCTATGTATGGAAAAGTTCAGTAATTTGATTTCATGTTATAATGTAAAGAGCTTGAACATAGAACTGATTAGCTTTCCATAAATAACAAAAAAAATCTTCATATAATATCACGTGTCAAAATTTTGAAAATGCTCTCGCGTTCTTTAAAACAAAATTTATCTGCTTTTTTAAAAATATTTCATACAACATAAGCATTCTTCACTATACTGCATTAATATTTTGTTTATCTTAACATAAAAATATACTATCGGAAGAAAATTTATATTCCTGGTAGTAACATTTAGTATGAATAAAAATGTAATTAGATAAATTTCTTTGTATGGAAAAGTTCAGTAATTTGATTTCATGTTATAATGTAAAGAGCTTGAACATAGAACTGATTAGCTTTCCATAAATAACAAAAAAAATCTTCATATGATATCACCTGTCAAAATTTGGAAAATGCTCTCGCGTTCTTTAGAACAAAATTTATCTGCTTTTTTTAAAATATTTCATACAACATAAGCATTCTACACCATACTGCATTAAAAGTTTGTCTATCTTATCATAAAAATATACTATCGGAAGAAAATTTATATTCCTGATAGTAACATTTAGTATGAATAATAATGTAATTAGATAAATTTCTATATATGGAAAAGTTCAGTAATTTGATTTCATGTTATAATGTAAAGAGCTTGAACATAGAACTGATTAGTTTTCCATAAATAACAAAAAAAATCTTCATATAATATCACGTGTCAAAATTTTGAAAATGCTCTCGCGTTCTTTAAAACAAAATTTATCTGCTTTTTTTAAAATATTTCATACAACATAAGCATTCTTCACTATACTGCATTAATAGTTTGTTTATCATAACATAAAAATATACTATCGGAAGAAAATTTATATTCCTGATAGTAACATTTAGTATGAATAAAAATGTAATTAGATAAATTTCTATGTATGGAAACGTGTAGTAATTTGATTTCATGATATAATGTAAAGAGCTTGAACATAGAACTGATTAGCTTTCCATAAATAACAAAAAAATTCTTCATATGATATCACCTGTCAAAATTTGAAAAATGCTCTCGCGTTCTTTAAAACAAAATTTATCTGCTTTTTTTAAAATATTTCATACAACATAAGCATTCTTCACTATACTGCATTAATAGTTTGTCTATCTTAACATAAAAATATATTATCGGAAGAAAATTTATATTCCTGATAGTAACATTTAGTATGAATAATAATGTAATTAGATAAATTTCTATGTATGGAAAAGTTCAGTAATTTGATTTCATGTTAAAATGTAAAGAGCTTGAACATAGAACTGATTAGCTTTCCATAAATAACAAAAAAAATCTTCATATAATATCACGTGTCAAAATTTTGAAAATGCTCTCGCGTTCTTTAAAACAAAATTTATCTGCTTTTTTTAAAATATTTCATACAACATAAGCATTCTTCACTATACTGCATTAATAGTTTGTTTATCTTAACATAAAAATATACTATCGGAAGAAAATTTATATTCCTGATAGTAACATTTAGTATGAATAAAAATGTAATTAGATAAATTTCTATGTATGGAAACGTGTAGTAATTTGATTTCATGATATAATGTAAAGAGCTTGAACATAGAACTGATTTGCTTTCCATAAATAACAAAAAAATTCTTCATATGATATCACCTGTCAAAATTTGAAAAATGCTCTCGCGTTCTTTAAAACAAAATTTATCTGCTTTTTTTAAAATATTTCATACAACATAAGCATTCTTCACTATACTGCATTAATATTTTGTTTATCTTAACATAAAAATATACTATCGGAAGAAAATTTATATTCCTGGTAGTAACATTTAGTATGAATAAAAATGTAATTAGATAAATTTCTATGTATGGAAAAGTTCAGTAATTTGATTTCATGTTATAATGTAAAGAGCTTGAACATAGAACTGATTAGCTTTCCATAAATAACAAAAAAAATCTTCATATGATATCACCTGTCAAAATTTGGAAAATGCTCTCGCGTTCTTTAGAACAAAATTTATCTGCTTTTTTTAAAATATTTCATACAACATAAGCAGTCTTCACTATACTGCATTAATAGTTTGTCTATCTTAACATAAAAATATACTATCGGAAGAAAATTTATATTCCTGGTAGTAACATTTAGTATGAATAAAAATGTAATTAGATAAATTTCTATGTATGGAAACGTTTAGTAATTTGATTTCATGTTATAATGTAAAGAGCTTGAACATAGAACTGATTAGCTTTCCATAAATAACAAAAAAAATCTTCATATGATATCACCTGTCAAAATTTGGAAAATGCTCTCGCGTTCTTTAGAACAAAATTTATCTGCTTTTTTTAAAATATTTCATACAACATAAGCATTCTTCACTATACTGCATTAATAGTTTGTTTATCTTAACATAAAAATATACTATCGGAAGAAAATTTATATTCCTGATAGTAACATTTAGTATGAATAATAATGTAATTAGATAAATTTCTATGTATGGAAAAGTTCAGTAATTTGATTTCATGTTATAATGTAAAGAGCTTGAACATAGAACTGATTAGCTTTCCATAAATAACAAAAAAAATCTTCATATAATATCACGTGTCAAAATTTTGAAAATGCTCTCGCGTTCTTTAAAACAAAATTTATCTGCTTTTTTAAAAATATTTCATACAACATAAGCATTCTTCACTATACTGCATTAATATTTTGTTTATCTTAACATAAAAATATACTATCGGAAGAAAATTTATATTCCTGGTAGTAACATTTAGTATGAATAAAAATGTAATTAGATAAATTTCTTTGTATGGAAAAGTTCAGTAATTTGATTTCATGTTATAATGTAAAGAGCTTGAACATAGAACTGATTAGCTTTCCATAAATAACAAAAAAAATCTTCATATGATATCACCTGTCAAAATTTGGAAAATGCTCTCGCGTTCTTTAGAACAAAATTTATCTGCTTTTTTTAAAATATTTCATACAACATAAGCATTCTACACCATACTGCATTAAAAGTTTGTCTATCTTATCATAAAAATATACTATCGGAAGAAAATTTATATTCCTGATAGTAACATTTAGTATGAATAATAATGTAATTAGATAAATTTCTATATATGGAAAAGTTCAGTAATTTGATTTCATGTTATAATGTAAAGAGCTTGAACATAGAACTGATTAGTTTTCCATAAATAACAAAAAAAATCTTCATATAATATCACGTGTCAAAATTTTGAAAATGCTCTCGCGTTCTTTAAAACAAAATTTATCTGCTTTTTTTAAAATATTTCATACAACATAAGCATTCTTCACTATACTGCATTAATAGTTTGTTTATCATAACATAAAAATATACTATCGGAAGAAAATTTATATTCCTGATAGTAACATTTAGTATGAATAAAAATGTAATTAGATAAATTTCTATGTATGGAAACGTGTAGTAATTTGATTTCATGATATAATGTAAAGAGCTTGAACATAGAACTGATTAGCTTTCCATAAATAACAAAAAAATTCTTCATATGATATCACCTGTCAAAATTTGAAAAATGCTCTCGCGTTCTTTAAAACAAAATTTATCTGCTTTTTTTAAAATATTTCATACAACATAAGCATTCTTCACTATACTGCATTAATAGTTTGTCTATCTTAACATAAAAATATATTATCGGAAGAAAATTTATATTCCTGATAGTAACATTTAGTATGAATAATAATGTAATTAGATAAATTTCTATGTATGGAAAAGTTCAGTAATTTGATTTCATGTTAAAATGTAAAGAGCTTGAACATAGAACTGATTAGCTTTCCATAAATAACAAAAAAAATCTTCATATAATATCACGTGTCAAAATTTTGAAAATGCTCTCGCGTTCTTTAAAACAAAATTTATCTGCTTTTTTTAAAATATTTCATACAACATAAGCATTCTTCACTATACTGCATTAATAGTTTGTTTATCTTAACATAAAAATATACTATCGGAAGAAAATTTATATTCCTGATAGTAACATTTAGTATGAATAAAAATGTAATTAGATAAATTTCTATGTATGGAAACGTGTAGTAATTTGATTTCATGATATAATGTAAAGAGCTTGAACATAGAACTGATTTGCTTTCCATAAATAACAAAAAAATTCTTCATATGATATCACCTGTCAAAATTTGAAAAATGCTCTCGCGTTCTTTAAAACAAAATTTATCTGCTTTTTTTAAAATATTTCATACAACATAAGCATTCTTCACTATACTGCATTAATATTTTGTTTATCTTAACATAAAAATATACTATCGGAAGAAAATTTATATTCCTGGTAGTAACATTTAGTATGAATAAAAATGTAATTAGATAAATTTCTATGTATGGAAAAGTTCAGTAATTTGATTTCATGTTATAATGTAAAGAGCTTGAACATAGAACTGATTAGCTTTCCATAAATAACAAAAAAAATCTTCATATGATATCACCTGTCAAAATTTGGAAAATGCTCTCGCGTTCTTTAGAACAAAATTTATCTGCTTTTTTTAAAATATTTCATACAACATAAGCATTCTACACCATACTGCATTAAAAGTTTGTCTATCTTAACATAAAAATATACTATCGGAAGAAAATTTATATTCCTGGTAGTAACATTTAGTATGAATAAAAATGTAATTAGATAAATTTCTATGTATGGAAACGTGTAGTAATTTGATTTCATGATATAATGTAAAGAGCTTGAACATAGAACTGATTAGCTTTCCATAAATAACAAAAAAATTCTTCATATGATATCACCTGTCAAAATTTGAAAAATGCTCTCGCGTTCTTTAAAACAAAATTTATCTGCTTTTTTTAAAATATTTCATACAACATAAGCATTCTTCACTATACTGCATTAATAGTTTGTCTATCTTAACATAAAAATATACTATCGGAAGAAAATTTATATTCCTGATAGTAACATTTAGTATGAATAATAATGTAATTAGATAAATTTCTATGTATGGAAAAGTTCAGTAATTTGGTTTTAATGTTATAATGTAAAGAGCTTGAACATAGAACTGATTAGCTTTCCATAAATAACAAAAAAATCTTCATATAATATCACGTGTCAAAATTTTGAAAATGCTCTCGCGTTCTTTAAAACAAAATTTATCGGCTTTTTTTAAAATATTTCATACAACATAAGCATTCTTCACTATACTGCATTAATAGTTTGTTTATCTTAACATAAAAATATACTATCGGAAGAAAATTTATATTCCTGATAGTAACATTTAGTATGAATAAAAATGTAATTAGATAAATTTCTATGTATGGAAACGTGTAGTAATTTGATTTCATGATATAATGTAAAGAGCTTGAACATAGAACTGATTAGCTTTCCATAAATAACAAAAAAATTCTTCATATGATATCACCTGTCAAAATTTGAAAAATGCTCTCGCGTTCTTTAAAACAAAATTTATCTGCTTTTTTTAAAATATTTCATACAACATAAGCATTCTTCACTATACTGCATTAATAGTTTGTCTATCTTAACATCAAAATATACTATCGGAAGAAAATTTATATTCCTGGTAGTAACATTTAGTATGAATAAAAATGTAATTAGATAAATTTCTATGTATGGAAAAGTTCAGTAATTTGATTTCATGTTATAATGTTAAGAGCTTGAACATAGAACTGATTAGCTTTCCATAAATAACAAAAAATTTCTTCATATGATATCACCTGTCAAAATTTGGAAAATGCTTTCGCGTCCTTTAAAACAAAATTTATCTGCTTTTATTAAAATATTTCATACAACATAAGCATTCTACACCATACTGCAATAAAAGTTTGTCTATCTTAACATAAAAATATACTGTCGATAGAAATTTATTTTCCTGGTAGTAAAATTTAGTATGAATAAAAATGTATATAATAAGATAAATTTCTTATGTATGGAAAAGTTCAGTAATTTGATTTCATGTTATAATGTAAAGAGCTTGAACATCGAACTGATTAGCTTTTCATAAATAACAAAAATTTCTTCATATGATATTACGTGTCAAAATTGTCAAAATGCTCTAACGTCCTTTAAAACAAAATTTATCTGCTTTTATTAAAATATTTCATACAACATTAGAATTCTTCACCATACTGCATTAATAGTTTGTCTATCTTAACATGAAAATATACTATCGTTAGAAAATTTATATTCTTGGTAGTAAAATTTAGAATGAATAAAATATTTCATTGTCAATATTTGTGGTGTGGAGAGTTTAGTGTTGGCCACAACCCACTCGTTTTTTTATTATTATTAATTTAATCTATGTTAATTTATTTGATAGGGAATATATTTAGTAGCGGACTATTAGGAAAATTAATTTGATTGTTTATTATATCCTGGTTATTGTTTATGCTTTTCCTAATTTCTAATATTTCCAAATCAGCTAATTTTAAATTTGAATGTCCTGTATGTAATATCTGTAAACCTGTATTAATGTCAAAATGATGATTAAATTCTATAAGGTGTTCAGCGAATTCTGAAAAATTATTATTTTTCAGACAGCGTAAGTGTTCTTGTGTTCTAATTTGAAAATTTCTATTTGTTTTCCCTATATAAAATTGATTACAGTCATTACAACTTAATTTGTATACTCCCGATTTTTCTAATTTATTTATCTTGTCTTTATTATTAAGTATTATATTTTTCAGTTTATTATTTGTATAGAAGGCTGGTGAAATTGTGTTCGGGATATTCTTTTTTATTAGATTTGATATATCATTGTTAAAAAATAATAATTTTCTCCATTTTTTATTGTTGTTATCCTCAATTATTTTTGGGTAAAGGTATTGGTCTTTAAAAGTTTTCTTTATTTTTTTGTTTAAAATATTATTGACAATTTCATCCTTGTAACCATTGTTACGGGCAATTTGTTTTATAGTGTTCAATTCTTTTAAATAATTATCTCTCGATAAGGGAATTTTTAAAAGTCTATTACACGGATACACGGATACATACACGGATTTAATAATACATAACTCTTCTAACCACCCCGTGTCACAAAAGATGTCAGCTTTTCATTCAATGATTAATAGACTTTTAAAAATTCCCTTATCGAGAGATAATTATTTAAAAGAATTGAACACTATAAAACAAATTGCCCGTAACAATGGTTACAAGGATGAAATTGTCAATAATATTTTAAACAAAAAAATAAAGAAAACTTTTAAAGACCAATACCTTTACCCAAAAATAATTGAGGATAACAACAATAAAAAATGGAGAAAATTATTATTTTTTAACAATGATATATCAAATCTAATAAAAAAGAATATCCCGAACACAATTTCACCAGCCTTCTATACAAATAATAAACTGAAAAATATAATACTTAATAATAAAGACAAGATAAATAAATTAGAAAAATCGGGAGTATACAAATTAAGTTGTAATGACTGTAATCAATTTTATATAGGGAAAACAAATAGAAATTTTCAAATTAGAACACAAGAACACTTACGCTGTCTGAAAAATAATAATTTTTCAGAATTCGCTGAACACCTTATAGAATTTAATCATCATTTTGACATTAATACAGGTTTACAGATATTACATACAGGACATTCAAATTTAAAATTAGCTGATTTGGAAATATTAGAAATTAGGAAAAGCATAAACAATAACCAGGATATATAAACAATCAAATTAATTTTCCTAATAGTCCGCTACTAAATATATTCCCTATCAAATAAATTAACATAGATTAAATTAATAATAAAAAAAAAAATAATAAATATATTAATAAATAATTTATATCTTGCGTTTCACAAACACCGGGTTGTCGCTTGCCCCACTACTTTTGAATTGACTCCTCCCACATCTTTAGTTTAGGTTAAGTCTATATTTTCATTTTTAATTTAGTTCGTAAGTCATCCTGAAGATGAGAACATCGTTCTCGAAACCGGTCGACAGTTATTTGTGCTCAAAAGTGGTGTATACCAAGTTATTATTATATATATTATAAAATAAAAATTATAATGACGCCACAAAGTTACTTCCTTAAAAATAAAACTGAATTTCTTAAATATAGTTCAGAGGCAAGTGAGGAATACCATCATGCACTTTTCGACCATTGCCGTTAAAATGAATTGTGTAATTGTATAGCGCCCTTGAGGTGGATTCACAAAAACGACGCTATATAAGTAAATATACCTCCTTCTTGTTGTGCCATGGCAGGTACACCCGACGTCTGCTCTCTGGCATAGGCATATACATAGGCATATCTATATAACCAACCGAAACAGCTTCCCACTCAGTAAACACCGATCCATTCCCTGATGTTTCTCAACCAAGACATCTGGCTCCTATCCACACCACGACTACCCTCATGTTTTCCTCTCATGATGCGATGCAGTAGATCGTATTTAATGTAACAGAGAATGTGTCCCAAGTATGCCTTTTTTCTCATTTTTATACTGGACAATAATTGTCTACCCGCAAAACTTTGCGATAAGATTCTTCCAAGAAGTCACATTTCAAATGCTTCAATTCGGTTCGTTGTATTTACTTTTAATGTCCATGTCTCGACTTCTTTCATCTTTCTTTTTCGTGTCCGGCTAAGCTCTACCACTCCAATAAGCAGCGACTGACATCGCGTTGTCATTCGTCATAATCAGATCCCCAGATCTTTGTCTTAACTTCAAATGCTTTGTCTTAACTTCAAATTGAGATTATCATACAGAATAATGGTTTCGTAAGTAAGACAGTTTTATTTATTGCGTAAATATTGCTTCCACATAATATGTGTTTTCACTTTTTGCCTTCGAAAGCGACCAGATTCTATTTTACAGTTGAGTAAAATGATGCATAAATATTATATAGGAGCAGTGCGTTCTGTTTTATGTGAGTCAAGGAAGAGGAAAGCTGGTTGAAGAGAACCTCGTCAATCTGGTTAGACCGCTCCAGGAACCGGTATGGGAATAAAAGTGGTACGAAAATGTATACATACATCTCGACGTGTCCTATATTGCAGGATTAATATTGGCAATAAAGCAATATGAATATGATAGAGTAAGAGTCAGCAATTGCCTTACTTACGTCATTTTGTATAGGCCAGACATACGTCAAAGGCTGAAAAGAACACCACAACAAGGAACAACAATTGGATAATACCCCTTACTCAATAACTATTGTAACTAAAATAGGAACATACTAAAATTGTAGATTTTAGATTTACGGTCTTATGTCAGCGTTCTAAAGTATCAACTTGGACTAAATGGAATAGGAACGTACCTATATTGCCCCATTGCCCGAAACGTTCTTAAAAAATTACTGGATTAGACGTATTTTGAATAATTATGAAAATGATGAAAAATTCATAATTTTCATAATTATTCATATACGTCTGATTCAGTAAATTTTAAGAACGTTCCGGCCGAAATAGGTATGTTCCTATTCCATTTAATCCAAGTTGATATTTTATAACACCGAAATAAGACCGTTAACCTAAAATCTACAATTTTAGAACGTTCCTAATTTAGTTACAATAGTTACTGAATACGGGGTAATATGAACCCTGAGTAATGGTAGCTTTCGGAGATAACTACCTTAAAAGTATTTTTATGGACAAACTTTTTAACATCTCAATAGAGGCGAAGTTGGGATATTATAGAAGAATCAGGAACTCAAGACACCTACAGGGCTTACGACCTGTCATCGGCTGGTTTACGTGATCATTATAAGGGAACTCAATTATGCCTTCTTATTGAGTTTCCTTATCAATGCAATTTTTGAAAGTTCTATATATTTGAATAATGTGTAACAATTCACCTGAAAATAAGACATTATTACTGTTGCCATATATGAAGAAACTGTTGTGTAACGCCATCTATTAAGAAATTGGTTTGTTTGTATACAATGAGAGCAACAGTCCTTATAAATGAGGTGGCGGTGTCTCGCACAGGTGTCACTCCTGAACTGCGCCAGAAATATTATTTCATTTTTTTAATTGCATATATGCAATTAAGATATTCGATTTGCCTTCAAAGGGGTAAATCGAATATCTTTTATTTTTTTATATTTACTTCGGAAGACTTAAAAATTACGCGACCAATTAATTATAAAACTACTAATTAATTACGAGACGAAATTAATTACAAAATTCGACAAGGCTCTTGAAGAGTGCCAAATAAAATAATCAATGTTTTAACGAACAGGAATATAAACTTTTTATTGGTAAGACTCAAATTAAATTTTCTTAGAACTTAATCTAGTTTGACTTCTACCAGTATAATATTATGAAATTCTACAATCGCTGTCTCAATCGATAAAATCAAAGGTGAATTTTTTTTCAGAAATCTGATTAATTATTTTTTATCTTATCAAATTTTAATCGTTATTTATTTTTTTATTTACTTAGGCTGAGTTGTTTCAACAAAAGTATAGGTAATAGTATAGTACTTTGATTTCATAAAATTGTTCAAAATTGTGTCCTTTGACGGCATTAGATTTCAATGTAACAACCAAAAGTTTTGAACAATTTTATGAAATCAAAGTATTTTAACTATACTTTTACTTTAATCTTTGTTCGAGCAACACATCCGGTAACAAAAAATCAACAAAATATGGCTTAGTGCATTTTAGTTATATACACTCTCGATATATATTCTGAATTCTTACTGTGCTAATATGAATACTAAAGTTAATATTAGGCTATAAGAGCGTTTTCTATTGCATCAAGAGTAATTTTGTGTGGTATGGTACTGAAAAAAAAAACTAAAAAATTAAAACTAAACTAAAACCCTCATTTACAAAACTCTTCTAAGACCGGTCATGACTATGCATCAGAATGCTGGACATTGACCAAGAAGGACGAAAACGCATTGTTGGTGTTCAAAACGAAAATACTTCAAAAAATATTTGGCCCTACCTGTGAAGGAAGATCTTGGAGGATCCGGTTTAACCATGAGCTAGAAATAATGTACGGCGAACCAAACGTTGTCCAATACATCAAAACACGACGTCTACGTTGGCTTGGACACGTTTGTGGAATGGAGGATAGCCGGATCCCAAAAAAAAAGTAAAGAACGAAGAAGAAGCAAAGGGATACATAGGATGAGATGGCTAGACGACATCGAGGGCGATATAAGAGCGATATGAGACTTGCTGTCGACAGGGCGGGATGGAGGCAATTTCTTGGGGAGGCCAAGGCCCACACCGGGCTGTAGCGCCATTGCTGATGATGATGATGGTATTGGAAAGATTTGCCGACGTTGTTGATAGTGTCATTTCCAGAAGACGCCCTAGTATTTATATATTATCTTATTTTCCCTTGTAATGAGGAGAACCACCTGGCTGTAAGCGACAGGGCTGTGTCGGCTGCAAGCTATTGGAGAGGGCGCATATAGATGTTTACGAATGAAACAGAAAGATAATAATCAGAAAAATCTGCAAAGCTTGCAAACATATTGATCGCGCGAACCTTCATGGTGGAAACTCGTATGCAGTTTTACATAATAATCGCATCTAATTAGGTTATACTTTTATGTTCACGACATTTTAAAGTCTAAACATAAAATACATACATTACTACACAAACGTTTATTTGTTTACATGGCCTTCAAGTCAGGTGATGCATGTGACAAGTTTATATTAATTTGATATATAATCAATGGAAGACATCGTAAAATGCACGTTGGGCACCTGAAAGAGTAATTAACTGGAAAGATAATATGGAAATAAAATAAGCGCATTAAGATTACCATATGAACGTTCTAGTAAAACATAACGTCAGTTGAAAAATGTATTCAAAACTAAAGTCACAGTTTCAATCCACAAATTTGAGTACATATAAAGACAAAGCACTTTCGCTAGACACAGCTAACATCCTCACCGGCTAAATTTTGTGGTAAATTTGATAGAAGGATAATTGAGATATGTTCTAAAAACAATACTGAGAGTTGCGTGTACATCGAATCAGCTTTAATATAGTGCATTTATTTTCAAATATCAGACTCGATGAACCAACCATCAACGGCTGTTTCAATATTGCACATGAAATATAAATTTTTTTTACCTACTCAAACCATCATATTTCAGGTAGGTACTCGTTGAAGTCAAGGTACGCTCCAATATTACACATTGAATAAAAAAATCATATTTCAGGCACTAGTAGAACAAGCTATCAACAACCGCTCTAATATTGCAAATTGAATCAAACCACCATAGTTCAGGCACTCGTAGAATCAACCATCAACAACCGCTCCAATATTGCACATTGAATCAAACCACCATAGTTCAGGCACTCGTAGAATCAACCATCAACAACCGCTCCAATATTGCACATTGAATCAAACCACCTTGATTTCAAACACTCGTAGAATCAACCATCAAGAGCCACTCCAATATTGCACATTGAATAATGCCATCGTATTTCAAGTACTCGTAGAACCAAGCATCACCAGCCACTATAGTATTGCACATTGAATAAAACCATCATATTTCAGGCACTCGTAGAATCAACCATCAACAGCCACTCCAATATTGCACATTGAACAATGTCATCGTATTTCAAGTACTCGTAGAACCAAGCATCACCAGCCACTATAATATTGCACATTGAATAATGCCACCATATTACAGGCACTCGTAGAATCAACCATCAACAGCCACTCCAATATTGCACATTGAATAATGCCATCGTATTTCAAGTACTCGTAGAACCAAGCATCACCAGCCACTATAATATTGCACATTGAATAATGCCACCATATTTCAGGCACTCGTAGAATCAACCATCAACAGCCACTCCAATATTGCACATTGAACAATGCCATCGTATTTCAAGTACTCGTAGAACCAAGCATCACCAGCCACTATAATATTGCACATTGAATAATGCCACCATATTTCAGGCACTCGTAGAATCAACCATCAACAGCCACTCCAATATTGCACATTGAACAATGCCATCGTATTTCAAGTACTCGTAGAACCAAGCATCACCAGCCACTATAATATTGCACATTGAATAATGCCACCATATTACAGGCACTCGTAGAATCAACCATCAACAGCCACTCCAATATTGCACATTGAATAATGCCGTCGTATTTTAAATGCTCGTAGAACAAACCACCACGAGCCACTATAATATTGCACATTGAATAATGCCACCGTATTTCAGACACCTGTAGAATCAACCATCAATAGCCACTCCAATATTGCACATTGAATAAAACCACCATATTTCAGGCACTCGTAGAACAAGCCATCAACAACCGCTCCAATATTGCACATTGAATCAAGCCACCTTGATTTCAAACACTCGTAGAATCAACCATCAACAGCCACTCCAATATTGCACATTGAATAATGCCATCGTATTTCAAGTACTCGTAGAACCAAGCATCACCAGCCACTATAATATTGCACATTGAATAATGCCACCATATTTCAGGCACTCGTAGAATCAACCATCAACAGCCACTCCAATATTGCACATTGAACAATGCCATCGTATTTCAAGTACTCGTAGAACCAAGCATCACCAGCCACTATAATATTGCACATTGAATAATGCCACCATATTACAGGCACTCGTAGAATCAACCATCAACAGCCACTCCAATATTGCACATTGAATAATGCCATCGTATTTTAAATGCTCGTAGAACAAACCACCACGAGCCACTATAATATTGCACATTGAATAATGCCACCGTATTTCAGACACCTGTAGAATCAACCATCAATAGCCACTCCAATATTGCACATTGAATAAAACCACCATATTTCAGGCACTCGTAGAACAAGCCATCAACAACCGCTCCAATATTGCACATTGAATCAAGCCACCTTGATTTCAAACACTCGTAGAATCAACCATCAACAGCCACTCCAATATTGCACATTGAATAATGCCATCGTATTTCAAGTACTCGTAGAACCAAGCATCACCAGCCACTATAATATTGCACATTGAATAATGCCACCATATTTCAGGCACTCGTAGAATCAACCATCAACAACCGCTCCAATATTGCACATTGAATCAAACCACCTTGATTTCAAACACTCGTAGAATCAACCATCAAGAGCCACTCCAATATTGCACATTGAATAATGCCATCGTATTTCAAGTACTCGTAGAACCAAGCATCACCAGCCACTATAGTATTGCACATTGAATAAAACCATCGTATTTCAACAACTCGTAGAACCAACCATGAATGGCTGCTTCAATATTGTATTTTCTTCAAACTGTCATATTTTCACGCACTCGTAAATTAAAGTTATTCGATAATGGTAAAATTATGTTATTTTATTCGAGAAAACAAAAGGACAGTAATTAAACTGAAACTGGGTTAAATAACCTTATATATTATCGCTGTAGTTAATTTGCGAAGCTATTAACGAGTCAACACTAACTCTATCTGTAACCATCGCTAATTAACTCTCACGGTGAATACAATTACATATTAAATACCTCGATAGGTGTAATTTATATGAACGATTCATAAGAAAATACACATCGGGAAAAAATATGTTTAATTTAAGAATCTCAATTAAAATGCAGGTAATCAAATCTTTGAAATTACCTATTCATAAAATTTAATACTCTTTATCATCTTAGGTAGGTAATTAGTGCTCTTTTACAGTTAACGGTAAATAACTTGAGCATATTAGTCGTGGAGTGGAGCGGTTTGACCATATTCCAACCAAACTAAAAAACACAAATATGCGCTCTGCGCACCCCACGTGACGCACTCAAGAACTAAACGTGGCTGTATTTTTTTTACATTTCCTATACAGAATAAACAGGCGTCAATTCCTACATAGATACATACATAACAATTTAAAGGATAAGAAATTCAGTAGGTAATGGTCCCTTTCACTACTTACTAACCCTAATCATCCCTGAATACAGGTGTTCTACCTCCACCACCACCCGTTCTGCTTATGGGGACTAATAACGACCTCTTGCAAAACTCTGAATGAACACAAAGAACATACGAAGAGTCCGGAGAACTCTAAATCTTTGCAGACACTGCACTTAATGTGCCAAAGAGAGCTAATCATGTGGAAACAACTGGCTCACTGCTCAGTGATAGTGAAGATAAAAGTGCACCGAATTTAAGACAGAAAGTCTTGAAACCCCTAAAGTTGCTCTTCGTGGATACAAGGTCCGCATGCCCAATGGGTCCAAAGAAATTCCCTCGGACATCGTCGTAGACTTCTCGTCGTAAAGTTGACACGGAGAAATTAGTGCATTCCCATAGGATATACTCAGAAGTCTGTTAAATTCAATGCAAAAGATGTAGGTAATGGAAACGCATTAATTTGATACGGTTTTAAAATATTTACGAACAGAGCTACATGCACACGTTTTTATTATAAAACATTTTTTAGGTCTCGGCATAAAATAATATGAAATATAATAATAATCACAAGGCAACTATTAATTTCCATTGTTTCGATCATTCCCACGACAATGTAAATTCTCAGAACGCGGACTGTGAGGAATACATAATAATGGATAATATTTGACATGAAGAGTCAAAGAAAAAGGGGTATGTGGAATTGGTAGAGAATGTCGCTAATATTTTGAACTCTACTAGAAGAAACAATGAGTCCATATTAAATGATATAAGGATAAAAAATCACCGGTCGCAAGCACATCTTCCAGTCAAATTGTTAGCAGAACCCCGACTACCTCGTACCGTAGCAAATTGTTGCAATCTTTGTAAGTCGATATGCTCAAGACCTAAGACATTGATGGAGGCACACCGTTCGGCGGAAGTGAAAACTTCCATGAACCAACAGAGGTACTTCCAACGGGTCACCGCTATCATATGCAACCCAGAAATCCCTGAATAGAATAAGGACGGGTGTAGGAAGGTGCAAGGTAAACCTGGACAGATGGAGAATGCTAGAGGATGACCAGGACATAGCATGCGAATGTGGGGAGACGCAGAACATGTCACACCTGCTGAACTGCCCGCTTATGGAAGGAGGGTGATGTGAGGAAGATATGTGGCAAGCGAATGAGAATGCTATTATGGCTGCAAATTACTGGAGGGACACAATATAGGTTGATGATCTTGGACACGGAAAGTAAAGTACCGTTTGGTGAGTTAATGTTGCAGCTATCCTCAGTCACGAGATCAAGAAGGAAAAAGAAGATAATATTGACACGAGACGCGATGAAGTCTCAAAAATAGTTAAGACAACATGGCGCTGCTTCTGAAGTGGTCACGTCATCAAAACATCAGTAATCGGCTACGGTTAACAAAATAATCGGACTTCCCCTCGAAGAATCACCGGGAAATAACCTTACACATGAACGGACAGAAGATTTAATAGATATAACTGATGTAAGCAAGCCAAGAGGAAAAAGCAACAGATTAATTTATATAAAATGATTCAGACTAGATAGACCGTTAAAGTTAGTATATAACAACAAATCATCAAACGGTTTCCCTGTTCGGGATGAGCATTTTTCAAGAACCAACCTCTACGCTCTTTCTCTTTGTACGTGACAAAAGGATTATAACTCTTTCGACATACAATCCTAGACATACATCAAAAAGAATTACCAATATCGAACAAACATAGTCATTGGCAGTCCACATCACAGGAGGCTGAAAATGCAGCATAAAACAGGCCCTGGGCCTAATGAAAGAAGAAGAAGGACAAACATAAATTGAGCGCATTGAGAAAGTTCAAGTTTTTTTTTTTTTAATTATTTTACGTATCTTTTTGGAGAAAACCAATGTAAACTTATCAGGTTATAATCGTAGAAAGGTGTTCGGTTTGTTTTTTTTTTTTTAATAATGAACTGCATAGTGGATTCCGCATATCTGCTGGAGAAAATTGCCTTTCGTTACATCAATTATTTGCAATTCCTATGTGTATAAATATTTATTAGCAAAACTCTTTCTTCAGGCGTAGTTGTAAATTGTATAATTTTATCGATAAATCTGCAATAGATATTCCAAATAAACAATCTTACAGATTTTTAAAGATTTTTTTATTTTGTATGAACAATGCACGTAGGTATTAACATTTTTTTATTTTTCATTCTTGCTATGTATTAACACAACTATATGTTTCCTTAACACAAAAGTACCTACTTCCATAAACGCATGCTTCGTCCTTTAAGCTCCCATCTTTTAAAAATTCATATGTTTTTAAAAAAGCATATTTACTGTCTTATCTTAGCGTGCGTCGTTTTGTGATACAATATCATTCTTCTTGAAATCCTTTTGTTTTCTTTAAACAAAATGTATTTTAATACATCAGTGTTACGACAAATTATTTTATTCGTCTTTGTATAAGGAAAAACAGTGTGACTAATCCGAATACACTTGAAATTGAGACCTTTTGTGCGACATTTGCGACACAATAATGAGACCAGTCATAAAATACGTCGAGAAATAAGCTCTCCGTCTCAATTACCGAATTTATGAAGCTTTATTGCACGAACCCACCTAGAGAATGACGCAAAGGAGTTTCTGGCTTTTTGGATCCGGATGAGCATTTAGTCTCATATGTATTGACCGACACGACAAAGAATTATTGCACATACTTAAAACAAAAGTTAAACATACAAGTTTAGCAGAAAGATTATTATTTTATAATGAAAGAAAAATAGACGGTTCATAATGTAGAAGACGCGAAAACAAAACATACATACCTACATATATAAAAAGAAATGCTAGTAAAATAATTTCATCTTTTATACTCAGTTATCACAATAAAAAAATAAAACGAGTAGGTTGTGGAAATACTACACAGTGCTCTTTCTTTCTTGAAATATTGACAATCCACGAATACAATTTTTAAAAAGTATATTCTTATTGTGTGTATACATTATTTAAAAAAAACTATAAAAACTCTAAACTTTCCAGAACACAACAGTATTTTGAAAATTTTGACAGATGAAATCATCAACGGAAATCTATGGAAAACTAATCGACTCTAAAAAAATGCGCTTTACACATTCGATATAAATATGAAGTCTTTCAAAATCATATTTTGACCAGTACAGAAAACCACAATATCATATAAAGTGGGTAGTAAAAATTACAAGATTGTCACAAGATAAACTTTATTTATTTATTTATTTATTTCGGAAAACAAACAAGATACAATGATAAAAGAATATACAACAGTTATAATAAATATGGATGATACATTGCATCTCAATTAAATGTTTTCACATAATATAGTAATGTATATTTAATCATATTTTTACAGAAAAAAATTATAACAAATTGTTACAGAAAAAATAATAATAAATTAAAATTAAAGGGTGAAAGTGTAAGTGTAAGCGAGACAAATTATGATGAAAGTAGGTAATAAATTTAGGTATAGGTACTATTTATTGAATAATTGTAAAATGTATGATTTGAAGTCTGCTTGTGATTTATGTATTATATCGAATTGTCTAAAGTATGTATTGTATGTAATTGGAGCAACTCCGCCTAGTATAATTGTTTTGTGAATAATTTGTGAAACGACGGTCGACATAGAACAAAAACTGAAATCTAAAATTGCGTGATGGACAATAAAAATTTAATTTAGATAGTAGGAAAGGTGAGTCTACACGGTTGTGGATAATTTCATGCAGGTACATCATGTCTATAATTGTTCGTCTATTTTCTAAATTACAAATACTATGATGTATAGCAGATTTCCGGTAGTTTATGTAACGTTTAGTCTGAAAACGGGGTGTGTGTGTGATTTTAAGTGAGTTTAAGAACTAATGTGACTATTATTGAAACCATCAAATATTTGTTCACTAGAAAAACCATCGTCAGCAAGCAACCTCAAAATATGTTTAGGATCAAAAGTAATAACCATGTCGTAAAGTGAATAATTCTCATTCATTCAACACTAAAGACCAAATAATTGTGTTCGTGCGACGCGAGACTTAGCACCTGTTAAGTCCCCCCTACATCGGCTGAGCTTCAGTCCAACCTAAACTAACAAACAATACAATAAACAGTCATAAGGGGAAAGGTAGCTATAGTCAGTATAGAGTACAATACAACGCGAGATATCAAAATGCGCATTTCATATATGAAAAGAGAAACGCCATTAATATAGTTGTGTGGGGACGCGTTATTATTTGTCATACAATTACTAGGGACCGTAATAATATTCCCCCCACACATACGACATCCAAATGGTTCGGCGAATAAAATCAGTAGATACCTCTACCAAATCAAGTCTTATAGTCAGAGAGTTAGCAACATTTTCGATGAATTATTTTTTACTGCCTGTTTTTTATATTTTATTTCCTATTGAATATAGGTATATAAAAAAGGTGCTGGGTGTGCGCTGAACAAATCACCAAGATTAATGGTAATCAGACGGATGGTATAAGAGCACAAAAAGGACTTACAAAGATACAAATGATACTAAAATCAGCAATTTTCACCTATAGAAAGGTTATGCGCACTGGTAAACGCAACAACTCCCAGGTGGCAGAGACTTTGTCATACCTACTAATAGTCAATAAGGAAGGAAATATCAAAAAACCAGCCATTAAAAATTGAAACCTCAAATAAATTTGATACAAATAAAATACATCGAGAAACAGACTGATCAACGCAATGTGGAAATAATGGAATCGAATGATGCAAAATGTATGATTAAAGAATTATTTGATAAGTATAGTTCCTAAGTTTTTCTTAAATATTTATATAACTTTAGATGACGTAACATAATCACTTAAGCTATTCCATAATCAAGCTGATCGTGGTTGAAAAGAAGACTTCAAATACTTCAGTGATGAGATTAGCAAGTTAGTTAAGTTCAGCATTAACTATTTTGCTTATTAATAAAACTACCGGAAATACTTTACATATTACTTTAGATTAAATATATTATTTCTGAACAACCAAAAATCTCCGATTTAAAAATACCCCAATATTAAAAGACCAAGCGACACGCTACCGCTATCGATTAGATAAACATTGAATATTAGGTGTTGAAAATAGCCATGAACACGAAAACCAAAAAGAAAAAAAAAACGATTGATACGATCGAAACTGCACCCTTCAGTGGTTGTGGGTAATATGGGTACACATAAACACGAGGGGAGCTCAGCTGATGATCTAAACACTGTTATTTTTAAGGGTAAAATTACCAAAAGGGTTATATGTACCATTTCTATGACTAGCGGTGAAAGAAGGTAGGATTGGAATTAAACTAAACCATTTTTTTGCAGATTTGGAAAAGTAATAGTCTCGCTAACTCGCTAACATCAACGAAGATCTTGTAGTCACTAGCCAACCAGATAGATGGTGTGGGGTGTTACTAGGTCTGCAATGGTGTCTTCATTGACTAGTGTTCTACGTTCTGCTACATTAACATTAACTTCAAAATGATGGGTCGGTGGCAGATCGATTGGTACTTTGGACTAAACATCTGGAATTTAAGATCCGAAGTTCGAATCATTATAAAAAGGACGTTCTTGCTTTTTCGTGTGTTCCACGTGCCTACTAACAACATGTATGATAAAATATACATTAAGGTACAAAGGATATTTTGCAACAGTTTTAAAGATGATGATAGGATCTCTTTCTGATGGTACATTTTATAGACATAGTTTTTCAATGCAGTGCGGAACCAAGTCATGCAGAACATACATTGTAACATAGAAATAAAAATACTTGTTTATGTTTTACTTGAGTACATTATTATAATCACTGACCGGTAACAGTATTTTTAAGGCCACGGTCAGAGTGCATTACATATTCTTCTTCTCTTCTCAGCCTAATCCCGTCCACTCCTGGACGAAGGCCTCCTCCATCTCCTTCCAGGCCACTCTATCTTGTGCTCTGAGCAACCAATTGACACCAGCATGACGGCTGATGTCATCTCTACATCTCATTGGCGGTCTTCTAACACCTCTGACTGTCGTTCTCGGTCTCCAAGCCAACACTATCCTTGGCCATCGGTCTTCGGGGTATCTAGCCACGTGGCCCGTCCATCTCCACTTCAGGGTAAGAATGCGGTGGACGACATCAACCAATTTTGTTCTTTCCTTGATGGTGTCGTTTCGCACCCTGTCTCTCAGACTTAATCCTAACATGGCTCTTTCCATGGCTCTTTGGGTGACTCTTAATTTTTCAGCACTTTTCTGAGTCACTTATAAGTAGCTACTGGCAGTACACAGGTCTCATATACCTTCCGTTTCAGGTTGATGGGAATTTGGGGATTTTTGAAGATGTGGGCTAATTTCCTAAAAGCTGCCCAACTTAGTCCAATTCGCCTCTTTATTTCGGCCGTTTGGTTTTCTCGACCAATTTTCATAGTGTGTCCCAAGTACACGTCATACTCTTGGACATTTTCAATCAAGATCCCACCTACCGTGACCTGAGATCCTGCTGTGCCCATCACCTTTATTTTTGTCATGTTCATGTTCAGTCCAACAGCTTCGGATGCCTCAGTTATATTATACATATTATATATTATAGTTGCATTACAAATTATAGTTTATTAATATTGTTCTGGACACACCAACTAATGCAGTTTTTTATAGAGAGGGATCTTGTGACATTTTTCTACCAAATATTCGTCTTGCTGGCGTACGGCAGATTCGAACGAAACTTTCGCTCGAATTTCGCATTGTGTACAGAGAGACTTTCTGACCTTGATGACCATTAGTAAATTAATAAATATTTCTATTTAGTATATAGGTACAATTAAATTATGCAATAGGAAATTAAATGATATCGGAGTTGGTAATGATAACATTTTACAACATAACATAAAAGTAGATACATAATGTACTTATCAACCACATAAAGGATTAAAACCACATTATTTTGTAAATAATACAAAAAGGATTAACTTTGTGATAACGTGGACTAAAATAGCGATACAATGTGCTAAATATTATTCACCTATATTATTATTACATTATTTGTTTATTAAGTTTATGTTTAATTAAAGATAAACTCACAAATATACAAGTCCACAAATAACAAACGGCTTACTGACAATCCCAAAAACAAATAACTTTTACGGTGACAGAACTACGGCAAAAATAACACCGAAACTATTAAATAAACTAGGTACCTAAACATACACTGGGTACCTACTGTGATGAAAGACAAGAAAAAGATCTTTAAAACAATTTTACACTTAGCATACCTAATTTTCATTGCTTTCGATATTTTCATTTTTGTTCTGATTTGCCTTGTTTTTCATTGATGTGTTTTGATTAACTTTATTTTAAATTGTTTAAATTGATTTAATTCATATATTTTTTTCTTTTCAACTTACATAATTTTAATTGTTCTCTTTGTGTTGTATTTTCACTGTAAAATGGTTTAATTTTGATGTTTTGTATACGTGTAGATTTATATTGATGGTTGAATAACTATTTATTTGTAGTGTACGAGAGGAACTTGCACTGACAAACTGTTAATACAGTTTAGTGTAGGTAAAACAATTTTATAACCAAATGTAAATTTTATAAACTAATAAATAAATACAAAAAAAACATGTACAAATTAGTTTATTACATTAAATATTCTGTTTAAGTTTATGTACAAATTAATTTATTTACATTAAATATTCAATTTTTTTTTTATACAATATTTGTGTAAAGATGACTCACGTTAAGTAATTTTTACGATGGTAATTTTAATAATTATCTTTGCCAATTATCAGCTGAAAAACCCCTAACAAGGCAAAACGACCGTTCTTTATACATTTCGTTTGATTTTGAATAAGTTTGTTTAAATTATTATTTATCAATGAAGAAAAGTTATGTATTAACTGGACAAATGCAAGTATTTTCCCTCAAGGCAATCTCTTCCAACTAACCCAAGCACCACACTTATAACAGCGGTTGGGATAGGCAGAGTGAAACTTCTTATACTACATATTGGTTTTCTGTATGTAAGCTATGTCTTCTTCTCCCCTTGGTATATCCCAACTGTGATCCCAACTCTTTGTCTGTGCCAACTGTCGGGGTCAGCTCTCCTCGTCCTTAAATTATAGGTCCTTGTGTCATGTATTATGTAACCCAGGCCATGTCTCTGCAGTTGGTTTCGTCTTTGCACGATTCGGGAATTCTTTGGTCTTCCTCTGGATATAAGTTGAGAAAGATCCATGGAGATCGCTTGGTTTACCATGTGATCTGGCGGTCTGAGTTCAACTTGCCCGTACCATTTCAATTGTCTTTCCTCTATCTTACTATGTATATCAGCAACGCCTTGGCTTCCACGAATATGGGAACTTTTTATTTTATCACGTAAGGACACTCCAGCATCCCATCTCAGCATACTCATTTTAGCAGTTTCCAGTTCCTTGGAGTATAAGTTACCTATACATTGTCCAGCACTCTGAGCTATAGGAGTCCCGGTCTGACAATTTATTGTCTGGTACACTTTTCCTTTCTATTCTGCATTTTTGGATCGCATAGGACTACCGACATTGATCTAAACCTCATATATCCCACACTTATTCTGTGTTTTACATCTTGCTGCACGACCTTTACTTTGATGGATAAGTGAAGCAAGATATTTGAAGGAATCACTATCACTATTGGCATATAAGCTATGTGAATTAGAGAATCTGCCCTGCCAAAAAACTGCTATGAAGTTTGGCGGAAAAAATATATGTACAAATATATGAAAAAATATATGTAGGCAATAATAAACAATCCCTTACATCCAGCGCAAGTGGTGGGCTTCCAGCCCAGAGAAGCAATATTTGCGAGAGAAATGAATTTAAATAAATGTTTCTCCTGCTGGGGATCGGACCCAGGACGCCCGCCCAGAAACCAACGGCTTACCAACTGTGCCACGGCGGTCGATGTATAACTACATATTATTACATTTCAAAGTCTTGTATTTCAAAGGTAGGTTACCTACTACATAATATTATGTTCTCTCGATTGTACAGTACGCTAGGTTAGGAAAGAGGGTGTGACAGGGTGTGGCAGCAAGACAAGGAAGGAGAGAAGGGGAGGAGGGATAGTATAGTAGTAAACACGGAACTCTGGCGCCCTTAGATTCAGGACCGAAATTAGCAACATGTTTTTCTGTGCTATTACCAAAGGCGCTATTTAAAATCGGGTGATTATAATTTATAAAAAAATATTTTTTGTTCATTTTTACAATAATTTTTTTTTTTATATATATATATATAGGTACTTTATATTTACGGGTACAGAGAGAATGATGCATTTGCAAGGATAATCGCCAACGTCGGCGTCGATAGGACACCAGAAGAAAAAGAAGAAACCTATATTGTCGAAAACATTAAGGAACTTTAGGGTGTCTGGGCGTGGCCCGGACGGATGCGTTTTACAACACCTGAAGGAAAACGTGCCCCAACACCTATACGTTATCTGGCGTATGTGCGGACTCGAAAAAGAGACTTCATCTCCTTGAGAGAGTTCGGGTTGTGGTAGGTCATCTAAAATTTTTTAAAAGGATACATGACACAATAACACAAGACAACATTACACGTGACAAAAATACAAAGCGAATATCATTTTTAAAGTTAGTTATACAGCCAGAAATTATTGTAATACCTGGGGGAAAAGTCTTAAGATTTTATAGAACTCCGTAAGATAATTATATCCATGATATGGGTTATCATGAGGGTTTTTATTCTACCGTTTGACGGGAATTGCCCCCCCCCCCCCCCCCCGCAAGTTGTATATAATCTGTTTGAGTATAGAACACATTTTATTGAGTAATGTTCGCGTAATTTCGTGCATGTGAAATGTTTGTACGCGTAATTTGTTCTCGATGAAATTGTCATAATAAAAATACGTTTTATTTAAAATTGCACTTTTTGGTCATGTTGGTATGATTGCATTTGGTGTTGTAAAACGTTTATAAAACAGAATATTCCCTACAACTAGGGATTTTTTTATGTAATTTTTAGAAAATTATTTCTGATCGTTACAAATCAAAAATGGTTAAAAACACAAGTATGTTTTGTTTAAAACAATAATGGCCAGTTTCATAAAAATTAAAGGAGACTTAATGTCGATTTAAAATAAATTGCGTTTAATAACAACAAAATGTCACTTAAAGTTCACTTTAATTTAAAGTCCAGTGTTTTCGTACTTTAGTCACTAAAGTCTTCTTTAAGAGCAGTTCATTTTTTGGCCACCAGAGTGTGCTGCAATATGACATAATGTTCAAGTCAGTTCTTGTTGATGTCAATATTGTCAATTGAATGTTGACGATCATGTGCACATTACTTACTAATATTCATAGTTTTATTATTAATATAATAGTTTTATTATTAATTAAACATTTTTTTAAAATAATAAAACAAAATGATTTTTTCAAAATGACCTTAATTAGAAGATGCGTACTGTGATACGGCGGTGAAAAGTGTATAGGAAAAGAATCGACCACATGGAAAAGTAGAATTAAGGAGAATTTTTTGATATGTTTTGATTCCATAAACATATCCTATACATCAATGATCAATTCAATGACAGAAATAACATATTATATATATGGTAGTAGACAGAAAGACTTACCTATGCTATGAGCTATGTTTCCATACATTTTGATAGGAATATTGCCAACTTTCAGGTATATTGGTGACATTTCTGCCTTTTACTAAAGTGCGCGGCATTATTATTTATGAAACGCAACGACTTAAAGGCGACTTTAAATTTTTAAAGAACCTTTTTAACTAAAGGGTCCTTTTGGTGCTTTTTATGAAACTGGCTGTTAGAGAAGATATGTTTCATTCTATCATATAAATTCCAGGGGGGCAAGTCTGGTTCAGCCGGCGAAATCAAAACCCTCACGATTATCCATATCATGGATATAATTATTATATGGAGTTCTACAATATCTTTAGATGTCATAGAACTCCATATGATATATTATATCCACTACATTGGTAACAATTTATTTTTATTTAGTTTTAATTAAATTGGATTAGAGAAATTTAATTTGGCGATATGGAAACATATTATTCACTTCTGCTCTTTAAAATGAAACGTATTCTACGTGTAACTTCGTCCATGTGTACCTATTAAGTATTTTCGCCGTGTGATTCTGTCACGTGTAATTATATGTAGTTATCCTGACACAGTTGAAACCACCCCTGGTGATACAAAACTCCCGAACGATCAATCGTATAGCACGAAAGAAATGTCCGGTGAATTCGATCAGCCTATATCTACCTACACAGCTACTAAGCCAAAAAAATATATCTACAATTCCGGATAAAGCTGGCACAAAACAAAGATTCAGAGGTGCGCGGGAAATATATATTTGCTATTAAATTATATTTATTTACAAAATTGATCCACAATCAAGTGTAGTACAAATGCAGATATATTTTATTAAGAAATCAACCCAAGCAAAGTGAAACCTCAAGTGAATTCTTTTTTTTTTTTTTTTATTTATTAATTTCCATAATACAATATAAAATAAAATATAACATTTCATGAAATATATAAATGGAATTTATTACCTCATTAGGCAAAGCCTGTTCTGAGGTAATACTAGGCAATAAGTAAGCATAAATTTCAGCTACGTGAATTCTTAACATCTAAGGGCTCACAAAAAAAAGAAAAAAAATACATAAAAAAATTACAAATACTAAAGTACAAAAGAACACATTTTAAGTCATAAAAAAATATAAAAAAGTACATAATATAAAATACAATAGTAGGTACATGAAAAAATTTATCAGGTGTTATTCTGTATAGTAAAATTTTAAATTTGGTATACTAAATTTTTATATTGGGTATAGTAGGTAATTTTTAAATTCGGTGTAGTAAAATTTTAAATTCGGTATAGTACAATTTTAAATTTGATACAGTAACATTTTATATTGGATATAGTAATTTTGAAATTCTGTATAGTAAAATTTTAAATTCAATATAGTAAAATTTTAAATTTGGTATAGTAAAATTTTCTATTGAGTACTTATAGTAATTTTTAAATTCGGTATAGTAAAAGTTTTAATTCAGTACAGTACAATTTTAAATTCGTTATAGTAAAATTTTAAATTCGGTACCTACAGTAAAATTTTTATCTGTTCAAAGCAACTAAAAATGAAAAACTGACTTATCTAGACTATGGAATGACCTAATCGAAAAAGTTACCTCAATTCAATCCAAAGAAATATTTAAAGGAAAATTAAAAAAAATATATATATTTGTCAAAATAGTTCCTGAATCCTTCTGCATCCTTCGGTATCCTCATTCCTTTCCTCATAGCTAAGATCAGTATTATTTTTTCTTTTTTTCTAACGTACCTACTTAATACTATTTTACCGAATTAACATGCGAAATTTCTCGTTGCTTGGATTGGTTGGAAGAGATTGCCTTATAGCAATAACCCGCCTTTATACAAATGAAGTATATATAAATAAATGCAAATAAATAAATTTAAACTTTGGTCTACCGGAAATAAATCATATGGGACCTTTAACTTGGGAGTGAGAATTTTTTGATATACTTACCTATATTTATTTGAAAAATTCATGTTATTAATAAAGGCTTCAAAATAACGAAATCATAACTACCTATGTACATATATGTTAAATAGTATTTGTTCATTTGATGGTCATTAAAAAAACTATAAAACATGAAATGAACACAAAAAACTTACTACCGTATACTATTCTCCATTGTTCAGCGTTATTATAACCACTACTATTATGTAAATGTAAAAAAATGTAGGTTACGTTGTTATCGCTGCATGTTGATAAAAAAACTAATTTATATTCAAGAATATACATAACTATGTATAGCTCTTTATAAAGAGACTATACGCACTCTTATTATTTATTAAATTTATTAAAAAAAAACGTAGCATTGCCACGAGGCAATCTACACGAAGCATCGAGTAAAAATAATAACTGGTCTTCAAGTAGTTTCGGCCCCGAGAAAGGCAGAGAACATAAGAGTGTGGAAGAGTTATGTCAGAGAGGTAACAATGGCTTTCCAAGATAGACAAGACCTTCAGGAATGAATAAATAGAAGAAAAACCAATGAATAAATAAATAAATCAATATACAATGCCATTTATGAACTTGGTATCTCATTTATTGCATTTAGAGCGGATGTTTTTTCTTGATTTCTCTTAAATATTTAAGTGGCAAACATGACATTTTTGAATTTGTATTGTACCTACTATTCTATTGTAACATATATGTGATTACATACATACCATCACGCCATGTTCCTCACGGGGTAGGCAGAGAGAACCGAACGCCACTTACTTCTATCTTGACATACATTCATCGCTTCGCCAACATTCATATAATACATTCATTCGTATAAGACGATGTATCAATGTTGAATGAATGTATATGTGATTAACCTATTTAAAATATGTTAAGTAATTATTTCATTCAATTATTGAATTGATCAAGTTGCATTCAGATACTTTGAATGAAAGGTACCTTGCCCCCCTAGACAACGTGTCATTTAGCTCAAGAAAAGAAACAAGAAAAGATAACTCAATGTATGGAAGTGACAATTGTCACGTGACTGGCATTGAGTTATCTTTTCTTGTTTCTTTTCTTGAGCTAAATGACACGTTGTCTAGGGAGGCAGGTTCGAAAAATCAAAGGGTAAAGAGAAAATAAAAGATTTTTCACGATATGCTTTATTTTTTTTTACAATTTTTCACACATACAATACCAATTCACTAAATAATAAACATACGAAATTAACAAGAAAGAGGAGTAATTTGCACTGGAGATCGTCGTTTACGCGTTCAGTTAAATACACCGCTCGCGCCAAATTCCAGAGAGATCGATGCTCGCTGATTGGACGCTAGGAGGAATATGGATCCATTTTACTTACTTAAAGTAATACGAGGAGATTTGGGGTGTTTAGGTATATACGCCTCCTAAAATTTTTATGCTATTAAAAAAAACCTTAAAATTTCACTTTTTCACGAAAAAATATTGTATAATATAACAGATTTGGTTATATACAATATTTGTTCGTGTTTCATATATTAGAAGGTAAAAAGTTTCTATATTTGTGTACACTCCGTATGTCCAAGGTCATAGGCGTAAATGAGGGTCTAAATTGACATACATCTTCTTCTTCTTCTGCTTGTTTTAGTACGGGGTACTGTTTATTCTCGGATTCACTCCTGGGACGCGGATGTCCAGCTGTCCTTCCATCTCTTTGGCGGTCGTCCAGGGGGTCTGCTGGTTGACGGTATCTCGTCTGCCGCTATTTTCACCACTCTCACTGAATCCGCTCCTTCGACGTGATCTCTCCAGTAACGCCTTCTGTTTCTACCCCATCGCACGACATCCTCGGTATCGCAGATCCTCCGAATTTCGGAGTTTCGTACTCTGTCTCGGATGGTTAAACCCGCGATGGGGCGGAGAGTTTTCAACTCGGTGGTTCGCAAGAGACTCTTTGTTCTCGTGGTGTCGGCTCTGGTTTCGATGCCGTATGTCATTATTGGCCTTACGCAGGTCTTATATAATATATCTCCATTTTGCTTTCTTTCAATATGTGTTGGTTTCTCCATACAATAGGTCGCAAGCACCCCGCTACAACGGCAGCCTTACATGATGTTTATAAATTTATGAGGAATTATCTCACTTTTTCTCATGAAATAAATAAAAAAAAATCGCTAATATTGGCAGAAATATTATGTAGGTATATCTAGTAAGAAGCGAAATAAGACACCTGTATGTATGTATGTGTGTCTATGACCCCTACAACACCTGTTAACGGCATGTAACTTTAATACCTAGTCACATGAAACCCTATACTACCTATACATTGCTGAGTAAATTATACCAACTTAAAGATTGCCATGTGAAAACGATATTAGCGTGACACGGTCCACCAGTCTGCCTGCCAACTATCCGATACTTCATAGATCCGCGTATAAATATTTCGCCAAAGTAATTGAACCTCGGACGGTAAGTATTTTATTTTCTGTTCTTTTTTTGTCATACTTCACATCCAATCGGTTTCGTGTTTCCACAAACTATTTGAATAGCTTACCAAATATATCTCAATGGTTTTATTTAAGTATATAATTTGCCGAAACTCCACAATGACACTAGGTTTTCTTCATTTAACTACTCAACGGACAATACTAGGTAAACTCCACAACGACATAGAATAAAACACTAGTTTTTCTTCATTTAACTCCTCAACAGACAATTTTTGGTGAAGATCCACAACGACATAGAATAAAACACTAGTTTTTCTTCATTTAACTCCTCAACAGACAATTTTTGGTGAAGATCCACAAGGACATAGAATAAAACACTAGTTTTTCTTCATTTAACTCTTCAACGGACAATGTTTGGTGAAGATCCACAAGGACATAGAATAAACTAGTTTTTCTTCATTCAACTCCTCAATGGACAATTTATAGTGAAACTCCACAATGACATAAAAAAAAAAGTTTATCTTTATTCAACTCCTCAACGAACAATTTTTGGTGAAGATCCACAAGGACATAGAATATAACATTGGTTTTTCTTTATTAAACTCCTCAACGGACAGTTCTTGGTAAAACTCCACAATAAACTCGGAAGCCCGGTTCAAGATATTTAGTGATATATATAACATCAGTTGTTGTGTGAGATATTTTATAAGGCAGTTTTATATGTCCAAAGTCAAAATGTGAAAATTTAATCAATATTAAACTCGCTACATAGTCAAATATCGAAATTACGTTAAAAAATGCTTTCAAATGCCAAGAATTTTTATTTTGTAATGTTTCTGGGACAACTAATAAGTGCTACCTATGTCAAATATTAATTTAACTCGCACCCAATAACAAGTTGCTAAAATTCTGGAGACCTGCGATATTCATCACAGATCCAGACTGAAAACAATTAAAAACTGCGTCTCCACCGGGAATTGAAGCCGGGACCCTTGGCTCAACAGTAAGATATCTAACCAACTGAGCCATGAAGGCCGACAGTATTATTAATAATATATGGAGTTCTATCAAGAAACACATCAAAGATGCTAAAGTTGTCATTAATAACGCTACCTTAGTGCCAACCTTGACGTATGCAAGTGAAACCTGGACATGGCAGAAGTCTCACGAGAGCAGAATAAATGCAGTAGAAATGAGATTGCTAAGAAGAATCTGTAATATAACGATACATGACAGATTAAGAAATGAGAACGTAAGGAAAGAATGTAAGATAAAGAAATATGTCATTAATAGAATGAAAATGAACACATTGAGATGGTTTGGGGCACATGGGGAGAATGAATGAGGAACGCATGACGAAGAAAATAAACATTGCGGACAGGAATGGAATGAGAGGTCGGGGCCGCCCAGGGAAGTCCATGTGAACTATATTTTGAAAGACGGAAATGTTAGAAGCGTGAACAACATACGAATATGTATAAGACGATGAATGAATGTCGACGAGGCGATGAATGTGTGTCAAGATAGAAATAAGTGGCGTTCGGTTCTCTCTGCCTACCCCGTGAGGGACATGTCGTGATGGTATGTATTATCAAGAATAATTGTCCATCGATAAACTAAACTCGTTGAAAAGATAACTTCGAAAACATGCAACAGTTGTTAAAATATTTCGAGGAAAACCCAACGAAAGATCAGCTCACGTTGATGCGCTGTATATACTTACCTATATTCTGCCTTCAATGCCCTTCTGACCTTAACTAAGAAAATCGATTTGGGCATCGCGAGGTTTCAAGTAACACGTGTCAGCTCGAGGAGCTATCCCAACTTCCAAAGGTCAGTCAGTAGGTGTCGTCAAAATACAAGTGCTTAGGTAGGTACCTATGAAAAACACCCCAAGTAATACGATATCGCCGTCATAATCCATCCACGTTAGTGCTAACCTCACCCAATTTATTTGGGTCACTCATTTGACTGACAAATTCGCAAAAATTTACTTCAATACCCAGCAGAAAAATATATTTATTGAGAGACTATAGTAGTCTTCTTCTTCTTCGTCAGCTAGGACTATGTCCTGTAATTCTCGGCACCTGCTCCTGGGAGGAGGACGTCCAGCCGTCCCTCCATCGTTTGGTCTGCTACCTGTAGGATGTTCATCAGCTGATATCCTCACTACTCGGTCTGAGCTTGTTCTCCCCACGTGATCTCTCCAGAAACGTCTTCTTGTTCTAACCCATCGCACCACGTCCTCAACATTATAGTAGTATATTTTGAAAATAATTTCCCGAGTACCCTCAAAAAATACGTCTTTGAAATAAGGAACAATTTGTATGCAGGTAATACATCTTTATTGTAAAGCATGAGTTATTTTAAAACTTGAACTTGAATACTTTTCTTGTAAAATTGGTTAGTAGTAAACCCTTTTTTTATTTTTTTTTTTAATTGTGGTACTTAAATCAGAGGCGATTTTTTTAAAGCCGTCGGATATTCTCAATGTTTTCAAATCTTTCTTATTTCATTTCACAACTTCTTCTTCTTCTCCTTTTGTCGCTTCTAACGGAGGTTGGCGACCAACACACCAAACTTATCACGATCCTGCGCCAACCTAATTAGTTAGGACGAATCCGAAATCCCTAAACCTTAGATTCCCTAAACACTGCCTGAGAATTTTAAGCCATCATATTCTTTTACTGCATCTTCCCTCTATTTCTCACAATTTAATCAATTCTGACACAATACTCCCGAGTCAGAGGGATAGACACCAATTGTGTGTATCCACAAATGTATGAATGTGTGTAACTTTTTTCTGTTTTGCACTGGTCATGTTTATATAAGAAACTCAATTGTCATATTTGACATTTTCTCAGATGGTTGACTGGATGAAATTTCCTCCAGGCAATAAGTCCAGTAAGTTTATTGTTGTGAGTCGCGTGATACATTTCGTGGGTAGACTATTCATGGAGTCGTAGTCAGTATAGCCAGTATCATTTTTTTGCCTTGTTCAATGTGGGTCGTTTTTTTTTATTTTTTTGTCATTTTTTATGTTGTTTTTTTTTTCACTCCTTTTATAAGTAATAATAATATTTTGGACACACTTTATTTTTACTTTTCATATATTTTTTTATTTGTTCAAATTAGGCGTTTGTTGCCAAACGGAAATTTCTTTCAACCACCCAAAGATGATGTTAATATACAATACAATGTATAATATGGCAATAAGGTTATGACATGACAAAAATAAAATAAAGATAACAAAATAAATCAATAAATTAAAGACAAAAAAGATTGAATATACTTAGGTAATAACAGTTCATAGCAATGATAAAACAAAATGATAAGGTAAGGAAGAAGAAATCAGATATTATCAGATAGATATTTTTGCTTTTGCATTTTTTTGAATATGTTTAATGAGATAGCCGACGTAATATCAGGACAAGACTGATATAATATAATAGCCTTGCTGATTATACTTCTTAAAAATTCAGTATAGGAATATACCTAGTATATTGAGTATTTTATAAACATGTATTATGAATGATTCTTTTGCCAAAAACTTGATTTATTTTAATTGGAAACATTAATACAGATTTTCTACACATCATTATGTAAATAATTAATTTTAGTGAGTCTTCCTAAATATTCCTCCCATTCAGTTAAAATATAGGTAAAAAATATTAATTTTATGTTTTCATTTTACGGGTATTTTTATAATATTAGATATCCTCTTCTCATTTAGTTTTGTATACACATATTGAATTTTAAAGAAGTAAAAAAGACGCAAAACGAAATAAGCCTAGTTTTTTTTGTTATCTGTTGTCACCTTGAAAGTTTTTGGCGAAAACTCTGTACTGTATCAAGTCTAGATAATAATGTAGATATAGCCACAAGCAGGAAAATGTAATTTTCTTATCGCATACATACACACGTATTACGTACTCGCAAGTTATAGCATTCTTATACGCGATAAAAAATGAATTTAAAAAATAATGTGGACAATTCGTGGCGATTTTTATTGAATATCCGATCACGTACGGTGTACGAAGCCCCTCGCAAAACGTTTGATAATGACTCACACAACCTATGGCGAGGAAACGCGTTGAGCTCCGTTCGAAAAAAATCAATAATTATGACATAAATCCGTTCGCATATTTACACCGGCATTCAGGCGCAACAGGACTCAATTACATAATAATTTTCCCTTTTACACCAAGAACAACGTCATTACAACTAAACAAATATCAATAAGCCGGCACTTACCCATATTTTCGGTTGAAATTTTGTCCGGCGTAATCAAGAATACTTCAAAGAATGGCACATCACCTTCTCACCATGTTATTTAAAATATGTTTTATAGCACAATAAGCACACGTTATCACGAGAATATTCACCGTATTTGTCACCGAACGAGCAAACTATCGCGACAAATAAAGAAAAATATGGGCGAGCCCATACTCTTTTGCACAATACATCAATAGAAGCTGCGGCTGAAACGTCAATGTGTTAATCTGACAAGAAAACAATTCAACTGTGTAACTACTGACATCTAGCGAGAAACACGAAAAATCTTTAGAAATTGCTTCCATGTTGAACAACGTAATATTTTCATAATATTTTGTTTTGTTAAATTACATACGTGAATTTATTGACGTAATTTAGCGGGGTTTTATTTCAAAATTAAATTCTGAATAATGTAAATCCAAATGTCGAATTTTTCAAGAGAATTTTATTCTCTTAACATATCGACAAAGTATCAAGCCAAGATACGCGAGTTTTGTATGCAGGGTCTATATTTTTCACGGTTTTTCCAACTTTGAAGTCAAAAAACACCAACTTAGAGGCCTTGCAGCACATATTATGTTCTCCAACTGTCGATTCGTTTAAGAGAATGTAATTCTCTTGAAGAAATCGGCAGTTTAAAGCCAAGACACGAGTATGAAGGAACATTTTGTATGGTGTAGTGGACTTTATGCATGCCATAAACACCAACTAAGAGGCTTCGTAGCATATATGTTCCGTATATGGATAAATTCAGAATTTGAAGTAGAACATTTTGTGTGTGTGTCTGTGTTTCCCCCCTTATAACTTTTGATCTGCTCAATTTACAGAGCTCGAAATTTCGGAATACATAGATAGTTATAGGCTTACAAAACTTTTTTACTCAGAATTTTGAATTTTTGTTTCAGTCAGGGGTTATCAACTTTTGAATTTTTACTTTATTTTTCCATATATCTCAAAAGCATAATATAAGCTAGAACCCTGAAAATTGGTAGAAATATAGACGAATACAAAATCTCAAATTTGTTTTTTTTTTTTTCAAAAAAATTCCAACATTTCAAACATTTTTAATTAAGAAAAACATTTTTTTACTATAATTTTATGTGAAAAAATATCGAAAAAAGCCGAAACACCCCAACTAGATAATTAAATATGCTAAAAAAAATAAACATTGTAGTAGTACATCTCAAAATTTTTTTAACATTTTTTATAAAAATTGAATTTAGTGACGACATCGTTTCATAAAATTTGTAAGACAGTATACACTACACAATATCTACGGGGACTCAATTGTTTGATACTTAATCTCCAAACATAGGTACATACATATCATCCTGTTTTCATATTATGGGTAGGAAAAGACTGACCTCCATATTATCCTATCCTGACATACATACATACATGTTTTACATAGGAAATAAAATATCTATAAATGTTTATAAAGATGTGTTTAAGTATTTATAGTTTGGTACGTATACTTCAATTATACATACTATCGCCATAGTCAGTTAGATCTCATGTGCTACATGCAACTAGTTATATAATCTGCCTTGGTGGATCAGTTTTCCGTAAGTATTATATGCTCATTAGTTCAGTTGGGTCGTTAGTGGTCCCTAGGTGCTTAACTCTCAAATAAGTGCAAGAAAAAATATAGTGTATTTAAATTCCAGGTTTTTAAAATTATCTCTTCTCTTTTGAAATTACTTCATATCTCCAAAGTGGCAGCTTGTTATGAACAAAAAGCACAGTTAAAAAATATATTATTCGCAAGTGATAATCTATCTAATATAATATCATTCTGTTTTCACAGATAATATTTTGAGAAACAATAATTTTGTTTCATACATACCATATTCCAACTCAAAGCGGTCAAGAGAATAGAATAAAAAAGACAATATATAATTTTATTTCAATTTAATGAACATGCCTACCACAGATTTTTATTATAATATACTAGATGTAGTACTCCGTGCAAAAAATTCACATTAGTCGTTATTCTCTATAGAAAAACTATGTGGTCTGGAACCAAAACGTCAAAAATCCCCCGGAAAAATGACTCACTTCGATTACAAAATTTGCTAACTACAAAATCTAGTATATTATAATAAAAATCTATGATGCCTACCGATATCATAGACAATTTGTGGATCTCAGCTGTAATTTGCTTTCCTCGTTTTGACAACAATCTACAGTACTTCTGCATTAACAATATTTACTACGAGATCGGAAACCTATATAATACTTGATTGACTGAGTCTGAAACAACTCAATATTAACAAAATAGATAGTATTTTTCTAATTATTCACCACAAGTCTTCCTTTCCATTTCAATAATAAATAAATTAAATTTCAAATTGAAATTGGCTTCTTTGAAATGCTGGTCATCAGTAATTGTGGTGCTCCATTCATTATATGTCCTGTCTATACCTTCAAGGTGCTGCCATATTAGCAAAGGAAAATTATTAATAAAAAAAAAACAGTTTAATAACATTTGGTTTATTTAAATAGATCAAATTCAAGAGGCTTCAAGTTCTTGTTGCATATCTGCATCTATATAAAGCTGCCTCGGTGTCAAAAATACAGCAAAACACTAAATAAAATTTAAACAAAAAAGTAAAAGAAAACATACAACTGAGGAAATTACAAAAATATACTGAAAAACCCTCTAATATTATCTATTACATTTTAAAACTCTCTAAAATTTTCAATCTGAAACAATCGCTTTTAAAGTACGATTTAAAAATTTCACTCACGAAATATTTTTTATGAAAAATACTATTATCCCTTGATTTACTAAAGGAAAAAACCTTTCAAATGAAAAAAAAACTTATCAATAAATCTAAATATTTAAAAATTGACATAAAGATATTGTTTCACAATAGAAATGACACAATAATACACTCTAGCAACACTTAAAAAATATTGAAACAAAAATTCTTAAAATCATTCATAAGAAATATGATCAATATTTTCACCTCTGTAAAAAAATAACATTAAGTTCAGTTAATTTTCAACAGTTTTTTTTTCAATTTGTTAAACAATATTTCATCATATTGAATATTATTAAATAATTAAAGTCATTATCTTACATCAAACATAAACCACGGGATAAGTGTACCTTCATTTTAAAATTACGTTACTTATATTTCAAAGCACAAGCGATAATTATTCCTAAAGGCATATTCATTGAAAAAAAAAAGTATTAGTGTAAAACAGCGCTATACAAAGTGTTATGTTATAATCCGAAATAAATCTAATCAATACAGTTTTATTATAATTAACTATATAATTGTATATTTAATATTTGTATACTGATTTATAATTAAGATTGTTGGAATATTTCAGAAATTGGAAAATGTGACAAACACAGTAAAAATAGACAAAATGTAAATTGTAATAAAAATATAAAAAAAAAATTAAATTATTAGCACTTTTTCTTTATAAATTTGTCAAAGGCTTAATAAATTTTAATACCTGTCTATTTATATAGATTATTTATGATTCTAACAAAAAGGAAGAGAACAGTTTTCTGTGCTGTTGTTAAAAATTTATACAGGAAATGGTTAAAACAGCAAATTATATGTAAGAACCTTGGTAAGAACATTAAAAAATCAAAAGCACTTATAATTTGAGACAAATTTTTAACATCTCAATAGAGACGAAGTTGGGATATTATATTAAGTTGGGATATATTATTGTTGGGATATTGAAGAACCAGGAATCCAAGGCACCTACAGGGTTTAAGACCTGTCATCGGCTGGTTTACGTGATCATTTTATGCCTTTTTAATGAGTTCCCTACCAATACAATTTTTGAAAATCTTTTAATTTGAAAATAAGCTAAAACATTATCGCCATCTATGAAATGACAAAGAAACTTTTTTGTGATGTCATCTATTGAGAAATTGGTTTGTAAACAATGAAAGCACATACATGAGGTGACGATTCTTTCGCACAGATGTCACCCCTGAACCGCGCCAGAATCACAAAGTAATTTTTGGCTTGTTTAAATAAAATGCATCAAAAGAAAAACCTGTTAACAGTTAGACGCTTACATAGTAAAAAGAAAATAAAAATATCTTTTGTAGGTTAAGTCAAATTGTAAAATAAAAAAAATTTTTATTAAAAAATTTTATTTTATTTTATTAAAAATTTAAATTGTAAATAGATGGATTCAGTAATTGGCGTAGTAAATCATAATTGTTTTGTTCTTTCTTTTGTAATGTAAAACTGAAATAGCTGTTGTATCCAATACAACATATAAAAATAAAAATAAATAAAATAAAATAAATAAAGATAAAATGAAAAATAAAATATAGTTTTATTACATGTATTAGAATTTCGAAATCAAGCCTTGAAAACAGAATTATTCCAGCAGCTTACATATTAAAAGCTAATTATGTGGCACAAAGCTATTTAATTTTTATTATTTTCAATTCTACAATATGTATATTCTTACTGTGATGTCAATGTGGATAACAAAAATATAGATTTCAACCTTTTTATTTCAAATAGACGATTATAAAAATATCTAATTAATTAACAAAAATACAATATTTCAGTTTTGTAGTTAAAATTCAGTAACCTACTTATTTAAAAACCCATTATTACTCCTTCGTTACATAATATGACATCAAAACTAGACAAATCAATATATGATTTTTCACAATACGATTCAAATATTCATCTCAAGAAGTAGTATTGATAATTTAAAAATAACAATTATAAAATAAGCAGAATCAATCAACAACTGAAAAAATATGTCAATCTAATTGCTTACAGTAGATATATCTTAGAACGCTTTACTCTCTACAGCAAATCAGATCCCAATTTTGATGCTAAGAACCTACCTTTATACCTATTGAAGAGAAATGCGGTAGGTAGATATGTTTTAATCGTAAGAGTCTGTGGTGGCAAAATCAACTCGATTAAAAAATTAGGTGGTGAAGTAGTTGAAAAAAAAACAATATTTTAATCGCATTAGAGCCATGCAGTCACTCACAATTCTTCTCTATATCAGATAGAGAGCTTGATTTACCGTTAATCGCACATTTTCTTGTACAGAACACACAAAAAACCCATCAACTGTTAAATGGCTTACTGAAAGAGCCCACCTAAAGTACGTCACAAAGGAGTTTGTGGGCTTCTAGGAAAGGATGGGTATTTAGGCACATGTATGTTGTCCGACATGACAAGAAGATGATTATTATATCACAAAAGACTAAGAAGACGGTGTTCCTATAATATTCAAGAAAATGAACCAAAAAAAGGAACCCACACGTGGACAAAATTGTTCCTCAGCCAATTTTTAAAGTTGTACCGATTGATATCTGTCGTAGAAGATTCTTTGTCTCCATCCAAACAATGCAGAATAAGAAAGGGAATGGAAAGCTTTCATGGAAAATGCAAGCACTTCGAGATATTCAATTTCACCAACACAGAACGAGCAAAAAAAAAAACGACAGAACTTCGAAAATTGCTGAAAAATCATCAATATTCAGAGAGAAAGGAAAAGAGAATCGGTAACGGAGTCCAAATGCACATCACTTAAGAAATGTTTCAGCAGCTATAAAATAATATGTACATGTGTTGAAGTACGTAAATACGATAGTTCCAACATTATCAGCAAACTTGGTCTTTAGGAAATAGTCGATAATTTGAATGTACGCAGACGACGGTTAGGTAAGTTTAAACGAAAATTGGGATCGAATTTGAGTGTACAGAGTAGGGCTACTGGTTTGGTCCAAAAGGATTATTCATTTATAACAAAATAAAAATATTCATAATACATTAAAACTGGATAATTCAATTCGAGATAGGTTGCACTGCTGCTAATAGTTTTATATTACCGTTAAGTGAAATACTTAAAAATAAAAATTCTTGACGAAATAAAAAAACATAATCAACAAAAATAAATATCATACATTACAAATGTACCACAGCGAAATTTTGGAATATTAAATGACTAGCTACATACAATAAAATACAAAATAAAAGAGACTAAGTTAAAAATAATAGATGAGGATAAATAACTAAATTAACCAAGTTTATTGAGAGAAGAAAAGTTTACCTCATTTTAAATTACAGTTATCTTAAAATTAATATAACTCAATTCTTAGTGTGTCTCTCTTCAATAAGATGTCAATTGAAAATAATGTAAGTACGGATCTTTAAATATTTCTACTTGTTACACTGGAGGTGGAGAAAAAAGGATAATCCTGACTGTGGGTGTGGAGCTGAGCAGTCAGTGTAACACGTGGTGCAAGACTGCCAGGTTAAGAAATTTAATGGAAGACTAAGACATTCGTGTGGCGAAAACCAGAGGTTGTGAACTGGCTCTTATTGCTGGAACCGAGACATTAAAATCTGATATAAAACCAAACAAAAATGAAAGTAAGTAAATATTTCTTGAGGTATAAGACAAATACTTTGAATTTTACCAATAGCAATAGACGGAAAATCTTTAATTTACGTCTTCATGCGGAGTTGTAAATCAAATGAAAATCAGAGTAATTGAAATTAAGTCATCTCATATTTTTTTTATAACATAATTTGTTTAATATATTTACGGTATGTATAAAAAAAATCAAATTCACTTTCAAATATAATGTCAACATTGTTTAAATTTACATTTTTATTATTCCAACAGTCAAATACAATATTATATTGTACAAATCTCCAACAGAAGAGAACTTTATTTAATTTTTTTCTCACAGAAATATTGCTTCTTTGGGCTGGAAACACTGGTTAGTTAGAAGAAATTGCCATATGGCAATAAACCCCCCACTTGTGCAGTGTGCAAGGAAGAAAGAATTATTTTTTATTTAACCTCTATGATAATGAGTTATGGTATTATGTAAATACCTATACGAAGCGTGTTATTTTAAATAAAAAGTATTACTTTTGACGACTCCCGACACAATAATCAGGTAAAAAAAAAATTTACCATTTTTCAAAGTTTTTACTGGAAAATCATGATTATTTCAGGTGTCTTCAACTATTGGTTCCATTTCTGACGTTTACTAACGAATAAAGTCTGTATGACCATAGCCGTACCGGTACAACCATACTTCAATTTGCAATGACATTTCCCGCCGTACGGGTACGGCCATACTAACTTGGAGGTTAATATTTTATTAATTAGACTTTCCCGAAATCTTAAAAAATTGTCAATAGAGAATGATATTCGATCAATGGAAATTATAGGATTAGTCGTGCAAATTATTATTAAATAATTTTGTTGTAAATTTCAGGTGACTATTTAATTGTGAATGGAAAAATTTGTTGGTCAATTTTATGTTTTTTTAGGAAAAATCAGAACAACAAAAAAGGAATATAAATCGAATTGATTTAAATAATGCATAAATAAGTATTAAAAATAGTTTCGATACAAATTACCTAGTCTCTTTTTACTATAAAAAAACAAGCATCAAGATGTTTAAAAATATATACATTTATTTATATTGTGCAAATAATAATTCATTTAACTTATAGACAATAATATATTTTAACAAAATTGCTAGCTTAGTGCACCATTATAATTTACCCGTACCCAAAATGAAATGTAAAAGCAAAAAATATATACATTTGTATTCAAATATAATCATACAGTATGCAATAATAAATAAATATATAACAATGAATAAAATATTTACAATTGTGTTACATTGCAAAGAAAAAAAATCTGTTATAATTTTATCATTAATTTATGAATAAAATAATAATATGCAAACACTGTTTTTTATCAAAATAAGAATCGAATGTATATAATAAAAATATATATTCCGTCGACACTGAAAAAGAATTTCATCAACAGAATTTACATCTTATAAAATTTGTAGGATAGCCAATCAGCTGTTTAATAAATTTGAAAAAAATAATACCTGTATATTTAAATAATTGTGGGAGTAAAGAAACATAAGACAAATAATTAAACCATGGTATTTTACTGTAGTAAATACACCTTTTAAAATACATAACTATAGTTTAAGCCATTTAATTTGAGGAATAAATAACAATAGCAATATTTTTATGATATGAATTTAATGTGACTCAAGTGCCAAAAAATTGCAAATTGACTTGCACTATTTCTGTCGAAAATGCTGAACTGACAAAATAGTACTCTGTTACACATTTAATTTGTAATTTTTAAGAATCGAAAAGAATACATGTACCACATTAAGGTTAATAAAATCATTAACAGTTTCATCTTGCGTAAAATTAATGTAAACAAAAAAATATATTAAGTAAATCATACATTGAATAAATCAATTAAAGACAATTGTTTAAATATTTAAAACAAAATTGATTGACATTCAGGTACTACGACAAACAAACACTTATATAATACACATACATATATATTCGGGTACACTTTGTATATCTACACCACAAAAAAAAATAACTAAATCAATAAACAATCAGAAAAATTATTAACTTTTGGTGCGTTGTAACAAGTTATCAAATGGTTGTGATATTTTTCATTATATTATACAAACAATATATAAATATTCACCATCGTAACGTTTTAAAACACTCATTCTACTTTCGTGCATCTTCTGTCTTGCCAATGTCTATATCAAGGGTATAATATGCCATTACACGCAGGGGACGATTATCTCAACCACAATTTTTTTTTTTTAAAAATTTTATCTCAACAAATTTAATATCTCAACAGAGACATAGCGCGGGAATATATATTATTTATAGGAGAACTGGGAGATCAGGCACAATATTCACCAAATACGTTGATTTCCTTTTACCGATCCTAATTTTGAAAATTCTATGATATATTATGTTCAATAGTAAAGTTACATCGCTTGCTTTAAGCTGAGAACACCATACGCCATCTATTAAATGACAATGAAATTTTTTTCTAATGCCATCTATTGAGAAATAGATAGGTAAACAATGAAAGCTACGATCCTTATACATGAGATGACAATGCTTTTGCATAGATTTTATGTTTAATTGGTACAATGCATAAAAATATTAAAGATAGCTGCTTCACTAAACAGAGTCTGTTCCGAAGCAACTACATACCTGTAAATTTTGAATAGTTAGTACATTGTATTATTAAAAAAATACACAAAACATACTGTACTATTTGAATTTACAATAAAAAAATAACCATACCATCAATTTCTGTTCTTCTAGGACATTTATTAAGTGGATAATCTAATCTTGGCTGGCGACTATATTCAGGAATGCCTTACCTATGCTCGACGCAATATGAAAAACACTCCTCTTAACTCGGAATATCATCGGTATAATACGCGAGGTGCAAACAACATCAGAACTGCAAAGTGCAGACTGGCAAAAGTCGCAAATAGCTTCGTGCGACAGAGTATTTAGCTGTATAATAAACTGACACCTCACATACGTGCTTTGAAAGAAGGTAGTTTTGAGAGAGAGACGAAGAAGTATCTCGTCGATAAATCATTTTATACAACTGACGAAATGCTAAATGAAAGAGATTTCAATTAGCATGGAGTATTTTGTCTTTGTTTATAAATAATAATTTGTTTGTTTATAATCAATGACGACTCCGAGTGCTCTGCTTGGGAGCCTATGGAGGATAAACCAATACAAATACAAATATTGTTCTCGACACGTTGAAGACACGGTATTGAGTTTTTAATTTTCTTTTAATGATTATAATGCATAGTTATATTATATAGTTTTGAATTAGACCGTTCAGACTACAAGGTATATTCCAATTTATATTTAATCAATAACAAATTAATTATTTTCTGGAAGAGAATCTCCGCCCATGCAAGTAATGGCATAAGTTTTTAAACGCATGTATTGTTTGGTTAATAGGGTTTCAATGAGCAAATTATCAAAAAAGACCAATTGAAAATAAAAAAAGGATCACCATATGGATAGAAAGCTGCATAAAAAAATATACGGGATGTTTAAAAGAGAATTTATCAAGAAAAAAAGGAAAATTTTAACGATAGATTATGTAATATTAGTAAAAATCAACTATTTGTCGACTTGAAATTAAACCCTAATTTTATCTCACTACATTGTGTCTAAGTTTATTCTGTATTTCAGTTAAAAATGTGCACTACGTGGTAATGTTGGTACGACTGTCAGTCAGTAAAATAAACTGAATTATGTTGCCATATCTCCAAATTAAGTTCCTTTTAATCTCACATTTAAAACTTAATAATAAGAATTTTTAAAAGAAAACAACCAGAGTCTAATATCATAGAATAATGCCTTTTATAATTATTTTAAACAAAGCAGTTTATTAAAGATTTGTGCAGATTTATCATAAATATTTTTTACAAAAATTACAAAAGAGAAAAAAAATCCCTAATTGTAGGGAATATCCTGTTTCAACTTTAACGACTGCAATCGTACAAATTTAACCACAAAGTGCACTTTTAAATAAAACACACTCTAGTAATTTGTTATTTTTTTAATAATTGCCATATTAAAAAAATACATTAAAAATAAAATTATAAGTAGGTAAATGAATATGGTGCTTGAGAATTATTATTATTTGTTATTTGTTTTATAAATCTAAATTAGTAAAATTTTATATTTTTAAAATATTCTTTTTTAAATCAGATCTAATTTCATAAGTTCTATTTAAATTTATAATATATACGTATTTTTAATTGGTGAATATATTATTTACTAGATAATTGTTTATTTCGTAATTCAAATTGATTATTCAAAATCAACTTAAATAACTTATTTGCGAAGTATAAAATACTTCTAAATTACAATAAATATTTTGATGAATGCAATAATAATTAATAGATACAGTGCTCCTTTATTTGTTTTAAACAAAATTGAACAAACGAAACTCCTTTTTTTTAAGTAGGTCAATTAAACATTTTGGGAGCATTTTCTTTCATAAGATGAATAAGTTTTAGAATTGAAACAACATAAAGAAAGATGTGACTTAGCATTTCATGTAACAATCAACTTAGCATTTCATGTATCTGTAATTTCAAATCTCTTGAATATAGTGATTGAGATGTGATTGAGATAGTGTTCATATTGTTAATTTCGTTCAATGTTCATCAATTTGCCTGAGTTTCTTTAATGATTAGCACAATGAAATCGATCTTAATAAAGTAGGTATATATGCATCAGAACTTTAAATGCATCACTACTAAACAAATTGTATCATTCAATTTTAGAAAAATATATAACCGTATTATTTTATTGTATATTATCTGATTTCATTGTATGAGAGAACTCGCACTGATAAACTGTTTTTATAGTTTAGTATGAAAAGAATATTATTCTCATGTAAAACTGTTATAAAAATAAATTGTTGTCATATGATAAGTTGTGTACTATGCATTAACACATAATATGGTATATATATATTTAAGTCTTTGATTTGAAATAATTTGGTGATTCATCTACAAAAAATTTGTTTACGTATATCACGATGCAGCGTAACTGCAGTAAGCAATATTACATGAGGACTGTTAAATGAAATGCCTGTCACAAGCTGTCACATCACTTTTCTGTTAATGAGAGAAAAAAGTACAAAGTATGAAAATCTATGGAATCTTCAATTGTATTTTTACGGGCATTTCATCGTTGCCCGAAAAACATTTGGGACAAAAAATAAAATCTACAATAATAGATTCATAAAAAAATTGCCATAATATTTTTTGCAGCACCATTTCATTGAAACAAATGAAAAAAATACTATTTATACAAAATACCATCAAGCCTCGTCTCATATGAGCCTAGCATTTATACACGATTGCCTGTTTAGGCCATTCCATATCAATTCAATAGATTTGTTTAAATTTTTATCTGATCATTTCAGATTTTGCAAAAAAAATGTATATTAATAGTACGTACAGAGACTAAAAAAAATTATCACAAATGGTTTCTATGTAATGATTAACAAAATAGAGTACACGATAAATATTTTATAATCATTCTAATTAAGCTAGACAAATGGAAGTGATGCCATTCTTGTTGTTTTTTGTGCATTTTCCGATGATATATAGCATTAGAATATAATATCATCAAAAAAATATTTTTTTAAATTTGATTTACTCAAAAGATGAACAATTTTGAATTATGTTAAGTGGTTGGCACAATTCTTAAGTGAGATATGATACAATTTTGTAGTTTTACAATTAGAAAAATGAGAGTATTGAAATGATTGATACGGAATGACACTTATATTTCCTCCTGTCAAAACATCATTTGCACAATCAAATATTTTCTCAGTCAGTCATTCATTTATTTATTCAACGTGCCCAAATCACCTTGAGACACGTACAATCATTCAAGTGACAATATCATTATTTCCCAGTCATATTTTCTGTCCAAATTTCTTATTTGAACACACAATAATTAAAAAACAAATTTCGTTCAAAAAAAAAGAAGAGAAAAAAAACTATAGTCTCAACGCGTAAACATTCTATAATAATAATATAATGTAAGTAAAGATCATTTTGATGATTAGTAATATAATTTATTATATATTCTCATAATATTTTTTGTTTTAATATATTTTGTACAACAAACGTCTATCACCATTTAGTCTCAGTGAGAACAACATGAATATCAATATATTATGTATAATAACGTTAAATTAATATTATTTTGTTTAACTAATAAACTACATATGTGTTGGTTGGTATAGTTAACGTTTGGATCATTCCTCGTCCGTTTCACCGTCACTAGAAAACTCGTGAACTTGGGTGGATAACCGTGGAGGAAAGGGTCCCGCTGTCTGTTGTCTGAAAGTAATAAAATTATATTAACAATAATAAAATATCATAATATTGGAATTTTACCATTAAAACTGACAATGAATGATATACCTTACCACCTTATCTTTTTGTACACAATATAAAGAGAAGAGAAAAGAAAGAACTCTTGCCATCCCACCTCACGTTACTAAATAATATTCATCTTCCTTTACCATTCATGCTGCACGGTTATGGAACAATCTAGCACTGGACATTAGAACTGCCTCATCACTTCAAATCTCGCCGCCTTAAACGCTCACCTCTCTATTCCCTAACCAACGCACATCCCATCCCTTTTGATAGCTCCTTATCCTCTCCTTTTCCTTTCATTATTGTTATTTTTTGGTAAAATGTAGTTTCATTTTGTATAAGTGCCTTTATATTATAAAAACTGCTATGTCGTATATAATGCGGAAAATTAATTTGTTAATTTAATTTATTTTCTTAGATCGTTGCCTTGGCCTCAGATGGGAAGCCCGCCATTTATACAATGCATTTGTACATCATTGCAACTAAGCAATTTCTTCCAACCATCTAATCACAGAAGAGGAAGGTGATGCCATTACGGAAATAGAGCACAAAATTGAATAATTTGATCACCTCAAGAAGGAAGGACAAGTCCATCTCCCATTTATAAGATCTGGATGAGAAACAACATAATAATCGTAAATACTTTATTGGCAGCTTGAAAGGTCACGTGAGCTGCTCACAGCAAGATGTTGGGTTCTTTTAGTTGGTCCCTCACTCTGCTGAAAATTGTATTTACCGATAACAAGGTATAGCATTAAAAAATATGAAAAATTATACCCGGCATGCATATTACCTGAAAATTATTATTTTTAATTATGTCACCCACTGGCATTATTCCAAAGTGGTTAACCTCTTAAATAATTTACAATTAATGTATTCATCCGCTAATTTTTTTGAGAAAGTGTATACGTTGGCGAAGAGCTGTTGCTTAATTTCACCATACACTGTAATAATTCCAAATATGGACACCATAAAGCGAATCCCATTGGCAGTTAACAAGTAATTTTTTGATAGCTGTCAAATTACATGAAATTTTGAAATGATCGATTTAAGAGGCTATAGTAGGCTACATATATAGTATATTTTGAAAATCTTTTCCCCGGTACCCTCAAAAGATACGTTTTGAAATACAAAAAGGTTGGTATTTACATCTTTATTCTATTGCATGAGTTTTTTTGAAATTCAAATTTGTTTAATACTTTATTTTGTAAAATCAGTTTTATTTTATTTTTATATTACTTCTCGGGCAACTAACAGATACTATGTCAAATATGAATTTAACACGCACCCAATAACAAGTTGCCACATTCTGGAGACTTACGATATTAATCGTCTCACAGATCCAGACTGAAAACACAATTAAAAACTGTGTCTCCACCGGGAATCGAACCCGGGACCTTCGGATCAGCAGTCAGATACCTAACCAACTGAATCAAAAACCCTTTTGTTTTATTGTTAAATAACTATAAAACTACAAGGCCTATGAATCGAAAGAAAATATGAAAATCTACCGGCTGAGTTTTTTACAATTTTAATTACTATTCTTGCTATTTAAATAAAACCTCAAAATTTTACCTTTTCTTCATGAAAACATATTGAACATCAGAGATAATGTGACATACAATATTTTGTCGTGTTTCATACACTAGAAGTAAATTTAATGTGTATATTTCCAATCAAATATGGATTGATTCTTTCTGTGGGGTTTCACCCCTTACACAAAATGAACCTTCATATTGTCAATATAAAAATGAAGAGTACAAATGTACCCGTGTCTGAAAAAGATGACTCACGCGATCCTCCTGTAGTGGTTGAGCCACTCCTCCAGCATCTGCGCCACCAACAGTGGCCTCTGTCTTGTCCTCTGACGTGCCACAAGAAGTCCACCGCCCGTACTGCAGGTCACCATCCACTGCTGTAAAATGGCCTCCTCATGACCCAGCTGAAAAGTCAAATAATTAAATATTTAACAATAATATTGATAAAAAGTCAACAAGAATAAACGGGTAAAACATTAACAGTGTTATCTATAAATGTGGTTCAAATATTGAACTTTGGTTAAAACCCAATTTGATCACTTTTCATATTTATAAACATGGATCAAGAGTTGAACCGTGATTCAACTCAAAAATGTCAAATTGAACTGGCAATGGGGGTAGTTTAACACTGGTTCAATTTCACATTTTTGACATTTCATATTTATAAACATGGATCAAGAGTTGAACCGTGATTCAACTCAAATGTCAAATTGAACCATCAACGGGGGTAGTTTAGCACAGGTTCAACTTGACATTTCACATTTTTGAAATAGATATAATCAATTTAAATAATATCGAAAGTTTTTTTTTAACATAAGATATGAGAAAAACATATAAAGCGAAATAAACAAAAATATCAAATATCAAAAAATGTAATGAAACCTCTATTGTATTGTTCCCCGAACAATCGTTTTCCCGCATGTATCACATATTTCTGTAGGTCCCAATTAATTTCATACAAAAATTGACCGCATTGAACGTTCTCCGTTCATCACTTTCCCGCATTAATCGTTTAAATTACGTAGCAAATTTCAATAACATCGAAGAACGAAAGATAAATAAAAGACATTCAAACATAGTGGTGTGTGCGTGCAATTGCCTTAGTTTTTGATATAATATGTTGTATATGTGTAAAGTATATACTAAACATTTAAACATTAATGTGTTTTTTTTTCTATATATTTTGTATTCCCGCATTCATAGTTTTTTTTATTAGGTCCCTTAAAAAATCATAGATAGAGGTTTTAATGTAGCTAGATTTTGTCAGAAGTATTGTATGATGCGCACATGTTCCATGCCACGTATATTGTTCTGTGATCAGGACAACCAACTTAACAAAACTAAATTCGGTGCTGTCGTATGAAATAGAGCTCAAAATCGAGTTCGACCGAACAGCGTTTCAAATATTTTTATAAATAAGGTTTCAGTTGAATGTGGAATAAGACTTTGAACCGAGTTCAAGGAATTTTCCTAAATGACACTGTACAAGTTTTTCTCCAGATCACTCCAGAAGCGCTATAACTTAATTGTTAGCTAAGTAATTTGCAGAAAGTGATGTTCTGAGCTTCACGTTTATACTGAAACTGCAATCAAAGTAAGCTGCTTTATTGACTCTGTCTAATGCCATTAAAGAATTGGTACTCTGTGATTCAGTATAAGATATTATATTTTATTAAGCACTCTGTAAAGGTGTGAGTAATAACTGATTTGTCTTAAAGAAATGTTAATTTTTTGGAAGAAAGTATAATTATTTAATTTAAGAATGTACATTCCTCATTTTCTTAGTATTATTGTGACAACTCCCAAAATTGTACTGCGTACAACAAAAATTGTACTGTCATAAAAGTAAAATTTGATAACCATACCTCTTCACAATTTAAGAAATGTACAGGAAGGAGCTTTCCTTCAGAATCTGTCAATGGCAGAAATATTTCATCCTGTCCGTCATCCTCTTCGTCTTCTTCCCTTGTACTACCAGACCTACATTTTGAAAAGACAAATTTCAAATAATACAGTTTCTAAAAACAGAACTCGATAAAATGTATAATAAGTGAAAGTTATTTTATTTTTTAAACATACAGTCCTAATTACAAGTAACACAAGAATGTTAAGTTCTCCATTTGAGGACCAATTAAGTTTATAGAAATAATCACATCTATGTAAATTCTAATGGCAGATTTATAGGGAAAGGAATAAATATATGGACAAAATCATTAACTAGCTGATGAAGTCATAAGCCCTTATTTATCGTGTTTGAAACCCTGGGATAAATTCTAGTTTATTTATAAATATTTAAAATATTGTTGTAAATATTTGTTTCATATTGCTTAACAGGCAACTAACAGCTGGTATCAAGTACCTATCAATTAAAACACAAACCCAAAAACAAGTCCTCCACAATCTGGAGACTGATGATGTTTATCATCTCACACAATTAAAATTGTGTCTCCACCTGGAATCGATCCGGGACCTTTTGAAGTCGGATATCTAACTAACTTAACTATGAAAGCCAAGTTGATAACGTTTGGGCCTTAAAATAATACTTATACATACACATACCATCATGCCATGTCCCTCACGGGGTAGGCAGAGAGAATTAGACACCACATTTTTCTATCTTGACACAAATTCAACGCCTCGTCAACATTCATGCTTCGTCTCATGTATGTTTATCTGTTGTTCAGGTTTCTTAGAATTCGTCTTTCAGAATATCATTCACATGGTCGTAACCATCCTTTTCTTGGGCGCCCCCGACCTCTTATTCCGTTCCTCTCAGCTTTGTATATTTTCTTCGTCAGGCATTCTTAATTTATTCTACCCAAGTGGCCAAACCATCTCAATGGGCTAACTTTCAATCTATTAATTACATTATTCTTCATCTTACATTCTTTCCTTGTCTCCTAATAATAATTATTATGTCAATGATTTTCGATCTATAGAGATTTGATTTGGTGATTCTATCAAGTAAATTAAAAGATATTAATCATATCACAAATCCAGGCTAAAAACATAGTGAAAGACTGTGTCTCTACCAGGAATCAAATCCAGGCTGAAAACATAGTGAAAGACTGTGTCTCCACCAGGAAATAAATCCAGACTGAAAACACAGTGAAAGACTGTGTCTCCACAAGGAAATTAATCCAGACTAAAAACACAGTGAAAGACTGTGTCTCCACCAGGAAATGAATCCAGACTGAAAACACAGTGAAAGACTGTGTCTCCACCAGGAAATTAATCCAGACTGAAAACACAGTGAAAGACTGTGTCTCCACCAGGAAATGAATCCAGACTGAAAACACAGTGAAAGACTGTGTCTCCACCAGGAAATAAATCCAGACTGAAAACACAGTGAAAGACTGTGTCTCCACAAGGAAATTAATCTAGACTAAAAACACAGTGAAAGACTGTGTCTCCACCAGGAAATGAATCCAGACTGAAAACACAGTGAAAGACTGTGTCTCCACCAGGAAATGAATCCAGACTGAAAACACAGTGAAAGACTGTGTCTCCACCAGGAAATTAATCCAGACTGAAAACACAGTGAAAGACTGTGTCTCCACCAGGAAATGAATCCAGACTGAAAACACAGTGAAAGACTGTGTCTACACCAGGAAATGAATCCAGACTGAAAACACAGTGAAAGACTGTGTCTCAACCAGGAATCAATCCAGGACGTTAGGCTCAAGGTCATATATCTAGCTAACTGAGCTAAGAAGACTGACGGAAGTATATTCCTTGGTTTAAATGTAACCAACCTGCAAATGTATCCAGCAGTGTTTCCTGTAGCCTGTGAGTATGGTTCTATCGGTACCAGTGCAGAGAAATGTCCTCTTGTATAGCCCAGACAGATTGGAGATTTGGAGCAAAAGGTATGCTCCCACAGAAGAGGTAAGTACACACCTAAAACAGATAAACATATTTATTCACTTGATTTATATAATACTACACAAGTGTACAGAGGCAGAATCATTGCCATTAGACAATCTCTTCCAACCAACCCGAGCAACAATAAACAGGCTGTAAGGTACCTTCCCCTCCTGTGCCTACTGGTCACATGAGGACATGTAGCTTGTGTGCCTAATGGACACAGGCGGCCATTGCAATATTTTGGGCTACGTCTGTGTTGTTATTCATTTTTATGTCTTAAAACTTCAATAATTTGTGTTAAAATTCACTTGCGTCGAATCCTAATAACTTATTTAACCATATACAACAAAATTCCGTTAAAAAATATTACGCGTCATATTGCGAACGCTCATTGATTTCGTCATCCAAGCAACAAAACGCGCGAAAGTTTTGGGTAATGTCAAACGAGTGAAACTTTGGGAAAAACACAAAAAAGTAAGTAATTATTATCTTATCTTGTTATTTACTCAATTTAGAATGTTATTAGAGAAAAATAATATGTAAAATGTCTTCAAATTTGACAATAATCGTGGTTTGAAAACATCATAGAGGAACAGGTGTTAAATTTCAATTTTGTTTTTTATGTATCTCACTTATTTCTTATTACAGTGAATGAGTAAGTAATATCATTTTGAAGGTAATTTTGTTCTCCATAAACTTGTTTACACTTTATGTAGATTATTATATAGTTATACGTGATAAAAACACATTTTATCCGGTTATGCCTCGTTTGTAATTGATATTTCACACACACATGCACAGAATACAATGGCTGCCTTTGTGTAAACACATGAAAGACCTTGAAAGAGAACACATTTCACTCAGGGTTGTCCAAAAATATTTCTCATCAATACATTTTAACTTTTCGATTTCTTTTATGAAAAACACAATATAATAATATTGATGACAGGGTGTGCTATGCTATTTTCGACGTTGGTTATCATATGGCATTTTATTTCAGTATATGGACGACCCTAACGCGACGTCCTACGTAGGCGATTCAAAGCGAATGCGAAGCGACGCGGCGCGGCGCGAAAATAACGAACAGTCGGTAACTATGGAAGTGTCCTACGTTACCGACCGCGTGTATGTTTCGATGCGGCGCGGCGCGGTGCGAAGCGAACGCGATCAGTTGGTTTGATATTTTCGCGCGAATTGAAAGCGGTGCCATTGTTTTTTGACATGTCAGAAGCATAAATTTTAATTTCTGTCCATGAACGTCCCATATTATGGGACAAAAGAATAATTATTATCGAACCGCGAATTTTAGGATTTGGCAAAAATAAATGGGACTACAAGTAAACACATTTATTTATTATTGCTATTTTACAATAGGATGTTGTTCAAAACACAAAGTTTTCTCTCGCTTGCACAAATGTCAAATTTTGATATGTTTCCCGGAAAGATGTAAATTCAGTCTCATTTATTAATTCAAGATCACGTAATTCTTCATACAAATTGTGATATCCCCCATAAATATGCCTTTCTAAGTACACAATATTAGTTTCACTTCTCTGCCGAACATACTTCTTGAGTATTTTATATACGTACATCCATGACAGTAGCTGGCGGCAGAGGGAACGATTCGCGCACAAGTAGGACAGAGCCGCCGCGTCGCACCGCATCGCATTGAATTCGCTTGTATCCGCATCGCTTCGCAATCGCGTTCGCTTTGAATCGCCTACGTAGGACGTAGCGTAACACCGACGACGGGAGTGACGGCGAAGATGACTTCGCCGTGACAGATGCCGGTGTGCCGGAGAGGATCCTGTCGTCGGTTCCTGAACTGTACTATTTCCACGGAGATGAGCCCGCGGAAGACACCGCCCATGTCTCTGACGACTTCAAATGTGTATATAGTTCTATGTGATAGTTCTAATAACTGTAAAATATGTGAATTTAATTATTTGTCTGTAGAGGTCTAAAGTATTTCTATGAAAAAAAATATTTCCAAAAAGTATTTTAATTATAGACATTTTTTGTAACAATGTATATTTTACAATAAACAAAGTATCATAATATTTTTTATTGTTCCGATAAATTGTGTGTTATAAAAGAAATTACTTTGGAAGTCATGTGTTACATGTAACTAGTATTTATTACACTATTATAGGGAGAATAATATAAATAATACTGAGAAATATATATTTTCTGTAAATATTTTGTAAAAATTTATATTTGTAATTGGAATGTAAAAATTATAATGTTAAAAAATAAACGAAAGTATTTTGTTCAGTTATTTGTTTCATTTCTAATATTTATATAAAAAAATATTTTTATCGAATGTGAGGCCCTGACACTAACAATGGCCACATGTGGCCGGTAGGCAGACTACCGATCATCTTTTCTATGCGAATCTTTTTAGCGAATTTGAACACTAAGTATACGAATAATAAGACATACAATCGAAAAACAACACAGACAAAACCTAAAATACAACGGACACATGTGACCGCTAGGCAGACAATACCTAAAATACTCGGGTCACATGTGGACGGTAGGCAGACTACCGATGCGGCCACGTATGGCGGGAAATCATAATTTACCAATACATGCACAAGTTGACGAAAGATCACAGACCACAAAACTCACAATGAATGTTTATTTTTCAACATTATTTATTATTGGCTGACTAGAAACGTGATATAGAGTTAGACGGCCGGTTTCTTCTTCTTTCCAATGACGTATTCATCTATGGTATACAATGCGTAGTCATTTAGTAAAAAAATATTTAGAATGTACTGCGTAAAACGCGACTGGCTTTAGTTTATTTGTCCTAAAATTAATTTTTCTATGTGAATTGTTACTTTTTATGTAATATTTATGAAATAGGATAACTAACTTATGTAAAAAAGTAATTGCAAACATCTAAGACCTAATATTTATGTTTCGCGAGTGTCTGAAAGTTTTGTTTGAAAAGGGCCAAAATGGCGTCAATTGCGTATTGAGTTAACAGTTTTCAAATAAGAAATAATAACTAAATTTCCTCTAAATTATTTATTTTCTTTGCATCATTTGATTGCCTTGTTATCGCTCCAAGTAGAAAACACGAAAAATCGGGAATTGAAATAAAACATGTATTGAAAATTTGTCATTTATTCAGATGTGAGCAAAAAAGTTGAATTCTTATAATCAATGGCCTATAAAAAATAAATAAAACATGTATACACTACAAAATATATTGGAAAATATTCATTATTTATCGGTATTTCGATAACAATCGCTACTTTAGTATGTCTAAAGTAATTATTATCAAATATTTATATAAATGTGAAAGCGTCCGTATAGAACAAAAAATCGCGGGAATTCGCGGCACACTAGGGGTACAGAAATTGCCAGTGCTCCGGCACACGAGAGGTTAAGCGAATTTGAACACTAAGTATACGAATAATAAGACATACAATCGAAAAACAACACAGACAAAACCTAAAATACAACGGACACATGTGACCGCTAGGCAGACAAAACCTAAAATACAACGGACACATGTGACCGGTAGGCAGACAACACCTAAAATACAACGGACAGATGAGAACAGCGAGTATGGCGGGAAATAAAAATTTACCAATACATGCACAAGTTGACGAAAGATCACAGACCACAGAACTCACAATGAATGTTTATTTTTCAACATTATTTATTATTGGCTGGTTAGAAACGTGATATAGAGTTGGAAGGCCGGTTTCTTCTTCTTTCCAATGACGTATAACATCTATGGAATACAATGCGTAGTCTAGACATGTGTAACTCAACAAAATTCCTTGCGTCAACCCGTAGTGAGCCGCGCAGCTCACTGCACCGGCTCACTGAGTTAACCCATAATTGCGTCATGACGCATCAAAATGACGCCGGTCGCCGAGTGAGATGTGTACCGCGCACCATCTACATGACACATTCAACAACTCACTGGCTCAACAACCCACAGGCTCTTAAGTACCTACATACAGCGAATGAATGAACTGCTTTTACCTACATTGTATACGCGCACCTACCGACTTATCGTAAGACATTTAATAAATCAATGACGTATTTATATATCATTGTAATAAATGCGTAATAAAGCTTAGGTGTCTTGTCTTTAATATTCTATCTAAATCTATTCCGTTTAAAATATGATGAGTGATTGAAATACATATTATTAGTAAATACATATTATTAGGTATTGTATTTTATATAAGTAAAGATTATTATTATATTCATTATATTTCATGTACCTACATGTTTAAAAATATCACAACTTTCCCGATTCTACTTTTAAAAGTAGAATCGGGAAAGTAAGTATGTCGGTTAAAAAGCAGGCAACGCAATAACTCAATATCCTAACACTGTTCGCATTCACCGGTCTAGCACTCACGACTCAGTCGACTCACTGCGCCGTGAGCCAATACGTTTCGAAGGAGTGGGTTAACCCACCCCGCGCAGTGAACTGGATCGACGCAATTGAGCGGCGCAACGCAGCGTTACACATGTCTAGCGTAGTCATTTAGTAAAAAAATATTTAGAATGTACTGCGTAAAACGCGACTGGCTTTAGTTTATTTGTCCTAAAATTAATTTTTCTATGTGAATTGTTACTTTTTATGTAATATTTATGAAATAGGATAACTAACTTATGTAAAAAAGTAATTGCAAACATCTAAGACCTAATATTTATGTTTCGCGAGTGTCTGAAAGTTTTATTTGAAAAGGGCCAAAATGGCGTCAATTGCGTATTGAGTTAACAGTTTTCAAATAAGAAATAATAACTAAATTTCCTCTAAAGTATTTATTTTCTTTGCATCATTTGATTGCCTTGTTATCGCTCCAAGTAGAAAACACGAAAAATCGGGAATTGAAATAAAACATGTATTGAAAATTCGTCATTTATTCAGATGTGAGCAAAAAAGTTGAATTCTTATAATCAATGGCCTATAAAAAATAAATAAAACATGTATACACTACAAAATATATTGGAAAATATTCATTACTTATCGGTATTTCGATAACAATCGCTACTTTAGTATGTCTAAAGTAATTATTATCAAATATTTAAATAAATGTGAAAGCGTCCGTATAGGACAAAAAATCGCGGGAATTCGCGGCACACTGGGGATACAATATTCACCAGCGCTCCGGCATACTAGGGGTTAAAAGAAAAATAAAATGCAACAATAAATACTTATCATAAAAATTAAGAAATGAAGGAAGGAATTTACGACAAAGTTTATCATACAGTATGCAAGTGTAAAATTCTTGGAGGTGCAATTGGATAGTAAGTTGTCACTTGACCTTCAAATCACAAAAACATCATCTATTTTTCAACTAAAACAACTGAAAAACATTCATTCTGAAGTTTACCCAAGAATGAGACAAAAACACATAAATGCATTTATGGTGTCTCAGCTTGATTACGGCAACGGCATTTATGTTGGATTGCTGAAGTATCAACTCGATAGATTACATATGGTGTTTGATGCAGCAGCAAGGTTTATTTTTGGTGCGGAAAAATGATGTCACATAACTCTACTACTAAGCAAATTACACTGGTTAAAGTGTCCAGAGCGAGTGTTTTACAAAATTTGTTTGACGGTGTTTAATGCTTTGAACAACCAGCACCACAATACATTCAAGAGCTGTGTCAGAAAAAAGAGCTCTATGGGAGGCATCTCACACTCAGAAGCAATAAAGCAGTTTACTATGACCGATGCTTTGGTGTGAGCGGTCCTATTAAGTGAAATGCACTGCCTCCAGGTGTCCGCAGGGACTGAAAACAGATTTGTTTCATAGGAGGAGCATAAAACTGAACTATCAGCGTCCTTGGACTAAAAAAATGAATAAAACAATATCTGTCAAATAGTTCTTGAATATTCCTTCTATATCTTTCCGTATCCAACTTTTCCTCATTGCTATGTGAGGTGTTATTATTATTATTCTTCTATTTCTCTCTTTTCTTTTTTTTTCAATCTTTGTATTTTTTCTGTCTTATCTATTTTTCATTTATTTCTCACTAAATACAAATAAATAAAATACTGACAAATATAAATAATATTATACCAATTTAACTTTAGAGATACCACGTTGCTCGGGTTGGCTGGAAGAAATTGCCTTATGGTAATAAACCCACCTTTGTGCACTTGTACATAAAGTTTATAAATAAATAAATAAGATAGTTATTTTTATTTTTACTTAAATACTTGTGTAGATTGAAATGACATTGCTTAGGCCATTCCATAGTCTAGCTAGTTGTACTTAAAAAGAAGATCTTAGAACTTCTACAGCGTAAATGGGGATAGCATGTTTATAATAAAGGTAAGGTTATCCCAAAAAAACAAAATAATCCCAATTAACATAAATGCCTTACCCTGAAAGCAAGCGTATCCCAACGCCTCACCCCTGAAGGAATTGACCACGTCGACAGCATAGACCAGAATGGGCCTTCTGACCACGTGGGCCAGCGCCCAAACGTGCAGATGGGCCAAAGATCTGCCCGGTTGGGCCGCAGCGTGCAAGGCTCTCGCCCAATCAGCTTCCAGTTGCCTCTCATCGGGGGCATAGCCAATTCTGGCCGCCTCTAGACACTCTTGTGATCGCCAACGTGAATAGAACCTGAAATTTTACATAAACAAATATTTTTTTAACCAAAAAAAGTGTATGGTTAGCTAAGGGGCTGCATGTCTACAGTCAAAATACCGTGATGATAATATTTTATATTACTTCTCGGGCAACTAACAAGTATTATGTCAAATATTAATTTAACATGCACCCAATAACAAGTTGCCACATTCTAGAGACTTACAATATTAATCGTCTCACAGATTCAGAGTGAAAACACAATTAAAAACTGTGTCTCCACTAGGAATCGAATCCGGAACCCTTGAATCACTAGTCAGATACCTAACCAACTGAGCCAAAGGCCGATAATATATCCGATGACTGTAAACATCAAAATAATTGTTATAATTTATCTTAAAATATATTTTATGTCAATTTATTATATCTTTGTGTTATTTTTTTGTAAATAAGGATGTTGTATCATTTACATTTTAAAATCTATTAACTTTTTTTTCAATTCTACCATTGTCCTATTTTGTAAAAATGATGAACAAGTTTTATATAATTTACATTTTAAATTCTATAAACTTTCGTTCGTGTGTTCGTAGTGTCATCATTATGACTTGTAACTAAATTCTTCTGAATAATCAAATACCTAAACACCTATAGTAAATTTTCACTTATGGGCATCTCCATCTCATTCATTCATCCAAGGTTTTGAGTTAATTTTTGGATGAGTAAACAGTTATCAATCTCAGACACAGCATATGGCTAAAAGTATTCTAAAGTGCAAATGATAATAAAAATAAGCTATTCTTCATTATGTTTCATTCCGTGCTATAAGGTTGTGAAAAACTTACGCTCTTCCAGCATGATGTAAGGTATCTGCCAGTGCCCGTCTGAGGGTGTTGTCTCTATCAAAGACACCCCAAGTGGCCTGCAGAACAGCGTCAAGCAAACAGTCACCCGCAGATCTGTTCCATAGTGCGTAAAGGCGAGAACCTGGAAGTCAATGGTGTTACTCGATTGGCAAAAATAGCATTTTTAGTGAAATTAAACAAACTACCCGACTGCTTGTTAAACGACAGTAAGATAAAACAGTAAAAATGTTATTGTGGAAATACAGTATTTTTAATAAATGTATTTGTACCTAATCTGACAGTTAGTTCCAGGCTCCAATTGATGACCGACGCTTCACCTTCCAACTGTTGTTGCGCATCTCTGTCCAGCAACTCATCAAACAGCTGATCTTGGATGGCTTGGGGAAGTTCTTCCACATCTACAAAAACCATTTTATAAAAAAATATTGAATACACACATTTTTTTATCTTTGTATTGTATTGGTTTATCCTCTATAGGCGCCCAAACGGAGCACTCTGAGTCGTCATTGATTATGAATAAAAAAAAATGTCCATAGCTGGCTCCTGTGCCAGAGTCGTCTTGGTAAGCCTTTTGTCAATTGTATCAATATCATTCGATTCCCAGCAGAAGAAAATATTATTTACAATTATTTCTCACACAAATCTTTCTTCTTGGAAGTTTTAAAGTGGAATCAATACCAGACAAGGTAAAAGAAATAAGGCTGCATCGTTTGTATGGCCGTGTTATGCGTCGGGGTGAGAATCACCTTGTGAGAAAAAGCCTTGACATACCAACTATTCAGGGGAGAAGTAATCATTTGCCACCAACTTCGTGGTCTAGCATTCAAAAGGGAACTTTAGGGGGACTGAATTCGTACATAGACGACCCAGGACAGTGTCCTGGTGATTACGTACCAGGGTGCCTTGTCAACACGTCAAATTTAGCAATAAAAAGAAAAGAAAAGATATCGATGTATAGAAGTGACAGTTGTCATGTAAAAGATATTCTTTTCATTGCTAAATTTGAAACGTTGACTAGGTACCCAGGACGGTGGAAAAAGGCAAAGAAGAAGAAGACAAATCTTGCTTCTCTTAAGTGGAAACACTGATTAGTTATAATAAATTGCCATTTTGACAAAAAGCACACCACATGCTCGAGATAAAAACAAATGTTGATATAAATAAATAAAATAAATATTGATGAAAACAAAACATGGTGCGTGTGAATCATTGTCTCTGAAAGTGGTTGGACACGATCCAACATCACGTCACGTTTATTAGCTCGATAAATAATAAGTTCTGTCATCAAAGTGTGTACTAAATTTGCTGCGCTAATATTGGACAATGTCCAAAATATTTACGTCTTTGAAATTTCTTTGAATTTCATAATATCGTCGGACATAACACACATGTTTTCTTATTATTGTCAATTTTCAATGTCACCCCGTCTGACATTATACATACCTTTGACTGATAAACTTTGGAATGAAAAAAAAACACCTCTTTATTCCTATTGTTTAATTTTAACAGTACTTGCTATACAAACATTGTTATATCGTTTCAAGGACAATGATAGGATAGGCCATAACATCAGGCATCCGGGTCTGCTCGTTAATATCGCTGAAGGAATGACGTATAGCAAAAACCATAGGGGTCAACCTAGAGACAGTTATATGAACCAGGTGATAAGTGATGTGCGCTGTAGCACCTACCAAGAGATGAAGAGGCTGACGGACAACGAGATATATGGAGAGATACTATGATGTGACCTTGATTATAACTGCACTGTGACATCTATTATGCATCTTCAGTTTTAAGTTCTCTTCTGAACAGCAGTTTGCTCTGGCAAATACATACCATCGCAGTATATCCGTCAAAAATTTTGTTTTGTTAATATATGTGCAAACCACCCCCCTCAGTGGCAATAATTCTCTAGTTATATGCCAGAACTATAATCAGCCATTGTATTATATTTTGACTACCTGACTTTTACAGGACTGCCGAAAAAAAAAAAAAAAAAGAAAAGAATGGAAGCACTATTCTGAGCCAGAGCATCACTGCAACCAGAATTTTAAGTTTTATTACAATTGGGATATCATTTTTCGCTGTTTTCATAATAAGCTTTATTTATATAGCCTCAATCTTATTTTTTTTGTATGGAGTATTTTGCTATATGATTGTGAGACATGGTGCATAGGTGAAAGAGAACGCAAAAGATTGGAGGCCTTCGAGATGTGGACCTATCGCCGAATGCTTGGCATATCTTGGAGGGACCATATAACAAATGATGAGGTTTTCAACAGAATTGAGGAAGCCAGGCACCTGTAAAATATATGCAACATATCGAAAAGGTGTGCAAATTGAATAGGCCATGTGTTGCGACACGAGGATCTCCTACATATCATCTTGGAGGGAAGGGTTGAGGGTACAACTGGCAGAGGGCGTCCCCACCGGGAGTATTTGGAACAATGTACCTCTTACACGGAGATGAAAAGAGTCGCTGAAGACCGAGTGGAGTGGATGAGGAGATGCATCAATTTAATGCTGCAAACCAATCTTCAAGATTGAAACAAAAGAAGAAGAGAATCTTATTAAATATGAGGTTTGACTATAACTTCATCATAGCACATGCATGTATTGTCACAGTCTTAAATGTCAACAATGAACACACTTTCTATAAATAATAATATACTACTTATGTACCACAAATTCGTCGGGAATTTGGGGGTATGACTTGATGTACTTAAGACGAGAAAAAAAATGCAATGAAAGTTGCCAGAGGCAAAAACAAACACAAAAAATATATCGTTAACTTAATCATAGACTTAATTAAAAAAATAAATATTTATTACCAGCTGGGAGACAGAACGTTGTGACATCATGCAGATACCGACAAGGGAATCCCTTCTTATGACGTATGATGGAAGCCACGTGTCTTCTGATGGCGCTGGCGAGGTCAGGAGCTACGAAGGAAGGGGCCCTCTTTATACCGGACCCACCGCCCGAGATACGAGACAGCAATGAGGACAGGATGTCTTCTCTTTGGAACCTGAACAATATCAAATTTCAAACTAAAGTATTGTACCAATTTAACTTTGGAGACTTCACGTTGCTCAGGTTGGTTGGAAGAAATTGCCTTATGGCAATAAACCCGCCTTTGTACACATGTACATAAATTATATAAATAAATAAATTATATTAATGATTATATTTATAAGATCGGTGGCAGAGGGGTCAGTACGCTGGCTTAGTAGTCTAGTTAGTGGTAATGAGTTTTAATTACACCCTGCCTCAATCAATTTCGTTCACCTATAGCACGAGCATATATGCTTAATTATGGAAATGTATGAAGATGTATATGTACCTACTTGTTATAAATCAAACTAGATTAGGCATTCTATAATCTTTTATTCCCCTTTATAGACCAACCGTTTCGCCCTGTAAGAGCTTTTTTATATATTTTTAATTTTATCAGTTGAAAATGTCCTTAAAGCCGAGAATACACATTATGCCATCTAATTGGGGAAGAAGCTTGCATGCCAAAAATGGCATGCGCCAGTAACTGGAACATTGAGGATACATTTGCAATAAAATTTCATACAAACTGCTTCGTGGCATACTTCTAGTGGATTACACATTGCATGCCAAAAAATCAAGGGTCGTGCAATCTACTTCCTTGCCAATTACAGGCATGCCATTCAAGAGATGCATATGCAAGGAGTTGATATGCTATTGTTCAAACTACGGGCCTGGGTGCCTAGTCATTGTGTCAATTTAGCAATGGAATAGAAAACTCAATGTATGAAAGTGACAGTTGACAACATTGAGTTGAAAATATTTACTTTTCCATCGCTAAATTGACACGTTTACTAGGCACCCTTTGCATATCCAGCTTAAAAGGCAAAATCAATAGTCCTATTCTTCTTATTGGTCGTAGACCTCATTCTTGAGGGTCGTGATCACTATGCAGTACACTATGGCAAGACCTATCACATTTCGGAAAATCGGCGCGCGCACAATCGGTGACGTCACGCCAGCTATAATAGACGCAACGGACCGTTCATCGGCATTCAAGTTCGTTCCTGCCTACCAGCTTCTCCCCTGACCGGAATTCGTTACGACCCAGCCACGTTCCTGTAGTCGTTTAAATTTATTGAGTTTTAATATTTATAATCTTCGCGTAATACCAGTATCATGTGTAAATAACTTTGTGAATAAATCCAGTAAGTTTTAATCTTTGAGTTCTTATTTATATGTCTATTTAAATACCCAATTCTATTGTCGGTTACAGTCGTGCATGGTTAAAGAACACGCAGAAGTATTTAGCCGATCAACTGGTTCGATCCCAGAAGTCGAGCTCCTCATAAAGACACCCTCTGCACGGCAATAGTAACAACACCATGCACTCTCTTGTTTTACTTATACCTATATTTACTGACAATAAGTAATATTTATTTAATATTGCTTCTCGGGCAACTAACAGGTACTATGTCAAATATTAATTTAACACGCACCCAATAACAAGTTGCCACATTCTGGAGACTTACGATATTAATCGTCTCACAGATCCAGACTGAAAACACAATTAAAAACTGTGTCTCCACTGGGAATCGAACCCGGGACCTTTGGATCAGTAGTCAGATACCCAACCAACTGAGCCACGAAGGCCGACATGGCCGATTATGTTTTCATTAGAAAGATAATAAATCATATTAAATACTTGCATGGATTATTTACTTTACCACTATGTAAACCCTGAAAATATTAACATTATAGGTTTGCTTTTTTAATTTTTATGTAAGTGATAGGTTACCTTATAGCTAAATGTATTAGGGTGTATCCGGCGTCAAAAGCAGATGTTCTATTAAGGAGACTGACTTCTGATGTGGTCAACTGTCTTGTAGGATCACCTCCAGTCGATAGGTATTGCTCCACAGGAACTATATCACCGTCCACCACACCTACACAACAAAAACTATCTTAAGCATATTCATTCACATGTCTAGTCTATAATGTTGAGTATTAGATCAGAATATATCCATTGAACTAAGGGGCCATACAAAATATTATACCTAACTATATAGAGTATAATAACTCTAAGAGAATCCGGTAAAATTGCCACTGTGAGGTATATAAACGTTTTCATGCTGCCTATCTGTATTTATTTCCCTCCAAAATAGTCTACATAGCGTTGTGTGTCATTCGATATATATATTGGTAGTAAGTCCGTAAAATGAACAGCATTATATTATGAACATTTATTTAGTATTGCTTCTTGGATAACTAACAGATAGGTACTATGTTTTAATTTAAAACCCACCCAATAACAATTTGCCACATTCTGGAGACTTAAGATATTTATTGTCTGACAGATCCAGACTGAAAACACAATTAAAACAGTGTCTCAACCAGGAATCGTACCCGGAACCCGAACCCATGATAGACATTGTATCATAAATATATACATTTTTTTATGTGTAATTTGAGATCAAATATTTTTTGTCTTGTCTTTATAGTGTCATTACTTTGACTTGTAACAAACTATGTCAAAAAATCTTGGCTTATATAGCTATCTCCAGCATATTTTTTCTTCCAATCTTGCAGAGTAAGGTAAATAATTACTATTTACGCAATAGAACTGTAGAGTATTGTCGAAATGAGACAAATCAGTCAAGTGACAGCTGAGATCCATGGATTTCTCTATGGGATAATAAACTCGATTTTACTTGTCTCCCTATAACGTCGGGGTCACCAATTATAGGGAGAATGATTTTTAATTATAACGATTTTTGTGATTACTTAGTTTACAGGGATATTAATTATTGAAACAATCCAGAAAATCAAGGAATAACCCTCTACGCAGCATTCAGTTTGGGGATCAAAACTTCGAGGTAGTTGATGAATTTTCTTACCTGGGGTCCACCATAACCAAGGAAAATGAAGACCACATAGAAATAATAAGAAGGATCACAACTGCATGGTAACAAAACATTCTTCTCTCTGCTCCCGGTGCTTAAATCAAAAAGTGTTCACAGAAAAACAAAAATCACCCTGTATAAGACTATAATAAGAACAGTGGTGACATACGGGAGCGAAGCGTGGACGATGACAGCAAGATTCGCAGAGATGCTGGATACATTTGAGAGGAGAGTGCTACGGAAAATACTGGGACCCGTGAATGATGGAGAAGCTTGGAGAATAAGGTATAATGATGAAATATACAGCATCTATAAGACTCCTAGGCTCTCTGTACATGCTAGACTGAGCAGGCTGAGATGGGCTGGGCATGTACAGAGAATGCCGTCATCACGGGCACCCAAGAAGATCCTTGAGGGACATCCGGGTGGAAGAAGGAAGGAAGGACAGACCCAGGCTGCGATGGGAGGATGAGGTGAAAAAGGATGCAGAACAATTACTGCAAGTAGCAGACTGGAGGACAGCAGCAGTTCACAGGAGGAGTTGGAGGCGAGGATTGATGAAGGCCAAGGCTCAATATGGGCTGTAGAGCCATCGGAAGAAGAAGAAGAAGATATATTAATTATATCAGAAGATTATTTGCATGTTCAAAAATATTGTCAAAACTCATCTTTCTATATTAGATATACTACAGACAATAAATATTGGGCCAACTGATAATTTATATAATGAAAGATAGTAGGTACTCACTCTTTATTTCAATTAAGGTAACATTTTAGTTGTTTAATAATTAGGATATTTAATTAATACAGAATAAGAATGTCGAGGAGAATTCGCGATACGTCAAGCAACTGCACTGGAAATAATACCGATTGGTAAACACAGGTGGGGACAGCTGTTTATAACTTCAACTTGCGTTGGTAGCAATGATGTGAAGTAGGTAGGGATGTGTGGACATCATAGGGATGTTCCGCCACACACCTGTATATTAACAGTCTTACTAGTAAAAAATCAACTGCACACCCGCTGACCAGTGTTTTAGTTACACACACTGTGTAATTGCAGCAATTATTTAAAAATCCAACTAATAAACGTTGTATAACGACTAGGTAGTTGCAACAGACTTACAACAGGAATTAATACGACAATGTCATCATTTCGAACCCGTGATTGTAATTCATTTTTACAACACGTTTATTAGTAAGCCTGATATACTATATACTCGACTATATGTCACTTTGACTGTATTAACACATAGATTTTATAAATTTGATTTCTACCATATTAATTTTGCTTTCGTAGCACTTCTATCTTACAAGAGTTTTCTGAACAAACATCAGTGCTGCACACAGAGTATTTAATTATAAAAAAATTATATACATACCAAGACAAGCTTGGAGCCATGCCCAATCTGTTTGTCTATGTCTCTTTGGTCTTCTGTTGTTTGTACCGTCCAATTCGTGTACCGGACTGTTCTGTCCACACAAATCATTTACACCTGAAGTACAATCAAAGTAATTAGAATTTTTATAAGACCAATAGATGATTCAGGATCATCCCAAGGTCACTACGCTAAATAGACATGAAATATTATATTTATTTATTTATACATACACTGATAGACATTACAATAATTAGGTAGTGAATCTGCAATGCCCCACTAGGCAAATAAACCTGTGCCGGGGCCAATGCATCTCGAGACTGTGACACTACCCCCTATTTAGTAACTATTGTAACTAAAATAAGAACGTACTAAAATTGTAGATTTTAGATTTACGGTCTTATTTCAGCATTATAAAATAACAACTTGGACTAAATGGAATAGGAACGTACCTATTTTGACAGGAAGGTTCTTAAAAAGTTACTGAATTAGACGTATTTTGAATAACTATGAAAATTATGAAAATTTCATAATTTCATAAAAAGCATTCTGGCATGTGGGGGGCCACAATTGTAAAATAAAAATACTCAAAGACAAATCGGCGAATCGCTGGATAAGTGGCTCAATGCTACTAAAATGAGATAGGCCGATGATTAGATGGCTTTGTATTACAATGGGTTAATACAGTAAACCCTCATTAATCCGACCCCTGTCAAATTCAACACACCCTGTAGTCCAACATGCCACTTGAGACAATTGAGAACAGGTTGCAACATGTTCGTGCACCATAGTTTAATGCGTGTAGCGTATTGTCACAATTTGTTGTCATAATTTGTCAGATTACAAAGTATTATCACATGGGATAGTCTGACAAATTGAATACTCATACACAGCGGGTCTACTGTACGTACCAACATACCAAATACAGACAAAGTTGAGATAAACAAAAATTTGTGTATTTATTTAACTGAGAGATGAATAGATCTTTTATGTTTAGTTTAATTTTAAGATGCTTATAATGATAATGCTATTTTTTTATTATTGTATTTAATACTCTAAATAAATAAATATTATTCAAAGATATTGATAGAAAATTTATTAGACTAACCAAACTGTGAACGAGACGAATGCTTAATATTGGTCTTGGTATCCGAAATGGAGTCATACGGCGATATAAGGTTGTCTCTCTCGTGCGAGGGAGTGTGAAGGGGGCTGGTGACAGAGGTAGCGCTCCTCTGAACGGCACACATCGCACACTTGATAGACTTGGGCCAGTTTTCAAATGTGCACACCTGGAAAGAGAATGAATTAATATACAAAAAGATGATAGAATTTGCAAGAGAGCAAAGAAAAACAAAGCAATTTAACAACAGATTTATGTTTGAAAATCTCATACAAGAATTAAAAAATATTTCATTATATCCTTCTTTGATAGTGCTACGGTCCAAATCGAACCTAGACCTCTTCAAACTTCTGCCTCCAAATACTTCTTTGCTCAGGTGCCACTCTCCTGTTTTTGCAAGAGCTGTGCCGCATCTCTCCTTATTTCATCCTCCCATCGCAATCTTGGTCTCTTTCTAATCTTTCTCCTACCTCCTGGGTGTGCACACATGATACTCTTGGGTACTTAAGTATTTGGCATCCTTTGTACATGGCCAGCCCATCTCAACCAGTCCCCCTAGACAATGTGTCATTTAGCTCAAGAAAAGATAACTCAATGTATGGAAGTGACAGTTGTCACGTGACTGGCAACTGTCATTTCCATACATTGAGTTATCTTTTCTTGAGCTATATGACACGTTGTCTAGGCACCCTGAGTAGTCATATGGGTTGAAATAATATGTACATACATACCATCACGCCATATCCCTTACGGGGTAAGCAGAGAGAACCGAGCGCCATACTCCTCTATTTTTGCATACATTCCTAGCTTCCTTTACATCCATGCATCGTCTCATACATGCTCGTCATGCCATCCCTTTCTGGGGCGGCCCCTACTATTCACTCCATCTCTTACACCCATGTATATTTTTTTAGTCAGTCGTTCATCATTCATTCTTTCAATATGTCCAAACCACCTCAAGGAATTCACTTTCATTTTATTTATAATACTCTTCTTCATCTTGCATTCCCTCCTTATGTCCTCATTTTTTATTCTATCATATATCGTTCTATTACATACTCTTCTTAGTGATCTCATTTCCACAGCATTTATTCTACTCTCATGCGTCTTTTGCCACGTCCATGTTTCACTGGCATAGATCAAAGTGGGCACTACAATTGCATTATGTACGGCAATTTTGGCTTCCTTTGAGATGCTTGGATTGGAAATTACTGGTCTGAGAGCTCCGTTTATTCTGTTACCTGCCATAACTCTTCTTTCAATGTCTTTATCAGGTCTTCCATTCCGTTCAAACATACTCCCCAGGTATAAATATTCCTCTACTTGTTCTAGCCATTCGTTCTCTACTTTTATTCTACACGGAGTTATACTTTCAGTTTTTTCGAATACCAATATCTTAGATGAAATAATATGGGGTTTTATAAATATCACTACCACAAGATATAAATACAATATGGAATTCCATCAAGCACTTTTGTCTGAATTAGTCTTGTAGAACCTTATTCACACAAAAAAACACATCAATCATCGTTCCTTTTAAATATTTGGAACTAATAACAAGAGATTTTATTTTACTAATCTAAAATACTAGAAGAAAATTGGAACGCATTTTGTGAACAGTAAAATTCTAACGAAAGATTATATAACATAGCAATATGTAACTAGTTCTGAGTTAAATAAAATGTCAACATACAGAGCAAGGCCACTTCTTGGAACCAGAGTGATGTTGACTGGTATCTGGTAAAACAGCCGGTGGATCACAATCTTTGGATATATTTAGTAAAGACATTGGCTCCTGTACGCTATCCACAGTCAGTTGGTGACCTGGAAATACAAAACAAAAAATCATAACTCATTTTTAAGCCATAATTAGCTTATTGCTTAAATTGTCAAACTCATATTGACAAAACAAAATCTATGTAATTAACTTTAACGGCATAGGCTGAATTGTACATAAGAGTCATTTTCTTTTAATTGCAATATATTTTTATATGTAAAAAAATTGAAAAACGTCAAAACAACATAGGTACATACAGATTAATGTTTTCTCTATTTTTTGAAACTGGTATAACTACTGATAATTAAAACCAAATTTTGTAAGCTTTCTTAACCCTTAATTACTCGCATGGGGTCAAAGCAATTTCGCATTAAAAAAATGAAGCATTTGCTGTTTCTCGAAATTCCCCGCGCCCCCGCTAGCTTCATAACCCGCGTCGAAGTTTGTATTCCAATAGCGACCAAGTCACGGGAGTGGAAGGATGTGTCGCTGCGCTCTTAAGCGGTGACCTTGTGCGAGTAATTACGTTACTCGTTACGTTACTCGAAAAGTACCAACAAAATGCGCAAAGTTTATGTGCAAGATCACTCTCAAATATACTGTCAACAGTGTAATAAAAGTGATTCGGAGAGTTCCTAAAAATATTCTAAAATTTTAACTTTGATCTCAGTATAAGTACAAATTGTTAATTTTTGATAATTATTTTTATTTAGCTTGTTTTTGTTTAATTAGATATTTAGTTCATGTTATTCCTTTTAATTATAATAGAATTAATAAAGCACTTTAATAATAAACAATTTTTATTTACTTATATATTTAATAAATAATAAAAATTATTCCTACAATTTGGGGTCACCTGTGACCCCATGCGAGCAGTTATGTAATTTTCTTCGTGCGAGTAATTAAGGGTTAATAAACAAAAAATAGACAAATCAAACAAGTTTGGCGGGAAAATAAGAATGTATTACTTTTTATTAAAAAATAAATATCTTAAAAAAAAAAAAATTGATGAACATCATACATTTCTAATGTTATGGTTGATGCGATGCAATTGATGGCTTGCTTGAAATAATTGATAATTAAAACCAAATTTTGAAAGCTTTCTTAACCCTTTGACAAGTAAATCGACATAAGTCGCCTGATTTTTTTTCCCCTTTTGACGCGTAAATCGACTGGTGACAGGAAAATTATTCGAAAAACAATTATTCGAATGCTCAATTTTACGAAAATCAATTTTACGGATGGCAATTATTCGAATCACATTTTTTCGAAAAACAATTTTCCGAACACACAATTATCAGAAATTACAATTGTTCAAATTTTTATGACGTCATGTTGGTAGCATTGTGAGAGAAATAAACCATAGATTTTTATTATTATATACTAGATGTCGTAGTTTTTTGTATGAATCGAAGTGAGGCATTTTTCCGGGGGATTTTTGACGTTTTAGTACATCGTTTTTCCATAGAGAATAACGACTAGTGTGAATTGTTTTCCGATTTATTTGTCATAAAAAACACTTTGTTTATTTAGATTTAGAGAAAAGTTATCTAGAATGTGTTGAAATGTAAGGAAAACTAAAATATGTTGTCAACCAAAACAAACCTCTCTGAACGCCGCAATGCCTGCAAGTGGCGGTCGTGGCGCTGTGAGGATTGGTGGCGTCGCAAGAGGGGCACCTCCACGGCACTCTTTCCTCCCTGGCACTAGCACCTCCGCCCTCTTCAGCCTCTCGCAGCCTGAATATGTCCTCGTTGACCAGAGGTTTCACCGCACGACACATTGTACACTAAACAGAACAATATTTATTAACAAAAATACACAAGTCGATATCTTCTTATAGTAAAACAAAAGCTAGCGATCATAAAGATGATTCTAGAAAAAATATGCTTTTTTTATAAATTTGTATGTCTCTTTATAGGTGTCTGTCGGGGGTTTTGACCAACCAATGTGTCAGTCAATAGAAGGCATGATTTCTAAATCTTCCATAGTACATATATATAAAAATCACCCTTTATACTATAACGCTTCATACTATAACTAACTTATTAAAATATAAATTTTCAACACAGTGAAAGCTGTTTGTTATCTCCGAAAGCCACCACTACTCAGAGTTCGTATTATCCAATCATTGTATCCTTTTACAGAAATATAATCAGCCTTCAGGCAATGACGTAAATTTGACTGTCGCTTGGCTCTTGGTCTATATATAGAATCATAAAATATACGATTTCAAAATAAAAATGTAAGAAAATAATATTCAGATACCTATTCAACAAAATTGTATCCAACTCATTCCAGCACAAACCAAAATCAACACACCAAAGAATTGTCTGTATATGAGGAATACTTATCAATTTGGCATTCCAAGCGAACAGTATCGATGCACATTATAATTATTAATTAAGATAATTGTTACAACAACAAAAAATATCCAACACTGGGGCCAGAATATCAACATCATCACCTTCAAGCGTTTGATAAAAGTAAGTCAACAATCATTGAGAAATGTTTTCCTTTTTGCATAATAATAAACACTTCCTTGCACCTTGCGCAAGTGGCGAGTTTATTGTCGTATGGCAATTTCTTCCAACTAACCAGTGTTTTCAGCCCAGAGAAACAATATTTGCGTGAGAAATGAATTTAAATAAATTTCTCCTCTGCTGGGAATCGAACCCAGGATGCCCGCACAGAAACCGAACGGCTTATTCGATTGTTTCTTAATAATAGTTTTTCTAAAGCATGTTTATAACAATACACTACACTGTTAATGTTATAGTTACCTTAATAAATTATGATTTACTTATACACATGTGTAAATACTTGTTATTTGAGTTTTGGAACTATTATGCTGATTCTAACTTGTCTATATATTTTATATGTATTCCCATGGTGTTTCTTTTAATAAATCAACATCATTAAGTCACGTCTGCTCCCAGTGTGGAGCGTGTGGTCCTCACCCAGTTTCTCCGGGATGTTCTATCCTGGGCCAATCCCTGCTCCCATGTCAATCTGGCCCGATATAGCTCTGTCGTTAACAGTCTCTGGATGGTCAGTACAGGCCTACCCTGATATTTGTTCCTTTCAGGGTGATATCGCAGACAACCATTGATGATGCTGTAATACTTTGGTGATGGGTGGCTGTTGTGTGCGTTCTTCATGCATCGTCTCATACATGTTCGTCTATTGATCACACTTCTAACATTTCCGTCTTTCAGAATATCGTTCACATGGTCGTGCCATCCCTCTCTTGGGCGTCCCCGACCTCTCATTCCATTCCTCACCGCTCTGTATATTTTCTTCGTCAGGCGCTCATTCATTCTACTGTATTTATTTATTTATACATCTTCTTGCACAAAATATAAACAAATATAATTGTTCACTGGCGGGTTTATTGCCAATAGGCAATTTCTTCCAACCAACCAGATTACAAAGTATGATAACATTGTGTATGTACAACAGCAAATAAATAAGATTAAAACAAATCAAAGAAAATACGTATAACACTCAAATACTATTAAAACAAAAAATAATAATAATTCATAGCAAGAAAAAAGGATAGGGTAAGGACAGGAGAGGAAATCGAGATCAGGTGTATCAAAATATCACCTTTGTCTAGCTTTCCTTACATGCAAAAAAACAAGTGTTCTATAACGGTGGGTATATAATTATTTCCATGTTATAAACAGTATTTTAAAAGAATTTTTCCTTACTTTGAGTGATAGAGGAAAATTTTCATAAGTGCAATATTCGCAGGTCCACTTTTTGTTGTTTGATTCACAGGAGACAGCGGGAATTAAGGGTGTTGTAGCGCTGGCATTCGTCACAATCGTCTCCGTACTCTGCACAATAAAGAAATAACAGACAATGCACTTATTGAAATCAGTCAATGTGTAATAATAGTAATAGTGCCGTTTAATAATTCAAGATCATTCCAAGGGGGCTGATAGTTAAGTTATGTGCTTCTCTATGAAACAAAAAAATTGTTAACTTATTTATTATTTATTTATTTATTTAACATATAATGTTATAATACACATAAAGATACAATTCACTAGTATAGTAATTTTAACAATTTTTTTTTTTGTAATGCCTCATCAAAAAGATTGCAATCTTGTGCTTGATGAGGGAATCACTTAAACTGACAAATAAAAAATATCAAATACAAAGCAATTAAAAAAGTTTAAAAATAAGGAATACAGACAATTGAAACATATTAAAACACATATTCAAATAAAAAAAGGAAATGTAGGCAATTGAAACATATCAAACGACAAATCAAAAACAACCAATTTAGAATGTTAGATGCAATTTTAATTTTTGTTTAAACTATTTATATTCATTTATCTGCTTTAATTCATTTGGGAGACAATTGAAACATTTTATTCCCAAATAAATGTAGTTGTTTTGTATTTGTCTTGTATTACATTTGGGTTTATTAAAATCGTTTTGGAATCGTAGACTTATTTTTTAATTTTTTGTAAAACATTATCATTATTATTACTACTCATTTCTATGTAACTTTCTGTACACATAATTTGTACACTGGCGGGCTTACTGCCAAACGACAATTTCTTCCAAGAGTTAATGTTAATTAATTTATTTATTCATAAATACCATCCCACAATGTGCAGTAACCAGCGACAAGTGTACATTACCTTACAAAAGGAAGCGTGACACAAGAGTGCATCCCCACACACTAGTCTCGTATAACCCTAAAAGGCACTACACATAGAATGAGTGGTGAACCTCACTACATATAGAACAGAATGGTGGACACTAACTAAAAATGAAGATTTTTTTTAACATGGCTACGTAGGGAACACCAGCTATTGGGATTTGAGTCCATTATACTCTTGTAAGAAGGTGGAACTACAGAATTCGGAGGATCGTTCCACAGCCGGGCTGCTGTGTGAATAAAAGAGTTAGAAAAGTTTTGAAAAGTTGGTGTTTGAAAGAAAAATAGTAAGGAAAATCTTTGGCCCAACTAATGAAAGAGATATATAGAGAATACGGAATAAGTTACAGTTACTATGGGCGGGTATTACAGTCTCAGTTTAAGAGCTAAACGCAAGTTTTACAAAAATATAGCATATTATAGTGTCCGTTTAGGCCTAATCTTCCCTCAAATACGTCACTAAAACGACAAATATTTAACTCAACGTTTCTGGCGGATTAAGTACTTAACGGTGATTCAACTATCATTTCTCTATTCGTTGCTAGGCAACGCGTGTAGTTTCAGTGTTCCATCACTTTAGGCGTTAGTTATATCGACGGTGGCGCCACACAACAAAACAAACTGACAGCCATATTGAAACGAACATGGACATTTAAAAGCATTATTTTGGTGAAAAAAATTAAATTTACCATGTTGGATAATAAAACAATAGTATTTCAAGTCGTAGCGTCCCGTTTTGTAGTTGGTATTATTTGAGGTTATTTAAAATTTGACAGATAATAACCACAGAAAAAGTAAAATATGTCTATAATTGAAGATTTAGTAAGTGACATGTCATATTGCACTGTAATATAGCAATGGATTCAATCTCCCCTTAACATTAATCTTGAGTTTAACAAACTCAATGAGTTGAGGGCCGACTGTAATACCGGGCCTATGTTGACTTGGACATGTTTTCTATGACTTATAATTTCACTTTTATTAAGATGATCGTTTCAGCTTATGAGGGCCTTTTCACCCGTTAAAATATATAAAAACTTATTACATACTAATATACAACAAATAAAGCATCTAGATCTTAATACCACTGCATGTGACATCATACAAATAATGTTATGTTCATCCTTAATAAGTTGTGTACAAGAAAAAAGAGGTGGGTAGATATAAATCAGCAAATACATACAATCAATATACCTATGTAGGTATATGCGTTGACTCATTTCATCAACATTGAATGTTATCTGTTGTACTATTGAAATAACACACACACAAAAAATAACATTTATAAACCAGTTGCATGTAACACAAGATTCAACTGTCAATGGCGATAGTATGTTTAGTTGAAGAATACATACCCAACTGTATACCCTTAAATCCAAATTATTTATTTTATTTATTTAACTTTTTGTACATACATAATATCAAACAAATATAATGCACACTGGAGGGCTTATTGCCATTAGGCAATTTCTTCCAACCAACCAGATTACAGAGTGACAGAATTATACATGTACATCAGCAAAAAAAATAAAAGCTACAAAAGAACAAATAAAATATACATAACATTAACATAAATAAAATTAAAAAAAAAAACATCATACCAACAAAAAAGGGATTGGGAAGGAACAAGAAGAGGAAATCGAGATCGGGTGTTTAGGGATAAATATTACGTAGCAAAGGGAAGGAAGGAAAAGGAGAGGGATCAGGTATTTTCCGAGAGATAAATTAATTTTTTTTTAAGATATTTGGTCTTCTATACAAAATATGCACCTATGTCAAGATAGGATATTGTGGAAGTCAGCTTTTTTTTCCTACCCCGAATATAAAAACAGCATATTTTTTTTTTTTTTAAAAAATGAATGTCCTTGTTAAGCAAGTACATATCGTCGCTCTGCATTCAATACTGCGAATTCGACAATTTAAGTGAAATAGTTTTTTTTTTAAGATATCGGTACAGAATGTTAAAATACGCGAATTTGTTAACAAAACATTCCCCAAATATTGTCCAAAATCCTAAAACGCCGTATGGAACAAAATCGCGAATATGCATTCGGTGCTTTATTCATTTTATTCAGTTTATTCGGCCTCCTGTAAAATCTTGTTATTGTTACATTCGTGCTATTGAACGCCGAGCGACGATATACATCTTCCTACGTTCCCTAAAATAAGCATAAATGCTTGTGCTATAGGTGAACGATATCAGTCGAGGCAGGATTCGAACTCGCGACCCATGTCTCTGCCATCGACCCATCTTATGTATGGAGTATAAGTAACAAACTATTGAGAGTCCCCGTAGATATTGAATATACTGCCATAAAAATTGCATGAAATAATGTCACTTTATTTAATTTTTACAAAAATTGTTAAGAAAAGTTTGAGATGTACTGCTATAATGTGTATTTTATTATACTAGTTGGGGTGTTTCGGTGTTTTTCGATATCTAATAAAAATGGAAATATAACCAGTTCAACACATAAATTTGTCATAAAAAATGATCTTAATAAAAAATAATAAAAATGTTTGAGAAATCCTGTAACTTTTTCATAAAAACAAATTAGAGATATGAGCCCATGTAAATAACATGTCAGCATTCTTTATTTCATAGGTAGGTATTCCTTTTTTTTCACATTTTCATTACTACATATTTTTGCTAGATATTGACATATTGAAACCTCTTTGAAAGAATTTTTTTATACTTGTTCAAGCTAAAACATTCATTTTATCGAAGACTTTTTTTTAAGATGGATCCTCCCAGTACTGACGTATGGCTGTGAAACTCTCGTGTACACAAACAAAATGCTACATAATTTAGTTTAGCAATAACACAAGGAGCCATGAAAGGAGTATGCTGGGTATTTCGTTGAGAGATAGAAAAGCTAACATGTGGATAAGAGAGAAAACCAAAATAACTGACGTTGTCCAAAAGGTTGCCAAGCAGAAATGGAGCTGGGCAGGGCATGTCGCCCAAACCACAGACTCCAGATGGACTGAGAATGTGGGAGGCGATTGAAACACAATATTCTCAAATAAATGCAAACGTTTTGTATTTGTCTAGTATTACATTTGGATATAAAAGAGAAAGGCATTCGTGGTTTCACGAATCCAGGCGCACAAGCACAGGTAACCAGAGTACCAACCAGAATAGGTAAGCCACACGTGCTTGTGACCATGTATACGGGCTTAAGGGGCCCCTTTATGACTTGAATCACACTCACCACTCACCCACCATCCTCCGACTGATACTCCACTCCCCAGTGCAACCAAATCCAATAGGACGCAGACATGATTACCACTCTATCCAGAAATTCTTTTATTTTACCCCTAGGGAGACCTAGGTCCTTAAAGTAGGAATATAAAGACTTTGCGGGCAGGCCTCTCGCCCCCACCTCTACAGCAAATATATTTCTGCTAAAGCCATTTTGAACTATTTTATCTACCAATTCCTTGTACTTGTTAACTTAGACTTCAAGCTCCGTAAGAGACTTACAAAAACATATGTGTGGAGCATACTGATGTATGGCTGTGAGACATGGTGTCTTACCGAGAGAGACAGAAGTAGACTAGAGGCTTTCGAGATGTGGTGTTACAGAAGAATACTGGGGATTTCCTGGAGAGACCACATCACGAATGCCGAGGTTCTCAACAGAGTCAAAGAAGGGAAGCACCTACTCAAAACCATCTCCGAGAGACGTGCTCGCTGGATTGGTCACATCCTGCGCCACGAGGGTCTCCTACAAGACCTAATGGAGGGAATGGTTGAGGGGACAAACCACAGGGGGCGTCCACGACGGGAGTATTTGATCCAGATATGCGAAGACATGAACTTCGCCACATATGTTGAGCTGAAGAGGGCTGCAGAAGATAGAGCGAAGTGGAAATCGAGATGTAGACTTCTTCTGCAAACTAATCCGCAGGATTGAGACTGGAGAGAGAGAGTTGAGCTTGTATTGGTGGTCTTTTGAAATATTTGTGTCCCATTTTGATTATTGTGTGATTTTTATAAATCGTTTTAGAATCGTAGTATTAAAGTGAGTTATTTGATACAATCAGTTTCGGAGCAACTGAAATAGAATATGAATTTGTAATAAAGATACAAAAAATAACTTACCCGTGAAAATATATGCTGGGAGAGATTTGCTTCATTGATAGAATGATGTGACAGTGTCCTATGCGGTTGCAGTCCGTCCGGTGAGTCCTTCGATGGCTTCTTTTGTACATTGCTTGCATGGTACTTTTCATCGCTCATTATACAGAACGAGCGAAACGGAGAAAGCAAAAATTTCTATTTAATAAATATATATACTATATCTATCAGGTAGGCGCGGTACTTTCGATTCTAGCTCTTCACTAATAACTTTTATCTAACATAATTATTTCTTTATTTATTTGTACAGTCAAAGGCGTTTTTTTATATCAAATAAGATTAGCGCGGCTATCATAAATTATAATTGAATTATAAGAATTGCTTTCAAAAACGAGCTATAATGTTGAGAAAAATAGAATAAAAATAAATTTTAATTCAGATTTTAGATCACATACAAGGAAGAAGGCTTTTAGAATATATACATATATATATATTTTTATGATTTGTTAGTTACTCGTTTTTAATAATACCATTGTGCCCCCACGTTACCGGATAACTATTAATAATGATCGATGTTGCCAGAGTATTAATCGACGACTACTCTTATATAGATGTTTCAGCCATATACTAGAAACACTGAAAAGAAACAAAAATATATTAGTAATAAAATAATGTAGACTAAAAATAAGTTATTATGGACTGTATGTAATTTATTTTTTACTCGAATTTCAAATCAACGGATTTGCTCGCTACTTAAGATAATAATATGATTCAAAAATCAATTCAAATTGTTTTTCAAGGCTCTGCATGACTTGGCTCCGCATTGATTCAAGACCCGTGTCAAAATAATGTGCCATGTAATATATCAGGAAGACGTTTAACAGTCAGAATCTGGGATTAACCATTCTTAAGGGAATTGGATAGAAATAATGAAGCAGCTTATTATTATGATTGTGGTTTCAGTGTAAAAGGTTCTATTAAGGCCTTTGTATACCCTGTATATACAGATTAATGCAAAAATGCACCCTAAACTACCTTCTAATGTATGAAACACGAAAAAATATTGTATATCACCTGATATGTGGTATACAATATTTTATCATGCAAAAAAGGTAAAATTTAGAAATTTTTTTGAAATAGCAAGAATAGTTATTAAAATATTGTAATAATAAAAAACTCAGCCGGTACATTTTCATATTCTCTTTCTTCTTAGTAGTCAAACTTAGTAGAATTTCTTAGTAGTCAAACCTTAGGCTTCGGCCAAAGTTTGCAGTAAGGGCCGAACATTCGGCTTCAGACAAAATCTGACCAAACTAACACTACTATATAACATGTATGACGTTTCAAACACAAAACATTTGTATTCATAACGTCCCTAGAGTTTAGAAAGGAAGACACATATTTTAACCTAACTGACTAACTAGGTAGGTATACATTTTTACCTCTGAAAAATAATAATTATACATGTTATTAATAAAGCTTGTCTATCGTATTACAATGTTTTTAGAGATTCATTTTATTTTGCAAGTTGCAAAGTTAAAAATATAACCAATTCCGTTGTTTCACCATAATAAACATACAGTTATTTGGTGTAGGAATACATTCAGCTAACAAACAACAAATTCCTGTCAAAAATATGTATGTTTAGATAATAAATCAAAACTTACACTTGTCTACCTCAATGCATATTTTTAATGCACTGATAGTAATGAAGTGAAATCTAATTTATACATTTTTTTTTTAAATTGAACACATTTTAGGTGGATCCAAATTTAGCAAGACAAAATGTTAAAATAGACGAGGTTCAATTTTGTCTAGATGCGGATCAATGAGGATAATTATATTACTAAAATTAATTATTGACAATGCTATTATTATGGTAAATTCACACCATTGTTTAGTGTGTCGATTTACCTATTACTTTCCCCGGGTGTCAGACAAAAAATGGCCAAGTTAAAGCGTTCATTTGATTTTAGCTTATTTGTACGATAGCCCAATTGAAAAAACACAATATAAGGTCATAATATGATAAATTTGATTGTTACCTGGCTGTCCATCAAATTCCTTCAGTTGCCAAATATTTCGCAACTCCACGGCAGCGTTCATGAACTTCAATTATCATTTTCAACTGAAACACAAATACGAAAACTAAAAATCCCGGCGACTTTTTATAAATCGAACCGAAACGAAGGGAAAATATTTGATAAACTTTGATAAATTTGTGTCATTTGCAAACGAAAACATCGGGCACGTTCTATTTTGATAAGTGGCAAAAGTCACTTATCCGTAAGGTTATATTCTCTTTGAAGTCACTCACAAATAAACCATGGACAATATGTCCGTTCTTCGTTTATTAATTTTGTTGTCTATGAACGCCATGTTCCAAAAACAACTGATTCTCCTCGTGATATTTTTTGGATCTATTTTAAATTTGAGAATGATTTATCTGTATACCTATCTACTTTTTACTTATTTTTAACGTTCAGAATCAGGTATAACAGAACGATTTTTTCTATCGTGATTTATTTCATAACGCCACATAGATTATTGCGAGCAGAGGGAAAACGCAAAATATAGAAAAGATTTTTATTGTAGTAACGGGGATAGAATAATTAAAAGCTCTGCTACTATCTTTTGCTCGTCTATATGCCTACAAGTCAAAACGCGTCCATTAAATTTTAAAAACACTTTTTTATTTTTTTTGAACCTCAAAAGATAAATAATTCTTCCATTTTTGAAAAAAAGTTTTACATAATTTGACTCTCAAAATTAGACACCCGTCATGTCACTACGAATGACATTTACAGAACGGCGGATGTAGGTATATACGAATTCCTTGTGTCCAAGACAGCTCCAAACCATGTCAGGAGACAACATATCGGTCGGGGCACAGAGTACTACTTTTTGAATCACTGCCATGTACGTGACACCGGGAGTGCTGAAATGGATCGACAAAGCACCGTTCGGCCGTTTTCCTGGATCGTCGCAGATGCTGAGTTTGGAAAGTGCTCCAAATGACGCTGAGTTTTACAGTTTCTTTGTAAATTATTTTATTATTTTTATCATCTAAGCAAAGAGCTACTGCTTTCCTAAACACAAACTTAGTCAACTGGCATCGGCATTCTGAATTTGTAATATTTTTTTACTGGTGTAACATTCAATATTATGTACAGTGTGACCGTTTTTAGTATTTTTAGTACTAAATTGGTATTTTTTCGCCACTTTAGAACACGTTTGGTATTTTTTTAGTATTTTTGGTATTTTTTGGTATATTTTGTGAATTTTGGAAAATTAAATACTATTTTTTGGTATTTTTTTTAATATTCTGTCTGCATTCACTTTTTTGTCTATGATATTTTTACCGCTCTAATTATACTAGTTGCATGTAACACATGAGATCCAACTGTCGATAGCGATAGTATGTATAGTTGAAGAATATGTACCAAACTATAAACCCATAGATACAAATTATTGAATATTTTCAGATATTTTGTTTTCTATACAACATATGTAGGTATGTATGTCAAGATAGGATAGTATGGAGGAAGATCCTTTTTCCTACCCAGAATATGCAAATAGCATGATGGTATGTATGTATGTATGTTTGGAGATGAAGTATCAAACTATTAAGTCTTCTTACATATTGTGTATAGGCGACTGCCATACAAAATGTATGAAGCGATGTCGTCACTAAATTCAATTTTTAAAAAAATTGTTAAAAAAAAATTGAGATCTTCTACTACAATGTTAATATTTTTTATAGAAAATTAAATTATCTAGTTGGGGTGTTTCGGCTTTTTTCGATAATTGTAAAAGTTTTGGAAATATAGGCAGTTAAACTCATAAATTTATCATAAAAAAAATATTTTTCTTAATAAAAAATGTTTGAGAAACCCTGGAATTTTTTTGAAAAAACTAATTTGAGATTTTGTATTTGTCTATGTTTGTTCCAATTTTCAGCGTTCTAGCGTGTATGGTTTCTGAGATATATGGAAAAATAAAATAAAAATTCAAAAGTTGATAACCCCTGACTGAAACAAAAATTCAAAATTCCGAGTATAAAAGTTTTGTAGGCCTGTAACTGTTTATATATTCTGAAATTTTAGGCTCTGTAAATTGAGCGGATCAAAAGTTATAAGGGGGGGACGGACACACAGACACACACACACACAGACACACAGACACACAGACACACACACAGACACACAGACACACGAAATGTTCTACTCCGAATTCTGAGTAAATCCGTGTATGGAACATATATGCTGCGAAGCCTCTAAGTTGGTGTTTTTTGACTTCAAAGATGGAAAAGCCGTGAAAAAAGTAGACCTCTCCATACAATTCTCGCGTATTCTGGCTTGATACATTGTCGATATGTTAAGAGAACAAAGTTCTCCTGAACAAATCGACAGTTGGATTATTTACTCATTGATGGGCATGGTGGTGGCGGGATCTTTTGAATTACATTTTTTAACTGGTGACTTTTTAATTAGCAAATTTTGATGAATTTCCGAAATCACATTATTCCAAAAAATACTAAAAAGTATCGAACATTAAATAACTTCTGTAAAATTACATGTATCGTCCACATTGAACAAATTTTGTTGACATTTTGTGTTTTGATGGAGTTAATAATTATTATGAAGCGAAAATACGAACAAAAATATTGTACTGAATAGGAACAGAAACGTATTTCATAATATTTTTTCTTTCAGATGCACCATCTCAATCTTTTGTTATCATACTCTTTGTAGGAAAAATTATTTTCTTTTATTTTCATATCTACGGGGCGATTAAAAATATATTTTTTCTTCGAAAGTAGTTGAGTGACAGTGCTAAGTATTTAATTAACAGCCCCAGTACCTACGGGAGCAGCTCAGATTTGTAAGATCTTTTCAATTATATATTATTTTTGCCTTGAATATAATATTTGAATTTTCAGGTACATGACAGCCGATTATTTTTTAATCATTTTGTTTAATTTGACTTTAATTTGAATGTGTTTAATTTGACTTTTCTGCAAAAATGATCATTATTTTTCTGTACATAGAATTATAATTCTGTGCATATTACCGAATTTCATATGATTCCATTTCTTACTCGCGACACATTCTTTCTCCCCAGCCTTTCTCCCCAGCCTTTCTCCCCAGCCTTTCTCCCCAGCTTTTTGTTGTCAATTGTAGTTCAAAATTTTGTGTATATTTTTTGTTTGTTTGATGTAACAATAATGACAACAAATAAACGGTTTATTATTATTATTATTATATTATTTTGTTTATCCGGTTTTTAACTCGTTTTCCACGCTCTTCCTTGTTATATACGTAATAATTATACTATAAATATATGCGTATTTTCTTAGTATGTTCCCAAATACCGTTAAAAAATTTAGTATTTTTTTCATTAGTAAAAATAATAGATACTCTTTATGTTGCTATTATCTACCTAAAATAATCGGATAGCCTAGTCTTCACACCATTTTTGTAAACCTAACCTACAAAAGTTTGGTAAAAATAGGTTGGTTAGATTTGTTTGTAGTTATTATATATTAAAAAAAAGTAGCTTAAATATTAAAATAAATGAATAAATTGGAATTTTTACCAAACTTTTGTAGGTTATGTTTAAAAAAAATGGTGTGAAGACTAGGCTATCCAAAATAATCACATTTGATGTATTATTTATTGCCAATTAGACAATATGCTGGACAAATTTAAAAGAGTGAAGCTATAAGGCGAAGAACTGGTGGAGGTAGTGGGGAGAAGATGGAACTTCGTCCATCTTGGACTCACCTTTTTAATACCCCATCTTCCTTATTGGAGTTGCTGGCGAAAGAGATTGAATTTGATGACGGCTGCTATTTAATAAGCAGACTTTTTTTTGTCAACAAACATTTAAAGAATTGGTAGCTGAATAATTGCTTAGAAAATTGGACATTTAAAAATACACCGATTTTCTAAATTGTGTTTTATTTTATTAGGCCTCTTTTGAAATCTTGTTTTGGACTCGACATTTATTTTATTATGTACATGCCGTACGGTCTTGGACACTTGACTGTGACCACTTGGGTGCGGGACACTAGGGTGCGACGGACATTTGGGTGCGGGACACTTGGCTGCGGCCATTTGGGTGCGGGACACTTGGCTGCAGGACACTTGGGTTTGACGGACATTTGGGTGCGGGACACTTGGTTGCGATGGATACTTGGGTGCGACTTATTCTATTCAAGGCTATTCAAATGTTTTTTAATCTTTCTTTAAAATTAAACTAATAATATGTGCCTATTAAATAAATAAGAAAAATATATGTAGGAATGTATATTTGTAATTAGTATATAATTTTGTCAGCCTTCGTGGCTCAGTTGGACGGGTATCTGACTGCTGATCCAAGGGTTCCAGGTGACACAGTTTTTAATTGTGTTTTCAGTCTGGATCTGCGAGACGATTAATATCGTAAGTCTCCAGTAGGTATGTGGCAACTTGTTATTGGGTGCGTGTTAAATAATTATTTGACATAGTACCTGTTAGTTGCCCGAGAAGCTTCATAAAATAAATAAATAATTAATACTTATATACTGATATCTCTTTAGTTTTTTTTTAATATAAAATGAATATGTCCTTCTTAAACAAGTACATATACATCTTCCTACGTTCCATAAAATAAGCATATAAATGCTTGTGTTATAGGTGAACGAAATCGGTCGAGGCAGGATTCGAACTCGCGATCACTGGATTACTAGTCCAGCACGCTAATCGCTCTGCCATCGACCCATCTAAATACTGGAATATCAACTAACATATAAAAGGCACTAAAAAAATCAATAGGTACTAAATACTTCATTCCTATGCAGAAAAAAAAATATTTTGAATATAATGGGTTGCGACCAAGTGGGTTCGCACACAAGTGTCCTTCGCACCCAAATGTCCCACATCCAAGTATCCCTTCATACATATCCATCTCACTATAGGCATAGTACTGAGGTGGAATTTATTAAATTTGACTTGATACAATGGCTGTTGTTGCATAGTAATGTTAATAATTTGTTTATGTGATACAATTTAAAGTTCGATTTTTAAATTCTTCTTTTTACTTAGATAATTGCAAGAAATCGTCCTTTGGAAACCAACTCACAACACAGTAATATCACGTAGGTACTTATACTTATATATCTAATGTCGTCATTCCTAAATATATTATTTACAGCTATAAAAATTAAAATTACCCAAAATTCTTAGGAAGTGACAAAGTAGGTACCTATAAGAATGCAAGGTTTTCTACAAACTTTGATACAAATAGGTAAGTGAATTCCATAGAAATAAAGCGTATTGGAGCCAATCTACTTATTTCACATTTTAAATTAACCAAGAACGCAATTCATTTTGTCTGGTCAGTTGTATAACTAATGGCAGCTCTTCTTGGTATTGAAATATTTCCTGTCCAATTTTATATACATAGATTATCCTGTCCAATTTTATATACATAGATAATTAAATTTAATACTAGGAAAACCCGGCAGACGTTGTCCAGCCTGTGTAATTATATACTTCTAAGTATATAAAAATGGTTTAACTGTATGTTTGTTTTATTTTATTAATAGTCTAGAATCTTAAATTATTATTTATTTATTTATTTATTTATTGATTTATTTATTTATTTAATTATTTATTTATTTATTTATTTATTTATTTATTTATTTATTTATTTATTTATTTATTAATTTATTTATTTATTTATTTATTTATTTATTTATTTATTTATTTATTTATTTATTTATTTATTTATTTATTTATTTATTTATTTATTTATTTATTTATTTATTTATTTATTTATTTATTTATTTATTTATTTATTTATTTATTTATTTATTTATTTATTTATTTATTTATTTATTTATTTATTTATTTATTTATTTATTTATTTATTTATTTATACGGCTCTACTCTTATTGCGTCTTTTCGTTCCCTTCCGTCCCTTAATTAACTTCCGTCCCTTTTAATATACATATAGATATAGACTAAGAATTTATTTATTACTTTTTTCATTTATTTTGTATGAAAATATTTTGTATTACTAAGTAAATAAATAAATAATTACTTTGTAAACAAATCCCCAAAATTGTATTGCAATACCAAATCATTTTTCAAAAAAAATTTGTGAATAATTAAATAAGTAAGTTCAACTTCAAAAACTTTTTCTGTTATGCGCTAGACAAAACACTAAAATTTAATTACAATTCCAAATAGATCATATTCGTATATTCTTGTGTGAGATATCAAATAAATAATAAAATTTAAATTCTAAAACCTTCTCGTGTGCGCACTGAATGAATTCCAAAAGTTTCATCCCAATACCCTTTAAAAAAATTGTGTGGGGTATCGAATCAATATATAAATAAAAATATTTACAAAGTTGCATAATTGGGTATTGAAATAAACTGAGATATTATTGAATTAATAATTATCTCATTTATATTCTTTACTATGGGGTCTCATTGTATTGGACACCATAAACATACTAACGAAAATATAAATATTCTCTATAGTTTTACAACTGTCGATTTGTTCAACTGTCATTCTTGCTATTGCAACTCTCATTGTTGCCATAGCAAATGTCACTGTTGCCATAGCAACTGTCATTGTTGACAAAGCAACTGTAAAATTTGCCATAGCAACTTTCATTGTTGCCATAGCTACTGTCATTTTTGCCATAGGAACTATCATGCTTGCCATAGCAATTGTCATCCCTGCCAATACAGTTGTCATTGTTGCCATAGCAACTGTCATTCTAGCCTATGCAACTGTCATTGTTGCCAAAGGAATTGTCAATCTAGCCAATCCAACTATCATTATTGCCATAGCAACTGTCTTTCTTGCCAATGTAATTGTCATTGTTGCCATAGCAACTGTAAAATTTGCCATAGCAACTTTCATTGTTGCCATAGCTACTGTAATTTTTGCCATAGGAACTATCATGCTTGCCATAGCAATTGTCATCCCTGCCAATACAGTTGTCATTGTTGCCATAGCAACTGTCTTTCTTGCCAATGCAATTTTCATTGCTGCCAATGCAATTGTCATTGTTGCCATAGCAAAAGTTATTGTTGCCATAGCAACTATTATTGTTAACAAAGCAACTGTAAAATTTGACATAGCTACTATCATTGTTACCATAGAAACTGTCATTGTTGCCATAGCAACTGTCATTCTTGCCAATTCAAATGTCATTGATGCTGTAGCAACAGTCATTGTTGCCATTGCAACTGTCATTGTTGCCATAGCAACTGTAAAGTTTACCCTAGCAACCATCATTGTTGCCATTACAACTGTCATTGTTGCCATAGCAACTTTCATTGTTGCCTTAGCTACTGTCATTTTTGCCATAGGAACTATCATGCTTGCCATAGCAATTGTCATTCCTGCCAATACAATTGTCATTGTTGCCATAGCAATTGTCTTTTTTGCCAATGCAATTGTCATTGTTGCCATAGCAACAGTTATTTTTGCCATTACGACTGTCATTGGTTCCATAGCAACTGTAAAGTTTACCCTAGCAACTGTCATTGTTGCCATAGCAACTGTCATTCTTGCACATGCTATTGTCATTGTTGCCATAATAACTATCATTATTGCCATAGCAACTGTCATTGTTGCCATATGCACACAACATTGAACTGTAACTTAATTTTCAACTTATTAATATTCTCTTTAATCTGTTCCCAACCTTCCTTTTTCTTTGTATTTTAATTCAAGGCATATAGCACTCTAAAAAATAGGGTAAATATAAACCAATTTTACTCTATCTTTATAATGTTGAAATATATGAACTATTTGAAAACGAGTGGGTTCTCTTCACTACTACATAAAGTATTTAAAATTTTGTATAGAAATTTTTCTGCATTTACGTGAAATGAGTTTGTTTATTTATTTTTATTTAAATATTTTATTATGTAAACTTGAACATTATTATGATCATTCTTCAATTTCAATTAATGATAAAGATGTGTCTTTTTAGCAATATGAAAATAAAAATGACAAATTTTTAGTTTCCTGAGCTTGAGGTCACTTTTAAATATCTGACAGTAAAAAAAATGAGAAGCACTGATCAGATATCCTTCAAAATTTAATAGGGTCTAAGCGAGTATTAAAAAACAAATTTGAAAAGAATCGCATGAGTATAGTATATCTAGTTATTGTTATTTAAGCCAGACTTCCGGGTGCGCGGAGCGTAAATGTTGGGGTAATGAGGGGTAATATGGTTTAGTCTTGAGAACGATTGATAAGAAGGTGAAAGATCAAAGAATGAATAGTATTTTAAAAACACACCACATTTTATGACAGATAGATACAGTACGAGTATTATCCCATGAAAATCAATTTCCAAAGTTGTAGATTGTTGAAACGATGACAATCGCTATAAGCAAATCATAGAAGTATGTATATTATAATTCTATGAAGCAAATATACAAAGTATATTTTCTTAGAGAATAAAATCTCAAATAAGCATTTACTACATTTTTCCGAATGAGAAAGAATTCAGCAATGATCCATTCTGAATGCTACATTTTTGAGTAAAAGTTATGTTAAGTGCCTACATAATTCATATAATACTAATAATAATTATAACCAATTCTTGAAAACTCCACTCACAAATTATATAGGTACTATGACAGATCCATTCTAACTGATAGAACCATACATAACAATAGACCAGATATCATACTTTTAGATAAACAAAATAAACATACAATATTAATTGACATCGCCGTACCAAATACACACAACATCGAAACAACTACAACCGAAAAAATTAGAAAATACACTGACTTGCAAGACGAAATCAAGCGAATCTGGGACATGCAATTTGTGATAATAGTACCAATAGTAATTTCCACCACATAAATCATTCAATTTTACTTATTCAGCAGTTTAGAAACCATCAAATTACCTAAATACACATACGTCACCATGCAAAAAGCAGCCATATTAAACACATGCAGACTGGTGAGGAAATTCCTCCAAATCGACGACACTACAGACATTACTAACACATAAATACTACACATAGCACCAACACACAAAACACCACATTTTATACACTCATTAACGATAGCACTTGGCACCATCGCTCGTGTTACCACACAAAATCCCACCACGTGATAAACCTGAGAAGGTATTAAAGAGCCCGAAATAATAATAATGTACATTTCCTTGCACCCTGCGCAAGTGGCGAGTTTATTGCCATATGGCAATTTCTTCAACTAACCTGTGTTTCCAGCCCAGAGAAGCAATATTTGCGTGAGAAATAAAATTAAATAAATTTCTCCTCTGCTCGGAATTGATCCCAGGACGCCCGCACAGAAACTGAACGGATTACCAGTTCTTGCCAGTCAATCAAATCTATGTAGCTGTTGTATTGAAGTTTTATCTTTGGAATTGCGAATTCTCTTATTCCTGAAGCAATGAATGTATTATGTTGAATAACTGGATCTATTATAGTCTTTACAACAATGATTACTCTTTATAGTGAACTAAGAAAATGAATAGGCTTTCATTACAAAAACAGCATTGTTTATAGATTTTCTCGTGGACTTTCTGTGGCGACACACAAAAGGAAAGATCCTTTATCGAATCCAGGACGCCCGCACAGAAACCAAACGGCTTATCAACTGTGCGACGTCGGTCGGCACTAATAATAATAATAATAATAATAAAATACTTTTATTGTTTTATACAACGTGGCGGACTTATTGCCCGCAGGCAATCTCTACCAGTCAACCAGTTTGTTGTTAGGAAATTAACTTTTAATGTCTTTTACATTTTTTTATTTACCTTATTTTGACTTATTTTTGTCATGTATATAATATGTAAATATGTATATGTACACCTTATAGTCATAGTATATGTACACTATATGGTGATATAACTGTTGGTTGGAAGAATTGCCGTTGGGCAATAAGCTCGTCAGTGTACAAATTATATGAACAGAAATTTACAATTAAATAAATATATGAAGGACAGCTGAGAATTCATCACCACCAAGAAAAATCTCCACGGAAAACTCACCACAGGTCTATCACAAGGACGAAGAAGGAGCCAATATGTTAATTAAAGTAGCAATTCATTTAATTCCAAGAATAATAAATGTCAAAAATCTTTTTCTCAATATTGTAATACGTAGAGTGGTATTTAGGTCAGGAACTTGTAACGTTTATCAGATATTCCAGGAACTGTACAATGAAATATTTAAGTACAACTTAATATAAAGTCATCAATGATACAAGGAAAATCTGACAGAAATCTGTAATGTCACAATTATAAGAAAACAAAACATGAATGTACATATTGTACATAATGTCCCATGAAAATAAAATCTTGAAAATTTAATCCGAGAAAATTGGGATAATTATTTTGAATAAGACTTATCTAAATGTTTCTAATATTTTGAATTTGTCGTGGCATTTTGGTGACTAATTTGACTTCTGTACTGGCGTCCTGGGTTCGACTCCCAGTAGGAGAAAATTTATTTTCTATTATTTTAATAATTAGTTGGAAGAAGAAATTGCCGTTTCGGCAGTAAACTCGCAACTTGAGCAGGATGCAAGGACGTGTTTATAAACTAGTTGCATGTAACACATGAGATCCAACTGTCGATAGCGATAGTATGTATAGTTGAAGAATAGGTACCAAACTATAAACTCATAAATCCAAATTATTGAATATTTTAAGATATTTTGTTTCTATACAACACATGTAGGCATGTATGTCAAGATAGGATAGTATGGAGGTCAGTCCTGTTTTCCTACACAGAATATGAAAACAGCATGATGGTATGTACCTACCTATGTATGTTTGGAGATTAAGCATCAAACTATTAAGTCTTCTTAGATATTGTGTATAAGGGACTGCCATACAAATTGTATGAAGCGATGTCGTCACTAAATCAATTTTTATAAAAATTGTTACAAAAAAATCGAGATATAGTACTACAATGTTCATATTTTTCATAGAAAATTAAATTATCTAGTTGGCGTGTTTCGGCTTTTTTTCGATATTTTTAAAAACTTTGGATATATAGGCAACAAGCTCAGGAAACTTAAAATTTGAAATATTTATTTTTAAATTGGTAAAAATCACACCACTTTAATAAAATGGCATTGAGGAATTATGAAGTTTTCATAATAAATTATATTAAATAATTTAACAAACTCATTTCATGAAAATTCTGAATATCTTCCATAATAAATTTGAATACTATAGAATGACTTGTTAGTGAGGAGTTAAGCGTTGGACACAACCCATTCTCACTAGCGATTTTTGTATTTTTTTAAAATGAATATGTCCTTGTTAACCAAGTACATATACATCTTCCTACGTTCCCTAAAATAAGCAAATAAATGCTTGTGCTTAGGTGAACGAAATCGGTCGAGGCAGGATTCGAACTCACGACCACTGGATTACTAGCCCAGCGCGCTAACCACTCTGCCACCGACCCATTTAATTATTGAGTATATTGTGCGAACATTATAATTTACACACCTCGAAACTTTGTATAGATACTTTTCAAATAATGGAATACTAACAAGTTTTAAAGCTACTTACATTAAATTGATAAGATGACATCCTGTGTAGGTACACAAGTAGGTACTCTATATAAAAATAAATAGGCTTCTAACCATTGTTATCAAAGACACCTGATAATAAAGGAAACAATACAAAGTTATCACATGTAATTTGCATTGACGAACATGATTATTATACGACACATTAAAACTTTCTTGTATACAAAAAGGAATATATCAGTGATTCGGCGTATCATTGTAATCGAAGAAAAAGAAAATTATTTTTACTCTGGCAACACGAAAGAGCGGAAAAATCGTCGAAATCGACGCGGATATGAAGACGAAAATTATTTTGCCGCCAGCCGGCGATGAAATTTCAGTTCTATGGACTTCAGTATCTTTCAGGCGTATGTGCGGGACGGACGTGCGTGGAATAAAATACTTGACGTAAGACATGACGTAAATTATCGTAATAATATCGCGCGGAAAAATAAACAAATTTTTAAACTGTATTCTATATTTGAATAAAAAGTGTTCTATAATTTTTGAACGATGAAATTAATAAACGAAAAAAACTGGCATTTTTCTTGACTTATGTTAGTCTCAAGTTTTTAATTGAGAGACACAGAGTTTAATGTGTTTATTATTGAATTCAAGTTCACAAAAAGGGTAAGAATTATTTTTTATTTAAAAAAAAAAACTCTTTTTTTATAATGAAAGTTTATTTAAATTTATATTGCGATTAATTGTATTCTATTTTTTTTTCAATATCGTTGATAAAAATATTTTTACACATAGGTACTTCCTGCATGTAAGTATTTATTTGAATTGGTGAAAATAAATAAATGCCGTAGTTTGCTGTGCTTTAAACACAGTTACTAATAAATTATAGGCACATTGCTTCAGTTGTTTCTCTCACTTCGAGCCGGTAGGTACACGAAGTACGAAAAATCTGTAAAAAAATATTTATATATATTTTTTTCATATTTTACCTATTTTCGAGTTGATTAATAGATCACAGTAATTAATGAAACTCGCGTGGGCGAGTTGTTACGTTTATTGTTAATACAAATCAAATATTGTTTATCGAGACCAAATTGACAAAGCGCCAAATTATAAAACCAAATTAAATTATTTTGATTGCATTTTTTTTTCATTTTGTTTGAATATATATTATAACTATTTTGATTCGTTCCTACTTTAATCATTATTAACAGTTCGTTGGCTTTAGCAAACACACTTTAATATCTGATTGGTTTAAATATATTCCCGATATTCATATTTTGTAAGAAAATTACAATAATTATTTTATATGTAATGGTAAAGCAAAATTTTTGACAGTTAATATCACCGAGAAAAATGCTTTTTTGTCTATGCTGATATAATATATTGATTTATTTCTTGATTTATTTATTACTTCGCTTATTTCATTTCTATTGTTATTTGATTAATTGAGTATTTGTTCATAAATTTATTGGTTGATTTATTTCTTGAGTTATTTATTTATTTATTCATTGATTAATTAATTCTTACCTAGTTATAAAAAATGATTAATATTTGTTAATGTCTGGAGTCTTCACTGGTCTATATGCTGGTAACTCATTTTTTGTAAGTATATAAAATATGAATTTGACTGTTTGTACTCTGTAAAACGAAATAAAATAAAATAAAAATATTATAATAGTCTATATTTAAGCATTTTGATAGTTATTTACATACGATATCAATGATAAATCCATATAACTAATAATATGCTAAAAATATAATTATAAAATACTTAGGTACGTCATACGCAAACTAAAATAGCTTAAGAAGTCTATTTTTAAAGAACGCGTTCATTGAAAAATGCTATTACTCATGTCACAAACACATGACATTTTATTTTTCATTTGTTTACAACATCTGAATGCAGTTTCAATAGATGTACCTACCTACATACATATGTAATTATCTTATTTTTTGTAGGTAGTTTTAAACTCTCAATGGGTATCATAATATAGATAATAGTGATGTGCAAATGCAAGACTTAGTCTTGCACCCACTGTCTTGGGCTTGCTCTTGCATACTCGATCGAGTCTTAGGCTCGAATTTATAAAACGTACTAAGAATTTTCTCAATGCTAAGCATGACAAATTCCATACATTTCGATGTGCTAAGTACTGACTGAAGCACTGAGAATGGTTTATAAATACGGCCCTTAGTCTTGTATATTCGATCGAGTCATGGTCTTGCGTAACCAGTCTGGGTCTTGGTCTTTCAATTCTTGTAGGTCTTGCAACTTTTACATAATTATTTGACCGCCCAAGAAAAGGATGGCAAACCTACCATGTACCTAAACGATATTATGAAAGGTGGAAATGAATATAAGAAGCGTGAACAACAGACGAACATGCATAAGACGATGTATGAATATTGATAAGGCGATGAATGTATTTATTCAAAGCATTCTGTACACATGTGCAAAATGACGGGCTTACTGCCAAGTGGCAATATCTTCCAACCAACCATCATCATTTGGTGAATCAAATTTTTTTTGTGACACGTACCAAGATATAAAATATACAATGAAACATATAAAACAAAAACAATTAAAAAAACGTGTGGAGAGGAGAGGAGGGGACAAGGATATGATTACTGACTTACTTACTCAGCCTCTTCTTGAGTCCAGTATTGGACAAAAGCCTCCCGTTTGGACTTCCACTGGTCTCTATCCTGTGCCATTCTTCGCCATTCAGGACCTGCCACTTTTTTTATGTCATCGGACCATCTGGTCTGGGGCCTTCCCACGCTTCTGCTTCCCGTTCTTGGCCATCACAATTTTTGTCCATCATCCATCTGACATCCGAGATACATGACCCGCCCAACTCCACTTTAACTCCGCTATTATTTTGGCCACATCCGCTACTCCTGTGTTCTTCCTTATCCATTCATTAGTTTTGTGGTCCCTTAGCGAGATATTCAACATACTTCTTTCCATCGCTCTTTGTGTCACTCTTAGCTTTTCTATCATTTTCTTAGTAAATGCGGATGTTTCAAAGCCGTAAGTGAGCACAGGGAGTACACAAGCGTCAATTTTTTTTTTCAAAAAGGATATGATTAGGTGACAGATTTAAGTATTATGTGTAAGGAAATGATTCCTCAGATTTCTTTTGAAAGCGGGAAGTGTTAACTCGAAGTTGCGATGGGATGTGATTCCAAAGTCGAGCTGCTGGAAAAGATTTAGTAAAAAAATAAGTATTGTGTACTGAAATTAATGTATGCCAAGATAGAAAAATGTAGCGTTCGGTTCTTTCTGCCTACCCCGCGAGGGACATGGCGTGATGATATATATGTATGTATGTACCTAAGTACCTAAATATCTACATAAGTAATATGGTTGAAATTTGCGTATAAAATATTGTCACATAAAAATATGATATGTAGGTAATTTTTTTCTAAATCATGTGCAATTTATTACGATTCTAATTTATGCAAATTGAAATTCTCGAAACTTAGCATATCGAAACAATAGTGTTGTATTTGTTGAAGTGGTAATGAGATTTAGATAGGTCGGTGGTAGAGTTGTTACTGTAATGGAAATATATTTTGTTAGTCTCTATTTTAAGAGGACATATATTATAACGCTAAATCTAGTGACTGAAAACATGATAATATATTAAAACCGCCTAATGCACTATGAAGTTACGCGTTAGTAAGGGTAACTATCGCGTGCGTTAAAACAGGTTTATACGTGATTTAAATTATCGGAAACCCAAAATTTGTTGATTTTTTGCATTTTACAAACAAACCTTAGTTGAAATGAAAAAACTTAATCGGTCATTCACTATGATTTTACGCATTCTTTTAGCATATACAAGATTTATTTCTCTACGACACATAGTTTTGGAGTAATTTAAAAAAAATGCTGTAAAAAAGGATATTTTTAATATTTCTGTTAGGGGAATTAAGAGGGTGACTGCTGCCAACGAACCTATTTTTTCAATTTAATATACCATCATTATTACTAAACGAATCATTTTGAAAAAATAACCTAGTTAGTTTGGATATTAATAAAGAGAAATATACCTTAACTTTTTTATTATATTCTGTATATATTCTTGTGGGAAAATAATAAGCATACCCCGATTTTAGACATTAATCTTAAATTTCTAAAAAAATATAAGGTATAGAGGCAATATTTTTTTTATAAATTAAAGAAGAACAAAATACTGGAAAAATATGATATGACGTTGCATTAACGCATCAGGTTAAGTAAATAAACCCAAAAAACTTTTATTACGCAATGGCGCTGAATGGAAAATAAATGTTTTTTAGGTTTATTTACTAAACCTGAAGCATTAATGCAACGCCACATCATATTTTTCTAGATATTTTTGTCTGCTTTAAATTAAAAAAAAAAATATTACTCTACGCCTAATAATTTATTAAAAATATATGATAAACGTTGAAAATCGGGGTATGCCATTATTTTTCTACAAGAATTTATACAGAACATTATCAAAAAGTTAAGGTATATTGTTGTTTATTAATATCTAAACTATCTAAATTATTTTTTTCAAAATGATTTGATAAGAAATAACGATGGTATATCAAATTGAAAAATAGGTACGTTGGCAGCAGTCCCCCCCTTAAGGCTGAATTTTCAAATTGTGTGACGAACATTCACTAGAGAAATGTTGAATACACTTGTGCTATTTTTTCTAGAAACATTCTGTTTAACATATTTGAGGAATTTGATTTGAAATTGGGGTGTTTAGCTTTATATGCCCCCTTAAATCCTGCTTCGACCATTATTAATCACAAGCTGCTATTTTTGTTTAGTTCGGGCGTTTAAGATCCAGCCTATCAATATTCCATCCTAAGATTATTATCACCACGCTGAGACCAGACACCGACCACCGCCGCCCAGAGAAATAAGTACCTACCTTCCATTAAGGAACCTACATTAAAACAATTCAAATAATTCGGAACATATTAAAAACGAGTGGGTTGTGGCCAACGTCATTATATTGAGTATTCAAATTTTGTATGGAAAATATTCAGCATTTTTTTTTATTTATTTGTGACAGAAACAGCGACTATTAAGAAAAATATACAAATATGTAAAAAAAAAACATACGCCAAAACTACTATCCACAAATAAAAAAATATAATCAACAACAGAATAAAATAGGTAGATGAGAAAAAAGAAAAAAATGACATAGAACAACATTTTCATGAAATGAGTTTGTTAAATTATTTTTTTATTTAAATATTTTATTATGAAAAATTGATAATTCGATTACCTATTTGAAATTGATTACCTATTTGAAAATAAAAATTTCAAATTTTAAGTTTCCTGAGCTCGGGGTTACTGTGAAATATTTGATAGTTAAAAAATGAGAAGTACTATTCAGATATCCTTTAAAATCTAATGGGGTTTAAATGAGTATCAGATACATAAATTTGCAAAATTTGAAAGGAATCGAATGAGTACTTTAGTCTATAATCGATAAAGTAAAATAAACACGCAGTAGGTACATAGCACACATCACGCAACACATAGCACACACACATATACATTGTGATGAAACTTTCAGAATACAATCTCAGCTTGATACTAGTTGATAATCTGCAATAAAAAAAATAGCCTTAAATTGCGAAATCATAACTCCCCACTATATCCCCTTGGGTGAGTGAGGAGTAATAACGAACATTAATTTATTTTTCTTTAGTTGCAATTTTTCACAAGCATCAGACACATTACAAATTCATTATACATATTTTTAAGAAACTTTTACGTTTTCACTAAGTGTTGTGTAGGTACCATTTCAAGAAACTTACGAGACTCAAAAGCGAAAGGCAACATCCAGTGCATCTCCGAGATCCCGGGTAAATCGATCTCAGTTCCTGGTGATATTTATCTTGTGCTATCCCAACCCGACCAATTCCTTCAAAATATAGTCTACTTAAACGAGTCGAGCAGTATCATCTAGAGCTAATATTATCAATTTTCATCTCGCCAGGGCCAAAACATACATATTATATTGTATTTTTAAACCGTATCTTCCGACATCATGGAGTTGCACCAGTAGTTTTTTTTTTACCATATAAACATATACATTATTTTAATATAAGATAGCCGCCTCACTAGAATAAATCTGTTCTGAAGCAGCCACCTGTACATTTGTGAAATTATTACATTACAGTAAAAAACATAAGAATAAGAAATCTATAAAAATAAACATTAGGAATAATTACATATTTTAAATTAAAAAATACAGATTTAAAAGTGAAATAGGTACACACAATCTAAACAGACAACAAAAAATAATAAGTTAAGAAATTATTGCTGCAACGTTACTTTCATTTTGGGTTCTACCCACATCGAGTAGCCACTTGGTACCACGTTGTCCACCAACATTTTCCAACTGTCGATTCGTTTAAGAGAATTTAATTCTCTTAATGAATCGACAGTATTAAGCCAAGACGCGTGTATGAAGCAACATTTGTATGGTGTAGTGAACTTTTTGCATGCCAAAAACACCAACTTAGAGGCTTCGTAGCATATATGTTCTATATATATGGATGAATTCAGAATTTGAAGTAGAACATTTTGTGTGTTTTTTGTGTGTCTGTGTGTCTGTGTAACTTTTGATCCTGTCAATTCACAGAATCCGAAATTTCAGAATATATACATAGATAGTTACAGGCCTACAAAACTTTTATACTCAGAATTTTGAAATTTTGTTTTAGTCAGGAGTTTTGAATTTTTATTTTATTTTTCCAAATATCTCAAAAACCATATAAGCTAGAACCCTGTAAATTGGTATAAATATAGACAAATACAAAATCTCAAATTTCATTTTTTTTCAAAAAGTTCTAGACTTTCTCAAATATTTTTAATTAAGAAAAACATTTAACTGTGATAAATTTATGTGTTTAACTGTCTATATTTCCAAAGTTTTTAAAAATATCGAAAAAAACCGAAACACCCTAACTAGATAATTTCATCATCAGCAATGGCGGTACAGCCCGATGTGGGCCTTGGCCTCCTCAAGAAACTGCCTCCATCCCGCCCTGTCGGCAGAAAGTCTCCTCCAATTTGTCTGTCCGATCACTCTTATATCGCCCTCGATGTCGTACAGCCATCTCATCCTAGGTCTCCCTCTGCTTCTTCTTCCTTCAGGATGGGTGTCCAATACTTTCTTTGGGACCCGGATATCCTCCATTCTACAAACATGTCCGTTGTATTTTGATGTATTGGACAACGTTTGGTTCGCCATACATTATTTCTAGGAACTAGATAATTTAATAATCTATAAAAAAAATAGATTATTAATTTTTTTTAACTAGATAATTTAATAATCTATAAAAAAATATTAAAATTGTAGCAGAACATCTCAAAATTTTCTTAACAATTTTAATAAAAAATGAATTTAGTGACGACATCAATTCATACAATTTGTAAGGCAGTAAACACTACACAATACCCCCTATTCAGTAACTATTGTAACTAAAATAGGAGCGTTCTAAAATTGTAGACATAAGATTTACGGTCTTATTTCAGCGTTATTAAATATCAACTTGGACTAAATGGTATAGGAACGTACCTATATTTGCCGGAACATTTTTAAAAAATGACTGAATTATTCATAATACGTCTGATTCAGTAACTTTTTAAGATCGTTCCGACCAAAATAGGTACGTTCCTATCCTAAAATCTACACCTTCCTATACGTAAATCTAAAATCTACAATTTTAGAACGTTCCTATTTTAGTTACAATAGTTACTGAATAGGGGGTAATATCTCACCCAATAGTGTGATACCTATTTAATCTACAAACATACATCATGCTGTTTTCATATTCTGGGTAGGAAAAACAGACTGACCTCCATACTATCCTATCTTGATATATATACATACATGTCTTATATAGAAAACCAAATATATTAAAATATTTATTAAATTGTTTTTAAGTGTTTATAGTTTGGTACGTATTCTTCAATTATGCATACTATCGCCATCGACAGTTGGATCTCATGTATTACATGCAACTAGTTTTAATATTCGTTGTTTTCTAAAAAAATACTATAGATATCCACTGACAGTTTTTCCAACCAACTATATATAACAAAGTAAAATAATAAGATACAGGTACCTATGGACAACAGTCGGTTAGATATCTGACTCATGAACGAAAGGTCCCGGTAACGAGACACAGTTTTATATTTTGATTTCAGTCTGGATGTGTGAGACTATAGTCATCATAAATCTCCATTATGTAATGAGAACAATTAAAAATATATGCGCCATTAAGTAAATAACAATTAAAAGTTAATGTCTTTTGTTTGAATACATTTTGTAATTTAAGTTATATATTTGTTGTACCATAAGATCGACAAAGATAATGTTTATTTTCTTTATTTGCTGTTTTGTAGTTGTAAGGAAAATATACCTACATTTATACACACAGTTTCCTAGTTCTTTCACTTTCCACTGATTATTTATACATAGATATATTTTAAAGATATATTTTCCACACTTCACAAGACTATAGTCAGAACAGTGTTGGCATATAAATAAATAATAAATAAATAATAATTTATTTGTTGCATATAAATGAGAAAAAAAAATATACATGTTTTGCATTATTTTACAACAAATAGGCTGTTGCTCAGCTGTACACCCGTGGAGACCCACAGTGCAGCTGGTTTTCAGCAATGCCTTGGACGATCACAAAATATATAGATAATAATACAGAACGAAAATAAAATAAAATTATATACGAAAACAACTTAACAGGAAAAAAGAAAAGAATTGAATAAAAAAACATGAGAAAAAATAAATAAATAATGGATTCGAGACATTGACCATAATGGAGAAGATGTCTGAAATGCTGGACACATCTGAATGAAAGCCTACTACGTTGAATATGTGGCCCCGTGAAGGATGGCGATAAATGGCGCATTAGACGTACGGAGAGTTGTACAACATATACCAGGCCCCAAGTATCTCAACGCACATGAAATTACTTAGGCTGAGATGGGCTGGACATGTACAACTAATGCCAACCTCACGGGTGCCGAAACGAAACATGACTGGACACCCGAGTGGGAGAAGAGGGGTAGGAAGATGAGGTCAGAAAGGATGCGGCTCAGCTTCTCCAGGAGAGGAGCTGGAATGTGGCAACAGAGGACAGGATGGGATGGAGGCGAAAGTTAACGGAGGCCAAGGCTCGATTTGGGCTGTAGCGCCATCGAAGAAGAAGATATTTTTAAAGCGAATTCAAAATGAGAATTCACTTTAAAATATCTTCACAAAGAATAGATGACATCCTCAAAGTTTTATTTAGACCTTGATAATGCAGAGACATCTCGGCGAAAACGTCGTCTTGTAATAAATCAAATATGTAGACAAATACCGTGTTCTATTTTTTATGTTTTTATATTTAAAATGAATTTCCATTTTGTTAACATAAAATCTTTGGAATTATTTAGAATATTTATTGAATTTTCAATTAAATAATATTAACAATTGTAGTACCCTTACCGCGGATTGTTCTTGTATCACAATTTAAAAAAAACAATTCACAAAATACCTAGGTGTACAAATTGACCAATGCTTAAAATGGAACCATCACATCTCACTCATTGCTTCCAAACTTAAAAAAATTAATTTCATATTCCGTACTGTAAGGAACTTCCTACCTTTACCCGTCATTAAAATAATGTATTTCTCTTTGTATCAATCTATATTAGAATATACAATTATATCATGGGGAGGCGCTTACCATGTTACAATAGACTCTTTAATAAAACTACAAAAATCCGTTTTAAAGATAATCTACAAGGTACCAATCCGCACTCCATCCGACGCATTATTTAATGACTTTAATATACTAAACATATCACAATTATATGCAAAGAACGCTTGTACATACATATATAAAAACATAGACAAACTTGACTCTACGCAAACATCTAGACCAACTAGACAGACCGAACAGGCTAAACTCCTAATACCTAGACTCAAGACAACTTTTGGACAAAGATATTTCCTGTATTTTGGAGTCAAATTATACAACGAACTACCTTTAACACTTCGACAAAACAGTAACTTGAAAATATTTAAGCGAGACATTAAAATTTGGATTAAAAAAAAGGGCAGAGACTATATTAAAAATAAACTAATCACCTGAACTCTGAAAATACTCCCATAGTTACTAACCAAAACTGAAAACTAATAAGACATCTATACACTGTCTCAGAACAGGTTTTACCTAGTGAGGCAGTTTATGACAATAGTAAAATATCTGGTAACTATTATGTTACCTAAGTAAAATATATTATAATGCATTAAAAAAAAATTTGTTACTAGATTCAAGGAAAAATTGTATTTTATATAATAAATAAATACATAAAATAAATAAACATATTATAATAATATGATATTTGACTGTATACTGTCTAAATAATCTATCCGTCGCATATTTCATATGTAAATATACCTAATCTGTGTAAATGTTCGTGTCTATTCAAATTAATGTACCTAGATATTTCATTCATTCAAAAAAAAAAAAGAAATATTGTAATATCCAGTTTTGATGTTGACAGTTGGACAAGCAAGATGGCGACCACCGAAGAACATGGAAAGACCATAAATTATGGCGTCGACCATAACGTCTTTCTGAGGTGTCAACGTGGTTAATGATCATACTAAATATTGATTATTGTTGCGAGCATTAGTGCTGACAAATATCAGTCTTATGATTGGCCTAGCAGTCAGTTCACATATGAAAAAAATAAACAATATCTCTCAATTATCGGAAATATATGGGGGGTCGTATTAGGGGAGTTATTTAAAAAAAATGTAAGAAAAAAGGTAAGGTCCCGTACTGCGAGAATACTGCTTACAAAACCTCAACTTTTTCTTATATTTTTAATTCCGGTAATACAACCCTAGTTGGTATTGCACATATCTTTTTTCTCCTTAAGCAGGCCTATTCCGATTCATTTATCGCGGCAATATACACAAGTTTATACGCTACATGCGTTTCGTATAGCAGATCGTTGTTTTGTTTTCCGTGGAAACTAGCCCACGTAAATTTCCGCGCATTATGTCGAGAAAACTTCCGTTCACCGTTCGTAACGCGGTATTCTGGGGGGCAAGTCTGGTTCGACCGGCGAAATCAATACCCTAGTGATTACCCATATCAGTTATGAATGACAGCTCCTGATACGTAACTTTCACTTTACATTCTGTGATATATATAAAGATTAGCGGAACTTATCGCAAAATATTACACGTGAATGGGAATAAGGCCCAAGGAGGCCAATTGGCCTAATGACTGAGGATGGCGGCTACTTTCAATCACTGAATTCTTTTCTGCCTCCAAGTAAGACGGTCTTTTTTTTATTTTTTGTAAAAACTAAAATATTTTCATAAATATAAGACAACTTAGAAAATAGTTTGAAATTCAAATTATGACTCCTTGATTATCTTGTAAAATTATTATATTGAATAATATTTTTGTACATTAAGCAATGACTTTTTTCGATATTAGTAAATCTCCAAACTTTTTACTTGGATACTCGTATTATCTTGGTATAACTTCTTTAGTAACTTTTTAGATATTGGTAAATCTCCGAACTTCTTACTTGGATACCTACTCGTATTAGGTATAACTTCTTTACTAACTTTTTAGATATTGGTAAATCTCCAAACGTTTTACTTGGATACTCGTATTAGGTATAACTTCTTTACTAACTTTTTAGATATTGGTAAATCTCCAAACGTCTTACTTGGATACTCGTATTAGGTATAACTTCTTTACTAACTTTTTAGAAATTGGTAAATCTCCAAACGTCTTACTTGGATACCTAATCATATTAGGTATAACTTCTTTACTAAATTATTCGATGTTGGTAAATCTTCAAACGTCTTCATGATTGCAAGTATGTATTCAAAGTTTCAGTAAGATTGGACTGTGGAAAGTGGTTTAAATTTAAATACACACAAAGAGCAATATGTGACTATTTTATCGATTTTACCACCAGTGAGTTAGGTACTTATGACTTTTCTGTCATCCGTCCTGACGAACAAGCGGTTGCTTCGTATTATTTTTTTTTGTTCTTGAAACGAAAACAAATAAATCGTCTTACATATGTACATCACCTTAACTAAATATTAAAAACTTATTTGATTTACGATGGCCGACCAAGATTGATTGATTCAGTCTTGATCTCGATAAATGGGTCATCACTAGCGGTCAGGGCATTGTGGTTGACCAGTGATAGGTCTGTCCTATTACAAATATTTATGTTGACACATTCTTTACTACGGACTGTGACTTTCCAAATCTGAGCTATTAATTTCTTCATGACTCATTTATCATGATTGCTTACACTAATATAACTAATATTAGGGGCTTATTTTTTGTTACATATTTTTAATTGACATTGAGGTTAGTAAATTTTTGTATATTCGGCATCCAGGTAGGTTCCTATATATAGTTTTGGTTTATACACATAATTGATAGGTGATTTGATTGGTCATGTGAGCTGTAGCAGATGCCAAGAAATGAAGAGGCTTGCGGACAACAGAAATATGTGGAGAGATGGAGAATACTTTACCAAGTTCTGATGAGCTGTCAAGTTTGACATTAAACGCGAAAATTTTCAACCTAAAAATTAATCCAACTATCAATTTGTTCAAGAGAACTTGGTTCACTTAACACACCGACAAAGTATCAAGTCAGGATACGCGAGATTTGTATGCAGGCTCTATATTTTTCACGGTTTTTCCAACTTTGAAATAAAAAAACACCAACTTAGAGGCTCCGCAGCATATATATGTTCTATAATATACGGATTTAATCTGAATTCGGACATTTAGTGTATCTGTGTGTGTCTGTATGTCGTTATAACTTTTGATCTGCTCAATTTACAGAGCTCAAAATTTCAGAATATATAGATAGTTATAGGCCTACAAAACTTTCATACTGTAATTTTCAAACTATATTTTTTGTTTCAGTCAGGGATTATCAACTTTTGAATTTTTACTTTATTTTTCCATATATCTCAAAAACCATACAAGCTAAAACGCTAAAAATTGGTATAAATATAGACAAATACAAAATCTCAAACTTGTTTTTTCAAAATAATTCCAGAAATTCTCAAACATTTTTTATTTAGAAAAACATTTTTATGATAAATTTATGTGTTTAACTGCCTATATTTACAAAGTTCTTAAAAATATCAAAAAAGCCGAAACCACCAACTAGATAATATAATTTGCTATAAAAAATATTATAATTGTAGAGTAACATCTCAAAATTTTTTTAACAATTAAAAAAAAAAACAATTTAGTGACGACATCGCTTCATACAATTTGTATGGCAGTGGCCTATACATTATACATTATATCTAAGAAGACTTAATACTTTGAAACTTAAACATACATACTTACATACCACCATGCTGTTTACATATTCTGGGTAAGAAAAACAGACTGACCTCCATACTATCCTATCCTGACATACACACCTACATGTTTTATATAGAAAACAAAATTTGTATTTATGTGTTAATAGTTTGGTACGTATTCTTCAATATACATACAGTCAGTTGGATCTCATGTGTTACATGCAACTTGTAACTAGTATTAAAAATCTTACAACTCCGTTAATAATATGTTGAGAAATACAATAAATTTGAAAAACGTAATTTAATGCGAATACATAAACTTATTCCTAACCTCAAATTTGACAAAGGTGTTGATAACATTTTTCCTGCAACCAAAGTACACCAATTAGGTACTCGCTTCCCCATATTGATGGATTATATTTACGTATTTAATTTTTTCAATGGAATTTTGGTTTCTTTATACAATATTCTCTATTATATTATCGTGAATTGTTGAGAATACACTTATTACTCTACAAAACAAATTTAATTCTAAAATATTTTATTTAAAAGAAAAACAAAAAGCTAAGGAAAAACTGTTGATAATATCACCTTGAATTTAGTGACAGGCAAAATCACCAAGAATATTTTAGTATATTTGACGTACATACCTACCTGTGTATGTGCGATGTGCGTACACTGGCAATATTTTTTTATGAACCGAACACAATTTTTATCGATTTTCAATAAACTTTCTACAACCTATTTTGAATTCTCTCACTCGTTATTTTGCTGGAATAAGTTTTAACTTAAACAGTGCTTTTATCTCTTCTTCTGATTGGTCTACGGTTATTGGGGGTATTTTTTACTGGAATGAAATTAATATCAGAAGATTTTTTTTCATGTTGAACCTCATCAATGGGGTTCATAATTAAAACATCAAGACATTATCAACTTTCAAACTAAATAAGTTGGTTTGTGACTTGTGACTAACACCATCACCACCTATCCTAGAGGTAATGCTAACACCCGTATTAAGATACAGATTTGAGGAGGCCTCAGACCTCAATATTTCCCTTATTTGTCTCTGAATACCTACGGGTGTAATACCAAACTCTGTACTAAACAAAGCAATGGAAAATTTCTTCTTTAAAGTGCATTTTTATAAAGCTCATTTCTATGTATTCTTTAAACAAAAATTAGAAAACTATATTTTACAAAACGTCAAATTATTTTGACTGATACTGAAGTTGTCTATGAAAAACTAATCAATTCTTAATGAACTTTGCACATAATAATATTATGATACCTATACCAATATTATGAAGTCGTTTGAAACTACAGTGTGCAACTCAATAACTCATTCGTGGGCAACTAAATAACTCATTCGTGGTTTACTCAATAACTTTTTCGTGGTCAACTCCATAACTAATTCGTGGTTCAAAGAATTTTTTTTAATAATACACTCTGCCATAAAATCAATTCCGAAAAAATAATACTAAAAAATGTCTACAAAGACAACTTTATCATTGTGTGATGGAAGCATCGTGTGATTTCTCAGGGCGCCCTCTAGCGTTATTAGTTTCACACCAAATAACTTTTCAATAAAGGTTTTATGTTTCTTATCCCCTCTATCATTCTTTTCCATTGCACTTAGTTTTCTTTCCCCGCTGTCAAATACTTTTCTTCCAAATTGCCGGACACTAAATATTTCACTCAATTTAATGGCGCCAAAGTGCAATTTGACGCTAAATGCGTCCATTTTATTTCTCAACGCTTCCACGGCCTAGTTTTATTAACTCCATTCATTATTATTAAGTCGAAAATGTCAATTTATGACGAAAACGTTTACGGTAATAGATTTTTTATTTTCACGCGTTGGGTTGTCAAAATGTGTCGTCATTTGTACTTTTAGTTACAATTTACGAAAAACCTTTTGACAATTTACCAAATTGATATCCAAAAGATTAAAAACGCTTAAAAATGACTTACATATGCATGTGAAAGTATAGAAATAGTATTATTATCTTGTAATGGAAACGATTAATATCTATTTATTTTCAAAATAATTACCAGGCGCAATTTGCGCAAATAAAATAAGACTGGGGGATCCAATCAATAATGATTAAATTTTTTTAAAATCTTGTTATTGTGTAACGATTTTTTAGTGGATAGCAGGTAAAGAAACATTTTTATAATTGGCAGATTAAATAATAATTACTATGACAATTCTAATATTTATGTAACAGCTCAACGATGATGGAAAAATAATATGCAACCCATGAAATAATTAAATATTATCTCTACAAAAGGGAAAAAATTACTGAAAATACAAAAAATACATCTTTTTAATTCGTGTTTGGTGTCATTTTTTGTCATCCAAAGATTATATGTTTACCCCATAGGTTAACCCATAAATTTACAAATGATCAAACATTCTGTATAGGAATTAATAATACAATTAAATATTAATTAATTAAATTAATAATAAGTCTATTTACATTGTTTTTGGTTCTTCTTCTGGGTCCCATTATTGGTAGCTGCTATAACGCACATCACTGGTCACCTAGTCCATATAACTGTCTCTATGGCGACTTCTATGGTTTTTGCCTTCCGTCATTCTTTCGGCGATAGTAACGAGCAATCCCGGATGCCTGATGTCATGACTCTTATATGTCTTTCTTGATTTTTTTTTAAACATTGATTAACTTGCTATGTAGTACCGGCTCGGAACAGACTAGAGCTTGTAAAACGTACTTATCATTTAACTAATCTCGGATGAGCTGTCAAAGTTGACATTAATCGAGATAATTTAAACATAACAAAATAACAAAAAGTGTCAAAATCATAAAATTAGATAAAAATAAATTGATATATATATATATATATATATATATATATATATATATATATATATATATATATATATATATATATATATATATATATATATATATATATATATATATATATATATATATATATATATATATATATATATATATATATATATATATATATATATATATATATATATATATATATATATATATATATATATATATATATATATATATATATATATATATATATGTTATTATTAAGTATTTTGGGGATAACCCGCGTCAAATTAGATATTAATTTGACGCGGGTTATCCCCAAAATCAAATATAACATATAACACCCGTGAAAACATCAAATGTAACATATATATATATATATATATATATATATATATATATATATATATATATATATATATATATATATATATATATATATATATATATATATATATATATATATATATATATATATATATATATATATATATATATATATATATATATATATATATATATATATATATATATATATATATATATATATATATATATATATATATATATATATATATATATATATATATATATATATATATATATATATATATATATATGCGTGCACTATCCCTCGAGACGAAAATTTATTAACAAGGCGCCTTTAGAAAATGTCTGATGAGATTCAGACGAAACGTCGGCAGACGACTGATTCTCTCGGGAATCATAATTTGACGCGGGTTATCCCCAAAATACTTAATAATAACATATATATATATATATATATATATATATATATATATATATATATATATATATATATATATATATATATATATATATATATATATATATATATATATATATATATATATATATATATATATATATATATATATATATATATATATATATATATATATATATATATATATATATATATATATATATATATACTCACTTGACGGAAAGCCTTAGGTGTGTGCGGTCGTGTTTCACGCGCGTTCGTTCTCGCTCGGTTTTCGTTGCGTTCCTTCGACAATGCCCGATGATATTCGGGCGAAACGTCAGGTCTTAAACAGTCCTTCTCAGGACTATCTGACACGGGTTAACCCAGAAAATTCTTTTTCATATATATATATATATATATATAATTTATTTGAAAAATGTGATCAAATGACTTGACAAATACGAATACACAATAAATTTGTTTCTAACCTCAAATGGCAAAGGTGTTGATAAATTGTTTCCTGCAACCAATTTCTATTCAATTTATAAAGCAACTCGCTTCCGCGAGTCGCTATTACAAATAAACCTTAACTAAACCTAAACGAATATTATACGGGATGTAATAAAATACGACAACGATATAATAGTATGACGTGTAGGTACGTAAATCTCCATTCCCGTTAATTTTTTGGTTAGGTTTAGTTAGTCTTTAACGAAAATAGTTATAAATTGAATGGAAATTGGTTGCAGGTATAATTTTATCATCACCTTTGCCATTTAAGGTTAGGAAAAAGATTATTATGTATTTGCATTTTATCACATTTTTTCAAATAAATTAGTTTTCTTAACATAATATTTAAGTAATTGTATGATAGGTACTCACTATTTTTAATACAACTTTTGATCATTATTTGTGTTGAAAATTTTCGCGTTTAATATCAACTTTAACAGTTCTTGATAAATGAATAGTGCGTTTTCTAAGGTCTAGTTTAGAATAGTGCTTCCACTTTTTCTATTATCATCGTTTTCGGGTGTCCCGTAAGAGCCGGTTAATCTAAAATAAAACAGGCAACAATAACATCTCACATAGTTCAGCAATGAGGTTCACCATCCATTCTGAATGTAGTGCCTTTTTAGGCGAGACGAGACTAGTGTGTGGGCATACACGCATGAGTCGTGCTTCCTTCAATAATACAATGCACACCTGCACACCTGTCCCTGGTTATCCCACATTGTGAGATATGTCATGATGGATCATCATTTATATGATATTTGTGTGTAAAAAATATTTATTAAATTTAAATCTATCAAAAATTGTAGTTTATCACCCTGTTTTCAATTACTCCTTTACGTCGTAGAGTTTACGAGTCGTAGAGAAATGAAAGTTTATGTGTTCAAAGAGTAATTGTTCGTCATGTTTATTTTTTTCATTTCAAATCAAGTTTATTCTTAAAATGCAAAAAATCAACAAAATTTGGGATTCTGATAATAATCACATATAAACCCTTTTCTTACGCACGCGATAGTTACCCTTACTAACACGTAACTTCATAGTGAATTAGGCGGTTTTGATATATCATGTTTTCAGTCACTAGGTTTAGCGTTATATGTCCTCTTAAAATGTTTCCTTAAAACATATAAAAATATGTCTACGCTTTTATTCATCTTCATATTCTCGTGGTTCAAAATCTTGATAAAATAGAAGAAAAACATTTTTAAGGTTGGCAAGATATATAAAAATAATACCATAGTGTTATGAAAAGATTGTAAAAGAGGATTACCAACGTAACAAAGTAATTTCAGGTGAATTGACAGCCAATATTGTGCTCGACTAAAGAAGATTATCCATAGATAATATTTGTTATATAGATGAATATTAAAGGATCAATCGTAAAAATGAATGGGATGTGGCAACTGCCTTATTCAGTTTATACTCAAATACAACGTCACGTTTTTCAGTGCGTTAGATATGCACTTTTATTTGTTTTTTTTAAAGAATGAATACACGTTTCCTAAATTAAGCGTAAATTCTTACATTATAGGTGAACGAAATCGGTTGTGCCAGGATTCGAACTCGCCACCACAGGATTACTAACCCAGCGCACAAACCACCCTGCCACCGCCTATCAAAATCACGAATGAGCTATTACATGTATGTTTGTATGTAGGTATATTTTATTTAGATGTAAAAAATGAGTAAAGTTTCATAAATCTAGTATAATAAACAAAAATAATATAAACAAGTTGAAAAAAAAAACAAATTTATATGGAATGACTTATATAAAAACAACAAACAAGAAAATATTACAATATCCAGCAGACAACACAAAAAAACAAAATAAACACACAATATACATCAAAAGAACTGACAGAACATATTGGTGGCAGAGCAGTTAGCGCGCTAGTTAGTTTGTATTCCAGTGGTCGCAAGTTCGAATCCTGCCACGACCGACTTCGTTCACCTATAGCACAAGCATAAATGCTTAATTAAGAGAATATATGCGGATGTATATTGTATATGTGCTTGTTTCAAGGACATATTCATCATCATCATCACTAGTCCGCTACGGACCCTGGCCTCCTCCAGAAATCGGCACTACAGTCCGCTACGGACCCTGGCCTCCTCCAGAAATCGTCTCCATCCCTCCCTATCGACCGCTAATCTTATCCAATTTATCAGGTCTATTTCTCTTATATCACACAGCACGTCGTCCAGCCATCTCAACCTAGGTCTGCCTCTAGTTCTTCTGCATTCGGGACAGGTGTCTAAAACCTTTATTAGGAATACGGTCATCATCCATCCGGCAAACATATCCAAGCCAACGTTGGCGCTGAATTTTAATAAATTGGACTACATTCGTTTCTTTGTACATTGCCTCTAGCTCATGATTATACCGTATTCTCCAGGCCCCTCCATCGCTAGTTGGGCCAAAGATTTTCCTTAATATCTTCCTTTCAAACACCAATAACATTTTTTCGTCCTTCTTTGTCAGTGCCCAACATTCTGCTCCGTATGTCAGGACTGATCGGAGAAGAGTTTTGTGTATTAAGTACCTTAGTATTTCGCGAGATTAGTCTTGACTTGAGATGTTTGAGTAGCCCGTAGTAACATCTATTAGCCACTGCAAGTCTCGTTTTAATTTCCATGCTAATGTTATTGTCCGAGGTGACCAATGATCCCAGGTAGGTGAAGAGTACAGCCGATTCTACCCAATGTTCATCCACCAATATCTCCTCATTTCCTCTCGTTGGAGTAGGTATTATTTTGAGGAGCTTTCAAGGAAACATTACTTCTTTAAAAAAAAAACTCTTCCAGTATGTATTCAACACTTAAGCGACGAATAGTGGTAAGACAAAATGCTTCCTTCACACATTCTGGCACATCATTATACGATTGAAAACATTTGTAGTACACCCTATTTTGTGTAATCTAAAGTCCCGTCGTTTTCTCGTCGAATAGGTGTGAATATCAAAAATATAAAGTATTTTTTTATTTTGCAAATAATATGGTAGGTAATAATCCTTTTTTTAATTTATAAATTCAAATTAGCACATTTAAAATTATTTTCTGTTTTATTGTCAACAATTTACATACGACCGGTTTGACAGCAACGACTTCTTCCTCAGGATGGATCAGAGCAACAACAAAATGTCCTCATAAGCCATCCAAAAAATATTATTTTTTAAAACTAATCAGGAAATCTTTGTATAAAATTATGATAAAAAACCACTCCGGTTCGACTGTCTGGATCTGTGAGACGATATACATCATAACTCTCCATAATGTGGCAACTTGTTATTGGGTACGCCTTGAATTAATTTTTGACATGATACCTGTTAGTAATAAAAAGCCCCTAGCAATTTAAAAATCAAAAAGTAATAAAAAATATAGCTAGGTACCTATACTACACATATTGACCCTGGGGGGGCAAGTCTGGTCAAACCGGCGAAATCAAAACCCTCACGATTACCCATATCATGGATATAATTATTGTATGGAGTTCTATAATATCTTTAGGTGTCATAGAACTCCATATGATAATTATATCCATGATATGGGTAGTCACGAGGGTCTTGATTTCGCCGGTTGGACCAGACTATTAAAACAATATTTGCTCCTGATTTAATGCAACGTGTATTACATAAAAATATTATTTCTATTACATCAAATTTACTTGAGATTAACGTTTCATGGTTGGTTGGAAGATATTGCACTGTGGCAATACTTTATCATACTTTTAATATTTATTTTTTAAACTCATTTTTGACCTTGAATATTATTATGTTTTTACTTAAGACACATTTTTAATGAAAAAAATGAAACGAATATTCCGACCTCAGTCAAAACTATTGGCTAAAGTATTTTTTACAAATCAGAAGAGATCCAATCAAGTGTAATCATAGATGAAAACTCATCGAATTGTAAAAATGAAAAAGAATTCCTCTCATTTCGGATTTGTGTCATTTCGTGTTCTTCGGAATGATAACAAGTTATGTAAAAGATTTATGACTTGGAACAACTTTCAAATTTACATCATTCTTCAATTTCATTAATAAAGTTTCTCAAATAAAGTATTTGAAGCATTACGAATCTCCAAGGACACAATGTGATCGTTTCAAAAACTTCCTATCGAAATGATATTTTAACGAAAGCATTAACATCTGTATTCAAAGTCAAATATCAATAAAAGTACGAACCTTAACCTCAATGAAGGTTCCTTGTAGGTAAGTGTCACCCTACTTGTTTTCTATTCACAGTGTATAGCTTAAGGAGCCCTCGTGTAAGGTCTGCACCTTGAAGAAAGCGTTGACACTAATGGCGTTTTTCGTTGTGCAAAAGATAATTTTGTTTACCCGTTGCTTGGCAACTGCTCGAATATTCTATAAATGATGAAATATTGTTTTGGCTAGATACTCAAGTATTGAATATTTAAAATTTTCAACGTTTTATTGTCTAGTTCCCAAGAGAAAATAGTGGGATAAATGCCTATATTTTTAATATATATGTATTCTACAGAAAGTATACCTCCAAGGTTCTATCGTAGGTATTCAAATTTTTCTCTAAATGCTCTCCTTTTTCCTTGTTATTTAACACTTGAATGAAGTACACAGCTTTAAATGCAGAATGCCGGCATTCCGGCATTATTATCTTTGAAAATCAAGTACTTTAATGATATCAAAGTTTTGCCGCATTACAATTATTACTATAATTGATATTAAGTGACAGGCGAATGCCAGTGAAGATAAAATGCCATATCTATAAAACAATGATCAGTGGTACTAATTAATGATCAATGGTGTTCAAAACAATGATCAATGGTGCTGACATATGGTAATGAGACCTGAACCGTCACACGAAGACAAGTTCAGTCAGTGCAAGCAGCCGAGATGAAGATGCTTAGGTGGATATGCGCGGCGTCACAAGGAAAGGTAAAATCCGTAATGCATATATGTGAGAGGTGACCTGGGTGTACGCGATTTATTCTAAAAAAAAAACACCAAAAAACGTATGTATGTAAGACTGCACTGGACTATCGAGTTCCCAGAAAAAGACCAAAACGGCCGCGGCGTCCCAAAGGACGATAGCAGAGCTTGGTGGCGGAGGATATGCGGACATGTAATGTCTGAAGTGGAGGAGCGCAATAAGGATAGCTGATCGACCCCACCACCATGTGGGATAAAAGCTAAGAAGGAGAAAGAAAACAAAATACCTAGTACTTAATGCATATACCCTATGAAATGATTGAGGGTTTCTCAAGGTATGTGACGTCATATTCGCTCTTACTCTAAATAACAAAGTTGCCTTCAAGGTGTCTTGAAGGTCCAAGACTTCCTAATTAGCTGTTTCTGAATACGAGTATACAATATTCAACGGAGTTTTAATACATAATATATACAAATACTTATATTGAATTCTGTTGGACTTATTGCCATTAGTAAATTTCTTCCAACTAACCAAATTACAAAGTAAGGCAACATATATAGGCGTTTGAAGGCAGTTTCAAATACGCTGCAACAAAATGTTGGAATGACTTGCCTCCACCGCTAAAAGTAGCGGAAAAATTCTTTTATTTCAAAGAGAATTGTCGAGCAATGCTTCTGGCCTCGCAATCATAGTGTGAAGTATGTATGAATTAATGTGTATTTATGTGTGTTGGTGTGTATAAATAAATGTGTGTATATATGTATGTGCGTGCATGTACATTTATGTATTTGTGAATATTTATATATGTGTATTTTAGGAGCATTTTTTTTTTTTTTTTTTTTTTTTTTTTTTTTTTTTTTTTTTTTTTTTTTTTTTTTTTTTTTTTTTTTTTTTGTATTTATTTTGCATATAAATAAAGTAGACCTTGTATAGATAATAAAATATTATACCTACATAAGCAATAGGATCATGCTGAAAATCAGCTGCTGGGGGGCTTGCCTTCCAGCAACATAGCTGAGCATGGTCCTTTTGAGTCAGAAAGGTTGTTTTTCTGTATTTTAATTTTTATATGTCTGTGTTTTTTTATGCAAACTTCTTTTTTGTCTCAATAAATGTTTATTTATTTATTTATATATATTATAGTCATCACGCCATTTTTCTATTTGGGATAGGCAGAGAGAACCGAATGCCATACATACATTTCTCGCTTCATACACATATTATGTATTAAAAACCAGTCAAAAAATAGCTTGGTAGATCAGCAACCAACAGGCGCCACGATTTAATGTGTCAGATTACATCATGGATGTGTAAACGATTTTAGATTTTTAATCATTACTTAAGTCATCATTCTACACATTGTAAAAGTCATATTTTACAATAATTATTATTGATAATATGCATAGATAATTCGTGACAGAATTTTAGATAATTTGTTCCCACAACCAATTCAAGACTCGAAGAATTTCATTTTCTTTGTTTCAAAAGAAATTCATATTTTCAAACAGCTGTCAAATAATAATATCTGTTCTATCTAAAAAGCGTAAAAGTTTTCGAATTGACACTCGATTCTCACCAATCAGGGGCCGTTTGTGAAATATGTCGACCAATCAGTGATAGAGATTAATGACAATATGGCCACCGGCCGAACGTCTCATAGAATTTGGAATGTGACAAAGGCGGTGACACATCAAACTATGCAAAGGGCCCTAGGTTTAGTTGTTTAGTTAGAAATTTGTTTATTTCTTGTGAAGCATTTTTTTTTCATTTTCTAAAATCAAATTGATATTCTTGGCGATGTTTATGTGAGATTTATTTTGTAGGATGATAAACGTTAATGTAAATCAAATGTTCATTGATAATAACGATGAATATACGTAGTTTATTGCTTACTTTATGTTATATTATTATCTAAAAGTGCTTAATTTTTTTCAAGAATATCAAGAATCGCTTGCACAGGGATTATTGAAATTCTTACCTACATAATGTACCTTCAACCTACAAAGATTCAGAAATCACACAGAGTTGAGGATTAATATTGCTTCTCGGGCAAATAACAGGTACCTACTACATATGTCAAATATTAATTTAACACGTACCCAATAACAAGTTGTCACATTCTGGAGACTTACGATATTTATCGTCTCACAGTTCCAGACTGAAAACATAATTAAAAACTGTGTCTCCACCGGGAATCGAACTCAGGATCTTCGGATCAGCAGTCAGATACCCAACCAACTGAACCACTAATGCCGACTATTTATCTTATTTCACAATTGCAAAACTTATTTTTTATGCATCCTCTGTAATAGCTAACTACCCATGTTTCACTCGCATACGTCATAGTTGTAACGACAAACCCAGGATCCTCGGATCAGCAGTCAGATACCCAACCTACTGAGCCACGAAGGCCGACAAAAAATCAAATGAAGAATAAATATAGTTTTTTAACAAAAATAATAATTTATTTATTTATTTATTTTTATTTATACATCTTCTTGTACATAATATAAACAAATATAATTGTACACTGGCGGGCTTATTGCCATTAGGCAATTTTTTCCAACCAACCAGATTACAAAGTATGACAACATTATGTATGTACAACAGCAAAATAAAAAAGAGTAAAAGAATTCAAAGAAAATACGTATAACAGTTAAATACTATTAAAACAAAAAAATATATAATTCATAGCAAGAAAAAGGATATGGTAAGGACAGGAGAGGAAATCGGGATCAGGTGTTCAAGGATAAATATTCCTTCTTTATTTTTTTCTTGAAAATACAAAGTGAGTTAGACGACGCAATATCCGGACTAAGGCTATTCCATAATCTTGCTGATTGTACTTCGAACGAAGAGCTGAGAAATTCTGTATTATGGATAGGTATGGATAGTGTTGTACGTTCAGCAGATCGGAGTGGAAGTCCATGATTGGATAAATAAGTGAATTTGCTTTTGAGGTACTGTGGCAGGTTTGGGTTCGAGAGAATATTGTACAATAGTGACAAAATGTGTATATTGCGCCGCTGGCGTATACTGGGCCAACAAAGAAGATTGCGGTAAGGTGATATGCGATCAAATTTTTTCAACCCAAAGATGAATCTGATACATATATTCTGAAGACGTTCAAGTTTATTGAGATGTTCAAGTTTGTTCAAATTTATCAATGATGTATAACTTGATCAACCGAAAAATGACGTTGAAGTGGTTTTTTTAAGTGGGTACCTTTTTTTTTAGCAACTACCATATGAACTTGATAAGGGACCTCTAAAAACCGTGGCACCCATTAAACCAGTACCTACTTTGCCTATTTTGTGATGCGATACTGGACAAAAGACAAACTAACGTCAGCAGATTGAAAAAGTTTTATTTTTTATTTTTATTAATATTACATCTTTCAATATTTTCAGCAAGGCGATTGAAAGGCGGAAATAGATAAAATAATATTGGAATCCATTTATAGTTTTGTTTGATACGAGAATAATACAATAATTTTTAGGAAATATCAAAGAGATTAAAGGAAAACAGAGATATAAATGTAACTATAATGACCAATTTATTTTGATAAACGATTCGTGTGTTTACTTGTATTTTTCTTATCATTAAATCAAGCTTATGGTAAGACGTTGAATCTTCTGCTTCATTGTATAATATATCTATATTTTTAAATATAATTATGCTATAACTAGCTGAATTTTCCAAAACATAATAGATTAAAATATTGACGTTGAATAAAAATTCAAAATAAGACGTTGGGGCGACCTGACATGACACTAAGAGAAGAAGTAGAATTTAAAATATCAGTTAAGAGTGTTTAAACGTATTTGCATAAAAGGTACCTACTAACACATAAATTGTGATAATTGTGATTGTTTACGAAAACGAGTGGGTTGTAGCCAACACTACACTCTCCACACCATAGTAGGTGTTCATTTTTTTCTTGAAAGGTTGACAATCTTTAATTGAATTTTTATGAAATACATTTCTATTTGATTCTTAAACAAATACAAGATTTTCACAATACACCATACACACAAAAACGTTAAATAAATAATTAAAATTAAATAAGTAAGTATGTATTTTCTACATGATACCTGTTAAAATTTTTTAAGTAAAATTGCATTGCAAGCAAGATGAGCATGTATGAGACAGTATATCAATGTTGATGAGACGATGTATGTACCTATATGTGTCAAGATAGAAGAATGCGGTGTTCGGTTCTCACTGCCTACCCCTTGAGGAAGATAGAAGTGGAGAGTAAAAAATAAACATGTCTATAGAGACACATACAATATCAATATGAAGTTGATCACTCAATTTTCCCATACAGAAGCTATTTTACTTCTGTTATATACATTTTTCATACAAATATGAATTTTATTTCACATTGATATGGCAGACCATAGATTTTTTCTTTAAATTTTGATAATCCTTGAATGCATTTTTGATGAGTATATTTTTATTGTATCAAAATTATAAAAATACCTCGATTTTCCAGACCGTGAGTAGGTATATTTTGAAAATTTGGACAGATTAAATCATAGAGAAGAAATTAACGGATATCTATGGAAAACTAATCAGATCTAAGTTTATGGACTTTACAAATATATTATGATATCAATATGAAATCAATCGGAAAAATAGTTTGGGCTGCAGAGAGGACCCAAATAAACAACATAAATGACGAATTAATAGAGAAGAAATCAAAAGTTGTCTATGGAAAACTAATGAACTCTAGGTCTATGCACTTTACACATATGATGTTAATATGAAGTCGATCGGACTGATAGTTTGGGCTAAAGAGAGGATACAAAAAGGATAATCCGTACGGCGCGTGGCGGACACCGTGCGCCTTAATACCTTATATACAAACACATTATGAGGAAACTCACAGTGTGCACTCTCTACACGATACCCGTTGAGAAATTGATGTAATAAAAATACGCTTAAAAATTGTGAAAGCAAGTATTCCATAGTGTGGAGAGTAAAAATCTCAATAGATGGCATTAAATACAATATTTCATCGTCGTTCGAGCATTTAAAAATTCCACACAACATTATTACATATATAGAATTTTCAAAATTTGGATTGACAAAGGAACTCAATCAAAAGGCATAATCGATGAATTTTGCGTAACTGTGACCACGTTAACAAGCCAATGACAGGTCGAAGCTCTGTAGATTTTTCGGTTCTCATATAAATATATATTTCAACTTCGTCTCTATTGATGTATAAATTTTACCTTGAATTGTGATTAAATTAAAATTTTAAATTTCTGCTTTCTTATTTATATGTCCTTGTAAAATGTGTATATGTGTACAGTACATCCTAATACATTTCCTAAACAAAGCATTAATGCTTGTGCTATAGATGAACGAAATTTATTTGAGGAAAAATCATTGACAAAAGAGAATTTCTTACAACTTACAAGTAGGTATTTTTAACCCATATAATTCATATGGTATAAAAAATTATCCAATACATTATTTCTAATTTTTTTATTGCTAATTCTTGATGGAATTCCATTATAAATTATATAAAATTACTTAAAAATAAGTAAAAACACAAATTTTAACTTTATTCCACTAATTTAAAAGTATTCACCACTGACGCGTTTCGCTCAAAGAGCATCTACAGAATGGTCGATTCTTATAATACTTTTAAATTAGTGGAAAAAAGTTAAAAAAATGTGTTTTTACTAATTTCTAAGTAATTTCATATAATTATCCAATACACATATTGTTTATAAACCATCCACTATCCTTTTTGTAGAAAAAGGGATTTTAATTAATTCAATAGGATTTTGTTCATTCCATATACATAGGTAGGCATTATAATCTTTTCTTTAGCCGATAATTCACCTCAAATCCTCTTGAGATCCTTTAGAAGTAGTGATCCTTAGTGTTTTTATCTTTCAGTCGGTTTCATCGGAAGCATTTCAATGACCTTGATCCTTTGTCTCCTAATTACTAATCACATCTTATAGCCATACCCCTCTTTTGTCTTCGGACATAATCGTAAACTCTCTGCTGACCTCTCCGTGCCATTTACAGCATTTTATATAATTAATGTTAAATGCGCACTTACTTTAACCACGGTCCGTTTGTTGGATTAAATCGTGTCCAAACTATTGTAGATACTTGTTCTCAAATGAACTCAACCACTCATGGACGTTCGTGTTGCTGTACTGTGAAATATGGTGACATGAATTAAACCTAAACTATCATTGATGTTATTTTTGGTAATAATGGAATTAAAAATCAAAAACGGTAATAATTGATCCAAAATTAACATTGCGGTAATAATTGAGCCAAAATAAATATTGCAGTAATAATTGAGCCAAAATATCATATATAGTGTTAATTGAACCAAAACTATCATGGATGATAATAATCTACATAGCCTAAACTATCATTTATGGTGTTAATCGGACCAAAACTATCATTGATGATAATAATCCAGCCTCAACTATCATAGTACCTAATGATCGAACCTAAACTATTATTGATGATAATAATCTAGCCTAAACTATCATTTATGGTGTTAATCGGACCGAAACTATCATTGATGATAATAATCCAGCCTCAACTATCATAGTACCTAATGATCGAACCTAAACTATTATTGATGATAATAATCTAGCCTAAACTATCATTTATGGTGTTAATCGGACCGAAACTATCATTGATGATAATAATCCAGCCTCAACTATCATAGTACCTAATGATCGAACCTAAACTATTATTGATGATAATAATCTAGCCTTAACTATCATTTATGGTGTTAATCGAACCAAAACTACCATTGATGATAATAATTCAGCCTCAACTATCATAGTAATGATCGAACATAAACTATTATTGATGATAAAAATCCAGCCTAAACTATCATTGTAGTGTTAATCGAAAAAAATAATATGATATGTTAGTTTTGATATTATTATCAAGTCAAAATTGTCATTCATTGTACTTTTGGGACAACTTGAGGGAGCCAAAAATTTAATTCAAGATAGTTTTGATACAACGTAAGTAGGTAGGTAGGTAAAAAAAGGTACCTACATAATATTTACATATTATTTTTTAATTCATTTTTATAATTCTTGTTTTTTTTGTATTTGTAGATCATCGATTCTTGAAATATAATACTTTTGAAAAATACTGTACTAACTTTACTTTTCGTGTGGCTCTGGAACTTGTATCCTCTTCACCCATATGGGCAGCGTCTAAGTTTTACAGCCTTGGATCAAGCTCTGTCAACCATTTCACCGTTTCCCGTCTCGCCTTGTGAATATCCTGGAGTGTGCCGCTAAATTTTCTAAGCTGCCAGTCTTCCACCATGTACTGTACTGTCTGCTTAGCTTCACATTCACAGTCTGGGTTTTCCCTCTTTCCCCATCTCCAAAGCAAGAAGTTACAGCAACCTTGTTCCGTTCTATACCTGTTTTGCTGTACCAATATTTTTCGTGGCAGGTCGAATCCAGGTAGGTACTCGGGGTTGTAACTTCTGTGCATAAAGTTAAGTCAAATATAAAAAAAATATTTGTGGTATAATTATGTAGAATATGGCTATTAAAAGACCACCATTATTCCTTCAATAACTATATTTCATTGCACAAGCTGTTAAAACAAATAGTATTTAAATATATTTAAATAAAACACATTTATAATTTTCTTCCTCTTGGTTTAATTTGACTTACTAGTTTCGCTCTAGACGAGCATCTTCAGAGTACTCACTACTCAGAAGATGCTCGTAGAAAATTATAAATGTGTGTAATTTAAATATATCATAATGGAATTCCATAAATATTTGTCGATAGAAAAGTAAATAAAAATGGTATTTAAATTAAAGGTAGGTACAAGTGCAGAAAACCGATTACACAGCAACATTTAAATGAACAAGAAAATAAAAAAAAATAAAACCAACAAACAAATATGGATAAAAACTTGAGAATCTCATTACAGTTTTAACTTTGTAACAAATTTAAATAATTACTTTTGCCTTTGGTACCGGATGTTTAATATTTCCTACAGAACTAAATTAATTTAATGTATAGTTGCTATTATGTACGACACGTATTAAATAATATCTCGTTTTAATAACACACCTACAGCTCAAAAATAAACGAGTTGCTTCTCCGGGTACCCTATGTTATTATATTTTTCATTCATTTTATAATCTTTGCCATTCTATTCTGTGTTTTCATTCTAGAACTGTGAGAATAAAAATATTACAAGTCTCCGGAATGTTGCAACATGTTATAGGGTGCGTGTTGAATGTAATAGGCTGTGTTGTTTCAGCAGAAGCAGTGGCGGCTGGTGACCTAAAATATTAGAGGGGCTCAATTTTTTTCTTGAAAGGAAATGTGTATTTAAAAGGAGAAAATATTCAGTGCACTTGTGAAATTTCGACAGAGGTGAAAAAATATTATTTTCATGCATATGCATGATCAGTGTTTATCATCACTCTCATGTTAAGCTGCAATTACAATACCTGAAAGAAAGGGGGGTCGGGTGGATCATATATCATACATGTTGGATTTAGTTGTTTTTGTCAGTCAGAATTAAATACCTACATCAGAATTATTGTCAAAAAGTAAACACGGACAACAACATTTCACTGCGCCCGCAATACGCATTCTTTTCACTACACCTGCAAAGCCATGATGTTTTTTATTACAAATTCATCTTAAAACTTCGAATATATTTACGTGATTTACAAGAACTAATTTGAGATAATGAGATGATTGGCCGGGAGGCCCTTATTTTTTCACATTCACACGATCAACGCGAAAAGTAACGCGAAATTAAATTATGTATACTATTCACCTGTACTGTTGTCAAAAATTATCATTAAAATATTAAATTAACCGTATTTCATCATTCTGCAAACACAACTACACAACCACAACACAACATGCAAAATGGCGCGCTGTCATCAACGGCCTTCAGCACTCCAGCTGACCGCTTATTGCGAAGTGCGCAGACGCTAATATTAGTTGTGTTCATAAATATACTAATTCATCTACAACTTACTGGAAAGAGATATATTCCGGTAAATTCATGAACATATATAGGAACGTGCCCGAGAGCTCCATACATTTCGCATCATATTGTACTACGGCATTGGAATCAATTATATGAGTTTACATACAGTTCTTCGGGCGCAAGTACATTGTGCCCGCGGAACAAAATTTTTCATAGAATCTCGCTGTATGAAACGAACTATTGCAGTATTTTATTATTACAACCGTAAGGTAGAAACACATTTATTTAAAAAAAAAATAATGAATTTCCAGAATTAATTTAGCAAATATTTTTGGAATCTATCGAACAAAATTTTTGGGAGGGCTCAGCCCGAGAGCCCCTTTGGGGGAGCCGCCACTGCAGAAGTATCGGTAATAGTATATATAGTAAAAATACTTTGATCTCATAAAATTGTTCAAAATTGAGTCGTTTGAGACGGCATCAGATTTCAATGAAACAACCAAAAGTATTGTACAATTTAATTAAATCAAAGTATTTTAACTATACTTTTACTTTAAGGGGGCGATTGCTGCCATCGTACCTATTCATTTTAAATTGATATTGCATCATTTTGAAAAAAAAACTTATTTAGTTTGGGTATTAATAAAGAAAAATATATCATACCTTTTCTTTTTGATTTTTGACATTTATTTTGTTTTTCTAAAAAACTATACGGTATATGTAGAGCAATAATATGTCTTTTTTAAATTAAAGAAGAACAATAGGTATATATAGGGAAAAATATATTGTGACGTTGCATTAATGCATCAGGTTAAGTAAATAAACCAAAAAAACTTTTATTTCGCAATGGCGCTGAATGGAAAATAAAGGTTTTATAGCTTTCTTTACTAAACCTGAAGCATTGATGCAACGTCACGACATATTTTTCCAGATATTTCTGTCTTCTGTAATTAAAAAAAAAATATTGCTCTACGCCTTATAGTTTATTAAAAATATATGATAAACATTGAAAATCGGGGTATTGCATTATTTTTCTACAAGAATTTATACAGAACATTAAAGCCTTAAAAATTGCGAAATCATAACTTGCCACTAAATCCCTTTGGGTCAGTGAGGAGTAAAAACACGTCGTATTGATAACCTATCCGCTTTTGAAAGTCGGTTAAATCATGTTTTATACTAAAAAACGCTTCATAATTATAATTTACCTGTTAAAATAGTAATTTTCAACACTTAAAATACTGTTTCAAGCAAAAACCACTACTCAGAGTTCATATTGTACAGTCGTTGTTACCTGCGGTATCCTTACACAAAAAAAAATCAGCCAATATAATATGACGTTAGTCTGGCAGATGCTGGTTTATAGGTACATTCATAAAAACGAATAATACAGATTTTCATTCAAATAGATTAATATGCCTTCGTCCAGCTTTCATTCCATTGTCTCCTTCGTGATAGTACGTCCTATATAAATATTTATTGTTTATCTTAATAGACATTTTATTCGTGCCTATATCTTTGTGCAAAGACCGTAAATAATAGGGTTATGTGTATTTCTAATTAATCAATATACCTACCGCACCCGTTTCTTATTGATACTTAACAAAATTATAAAAATAAGTACATATATACATATTATACTGAACGGCGCAGATTTCATTATTATATAATATATTCTCATAAAGGGATTAATCACCTAAGTTCTAAGGTTTTTGGGGAGGTTTAATTAAACCAGATCAATATAGGTACTGCAGACCACAGAACTGAAGCTCAAGATTAAACTAAGATTATTTAATAAACTTATAACTATACGTTTAATTTGTGAGAACAACGGAATATTTCAACTATTATCTTACTTTCCACTTTACATTTCATCGTTTTCTTGATAATTTTGTGAGAAAAATTACTTAATGCTTTCTGGTTTTTTTTTGTGTTTTTTATGTATTTTGTTTTTAAATTGTGTATAGTATATTATTATGGATATTATTTATTATTATGTTTGTTACAAAATTGCATTGTTCATATTATTATGTTAGTTTAAATTTACTTTTATTTTATAATTCAAAGTTTTAATCATTATATACTTGTTGTTTTTTTATATAGGCTCTCAAGCCGTAAATTTGAAATAAAATAACAAAAAAAAAAAAATGAAAAATATGGTTTTCATCTTTGTTCATAAAATTTGTTCAATACGCCAGTCTTTATATATCAGAGATTGTCAGAATTTAAACAAACATGATATTGTCTCTTTATTAAAATAATCCAACTGTCAATTCGTTCAAGAGAATTAAATTCTTTTGAAGGAATAGACAGTTTAAATCCAAAACGCGTGTATGAAGGAATTGTATGCAGGGACTACTTTTTCACGGCTTTTCCAACTTTGAAGTCAAAAAACACCAATTTATTTACCTACATGTTTTGTATAGAAAACAAAATATCTTAAAAAATTCAATAATTTCGATTTATTGGTTTATAGTTTGGTACTTATTCTTCAAATATAAATACTATCGCTATCGACAGTTGGATCTCATGTGTTACATGCAACTAGTTATTAAAATAATTTCAAATCTCGATGCGTATTTACAATATAGATGGATGAATAGTCTCATACACTGTTGAAAAATTAAAATGAAATAAGTTCCACAATACTAATAATTTATAAATAACTAGTGGGCCCGGGCAGACGTTGTTCTGCAACAGACCGCATTTTATATAGACCTCATTATTTTATGTATTGTTCTGCCATAGACTGCCTTTCATGTAGACCAAAACTATCGTTACTTTCAATCCGGAAATATCCATAAAAAATAGAAAATATCATCGAAATCGGTTGGGCGGTTTCGGATAATAGCGTGTACGAACATTGTGACATGATATTTTTATATATCTGTTAAGATTTGTCTTAAAAAGATTTTTTATAAATAAATCAAATTGTGTGCACTTTGGAGATATATTTATAACATTTAAATTAAACTCCGTGTTGTATATGTATAGTTGTCGCCAAATAACTTGAACTTTAAGCCGTAATAAATAAATAAATAAATAAATAAATAAATAAATAAATAAATAAATAAATAAATAAATAAATAAATAAATAAATAAATAAATGAATAAATAAATTAATTAATTAATTAATAAATAAATAAATAAATAAATAAATAAATAAATAAATAAATAAATAAATTAATAAATAAATAAATAAATAAATAAATAAATAGATAAATAAATAAATAAATAAAAAAAAAAAAAAAATTTAAGTAAATAAATAAATATATAAATAAATAATAATAATAATGAACACATCCTTGCACCCTGCGCAAGTGGCGAGTTTATTGCCGTATGGCAATTTCTTCCAACTAACCAGTAGGTATAAATAAAAATATATATAAATAAATAAATACATAAAAAAATATTGTTTTAGAAATCATGATATAATTTAGGTTGTGATAAAATAAATCATTATTGTTTTTCATTCCATGGTGAATTCGTTACAACTCGAATATTCTTTTTTAATTTCATATACGCAAACATTGGATTTTTTTCCCTTTCGGGAGTCAAATGATATATTTATTGAAAAATGAAATAATATTTCTGGCGCAGTTCAGGGGTGACATCTGTGTGTGACACCGTCATCTCATTTATAAGGACTGTTGCTTTCATTGTTTACAAATAAAAAAATAATTTCTCAATTTCTCAATAGATGGCATAACATAAAGGTTTCTCCGTTACTCCATAGATGGCAATAGCAATAATGCATTATTTTCAGGTAAAATGTTACACACTTTTCAAATATATAGAACTTTCAAAAATTACATCGATAAGGGAACTTAATAAGAAGGCATAATTGGTGAACGTTGCGCAAGCGCATAAAGCGATCACGTAAACCAGCCGATGACAGGTCGTAAGCCCTGTAGGTGCCTCGAGTTCCTGGTACTTCTACAATATCCCAACTTCGTCTCTATAGAGATGTTGAAAAAGTGTTTGTCGTTACAACTCGCTCGCTTTTATAGAATAGATATACATTGTACATATATACTTGTAACACAATTTACTTGAAAAATATAATTATTAATGCTTGTAATTTTCTTTATTTTCAAATTCCACAGATTATTCAGTAAACATATTCCGTAAAAAAGTATGAAATACATATTTAGTAACACTCTTGTGTCTATTATTCCAAGTCATGAAGCTCTCTCATCAATCTTGTTTTATCGTCTTCTCTTTCTATATACTCGTATAATAAATAAGGTTACTGTATTATGTCAATCAATATTTCATCATTTTCTTCTGTTTAGATATTATACATACAAGAGTTGTTTACAGATAGCAAAATAGTGTTGAGCGAATTCAGTCCGATATATCCTTTATACATAAATTGATGGTTGGTCCAGCAGAGCTTAAAATGATAATGGCTCGACCAACCTAGAATAACAATATAAAACCTTACAAAAATATAAATAATACATCAATATTTAGCTATAGAATATACAGTACATAATTGACGATATAAACATTAAAGCATTAGGTACGAATATCATTTTTGGAAAACATTATTTCTTTTATTTATTTTATTTTACAAAGGACAGCACACATAACCCCATTCAGTAACTATTGGAACTAAATTAGGAACGTTCTTAAATTGTACATTTTAGATTTACTGTCTTATTTCAGCATTACAAAATATCAAATTGGACTAAATGGAATAGGAACATACCTGAATTAGACGTATAAAGCATAAAGTTACTGAATTAGACGTATTTTGAGTAATTATGAAAATGATGAAAATTTTCATAATTATTCATAATACGTCAAATTCAGTAACGTTTTAAGAACGTTCCGGCCAATATAGGTACGTTCCTATTCCATTTAGTCCAAGTATAAAATATCAAATTGGACTAAATGGAATTGGAACATACCTATTTTGGCCGGAACGTTCTTAAAAAGTTACTGAATTAGACGTATTTTGAGTAATTATGAAAATGATGAAAATTTTCATAATTATTCATAATACGTCTGATTCAGTAACGTTTTAAGAACGTTCCGGCCAATATAGGTACGTTCCTATTCCATTTAGTCCAAGTTGATATTTTATATCGCTAAAATAAGACCGTAAATCTAAAATCTACAATTTTAGAACGTTCCTATTTTAGTTACAATAGTTACTGAATAGGGGGTAGTACATGCATACAATTATTAAAAGTACATACATACATACCATCACACCATGTCCCTCGCGGGGTAGGCAGAGAGAACCGAACGCCATTTATTTATATCTTTACACACATTCATCGCCTCGTCGACGTTCATACATCGTCTTATACATGTTCGTCTGTTGTTCACGCTTCTAACATTTCCGTCTTTAAAAATTCCGTTCACATGGACGTGCCATCCCTTCCTTGGGCGGCCCCGACCTCTCATTCCATTCCTGTCCGCAATGTATATTTTCTTAGTCAGGCGTTCCTCATTAATTCTTCCCATGTGTCCAAACTATCTGAATGTGTTAACTTTCATTCTATTAATGACATCTTTCTTTATCCTCATTTCTGACCCTGTCATACATCGTCCTATTACAGATTATTCTTAGCGATCTCATTTAAAAGTAAATAAGTAAAAATTAATAAATGTAAATAAGTAAAAATAAAAATATAATATGTACCTACCTCTTACGTAATATCAAATATCAAAGACAGTAAAAAAGTGTAAATTAGTGTGGGTGAGCGCACGAGAGACGAGTAACAATATGTATATGTGTGTGAAAGAGATATCTAGAAAGTGTGTCTTTTAAATATCTTTTGATGTGCTGAAATCGTGAGGCACCGGCTTTGAATTGTGCCTCCACTCTTTTCAATTATAATCGTTTTCGGGTTTCCCGTATGTGTCGGGTTATCGAAAGTACAACACGCAAATTAAAATCTCTTGAAGTTCAGATCTCGAGGTTTACCCCCCATGTTATTTTTTTTAGGTGATACGAAACTAGTGTGTGGCCATACACGCATGTGTCTTACTTCCTTTTATAAGGTAATGGACTCCCGCACACTTGTGAATAACCTTATAAAAGGATGCCGACACTTGCGTGTATCCCCGTCTCAATTAAAAAGTCAACTATCATCATCTTATGAGCATGATGTTTTAGATTAAAATGAATTAAATTATTTTTAAAAAAATAATGACTTTTTACAAAATCTTAATTTTTATGATTGAATGTAGATAATTAAGTATAAATATTGGATTATGATCGAGTACTGGTTTATACCTTTTTTAAAATTAAGACAAGATAAGAACGTATTAAGATAATAGCCCTACAGTTCTCTTTCGTCCAGTACTGGACATAACACAGCTCCCTACTGGACATACCACAGCTCCCTATTTTGGGCAGACCGCATCCAAACCCTCAGCCATTCGTCTTATATCGTCGGACTACCTTGCTTGAGATCTCCTTCGGCCCGTTCTAGGTCGCCATTCCACCTCTGTTTTGAGCCATCTGTCTGTGGTTCGAGGAACCTCCCCAACTCCACTTCTGATTGGCAACCCTTTGGACAGTGTCGATGACTCTGATTTTTTCTGTTATCCACAAATTGGTTCTCTTATCCCTCAACGAAATTCCCAGCATTCTCCTTTCCATGATTATTTTAGTTACTGCTAGTATTTAAGCTTGAGCCTTTTTTCCTGTAGAAGTTTCTATTTACAAACAAGAGTTTCGTAAATGGAATATTTTTTTAATTGCATATACGCAAACATTGGATTATTTCCCTGTCGGGAGTCAAATGATATTTTTATTGAGAAACTTAAGGGACGAAGTTGGGATATTACAGAAGAAATCTCATTTATACGGACTGTTGCTTTCATTGTTTACAAATAAACCAATTCTCAATAGATGGCGTTACAAAAAATGGTTTCATCGTTAATTATTAGATGGCAATAGTAATAATGTCTTATTTTCAGGTGAATTGTTACACATTATTCAAATATATAGAAATTTCAAAATTACATTGATAAGGAAACTCAATAAGAATGCATAATTGGTGAACATTGTGCAAGCACACACAGTGATCACGTAAACCAGCCGATGTCAGGTCGTAAGCCCTGTAGGTGCCTTGAGTTCCTGGCTGTTCTATAATATCCCAACTTCGTCTCTATTGAGATAATAATAATAAACCGTTTATTTGTTGCCATTATTGTTACATCACATAAAAACAAAAAAAAATAATAGATGTAAAAAAATTAACAATAATAAAAATAATAGAAAATAGTGAAAGCACTATTCTAACCCGGTGCCTCACGTCATTTTTGGAACCGAAATAAAATGACTTTGAAATTTTCGCTAATTAAAAATATTTATATTTACTATGTCATCCACTGTCATTATATATTCCATTTTTAAACCGTTATTTAGAAATCGTAGTTTTATTGAATAAAGTCCATTTCACTTACGAGATCTTAGTCTTGCAATGTATTTGTGGCAAAGACTGGCCTCGCTCATTACTAGCGGTATTCATGAACATCCATTCATTCATGTGTAGATTTTATTACGACATCGCTATGATTTATCGACTAAAGAAAGAGAATCCCAGGACTCGAAGCTACCTGTTTACACATTTATTACCTGCATTATATAACAAACATGATGGAATTATTTTCCATATATTTATGTATACTTAACATCTATGTAATAACAAACTTCTCCGTACTTAAGTTTACTCACTCGAGAATTATTTAGTGCGTGGGTGTACTTTTAATATAAATCGTCAAGAATATGAATTATTTATTTACTTCTAGTATTTAATAGAACGATGATAGTTTAGATTCGTGGAATATCTATATAATTAAAAATATATGTTATATATATTTAAAGATTTTTTTTGTACGGCATACAATAATATGTATTTAGGTTAAATCTTAATGCTGATATCTAGATCTCTATAATTCATATTTTTGGAATGACTACAATTCATATATTTATTTTTATCTTTCACGACAATTCGATTTTATACGAAAATTTCACAGAGACTATTGTTAAAAATTAGCCTGATGATGGAACGGTTGGTTCCGAAACCGATCGCATAGTTTTCAACAAATAATTTGTTTAATACAAAAGTCGTTGAAAATAAAGTGAATATTTTGTTATTCGTTGTTTGAGAATAGAAACTATTGACCTTATTTTAGACTTGTACTCACTCGAACGTACGACACCATTCATTCTAACCTACAACAGATATTTTATAAGTTCTTCGTTCAAAGTACATTCGGGAATACTCTAAGTTAGGATATAACATCCTCGAAATCATTTCATACCTTAAAAAGTGTGGATTGTGGTCAACGCTCTACTCTTCATTACCAAGTCACTCTACAAAGTGTTCAAATTTTGTATGTACCTACTATTTTCATGAAATGAGATTGTTAAATTATTTTTAATTTAATTAAATATTTTATTATGAAAATTTGATATTTCTTTAATGTCATTTTATGAAATAGACGTCCCTTTTTAGCAATTTGAAAATAAAAATATATTTTAATTTTCCTGAGCTTGGGGTCACTTTATAATATTTGACAGTTAAAAAATAAGAAGCACTGATCAGATATCCTTCAAAATCTAATGGGGTCTAAGCAAGTATTAGATATACAAATTTGCAAAATATTAAAAGAATCGACAAAGTAGAATAAACACGCCGTACCTACTTAGTAGGTACACACACAGATACATTGCGATGAAATTTTCAAAATACAACCTCAGCATGATACTTGTTGATAATCTGCAATTAAAAAAATAACCTTAATAATTGCGAATTCATAACACCCCACTATATAATCTTGGGATAGTGAGAAGTAAAAATCTGTACCCTCTTATATTTTTTTATTGCTTCGAGATATTTTTGTTATTTTTCATTTTCATTTGAATTCACATACTTTTATGTATATGTATTTATGTACATATATGTATTTATGTATATGTATTTATGTATATGTATTAATGTATATGACTAAAAACCCCGTCATCCTATTACGTAAAATGAAGTTATTGTACATGCAAAATGTATAAAATTAAATGTGTTTTATAAAATTAGTTAATTTTGGAATTTTTATTTTTTACCTAGCGAAGAGTAGCCACAAATCAATCGTATTATTGTAAGATATAAATCGAATCTAGTTGATTGTGAATAGCTAATCAATATCTATAAGACCTGCGGTATCTTTTGTATCGTTTTTTGTACGTCTTGATAATGCGTAATGTGCGTAACAAAACCGTTACGCGTTTTCATCAACAAAGCGTCAATGAGATGACCAATTTGGGAATCTTGTAGTCACGAAGAGCAATCACGGCCAATTCAAGGTATTTCTATTAGCATTTATTATCTTTCATTCATACCATCACGTCATATCCCTTAGTGTGGGGTCACCAGCGACAGGTGTGCGGGTGTACATTACCTTATATAATGAATCACTTCACATGCGTGTATACCCACGCGTCAGTTTCGTATCGCTTTAAAAGTCACTTCATTCCGAATTGGTGGTGAACCTCATTGTTGAAGTATGTGAGATAATATTTTGCATGTTGTTATTTCGATTAACCCACTCTTACGGGACACCCAAGGTAAGGTCCCGTACTGCGAGAATACTGCTTTCAAAACCTGAACTTTTTCTTATATTTTTCTCAAATAACTCCCGTAATACGACCCTAATAAGAGTGGAAGCACCATTCTAAACCGGTACCTCACAGCTAATTTATTATCATTAATAATGCAATAGATATACAAGAATAAACTTAATGTTAAATAAACTAAAAACAATGACTTATATCTTAAAACAATGACAGTAAATTATATACAACACATTAACTTTGATTTACAAACGATTTAATATGTTTCCAAATTATATGCAATAAAATATCTTATTATATCATTGAGATTAACATGAATTCCATACTATACATATGAAAATGTCATATCCCTTAAGTGTTTGGCATAAAAAATATAACGCCATACCCCGGTATCCTTGCAAACATTTATGGTTTCATTTGGACTTTATCAGTAAAATGAAAATGAATGTTCGGGCATATTGAAAGAATGAACGATTAACGGCTGCCGAATAGAGTTAGAAGCAGGAGTCGCTTTAAAAAAGGATGGCACGACTATGTGATAGATATTTTGAAAGAAGAAAACGTACTAATATAAGAAGCTTGAACAATCGACGACCATATTGTATGAGACGATACATGATTGTACATATGAAGAAAGCCATGAATGTAATTAGATGGGTCGATGGCAGAGCGGTTGGCGCGCTGGGTTTGTAATCCAGTGATCGCGAGTTCGAATCCTGCCTCGACCGATTTCGTTCACCTATAGCACAAGCATTTATTTGCTTATTTTAGGGAACGTAGGAAGATGTATATGTACTTGTTTAACAAGGACGTCACAGAATATTAAAATTCAGCCTTAATTCCCATATAAAAAATATTAAAAATATCCTTTTTTTACAATTTTTTTTTTAAATTACTCCTTAACTGTGTCATAGAGAAATAAATCTTTTATAAGCTTAAAAAGTAAATAAAATCTAAGTGAATGACCGGTAATTTTTTTTCATTTCAAGTCGGGTTTGTTCTTAAAATGCAAAAAATCAACAAATTTGGGGTTCCCGATAATTTAAATCACGTATAAACCTTTTTTAACGCACGCCATAGTAACCCTTACTAACGCCTAACTTCATAGTGCATTGGGCGGTTTTGATATATTTATCATGTTTTCAGTCATTAAGTTTTGCGTTATATGTCCTCATAATTTCAATTAAAAAAATTCATTATTTTCTTGGTATTGTGGTCATGTTGGAAATAAAAATACTAAATAGTTGGTTATTTCCTTAGTAGGAATCTACTGCCCACTCAAGGTATTGCTGATAATCAATTAGATAAATGTGCCTATGTAATAATATTATCTTCTGGTTTAGGTCAGTATGACAAGCTCACAATATGTCTAAATCAAGATATAAATAGTTGACCTTCGATAGTCAAGATAGAGTCCCACGCTGTCTAATATGTACGATGGGCCAAAATGATCACTCCGAATAATGTATGTAGTTGAAAAATATATAAGTAACACACAAAATAATAATCCAACTGTCGATTTGTTCAGGAGAACTTTGTTCTCTTAACATATCGACAATGTTTCAAGCCAGAATACGCGAGAATTGTATGCAGAGGTCTACTTTTTTCACTGCATTTCCAACTTTGAAGTCAAAAAACACCAATTTAGAGGCTTCGCAGCATATATGTTCCATACACGGATTTACTCAGAATTCGGAGTAGAACATTTCGTGTGTCTGTGTGTGTGTGTGTGAGTCTGTGTGTCTGTGTGTGTGTGTGTGTGTGTGTGTGTGTGTGTGTGTGTGTGTGTGTGAGGGTGTGTGTGTGTGTGTGTCCGTCCCCCCTTATAACTTTTGATCCGCTCAATTTACAGAGCCCAAAATTTCAGAATATATAAACAGTTGTAGGCCTACAAAACTTTTATACTCAGAATTTTGAATTTTTGTTTCAGTCAGGGGTTATCAAGTTTTGAATTTTTACTTTATTTTTCCATATATCTCAGAAACCATAAAAGCTAGAACGCTGAAAATTGGTACAAATATAGACAAATACAAAATCTCAAATAAATGTTTTCAAAAAAATTCCAGGGTTTCTCAAACATTTTTTATTAAGAAAAATATTTTTTTTATGATAATTTTTTTTATGTTGATGGTTCTGTATGTATGTTTGGAGATAAAGTACCTATCAAACTATTAAGTCTTAAATAAAAATAAAATAAAACAAATAACTTTGTTTACTTCTACTACTGTAAACATCTTTAATTTAAGAAAGGGGTTATAACGTTTTCGAGCGTGTGCTCATCCTCAGTAACCACTTATTACTAACTATAAAAATAAATTCTCCCCTTATAAAAAAATAAATTCTCCCCTTATAAAAATATTAACTCCACCACCCCCCCCCCCCCCCCCCCCCCCCTCTTCCTCCGTCCGCCCGCCAACATAGTTAAGTAGTCTGTCATTAGTTTTAAGCATAGAAAAGAGAACATATTTAGAAAGGAAACTTCGACTTTTTCTATGATCCCGCGCTTTTAGCGCCATCTCTGAATGGTCCCTCAAAGTTTTACTGGAATTCAGTAATAATAATAATATTACTGACCTTCCCCAGTGTTCAAGATTAAAACACTGAATTTTGTTTTTTTGGGAGAATTTCATTACCAAAAAATTCTAGGTATAAATCACTTTTTATAAAGAAAAATTATAAAAAAATATTTTTACGATAATGCAAAAAAAACATTTTTCCCAAAAAATCAAAGAATCAGTGTTTTAATCTTGAACAGCAGAGATAGCAAATTGTTTTTCTAGAAAGTTAGAAAGATAGGTAAGTATTCTTTTTCTCTCTAATTGAGTTATGAAAATAAAAGAATATTTAAAACAAAGTTATTATATATTGTAAACTATATCATACCTACAATGTTTGTATTCATTAAACAATATAATTAAATCTTAATATTATGTAGTAGACAAAAATACTATGGACTTATAAATTTCTTCGTGGGTTCATGGGTTAAACTGTATAAATTTTCATGGAATATCGCTCAGTCTGCCGAGTCTGCTCAAAGTCAATTCTGAAAAACAAAACACCATTATATTACATACATAAGCGCATTGAACTATTAGTTTTCTAGTATTAATAATGTTGTCAACTTGGAATTGATAAAATAACTATATTTATAAAGTTTTTGCCAAATTTCTAACCAGAGTAAAATATCACCACTACATGGAATTGTTTTAAAAATATTGCTAGTACTATCATTTATAGATATCGGATCAACTTGTTACTAACAAAAATATTGGATTATCGATAAAATAAGTTGTTTCATTAAAATTGATACATCGAATAAATTTCAAAGTGACATACACCATAACCTCTAAACAAAAACGGTAATAATATTATTTTACCTGGGGCAAATATTGAATGCATCTTATTTATTCCTCTTTGTTTTTCTTAATTTCCATATATAATAGATGACTTTCTCAAAATATACTACATATTTTGTATTTTTTCACTCACACAAAAAAATATCCGTTGGATCATAATGTATCACAGTGTATAATTGCCTTTGTTTAGTAAAACAAAATACTTCATATGCATTTTCGATAATATAAGTGCAAAACTGGAACACTAGCACCAATCGATTTCAGATAAATTTGAAAATTCGTAAATTTTAAAATATAAACATCGATGTTATCAAACTTTCCATTAAAACTGTTGGTTGTTGATTGACCTCACACCACTTTTTAGATTTGAAATGGGAGCTTCTAATTGGTTGAATAACTAAAACAAGCATAGACAAAATAATATTTGTACCATAAACAAATGTAGGAACCTACCTACTCGTTTTTTATTTTGATCGGTTAGTAAAAAAACTGGTAGGTAACTGAATAGTAAACCTGCCATAATTGACATTACTGCCATCTATACAAAGTTCCCGAAGGTAATTTAATATTTTTTTCTAATGTACTGAGTTTCCAGACGGTGGTTTTAAGTTAGTAATAAGTGGTTACTGAGGATGAGCACACGCTCGAAAACGTTATAACCCCTTTCTTAAATTAAAGGTGTTTACAGTAGTAGAAGTAAACAAACGTTATTTGTTTTATTTTATTTTTATTTAAAATGAACTTCTACAAAGTTTCTCACGAAAAATTATTAAGTCTTCTTACATATTGTGTATAGGCGACTACCATACAAATTGTATGAAGTGATGTCGTCACTAAATTCAATTTTTATAAAAATTGTTAAAAAAAATTTGAGATGTGTTAATACAATGTTTATATTTTTTATATAAAATTAAATTATCTAGTTGGGGTGTTTCGGCTTTTTTCGATATTTAAAAAAAATGGAAATATAGACAGTTAAACTCATAAATTTATCATAAAAATATATTTTTCTTAATAAAAAATGTTTGAGAAACACTGGAATTTAAAAAAAAAAATTATTTGAGATTTTCTATTTGTCTATCTTTTTTCCAATTTTCAGCGTTCTAGCTTTTATGGTTTCTGAGATAAATGGAAAAATAAACTAAAATTTCAAAAGTTGGTAACCCCTGACTGAAACAAAAATTTACAATTATGAGTATAAAAGTTTAGTAGGCCTATAACTTTTTATATATACTGAAAATTTGGGATCTGTAAATTGAGCGGATCAAAAGTTATAAGGACACACACACACACACACACACACACCCACACACACACACAAAACTCACATAAAATGTTCTACTCCGAATTCTGAGTAAATCCATGTACGGGAACATATATGCTGCGAGGCCTCTAGTTGGTGTTATTAGCATGCAAAAAGTCCACTACACTATACAAAATTTTCCTTCGTAATCGCATCTTGGCTTAATAATGTTGATTCATTATGAGAATTGAATTCTCATGAACGAATCGACAGTTGGATAACGACTAATAGAAAATAAAAATACTTCATAGCAACAAAATGATAGGGAAAGGACAAAGAGAAGAAATCGGTTGTAACAACTCTTACATAGAATCTTCATTTAAAGAAGTTATACTTACCTAATACGAGTATCCAGAACTGGACTCATTACTACAAATGAGTTCAGACAAAATGTTATCAATTTATCACTACTAATAACCATTAACAGTCAGTTACCCGACGAAGAATGGGATGGGAAAAAGGAATACAAACCAAAAAAGCAGGGACGGATCTGGTACACTGATGGATCAAAAACTAGCGAGGGCACTGGAGCAGGGGGGCGTTGCTGGAGAACCAAGATTAATTTTTCATGTAGTTTTGGACAATGCCCAACTGTATTTCTGGCAGAAGTTCATGCAATCATAGAATGTGCATGTAAGAATATAAATAGGAACTACAAAAACAGGAACATTTATTTTTTAACAGAATTGATAGGGATCTCATTATACAGACATAATTGGTGAACGTTGCGCAAGCGCATATAGTGACAGGTCGTAAGCCCTGTAGGTGCCTTGATTTCCCGGTTCTCCTACAGTAAATATTCCAACTTCGTCTCTATTGAGATAATTAAAAATCCGTTAAAAAATACCTTTGACTCCCGACAGGGGAAAAAAATCCAATGTTTGCGCATATTCAATAATAAAAATATTCTAGGAACATTTATATTTTATCAGACAGCCAGGCAACTCTCAAGGCACTAGAATCATATCAGGTTACATCAAAATTGGTACGGAACTCTCTAAAGTACCTTAAAAGACTACGGGAATACAATAAAATTCATCTAGTATAGGTACCTGGTCATAAAGGTATAGAGGGAAACGAAAGATCAGATACGCTAGCCAAAAAGGACAAACTTTCATAGGACCTGAACCAGCAGTTGGTATATCTGAAACTACGATTAAAAGATCGATTACAGACTGGAGGAAGTGGAGAATTCTAGAAGGTCAGTTGGAGACAGTGATAGGCGAAAGAATTCATTGAAGGGCCCAAAAAAAGAACAGGATAACTGCTAAATCTCAGCAGATATCAATTGAGAACTGTTTTATTCACTGGTCACTGTCATCTAAAAAGACACCATTACATAATGGGAATCGCTGATGACCCAAAGTGTAGAAAGTGTCAACAAGAAGAAGAAACAGCATCAGCAGGAAGAAGAAACCGAACTGCTATTAAAAATGACTATACCCTAAGGGCTAGGTTGTGGCCATAAGGGCCTAGCCAGTAAAGTTGGGGGTGGCCGCAAACAGGTCGGTGCCCCCTTCAATTCTTACCCATGGAAGAGCAGGGCAGACGCCTTAATGCCTCGTTCGACGGTGACTCGTCAAACGCGGCGATGATTCAGCCTGCATCACTGGACACGGAAAGTAAGTAAGTATTGAGCTATGGAAATCGAAGAACTGAAAGTACTGTTCAGTGTTGGAGTACCTGTAATTCGCCAACACGAGTACTAAGGGGTGGAGGAGCCCCCCGTGATGATTGGTGGGCACGACCCACTCGGCGGTAGCCCGCCATGATGATGAGACAGGTGCAGCTGACGCTGCGCCTGGCATGGAAATAGAAGAACTGAAAGTACTACAAGCGTAGCGAAGGCTCCCTGTGATAGTCTAGTGTACCGTGGCGCTGTTGGGAGGGAAACCCTCCCCGAGATTGGCGGGCCTCCACGATTGTGGTTGGACTCTTAGTGGTAGTGGTATGAAATATGCATGATAGTAGTTCTTGTTTCGTCCGGCGAGCAGCCGCTCCGGGGATGAACAGAACGCTTGTTTCTATAACGTTCCCTATGGAGTGGGGTAGGTGACTGCGACTTTCCTACACCCTAAGGGGAAGTGCACAATATATCTGAATAGATCAAAACATGGTGGCAGTGCGGCGGTGTGTAGGTTCCACTCCTAACTAATAATAATACGAATATCCGAGTAAGGCGCTTGGATATTTACCAATATTGATAAAAAAAGGCATTTCCACGAAGAAATGTTTTGCTTAATGTACAAAAATATTATTCAATATAATATTTTTGGGTTTTCTTTATTGACATATTACGTCTTAAAAAATGCCAGTATCAGCATTTTTTTAAGAAAATCCACAATAATCCTGCTGGATTGCAATCCCTATCTTAATCAACTTCACGAGAAGCATTGCGTGTAAATGCCATATTTATTTAAATAGGTACCCTTACCTCAACTTCTTGTCCTGTTATAGTTGAGCGTGAATCATACCTATAAATGTATTTAAGAATAGCTCCAAGATATACTGAAAATTTACGTTGTCAATAGACAACAATGAAATTGCTGGTTCCATAAGTATGGTGTTGATTCCTCGTGATAGGACTTGTAACGGAACTAAACTGTTTAGTGAATGTTTAGTGTCAATTTATTGTCTTATTTATTGCCTTACACGATTTAACCAATCAGTTAAACGAACAGTGCATATTTGTTTATATATATTGTAACAGTAGTTAAGTGTGTGTCTATCTACTTACCTTATATATTTTATTTGATTATTTCTGACGGCGCGGCGTGTTACTCCTTAACCAGTTGTATTATTTCAAAATCGAAGACTCACAAACTTTGGATTTTCTTTAAATAATATTTCTTTTGGTATTATATATTTTGAAAAGCATCACTGAACAGTATAACCGTATGAAACGAATCAATAACCGTGGAAACCCATCAGCTAGAAGCCGTTGAATCATTCACATACCTGGGATCTCTTGTTACAGCGGACAACAACACCAGTGCGGAAATTAGGGCATGACTTGCCGCGGCAAATAGATGCTATTATAGACTGCTAAAGCATTTAAGGTCACGACTCATCTCTCGAAAAACAAAAACCCTCAGTTACAAAACTCTTCTTAGACCGGTCATGACATATGCATCAGAATGCTGGACATTGATCAAGAAGGACGAAAATGCATTGTTGATGTTCGAAAGGAAAATACTTCGCAAAATATTTGGCCCTACCTGTGAAGGAGGATCCGGTTTAACCATGAGCTAGAAATAATGTATGGCGAACCAAACGTTGTCCAAAAATACAACGTCTACGTTGGTTCGGACACGTTTGTAGAATGGAGGATAGCCGGGTCCCAAAGAAAGTATTGGACACCTGTCCTGAAGGAAGAAGAAGCGATCGAACAGACAAATTGGAGGAGACTTGCTGCCGACAGGGCGGAATGGAGGCAGTTTCTTTAGAAGGCCAAGGCCCACATCGGGCTGTAGCGCCATTGCTGATGATTATGATTATTTATTTTAATTATATCGCTTTAAAAGCTTCTTACGAAACGATCGTACTTTTTAAGAATCATTAAAATTCATAGAATCATTAATTTTACCAAAAGGTAAAACTGCCACAAATATTTGTAAGGAATCGTTTAGCAATATTGTTCCTTTCCTTTACTTATCTATACCTACTTTTTTACTCATGAAGTATGACGTTCCTTATAGGTACGTATGTAGATACTTCTCCGTCTATCAAATGACAAATTTCTATCAATATTGACAAAATCCTACCAACCTTCTTCAAAGAGTCTCTTTTAAAAAAAACTTGTTTTCGTGTTGAAAATACCCTTAGAAGTAGTAAAACTAAAAATAATACCTAAACTAAATATAACCCGGGCGCGTATTTACCTTTCCGTGTTGATTAGGAGGCAAGTACTGCCTCGAATTAGGCACTAGTTTGTTGCGCTAATGCGCATATGATATCACGTGTCAAAATTGTCAAAATGCTCTAACGCTCTATAAAACAAAATTTATCTGCTTTTATTAAAATATTTCATACAACATAAGCATTCTTCACCATACTGCATTAATAGTTTGTCTATCTTAACATAAAAATATACTATCGATCGTTAGAAAATTTATATTCCTGGTAGTAAAATTTAGAATGAATAAAAATGTACCTACATAATAAGATAAATTTCTTATGTATGGAAAACTTCAGTTATTTGATTTCATGTTACAATGTAAAGAGCTTGAACATAGAACTGATTAGCTTTCCATGAATAACATAAAATTACTTCATATGATATCACTCGTCAAAATTTTCAAAATGCTCTCGCGTTCTTTAAAATCAAAATTTATCTTCTTTTATTAAAATATTTCATACAACATAAGTATTCTTCACCATACTGCATTAATAGTTTGTCTATCTTAATATAAAAATATACTATCGTTAGAAAATTTATATTCCTGGTAGTAAAATTTAGAATGAATTAAATATTTCATATAACATAAGCATATTTTACCATATTGAGATTGTCAACATTTGAAGAAGAAAAAATAAACGCTTACTATGGTTTGGAGAGTTTAGTGTTGGCCACAACCCACTCGTTTTTATATGAGATTGGTACTCATGAATTTTTCAATAAAATAATCACACTTTGCGTCGTAATTACCTTCACAAGATATAGAGCATCGAATTTTACATTGGTAATTATCCTTGTCTCATTCGTAATTTACAATTTTAAAATAGTCCAAAATACCACCAAGTATGTCCTTTAACAGTTCCATATTAATTGAATGAAATGAAATTATTTATTTCCATTTTTTACACAACATATATAAAACAATAACAAAAAAAATAACTATATTTTAAAAAGACTTATTATAAACATACTATATATGTACAATTGTGCCTATTTGGAAATTTACTGCCTCACTAGACAAGTCTGTTCTGAGGCTGTACTTTTTCAATATGGCCTAAGGTTACATGTTTTTCAATGCAAAATAATTAAACATAAACACAAAAGAAAAATAATCAGAATAATATAAAGTGATCTATCAGTTATTTTCTCCCATATAATTGTAATGGAAATGATGGATGGTACCAAGCTATGGTACAGTTTCTCAGGTTATGAAGGCACAGAGTAGTGAATTACGTTAGGATATTTAACAGGACATGAGCATATTGTATTCTGCCATTTGTTTTCAGCCAGTCTATTACCAGTTTTTTGATGTTTGTTTCGTCACTTGAGATATTGTGTTCTATGTCAGGTTATATTCTATTGTAAAGTCTAGGAGCAAGAAAAGGGTAATGTCGCCGGGCATAAGTCGTCCTTATTAGTGGGGGTCTTATTTGTTGTCTATTTCGGGTACCTACTGTTGGAGAATACGCAGTCAGGTAAGAATTCCGTCATGTGTTTATGAAGATAGGTCATTATAGTTTTCATGTATAACTGTCTAATGCGAGTTATGCGAGCGAACTTCATGGCTATATATGTTCCATATTCAATAATTAATTGCCTTGAATTCAACATGAGTTTTTAAGTGCATTAGCGCAACAAACTAGTGCCTCATTCAAGGCAGTAGGTACTTGCCTCCTAATCAACACGGAAAGGTAAATACGCCACCCGGGCCCGCTTTAGATCACATCACAAAGTACCTAAAACTGTAAATCTGTCATAATTTAGTTATATGTAAATATTTTGTGTCAGTTTACTACGTACCCACAACTGCTATTGCTAATTTCCATCACTTAATTAAGGCATATTTTGAGGAATTTCATAACAACTGAAACGTGTACGGGATTAAATAGTTACATAATTGTTTCTAATGAAATAACTTCGGATCAAATTTGTATTTTCAACATGTTTCATATAATAATATTATATTTACGACATTAAGTGTAACATTCTAACATCATCAAAGTCTAAACTTGTAGCATAAACAACATGACTATTAATTTGTGCTTCAAAACGAAATATTTGTTTATTTTACCTGACACAAAACTACATGATTTTCACTACGAAATGTACAAAAATTCACTTCGAAATATACCATATGATTTTCACTTCGAAATGTACAAAAATTCACTTCGAAATGTACCATGTGATTTTCAATATAATTTTCACTTCGAAATGTACAAAAATTCACTTCGAAATGTACCACGGCCGACCGCCGTGGCACAGTTGGTAAGCCGTTTGGTTTCTGTGCGGGCGTCCTGGGTTCGATTCCCAGCAGAGGAGAAATTTATTTAATTTCATTTTCACGCTAATATTGTTTCTCTGGACTGGAAACACTAGTAAGTTGGATGAAATTGCTATACGGCAATAAACTCGCCACTTGCGCAGGGTGCAAGGAAGTGTTTATTATAAAAATTATAACGATTTACACCCCGAAATTTACAAAAGTATAGGTACGATATATTATATTTTTTTAATATCTCCCTCAATGCGTAAAATAGTATTATTTTTCGTCCTCAATAAACACTTTATTTTCATCCCCTAGAATTTCAAAGTAATAATCATACGATTATTACTTTGAAATACACAAATATGTATATTTATTTTTATTCTTTTATGTAAAAAAAAACTGTTTCTTTTTTATTGAGTAGTAAACCATAATTACTTAGGTACAATGTTCCCTGTAAGGTGTGCGCGTGTGCGCACGCACCCCTACTAAAATGTCTCCGCACACATGTTTTACCCTCCGCACAGTCAATATTATATAAGAAAGTTTCCATTGACAGATTTTAGTTATCTTTTTTATTTATTTCAAAAATTATTTTTGTTAGTGTTGTTTTTTATATAAAATCACTGTGATTAATAAATACCATAAAATATACATTTTAATGAAAATTTGTATGTGTGTTTATGGGGGGGGGGGTGTAAATTTATCGCACCGCCACTGCACAGATGCGTCGAAGATCCGCACACACAATAGAAAAATTAGAGGGAACGTTGCTTAGGTAGATAGGTATATGATTTTTACTCTGGGGGGGGGGCAAGTCTAGTCAACAGGTGGAATCAAAACCATCCATGTTTACCCATATCATGGATATAATTATCTTATGGAGTTCTATAATATATAGAAATAGTTATAGAAATCCGTTTAGATTCTTCCTGTTGACCAGATTTGCCCCCCTGAATTTAAAAAAATAATGAATTTCAATATTGAATATACAAAGTTATGTAATTTTGTTTAAAATATATTACTAATTGGTTTTATTTTCACATTTAAATCTAACTAAAAACTAGATTTACACAAATCAGGTTCAATAACGTGGGTTATGTATTTCATAATCCATAAATAAAATATTAATATATTTATGGTATTTATTTAAATTAATATTGAATTGTCTTTTTCTTTTTCAGTTTGGAAACTAGCAGTGCAAGAGCATCTCTCCAATGAATGATAGTTGTATCTCTTATTTCTATGGAAACAACATCAGTTCGTTTGTTCGCTTCATAAATCCAAATTTAAAACGATGTCAGAACTATTAACATAATTGAAAAAAATCCGCGGTAATTTGTACTAATAATTAGTTTTTCCTAATTTAAAGTGTGTGAATGTGTTATGCGATAAACTCTTTTAAACATGTTTCTGATTCAAGTTAACTCCAGTTACTACTTCAAGATAAGATTTCGGTGTCGTATAAATTTTACTAGACACTCGATGCATTGAAATTATTATGTTTGTTTGACACTTTATCACTCGTAAAAAAGAAACGTTATTTATTCGAATCATAACATATGATATCAACAATCGCCTCGGCAATAGGACCGCTCACATCTGTTCAGTCACATATCAATACTTTATCATACGCTGCGCCCAAAAATAACAATATCGACACACAAATATTTGACAATTATTCCTTTCAATTCTCGTACGAGAACGTAACGCAATATGGCGGCGATGTGCGGGACATCGTCGGTTTGTTCCAGAACGGCTCGTTTTACAATTCGGAAGAGTTTGATCCAAAGACGTCCGGAACGGAACAAATCGTGGCCGGTTTTGCCGAGGCGATAGGCAACGGTACCAACTCCACGGACTATCCCCAGATCCCGGCCTACATTCGGACGACTTCGATGATTTTTTGTATCGTAATCATGTGTTTGGGTGTCGTTGGAAACGTGATGGTGCCCATTGTGATAATGAAGACAAAGGACATGAGGAACTCGACCAACATCTTCCTGATGAACCTCAGCATCGCCGATCTGATGGTGCTCTTAGTGTGTACACCGACTGTCCTTGTGGAGGTCAACACGAGACCAGAGACCTGGGTTTTGGGCAAAGAGATGTGTAAGTAATAGTCCTTATTTACATTATTTTGGATCTTTTGCTCCTGATGTGATAATGGTGGTTATTCTGATATTTCTACGATTGTACGTATTGAAATAAATCCAATTGCAATATATGTAATTGTTCGCTAAATCAATTGTCATCCTCTAGTACTTACCTACACATTTGAGTTATTCTGAAAATGCTATTGTATTGTTTGTGGTCAAAACACCCGTTTTTTCGCTAAAACTGATTATATTTTGCTGTAAACATCAATTCTTAAACAATACAAATCAATAAAAATATTATATTTGGATATGACAAAGTTTTTAGAAACAACATATGTAAGTACATGTAAATTCAATTGTTGATAAAGCTTATAAAATGCTGGGGTTTGTTTTGAGAGTTTCCAAGCCATTTAGATCAGTTGTTACCCGGAAGGTCCTTTACAACTCTCTTGTTTAGGAGTCACCCGGAATTTGGATCTGTGGTTTGGAACCCTCACTATACGACATACATTGACAGAATCGAAAGAATTCAGTGTAAGTTTGCTTCATATCTTGATTTTCTTTTTGGTATTAGTTTTAGTAATTATTCTGAATCAATCCATTTTCATAATTTGGTAACTCTGGCAAACCGCAGGACTCTACTTGATATTGTATACTTGTTTAAGTGTGTTAATAATTTTGTGGATTCCCCAGACTTGCTAAAAAAATCTGTTTTCACTGTCCGAGCAGAACAACCCGATATCCAAACACCTTCTATGTTCCCAAGTGTAATAATAACTACACCCAGAGTGCTTTTGTGCACCGTGCTTGCACTATGTGGTATACAATGCATTCTTTAATACACTCGACCAACGTTCCCTCTAATTTTTCTATTGTGTGTGCGGATCTTCGACGCATCTGTGCAGTGGCGGTGCGATAAATTTACACCCCCCCCCCCCATAAACACACATACAATTTTTCATTAAAATGTATATTTTTAGCAAAACTATATAATATTGGCTGTGCGGTGCGGAGGGTAAAACATGTGTGCGGAGACATTTTAGTAGTTGTGCGCGCGACATCTCTGCGAGCTCTCTCAGTGCGTTTAGGATAGCTGTCTCCTCCAATCTTACGTATTGCTTTGGTCTGAGCAGCTTTTGTTTTGCTTTTTATATGTATAGTCAAGTTTGTATGTATTTTTAATTTGTATTTTTTTACGGTTGCCCTATTGATTAATGAATGGAGTTTTCATTGGTCCACTAACTAAGCAATGCATTGTTGTTTTTTGTGAATTGTATTGACTGTATAACTCTCTATGAAGAATAAATCTAAAGTAATAAAGCAATCAAAATGTTAGTGTATGTGTGTGTGTGTGTTTGTCTCACGCCTTCTGAAAAACCAAGAGCATCTAAAAATCTAATTTAAGTGCGAACATGTACCAGTATACCTGATGCAGTGTCACGCTAAAAAGAATGCGATAAAAATGCTGAATTTTAAAAATATTTAAATAATTATTTTTTTCATACAAAATTTTCCAAGTCATATCTGTCAAAAAAGTGTACATTTTGCACGCAAATATCTGTTAGTTTAAAAGTTAGAAGTAGGTATTTACACAAAAAAAATATATTTTGAAGTATAACTTAGCGTTTAAGTGAAAAACATGGTGAATATTTGGTATAATTATAATGTTTAACTTATTTTTAAAGTAAGCCTTTTGTACATAAACGCCGCCATTTTAATATCTTTTCATACAATATTTCATTTTCCCACCGAATGAATATGTTCTTGAAAATAATAAACCTTTGAAATAAATGTAATTATGAAATAATAAAATGAAACACAAGACATTACGGCAAGTTTTAAGACATATATTGTAAAAATGTGTTATTTATTAGTAAAGATATAGGCATAATAAAATTGCATAATTTGTAAATAATATTTGATTTTTCTGACAATTTTCATTTTTATGGCATCGAACAAACCAATGTAGGTACCTACATATTCAAAAAATGTATCCGAACCATTCGATATTACTTATGTGTTCGAATCGTTTCCATGGCTACAAAAAGAATGTGATATTCAAATAAAATTTGTTAGGAATCGAATTTATTTAGAAGTTTGTTGTAGGTAGGTACCTACCTAATACTATTTACTTACAAATCAACAATAATATACCTATACTGATTTCCTATAGGAAAATTATTTTATTTATTTATTTATCAACCGTTTGTCCGATTATAATAAAACTTTGGTGAATTGTCGAGCGTATGCCCAGGATGGTTTTTGGATTTAAACTTTTTTCTTATTCTTCTTCTTCTTCGTGTATTTGGTCGTTTTACCTATGAAGGGGGAGTATCCTGGGAAAAGAAGGTCCGACTGTCCCTCCATCTCTTCACAGGTCTTCCAGGACGGGTTCTGCATATAAACTTTTTTCTTCTTTTTCTTCAACGTGTACTTGGTCATCTTACCTATGAAGATGAACTATCCTGGGAGATGAAGGTCCAATTTTCCTTCCATCTCTTCGCAGGTTTCTGGATTTAAACTTTTTTCTTCTTCTTCTTCATCGTCTATTTGTTCATTTTACCTTTGAAGGTGGACTAACCTGGGAGAAGAATGTCCAATTTTCCTTCCATCTCTTCGCAGGTATCTGGATTTAAACTTATTTCTTCTTCTTCTTCTTCATCGTGTATTTTTGCTCATTTTACCTATGAAGTTGGAGAATCCTGGGAGAAGAAGGTCCAACTGTCCTTCCATCTCTTCGCAGGTATCTGGGTTTAAACTTTTTTCTTCTTCTTCGTGTATTTAGTCATTTTACCTATTAAGTAGAGCATCCTGGGAAAAGAAGGTTCTTTCATCTCTTCGCGGTTCTTCCAGGATGGTTTCTGGATTTAAACTTTTCTTAACCGACTGATGGGACGGGATGTAATGAAGGGAAGGGAGGCACTAAAGGGCCTGAAGGGACGGGAGGTATAAAACTGCCTGAAGGGACGGAAGGTACTGAAGGGCCTGATGGGAAGGGACGTAATGAGGGATTAAAGGGACGGGAGGTACTGAAGGGCCTGAAGCGGCGGGTCCTGGAGTCTAATTCTTTTTCTTCTTAATTTTATGTAGACCTTTAGGGCAGTTTTTATACAAACTATTTCCTATTGTCTAAATCATCTTCTTCTTCTTTTATGTATACATTTGGGTCATTTTTTTATAAAAATTATTTCCTTTAGTCTAATTATTATTCTTCTTCATTTAAGTACGTAGACTTTTGGGAGAGTTTTAATACAAACTATTTCCAATAGTCTTATTCATTTTCTTTTATGTAGACCTTTTGGTCAGTATTTATACAAACTATTTCCAATAGTCTAAATATTCTTCTTCTTCTTTTTTGTAGACCTTTGGGTGAGCTTTTATACAATCTATTTCCAATAGTCTAATTCTTCTATTAGGTATATGTATTTTTACTTATTTTATGTAGACCATTGGAATAGTTTTTTATACAAACTATTTCTTATAGTCTTATACTTATTTTTCTCTTTTTTATTTAGTCTTTTGGGTTAGTTTTAAGTCTAATAGTCTATTGTGCAGAAATATTATTAACGATATGCACACTTGATGAAAATACATATGAAATGAATGGGATATGGGATGTGACGATATAACCTGCACTAGAATCTTTTCAATACTTTTGTTTAATTAAATTTAAACCATTTATATCATCCTATTTTGAATAATTTTCAACACCTAATATTTAAAGAATGGGGGTTGTGGCCATTACTGAACTCTTCACAACATTTATATTCAAATTAAAAACTATTTACTATAGTTCAAGTCTTCTTCTTCTTCGTTAATGAAGACTTTCAGTCAAATTGAGCAAAAATATAATGCACACTTGATGAAAAAATATAAAAACGAATGGGATGTGACCAATACTAGATCTTTTCAGTACCTACGTTTGTTTAATCAAATTTTGACCACATCCCAACATCGAAAATTACTAAATTTTCAATAGGTACACATTACAATTTGTTTCCGATGATAATATTTAAAAATGGGGGTTGTGGCCAAACCAATCTCTTTACAACGTTGATAAACAGTCATATTTAAAACCATTACGCATAGTCCATGCGAGCAGAAATTGTATAAATATTATACTTCATTCACACTTTATAGCAATATATAAAAAAGAATGGGTTGTGGCCATCACTTGAACATTTTACAATACTTAAACTCAATCAAATTTCAAACCACTTTTTATAGTCTGATATTGCAAAATAATTGGGTGACAATATTATAAAAACGATTGCTTTTTCTTTCACAATTTTACATTCTTGGCCAACGGCGGGACATAAAAGCTAGTCTAAAGTAATAAAGCAATCAAAATGTTAGTGTCTGTGTGTGTGTGTGTGTGTGTGTGTGTGTGTTTGTCTCACGCCTTCTGAAAAACCAAAAGCATCTAAAAATCTAATTTATGTGCGAACATGTACCAGTATACCTGATGCAGTGTCACGCTAAAAATAATGCGATAAAAATGCTGAATTTTAAAAATATTTCAATAATTATTTTTTTCATACAAAATTTTCCAAGTCATATCTGTCAAAAAAGTGTACATTTTGCACGCAAATATCTGTTAGTTTAAAAGTTAGAAGTACGTATTTACACGAAAAAAATATATTTTCAAGTATAACTTAGCGTTTAAGTGAAAAACATGGTGAATATTTTGTATAATTACAATGTTTAACTTATTTTTAAAGTAAGCGTTTTGTACATAAACGCCGCCATTTTAATATCTTTTCATACGATATTTCATATTCCTACCGAATGAATATGTTCTTGAAAATAATAAACCTTTGAAATAAATGTAATTATGAAATAATAAAATGAAACACAAGACATTACAGCGAGTTTTAAGACATATATTGTAAAAATGTGTTTATTATTAGTATAGATATAGGCATAATAAAATTGCATAATTTGTACATAATATTTGATTTTTCTGACAATTTTCATTTTTATGGCATCGAACAAACCAATGTAGGTACCTACATATTCAAAAAAGTCTCAAACCATTTGATATTTTAAACGTATTGGAATGGTTACTATGGTAACGGAAAGATTCTGATATTCAAATAAAATTAGTTATGAATCGAATTTATTTAGAACATTGTTATAGGTAGGTAGGTACCTACCTATTACTATTTACTTACAAATCAACAATATACTGATTTTCTATCGGAAAATTATTTTATTTGTTTATTTATGCATGTATGCGATGTACTCCTAAACCGTTTGTCCGATTAAAATGAAACTTTGGTGAATTGTCGAGCGTATGCACGGGATGGTTTCTGGATTTAAACTTTTTTCTTATTCTTCTTCTTCTTCGTGTATTTGGTCATTTTACCTATGAAGGGGGAATATCCTGGGAAAAGAAGGTCCGACTGTCCCTCCATCTCTTCGCAGGTCTTCCAGGACGCTTTGTGGATTTAAACTTTTTTCTTCTTCTTCATCGTGTATTTGGTCATTTTACCTATGAAGGTGGACTATTCTGGGAGAAGTGGGTCCAATTTTCCTTATCTCTTCGCAGGTTTCTAGATGTAATTTTTTTCTTCTTCTTCTTCATCGTGTATTTGGTCATTTTACATATGAAGTGGAGTATTCTGGGAGAAGAAGGTCCAACTGTCCTTCCATCTCTTCACAGGTCTTCCAGGACGGGTTCTGCATATAAACTTTTTTCTTCTTTTTCTTCGTCGTGTATTTGGTCATCTAACCTATGAAGATGAACTATCCTGGGAGAAGAAGGTCCAATTTTCCTTCCAACTCTTCGCAGGTTTCTGGATTTAAACTTTCTTCTTCTTTTCTTCTTCTTCTTCGTCGTGTATTTGGTCATTTTACCTATGAAGTTGGAGTATCCTGAGAGAAGAAGGTCCAACTGTCCTTCCATCTCTTCGCAGATTTCTGGATTTAAACTTTTTTCTTCTTCTTCTTCTTCTTAATCGTGTATTTGGACATTTTACCTATGAAGGTGGACTATCCTGGGAGAAGAAGGTCCAATTTTCCTTCTATCTCTTCGCAGGTTTCTAGATGTAATTTTTTTCTTCTTCTTCTTCATCGTGTATTTGGTCATTTTACATATGAAGTGGAGTATTCTGGGAGAAGAAGGTCCAACTGTCCTTCCATCTCTTCACAGGTCTTCCAGGACGGGTTCTGCATATAAACTTTTTTCTTCTTTTTCTTCGTCGTGTATTTGGTCATCTAACCTATGAAGATGAACTATCCTGGGAGAAGAAGGTCCAATTTTCCTTCCAACTCTTCGCAGGTTTCTGGATTTAAACTTTCTTCTTCTTTTCTTCTTCTTCTTCGTCGTGTATTTGGTCATTTTACCTATGAAGTTGGAGTATCCTGGGAGAAGAAGGTCCAACTGTCCTTCCATCTCTTCGCAGATTTCTGGATTTAAACTTTTTTCTTCTTCTTCTTCTTAATCGTGTATTTGGTCATTTTACCTATGAAGGTGGACTATCCTGGGAGAAGAAGGTCCAATTTTCCTTCTATCTCTTCGCAGGTTTCTAGATGTAATTTTTTTCTTCTTCTTCTTCATCGTGTATTTGGTCATTTTACATATGAAGTGGAGTATTCTGGGAAAAGAAGGTCCAACTGTCCTTCCATCTCTTCACAGGTCTTCCAGGACGGGTTCTGCATATAAACTTTTTTCTTCTTTTTCTTCGTCGTGTATTTGGTCATCTAACCTATGAAGATGAACTATCCTGGGAGAAGAAGGTCCAATTTTCCTTCCAACTCTTCGCAGGTTTCTGGATTTAAACTTTCTTCTTCTTTTCTTCTTCTTCTTCGTCGTGTATTTGGTCATTTTACCTATGAAGTTGGAGTATCCTGAGAGAAGAAGGTCCAACTGTCCTTCCATCTCTTCGCAGATTTCTGGATTTAAACTTTTTTCTTCTTCTTCTTCTTAATCGTGTATTTGGTCATTTTACCTATGAAGGTGGACTATCCTGGGAGAAGAAGGTCCAATTTTCCTTCCATATCTTCGCAGGTATCTGGATTTAAACTTTTTTCTTCTTCTTCTTCTTCGTATATTTAGTCATTTTACCTTTGAAGGTGGAGTATCCTGGGAAAAGAAGGTCCTTTCATCTCTTCGCGGTTCTTCCAGGATGGTTTCTGGATTTAAATATTTCTTAAGCGACTGAAGGGACGGGATGTAATGAAGGTAAGGTATGCACTAAAGGGCCTGAAGGGATGGGAGGTATAAAAGGGCCTGAAGGGACGGGAGGTACTGAAGGGCCTGATTGGAAGGGACGTAATGATGGATTGAAGGGACGGGAGGTACTGAAGGGTCTGAAGCGACGGTTCATGGAGTCTAATTCTTTTTCTTCTTAATTTTATGTAGACTTTACAGTTTTTACACAAACTATTTCCTTTAGTCTTTTTCTTCGTTTTCTTTGGTGAATTTTATACAAAACTATTTCCTATAGATTAATCTTCTTTTTTTTATGAAGACCTTTTAGTCAGTTTTTATACAATATATTTCTAATAGTCTAATTCTTCTATTTTGTGTATGTTTTCTTATTTTATGTAGACCATTGGGATAGTTTTTATACAAACTATTTCTTATAGTCTTATACTTATTCTTCTCTTTTTTACTAAGACTTTTGGGTTAGTTTTAAGTCTAATAGTCTATTGTGCAGAAATATTATTAACGATATGCGCACTTCATGAAAATACATATGTAAAAACGAATGGGATGTGGGATGTGACGATGTAACCTGCACTAGAATCTTTTCAATACTTTTGTTTAATCAAATTTAAACCATTTATATCATCCTATTTTGAATAATTTTCAACACCTTCATATTTGATTTCGTTGACGATATTTAAAGAATGGGGGTTGTGGTCATAACTGAACTCTTCACAACGTTTATATTCAAATTAAAAACTATTTACTATAGTTTAAGTCTTCTTCTTCTTCGTTAATGTAGACTTTTGTGTCAATTTTAAGTCTATCAGTCTGATTGTGCAAAAATATAATGGACACTTGATGAAAAAATATAAAAACGAATGGGATGTGACCAACGCTAGATCTTTTCGGTACATGATTTAATCAAATTTTAACCACATTCCAACATCCAAAATTACTAAATTTTCAATAGGTACATATTACAATTTGTTTTCGATGATAATATTTAAAAATGGGGGTTGTGGCCAAACCAATCTCTTTACAACGTTGATAAACAGTCATATATTTAAAACCATTTCGCATAGTCCATGCGTGCAGAAATTGTATATTATACTTCATTCACACTTTATAGCAATATATAAAAAAGAATGGGTTGTGGCCATCACTTGAACATTTTACAATGCTTAAACTCAATCAAATTTCAAACCACTTTTCATAGTCCGATATTGCAAAATAATTGGGTGACAATATTATAAAAAACGATTGCTTATTTCTTCACAATTTTACATTCTTGGCCAACGGCGGGACATAAAAGCTAGTAAATAAATAAAAGAACGCACATTTAAAAAGGAAAAATGCGCGGTTAGTTACTTAGGTTATAAATACAAAAGTACATACCTACATAAATCTTCTCTTGTAAATTTAGTTTATAAATATATTTTGTTTAGACATCAAATATTGAGTATGAATATTCGATACTGAATACTGAAAAAATCCAAATTGTCGGCATCCCAACAACAAAGTTAACATTTAGGTATTATACCTATCTTGAAATCATTAGAAATATTCCGTCAGTTTCCACTAAATATTCAACTAAAGCCAAACCTGCATATTTTTGTGCCATTTTATCTGAAAATCCAAGTATTTAATCGAACAAAACATCAAATTGTAATTTAAACGACACGCTTCTACCGCTTGTTGTGATTTTTTTTAGTAAGGCAGCCAGTCCCTATACAGGACTATTTGTGCCAAAGACGTTGATCAACGTGTATATGCAGTCAAACAGCGCTCTAAACTGTGTGCAGCCCGACGTGTCGACTGTGGAAGTTTTTCAGCTGTTAGAACAATAGTACAACTCTAGTGAGTGTGAAAAATAATTAGATATTGTGGGGGATTACAGTATAACTGTATTTTTCTGTATGAACTTATGAAGCAGTTTATAAATTTCCGTTGATCCTAAAGAGAGAAGGTAATGCATTGATAATGGGAATTTGGAATTTTTCCTTCATCGAGCATCGGACATCATCCAATGCTCGATAAATGTCAAATGCATCTCGTATTGGGCAGGAAAAGAAAACATGGTTCTCAGACTCCTCATTTAGGCCGCATTCGCAGTAAGGTGTGGGGGAAAGTCCAATCTGCAATGGCCAAATCTAAGACGAGATATAGGGATGAGAAGGAATCGTATTTTGAATGCTTAAGTTGTATGATCCCTTGGAAATCGAATTGATTTTCAACTGTGCTTGTCATTTAGCACTAATATAGGAAGAGATCGAGTTGAGAAGATCAGTCTCTGGATTAATAAAATTTTCAGGAAGCTTACCAGAAATTGTAGCTTGTTTCGCGAGATCGTCTGCTATTTCATTTCCAGTGATACCACAATGGGAGGGTATCCATGCTATCACTATATAAATGTTATCAAGATGAAGGTCATACAGAATGGATTTTATATCGGCAATGATTTGATTACCGCTACTAGAAAATGAAGCGTTGGCAAGGCAAGTTACCAGAGAAAGAGAATCTGAAAGAAGTATAGCTTTTTCGAATTTAAAATTTTTAATAGATATTAATGCCTATTTAGGGCGAAACACTCCGCAGTGAAAACAGAAGTATCGTGTGTTAACTTATATTGTTCCTTCACATTTACGTCTTGTATGAAAACTCCGGATCCAGATGAATCGTTTATCGTTTCAGAATTATCACCGTTACACCAACTCTAGCTTAAAAATCATATGAAAAATTACATAGATCTCCTCCCTGTTTTTCTTACAGCAAATAACAGAAAAATCCGTCTGGATATTATAATGTTTATGTACTATAATGATTTATTCACAATAATAATTTTAGTATCAATTGAAATCCTTTGAACTCTTTTTCATATTTATTCTTTGATGTTTTTTATAATAAATCATAATTTATATAATTTATTTACAGTTTTCTTGACACGCCATCGTTATTTTTATACCAAATACTTTTAATTGAGTACTCGGAATTGATTGTATTCTTTTTAAAGTTCAGTGTGATGTCTGTTATTATGTATTTCGTGAATTTCAAGTAGAATTATTTTCCTTACACGTAAAGTTGTTTTCTTCACTCATTGTTGATTTATTTATGAATGGCATCTTCCAAATGTCCAAATGAAAATGTAATATTTCAACTTTTCGTTTATTTTATGTGTTCTAAACGAACATTCGTCTATTTTTAGATTCATTCATTCATTTCCGTGTCCAGACCCTAAATGCGCACTCTCCAATATTTTGCGGCCGTCACAGCCTTGTCATTTGCAGCCAGGAGGTCCGCCTCATTGCGAGGCTCCCCCACGAGTGGGCATGCCAGCAGGTGCGCCGCGTTTTGCTCTTCTCCACATTCGCACATCAAATCCTGCTCATCATCCAGCAGTTCCCATCTCTGCATGTTGACCCTACATCTACTCACACCCACATTTTTAGATAAAGGCAACAATTATTTTAACTTTCAAAATGTTTTTTCTATCCGATTTCTTATAATACGACTGCTGGTATGACTATAATCTATTAGTCCGAGATAGCAACGTTGGCTGATTTTTTTTTATATTTTCGTTCTTATTGAATATAAGTAGGCATAACAAAGATAATTCTGGCACCTGGGAGTGGTTGCGTTTGACAGTGCGCATTCTCTTTACAGATGAAAATTGTAGAATTTTTTACGGGAAAAATAAAAAATACATATAAAAATAGAAATACAACATAAAACGATTCAATATTATAGCCCCATAGACATCATTATTTCAAAATAATTTGTTCTCGTATGTTATTTGTAGGTACCTATAAAATCAGTCCGTTTGTGAAATATGTAGGTACTTACTGTTACTGAAATATGTAAAAAAATATACATTAAAGAATATAAATGATATAATGTAATAAGTTGTTACAACAGTTATGTATCACAGCAAGGGCGATTTCCGCGTAAACGGTGAATTTCACTAGATATGGAAATATGGCCCCTTTTATGTGCACTCTAGCGACGAAACGGTTAGCCTTACAAAAAACTTTAATACGAGAAATATAGTGAATTTTGTCTACTTAAACTTTGTATTGAATGGTTTGTCGAAAAAACGTTTCATTTTTGCGATATAGGCCGAAAACTGAAAAAAGTGCCAAAATTTGGTCAAAAAGTGCCCAAAAACAAAGTTTCGGGCAAATTTTTTACCCGCAAACTTCAAATTCGTGTTCAGCGACTCAAAAAACATAAAGGGTGAGAAAATAAAAACTATAGCAATATTTGCTTCTGAGACCCTATTTTTTTGATAATATGCCTAGCCTATAGCTTTTTAAAGTCCTTTTTGTGCTCTTATATTTTATTTACCTTTTATCACACCATATTTATAATGACAACAATAAGTAAATTACTGCTGCCCAACTAGGAAATCCTGTTCTAGAGCTAGCAGTTTACAATTTTTATTGACAATTTTATGCAATTATGAACCAGGTGATTGTTCCCAGGTGATATGGTTATTTTTTTTTTATATTACTTTTCAGGTGATATTGAATAAAAAAAAATTTTGACGTTGCCATCTCTTAGACTATATTATGTTAAAATAACTCTTTTGAATTATTATTTCCACGGAAGTAAGTCAATGAAAAAACTTTTCGATGTTTTGGTTTTCCATTGAATATTCATACCATCAGAATACATTTAAACTCAATATAGATTTCAGATTTGAGTGTTTCATATAATAAAATGTAAATATTCCAGCCTTGGATGAGATCCATTAGATGTTAGGCTTCATAATATTAATACAATGTCCTTAATTCTTTTCGTCTGCCGGAACTATAAAAACTTGAAACACCCTAAACGGATCGAGCCTATGATTATTAGCGCCCCGATGCTTTTTTTAATAATTACTTAAATAACTTTCAATTATGGCGATACACATTTGAGAGATGAAAAATTTACATGAGTGAAGCTAAAACTTACAGTGATTTATATATTGACCGATCAAAATCACTGTAAACTTCATATCTGTAAATTAACCAACATTTTTTTTGTTTTTTTTTATTTATTTATAAAAATATAATTACTTTATTTATGTTATTTTGCCTAATCCCTTAAGAGGATTATTGGCCGTGATCATAATAATAACAATAATATACTTAATTTTTCCGTCCTACAAAGTCCGGAACAACCCGCGCTCACCCCTTAGATCAAACATCAAGGATTTTTGTGTAATATATATCCTTTGGTTTTCTTTTGAATTCCCCGATGGATCCGCACTGCTTAAAAACCAGTATCTACTGTCATAGACACGATAATGTGAAGGAAAATAACTATCACACATTAAAAGAAGTAGAAACAAGCATTTTATATTCCTTACAATTTATAAGGAAATTTTATCAAATAACCATACTGCAGAACAAATTACGCACAGAATAATTATGTCAACAGATGCTTAAATTATTACAATAGTCATGACCCCCAACCTGATATATTTAACTCCACACAGACATCGATGAAACGCCAATTACGCGCAGTTATTGGTAATATTACCGGTTAAAAATCAAACCTACTTTCCTTAAACCTCCATCCCTTCCTTATCAACGCTTTCCTATATCCATTACCCTTCCCTTTCCCCCACATACACTCACCATCTTACAATGACTACCCAACATCAATAATAGTGTTATGAAATTAAGTACTATTTCTATTTAAATTGAAAATTTAAATAGAAATATTTTGAAAATAAGAACCCAAGAAAAATGAAAACAAAAGATTTGAGTAGTGAGTTGGAAAAACTAGACAAACCTTGTAAAAATATAAATTGTAGAAATATAAATTGTAAAAATAAATAAGACTTTGAACCATAATAAAATAAATAAATATAAATTTCGTTACATTTGGTGTCAGGTGTGGGGTATAAAAATACCCAAGTATTTTTTTGTGTAAGAAAAAAATAAAATAGTTATTTATAAAGACATTTATTATGGCATCAAAAAAAATAACTCTTTTAGAGTTGAAAGTGGTTGATTTAAAACATGAGTTGGAGGAGAGAGACGCTGATACATCAGGAAATAAAAATGCACTTCAACTACGATTGAGAAAAGTGATGCAAGAAGTAGGTGAGGATCCAGACACATACCTTTTTGAAATGCCTTGCTCTAACAACGATCTTTGTCAAGTCTTAAAAGAACATTCCAGAGACATAGAAGAGAAGTTTCAAGAACATTCCAGAGATATAAAAGGAGAAATTAAAGAAATCAAAGGAGAAGTAGCGATGCTTCAAAAGCATTCAAATACTATAGAAAAGAAATTCCAGAATTATTCTATGACCTTTGATGAGAAGATAAATGAATTAACTAAACAGATGAAAGTTTTGGAGAATCAAGTGCTTCCTTCAATTACGCCAATGAATTCCGAGCAAAATTCAGCTGTAGATACAAATTTTAAGTGTGTAGAAGATACAAGAGTACCAACAGTGGAGTGCGTGCGAAATGATATGCCAACCTTTGATGGAAAATGCCCCTGGGAAGAATATTTAACATTGTTCGAGACAGTGGCCATGATAAATGGCTGGTCCATGACAAGAAAGGCCTCAGTGTTGAGTGTATCATTACGAGGTGATGCTTTAAAAGTTTTGGAGACAATTCCTCTAGCTGAGCGACGAGATTTAAAATTGTTGATTGAGAGACTTGAGATGCGATTTGGACATAAGCACATGGAACAGTTTTACAGGTCACAACTTAAGAATCGTAATCAGAAATCTAATGAAACTCTCCAGGAATTTGAGGCGGATATAGCGCGTCTAATTAGATATGCATACCCTACGGTTCCTGATGATGTGTGTGAAAGCCTTGCAGTAGAAAAGTTCTTGGATGGATTGTGGGCAAATGAGACACAACAAGCTGTAAAACTAGCTAGACCACAAACTTTGAGTGACGCTCTAACCCAGGCACTCGAATTTGAATCTATAAAAAAATCTTTACGAGGTCATGCTCAAGCCCGCGTTGTTGAGGCCGTTGAAGAGAATCAAAAACTCATCGAATGCATTGTCGAAAAGGTGATGAAGGCATTGCAAGGAAGAAAAAGACAGTTTCGCTGCTGGGGTTGTGGACGAGCTGGACATCTACGTAATCGGTGTCCAAATGAAGCAACAACGCAACAGCAACAGCCACAGGAAAACTAAAAAGGGTTGATGGGAAGGGGCAACTGTTGACCTACATTACCAATGCCTCAAAGAGATCTGCAGTTGTTGCATCATTCAGTGGTCGAGATACCAGTATGTTTATAAATGGCAAAGTAAATGGAAAGAATTTGAAACTTTTGCTGGATACTGGAGCAACGATGACAATCATGAGACCAGATTTGCTTTATAATAAAAAGTGTATTACACCAACTAAATGGACATTACGAACAGCTACTGGGGAGTCGGCATCTATATGTGGTGAGACATATGCCAACTTTCAAATTGGTAGTTCTATCTTCGATCATCAGGTGCTAGTGGCGAATATAGAGGAGGAAGTTATTCTCGGAATGGACATAATGGCGAAATATGGATTCCAGTTGGATCTAAAGAGGCGATCTTTGAAAATTGGAGATGAAGATGTTCTCGTGCAAGAGCGTGAGGAATTTTCTACACGTGTTCTTGCAGCGGATGTTGTAACTATTCCAAAACAAAGTGAGATGTTAGTACGAGTCAATTTAGACTGTGTTATCCCGAATGGACATGTTTTGGTTGTGGAGTCCAACGCCAACAATGAAGCAGGAAAAGGAGTATTAATTGCAAGAGCACTGATTCAAAACCAAAAGGAAATTTTAGTCAGATTAATGAACATAAATGAATATCCAGTAACTGTCAAAAAAGGAGCTTATTTAAGTGTGTGTTCATCAGTAACACAAAATGCCTGCATCGCACAAGTTTCTTCAGAGGATGTACCAAAACATCTTGAAGACTTTGTAAAAGATGCTTGTAAGGAACTTACCAAAGAACAAAGCAAACAAATTAGATACCTCATTGCTCATTATCAAGATGTTTTTGAGAATGCGAGTCTTTCTAAAGGAAGAACCAATGTTGTTCAACATCAAATAGATACGGGTGACGCAAGGCCTATCCGCCAATTACCTAGAAGGCTACCATTAGCAAAGCGGGCGGAAGCAGATCAAATTATTCAAGACATGGAAAGGGATAGCGTTATTGAACCATCAAGCAGCCCATGGTGTTCACCAGTAGTGTTAGTTAAAAAAAAAGATGGCTCAACTCGGTTCTGTGTGGACTTTCGCTTATTGAATAATGTAACTAAGAAGGATAGTTATCCACTGCCTCGAATCGATGACACCCTAGATACATTGGCTGGTTGTAAGATCTTCTCAACTTTGGATCTAAAGAGTGGTTATTGGCAGGTTGGATTGGAACCCAAGGATAGAGAAAAAACGGCGTTTTCTGTTGGAAGTGGATTGTGGCAATTCAAAGTGATGCCATTTGGACTTTGCAATGCACCGGCTACGTTTGAACGACTAATGGAAAGTGTGCTAAGAGGATTATCGTGGGAGACCTGTTTGGTATACTTAGATGACATCATCGTACTTGGGAAGCGTTTTGAAGAACATTTAGGAAATTTGGAACAGGTATTTTCACGATTGAGGTCGGCCAACCTTAAACTCAATTGCAAGAAATGTATATTGTTCCGAAAGCAAGTCAACTATCTAGGTCATGTTGTCTCTGAGGAGGGAGTAGCAGTAGATCCTGAGAAGATTAAAGCTGTTCGAGATTGGCCAGTACTTAAAGACAAACATGAAGTAAGAAGCTTTTTGGGTCTGAGTACCTACTATCGACGATTTGTTCCAGGCTTTGCTGACATCGCAAAGCCACTGACAAAACTCACGGAGGAAAGCAGTGAATTCATATGGGATTTCAAGTGCCAACATGCATTTGAAGAATTAAAACAGGTTCTAATTAATTCTCCGGTTTTGAGTTATCCTCGAGCTGAAGGAATGTTTATTCTGGATACAGATGCAAGTAACGTTGGTATCGGAAGTGTGCTCTCCCAAGTACAAGATGGGGCAGAACGCGTGATTGCTTACTTCAGTAAAGTATTGTCGAAACCAGAACGCAATTACTGTGTAACACGAAGAGAATTGCTTGCTGTTATCAAGTCAGTTGAGCACTTTCGCAAGTATTTATATGGACGGAAATTTCTTTTAAGGACAGATCACTCGGCACTTGTGTGGCTTTTGCGATTCAAGAATCCTGAAGGTCAAGTGGCAAGATGGATAGAGAGATTGCAAGAATATGACTATGATTCTGAACATCGAGCCGGACTTCATCATAGAAATGCCGATGCACTGTCAAGGCGACCATGTCCAGAGGATTGCCAGCACTGTAATAAGGCTGAGGAAAAGTTTTTTATAGCTTGTAGAACCACGGTCGTTGACAAGTTTTGGCAAGATGATGAAATACGAGCAGACCAATTGGAAGACCCAGATCTCAAGTTTGTAATGCAGTGGAAGGAAAATGATCAAAGACCTTTATGGGAAGAAATAGCTTCACTATCTCCAAATATTAAGTCATACTGGGCTCAGTGGCAATCCATTGTCGTGGAAAATGGGTTGTTAAAGCGTGTATTGGAGAATGAAGATGGAACACAGCAGAGACAACAACTATTGATTCCAAGGAAGAGAATTCCTGAAGTTCTTAAACTGCTTCACAATGATGTGTCTGGGGGACACTTGGGAGTTAAAAAAACCACAGAAAAAATTCGTCAACGTTTTTATTGGGTCAATTACAATGGAGATGTAAAAGATTGGTGTAGAAGATGTGTAACTTGTGCCACTTCAAACGGACCTCAGAAACGAAGGCGTGCGCCAATGAGGCAGTATAATGTTGGTAGCCCATTTGAAAGGATAGCCATTGACATAGCGGGGCCGTTTCCCACAACGGAAAGAGGGAATAAATATATTCTGGTAGCAATGGACTATTTTAGTAAATGGACAGAAGCCTATGCACTACCGAATCAAGAAGCTACCACTGTTGCTGAAGTCTTGGTAAGGGAACTGATAAGTCGTTTTGGAGTACCATTGGAGTTACACTCGGACCAGGGAAGAAACTTTGAATCAGCCGTATTCCAGGGAATTTGTGAAGCATTAGGAATTCGAAAGACGAGAACAACTGCTTTGCATCCACAGTCGGATGGAATGGTGGAGCGAATGAATCGAACAATTGGAAGTTTTTTGTCAAAAGCAGTGTCCGATCACCAGAAGGATTGGGACGAATACATCCACTTGTTCTTATTAGCTTATCGAGCAGCAATTCATGAGACAACAGGGCAAACACCGGCAAGTGTGATTTTTGGCCGTGAGTTACGGTTACCTTGCGACCTGCAGTATGGATCTAAGCCTGGAGAAGATCTAGTTGGAGAAGATTATGTGTCAGATCTTCGGAGGAAAATGAATGCTATACATGACCGTGTACGGTCCAATATTCAAGTAGCTAGTGAGAAGATGAAGGAGCGATACGACATTAAAGCTGTGGAAGGTGGTTATCAGGCTGGAGACTTGGTTTGGTTATTTAATCCACAACGACGACGAGGCTACTCACCAAAGCTTCAGAAATCCTGGGAAGGACCGTATGAAGTGATCAAAAGGATTAATGATGTGGTTTATCGTATACGAAGAAAACCAAATGGGAAGCCAAGAGTGGTACATTTCAATCGCCTGGCTCCCTTTTTAGGTGATAACAAGGATGAAAAAAAAAATCCAGTTGCTCAAGTTTGCAATGTCCAAAGTGAAGAAAAGACCTTCGAGGAATTCATGATGACTCCTTATCGACGCACTCGCCATGGTGTGACTGTGGAAATTGAGCAAGACCTCTTCGATATCCCAGAAGATAATGTTTTAGCTTACTGTGTGGCTCAAGACATGAAGATGACTAGTGGTATAGCCAAAGTTATCATGAGAAAGTATGGGATGTTATATGAGCTAAAAGCCAAGAATCTGAAGATTGGAGAAGCGGTCCATTCACAGCATGGAAAACAGCATTTATTCTACATGACGAATAAGGAAACGTCTGAGGAACGAGCAGAGTATGCTCAGATGTGGAACTGTCTACGAAGTATGCGGGATCAAATGTTACAGTTGAATCTTATGAAGCTCGGCATTCCAAAGATCAGTGATGGTATGGATTGGAAAGTGGTTCGGAATATGATAGAAGAGATTTTTCATAATACTGGAATTAATGTTCTAGTTTGCTGCTATAATCCAAGATACAGTAAAAATATAAAAAAAAGTGTACCATGTTACTTTTTCAAAGCATCTCACTGTAGAGAAGGTTCAAAATGCCGATTTATTCATCTAGAGAATTCTGTTCGGGACGAACTGAACTAAGAGGGAGGCAGTGTTATGAAATTAAGTACTATTTCTATTTAAATTGAAAATTTAAATAGAAATATTTTGAAAATAAGAACCCAAGAAAAATGAAAACAAAAGATTTGAGTAGTGAGTTGGAAAAACTAGACAAACCTTGTAAAAATATAAATTGTAGAAATATAAATTGTAAAAATAAATAAGACTTTGAACCATAATAAAATAAATAAATATAAATTTCGTTACAATATATTATAATTTAAATATGTGAACTTTATAATTGGCTATTTCTTTTGTATTCTCATTTGCAATTATGTATTATAAATGTATAGCTGTTAAGTTTCCAAACAAATAATAATAAAAAAAACTACGGTTATTAATCTCCCGCCTTTCTTCTCCAAACCAATTACTTTGTTAATTCCCAAAAATAAACAAAATCTTTTTTTACTTATTTTATTTTATAAACCCTTTTTTACGACAAAATAATCTGTTTTTGAAATAAAAAAAAATTTGAAATCAAATTTCTCAAAAATGTTAAACAATCTGTTTATAAACAAATATCATTTATCCCTTATTCAGTTGCAAAATAATATAAGGTAGCATTAATTCCCCTAAAAAATTATGTAAAATATCCTTTTTTACAGCATATTTTTAAAATTACTCCATAACTATACGTCGTAAAGAAATATCTTTTATATTATTAAAGAGTAAATAAAATCAATGTGAATGTTTGAGATATTTTTTTCATTTCATAAGCAAGTTTTGGGTTTTCGATAATTTGAATCAAGTTTAATCTCTTTTCTTGAGCTCGCGATAGTTACATTTTGGTTCTTACATGGAACTTCATATTTAGTGGTTTTAATAATACCATGTTTTCATTCACTTAGTCTATTTAGATTTATAAATGCCCTCTCAATATATGATGTGCTACCGATTAATTTGAATTTGTATTATTTTTATATATGTTTGACGCCCTTGATTTATCTTTGCCTGGTTCTTCAGTATATTTTTAACAAACGTTGGATGCGGACCTAGCACCCGCGGTACGCCGTGCAAAGTTATGAGAGTAATCTGTTTTATGCAAAGAAGGGGAGTTCATCTATTACAGTATTATTTGTCTGTAGTATTTTTTCAATTATGTTTGTAAAATACGGCGTGCTTCGAAGACGATCGCTTTACTGATTTACGAACTTCGGAAGAGGACTTACGCATTATTTACTTTTATTAATATGACGATAACACCATTTTCTCGAAATTTTCAACATGCCTAGACTGCTAACGCTCAAAGTTAATAACCTTTACGTAAACTGTGATAACATTTCTCATGTACGTAAATCCCTACTTGATTTCCAATATACCATATTTTAAGTACTTTGAAATACTACAGTATATATTAAATATTTTATGACACTTTTTTACGTTATTTGAAACTCATAGTATGATGATATTATGAGTTTGAAATCACATAAATACATATATTATATTCGATGCCACGGCAGAATAATGAGTATTCCTCAGTTACCTATAGACTTTTTTAATGTCATAGTCGAACTGTGCAAGAACAAACTAAGTATATAAAATATTTTTATATAGTAATTGAGTGTTTTTACCCCTCACTATACTCGCGTCACCGTATGATGGCCTTTTTGACGTTTGGACATTTCATTTTTTTTATTATTTGAGGAAACCCACCCCTAGAAGAGTGATTTGTGTATTGGACATTTCATGAAGTTCCGTAATTATTGACAGCTAAGAGTGGGAGAACAAATACCGTACTTCATTGTGCACAGCAATGTCTAGTCTATGCCTACTTAATGAAATACAGCATTTGTCCCCCAACGCTTAGCTGTCAATAATCACGAAACTTTATGAGGGTCCAAATGTCATAGTGGCCATCATACGTTGACTCGAGTAGGTATATCTCGAAGATATGTATGTAGATAGGAGTTGAGACTTTGAATTTTGTTTATTTATTCATTTATTGCAGATCATCAACTAGTATCCTCAACTACGTAGTAAGGAATCAATTATAGTATTTCGTCCTGGCTAAAATACTCCTTCGATAGTTTTCAAATTTTGAAAATACATTTTACTCAAACTGAGTATAATATCCCTATTCGATTACGGAAGAAATCTGATCAGCTCATCTTTAATTATTAAATTTTGAGTACAGCAAGAATAAAGTACAGGGTGTCTTATCAATGTGTCAATTTAGCGATGGAAAAGAAAATAAAAGATGATTCAAGGTATGAAAGCAACAGTTGCTTGTTACGTGAAAATCGTCACTTCCATACCGTCACATCACTTACATTGAGTTTTCATCGCTTAATTCAAACATTAACTAGTCACCCCGAATCGATCTTTTTCAAATTTTGTATGAACATTTTACTCACAAAGCCGTTATTCTTGGAGTCGAAACGAGTTCTTCCGAAACTAATATCATTCTTAAATCACTCGTCAAATGTCATATAGTTAGGTACCAATTGTTTACTCTATAAAAATTGATTTTAATATTTGTTTCTTTATCTTCAACAAAAACGAAAAGATACAGTTATTGAGTTATCGCATTCCACAGAAATTAATTTATGTGTATGCAATCTCATTGTATTGATTGAAAATAATCATTTGCTTCCCCTCGACGTAGTCGAAGACTTCGAAAGCAACCTCCACTTTTCTGAAGATGACTGGCAACGTCCAGTCGAAACGTCAAAGACACGGTTCCTTCAGGAACCATAAGACATTAACGTGGAGTACCCGAGAAAATGACAAATCAGAAAATGACAAATCAAAATAATCATTCTTTCAATACTCAAACAGGCTATAAAATCTTGCACATAAATAAAGAAGGTTTAAGATTAGATAACTTGGAGGCATTAGAGATAAAAAAGCCTTAAAAAAATAATAATCATGTACATTAAAACAATACTTCATTACTTAATAATATTTCTTTGACAACCTCTGCTTTCAATAATGTAAGCTCCGCCAATCAACTTTCCGATACATAATTTAGGCACACGGGTCACATTATGTACATAGTATCTTAGTTTAGTATTAGTTTGTCCGGACGAAGGAGCGGTTACGTCTCTGAAACTAGTTAGCATAAGAATACTTAACGTGGTTAAAAACTCAGATATTTTATTGTATTTAAATATACTAGTTAAAATGTGCCACAAAGAATTAGGAGCAAAATATGAAGATATCATTGTCTTCTGTCATTCTTGTTATTCCCTCGTGAAAACTAAATTCCACCTCAGCATAGGTCTTCCTATGACCCGACACTTGTTGTACTGTTTGTTCAGACACATCTGGAACGAATGAATGAACGAAGATTCGCGTCCACTTCAGATATAATTTTACGACAACAATATCATCGTATAGTTTTACGACTCTCGTGCAATCTCAGTGTTTGAATCAATTATGTTATGATAAATGAGGTCAGATTAGAAAGCCTTTATTTTTAGCTTACATTATTGTGTATTATGATGATTCTGAAGATATTTACTTGTTAGCATAACTATTAAACAAACAATTCATTCTCTCGCGTGTTCTATAGATGCATATAAGTAGAGAGAATCGTGCGTTGCACCTCTTTCTTCAAAACAAATATTAACTTCAAATTCAAAATCAAATGCATCATTTATCGCTCCACGAATTTATAATACTTTACCTATGTCTCTCAAGGAAATAACTTCACAGACATTATTTAAATCAAGAATAAAAAAATATAGAAAAAAAAAAGTTTTAGATGGGTCGGTGGCAGAGCGGTTAGCGCGCTGGGCTAGTAATCCAGTGGTCGCGAGTTCGAATCCTGCCTCGACCGATTTCGTTCACCTATAGCACAAGCATTTATTTGCTTATTTTAGGGAACGTAGGAAGATGTATATGTACTTGTTTAACAAGGACATATTCATTTTTAAATAATAAAAAAAAAAATATAGGGAATTACGGAAGGACAGAAATTGCCCAAATGCTAAATATTCAAAAATAATTCTGAGAAATAATATTAAATAATATAATTACACGCTAAACAAACGGGTTCGAGGATTGTCTTTACATTGCATCTAATTTTAAGACAAATAAACTTTAAAACATTTCTCTTTTTATTAGATTAATTTCAAAGAAGAAAACTTGATTTTGTATTTTATTTGATTTGTGACTCAAGTCAAATAATATTGTTACTGAGTATATACGTTGGGAAGACCACAGAGCAAATTTTAATGTCAAACTGCTACATAACATAAATGACAACAACGGGTGTGCATATTATGGTAGAAATAATATTAGAATAATAACATATCAAAATTTACTGTATCAGTTTATACTTTTGTGTTTAAGATATTGGTAACTATGTAATATTGTAATTTGTGTTGTGATGTCTGGTACCCGTTCTATGTAACTATGTAAAAGCAAAATATCAAATATTTGGCTTGGTAAAATTGTAAACTGCTAGCCCTAGAACAGGGTTACCTAGTTGGGCAGCAGTAATCTTCATAATAGTCTTTGTAATAAAGGTGTGAAAAAAAAAATCAAAGGTCGACGTTTGAGACTTTCGGGGAGCAATGTAAGACCCAGATAAAACTAGGAGGCGTTGAATAAGCACAGTGCGGGCACAGTGAGGGCACAGTGAGGGCACAGTGCGGGCGTCAGGTTAAAAAAATATAGCCAAAAAATATATTTTATCGATGCAAAAAATGCAGGGATGAAATTTTCTCGCTGCGGTGCAATATTCACTTTGATTTATTAATACAAACATTACAATCATACCATACCATCACGCCCTTTCCCTATTTGGGGTAGGCAGAGAGAACCGAACGTCAGACTCCTCTCTCTTGGCATACATTTCTCGCTTCGTTCACGTCCATGCATATCCTCATACACGCTCTTCTGTTATTCTTAATACAAGAAAAAAATAAACAAAACTTAAATTTTCTCGCTACGCGGTAATTTTCATTTTGATTTGTAGTTCCAAACACAAGACTAAAGTTTTCTCGGTCCTGTGCAATATTCGTTTTGATTTATTGATACGAAAATTACAAGACTGAACTTTTTGGTTTATTTAATATTGTACAACCCGGTGCATGTGAATTTTTTTCAAAAAGGGAGCGAAAAAGGACCAAAAAAGGTTGGGAACCTCTGAATCATTTTTTTTAAACCACTGGTGAGTTGTACTACATACAAGTTTTGGAGCAGAATCACCCCTACATATCTGAACATACTTATAAATATCTGTCCTGCTTCGAAATTAACAAACCCTTTTTCAAAACTAAAGGACACAAGTAAAATACTTACCTACTTATGGTTCATACAAAATAATTTGTAAATCTTGGGTGAAAAAAATTTATATTCTTTATTCACATTCATAGGTCGCCCCAAACATATTACTAGTAATTTTATCGTAAAGTGATTGTGTCATCTTATTCTTTGTCGACCTCTACGTGCCATGCCACACCTCAAATTAATATATTTTTTTTATTTTTATTTTTTAATCGAATCAATTCAAATTTACATATAAATTACAATTAACAAAACGTACAATTTCCATGATATATGTTTCATAATAACCCTCTTTGATTGAGATAAAATCTCGTGTTAAAAGAGGGGAGTATCAATTTGGAAAGCTACATTCACCAAAATATTGCGTATCTACATACTAAATAAAACATTTAATCACTTAGTTTTATCACCAAGGTTAACATTTATACAAAGACACATCATTAATTTACATGTAAGGATTGTGTAAAAAGGTTCAACAAAATTTTCAAAACAAATAAAAAGGTACACAAAAACAAGAATGATATAAACATAAAAATAAATCAGTACAATTTTTTGATTTTATTCTTAAATATATTGCATTTTTTTCGAGTCTAAGACTCAACTCATTAAACCACTTAGTAAATTTGTACTTATATAAATGTTGTGAGGCAGTTGTATGTAAAAGAGGAATTGTAATTTATTCTGCTGCTTATAGAAAATAACTATTGGTTTGAATCTGTAATAATATCTTTATGAATTTGGAACAATGAGATTTTTTTATCGACTAGTTGGATGTAACACATGAGATCCAACTGTCGATAGCGATAGTATGTGTGTATAGTTGAAAATAAGAATCTAACTATTAACCCATAAATCCAAATTATTGAAAATTTTAACATACGTTGGTATGTATGTATGTCAAGATAGGACAGTATGGAGGTCAGTCTGTTTTTCTTACACAGAATATAAAAACAGTATGATGGTATATATGTATGTTTGTTTAAGTATCAAACTATTAAGTCTTCATACATATTGTGTATAGGCGACTGCCATACAAATTGTATGAAGCGATGTCGTCACTAAATTCAATTTTTAATAATATTTATATTTTTATAGTAAATTAAATAATCTAGTTGGGGTGTTTCGGCTTTTTTCGATATTTAAAAAAAATGGAAATATAGGCAGTTAAACTCATAAATTTATCATAAAAAATATTTTTCTTAATAAAAAATGTTTAAGAAACCCTGGAATTTTTTTTGAGAAAAAAAAATTTAGATTTTGTATTTGTCTATGTCTATACTAATTTTCAGCGTTCTAGCTTTTATGGTTTTTGAGATATATGGAAAAATAAACCGAAATTTCAAAAGTTGATAACCCCTGACTGATACAAAAATTCACAATTCTGAGTATAAAATTTTTGTGGGCCTATAACTGTTTATATATTCTAAAAATTTGTGCTCTGTAAATAGAGCGGATCAAAAGTTATAAGGGGGGGGGACGGACACACACACAGACACACAGACGCACAGACACACACACAAAACTCACAGTAAATGTTCTACTCCGAACTCTGAGTAAATCGATGTAAGGGAACATATATGCTGCGAGGCCTCTAGTTGGTGTTATTAGCATGCAAAAAGTCCACTACGCCATACAAAATGTTCCTTCGTACACGCATCTTGGCTTAATAATGTCGATTCATTCAGAGAATTTAATTCTCATGAACGAATCGACAGTTGGATAATTTCAACAGTTAAAACTTTAAATTCTTGAAAAACTAGTTAAATAATATAGAAAGGTACTATAGTTTGGTTAGTCAAACATTTCTGCCCCCTTAGACAACTTGTCATTTAGCTCAAGAAAAGAAACAAGAATATATAACTCAATGTATGGAAGTGACAGTTGCCAGTCACGTGATAACTGTCACTTCCATACATTGAGTTATCTTTTCTTGTTTCTTTTCTTGAGCTACATGACACGTTGTCTAGGGTGGCTGATTCTCTATATTTATTGACACTAGTCCAGGTCACGTGCTGACCATCATTAGAGTGTTGATCTGGAGTCATTCAAAAATGGAATTCAACATAGTAAAACTATAAATTACTTTATTTATTGACTAAAAATAACGTTTTTTTTATTTACTAAAAATTACTATTTATGATTATATTTTCAGAGTACAGCTATAAAGTAATTTAAATAAATGAAATAAAGTTAAACATATAACTGGATTTATTTATAAACCAAAAATAATTAAATTCATGAATATTTTAACGAAGAGAATAATATGCTTGTAGATTGTTTTTTAATAACGCTCTTTGAAAATTGATAAAATCTATTGAAGTTTATGTAATTTTATTACAGGTATGCAACTCGATATGATGTAACGTATATTTTTTTACATATCCTGCCCTATCCTATTACAAAGCAAATATTAGCGTCCTTTTTCCAATATAATATTGTGTGAAAGAATTTCTGGAAAAGAGGATGAAAGAGTCTCGGGTGAATATCGGCAGAATACTTTGTTAAGAGGAATATAGGCTTTTATAGGTTTTTCTTTTATCGAAATATTTCGTGTCATGAAATCGTGCCATATAAAAACAATCGAACCATTGACAATACTTTTGTGATAAAAATGAGTCCAAATATAAAATTGGCTAGGCAGAAAGTGAATGCGAGAGGTTCATCATCATTCATAAATTCATTCTCCTCATTTCTGATAGTCTGAGAGATAGCAACATTTTCTATTAATCATTTTTTAATGGCTGATTTTTAAATATTTCCTTCCTCATTGAATATAGGTATGAAAAAGGTAAGTCTAGCACCTGAGAGTGGTTGCGTTTACCAGTGCGCATCCTCTTTATATGTGAAAATTGCTTTTTTAAACATTATTTCAATATAATTTATACTGGTATGTTATTTGTACCTTTACAATCCATCCATTTGTAAAATATGTAAAACTAAATTTAAAAAAGATAAAGAAAATCATTTTTGTCAGAAATCTTCCCGGGTATGTGCTAAACAAATCACCAAGTTCAATTGTAATCAGATGAGTGGTATAAGAGCTCAAAAAAGACTAAAAAATCTACAATTTTCACCTATAGAAAGGGGATGCGTACACTAGAGTCTACAATCCGAATCTACCCGTTTGCATTCTGTTTCCGGTTGGCTCTCTGATTGGTTGAGATCTCGTAGTATTAAGTCAAATGAGCTGTGAAATTTTATATTAAATGCGAAAAATTAAAAGAATATTATATATTTAATTTTTAATCATTTATAATTCAATTTATAAAGTCGCTATTATTATTATACACAAACTTAACCCTAACCTAAGAATGCAGAAAAGAAACTCAGGGGCTAGACGCTACTGATGCGTACTGGTAAATGCAATCAGTCCTAGGTTTACTTTTTTTGCATATATTATAGTCAATAAGATAGGAAGTAACAAAAAACCAGCCATTAAATTTTTTTTCAGCCGTTTTCTCTTTTGTATTTCTCCGATAACTTTTATTCTAGCTCGAAAGTTTGTACAAATATTTTTTTTGTATAAATTAAAGTGTTTTTAAAAATAAATTAATACTTGTTTTAAATCATAAGGAGCGTATCCACTGAATCTGAACGCCATAGAGTGTCTTTCGAGCGTCTGTTTCCGGTCATTATGAACGGCTTGGAGCGTTCACTAAGTGAGGACGGCGTTCGTTGTGAACGTAACCTTGGCTTAAAACTCTCAATATGTTAAGAAAAAATAGATTGACAGTTGGAATAATAAATAGGTTTATAAAATTTTGAAAGATCATTAGACTCTCGCATTTGTTTTGTTCTTCAACTTTTAACAACCTGTCACGTGTCCCATGTTGGAAATCGGCAAATCAAACGACCATATTATATTTTCAATGAATTTCTTACAGATCTTTGACCCGAACGATATTTTAATACACATCTGAGTATTTGCATTATGAAAAGATCAAGCCCAAACATTATTCACGATTGATCAAAGAATTTCGTTTAATCTTCCATAACATACAACATGATGAAACACACTATAATTATGATCTCAATTATTTTATTTGTTTTAAATTCACATAACAAGATTTTATCGTTCTTGATTAATTTATAAACAAAATGGTTGGCACAAATTATAATGATTGTACCAACGTAGCCGGCAAATACCTATTGTATTCCTAAGAGAATTTGTCGAATAACTATAAAAAGCATATCTTACAAAGTATGTGTATATGGATAAGAATCGTATATGATTAATCCCTTCCTGGGATAAGATTCAATTTTACTTTTAAAAGATAAAATCAAAGATAATTATCAATCACATGAAGCTCACGATGATTAGTAAAAAATCTTCTTTACGATCTATCGATCAATTTAATGGCACAATTGCTAGATACCAAAATATGTGCGTATAATGCCAAAAATAACAAAAACATATGTGCATTTAATAGCCGATACCAAAATATATACAGCTAATGATATAAATGGCAGATACCAAAATATGTGCAGAAAACAAATTGCATATTATGATGTACAATGTACATCTAATGTACCTAATATATGAATGGTAAATAAATAAGTGCATCTAATTACAATATGTAATTGGCAGAAAACAAATTATGTGCATCTAATGACATAAATGACAGAAAACAAATTATGTGCATTTAATGTCATAAATGGCAAATAAAAAATTATATGTATCTAAAGACATAAATGGCAGATAGCAAAATATGTACATCTAAAGACAAAAATGGCAGATAGCAAATTATGTGCATCTAATGACATAAATGGTAAACAAAAAATTATGTGCATCTAATGACATAAATGGCAGACAAAAAATGATGTGCCTCTAATGACATAAATGGCGACTAAAAAATCATGTGCATCTAATGACATAAATGGCAGAAAAAAATCATGTGCATCTAATGACAGAAATGGCAGACAAAAAATGATGTGCATCTAATGACATAAATAGCGACTAAAATATCATGTGCATCTAATGACATAAATGGCAGATAGCATTTATGTGTATCTAATCACATTAATGGCAAAAAATAAATTATGTGCATCGAATGACATAAATGGCAAAAAAAAAATTATGAGCATCTAATGTCATAAATGGTTAAAAACAAATTATGTGCTACTAATCACATTCATGGCAGATAAAATATTATAATGCATCTAATGAAATACCAAAATATGTGCATATTATGGCAGAAATGACAAATATGTGCAATTACATCTGAAAATTTGTGTATCTAATGGCAAAGTACTGATGAACTGTGTAGGTACATGAAATAATATAAATGATAGATAGGTGTTTCCTTACAACTCACAACCAGCTATTATTGGCACTCTAGGTGCAGTGTCTGCAAGGTTTTAGAGTTCTCCCGGACTCTATGTTCTTCCTTTGTAATTTTTTTTGTACTTCACTTCGTGATCTCTCGTAGTGGCTCCTTTCATGCCCCCCAATCTAAAGTAATAAAGCAATCAAAATGTTAGTGTATGTGTGTGTGTGTGTTTGTCTCACGCTTTCTGAAAAACCAAGAGCATCTAAAAATCTAATTTATGTGCGAACATGTACCAGTATACCTGATGCAGTGTCACGCTAAAAATAATGCGATAAAAATGCTGAATTTTTAAAATATTTAAATAATTATTTTTTTCATACAAAATTTTCCAAGTCATATCTGTCAAAAAAGTGTACATTTTGCACGCAAATATCTGTTAGTTTAAAAGTTATAAGTACGTATTTACACGAAAAAAAAATATTTTCAAGTATAACTTAGCGTTTAAGTGAAAAACATGGTGAATATTTTGTATAATTATAATGTATAACTTATTTTTAAAGTAAGCGTTTTGTACATAAACGCCGCCATTTTAATATCTTTTCATATAATATTTCATTTTCCTACCGAATGAATATGTTCTTGAAAATAATAAACCTTTGAAATAAATGTAATTATGAAATAATAAAATGAAACACAAGACATTACAGCAAGTTTTAAGACATATATTGTAAAAATGTGCTTATTATTAGTAAAGATATAGGCATAATAAAATTGCATAATTTGTAAATAATATTTGATTTTTCTGACAATTTTCATTTTTATGGCATCGAACAAACCAATGTAGGTACCTACATATTCAAAAAAGTCTCAAACCATTTGATATTTTTAACGTATTGGAATGGTTACTATGGTAACGGAAAGATCCTGATATTCAAATAAAATTTGTTATGAATAGAATTTCTTTAGAATATTGTTGTAGGTAGGTACCTACCTATTACTATTTACTTACAAATCAACAATATACTGATTTCCTATCGGAAAATTGTATGCGATGTACTCCTAAACCGTTTGTCCGATTACAATGAAACTTTGGTGAATTGTCGAGCGTGTGCCCGGGATGGTTTCTGGATTTAAAATTTTTTCTTATTCTTCTTCTTCTTCGTGTATTTGGTCATTTAACCTATGAAGGGGGAGTATCCTGGGAAAAGAAGGTCCGACTGTCCCTCCATCTCTTCGCAGGTCTTCCAGGACGGTTTGTGGATTTTAACTTTTTTCTTCTTCTTCTTCATCGTCTATTTAGTCATTTTACCTATGAAGGTGGACTAACCTGGGAGAAGAAGGTCCAATTTTCCTTCCATCTCTTCACAGGTTTCTGGATTTAAACTTTTTTCTTCTTCTTCTTCATCGTGTATTTTTGGTCATTTTACCTATGAAGTTGGAGAATCCTGGGAAAAGAAGGTCCAACTGTCCTTCCATCTCTTAGCAGGTCTTACAAGACGGTTTCTGGATATAAACTTTTTTCTTCTTCTTCTTCATCGTGCATTTGGTCATTTTACCTATGAAGGTGGACTATCCTGGGAGAAGAAGGTCCAATTTTCCTTCCATATCTTCGCAGGTATCTGGATTTGAACTTTTTTCTTCTTCTTCTTCGTGTATTTAGTCATTTTACCTATGAAGGTGGAGTATCCTGGGAAAAGAAGGTCTTTTCATCTCTTCGCGGTTCTTCCAGGATGGTTTCTGGATTTAAACTTTTCTTAACCGACTGAAGAGACGGGATGTAATTAATGAAGGGAAGGGACGTAATGAGGAATTGAAGGGACGGGAGGTACTGAAGGGCCTGAAGGGACGGGAGGTACTGAAGGGTCTGAAGCGACGGGAGGTACTGAAGGGTCTGAAGCGACGGGTGGTACTGAAGGGTCTGAAGCGACGGGTCTTTTTCTTTTTCTTAATTTTATGTAGACCTTTAGGACAGTTTTTATACAAACTATTTCCTATAGTCTAATTCATCTTCTTCTTCTTTTATGTATACATTTGGGTCAGTTTTTATAAAAATTATTTCCTATAGTCTAATTATTATTCTTCTTCATTTACGTAGACTTTTGGGAGAGTTTTAATACAAACTATTTCCAATAGTCTTATTAATTTCTTTTTCTTTTATGTAGACCAAAGGTGAGTTTTTATACAAACTTTTTCTATAGTATAATTATTATTCTTTTATATAGACCTTTGAATCAGTTTTTATATTAACTCTTTCCTATAGTCTTATTCATCATCTTTTATGTAGACCTTTGGTCAGTTTTTATACAAACAATTTCCAATAGTCTAATTCTTCTTCTTCTTCTTTTTTGTAGACCTTTGGGTGAGCTTTTATACATACTTCTATTGTCTAATTCATCTTTTTTTATGTAGATCTTACTTATGTAGTCAGTTTTTACACAAACTATTTCCTTTAGTCTTTTTCTTCGTTTTCTTATTTTATGTAGAACTTGGGTGAATTTTATACAAACTATTTCCTATAGATTAATCTTCTTCTTCTTTTATGAAGACCTTTTGGTTTTTTTTCATACAATCTATTTCCAATAGTCTTATTCTTCTATTTTATGTATTTTAACTTATTTTACATAGACCATTGGGATAGTTTTTTATACAAACTATTTCGTATAGTCTTATACTTATCCTTCTCTTTTTTATTTAGACTTTTGGGTTAGTTTTAAGTCTAATAGTCTATTGTGCAGAAATATTTTTAACGATATGCATACTTGATGAAAATACATATGTAAAAACGAATGGATTGTGGGATGTGACGATGTAACCTGCACTAGAATCTTTTCAATACTTTTGTTTAATCAAATTTAAATCATTTATATCATCCTATTTTGAATAATTTTCAACACCTACGCATTTGATTTAGTTGACAATATTTAAAGAATGGGGGTTGTGGCCATTACTGAACTCTTCACAACGTTTATATTCAAATTAAAAACTACTTAACATAGTTTAAGTCTTCTTCTTCTTCGTTAATGTAGACTTTTGTGTAAATTTTAAGTCTATTAGTCTTATTGTGCAAAAATATAATGCACACTCGATGCAAAAATATAAAAACGAATATTATGATGTGACCAACACTAGATCTTTTCAGTACATTTGTTTAATCAAATTTTAACCACATCCCAACATTCAAAATTACTAAATTTTCAATAGGTACATATTAAAATTTGTTTCGATGATAATATTTAAAAATGGGGGTTGTGGCCAAACCAATCTCTTTACAACGTTGATAAACAGTCATATTTAAAACCATTTCGCATAGTCCATGCGTGCAGAAATTTTGTATATTATACTTCATTCACACTTTATAAAAAATAATGGGTTGTGGCCATCACTTGAACATTTCACAATCAAATTCAATCATATTTCAAACCACTTTTCTAAGTCCGATTTTGCAAAATAATTGGGTGACAATATTATAAAAACGATTGCTTTTTCCTTCACAATATTACATTCTTGGCCAACGGCGGGACATAAAAGCTAGTTATAAATAACTGAACGAACGTGTAATGATTTTAAATTTAGTTAAAAAAAACAGCATATGCATGTATCTCCACGCACCAATTTTGTCTCACCCAAAGACGCAGCATTCAGAATGGGCGGTGAACCTCAAATATTAGAGCAAGTGAATGAATATTATTTGTAGATGGGCAATTGGTATATTCTAGGACGATGAAAGATTTGTGACTAATTAACTGTAAATGTGACTAAGATGAGGCTGTTTCTAATCAAATCATATCGGTTTTGAGGTTATGTTTAGTTTCGTTAGGCCAGGGGTTGAACAAGTTGCGTAAGATTGAAATTCAACAATCAAAGTAAAATATGAGATTGTCTCAATAATGTTCATGATGGAAAATATGTTTTAGGGAGATATAAGATTTGTGACCTCTACAATCAACTTTACTGTAAATAATGTAACTAGAATGAATCTCCTTTAAACTATCGAGTCATATCAATTAATGTAAAGTATGAGATTGTCTTAATAATGTTCATGCATTATCATGGAAAATATGTTTTAGGGAGATTTAAGATTTGTGACCATTACAATCAACTGTAAATAATGTAACTAGGATAAGACTGTTTTAAATTATCGAGTCATCAATTTTGATGGTTTCAGCGAGGTTGGGTTAAGTTTTCATTTGTTGGGCCAGGGGTTGAACAATTTAAGTTAGATTCAATCCACGATTAAAAGTTTTCCCACATCGGCTGACATCCCTGCCTTGTTGGGGAAACCATTTTCCAATAATAATAATAATAATAATATTGTAACAAACACTACATGATGATTCTACCAAAATGAGGAGGCAATCTATCATTCCTTATCTGCGGAGTATCTCACATCTCCACACTTACACATTCTACGTCTACAGGGGCTGGCCATATTATTAGAATCACAGAAAAATTAGTAAAATCTTTAACAAACATTTGTGGGAATGCTAAATGCAGCAAAATTCCTACTTTTTCTAAAGTGATATATTATTTATTTATTTATTTATTAAAAATCCTTTTTCAAGTATCTATAATAATACTAGTTGCATGTAACACATGAGATCCAACTGTCGACAGCGATAGTATGTATAGTTGAAGAATAAGTACCAAACCCATAAATACAAATTATTTATTATTTTATGATATTTAGTTTTCTATACAACACATGTACCTAGGTAGTCAAGATAGGATAGTATGGAGGTCAGTCTTTTTTTCCTACCCGGAATATGAAAACAGCATGATGGTATATGTATATTGTATGTTTAGAGATGAAGTATCAAACTATTAAGTCTTCTTTGATATTGTGTATAGGTGACTACCATACAAATTGTATGAAGCGATGTCGTCACTAAATTCAATTTTTATAAAAATTGTTAAAAAAAATTTGAGATGTACTGCTACAATGTTAATATTTTTTATATAAAATTAAATTATCTAGTTGGGGTGTTTCGGCTTTTTTCGATATTTTTAAAAAGTTTGGAAATATAGGCAGTTAAACTCATAAATTTATCATAAAAAAAATACTTTTCTTAATAAAAAATGTTTGAGAAACCCTGGAATTTTTTTGAAAAAACTAATTTGAGATTTTGTATTTTTCTATGTTTATACCAATTTTCAGCGTTCTAGCTTTTATGGTTTCTGAGATATAGGGAAAAATAAAATAAAAATTCAAAAGTTGATAACCCCTGACTGAAACAAAAATTCAAAATTCCGAGTATAAAAGTTTTGTAGGCCTGTAACTGTTTATATATTCTGGAATTTTAGGCTCTGTAAATTGAGCGGATCAAAAGTTATAAGGGGGGGACGGACACACACACACACAGACATACACACACACAGACACACACACAGACACACACACACACAGACACACACACACACACACACACACACACACACAGACACACGAAATGTTCTACTCCGAATTCTAAGTAAATCCGTGTATGGAACATATATGCTGCGAAGCCTCTAAGTTGGTGTTTTTTGACTTCAAAGTTGGAAAAGCCGTGAAAAAAGTAGACCTCTCCATACAATTCTCGCGTATTCTGGCTTGATACATTGTCGATATGTTAAGAGAACAAAGTTCTCCTGAACAAATCGACAGTTGGATTAAGTTAAAAGTTAAAGTTTAAGTCATAAGTGTAGGTATACATATATACCTTTATTTTAATTTGTGGATTAGGCTACTCTACTAGGCTATGCCTGTCCCAGAGTAGCGTTATATAAATCAGTTCTATTATTTTTATTCGTCATAGTGTTAGTAATTTTTATAAGGTTTAGTGGTAGGTTGAAGTGATACAGAGGTGCATGTATACGTTTTAGTGTAGTATGAAAATTTTGCTTGATGTAAAAAGGGCTAATGCTAATTGTTTGATATCGAATGATGGACAAATCAAAATACCTTTGATTCCCGCCAAAATCCTTCCACAACTGTTTCCTTCCCCCTAGCGGTCAAAACCGAAAGAAGGAACTCGCAAAACGTCGCGTCTCGATTCATTTATTCAATTTTCGTCGCTCGAATAAAATCGTCTCGTTTCGTCGATCTATACATGTCATGTCATCATCGTTTTATAATATACATCATCATCATCATCGTGTGTTGTGTTATCGTATTGTACTTTGTGTGGTGTTATACATATGTGAGAGAAGACGACTCGAGGAGTATCGTAACAAGATTTTGAAGGTTAGTACCGCTCCTTAATCATATCCCATCCGACACGCCTTACATATAAACAATTTCGATATTCAGTCCATTACTCATTTAGCCCGATTTGCAATCGGCAATCGGCGCTAACACTAATACAGGGAGCGGCAGAAATAACTCCCCAATTTGAAGGGCTATTAAAAAAATACGTAGTAGATTTTAGTCAAACTTTTATTATACCACAATAAGAATAATCATTGCCATTTATTGTAAACATAATATCTACGTGATTAAAGTTTCAGTTACTTAAAAATAATACCTATCACTTAAATGGCGACCGTCATTGTCTATACACGACTGAAGCCTCACTCGGAAATTGCGCATTACTCTCCTCGTCATCTCTTGTGGAATTTCCGCCTCGGAGATTGAAAGTACACGGAACGGCAGAAATAAATCCCGAATTTGCCACCGTCGTAGCTCAGCGCTAGTGGTAATAGGCGAGTCCGGACTGAAGAATAAAGTCTACAAAAACAAACCGAGGACAACCGACGAACTTAAAGCTGCTATCCGACACGAAATCGCAGAAATTCCACAAGAGATGGCGAGGAGAGTAATGCGCAATTTCCGAGTGAGGCTTCAGTCGTGTATAGGCAATGACGGTCGCCATTTAAGTGATAGGTATTATTTTTAAGTAACTGAAACTTTAATCATGTAGATATTATGTTTACAATAAATGGCAATGATTATTCTTATTGTGGTATAATAAAAGTTTGACTAAAATCTACTACGTATTTTTTAATAGCCCTTCAAATTGGGGAGTTATTTCTGCCGCTCCCTGTATAATATTGATTTTTTTAAGTCAATTAAGTAGTAACATTAAATAAATTTCCAGTTTCTTTTCTTCCTTGAGTAATTAACCAGTTGTTTGCTATAGCTTTCAATTTGATATGTGAGTAGGTTCTTATGAATGGAAAGTCAGTTAAATATTTTAGGACTTATAGAGCGCAATTTTTCTGACCGTGTGTTGTCTTAGTTTTTGGTATTTCGTCAAGGTTTACTAGTAGTGCTTTTCTAGTATTGTGTGAATGTGAGTTGCTGGTTGTCATTTTCTGGTTTGAGGTTTTGATGTAGAAAGTGAGAGTTGACTTAACAAAAAGCTGTCTAACGTCTAGTACATTAAATTCACTGAATAGTCTGTCTGATGAATATCTAAGTGGTTAATTTATATTGTATCACATTTTGTATTTTTCTTTGGCATGTTCTTTATTTGAATTCAAAATAACTGCATTTGACATTGGCATTATGAAAATAAACGATATATGGTTTAACGTTATATCTTTTTTTAATTAATAAAAATTTGTGACACTGTGTATAAATTTTAGGTTTTGACACTTCTTTAAACTTTAACTGTGCCAAATCTCACACTCCTCCGTACGCTCAGTTTACTAAAAAAAGGAGTCCAAAGGTTTAATATACTGATTAACCATAGTTTTACATTTTTTCTTGCTTTTTATATGACATTTACAGTGTGATCTTTACAAAAAAATAAAAATCATTATCGAATATTTTTATTATTGCATATGCGCAAACATTGGATTTTTTTCCCTGTCGGGAGTCAAAGATATTTTTTAACAGATTTTTAATTATCTCAATAGAGACGAAGTTGGAATATTTATTGTAGGAGAACCGGGAAATCAAGGCACCTACAGGGCTTACGACCTGTCATCGGCTGGTTTACGTGATCACTTTATGCGCTTGCGCAACGTTCACCAATTATGCCTTTTTAATGAGATCCCTATCAATTCAATTTTGAAAGTTCTATATATTGTAATACTGAAATTCTTTTCGCTTGAAAATAAGGAATTTTTACTACAGCCATCTATGGGTGAAATTATGAACAACAATCTTATTATTTTTTATTTATTTTGTTGTAACGCCATCTATTGAGAGAATTGTTTTTTTTTTGTAAATAATGAAAGCTACAATTCTTATATCTGAGGTGACAATGCATTTTTCGCATATGCAATAATAAAAATATTCGATTACTTACACATTGGTACAAGTAGGTAAATAAGACAAAAATGACCTTATAAGTCTGGCGCAATTCAGGGGTGACTTCTATGCAAAAAATGCATTGTCACCTCAGATATAAGAATTGTAGCTTTCATTATTTACAAAAAAAACAATTCTCTCAATAGATGGCGTTACAACAAAATAAATAAAAAATAATAAGATTGTTGTTCATAATTTCACCTATAGATGGCTGTAGTAAAAATTCCTTATTTTCAATCGAAAAGAATTTCAGTATTACAATATATTGAACTTTCAAAATTGAATTGATAGGGATCTCATTAAAAAGGCATAATTGGTGAACGTTGCGCAAGCGCATAAAGTGATCACGTAAACCAGCCGATGACAGGTCGTAAGCCCTGTAGGTGCCTTGATTTCCCGGTTCTCCTACAATAAATATTCCAACTTCGTCTCTATTGAGATAATTAAAAATCTGTTAAAAAAAATCATTATTTTTTTCCACAAATTAAATCTATTATGGTTGAACGTTTTCGCTGAAGTTTTTCCGAATTTGTGGAATAATACGTTGTTTTATGTAAATCTTTATTTTTCAAATCGATTTATCGATAATCGATAAATTATATTAATTAATATACACTCATCATTTTAAAAGTATCTTCTAATATTGCTGCGTTTGGCACTCCCTCCAACATGTTTCTCAAAAAACTGTGTCTACTCATTTTTAATGATTCTAATAATTTTTCCAGTCTCTGTATTTTAACTACCGCTACCGTTCTTACTGCTTCTCTTGGTTACATCACTTATCACTTCCCCATCACCACTTGTGACTTTATCGAGTCATTCGCCCGCTTATTCTTCTGTACTAAAGTAGGTACGTGGGATTAGTTATTCTGCGTCGGGAATTCCCAGAATCGATATTGCAAAGAGTCAATATGTCTGTATAATTGATCTACGTCTGTCATATTTCACATATATTGGAAATTAACCATACATTATAGGTACTCATTCATGCTTCTCACATCTAACAATCCATAATAATCTGCGGGTATAATATTTGGTTGGACCGCTGTCAGTCTGCTGATTCATGTATATTTTTTTATTTTTTTTATTTATTTTTGTAAAAGGCGAGTACACATACTACATTACAATAAAATGAATACTACATTACAATAAATGAATACTTATTGATGTTTTGTATATAAATATGTGTATGTATGTTTTTTGCACTTGTTTCCTGCCTAAGCACTTTCCTCTATTTTATTTTTATGTAATTGGTATACCCACAGGCTGTGCCTTATGGGATTTTTGTGTGCACGGTTGATTTATTGTGATTGATATTATGTTTATGTATATTGTATGTTAACCTTGTACCAAATCTTAAATAAATAAATAAAATAAATGTATAGACTATGAATAACTTGACAAAATGACACAAAGGGTAGGGTAATGAATAAAAAAGTATCTGCTTAATAATACCTATTTAGTGTCTATCTTTTTATTTTAGTTTTATTTTTGTATGGGATTTGATGAGATCTTATTATTTATGTATATCCTTTTTGAAAATAAAACATGAATGTTCCAAGGAGTACATTTGACCAATTATTTTTTTCTATAAATTAATTGAAATGGTCTCGTTGATAATATATTGATATTGATACTTGTTAACAATATTTGTGATTGTAATTACTAGTTGCATGTAACACATGAGATCCAACTGTCGATAGCGATAGTATGTATAGTTGAAGAATAAAAATCAAACTATAAACCCATTAATCCAAATTATTGAAAATTTTAACACATGTTGGTATGTATGTCAAGATAGGACAGTATGGAGGTCAGTCCTCTTTTCCTTCGCGGAATATGAAAACAGCATGATGGTTCTGTATGTATGTTTGGATATTAAAATCCTATCAAACTATTAAGTCTTCTTACATATTGTGTATAGGCGACTGCCATATAAATTGTATGAAGCGATGTCGTCACTAAATTCAATTTTTATAAAAATTGCTAAAAAAAATTGAGATGTACAAATACAATTTAAATATTTTTTATATAAAATTAAATTATCTAGTTGGGGTGTTTCGGATTTTTTCGATATTTTTAAAAAAATTGGAAATATAGGCAGTTAAACTCATAAATTTATCATAAAAAAAATAATTTTCTTAATAAAAAATGTTTGAGAAACCCTGGAATTTTTTATAAAAAATTAATTTGAGATTTTTTATTTGTCTATATTTATACCAATTTTCAGCGTTCTAGCTTTTATCGTTTCTGAGATATATCGAAAAATAAACCGAAATTTCAAAAGTTGATAACCCCTATCTGAAACAAAAATTCACAATTCTGAGTATAAAAGTTTTGTAGGCCTATAACTATTTATATATTTTGAAAATTTGGGCTCAGTAAATTGAGCGGATCAAAAGTTATAAGGGGACACACACACACACACACCCACACACACCACACACACACACCACACACACACACACACACACACACACACACACAGACACACACACAAAACTCACATAAAATGTTCTACTCCGAATTCTGAGTAACTAGTTGCATGTAACACATGAGATCCAACTGTCGATACCGATAGTATGTATAGTTGAAGAATATGTACCAAACTATAAACCCATAAATACAAATTATTGAATATTTTCAGATATTTTGTTTTCTATACAACATATGTAGGTATGTATGTCAAGATAGGATAGTATGGAGGAAGTTCCTTTTTTCCTACCCAGAATATGAAAATATCATGATGGTATGTATGTTTGGAGATGAAGTATCAAACTATTAAGTCTTCTTACATATTGTGTATAGGCGACTGCCATACAAAATGTATGAAGCGATGTCGTCACTAAATTCAATTTTTAAAAAAATTGTTAAAAAAAAATTGAGATCTTCTACTACAATGTTAATATTTTTTTATAGAAAATTAAATTATCCAGTTGGGGTGTTTCGGCTTTTTGCGATAATTGTTTAAGTTTTGGAAATATAGGCAGTTAAACTCATAAATTTATCATAAAAAAAATATTTTTCTTAATAAAAAATGTTTGAGAAACCCTGGAATTTTTTTGAAAAAATTGATTTGAGATTTTTTATTTTTCTATGTTTGTACCAATTTTCAGCGTTCTAGCTTTTATGGTTTCTGAGATATATGGAAAAATAAAATAAAAATTAAAAAGTTGATAACCCCTGACTGAAACAAAAATTCAAAATTCTGAGTATAAAAGTTTTGTAGGCCTGTAACTTTTTATATATTCTGAAATTTTAGGCTCTGTAAATTGAGCGGATCAAAAGTTATAAGGACACACACACACACACAGACACACCCTCACACACACACACACACACACACACACACACACACACACACACACACACACACACACACACAGACACACACACATTCACACGAAATGTTCTACTCCGAATTCTGAGTAAATCCGTGTATGGAACATATATGCTGCGAAGCCTCTAAGTTGGTGTTTTTTGACTTCAAAGTTGGAAAAGCCGTGAAAAAAGTAGACCTCTGCATACAATTCTCGCGTATCCTGGCTTGATACATTGTCGATATGTTAAGAGAACAAAGTTCTCCTGAACAAATCGACAGTTGGAATACATGTATAGAACATATATGCTGCGAGGCCTCTAGTTGGTGTTATTAGCATCCAAAAAGTCCACTACACCATACAAAATTTTCCTTCGTACACGCATCTTGGCTTAATAATGTCGATTCATTCAGAGAATTGAATTCTCATGAACGAATCGACAGTTGGACTAGTTATTTTATAGTAATCCCAGTCACTTTGTTTACAACTCGAGGGACTTTAAAGTTGGAATAAAATTTATGAGATTGCGTTTACTATGAGATTGCTTAATATGAGATTGTTTACTATGAGAATGCTCAATTTATGAAATTGCTTACTACTTATTCAAGCTGCTAACGTATGTCTGGTGTGTTGTCGAACGAAAACCATTATTATTTAGCATCAGACATTTATTGTGCATCCGCTGAATTTTATTATTTACAACTATCGCACATACGAAAACCCAATTTTATTCACACACACAAAAAATAAAGACATTAGTTGGTTAGAAATATAATATCAAAGTACTTGTACGATAACCAAGTAATAAATCTTTTTCGTATAACCTATACCAACTTAGAGTTTATGTCGATTTTCTGTCTAATTTGTACGATACACAACGCCGCGCGCGCCGGTCGAAATAGAGAAAAAGTTATCGTTTGTGAAAATAGTTTCCGTTTTCACAAACTTTATTTTTCTATCATGAATTTGATTTATGATATATTTGCTGTATCATGAAACTATCCACTCTTACATATTATAATCTAATATAACAGACTAATCGTTCTTGACTTACTCACATGTTCAACGAAACAGTCAGACGTCGATAAAGGAAAATCATCTGCAGCACATAGCAAAGCAAAATTTAAAATGACTCATTTTTAAGTAGCCCAGGTTTTTAATTTTTTTTCCAATCAAAGGCAAAAGTTTATTTGAAGTATCATTAAAATAAAATAAAATAAAAAATATTGCTTCTCGGGCAACTAACAGGTACTATGTCAAATATTAATTTAACACGCACCCAATAACAATTTGCCATATTCTGGATACTTACGATATTTATCGTCTCACAGATCCAGACTGAAAACACAATTAAAAACTGTGTCTCCACCGGGAATCGAACCCGGGACCCTTGGATCAGCAGTCAGATACCCAACCAAATGAGCCACGAAGGCCGACGATTATTGCTATTTTGCTATTTCGATTGCTATTTCTAATTCTGCAACTTTTTGAATATAAATAGGAACGTTCTAAAATTTTAAAATTATGTCCGTTTGAACTTTTAGCTGATTATTAACCAGATGGGTTACCAATCAAGCGTAGTTAGTAACCAGATGGGTTACTATTAAATATAGGTGTTACCAATAAAGAGAATTTAATATATCCCAATTAAGTGGATATGATTTGAAATAAGAACGCAAGGACAGTGGTTTAGAGAGAAGAAGAAAGAATGGTCAAAAGTTACAATGAATATATTGATCACAATTAATAGTTTGCTTAAAGGTAAATTTACAATTGATAAAATAACTTACAAAGGAACTTTCTCACGATGAGTAGGTATAACGATCGAGTGTGTCGAAGTGTCCGATTATTCGTATGGTGAAGTACCATCGTGCTCGCGGGGTCGAGAGATGACCGGTGGTCGAGAGATGAAGTGTCGGCGAGACGGCGTGGTCGAGAAGCGACCAGTGGTCGCGTGGTCGTAACGGCGGCGTGAAGTGACGGATGAAATACGGAAATGAAGTGACGACGTGTAGAGGTGTAGACTCCCTGGGGGTAGCAAGTTCAATGTCCTCGAACTTTCTAGACTTATTTCATTGAAGTGTCATACCCAGTTGAGGAGTATTGTCACTTGTTTGACGTTGCGGGCTATGAACTCGGCCTAGCGACAAACAAATATACTTGTCGTCGCTAGGCGCGCGCTCGTAAGAAGTTTCGAGATGTGGTCTGCCACAAACTTCATTCGTATTCTGTAACTGGCGTTGTTCCTAAAACTAAAATGGAAAAGATTAGTACACGATAGATAATAATACGAACTTTAATTTTTTGAATTATTAATTAGCTATAAACCACTTGTTTTTTGAGTCACTTCGCGACATGTTTCGGAAGCGCTGTCCTTCCATCGACCGGCGTGTCGAGACTAACATGTTGAATTTGTGTGTATCTGTCTGTGAAGCGAGGGGGGTGGCGGTTGAGGGTTGGTTGGGTTAGTGGGGGGAGGGGAGAATTGTGAAGTGTTTTTGTTTTTGATGGGAAATATATTAAGTATTGGAGAGGTGTTATGGTTAGTTATAAGTTTTATACCGGAATTTATGTGTTTATGTATTTCGAGCGTTTTGTAGTTGTTAATTCGGTATCCTTTATTCTGTGTTTCATGTAATAGTTTTAGTCCATAGCGCTTACCACGCATGCGTACTGGGCATTGTTCGATCATGATTATTTATGTCATTTCGCCTAACCTAACATTTCAATTGATTAGCACTAATATTCTTTTTTTTTTTTTTTCATAACATATACGCAACACGTGTACAACTTATGTTTTCAACTCAACTAAAATATCCACTAAGGTGTGAACTAAAATAAGGGACGTTTTGACAGTTGATTTGACTAAAATGTGGTTAGAGAGTAGGGAATTGAACTAATTTGTGACTTACTTCGAGTAAGAAAGTTACTAAATAGAAACGTTCATATTTCAGCGTTATAGAATATCAACTTGGACTAAGTGGAAAAAAACTCAATTACTTCATATAATTATATATCTTTTTACGCTTACACTATAGGTACTGCCGTGACAAAGTGGTAAGCCGTTTGTCTTCTGTGCTGGCGCCCTGATTCCCAATTTTTCACGCAATTTGCTTCTCTAGACCGGAAACACTTGTTAGTTGGAAGAAATTTCATACTATTGTTGCAATAAGGTTGCCACTATTGTACATAGCTTTTTAATGCACTAAATACTGGTGAAGGTGATCCTCTGAATCCATCAAATATGGTGAAGAAACGAGGGAAATAATGCTTCATTAATAAATATTTTGATATTACATACAAATTAAACAAAAGTTGAGAACACAATAACAAAATACATAAGAAAATTTAAGACAAACGGTCTTTGGAAAATTAAATCATATGTTAGAAATTATGAGTAAATATTTTGCAAATAAAATGTCTGTGTATATTGTAGAAAATGTTTAAATAAGTAGATAAATAACTATCCACTTTGACAGTCGGTAAATGTAACTTTTTTGTGGAAAAAAAAGATTTGCCAAAATATACATTTTAGTGATATCACTAATTGGTTTAGCGTTTAGTGTCAACAAACAATAAAATTGAAGTCTTAACACGGCCGTAAATAATGTTATCCTTGTGACCCCTTTAACAATCACCAAATTAGACAATATAATAATATGTACTAATCACTACTCACTGATAACAAAGTTAACAAATTAATCGCGTCTTTTTCAAAGGATATACAAAACAAACATTGATGATTTAATTATCGGTCTCCGTACTTAGTCAGGTATCTGTCTGCCGATTGAAGGATCCCGGGTTCGATTCCCGGTGGCGACATAGTTTTTAATTGTGTTTTCAGAATGGATCTGTGAGACGATTAATATCGTTAGTCTCCAGAATGTGGCAACTTGTTATTGGGTGCGTTTAAAACTAATATTTATGTTTTTTGGCTGAAGCAGAAAGTTCTTTTGCTGAAGCAGGTTTTTTGTTGAAGAAACAGATTTTTAGGCTGAAGTAAAAGGTTTTTTGGCTGAAGCAGAAGGTTTTTTTGCTGAAACAGAACGTTTTTACTGAAGGCGGCCGAAGTCGAATGTTCGGTCGGACACTGTTGAAGAGGTTTTGTTATTTTGTGAATTGATTATTTTTCATCAATAAGAGCAAATATACTATTACTGTTCTAGATTGTTCTTTTATCGGTGCTTCTAATTTTTGATAACCCTAATCGTACATATTTTATTAATAGGTTTTTTGTGTCGAAAAGATCAGATCAATAAAATTTCCTTTGAATCTGTAAAGTTCAAACAATGGCAATATCCAGACTAATATATATGTAAGTAATATGAATTTCGTATACAGCATAGGATAATTTAAAGATCATAAAATTTTGATTAATGGACCAAGCGCTTAGTTAAGAAAAACATCTCTCGTACAATGAAATATAAACAGTACAAGAATACTTTTATATGTGGGTGAAATAACATTTTCATCTTGTTTTCGAGGATATCACATATTAAAATAATTAGATTTCTTATATAATAGAAATACTTATAATTTGCACAATGCACAAGCGGCTATTTTTTGCTCTATAACAGTATCTTCCATCTTCCTAACAAGCCAAAACGATCATCTCATGAAAGGTGATAAATTTTTGTGGAATTTTAATCAGTAATTTGACTTTATAGGTACTCTCTCTCCTTAGCTTTTATTCCACATGGTGGTGGGGTCAGCTCTCCTTACTGCGCTCCTACACTTCGTCCTATCCTGAGCATCATTCTCAGAGACATTACATGCCCGTACTCGTATATCCTCCGCCACCAAGGTCTTACATAGTCTTTTGGTCTTTTGACGGACACTCGATCTAGTCCAGTGCAGTGTTACACATGTACATATTTTGGCGGTTTTCTTCGAATATGTCCGAACCACCTCAGCCTACTTTACATAATCTTATCGGAGAAATCGCCTACAGCCATGCTATTTCTCACATATTTCTTACGAAATTCGAAATTTATCAGTAATTCGACTTTATTCAACCGTAAAAAAATATTATTTATCGACTTTATGGTAGGGCTCAACAAATAAGTGACTGCGGGTGAAAGTTTTATAAAACAATTTTGCAAATGTTTGCTTGCAAAGGTCAGGAAAAAGAAGGCACAAATTTTACCATTGTTACGAAACCGATTCTTTCTCAGGACATTGTAGTAAGGAATTTCGGAATCGAAAATTTATATCGACAATATTTAAAAAAATAATATAAAACCCATTAAAAAAATTATGCCTTAGTTTTAACACAACATTGATCTTCCATGTAAAAAATATAAAATACTAGTGGGACCGGACAGACGCTGTTCTGCCACAGACCGCCTTCTTTGTAGACCGCATTTTATGTAGACCTCATTTTATATAGACCACATTTTTCATAGACCTCATTTTATATAGACCACATTTTATATATTTTATCTAATTTGAGTGAATTGATTTGTTCACACCGCCATCTATTAGGAGATTACACAACTTAAAATTAATAACGGCCCTTTAAACAGGTACCTACTTAGGTACTTTGTCAATTTGACATACACCCGATAACAAGTTGCCACATTCTGGAGACTTATGATATTTATCGTCTCACAGATCCAGACTGAAAACAAAATTAAAAACAGGGTCTCCACCGGGAATCAAACCCGGGACCTTTGGATCAATAGTCAGATACTCAACCAACTGAGCGACGAAGGCCAGCAAATATATATTAAGCAAGTAGTTATTTTAATATTAAGATAAGTTATAGGTATTAAAATTTAATAACAGTAACTTCTTTTTTTTATTTTAATTTTATTATTATTTTTTTAATATATAGGCTTACGAATTACATACAATATTACATGTAATCAAAATAATTAATGTTTCTTAAAACCTAAAAAATCTTGAAAACTATTCTCAACTTATGTTTTGTTTCATTATTATATACTTATGTGTTAAATTACAACAATATAAATTGCATTCATTCTTTTTCATTGAATGGAAGAAATTGTCGAAAAGCATTATTAAACTGTCATTTGTTTTATCATCAAAGTGCTTAAATAAATAACGTCGAATACAAACGATATCTCGAAAATTTCATAATGTAGGTACATTGATATATTTTTGCGTGTGTCGTAAATAAGAGTCGAAATTACTAACGACAGTTTAGTGGGTCATTTATTCGCAAAAAAGTGATTGATTATCCTGTATGAATTTTCCATAAGCACTTTTTTCACCTAAATAAACAATTTTGTCCTACTAACGTCACAATATATAAATCTAATTATTAGATTTATTCGATACTTAAGTGTCACTTCTGATTTATAATTAGCATCGAAAAAATATGCACTAAATATTTATTTAAACATATCTATTTATTTATTTCTTTATTTATTTATGTTAAAGTTGGACAAAAAACAGCGTTAAGACATAGTACAATACAATAGTAACATCAAGTATTAAGGCCTATTACATTTTGTCGTTATGATTGATATAAAATAATACAAGTTTGCAAAAAATCAAAAAAAAAATATGATCATAGGTTGGTATGTAGGTAAGAGCAACATTTCAAGTTAACAATGATTTAAAACATAATATTGAACTAAAAGTAAAAAAGAGAATTAATGCCGTCAAGGTTTCCTATAATAAGCGGTTATTGATCTTCTTTTGTATGGAGTATTTGAATGTTATGGAGCTGAGGTGGAAGATGTCAAACTCTTGAAATCTGTTATTGTATGTATCGCACATTCTATGAATAGTCATGTTTTGTGCGTAGGTAATTGGTGCGATGAATTGGAAGGTGGAATAAATGTGTATGTCTAGTTCTGCGAGTAGGAATATTAAATGAAATGGTATTGAGTATTGAGGGGCAGTCGATATTATTATTTATAATGTTGTACAGAAGCATCATATCATTTACTGTGCGTCTATTAGTCTAGTAGGTACCTACATATATAGTAGTTTGAAAGAAATTGTCTTTTGTCATTTTTTTGATCACAAATAAAATAAGGGAAGTAATTTAAACTCAAATTTAACCACAATTCTAAACAAACTTTATATATCAATAAACACGAAGTTTAAATATATATTAATTATAGAATCGTCAAATCTTGCACCAACAGAGCTTAAAACCTGCCATTGGTTCGTCTACGTGATCACTTTACAATTATTCTATTGTTATTATACTTCCCTTATCAATACAAATTTTCAATAAAAAATATTAAAATGTGCCTAATTTCCTGGGTATTCTATGATAATATATTCCAATTTCGTCTCTATTGAGATATTGAATTATGGATGTAGGTACTATAGATAGAACTATAGATGTAATTTATCACCCAATATCTGTCGCTTTTCTGCACAACATCATAAATTAATGACTTAAGAAAATCTAAGGACATTAGCGGATATGTTATCATCATCATCATCAGTGGCTCCGCAGCCCAGGATGGGACTTGGCCTCCTCTAGGAATCGTCTCCATGGCATTTTATCTCCAATTCCGCACACCGGCTATCTGAAGGTCCTTGTCGACTCCATCCATCCATCGTAGTTTCGGCCTTCCCACAACTCTTCTTCCCTCCATATGTTATACCTACATACATAAATTGATGAATAATATAATAAACTCTATAATAATAAAATAGACGTGATTAATTTGATATCATTTAATTGCCCATCACGTCACACCAAGGGGGAAATCAAAACCCTCCCATTACCTACCCATATTATAGACATAATTATCATATGGAGTTCTATGACATCTTAAGATATTATAGACTTTCATATGATCATGGTAATCATGAGGGTTGTGATTTCTCCGTATGGACCAGGGGGGCTACTCATGACACATTCTTAATGTTAAAGTTGATTACTTTAACGAACTATTCATCAAAATTTTTGATGCTCATGCACCACTGAGAAAAATTAAAATCAAACATCCACCATCTCCATGGTTCACTCTAGAAATATCTACCCTTCTAACAAAACGAGACAAAGCCTTTCAAAAGTACAAAAGGCATCCTAGCGAAAATCACTGGGAAGAATTTAGACGTATTAGAAATCACTGCAATCAAACGTGCAGAAACGCAAAGCGCCGACACATCCATGCTTCTTTAAATAATTCCAACCCAAGAGACTCTTGGAAGTTCCTCAACTCCCTAGGGATCGGTAAATGTAACAGTAACGATAATTCAACTTTAATAGATGTAAATGATCTTAACAAACATTTTGCTCAACCTCCTGTCTCTATTGACAATATAATAAAATCTGACACACTCGCTTGTATTGACCAAATTCCATTACCAAATTGTGAAAAAATGTTTTTTTCCGAAGTTTCCGAATCAGAAGTATCGAAAATTATTGCATCCATAAAGACCAAATCGGTTGGCAGTGATGGTCTTTCAATTGATATGATCAACCTGATTATAAATATAGTCCTACCTATCATTACCCACATAATTAATTTTTCACTTACATCCAATAAGTTTCCGTCTGCATGGAAAACGGCTTTCGTTATACCTTTGCCCAAATCCAATTCGCCAACAAGCCTAAAAGACTTCCGTCCAATATCTATTCTTCCTGTGCTATCCAAAATCCTTGAAAAAATAGTCTTTTTTCAGACTTCCAACTTTCTTTCTTCCAATAATCTAATGGACCCATTTCAATCTGGTTTCCGTAGTGGACATAGCACAACGACCTCTCTTGTCAAAATCATAGACGACATTAGGCGTGCTATGAACCATAAACAAATTACTATCCTCACCCTTCTTGATTTTAGTAGTGCATTCAACTCTGTCGACTTCGATATTCTTTTGGCGAGGCTCCGGTCCGCTAATCTCTCAGACTCAGTTATTCGGTGGTTCATGAGTTTCTTAATGGATAGGCATCAGCGTGTCAAATCTCAGAAAAACCTGTCAGATTTGGTAAATTTGTCTGCCGGTGTTCCTCAGGGTAGCGTTTTATCACCACTGCTTTTTTCAGTTTTCATTAACTCTATACCTAACATACTAAAGTGCTCTTATCACTTTTATGCCGATGATCTTCAATTATATTTGCATTGTGATTTAAATAACATAAACCCAACTCTAAACTGTTTGAATCACAATCTAAGCCAAATTTTTACATGGACAACAGCTAATGGTATTATCATAAATCCCTCTAAGTCACAGGCAATCTTAATAGGCAGCTGCAAACTTTTAGCCAAAATTGATTGGCCATCCTTAATCCCTTTATTTATCAACAATAACATTATACCACTTTGTAAGAAAGTAAAAGACCTGGGGATAATAATAGACCAAAACCTATCTTGGCGGGAACAGGTTGCTGAGGTGAACAGGAAATTTCATTATACCCTTCACTCATTAAAAAGATTGCAAAATTTCTTGCCTTTCTCCGTCAAAATATCGTTATGCCAATCAATATTACTCCCTTTCCTTGATTACGCTGATGTATGTTATTTAGACGCTAATCAGGAACTCTTAGATAAATTGGAGCGATTACAAAATACATGCATTCGATATATTTTTAAATTGAAAAAATTTGACCACATATCGGAATACCGATCTCTTTTAAGGTGGTTGCCCATCAGGCAGCGTAGGAACCTACATACCCTCACACTTCTATACAAGGTCTTAAACAACTCCAATGCTCCAGTTTATCTACGAAATCAATTTCACTTCCTCTCTGAACACGGGTTGCCTCTACGATCAAATACTGAAAGAACCCTCAGTATCCCAGTACACAATACTTCTTTTTTCACCACCTCTTTCTCCGTACAGGCAGCTCGTCTTTGGAATCACATCCCATCGCAACTTCGAGTTTCATTAACACTTCCCACTTTCAAAAGAAATCTGAGAAATCATTTCCTTTCACATAACACCTAAATTTGTCTCCTTATCCTATCCTTGTCCCCCCCCCCCTCTCCATTCACCTCCGTTTCTTTATTGTTTTTGCTTATATGTTTTTTTTTCATTTTGTTTGTTTTATTTTCTTTATAGCTCTTGCTTGTATTGTATAAAAATTTTGCTACATACCATAATTGTAATAGTTTTTCACTAAATGTATATGGTTGGTTGGAAGATATTGCCATTTGGCAATAAGCCCGCCATTGTGCACTTGTGCTCAGAAAGTTTTAAAATAAATAAATAAAAATAATACGTGCTTATCTTGCCTTAATCTTAAAAATGTGTAAATCAGTACTCGATCATAATTTAATTTTAATCATTCTCTACATTTGATCTTAAAAAAATATTAATATCAACATTTAATATGAATTTTCATTTATTTTGTATAAATTTATTCAAGTATTTAAATGATTTGTACCTCAAAGATTTCTAAAGTCTGAAACTGATCTTAAACTTATGTTGATCAACTTCATAAGTAACCCTGCAGACTTGCCCCCTAGGAATCCATTACCATTTAAGTTACCTATATATCAAACAAACTATTTACAGCATTAATTTATTTATAGAATTGCAACAAGTACAATGTGTTCTTTAAGAATATAGACCTCTCTAATACGTCTATTATAAGATTTAAATCATCAGTAATAAGTCCCTGAATGCCTCTGTGGCTTCTCTTCTCTTTCTCTTTCTGTCCAATTCCTATTATCCTTCTTATTCCTTTCCCTATATATCTTCCATTATAATTTACATAGGTGTAATTACTTCTGTAAACTTAATTGGTCCTCAAATGGAGAACTTTATATTATTATTGCATTACTTGTAATTATGTCTGAATGTTAATAGAATATTTTTTAAAAATTGCATATTATACAAAAACATAATTTTTGTTCCTTGTCGGGAGTCAATGATGTTTTTTTGACAGTTTTGTAACACGATGTATAAGGACTGTTGCTTCCGTTGTTTAGAAAAAAAAAACATTCTCAATAGATGGCGTTACAAAAAAGATTTCTACGTTTCTTCATAGATGGCAATGGTGTTTTTCAGCGTAGGTATTTCAAACGATCAGTTTCTCATTATCAAAATCTATAGAACTTTCAAAATTGCAGTGATAAGGGAACTCTATAAGAAGGCATAATTTGTGAACGTTGCTCAAGCGCATAAACTGATCACGTAAACCATCCGGTGACAAGTCGAGAGCCCCGTAAGTGCCTTGTGTTCCTGGTTCTCTTATAATATTCAAACTTCATATCTATTGAGATGTTAAATAATTGTCTAAATACAGGACCTTACTTACTATTTGCAATTTGTGTTTAAGCTGATACTTACCCAGTTTTTTGTATGGCCAAAACTGACTTAGCATTGGATTTAACTCGTACTTCGCGAGTTCGAATCCTGCCACGACCGATTTCGTACACCTATAGTACAAGCATTTATGTTTTGTTTAGGGAATGTATGAGGATGTATATTGTATATGTACATGTTACAAAGACATATTATAAAAAAAAAAAAAAGTAAGAAAAGCCAAAATACATAAAATATGAAGTTTGTCAAAAAATATCATTGATTTCAGGCAGGAAACAAATCAAATGTTGCTATGTGTACACGCATATCATTTATGCGATCATAAAACATTTTGTTGGTTAGTTTAACTGTCAACCACAAAATGATGGAATTCTTCAAATCTTGGAAAATGTCTACCTCAAGTGTAAACACGGCTAAAGCCACGTCTGTTTTGTCGGTTGTTTTTTAATAAAGTTTTGGTAATTTTTCGTCGGGCCGTTTCCCTAATTAGAAATTCCTGTTTAGTATTCCCACCAGACCCTACCAGAGACCAGGTCTGGTCGGGCGGGAGATAAACCACCTCCGAGGCACTTTAATATAACACTCGACTCGACTTCATTACGAAACATCAAAGTTCACCGCGCCTTTTAACATTTCATTATTAATTGAGATGTTGCAATCTTTTAAGGGAAAGAAAATGATAATAGTAATACACTTCGCCTGTGTTTCTCGCAATTTTATGGAATCAAAGTATCAGCAATTACTGTTACTTCGTTTTCATAAAACTATTCAAAATTTCTTAGTGTAACGACATTAGATTTCAATGAAACAACCAAAAAAATTAAACACTTTTATGAAATCAAAGTATTTTAACTATAGAGAAAAACGCAGCCTTAACGTCGTTACAAATATACGTACTCATAATATATGTACACATCTATCATGGCATAATCCCGCAATGTGGGGTAACCAGCAACATGTGTGCGGGTATTTATTTACTTATACATTATATTGATAGACATCACAATAGTTATTGCATCCGTAATGCCCCACTAGGGAAAAAATCTGTGCCGGGACCGATGTATCTCGAGACAGTGACACTGTAATAGTTAATGCCAACATCAATCTTACATAAAAGAGCATATCAAATACCAATAAATATAATGCATTAAAAACATAGTAAAAAATACAATAATTAAATAAATCAAACACATTATCCTTAAAAAGTAGTCAAAATCTATTAATAATTACATAATAATGTATACTCTAGCACATGCCCATGGGCTAGTAGAGTGGATACATCCATGTGACTCGAATGACTCTTATTAGCATTTTATTATTATTTTTTTTACGGTGCTGGCCGATTTACTAATGATATTAATAACAATTAAGCACTACAAATAATAACACTCAATTATTATTATTACCATTATACACTTCCTCAAAAGAATTAGCAGATCAATGCGTAAATTGTAAATTATTTAAAAGAGCAAAATAAAATGCAACAAACGCATCATCAAGCTTTCAATTGGGAATAGTTCACCCATCCAGATACTTAACATATCAAAGGATTAGGCTCTGAGGAGGTCTCTATACTACCTAACAACCCTACTGATTCCCGAATATTAACGTTTAAAAAATCTTTAACGATTCTACATGTATTCATTATTACCGTTTTTTGCATTTTAATTATTAAGTTTTTCGATAAATCTATAATTTCTAAATTACGGATTAACGATTTTGGAATAATGCCAGTGGCTGAAATAATGAACGGTAATATTATTATTTTACGAGAATGCCAAAGTCTTTTAATCTCGTTACCTAAAGCGGTGTATTTTCTAATTTTTTCATCAAAAGTTTTTATAATATTACTAGAATTTGGAATAGCCACGTCGCAAATATATGTTATTTTTTTAATTTTATCATGTATTATTAAATAGGGTCTGTTATGTTGAATTGACCGGTCAGTTAATGTTGTTTTATCGTAATAAAGCGAAATATTATTATTTTCTAAAAATGAAATCGGATCATATTCATAATATGGTTTTATGTTTATCGCGTCAATTAATTTATATTTAATAGCTAAATTTTGGTGTATTATTTTTGCTACTTGGTTATGTCTAAATGTATATTCTGATTGCGCGAGAAAAGAACAGCCCGATATTATATGCTCGATTGTTTCCGGAAAAGCCAAACATTTCATATTTTTAGCATTTTATTGGTTTATATTATTATTATTATTATTGAGATGACAAGCAGGCAGCAAAAAGCTGATATGCTTGAATGAGTCCAGTACGTGTCACTGCAATCCATCCAGTCCGTTCTTAAACGAGTTAACACTCTCAGCAACAACCAGATCCTGAGGCAGCCTGTTACATACAACCACCACCACTCTATTGCTCAGGAAGTGTTTATACGGATTCTGACCAAACGCACTTCTATTTAACTTCAGGCTATGGCCACGCAAGTGCTCGTTTTGATTCTGAGTGTATATATGCGGCAGTTCAGGACAGTCATAATGATAGTTTAACACTTTATATGTCTCAAAGAGGTCACCCCTCGTTCTTCTTTCTTTAAGCGTTGTCAGCCCCAAGGCTTGGAGCCGCTCCTCATATGTCCAATACTTAAGCCCCGCTCCCAGTTTGGTGAACCTTCGCTGCACTCTCTCCAGCAGTGCAATGTCTTTCTCAAAATATGGTGACCAAATTTGGAAACCATATTCTAATAGCGGCCGAACATAAGTCTTATACATTTTCACCAGTAATTCTGGGCTAATATTATTAAACGCTTTACGTATCAGATATAGATATGTCATACTGTTTCTCGCTTTACTATACCAAGAATATGTTGGTCCCATTTGAGATCTATAGACACTGTAATACCCAGATCCCTTTGGCTATTCACTGATCTGAGAATGGTTCCCTCCAATCTGTATTGCAGCTTGTGATTCTTTGGGCCAATATGGAGAGCTACACATTTGTCAGCATTGAGCTTTATCAACCATTTCTTGGTCCAGGACAACATTTTCTCGAGATCTTCCTGCAGCTGTTGTGAGTGAGTAAGTGGATTTCCAAAGAACTTGGTGTCGTCCGCAAATAGTTCCGAATGGCACTGGGTGTCTATTGTGAGATCCGATATGTACAGAATGAAGTGTAAAGGTCCCAACACTGATCCCTGCGGAACAGAGCTCAGAACCGGTCTCTCAGAAGATAGCTTATCTCCCACTCTCACCTGGAAATGTCTATCCGTCAGAAAATCCTCAATCCACCTAAGCAGCTTGCCACGTATACCAAGATGGTCCAATTTCAAGAGCAATCTTTTTATCGGAACAGTATCAAATGCCTTCTGAAAATCCAAATATATAACATCGACAGGTTCATGTTGGTCGAAGCTCAGGGTCCACCGATGTAAGCATAATAGCAAGTTAGTCACAACAGATTTGCCCGGCATAAATCCGTGCTGTTCTGCTCCAATATATGTATATAGGTATATATAGGTATTATATATATGTAGGTATTCTTTTAATTATTGTTACTCGTAACCAAAGTTCTTGTAATTGAATGGATTATAAAAATTAAATAAAATATCTTAAAGCAAAAGCTAGTACGGAGTTAAAAGCAATTGGTGAAAAATCTCCTCTGCATAGTGTCTGTCTGATACTAATAGCACACGGTTTCAATAGTTGATGATATGATAATCTTGGAATATTTAGATTTAAGAGGACGTATAACGCTAAACCTTGTGACTGAAAGCATGATATATTAATACCGCCTAATACATTATGGAGTTACTCGTTAGTAAGAGTAACTATCGCGTAACAAACTGTTACCTACATATATTTGAGAAATTTGATTTGAAATTGGGATGTTTAGATTTATATGGTCCCTTAAGTATTTTACCTCTCTTGTTCACAAGTAATTTTAGAAGTACTGTTTGTCGTGAAATTTATTTTACAATATTCAATCTTGAAACTTGAATGAAATAAAAAATCTCCTGGTTTTATTCCATTCCTTAAACCAGGATCGTTACTGTCTGTGTCTGGAAGATATTCCTCCTTCACACGCGATATGACACTCTTCATTCGCTTCCATCCTATCACCTGGATTTTTCCATTGATGTAGGTATGTTACGTATATTCTACGTTGTACAGTTACACCCTGTGATAAATGAGATCTTTCATATCGTGGCCGTAGTGGTGAGCAGAGTCAAACCAAACAACCTATTTTTAGAGAATGGCTTTAAAAGATTTGAGGTGAAATTAATAACAACCACATACAATTTTGTTTATTTAACAAAACCTTGATTTTTCATTGTGTTTTCAGTCTGGATCTGTGAGAATAACATTAAAATTACAATAAATTCTTAAAACGCACTTAAAGTTTTTATATTATGTACAATTTATTCATTTTGTGTTTTTTTTTGCTATTCTAAAGATTGAATGAAATAAAAAAAAAATAAAATGAATAAGAACATCACTAGTGTATTATAAAATAGATATAGTTTTAATTGACAACTGGTTATATTTTAGTTTTTCATGAGTTATGTTAATTTTATTTTAACTAGTTTTAGGAACTGAACCCAATGTTTAATTAATAATTTAATTTAATAAAATACATAATTTCATTCACTTAACTTTTTTGACCACTATCTAAAAATGTAGGTATATGAAAAATATACTTATCCACGAGGTGATTTGTCCCCACGTTCAATTATTGATGAGTTGAGATTCAAGTTGTAAATTGCACCCACGATCAATAAATTGTCCACACAGTAAATTACACCCACGGTCAATTGTCAACACGGTAAATTGTCCACACGGTAAATTGCACCTTCAGTCAACTGTCCACACGGTAAATTGCACCCACGGTCAATTGTCAACACGGTAAATTACACCCACGGTCAATTGTCCACACGGTGAATTGCACCCACGGTCAATTGTCAACACGGTAAATTACACCCACGGTCAATTGTCCACACGGTGAATTGCACCCACGGTCAATTGTCCACACGGTAAATTGCACCTTCAGTCAATTGTCCACACGGTAAATTGCACCCATGGTCACTTGTCCACACGGTAAATTGTCAATTTGGTTAAAAGTGCGTAGGGTTAATTTATTGTCTATGAATCATGTACATAGAGGTCGGTCTAGAAAAATAATATGGGTATAATTATCGTAAAACAATTTAAGGCAGACTTTTGCATACTCACAGCGCAAATTTGTGTGTTTTTACTTGGTTGGTATATGTGCAAATCGGCCCTCTTCTCGGCGAAATAACTCAATATATTTGGAGACAACTATACTAAGAATAACCTGAAATAATTAGAGATCGTATGAGACGATGCGTAAATGCCATCACGTCGTTTCCCTATTTAGGGTAGGTAGAGATATCTAAATGCCAGACTCTTCTATCTTATCATACGTGCTCTCTAATTATTGTGACTTATATTCCCAAATCACATTTTTATGATCATGACAACTTTTTCTCGGCCGACCTCTACACTCTACGTCTCAATGCACTCTTTTCAGACTTGGATATTTACTTTGTCAGACGTTCTACGTTCATTCTTTCCAAGTACATGTCTGAACCATCGCAAAGCGTTTACCTTCATTCTACTAACAATATCTCTTTCAATCATACATTCTCGTCTAATATCCTTATTCCTTACTGTCATAAATTGTTTGGTCACACATTCGTCTCGGTGACCATTCGACATGGACGTAATTAAAGCAAAAATATCAAGAGAGATTTGTATAGTCTTAGATTCATCTGCATACATCGATTAAAGCAATGGTGTAATGATTTTGATATTAGATACAACGATGAGTTGTACAGCATTTACAAAGCACCCAAACTGTCTGAACATATAAGACTAAGCAGGCTAAGATGGGCCGGGCATGTTCAGAGAATGCCATCATCACGGGTACCAAAAAGAGTCTTAGAGGGGCACCCAGGTGGCAAAAGAAAGGTCGGGAGACCGAGGCTGCGATGGGAAGATGATATTGGGAGGGACGCATCCCAACTTCTAAATGTGCCAAACTGGAGGGTCGCAGCAGGTGACAGGAGAGGTTGGAGGAGGAAGTTACTGGAGGCCAAGGCTCGATATGGGCTGTAGAGCCATTGAAGAAGAAGAAGTAATGATTTGTATAAATGTTTATTTAGTGTATTGTGTATTACTCTGTACATTAAATACGTAGACGTTTCTAAAGTAGACACCCAACACAATGGATATCTAGTGGTCAATATGGCTTTTAGCAGCGGGAGTCTGTCGTGTGGACCCCTACAGAGCCTCCCTTATCATCCCCCTATTCTCGTCTTTCTTACCCCATATCTCCACGCTTTTCCTTGCCCCCCTTTTCAACGACTACACAAGCAAACAAGCAAGGTCAGTTTCAGTATCTATATGTAGTACATATAATTAATTGCATTAGATTCATTGTATCTTGAAGCATTCTTACATCCTTACACGTCACATCATGTATACTGTATACTTATATTACATACATAGATTCGGAACATATAAATAACATTTCAACACCAAATCAAACATAATAAACGCCTACATCTACATATTACAATAACAAATTACTTTTATTATTTAATCTACAAAAAATTACACTATGTACTATATATGCTAAGCAACTGATCAAATGAACACCTCGGTACAGGACTTCCTAGTGAGGTGTGAAGGTGAGAATTTCTTAAAATTCTTAATGAATAAAAATAAAAAAGGTTTAAAATCGATTCCACTACAACCTAGCACATTTTCAAGTAGTTACGAGACTTTAGACTACTTGAAAATGTGCTTAGCACGAAACCGGTTGTAGGTTGTAGTCTTTATAAATTGATTTTAAACACGTTTTCTATTTAAGAATATTCATTGTTTCGACGCTTACCTTGTGGTATTCCATAATTCAATATTATTATAATATTAAATTGCTATAACCACTTGAATTGAGTTTAACGCTCTAATGTAATGTATGATGATGAGGGAACTATTAAGAATATTCATTGTTTCGACGGTTACCTTGTGGTATTCCATAATTCAATTTTATTATAATATTAAATTGCTATAACCACTTGAATTGAGTTTAACGCTCTAATGTAATGTATGATGATGAGGGAACTATTAAGAATATTCATTGTTTCGACGGTTACCTTGTGGTATTCCATAATTCAATTTTATTATAATATTAAATTGCTATAACCACTTGAATTGAGTTTAACGCTCTAATGTAATGTATGATGATGAGGGAACTATTAAGAATATTCATTGTTTCGACGGTTACCTTGTGGTATTCCATAATTCAATTTTATTATAATATTAAATTGCTATAACCACTTGAGTTTGTGAAGTGGTTATAGCAATTTAATATTATAATAAAATTGAACGTTTTTATTTATTAAGAATTTTAATTTATTTTAATGGAATTCTATCAAGAACTGACGATCAAAAAGTTAAATCTAATTAAAAAAGGGTTTTAATAAAACCAATTTTATAAGAAAAGTATTGAATAAATTCAAATTTCAAAAAACTCACGCAATAAAATTAAGATGTAAATATAAACTTATTTATTTAAAAGACATATATTTTTTTTAACTATGTGATATGACCTTTTAGACATATCACATAGTTAAAAAAATGTATATCAGTGTATGTATATATAAATATTATGTATTACTAGTGAACCCCCGGCAAACTTCGTATTGCCTGTATAATTAAAAATCGTCCTCCATAACCACCCGTCGCTTCAGACTCTTCAATACCTCCCATCCCTTCAGTACTTCCCGTCCCTTCAGTACCTCCCGTCCCTTCAGTACCTCCCGTCCCTTCAGTACCTCCCGTCCCTTCAGTTACTCCCGTCCCTTCAGTTACTTCCGTCCCTTCAGTTACTCCCGGCCCTTCAGTTACTCCCGTCCCTTCAGTTACTCCCGTCCCTTCAGTTACTCCCGTCCCTTCAGTTACTCCCGTCCCTTCAGTTAAGTTTCCCAGGATAGTCCACCTTCATAGGTAAAATGACCTAAAACTCGATGAAGAAGAAGAAGAAGTTAAAATTTTTTGATCCAGAAACCATCCCGGGCATACTCTCGACAACTCACCAAAGTTTCATCGCAATCGGATGAACGGTTTAGGAGCGCATTCAACACATACATGATACATACATAGATACAAACATTCAAATTTATAATATAGATTGGCAAACTTTTTAACATCTCAATAGAGACGAAGTTGGGATATTGTAGAATAACCCAGGAACTCGAGGTACCTACAGGGCTTACGACCTGTCATCGGCTGGTTTACGTGATCACTTTATGCGCTTGCGCAACGTTCACCAATTATGCCTTTATTGAGTTCCCTTATCAATGCAATTTTTGAAAGTTCTATATATTTGAATAATGTGTAACAATTCACCTGAATAATACGAAATTATACTATTGCCATCTATGAAGTAAAGAAGAAACCTTTTTGTGTAACGCCATCTAATGAGAAATCAGTTTATTTGTAAACAATGAAAGCAACAGTCCTTATAAATGTGTTGACGGTGTCTCGCACAGATGTCACCCCTGAACTGCGCCAGAAATACTATTTCATTTTTGGCTTGTTTACCTACTTGTACCAATGTGTATGTAAATCGAATATATTTGTAATTGCATATAGGTAAGCAAACATTGGATTTTTTTCCCTGTCAAATGATGTTTTTATTGAGAAACTTTTAACCATCTCAATAGAGACGAAGTTAGGATATTAATGTACAGAGAACTTTTATGTTTTTTAGTGAGACTGGTTGAGATAATTGTATCTATATTTTTAGATGACACGGTGATATAATTTTATCCGATATCTTAAAAATATACAACGCGACTTTATGGCTTTTCATTTTTTCTCAACGTCCGTATTTGATTACGGAAAAAGGAACGGATATCACAGAAGAAAACAAAACCATTCTGTTACGGTAATCCTGTAGACACATTAGTTTTATAACTTTTATTGTCGAAGTTCCACCACGGTGGTTTCTTCCTTCTTAGACAATACATACTTGACAGTTTCAAACTATTTGTACCAATATAGAGACATTGAGAACAATGCCTTCCTCCGCAAAGCAATAAAACTTTTATAGATGAACAATTCAATGATAAATTAATTGAATCGATTTATTGAACAAATAAAGAAGTTACTTCATAGTAACAAAGTTTATCTATCTTCAATTGCACGGTGAGTATTAAATACTTGCATAGTAAGTATTCATCTTACCTTACTTGTTAACTAATAGAATTAAGTTATATCATAAAATAATGCGGGAAAATAAAATATTTGGATGTTAAGAAATACGTTGGATAGATTTTTTTTGATGTTTATTAGATAATTAAAAAAAATGTATCCAATCTAAAAAATCTAGATGAGCAATTGAGTAAAGATATTATAATATATTCACAAGAGCAATCCTAGAATCAACTGTGGTCCTTGAATTTATCCCCTTTTTCTCCTCCTACCACCTTATCATAGGTATTTTAATATAACATGCTGCAGGCACTCGTAAATGGAAAGTTGACCTTACATGTTATTTTGTATTTATTTATTTTGTATTTTTTAGTGTCTATTTCTCTGTGGGTGTTTCTTAAATAATAAAATAAAATAATTCATTAAGAGGGTCGTATTACAAGAGTTATTTGAGAAAAATATAAGAAAAAGGTAAGGTCCCGTAGGTACTGCTAGAATACTGAACTTTTCCTTAATTATTCATAAATAATTCCCGTAATATAACGGGTGTTTTTTTAGAGGTATAGAACTTTGAAATGGAATAAAACAAGGATGAATTATTTAAATTGACATAAAATTGACTTTATTCAAAAGATAATCTTTTGGCATTATAATTTAAATGTGATTTCTGGCATATAACCGCCACGGCTGGCTCGGACGTAATCTAATCTGGAGGTCCAATTTTCAATCACTTTTTCCAACATTTGTGGCCGTATATCGGCAATAACGCGACGAATGTTGTCCTCCAAGTGGTCGATCGTTTCGGGCTTATCGGCGTAGACTAGGGACTTCACATATCCCCACAGAAAATAGTCTAGCGGCGTTAAATCGCACGATCATGGAGGCCAATTCACGGGTCCGGAATGTGAAATTTTTCGGTTACCAAACGTTTCCTTCAGTAAATCAATTGTGACACGAGCTGTGTGACATGTTGCGCCGTCTTGTTGAAACCACAGCTCCTGCACATCATGGTTGTTCAAATGAGGAACGAAAAAGTCAGTAATCATGGCTCTATAGCGGTCACCATTGACTGTAACGTTCTGGCCAGCATCGTTTTTTTAAGACGTACGGACCAATGATTCCACCAGCCCATAAAGCACACCAAACAGTCAGTTTTTCTGGATGTAACGATGTCTCAACATACACTTGAGGATTATCTTCACTCCAAATACGGCAGTTTTGTTTATTGACGTAACCATTCAACCAAAAGTGAGCTTCATCGCTAAACAAAATTCTCTTATGAAAATCGGGATCAACGGCAATTTTGTTTTGGGCCCATTCACCGAATCTACGCCTTGTTAGGTGATCGTGTGGCTTAATTTTTTGTACAAGTAGGATTTTGTAAGCACGCAAACCAAGATCTTTCCGCAAAATCTTCCATAAAGTGGATGGACATATATCGAGATATCCAATTCCTGTGCACGATGGCGGATAGACTGATACGGGTCTTCCTCTACACTACGCTCTACAGCAGCAATTGCTTCTTCTCTACGCACTGTACGACGTCTCTGTGAATGCGTATTATCATTTAGAGTAAACGTTTTACGAAAACGGTCCATAGTTAGTCGAATTAATTGCTCTGATGGACGATTATGTTGACTGTAAAATGGACGTAGTGCACGATACGTATTTCGAACAGAACCATTATTTTCAAAATAAATTTGCACAATTTGGAAGCATTGTTCAGGCGTCAGTTTATTCATGTTGAAATGCCAAACCAAACTAAATACAAATCTTTTGACAGCTGACAATGGCCGACAGTTAAAACAGTGTTGCCATCTTAAAGTTCTATACCTACCTCTAAAAAAACACCCGTTATGACCGTTGATAGTCCGAAACAAATCGAATCAATGAATCATGGCTAATTTCATGATATTTTTTTTGACATCTCAATAGACACGAAGTTGAAATATTATAGAAGAACCAGACACCTAAAGGGCTTAGGACCTGTCATCGGCTGTCATGTGTGTTTTACGTGATCACTTTATGTGCTTGCGCAACATTCGCCAGTTATGCCTTCTTATTGAGTTTCCTTATCGATGCAATTTTGAACTTTTTATATATTTCATAAATCAGAAAAAAATATTTTATAAATCAGAGATCGTTTGAAAATAAGACATTTTTATTATCGCCATCTATGATGTAACGAAGAAACCTTTTTATAACGCCATCTATTGAGAAAATGTTTGTTTTTTAACAATGATAGCATCAGTCCACATGTATGAGGTGACAGTCTTCTCGCACAGATGTCACCCTTGAACTGCGCCAGAAATATTATTTCATTTTTGGCTTGTTTACCTACTTGTACCAATGTGTATGAAAATCGAATATTTTCAGAAAAAAATCAACCTTTATACTATGACGTAAGGCTGGAAGCCGCTGGCTCATGCTCTAGAAGGAATTTTTATGTCTTATTTATTTTCTAAATAAAGTATCGATTTATTCCATATAAAATAAACGATATTTTTATATTAATTTGGGATGTAGTTAGGTACATAATTCTCCTGTCATACGTTTGTTATTCCGATAACAAAAATAAACTTGTCAAAAAAACGTTATTCCGGAAGTGGCCCACGATTTATGAATAAAAACATGAACTTAATTTGTAGCAAATCCATCAAAAAATTAGGTAGAACTCGCCAATAAAGAGAATACGGGTGAGGTCACATATGTACAAGCCAGTTTTAATACAAAGGGATCTTGTATTTATTATTATTATTATTTTATTCTTCATTGTAATAAAAATAATAATACACTTCTTCAAAAGAATTAGCAGATCAATGCGTAAATTGTAAATTATTTAAAAGAGCAAAATAAAATGCAACAAACACATCATCAAGCTTTCAATTGGGAATAGTTCACCCATCCAGATACTTAACATATCAAAGGATTAGGCTCTGGTGGGGTCTCTATACTACCTAACAACCCTACTGATTCCCGAATCTTCTTCTTTTGTTTCAATCTTGAAGATTGGTTGGAAGCATTAAATTGATGCATCTCTGTTATTTTTATTTAAAATATTAAACTCGCATACTGACACCCCTTACTTGCTCAGTGCTATAAATTTGCGGGTGCCGTCCCTGGTCACACGCAGTACCGCGCCATTTTATTGTCATACTAACACTAGCGTGTACCGGGCTAATTCAACCTTGCAAAGACTGCATAGTTTGGGGAACCAGTATGCACAATACACAGATATATTTAATGACTCGATCGGCATCTATAGAAGTTGCCTATACACTGCACTTGTTAATGAGACCAAACATTAGATTATTTTGTCGGTTTTTAAACTACTTTTCTCATTTCTTTTTTCCTGTATTAATTTTTGCATGTATGTTTACTTTTTTTTTTTTCATATTTTTAACATGTTCTTCATTGTTTATTTACATATTTTTGCATGCTTTTTGTTTATTTTTTACATATTTTTTACATATTTGTTACATGATTTTCATTATTTTTTACATGTATTTTGTTTATTTTTTTTACATATTTTTACATGTTTTTTGTTTATTTTTTTACATATTTTTGAATGTTTCTCGCATGTTTTTTTTTTACATATTTTTTTTTAATTAAATGTTTTTCATTATTTTTTACATATTTTTTTTTTTTTTTAAATGTTTTTCATTATTTTTTACATATTTTTGAATGTTTTCACCTTTTTTATATTGTTATTCATTTTTTATTTTCGTTTTGTATATTTGTTTGTTTTTATTTGTTTTTTTTTTAAATTCTGTTGTTTTTAATATATTATGTATACTTGTATGTGTAAAAGGTTATCAAACCGTAAATTGAAATTAAATAAATCTCCTCCTCCACTCCGCTCGGTCTTCAGCGACTCTTTTCATCTCCGTGTAAGAGGTACAATGCATGTCGCGGCACACCTGTTCTAAATACTCCCGGCGGGGACGCCCTCGGCCAGTTGTACCCTCAACCATTCCCTCTTAGATGATATGTAGGAGATCCTCGTGTCGCAACACATGGCCTATCCAATTTGCTCGCCTTTTCGATATGGTATTTGACAGGTGCCTGGTTTCCTTAATTCTGCTGAGAACCTCATCATTTGTTATATGGTCCCTCCAAGATATGCCAAGCATTCGGCATATCCCGAATATTAACGTTTAAAAAATCTTTAACGATTCTACATGTATTCATTATTACCGTTTTTTGCATTTTTATTAGTTTTTATTTGTAATTATTATTATAATTAATAATAATTAACAGGCAGGCAGCTATTGGTGATGGACCTGTATCATGTGATTCTTTGTGTAATGTGCGTCCAATCTGTTTTTAAATTGATTTGAGTCCATCCAGGCATCCACCACCCTGTTGGTCAGGAAGTATTTCCGTGGATTCAGGGTAAATGATGTTTTATTCAACTTTAAGTGACTGTCCCACAGTTGTGGATTGTGATTCATTGTAATAAAGTTCAAAATCAAAATCACTACAGTGATAATAGCCATATAACATTTTGTATATAATATTTTGTAATAACTTGCGACCGATGTCCTCATCACGGGATTTAATCCTAGTGAGGAAGGCACTAATAAAAGAAATGAACATTTTATAAACGTTATTAAATAAACTTGTAGGTAGTGGTTGAATTTGGTTTATGGTTTAGTGTAGTTGCCTGGTATAAAGTGCCTACGGGCAATAAGTCCGCCACATTATATGAATTTTAAAGTGCCTACGAGCAATAAGTCCGCCACATTATATGAATTTTAAAGTGCCTACGGGCAATAAGTCCGCCACATTATATGAATTTTAAAGTGCCTACGGGCAATAAGTCCACCACATTATATGGATTTTAAAGTGCCTACGGGCAATAAGTCCGCCACATTATATGAATTTTAAAGTGCCTACGGGCAATAAGTCCACCACATTATATGGATTTTAAAGTGCCTACGGGCAATAATCCGCAACATTATATGATTTTTTTGCATAATTACACAATTTTATTATTACTATTATTATACTCTAATTTGGATTATTCATTAATTCATACCAATGTTGGGTAACCAACGACAGGTATGCGGGTGTGCATTACCTAATAAAAGGTAGTAGGATTCGATCGTGTATCCCAAAACACCAGTCTCATCTCACCTAAATAGCCACTACATTCAGAATGGCTGGTGAATCTCATTGCTGAGATGTTATTGTTGCCTGTTGTATTTTCGATTACCCGGCTCTTACGGGACTCTTATTCTTCATAGTATATTAGGTCATTTGACCTGTTTGTGAGGCTGTACTATCCTAGGAGAAGGAGGTCCAACTGTCTTTCCATCTCTTCGCAGATCTTCCGGGTAGTCTTCTGTTGTTGGGTATTTCTGTCTTAACAATTTTGACAATTCTATTGTCGTCCATCAGTGGTCTTTCCAGAAGTGTCTTCTGCTATATTTTATAACCTCGAAATCGCATTAAAACCTGTGGGCCTATTCCGGTTCTTATATCGCGGCAATACACACAATTTTATACGCTAGATGCGTTTCTTATAGCAGATCGTTATTCTGTTTTCCGTGGGCACTAGTCCGCGTAAATTTACACGCATTATGTCGAGAAATACTCCGTTCGTCGTTCGTAACGCGGTATTGTGATTGGAGCAAAATACAGGCGAATTTATTCGCAATGTTTTATGCGGCATATAGAGGTGGTGTTAAGTTTTGTGTAAAGACATAAAGCGACGCGTACACATATTCGTTCGTTTCACAGATTATAGTTACATAAATGACAGCTCCTGATACGTAACTTTCACTTTACATTCTGTGATACGTAACGATTAGCGGAACTTATCGAAAAATGTTACACGTGAATGGGAATAAGGCCCCTAATCGTTTTCTTCCGAAAACGATGATAGTAGAAAGGAATGGAAGCACTATTCTAAGCCGGTGCCTCATAGCAACAATTACATAAATCAGTTGACGTTACGAAACGTGTCTCGTGTCACTTTAACCCTGACCTTAACAACCATGTTGTGCAAAACTGTCACCTACATTCTTTCACTTGTCGAGGTCTACCTACCTTCCTATGCTGGGCGCTCTCACCGCTTCTGAAGAAATTTGAATTGTTGCCAAGAAGCTGAAGGAGAAGAAAAAAAAAACAAAAAACAATCAAAATACATATATTTGTAGTCGAAGACAACTTCTTGAGTTTTTCCTCTATTTATGGATTTGTAAATAATTTATCATTGTCTGATTAATGTTATTTACTTCACGACAGCATTCCGTATTTTTTCCCGGTTGCTGACATGTTTTTGAATTAACGTTTCTGTCTGTGTCTTGGGTTCGAACCCCAGCATATGAGAAATTTATTTATATTCATTTTTCACTCAAATATTGTTTCTCTATGCTTGAAACACTGGTAAAATGGAATAAATTGTCCTATTATGGCAATGGAGTTGCCACCTGCGCAGAGTGCAAGTAAGAGTAGGTATACATTTTAGCGTGTGTATTGATGAATTTTTCTCATGTCGTGTTTGTTTCTACATAAAAGACCATTGACAATTCTTCTTCTTCTTCTTTTCCCTTAGCGCTTTTGTCCCGTTTCTATCGGGGTACGCTTTGACCATGATCCTGGAATTGGCGAGTCTGGTTAGTATATTGAAGCGACTACCATCTGACCTTCGTAACCATTAGAAAGGGGAACCAGACAAATTGGATCATGGCTACACATAGCTAGTGATATAAATCCGCACATAGATTTTTTAAAAATCCAGAGGTGCGTGCCCCGCCCGGATTCGAACCGTCGACCTCACACATGTGAGGCGACGACCTTACCACTGGGCTATCACCGCTCTATAAAAGACCATTGACAATACATATAATATAATAATTGTAAGCTATACTTTCTTGTATACCGTTGTCAATATTCGGTCAGCGTCCCTAATACAATATAATTAAAATCATTATGATTATGTTTATATGTTTTTATTTTGTTTTTATTATGTTTTTATTTATCTTGATTATGTTTTTATTTATCTTGATTATGTTTTTATTCTTTATTATGTTTACTTTCTTTCTTATTTAGCGTTGTAATGTGTGTGTTTGTATATTATGGTCGTCATCTGTAGACAAATGTAATTGGTCTGTTTTTTGTTTATTTTAAATTGTATTCCATTTGTGTATTTTGTAGGAGTGTGTTTGTCCCTTGATTAAAAAAATAAATAAATAAATCATAGAATTATAACGTATAATCTAAAATAAAAATATTTTTATTGTAAAATAAATCGTATTAATTAAAACGAAATTAAAATAATTATAAGTTTTTATAAAATATAAATATAAAATAAACTTATTAAATTTCACTGATTTTTTAAATATATTAACTTCTTTTTGTATAGATAATAATTATGTATTATAATATTTTGTGTATTTTGTTTTTAAATGTCTCCTTTACACACGAGTGCTTGCACTATGGTAAAGGGAAATATTATGGTTGTACTTACTGTGTATCTTTTTTTATATTTTTTATTATTTTTTTTTAATATACATATGTATGTATCATACATTTAATTAAATAAATATAAAAAAAAACAAATGAGGAATAGAAGAAAGAAGAAGATTAGTTTGTTATTTGTTAAAATATTGTAATATACTTACTTACTTCCGATGGCCATACAACTTCGGTAGAGCTTTAGCCTCCTGAAGAATAGCTTTCCAAGCCTCTCTGTCAGCTGCAGTGGACTCTCAGTCATCACAAGCATTCAGCACGTTCAGATCTCGGGTAACATATGATATAATTGATGTTATATAATACGTTAGTCCGCTCACAACTCGAATATTGCTCTCAAGTATGGAATCCACATTACAACATAATATACGCAGACAAAATTGAATCAATCCAAAAAAAAATACCTCAAGATTATGCAATACAGAACACAGAATTCCCGACTATCATACACTGACCTACTTAATAATTACAATCTATGCACACTAAAAGAGAGACGTACCCTAATTGACATGACAACACTACACAAAATAATCAATAGCACTTTTGACTGTCCAGCACTCGTTAGCGCAATTAACATACATGCACCACTCAGATGACATAGAAATAATTTACTCTTCCTCCCCTAACCTTCAAAAACAAATGCAGGATTTAGGAAACCACCTAACAGAATGTGCAATGAATACATCGAAACCTTCCCAGACACACACATCTTCTCCAAATCATACGCAGCATTCAAACATGAAATACGATACATTCAAAAATCATCACCACAACACGCGATGACATAATAAACATACTCATACACCACTTGTACTTTTGAATTATGGCTTCTTAATTTTTAATTTCAATATTTAACTATTCTTATGTTTTTATTTAATTATTGTTTTTTTTTGCCCCCTAATGTTTTTGTATAGTCAATTATTTATGGCCTTTTATTTGTTATTGTGTTACTCTGCAAACTACATTGTGAATACTGTAAGGTTGCAGATAAACGTCGACTTAACATATTGCTATTAGTTATACACATTTATATTCTGTAACTGTTTGTATTCCTTAATAAATAAAATAAAATAAAAATAAATAAAAATAAAACATTGTCCATCAATCTCTGCCCTACCCAGGGGTCTCTTGCCCACAGTATTATTTTGCAGAATACGTTTTGTGGCTCTTTCTTCCCCTGATCTGACAACATGTCCAATCCAAGCTGATCTTCTGGACCTGATTCCGCTAGTGATTAAAGGTTGTCCTGTCAATGCACGAATTTCCTCATTGCTTCGTGGTCTCCAGGTACCTGCCGCAATTCCTGGTCTTGAGCCTAATATTTTACGTAATATACTGTTTTCAAATGTTAGCAGTCTTTGTTGGTCCTTGAGTGTTATGCACCAGGACTCAGCACCATACAGGATTACTGGTTTAATTAGGCTATTATAGACCTCGAGTTTCACTCTTCGCGATATGGACTTTGGAGACAGGCATGCTCCCAGTGCCGCTACTGCTCTTGTGCCACATTGAATTCGGGACATTATCTCAACGCTCATCTCATTGGTACTAGTAAGAATGCTACCCAGATACGTGAACTAATCCACTTCTTCTATCCTATCCCATATATAATATACTGATCGTGTTTATACGGTAGGTACACGAAGTAGCGCACGGGACATAGCCCGCCGAAGTAAGCGCGCAATTATTACATTAGGTTAAGCTTGATTACGTTGGGTTAGAAGTTAGATTAAGTTAGATAGCGCGTAGTTTTAGGTATAAAGTCGAACATAACGTTAATCAAAATAGAATTCACGTTCTTAAATCAATACATTCAAATAAATTTAATAGTACACAGAGAAAAAAAATATATAAAATAACTAGTGGGCCCGTCAGACGTTGTTCTGCCACAGACCGCCTTATTGTAGACCGCATTTTATATAGACCTTGTTTTATGTATTTAACGTATTTTTCATTCTCTAGATGCGTAATACAATGTCAATAGATTTGTTGACACCGCCATTTATTGAAAGATTACACAACTTGAATCACGACCATATTTTCCTATAAAGAATTCTTGGGGAGGTGTAGGGAAGTCAAAATTTTTGGTTATATTCATTTATTTGTTTGTATCTACGGTCAGAAGCCTTTTTAAAAAAATATTAATAATAAAAAAAAACAATAATTTTATGCAAAATAAAAAATAAAAGTAGACAACAAAAAGGCTATAAAAAATAAATAGATAAATATCGAAACCATATAGTTAATTAAAAAGTGATGAAAAATTGTCAATTTCAATAAAGAACGAAATGTATTATGCATGATGATATACTTTTGGATGATAAATCTACAAGAAATATAAAAAAAATATAAGTACTTACCTATATGTAATAATTAACTCGATAACAAAGCCACCTATCGAGTCCAAAACTATACTTAATTTCAATCCAAAATCAACCATACAAATTTATAAAAAATCATTGAATTCAGTTAAGCTGTTTCGGAGATTAGCCTGAATGAACATGGTGACACGAGATTTTTATATAATATTATGATAAATAAAATGTTGATATATATTATATTTATTGTGTTATTCGTTTTTCAATTATCTTTATTCAACGTTTTGATTTGGTTTACTATCGAAAATAATGAAATATTAAATGAAATATTTTTGGAGAGTCATCCAAACAGGGAAAAAGATTAGAAAATTCTGTGTAGAATTGTACGAGGGTGCTTACGATTCGATTTCATCCCATTCTTGTTCAACTTGTCCCTTTTTCAATTACTGACCTTGCGTATGTGTGTGTCGATGTATTATGGTGACCTTGCAGACAATAACGTCGTGGTAACAACCACTTGGAAAGTGTTTATCCGTAGGACCAGCACTGGGTCTTTTTATACATTTTACCTAATGACCAGTGGACTCGTCTCGACCTAGAGCAGACCTGTCCAACATAATATAAGTATGTTTTCTTTTTTTAAGACGTCTACGTAGGGTACACCAGCTATTTGGATTTAGGTTCACTGAAATCTTAATCCAACGCCCTGCAAACGACCCGTCCACATTTGTTCCACAAATATTTATTTCCATCGGTAAGACGATCCTTTTTGCTGATTAAGCCTTTATGTCCTGACGAAGTTGTCCTGATCAGCAGATCAGGTTACCTAGATTAATTGTCATTTCGTACATAATTGTAATACAGCATATATTATAATGGTCTGGACAGATTTCTTAGTTTTGTCAGATGGAAACATTGCTAATTCGACATTAGCGCCTCTTATTATAATTTGAAGTTATAAAAAATCATGTATCTTATTTTCCTTTTATTATATTAATGTATAAAATTCCATTTTGTGAATCTCAACCATTCAGGGACTCACACAAACACACATAAAAAATTCATCAAAATCGGTTCAGCCGTTTAGGAGGAGTTCAGTGACATACACAAGTACCGAAGAATTATATAAAGATGTACCTACATTATCATCGTGAAATAAAATATTGTAAAAAAATATTTGTCCAACATTAAATTCACCGCTATATGGTTGGTGTACACTGTACACTTTTTTTTAACATGAAAGGTTGACAATGCCTAAATGTATTTTTATAAAACCCATTTTTATTGTACCATCATATAATGTACTTGTTGACGCCAATATGTCATTATAATTATTGTCGCATTTTTTATATCAAATGACATATAATATTGTTGCAACTGCTGTCCGCCCTACACCCAAAATCAGTCTCCTTTCAAACCGCGTCCTGTGATGTCCATCCATATCTCTTTCTGTTTTCCGCTCCTCAAAAATCACTTAACGCATCATATATGTTATCACCGCGCGCGTGTGTGAGATTCAAGTGAATAGTGACAAGTTGTGATCATCCTTCAAGGGAGAGGACCAAGAATCAAGTGAGTTTTCCATTATATATCCTTCCTTTGTCTTGCCGTCTTGCGGTAGTTGCAACTTATCACACCTGCAAAATACAGTCCACTTCTACTTTTCATTTTTACTTTATATTACATATTCGCGTCTTCAGTACTTTTTAAATAAAAATCAATTTTAGTGTTAACTTAGTATTATTTCGAAAGATTTGACTCGATCCTAACGGTGTTTTTCAGTCCTGGGTGCCTAGTCATTTAGCGATGGAAAAGAAAAAAACTCTATGGATGTGACAGTTGTCACGTGACAGGCAACTATCACTTCTATACATTGAGTTATCTTTTCCATCGCTAAATTGACACGATGACTAGGCACCTAGAGATAAGTAAGAATAGCACGAGAAATATCGAGATTCACCGCATGGTTGAATTTCCTGCTTGTACATATTTAAGTATATTAGAAATAAATGAGGATTCGATGCCTCGCAAATATTTACTGAAAGTATATTAAACATCCGTGTCTCTTAGGGTCTTATTTAATATCAATTTGTCAAATTTTTCCTCTACTAGATTTTTTTCCTTTGTAGTAAGGACCCACAACTTCGTTACGACTGACGTTATAAAATATAATACATTTTGTTCAAATATATATTTTTCTGAATGCGACACATGTCAATCTCAAGTTACAAGCCCCTGATCCGTATGTTGTTCATTAAATGGTCTTGAAAGAGCCTCTTATAATAAGCAATGAGAAATGAAAAATCAACCTTATAAAGTATTGACCTAAGGTCGATTTTTCATGAAACTTTACGTGTGTAGTCGTTCGACCACGGCTAATAAATAAGATAACATATGAGAACTATTTTTTTCTGCCCTAATTTCAGTAGTTTTGACGAACAGATCTGAGAACGATTATTTAATATTGTATAATATATTTAGTAACAATTAATTGTATACACCAAGACAGTTTTCTTAATTCAAACTTACCGCATCTCATGTTGTCTCACTCGCACATTCTATTCAGTCCGGCGCGACAGAGAGACAATTATCGTGTGGGACGAAGTCATCCGTCAATCGTTTGGCTTCGAGTTACTCCGAAGCCTTGCCTCAAAGATCGCCACAGTTGCAAATTATAATTCTATTTTTATGAAGACTGTAACTTTCTTTTTCGTTGAAACTAAAAACAGCAAGACAACAAAGTAAGGACATAAACTACGACTGTAGGCCAGGGGATTTGTAGGCAAAAGTGAGGTGGAACGGGGGCATCTCAAACACATTCAAGGTTTAAATATAAATCGTGTATTAATGACACATTTATATAGCAGCACCGCCATCTTTATTTTCTCAAGCCGTGCTGTAGAAAATACACTGACAGTTAAAGAGACCTGTTTCCGGACTTCGTTCTCTATCTAGTCCGAACGTTTATTCTATGGATTTAGTATGAATTTTGAAAGCGGGTTGATGTGTTTGTGCGTTTGAATTTATCATTTTTCACGTGTTTTAGTAATATTTATATACCGTTTTGGAAAAAATACGTTGGTGGTGTTAAACAAGCATTAAGGTAAGATATTTTTTATATATTTACAATGATGTTATAGGTAGTTTGAATAATGTTTATCTGTCGCTAAAATTGTTTTCGTAATGGCCGAGACCACGTGTAATACGTCGTTGTTATAATAAGAAATTGTGTCGTTAGGAAAAATATATAATTGTAGGTACCTTTGGAATATTATGTAGAGTTTGTATTTATTAAAAATTCTTGTGTATTCATTGTGTTCAATGTCAATGTATCTTTTTTCGTGTCAACCGCAAAATATCCTCTCTAGATTTCTTAAAGATTTTTTTGTTTTGAAAATGTATTTATTAGTGATTATTATTTTCAGATGCCTCATAGATGCTGTGTCCCTGGATGTAAATCCAATTATAGCAGTTCCCTGAAGAAAGAAAGTGCAGTCACAGTTTTTAAATTTCCTAATGAAGAAGTGCGCAGACAGGCGTGGATTCGTGCGATTCCACGCAAGAATTGGACTCCAGGGGCCTTTGCTGCTGTTTGTGCCCATCATTTTGACAAAAGTGATATTATATCACATCCTAGAAAACCAAAATTGGCTATTGGAGCAATACCAAGAATTTTTAAAAATTTGCCATGTTATCTGACAAAGAATGTGGCAACAAAAAGAGTGGATCCCAAAATCCGACAGTTCAAAATTATAGAACGTCACGAGGAACAGGTCGAACTTTTCCTGCAAAGCGATGTGATTGTCGACTATAGTGATTTTTTAAGAAATATTAAAGCCAAAGTAAATCTTAGTGAGTGGAGTTTAAAAACTGTGAATAACACGACATATTTTTATATTACAAACATTGATGATGTAGACAAACATTTATATTTAAGTCGTCAAGTTGTCGTTGACCAGAATCTTAGGATTAAAGTATTTGTCGGAACAAATGAACTCTGTCATGGTGAATTGAAGTGGTTATTTCCTACATGTATGAAATTGGATTTGTGGTCACAATTTGAAAATTTGTTAGCAAGATATGGTGTTAATGAAGATGACAGTGTTAGTGATGAAGAAAATAGCATAAGTAATGTTAATAACAATATTATGAAAGCTCACATGTATTTAAAATTTGCACTAGATGCTGCCAGTGGACTTGATTATACACGTAAAAATACTTTAGAGTTGCTTTTGGATCAAGTTCATTTACTAATGACCAAAAGAAAACGATATAGCACGACTACTTTGCTATTTGCTTTTATAATGTATTCGAGGTCTCCTTCATGTTACCGTTTATTGAAAGATTTTTTTAATTTGCCTCATAAAAGGTATTTACAGAGCATTTCTTCGTCGTTTAATGTTTCACCAGATTCGTCGAATAATTTATATTTTAAGAAAATATCACAGGAGCTCTCTGAGCGTGAAAAATATGTCTGTTTATTAATTGATGAAATTTACATAAGTAGCTGTGTTACTTATAAATCCAGAAAACTTGCAGGTTTTGCATCCAATGATTTATCAAAAGTAGCAAAAACAGTTCAATGTTTTATGATTACTTCATGCTTTGGTGGTTTTAAAGAAGTCGTTCGCCTGATACCTGTTAATTCTATTACTGGCGACGATTTAAAAGCTATTACATTAAATGTGTTGAATTTTATACAAAAATTTGGATTTAAGGTCACTTGCATTATAACCGATAATAATCGGGTGAACCAAAACATGTTTAAAAAAATATCTCCGTCGGATAATTTTAATAATCCATTGTATACAAATATGCCAATTTTTATGTTTTATGACTTTGTGCACATATTTAAAAATATACGAAATAACTGGATTAATATGAAAGATCATAAAAAATCCTTTTCATATCCAGATTTTGAGGACAATTCAATAATTAGACATGCTAAATTTCAAGATCTAAGAGATTTGTATACTATAGAAAGTAATAGTACAGTTAAAAAGGCTTTCAAATTAAATTTTAAATCTTTGTACCCGACTTCTTTCGAAAGGCAAAAGGTGATTTTTGTCGATAATATATTTCATTGTACCACTATTGCTGGTTTGTCTTTTTTCGATGAATACAAAGAAACAGCTATGTTTTTGCAAATAATCAGAAATTGGTGGGACATTTTAAATGTCAAAACCACAATGAAAGGTAAAATAAAACGCAATGATCTATGTACACCTATACTGGGGACAACTGATGAGAAGCTTGTATATTTAAAAAAATTTGCTGAATGGTTAGATAAATGGAATAATTTGCCAAATGGTACATTTTTTTCAAGTGATACTTATAATGCATTATATCAGAGTGTTTTAACTTTCATAAAATTTATTGAATTTTCATTTGCCAACTATTCGATTTCATATATTTTAACAGGAAAATTTCAAACTGATATGCTCGAAGAAAGATTTAGTTTGTACAGAAGGTTATCGGGTACAAATTACCATATATCATATACACAAATTGTAGAGTCGGAGAAAAAAATTAGAGTCAGGAAAATGTTTAGGTCTAAAAATATATCGGAGACATTAAACAATATTAAAAACTCGCTTACACCTTTGGAAAAAGAATCCAATTTAGAAGTAGATGTTTCTGAATTTATATGCATATTGAAATCAAATTACTTGGAAACATATGAAAATGATGAATCATCACAAATTTATGTTTGTGGTTATGCAGCCCTTGGTGTTAGAAAAAAAATTGTGAATAATTGTAACTTGTGTATTAGTTTAGTGTCTGATAACAAAGGTGTTAAAATTAATGATAAGTATTTTGATTTTCTACAAAGAGGAGGTTTGATCGTCCCCTCTGAGTCTGTAAAGTTTGTTTATTTTCATTTGTGTTCTATATTTGAATATGTTATCAATGTAAAAGCGTTACATCATAAATTTTTGGAACATACCAACCAAAAAGACTTGTTATTGTCATTAACATTTTTAAGCCTAAGATCTGGTTCATTTTATGTAGATTTAGATTCAAAATGTGTTTGTGGAATGACAAATAACAGAATATACAGTATGATTGTGGAAACACTATCAAACATTTTGTTAAATAATTATAGCAAAATGCAAAATGATCGAATCTCTACAAAAAAGAAATGTAATACAAGAAAACTGAAAACATATTGTAATTAGTAGAAATGGATTTACAAATTATTATTCTTTATATAATATTTTATGTAATCTGTGTTAGTTTTGTAAAATTTCAGTCTATTGTATGTACCTACTTGTTTTGAAAATTACCTGATTTTGATTTGCTTATCTGTATGAAAAAATGTCATGCAAGAAAACTGAAAACATTATAATTAGTAGAAGTAGTATATTAATTTACAAATTATTATTCTTTAGATATTATGTAATCTGTGTTATTATAAAATTTCAGTATATTGTATGTACTTATTTTGAAGATTACCTGATTTTATTTTCCTTATTTGTATGAATCTATATACTATTTGAAATGTCTATTGTGAATAATGGCTCTTGTATACCTATTTCTATTTATTTATTATTGTGTTTTAGATTATAAGTCTATTTTGTATCATTTGAAATGCCTGCTTTTGTTATTTTTTTTCTGTTTTATATAAATCTATTTTTACCTTTTTAAATTTCTAATTAATTGTAAATTCTACGTACAAGTATATCTTGTGTCATTTGAAAGATGCCTGCTTTTGTTATTTTTTGTTTTGTATGATTCTATTATACCTTTTTAAATTTCTCTCATTAGTATTAATTTTTGTGTTCTACGTTATAAGTTCATTTGGTGTCATTTGAACGTTGCCTGCCTTTGTTATTTTTTCTGTCTTGTATGAATCTATATAACTTTTTAATGATATAAGTCTATTTTGTGTCATTTGAACGTTGCCTGCTTTTGTTATTTTTTTGTCTTGTATGTAACTATATAACTTTTTAAATTTCTCTCATTAGTATTGATTATTTTGTTCTACGTTATAAGTCTATTTTGTGTCATTTGAGCGTTGCCTGCTTTTGTTATTTGTTTTGTCTTGTATGAAACTATATAACTTTTTAAATTTCTCTCATTAGTATTGATTATTTTGTTCTACGTTACAAGTCTATTTTGTGTCATTTGAACGTTGCCTGCTTTTGTTATTTTTTTGTCTTGTATGTAACTATATAACTTTTTAAATTTCTCTCATTAGTATTGATTATTTTGTTCTACGTTATAAGTCTATTTTGTGTCATTTGAGCGTTGCCTGCTTTTGTTATTTGTTTTGTCTTGTATGAAACTATATAACTTTTTAAATTTCTCTCATTAGTATTGATTATTTTGTTCTACGTTACAAGTCTATTTTGTGTCATTTGAACGTTGCCTGCTTTTGTTATTTTTTGTGTCTTGTATGAAACTATATGACTTTTTAAATTTCTCTCATTAGTATTGATTATTTTGTTCTACGTTATAAATCTATTTTGTGTCATTTGAACGTTGCCTGCTTTTGTTATTTTTTCTGTCTTGTATGAAACTATATGACTTTTTAAAGTTCTCTCATTAGTATTGATTATTTTGTTCTACGTTATAAATCTATTTTGTGTCATTTGAACGTTGCCTACTTTTGTTATTTTTTCTGTCTTGTATGAAACTATATGACTTTTTAAATTTCTCTCATTAGTATTGATTATTTTGTTCTACGTTATAAGTCTATTTTGTGTCATTTGAACGTTGCCTGCTTTTGTTATTTTTTCTGTCTTGTATGAATCTATATATCTAATATGAATCTATATTTTGTATATTTAAATAATTAAATATCATCTTTTACAAACAATTACCTTTTATTTATTAACCCGAAATTTAGATAAGTACACTTAATTATATTGTATATGCACATAATACAACCTCCATGGTCTAATTGGTTTGTCATTTATCTTCCGTCACGGGTGAATCCTGGCAGGAAAGGAATTTATTCTCATGCATTATATGCTTTTCTGGGTTGGAAACATTGGTAAGTTTGGAAAAAATTGCCTAAGGGCCAGTAAATTCGTTACTTCTGCAGGGTACAACAATGTGTTTATTATTAATATAACTGGGAAGTATTTATAGATTTGAAATCACGACATAATGTCTGATAAATTATTTTGGTGAATTTCCGACTAAAAAAATATATTCTCTTTATTTTGGAATTGGTAGTATAATTTTTTTTACAAATATATTCTCATTATTTTGGAACTATAATTATAGTAAAAAATAATTTTAAAAATATATTATGTTCTCATTATTTAGCAGTATAAAATATTTTAAAAATATATTCTCATTATTTTGGAATTAATAGTATAATTTTTTTTGTTGAAATCTTCGAAATTTAAGCTAAAACATCATTAACACGTCATGGCCAAATAGGTCTCTTTACTTTGAAATTTTAGTTCCCGCCAAATCTACAGCACGGCTTGAGAAAATAAAGATGGCGGTGATAGCAGCTATAGTATTTGCTTTTCTAAATTTAAATCCCTTTATTAATTAATGTTGAGCAATTTTTATAAAAATTGTTAAAAAAAATTTGAGATATGCCAATACAATGTTAATATTTTTTATAGAAAATTAAATTATCTAGTTGGGGTGTTTCGGCTTTTTTTGATATTTTTAAAAAAGTTTGAAATATAGGCAGTTAAACTCATAAATTTATCATAAAAAATTATTTTTCTTAATAAAAAATATTTGAAAAAATCTTGGAATTTTTTTGAAAAAACTGATTTGAGATTTTGTATTTGTCTGTATTTATACCAAATTTCAGCGTTCTAGCTTTTATGGTTTCTGAGATACATGGAAAAATAAACCAAAATTTCAAAAGTTGATAACCCCTGACTGAAAGAAAAATTCACAATTCCGAGTATAAAAATTTTGTAGACCTATAACTGTTTATATATTCTGAAATTTTGGGCTCTGTAAATTGAGCAGATCAAAAGTTATAAGGGGGGGACACAAACACACACAGACACACAAAACTCACATTAAATGTTCTACTCCGAATTCTGAGTAAATCCATGTTTGGGAACACATATGCTGCGAGGCCTCTAGTTGGTGTTATTAGCATGCAAAAAGTCCACTACGCCATACAAAATGTTCCGTCGTACACGCATCTTGGCTTAATAATGTCGATTCATTCAGAGAATTGAATTCTCATGATCGAATCGACAGTTGGAAAAGAATTACTTACAAATACATAAAAACAAAAATGGACAAAAAAAATTAGACACCTTACACGCAGTACAAAATAGAAAGAAATGTACCAATTGATCAAGCAAATTAATTGCACTCACGGGCTCGATGCAGTCTGTCTTTCCGTTCACAAACTTATTAATTTTAATTCCGAACCATTCCGAAAATATTCAAATGCGTTAAATTGATTGCCAAATTTTGGTGGTAAAGTCACGCGGTATGTACCAATTAATTTTGTTTGTATCATGTCTATAGATATATTGGTCTGAGAGCCAGACTGTGGAATCACCAAAGTGAAGATAGGTATAACGTCGTCTCAATCTAGTCAAAAATAAAGAGAACTACAAATTTTATTAATCTAATTGTAGAAGCATATTCCCGTGAATCCCTTCGATGCCATTGTCCCCTCACCGATGTGTTCGAGAATTGTCACTTGGAAAGTTTGTCGCAATAATTTTGGGTGACAATAAGTGACGATTTATAAAACAGTTCAGTTTGAAGACCACCGCGTGTCGATATGTGCACAGAAAGGAAATAATCAGTGAACCAGGAATAAAGAACCATCGGTGAGATCGTTTATAATACACTCCACTACCTAACATCATTAATACCCATCACCTGATGTTTTCTACACTAATAATTCTTGAACTTATACCTTCTGTGGTCTTCGATTCTCTATTTCTTTTCCTCATTACTGTGACTATTCTGTTAATTGTTGTCATATGTTTACATATTTTAATACACCATATATTATTATACGATAATACCGAACATACTATGTTGAAGAAATAAATATTTGAGCGTTCGTAAGGACTTTGATTTTTTTCTATTTAAAAATTTAACGCAGATAGTTGAAAAAAAAACAAGGGACAAATTAATCCGAGAAATAAACAATGGAAAAATACAAACAAAAAACAAGACGGTCTAAATTGGAGAAAATCCCTGGAGTTTTGCATCTTGAATAATTTTTCTGCGGCAAGAAATATGAGAATATTTCAAAGGAGGACCATTTTTGCGGATCATTTGCAATCTTCTAAGTTTCTCATATCACTCTCAGAATTCATATTGATATAAATTTTTCATTTTGCATGGGAATTATTATATTTACGTAGCAAATTTCTTTAAGGACATGAAAAAAAAACGAAATTGTTATGAAGTTTCTAAAATTATGAAATTCTTTTGTAACAATTTTTGTCATCAATGGACAACGTGGTGTTATATTTTTATATCGGGCCCTCGTTGCTGAAGATCATGCCGCCTAGTTTAGGATTCCCTTTATACATACATACATACCATCACGCCATGTCCCTTACGGGGTAGGCAGAGAGAACCGAACGCCATATCTTTCTATCCTGGCACACATTCTTCGCTTCGTCAACATTCATGAATCGTCTCATACATGTTCGTCTATTGTACACGCTTCTAACATTTCCGTCTTTCAGAATATCGTTCACATGGTCGTGCCATCCCTTTCTTGGGCGGCCCCGGCCTCTCAATCCAATCCTATCCGCATTGTATATTTTCTTCGCCAGTCGTTCCTCATTCATTCTACCCATGTGACCAAACCATCTCAGTGTGTTCACTTTCATTCTATTAATGATATCTTTCTTCATCTTACATTCTTTCCTTATGTTCTCATTTCTTACCCTGTCATACATCGTTCTATTGCAGATTCTTCTTAGCGATCTCTATTCTTTTTCTTTCTTTCTTAGCGATCTCTTCTTAGCGATTCTTCTTAGCGATCTCTTCTTAGCGATCTTTATTCAAGAAAATATTATTGATGTGGCTGTGCCAGCTGTTTCATTCTTTACCAATTGATGCATCAATTTTGATATATTTTAGCTTCAAAAAATATTTACAAATTTATTCATCATCCTCTTTTTTCAATTTGACTAAACCACATAAGAGTGTGACGGTACAGCGCCTAGCTATCGCCCCGTCAGATGGATAGGTACATACTCCTCCCAGCGTCCAATCAGCGAGCATCGATCTTTCTGGAATTTGGCACTATGAGAGTATTTAACTGAGATTCAGTGCCAATCTCTCCTCTTTAATATAATTTTGAATATTTGATATTTAGTACATTTATATTGCTTGCATAAAGACGCGAATATGAATTATAAATAAAGAAGTAAGAAGTAAAAGTGGACTGTATTTTGAAGGGCGATTCATTGCAACCACTGCAAGGCAAAGGAAGGATATATAAGGAAAACTTACTTGATCCTTGGTCCTCTCCCCTGGTAGGATGATCACAACTAATCACTTTGTTCAATTTGATCTCACACACGCGCGCGGTGATAAACAATTATGATGACTTTTGTCAGTTTTGAGGAGCGGTAAAACGGAAGAGATGCGGATGTACCTCACAGGACTCGGTATAAAAGGATACCTACTGATTTTGTGGGTGTAGGGCGGGTAGCAGTTGCAACAATTATATAATATATATGTCACTTCATATAAAAATAAAAAATACAACAATTATTATAATGACATATTGGCGCCAACAATATAGTTATTTATATTCTTGAGAAATGTTTTATCTCTCTTTACTCAATTGTTTTACAAACCTGGTACCTTTCACATAAAATATCTGACACTAGTTTGATCGAGCCAATAATTGAATAAATTTAATTGATGTATTTTCAAACAGTTTCTAATCTGTGAGTATTAATATGTGTAGATTCAATTAGGTTCCGACCTAATTGAATCTACATATACGGGATTCAAAATCCGAGTAAACCTTTAAAATAATAAAATATATATGTTACAAAAGCAAAAAAGCTTTATTTATTTAAATAAATAAAGGACTGGAATAAAGTTATTATTATTATTATTTATTTTTATTATTATAATACCTACCCAGTTTGCAATTTAATTTCTTTCTTTTACTCCAACATGGCCAGACGATATAAGATCATTTATTTTTATTAGATTGATCAATTTGAGAAGGACACAATACAGGTTAGTAGGCAATATTAAAATTGTCATGCTGATCAACAAGATTCTAATTGTACATAGGTACATACCATCACGCCATGTCCCTCGCGGGGTAGACAGAGATTACCGAACGCCACTTATTTCTGTCTTGACACACATTCATCGCCTCGTCGACATTCATACATCGTCTTATACATGTTCGTCTGTTATTCATGCTTCTGACATTTCCGTCTTTCAAAATACCATTCACATGGACGTGCAATCCCTTTCTTGGGCGGCCCCGACCTCTCATTCCATTCCTGTCCGCAATGTATATTTTCTTCGTCACGCGTTCCTCATTCATTCTCCCCATGTGGCCAAACCATCTCAAAGATTCTAACTGTGGTGTTGTAATACTTGATTCTCTATTTGAAACCGTGGTTTGACGGATACTTAAATCAGACCGAGCAGATATCAACGAAATTGTTCATAAAGGTCACGGAGACGATGCAAAAAATTGACAACGTGTCTTGTGTTGTACTAAAACAACACCGCGTCTCTTTTCATCTTGAGTTGGGACAGCTCACACGCCACACTACACACACTTCAAAAATAATTTTGGTGTACGTATCAAGATAAAGTTTTTACTTTGCCCTCATCCAACTCATTTTACATCCGCTAAGCAATGATAGATGGCATATTTGCTGAAAAGGGTTAGTCGTATATCATGGTAAAAACTTTGGACATCTCGTATATCCAAAATAATATATTGTTATTATTTAACGACGAATTCCTCGGGAGTTTAAGGACGATACGATACCATATATCAGTTTCAAATGGCGACAAAGTCTAATTCAACATAATCCAACTGTCGATTTGTTCAAAAGAACTTCGTTCTCTTAACATATCGACAAAGTATCAAGCCAAGATACGCAAGATTTGCATGCAGGGTCTATATTTTTCACGGTTTTCTCAACTTTGCATCCATATTTGTTCTATATATGGATTTACTCATATATTCAACAGATTGAACACATTTCATTTTTTTATTAGGAATAAACAAAATACATTACAACATTAAAAGTTATATTATAAGATAAATAAATTTAAAAATACTAATATTTGTATACATTTTATTTTAATTTGGTATAAACCTCTTCACTAGGCTGAGCTTGTTTGTTTATTTATAAAACATACATACAATCACAGGTGTGAAATAGGTGTACCTAAACCTCATTGCTGAATTATGTGAGATGTTATTTTTGACCTCTTATATTTTCTATTACCGTGCTCTTACGGGACACCCGAATACAATGATAATATACAAGAGTGGAACCACTATTCCAAGCCGGTGCCACACAGCATGTAAATAAATAAATTAGAAAAATATAAATACCAGTCTTTATTTTAAAAACTAACTAATACTTATGCTATAACGCCATCTATCAATCAATAGTTTATGAGTACATATTTAAACTTTGTTTTATGGATCACAGATGTCATCTCTAGATAGCTGATAGCTTCCTAAGTAGGTATTTCTTGTTCTTCTTCTGCTTGTTCTATGACTCTACAGCCCAAATAGAAATTCAATGTAGGTTTACCTAATGTTAATTATTTTTTTATAAATCCACGAGGCCCAACAAACCAAATGTCCGAAATAATAATATCTAAAGGATCGTATCGATGAAATGTTTTCTTATATAAAAATCTTTACGTCGCGGTATGAATATATTTTTAATCTCCAAAGGATCCATTGTTATTCTTCGATGTAGACCGAAATCCATCTGTTGTATTAAAATTCTAGTCGCGTCTCTGCCATCGGATTCTTGAAATATCACGTTTATTATCCTTCTACATGGAGCTGCAAACCTCAAACCCCACAATGTTTCTGATCCCTGGAGCTAGATCTATGTTCCTAATGTGCATAATGTAACTGACTATATAAGTGAATAGTCCTTAATCTAATCCAGCGATCGACCACATTATTATTTTCTATTTTTATAACAATGAATATACTATTATGCTTGGACAAACCATCATTATATTATGTAATAGTTTTATTTCATTTTCAGTGGAAACATACAGCAATTTGCAAATGGACAATAATAAATAAATGCTAACCATTTGCCAAAATAGTCCATTCATCATACATCATGTATAAAATAGCTTCTTAATTTTTATTTCAATTTATAACTTTTCTTATGTTTTTGTATAATTATTGTTTTTTTTTCGCCCCGTAATGTGTTTGTATAATCATTTCTTAACTATTTCATTTCCTTAATGTTATTTTTTTTTACTTGTTTTATCATTTATGGCCATTTATTTTTATTGTTTTACTTTGCAATCTTTCATTTCTATACATTGTGAATATTGTAAGGTTGCAGATAAACGTTGACTTAATATATTGCTATTAGTTATACATAAATTTATATTCTGTAACTGTTTGTATTCCTTAATGATAAAATAAATTAATTAAATAACCAAAACAGTATCCCTTCCCTTCATAACACGAGTATATCTCTTTTTGAAGGAAGTCATATTATAAAGTGTTTTAATTTCTTTTTTGTTATGTAATTTTTTTTATGAAAAATATGTTTTTTTTTGTAATAAATAAAAAAAATAAGTGTGTTTGAAATTAATTATATAAAGATTTATAAATTCAAAATTGAAAATGCAGATAATGCAGGGATATGTGGGAATTGGATGGAGTGGGGAGGGATAAAGGAAGAAGGTATTCCATGCCTCATACCAATGCGTCATTGCCGATATACTCCTGCAATATTGCGGATATGTGTTGTTGAATTAATCAGTGTCTAAAATATAGTAATTTGTTATTGTTATATTAAGTCTGTTATTTGTTTTCGTTGAATTTCATCAATAATTGTCCGTTGACAAAGTGTCGGAAACAATAAACTTGATTAAAATAAAAAAACGCGTTTGTTTTTTGCGATCGGATAAAGTTTTCTCGTCGAAAAAAAAAATTGATAACCTTTCAAGATTTTTTAGAATACCTATTACCATATTATTTCTGAATACAAAATACACTCAAATCAATTACTTGGGTGTGTCCGAAAAATAATGTTGTGAAAATTTTTAAATCGAAATATTATTATTTTTCTGTAACATCTGCGTCCTACAACAATACCTAATGGGATATTAAATTTGGTAAATTATTTTTTATATATAAGTAAATAAGCCGGGATTTTACTTCCTTGTATTTTGATTAAATACTAACAAAGCAAAAATCTCGTTATTTATAAAAAAAATATCAAACCGACGTGATTTTTTTATTATGTACGTTCAGCTATAAGTTTTTACCACGTTGTCCAATTTCGTTGATTCATCTTTCATTAGAAAGGGGGTGTCTTCAGATTGGTCCAATTTTAACTAGATCAAGAACTGATCCTGAGATCTCTGAAAAATTACAACAATCTTCAATTATCACTTTAGCGTTAAACTCTTTACAACATTGTGATTTATTTTTAATAGGAAGAGAGTGCTCCAAAGGTGATCAGGTTTCATCTAGTTCTGATCATGAGACTAATGAAAAAAAATCATCACACTCTCCAATTTACTATAAGGCGCCTGAGATCTACACGACAAACATTACGATTATATGGGCGAATAAATCTTCACCGCGTCAACTGATTTAGATTTTTATGTTGGAAAAGAGTTACTTCATCTACTTCTTCCTTGATCTCATGACTGAGGGTGGTGACAACGCTCAATCACCCGTCGAATGATCCGCTTCCACGTAGTGCAGATATTTTATTTAATATTATAATTATTAATAATTTATTTGTTGTAAATAAAACAAATAATTTTTACTAATTGCTCAGCTGTACACCCATGGATACGAAAAGTGCAGCTGGTTTTCAACATGATACTTTATTGTTATAAAGATTTACATTGTTTTAGATTTTTTAGTGGTAGTATTAAAGTTAGATAGGTACCTGAATTATTCGCTACTTTATTGACATAAAGTAGCGAACATCTAATAACATCTCAATAGAGACGAAGTCGGGATATTATAGAAGAACCAGCAACTTAAGGTACCTACAGGGCTTACGACCTGTCATCGGCTGGTTTACGTGATCACTTTATGCGCTTGCGCAACGTTCACCAATTATGCCTTCTTATTGAGTTCCCTTATCAATGTAATTTTTGAAAGTTCTATATATTTGAATAATGTGTAACAATTCACCTGAAAATAAAGAATTTATACTATTGCCATCTATGAAGTAACGAAGAAAACTTTTTTTGTAAACACCATCTATTGAGAAATTATTTTATTTGTAAACAATGAATACAACAGTCCTTATAAATGTGGTGACGGAATAAATAATTGCCTTGTTCAATCAAAATGCACGTTAATTTTACATTTAACACAACACATGACTTAAAAAGGTTATAATATTTATTTACATCAAATCACTTATTGAAGTCAGCGTATTATTTCATAGAACTCACCGGACAGATCGTAGGTAGTAATTATGTATATAAAAGAAATTTGAACTTATAGGTTCACCCTCAATTGGGTGGGTTACCTAATATTATAAAAAAAAACTTATAGGTTAGTTTTTTACTAATGAAAATTTTACTTGATTCAGTATTTTATGGGTACCTACCTAAATTTGGTCTAAACTGTTTACCTAACCTACTTATAGCTTAATAATTTTCCGCAATAAAATACAATAAATCATACAAGCTGTATAAAAATAATATTCCTTACAAAGTGTATAAATTTTATCGTATGACGTCAATACATTAAATTTGATTTAAATTTATGTCCATAAATATATATTTATTTAACGGATGATTTCTCCTCTCAGCAGGTATGACAACTTAGTATAATATTAATAAATACGAGAAATACGGTATACCATAACCTAAAAATAGTGACCGCCTTTAGACATTCTGTCTCATTTTCATTTCAAAGCAAGTGTGAATGACCCAAGGATGATTTGTTGTAATACCAAAGTTATCGATACATTTTTGTAACGCCTAGATTTTATTATTTACCATGAGTTACTTTCTTAAAATCATATTTGAAAAACCTTATCGCATAGGATGTTTCATTTCTAATATCATTTTTGGAAATTAATATCATTTAAAATTTATCATCTAATGTGGTCTTCTTCTTTTATGTAGACCTTTGAGTCAGTTAATAGCACACTCTTTAATATTGTATTGGAACATGTAATTAGAAGCACACAGATAGACACAGGCTCCACCATATGTCACAAAAGATAGTAGGGTATGCAGAAGACCTGAATATAGTTGGTAGATCGGTAACATCCATAAAAGAAGTGTTTGATCCCCTGGAAGCAGCGGCCCTCGATGTAGGATTACAAATTAATATACAAAAAACAAAAATGATGACACAGTGTAGAACACCATCACGTAGAGCAGGGGGAACAATACAGTTTAAAGAAAACTACTCATTTGAAATAGTCAACCAATTTACCTACCTTGGCTCTATCCTTACAGAAAACAATGAAGATCCAACTGAGATTAGAAGAAGGATCACGGCTGCCAACAAGTCTTATTTCTCGTTGTTACCAGTGTTTAAATCTCGCAGTGTACACATGAAAACTAAAATTACCCTGAACAAGACCATAGTCAGGACAGTGTTGGCATATGGCTGCGAGGCATTGACCCCAACAGTGAGAATAGCAGAGATGTTAGACTCATTTGAGAGAAAAATCCTGCGGAGGATCTGTGGACCCGTTTTTGAATATGGATCATGGAGAATTCGGCGTAACGACGAATTGTACTCCATTTATCAGGCCCGTGTATCACTGGTCTTACGCATGCCTTTGTAAATTCTTGTTTTGGTCTCTATTGCCATATCCTCATTTTTCTGGTTAATGGATTTAGGGCGCCTGAGACAGCAAATGTCTTATTGACTTGGCTCTGAATTTTTCCGCAGATGTTGACATCTAATGTGGTCAATAGAAAAATTATAACTTTAACGACATGCTTTTAAATATTCGTCAACTAATCTACCACTGTAATGTCATGTTTAAAAGAAGTCGTAGAAAAATTAGCGCTTCAACACCATGTTATTTAATAGTCTTTAATAGATCTGTCACTCTAATGTTATGTTTAAAAATGATCTTCAAAAACTAACAGTTCAAAGCCATCCTAAAAATATTCAACAACTATTCTACTACTCCAATGCCATGTTTAGAAATGATCGACAATAAATCGCACTACAACGTCATGTTATTAAAATGATATCTGTCACGAATCGACCACTTCAATTCTGCTTTCAAGTTTCATCGCCATCTTCTCCTATTTAAAACGAAAATCTTTTTAGTTAAAAATGTTATTTAATCTATAACTTCAATGCCATTTACAAAACGTGCACTTCAGCATCATTTTATCACATCTTCCTCGTATTGTCCCAGGTTAACCAGACTGTAGCGATTACTGAGGTGAAGATTTCCGTGCCCGAAAAAGTTGCACAACTTGAATTATTCCGATCCATTACCGTATATTTTGCAGCCAGGATATTTGCAGCCAACTTCTTTTCTTTGAGCATTAAATTTAGGAGATAATTATTTTCTCCACGCAAATCATGACATAGATACAAGACCTTTTACCCTTGACATTCGACAACAGTTCTCAACTGGCTTTTAATTTACTATAAAATAAGTTGTTATAAATATATTCCCTATAAATAGATTCCTTAACGAATCTACATTTTTTTAAAGAATGAAAATGTCCTTGAAACAAGTACATATCCATCCTAACGCATTCCTTAAACTAAGTATAAATGGTGAACGAAATAGATCGTGGCAGGATTCGAACTCATGACCACTGGACAGCCCAGCGCTCTAACCGATCTGCCACCACCCGTCTATGCCATGTTTAAAAATGGTCGTAGAAAAACCCGAACTTCAACCTTATGATAATTTTATAAAAATAACCTCGTGATATATTTCATACATACTCCTTGTGATCAATTAGCTAGCATCGATCTTTCTGGAATTTGGCGCTACGGGGGTATTTAACTGAATGCGCAAGCGACGCATTTCACTGCCAATCTCTCCTCTTTCGTGTTTATTTCGTATGTTCATTATTTAGTGAATTTATATTTGTGTATCTGAATAGTTTTAACTAAATATAATATCTATTATTTTTCGAACCAGGTACTATATTGCATACATACTCCTTATGATCAATTAGCGAGCATCGATCTTTCTGGAATTTGGCGCTAGGGGGGTATTTTACTGAATGCGCAAGCGACGCATTTCACTGCAAATCTCTCCTCTTTCGTGTTTATTTCGTATGTTTATTATTTAGTGAATTTATATTTGTATATCTGAATAGTTTTAACTAAATATAATATCTATTATTTTTCGAACCAGGTACCTTTCATATAAAGTAACTGAAAGTAGTTTGATCAATTCAATAATTCACCAATAAATAAGTTCACCAACAACAATGTTACAGTTTATTTAATCGGCTTTAAAACACGATCACGTGTTTTTTTAATGACAGATGCTCTACCAACATGACTTACTGATTATAAAATACAAGGGATTCAATTTTCAAAACATAATATCAAGATTTCTTAACACATCTTTTAGGATACCACCCCTTGTGTCTGAGTCAGATTTCTATAAGTATAATCAGAATATATTTTAGTATTGGTCTCGCAATATTTCCATAAATGTGTACATCAGTCATGGTAGGCTACGGTTTTATTGGTATATGTCATTATTAATATGTATAATATATTATATTACTTCAACTTGGGTTATGTGTGAAATGGGGCTAACATGCTATGTCTCATTTTATTGAAAAACTATCCGTTCAAGTTTTGCGGCCCAATAAATTGACAAACTTAGCGGCGAGCGACACACTTTGGATTTCCCAATTATTAAACAAATGTGATGTAATAAAGAGAATGGAAAGTTTTCAATACACAATCTTTCATGTATACAAGTATTTAGAATATTAATTTCTACTGGAAAATGTGCATTGTACGAAGACGAATGTGGCTGAAATGCATAACTAAGTAAATAATTAAACAAACTAGTAAATACATAAATAAATAAACAAGCAATTAAATATACAAATAAAATATTCTCAATAAATAAATATATGACAGGCGTAGCCGTTAAGGTGAGGTTATGATGAATAAAAAAGAGAGAGGAGGAAGTTACTATGTATTATGTTTTGTTGATTTTTTAGTTTCTTTTCTTTCTTTTTTTAATTGCATTGTTACTGTTTAAATAAATAAATAAATAAAATAAATGAATAAATATTTTTCCTTGGGTTATCTCAATTGTATCCCGACCATTGATCCGTTAGTTCATTCCGTTAGAACGTTCGAAACTTCAGCCACATCGAAGACGATCATTGTCACAATGAAGTGTGCGTTACAAAATAAAATACAATTACAATACCCCCTATTCAGTAACTATTGCAACTAAATTAGGAACGTTCTAAAATTGTATATTTTAGATTTACGGTCTTATTTCAGCGTTATAAAATATCAACTTGGACTAAATGGAATAGGAATATACCTATCTTGGCCGGAACGTTCTTAAAAAGTTACTGAATTAGACGTATTTTGAATAATTCAGTAACTTTTAAGAACGTTCCGATCAAAATAGGTACGTTCCTATTCCATTTAGTCCAAGTTGATATTAAATAACGCTGAAATAAGACCGTAAATCTAAAATCTACAATTTTAGAACGTTCCTAATTTAGTTCCAATACTGAATAGGGGGTAATATCAAGTAACAGTTAATACACATACTACTATTCAAATATATTGTTCCCGTTATCTAAATTGTATCCGCAATGAAATGTTTCAAAAAATAATAAAACAATATGCAAATGTTTTAAATGCAGAGAATGAAATAATGTCAACATTTATTACTTATTGTATACTTTACATTTCAATTTGTTTAAGTTCGTATATGTATTTGCCCGGTGGCGCAGTGGATAGAGTCACTTTGTATTAGGATAGAGCAAGATTTAGAGAAGTGCGCGACAGATATAGTGAAAGGAAAAACGAATAAATTCCAACAATTTATTGACAAAGTAAATGGAGGTAGGAAAATAAACGGAAGCTCTTTAAAAAGGACTGTAGAGTTTAAAATGGATAGTTTAATAGGACTACCAGAGCTGTGCAAGGACGGATATCAAAATACTTCTGTAAATGACAAAGACTAAGCTATAGCACCAAATATATATGACATACAGTTTATATTTTTTTTAAATCATGATCATGGATTAGAAACAAAGACATAATCTACTGTGGAAATTTACACATAACACTCTTTTCACAATAATATCTGTCAAAAAAGAAGATGTTAAAATTTTAATGTATCTTCTGTAGGATAAAACGTGAATATATTTTCTACCACGTTGCACGGAAAAAAAATTTCAAAAAATTTCTTCAGTCAAGAATATTTTTTCATTAACAAAAGCTTTAATTAAGGTTATATTAAAAAAACCATTTTGATATACAACAGTTCAATTATTTAATGATTTTCCAGTTTTCAACATTCCACAGTTATATATCAAAATTATTTCTATACATTTTCATAAAGATAAAACAATTCACATTACACCGCAACACAATTACGAGACGACACGCAGGAATTTTCTCATGACTCCAAAGACAAACACGACATTCGGACAAAGACATTACTATTATTTAGCTCCAAAAATTTTTAATAAGATAAAAAGTGAAATAACGGACATACAGTTGATGAATAATTTGAAACACAAGAAAACAATAGAAACATGGATTAGAAACAAGGGCATTATATACTGCGGAAACATGATCAAGCTACAATAGTTTATATTTTTATTTTTATAATAGGTATATTTTATAACAAATTTTAGTTAAATACAAATTTAATATTTTTCTGTTAGATATAACGCAAAAAAAAAAAAAATTCTGCCACCTCGGTACACAGGCTCAGCCTATTGAGGTGGTGTATACCAAATAATTCTATAAAAACATGTTTCATATAACTTATTTAAATTGTACTTTTTTGTAAAATTTTTATTGTTTGTATATTGTTATATTTTCTTTGGTTTTAATAATAAAAAAAAAATATAACGAAAATAATATTCTCTCAAATTAAGATTTTTTTGTTTTATCTCAAAACAGTATTTTCTTAATTCAAATAAATTTGTTTGAATTAAGAAAATATTGTTTTGAGATAAAACAAAAAATCTTAATTTTGAGAGAATATTATTTTCGTTATATATGAAAAAATATTCTTGACTGAAGAAAACTTTTTTTCTGTGTGGAACAGGATCAGCCTAGTTAAGTGGTTTATAAAAAAAAATTCATTGTGAGAATTGGTTTTGGTTCTTCTCAATTATAAAAATCATTTCTTTTATATGAACTTACATTGTTATTGAAATCTAGGTAAGTTAAAACACTATTTAAAAATTCCAATTAATTAAATATATCGCTCGCTGTCACATTAAATATATATTAATAGAAGTAAAATAAAGTTCCTTTAATTACTTTCGGACAAATACTAATGTAGCTAAACGAATGGTTTGTGACCAACGTAAGACTCCACACTACCAAGTCACTTAATGTATTCAAATTTTGTATGGAAAATTTTCTGCATTTTCATGAAATGAGTTTGTTCAATTATTTTGTTATGAAAACTTGTTAATTCGTCAATGCCATTTTGAGAAAGTGATGCGCCTTTTCATCAATTTTAAATAAAATTTCAAATTTCGTGAGCTTGGGGTCACTTCAATATATGACAGTTAAATAAGGGGAAGCACTTATCAGATTCTGATATCCTTCAAAATCTAATGGGGTCTAAACGAGTACCTATTAGATCTACAAATTTGCAAAAGAATAGAATGTGTACTTTAGTCTATAATCGATTAAGTAGAATAAACACGCCGTGCATAGTACACACACATATACATTGCGATGAATCTTTCAGAATACAATCTCAGCATGATACTAGTTAATAATCTGTAATAAAAAAATAACCTTACAAATTCTCGAATTTAAAACTCCCCACTAAGGGTAGCGAGGATTTCACTTAGAAATCTGAATATTTAAATATCTAAAATTTATTTGAGTAACTATATACATATTGAGATAAAGTAGGTATAGACTCAGATATAGTATAGATATGGTATCTTCTTCTTCTGGGTAACAATCCTAGTATTGGTCTGCACCAAACACTCGATCTTTCCACTTAACTCTATCGTCCGCCAGTCTCTTCATCTCTTTGTAACTGCTATAGCGCACGTTACCGATTATCTGGTCTATATAGTTGTTTCTGGGGCGGCCTCTACAGTTCCCCCCATCAATCATTCCTTCGACGATGGTAAAAAGCAGGTCTGGGTGTCGGATGTTGTGGCCTATCCAAGATCACTATCCAAGGTCTGTCAAAATACATGCATAGTATATTTTGTATTTAAATATTTTCTTTGCGTGTTTTTCATGTCTGCCCCTTAAAACGCCATTGTATGTTATCTAATAGAGATTGTATTTAAAACAAATACTATGTTGAGTACATCTTTTTTAAAAGCAAATTTTTGCGCTATTAAAAAATGTACTCTTTGACAATTCTTCCTCTTCTTCTTCGTACGTCTTGCCTGAAAAAAACAGCTGGTGGCGATAAACTTATACTTACATATAATACGGTTCTGTTTTGGGTCAGTTTGATTGGTCCTCTCCTACTTCAGCCACTTACGAAAATTACAGACGGTTTCTAAAAAACATAATGTACTTTCTTTGATCTCTAGTAAATTACACATTATTGTAATAATAATGACTCACATGTCATCCATGCTTTTTTGTTATTCTTGGTTATCAAAAGATTGAAAATTTATCTATGTAAAGGTTGAGAATATACAATGCGAAAAATACAGGACATGGCGCGGTACCATGTGACGATATCAAAGTACATAGTGACGTTTAGTAGTGATACGGCACCCAGCCAACACGGCAATTACTAAACGAAACTACTTTGATGATTTCACTAGCTCCACGCCATGGTCTGAATTATTTTTCGTATGGCCTGGTCACTAGTTTGATGACGGCACATGATACCGCGCCGTGGCCTGTATTATTTGTCGTATGGCCTGGTGACTACTGTGATGACGTCACATGGTACTGCGCCGAGGCCATACGTTGTATATCTCGTTGGCCTCGGTACTGCGCCATGGCCTGTATTGTTTGTCGTATGGCCTGGTAACTACTTTGATGACGTTACATGGTACTGCGCCATGGCCTGTATTATTTGTCGTATGGTCTGGTGACTACTTTGATGAAGTCACTTGGTACCGCACCATGGCCTGTATTTTTGTCATATGGCCTGATGACTACTTATATGACGTCACATGGTATTGCGCCATGGCCTGTATTTTGTCGTATGGCCTGGTGACTACTTTGATGACGTCACATGGTACTGCGCCATGGCCTGTATCATTTGTCGTATGGCCTGGTGACTACTTTGAACACGTCACATGGTACCGCGCGTCATGGCACGTATATTTTGTATGGTATATCTTATAAAATAGATATTGCGGCGTCGAAATCTCTTTCTACATTAAAAAAAACTGAAGAAATATTACTTATCTGTAAACATCTGATTCTAGTTTCCTCTCATTTACCTTTCTTATCCTTTATTTAAATAATGTTTTGTAAAAATAAAGTAAACTGTTGGATTTCAATAATTAAATACATTAAAAAATATTAAAAAAAATAATTAATTAATGAATGAACAAGCACATAAATAAATTAATAAAGAATGGATGAATAAAATACATGAATATATAAAAATATAAATATAAATAGGTATCTATATAAATTTATAAGTATACAAATATATAAATATAATAATACATTTATATATAAATAAATAATGTTTCCAAAAAGTAGAAAACAGTCAATATTCGCCTAGGAAACAGAATGGGTGAATTTTCATCGTTAAATTGGCAATTCCCTATTATTATTTTGCCTTGTACGGCTCAGTATCCAATATCCATAGCATTATTAGCTTTTCCTGACAAAACAATCTTTGGATGGAAATTTTCAGGAAGTTAAAAATAATATATCGTAAATACGGATCTGAAATTTTCTTAGAACACAAGTCATTATACACGAATTTACGTAATATCATCTCTAGTAATATAAACAATGGTTATTATATTATTTACGTTCAGTAATAAATTACTAGATAAGTAAACAAACTTATTTTTTTATTGTTTTTTGAAACTGTATGAAAAGTTTATAGTTTATAACGTTATAAATTTTTTTTAAATTGTAATAAATTGTAAGCAATTATTCACTAACTTTACGGATACCTACACATTTTTGAAATAATTTTGAATTAATACAATAAAGTTAGCGTATCGCTTCTTTATAGTAAATATTCATTATTATTATTATTACTCTTTTTGTTGCAGATTATCACCTAGTATCATGTTGAGATTGTATTCTGAAAGTTTCATTACAATGTATCTGTGTGTATGTGTGCTATGTGCTATGTGCTGCGTGCTGTGTGCTGTGTGCTATATGCGGTGTGCTATGTACGGCGTGTTTATATTACTTTATCGATTATAGACTAAAGTACTTAAACAATTCTTTTCAAATTTTGCAAATATGTATATCTAATACTCGCTTACACCCCATAAGATTTTGAACGATATATGAATAGTGCTTCTCAATTTTTTTAACTGTCAAATATTTCAAAGAGACCCCAAACTCAGGAAACTAAAAATTTGAAATTTTTATTTTCGAATTCGTAAAAAAGGCACATCACTTTCATAAAATGGCATTGAAGAGTATTTAAGTTTTCATAATAAAATATTTAAATAAAAAATAATTTATCAAACTCATTTCATGAAAATGCTGAAAAGGAGTTTAGCGTTGGCCACAACCCACTCGTTTTTTTTTTTTTTTTTTCAAATATCACTTCTCGGGCAACTTACAGGTAGGTACTATGTCAAATATTAATTTAACACGCACCCAATAACAAGTTGCCACATTCTGGAGACTCACGATATTAATCGTCTCACGGATCCAGACTGAAAACACAATTAAAAACTGTGTCTCCACCGGGAATCGAACCCGGGACCTTTGGATCAGCAGTCAGATACCCAATCAACTGAGTCACTAAGGTCGATTTTGAGCATATTGCCTCTGATAACCTCTAGAAGCTCGTCGTAATCGGAAGCGAGGAGGATAAAAGATCCAGAAGTCGTTCACAGACCCGATGCAGTGAACTTGTTAAGTCCACTTTAGCATCTTCAATCATCAAATCCCTTTACTCTGCCCAAGACTGTCCTACAGATATGGATCCAGTTTGATTGAGTGTAGCCGCCATACTCAGTATGAGGGCAGGATGAAAAAAGAAGGTTTATTTACATCAAAACCACGATCAGTGTAAGCCGCTTAATTGGTTCTACTCCATTCCCTTAAAGCATCAGTATTCAGTGATTCTATATTAGACGTCTTTCTTACGGCACGTATTTTGACACTGCAGTTCTAGAATATAGTTCGGAGCCAAGTCGTGCAGAGCCATAAAGACAATAGACCTTAGAACACACCACAGCTCACATAACCAAGGTTGGATGAGCTGTCAAAATATAATAAATACAGCTATGTCAAGAATGTTTTGAGAAACATAATTAATTTGATAAATGTGATCAAAGGCCAATACAAAATAAACTTCTTCCTAACCCCAAATGACAAAGGTGTTGATAATATTTTTCCTGCAACCAATTTCCATTCAATTTAAGTCGCTATTATCATAAAAGACTAAACTGAACCTAACCAAAAAATTAAGAGAAATGTAGATTTATGGAGGTACCTACACAGAATGCTATTATTAAGTTGTCTTTTTTTATACCGTCCCATATAATTTTCGGTTAGGCTTAGTTAGTCTCAATGATAATAGCGACTCACGTGAGCGAGTTGCTATATGAAACATGTTGCTTTCTATGCTTTCATTAAAAAATATGACAGCTCATTTTTACCAATTTCGTCACATCAGTTGACATTGAATGCGAAATTTTAAACATAAAAAACAATATATTGTTAAAAATCTTGCAATTAGGTAGAAAAATATGTTGATATAAATATTTTATTTAAAAATGTGATCATATGGTTGACAAATGTGAATACATAATAAACTTATTCCTAACCTCAAATGGTAAGGTGCTGATATTTTTTTTCCTGAAACCAATTTCCATTCAATTTATAAAGCAAGTCGCTATTGTCTAACAAAACCTAACTGAAAATTATACGGGATGTTATACAATACGACAGTGAAATAATAGTATTATGTGTACGTCAATCTCCATTTCTGTTAATTTTCTGGTTAGGTTTAGCTAGCTTTTAATGACAATAGCGACTCGCGTGAACGAGTTGCTTTATTAATTGAATGTAAATTGGTTGCAGGAAATGTTTTATGAACACCTTTGCTATTTGAGGTCAGGAATGAGTTTATTATGTATTCGCATTTGATCACATTTTTCAAATAAATTAGTTTTCTCAATACTTTTTACGTAGTTGTATGATACATACTATTTTAAATAATAATAATAATTATTAATTGTGTTGGAAATTTTAGCGTTGAACGTCAACTTTTTTAAGGTCTCGTCATATTATTTTCGTTGTTATATGATTTTGAATACTACTTATTATTTTTTGTGCTGAAAATGATCGCTTGGTTGTGTGAGCTGTGGTGTATTCTAAGGTCTAGTCATAAAGACCACCAAGCACACTTTATAATCCATTAAGTCAACCTCAAGCAGTGCAGCTCGTTTCAATGAGTGTTGTTATGTACATAACGTATTTTTTCGATTCCATAGATAAACCTCGCAGCATTGACAATCTATTGTGTTCAAATTTAGGCAACATGGCATATGAGTGGGTACCTATACAGCATATAATAATACAGCATCGATAATCCAAACTGGAAAGTATGAATCTATTTTTTTTTCTCCAACGATGGCAATAACAGTGGTAAGAACTTATCTGTGCTGTTTCGCAGCCAGTGCCCCGTTCCACCATCGTACTTTTCAACTTTGCGCTTTGCACTTTGCTATTCGTCGGCTTGTTTTCGTTCCACCATTACATTTTTTTGCAAAGTTAAAGTTGCAATTTGCAAAGCGAAAAGTAGACGCCTATTGCAAAGCAAATAAGCCGTTCTGTTCCACCATCGCTACTTTTCATAAAAAACTTTGCAAACCTTGCGAATGAATTGAAAAGAATATTTTGACATTTCAAATTTGCCAATCGTCGAGTTGTGAAAGTAAAAGTTGTTTGTTTAGAATTTTTGAGTAAATTTATTATAAAATAAATTATTGTTAAAAAGGGATGAGGAAGACAGGGTTGGAAGAAATTATAGAGAAAGGATAAATTTCGAAAATATTTTACCCACACAGTTCCTCGAATACTTTCGCATAAATAGCACTCAGTGTGAATATGTCTTGATTAAGTACACGATTTCTTCTGATTTTTTTAGGTAATTTAAACTATGTTTATGTGATTATTATGTCCCCTTTTTCTAAGTTTATATGATTATTTCACTACTCATTTACACATATTTTAAGGTACAGAACAGCACTAAGAGAAGCAAATGATTGTATCCTCAACAGCAAATAATTCAGTGAAGCACCTGTTGTTTCACTGTATTAGTGATAGTGTCACTAATTACTCCAAAAATAACTCCTTTCTTTTCATTAATTATCTCCAACACGGCTATTTTTTTCTTAATATTGTCTTTCCGGCTCATTTTCTAACAACAACAACGAAATCACAGAACCGACAAGAACGAACGGTGTCAAATGATCGTGTACGCTACGCGCGAAACACTCGGTACTACTAAGTTATCACTAGGTGTCGCTAGCGTCAATCGAAAAGACTTTGTAAATATTTGGCGACGCCGCAAAGTGACCATTTTTTTTTCGTGGAATGCGAACGCTTTGCACTTTGCGTAATTCTCAAATCGCAAAGCGAAAAGTGAAAAGTTGAAAAGTACAATGGTGGAACGGAGCACTGGTTGATCTATTTTGTGTGAGTCCATATGCTCGCTACTGTCCGTGTGCCTCTTCAAGGTCTCATTGGACATGCGGACTTAGTGATCTCGAAGAACAATTATAAAGCCTTCAAACGATTTTGCCATAGATACGGTGCTTTATTATCCGAAGATTCTCACTGACTCTTTGTTTCCAGGGATCTTAGTCACTTCTCTGATGCCCTATATATCTGAAGTCGCCGACAGTCCGCAGGTGTGAATCTCGATTTGCACTTGCTGATTGTTCTTATTGCACCATGGTTGCCAAGATTGCTAATCTAGAGGGCTCCATGAGCTACTCTTCGTGCCATGCATTGTTTTTGTTGTTGTTCATTCTAGCGTTCTGCGAAGGGGCCGTTGACGGTCCCCATATGCGGAGCGGGTGGTGGTGGTTGGATTAGCGATTTGTTGAGGTAATGATTGTGAGTGCAGAGTGTTGAGATTGTGTGCCTATTTAAAATAGAACGAGCAACAATCACCTAGTTCATAATTGCTTATATTATCACTAAATATTATTAATTTTTAGCCCTAGAACAGGATTTCATAGTTGAGCAGCAGTAATCTACTCATTGTTGTCATTGCAAATATGGTGTGGTTAAAAATAAATAAATATGTCTTCATCGCAATTTCGGCTTGAGTAATGCTTTATCCAATGAGCAATAAAACATATCTGTATTACGGTTCGCCCTCCCTCTATGTCAATAATTTATCTATCTATCAAAATGACATCAGGGAAAATTGATTCCTTCTTCTCAGCATCAGTTTTCACATTTATCACGGATGCTGAAACGGCCCCCATAAAATCCAACGACGATGAAAGACAGTAAAAGCTTTGGGGTTCATTTGGCAGTCGTATACTTATATTTCCCATCATAGTTGGGTTTATTAAAAAAATAATACGATAAAAATATTTTATATGCTACGTTTGTGGACGAAATCAAAAGACAAGTGCATATAAAATTAAATAAATCCAATTGCATCAAATTGTTAAAACTTTTATATATCTCAGCAGAGTTTTAAAATTATTGTTTATAATACTGAGAAATAAATAGAAAAAAAAACGATTACATAGTCATCAAGCAAATAAATATGATTTTCTTTTGGGAAAATTTTAAATCATCGAGTTTTCTTATTTGAATTTTTTTGTTTTCTTAATATTTTGAGAAAATGTTTACTTACTTAAGGTCGTATTACGGGAGTTATTTGAGGAAAATATAAGAAAAAGGTTTTGTAAGCAGTATTCTCGCAGTACGGGACCTTACCTTCTTCTTATATTTTTCTCAAATAACTCCCATAATACGACCCTTAGTATTTTGTTTAAATTTTGGATATTTAGTATAATTTGAAACCGATAGTATGAAATAAAAAAATGCGTAAAATAATTAAAATAATACTAGCAAATTTAATTAAAAATTTACGACAAAGTTAACTTTGATAATAATAAGGTCAATTCCTTTTAAATAATCGTTATATTCTTAATTCTTGAATATTTTAATAGACGCATAATATTAACCTACATTTATTTATTTATTTATTTTATTTTTATTTTTATTTATTTCTATCCAAAAATATACAGTATATATGAGATACAAAATATCTTAAGATAATATAAGCTTATTCATAGATAGTTAACATACAAAGTAAATATAAGTTATTTCATTTCAATAAATATCAATTTACCACTTCACTGGAGCTTACATAGTTTAAGCCATATCTTTTTGTTTGTATCTTTGTTACTAGCCCCCTCACTAGGCATAGCATGTGCTAAGGTGAGCTAGTTTTATGTTATTGTCTATTACGTTGTTTATTTATAGATACATTTACATATAATATAAGTACATGTACATACATACGCTACGCATTCAAACGTATGCATTTTTCCTTCTAAATACAATATTTAATTTGAGTCATGCACACACAACCAAAATTTGTGGAAATAAATTATTTGTCTATTCTGTTGTTTGTAATAGTGCATTTACATTTTATTTGGAAGAATTATTTCCTTAAGGATTTTTTCATCTATTTCATAAACCCATCTTAGTGATAGTTTTTTAAATTCTTTTGCATTACTGATGTTTTTAATATTTGTTGGTAAACTATTGAAAAGTTTTGTTGAAAAATATCGTACACTACGTTGTCCAAAAGTTGTTTTAATATATGGTATATTTAAGGTATTTGTTGTACTTAATCTAGTGTGTTTATATTGTTGTGAGCTAGTATATTGGTCTTCTCTTTTTAGCTTGTATATTAGCAGATTTTTTGCATATATTTTTATAATTGTTGGAACTTTGAATTTAGTAAAAATCTCTTCAGTATTCGTTCGAATAGGTACCTTAAGTATAACTTTTATAATAGCTTTTTGGGCTATGTCTATTTTCTTTATTATTGTTGGCGTTGCACTTCCCCATCCAATAATTCCATATTCCATTATTGAATGACAAAGAGCATAGTATATATTTTTCAAATGTTTTAGGTCCATAACATTTCTGATTGATTTAAAGAAGTATATTAATCTATTCATTTTAGATGTCACGCAGTCAATGTGATAGTCCCATCTCAAGTTTTCATCAAATATAATTCCTAGATATTTCATGCTCTCTGTTCGTTCAATGATCGGGCAGTTACATGTTGGTTGATCACTTAAGTTTTCGGTACAGTAATCATGAATTCTTAGTTTATGTTCGTCACTAGGTTTATTTCGGGAGGTTATGCTGTATGCAATGTATTTTGTTTTGTTTGTATTTAGTGCCAGAGAGTTCCTGTCAAGCCATTTTTTTACTTCTGTCAATTCCGTTTCAGCCATTTTATATACTTTTTTCCAAGTTTTTACGTAATAGATGAAAACTGTGTCATCAGCATAACTGATGATATGTCCTTTTGTGGGAATATTGCATAGGGCATAGGTCATTCATATATATAAGAAACAGGATAGGCCCTAATACAGGCACACCACAGTTAATTGTTAGGTTTTTGCTTATGTGCTTTCCCACTTTTACACATTGCTTTCTGCATGTCATGTAATTTTTGAGAATTTTTAGGGAAGTATCTTTTACACCAATGTTTACACATATACCCAAACATTGAATATTATTCCCTAGCGGGAGTCAACGATGTTTTTTACTAAATTTATATCTCAATAGAGACGAAGCCGGAATATATGTTTGTAAAAGAACTGGCAAATCAAGGAAGAACCAGGAAAATTTGTTTTTATAAGTGAACTCAATAAAAAGGCATAAATGGTGAACATAACGCAAACGTTTAAAGTGGTCACTTAAATCAGCCGATGACAATTCGTACACCATGTAGGTGTCTTGATTTTCCGGGTCTCTAAATACATATGTAAGTATATTCCAACATCGTCTCTATTGAAAGATAAAATTTGTCAAAAATGGTATTCTGGCTTCTTAATCATATAATTCTCTCAGTTTATAAATACAATAATGGGTCTGATTCAGAAAATGCACTAGAATTTTAAAGAAAATGTCCAGTTTGGTCATTTCAAGTATTTTGTGCTATTATGAAGATTATAAATTCAATAAAAGTAGTTTAATATGATGAAAATATCAAATAAACATCACTAGTGTATTATTTTACTTATTTTTTTTTATTTGGGACACTTACAGACATTGACAATCGCATTAAAGAAAGCATATCTTATATAATGTCACCTTATAAACAACACATCAACATAAATTCTCCTCTCTACTCAGAATCAATAGCATTCTTTTTTAAATACCTCTCTTGTGTTGGAGAAGATATCAACAACATAATATTATGTTGGAGTTGCTGTGACTATTGTATGTAAATACGGCACATGCGATACAACGGATTAAAAAATGATATGTTAGATTTACAGAACCCTATGTGAAACCCCATGTATTATAAATAGATATAGTTTAAAGTGATAGTTCTGCCCCCCTAGACAACGTGTCATTTAACTCAAGAAAAGAAATAAGAAAATCAATGTATGGAAGTGACAATTGTCACGAGTTGTGAGATGAGTTGTCTTTTTTTGAGCTAATGAGCTAAATGGCACGTTTTCTAGGGAGTTGGTGAATACATTTTTGTTTTAAATGACTTTAATGTTGATTTAAATTTTAATTCGTCTTCGAAATTGAACCCAATAGCACAAATTATTTTTCATTGAATGGATTTCATATGAATTGAATAACGATTTTGTACTTACCTACCTATAATCATTCGTTATCAAATAATTACCAAGCAGTATCAAATTTTAAAAGGAATTTTCATAAACGCCCTCATATAAAACCGAGCTGTCAAAAACGTTTTTTAACGTACAGTCATAGCTGGCCACATAATTGGACGTAATAAATTATAACGGTAATATGATAAACGGTGCTATATGTAATTACAATGGAAAATCGTATTTTTTTTTGACATTTATTTCTACAAATTGCCATTCGTGAAACTGTAAATTAGGTAGATATTATGTGAGTAATAATTATGGATTTGACATTACCTTTCTACGCGTTTGCTAAAAATAATTTTGATAAATCTTTTTCACTTTTTAATACTACTTGATAACAAGTATCTCTTAAAATTAATTCGAACCGTATGATCCTAATTTTCTTGAAAAAGATTTGATCAATATTTTACTGATCAATAATAAGTTTAATAAAAGAAACCATGGCTGTTTTAATGTATTTTTACACCCATTTCTTTAACTTCACGTGTCTGTCTATCTGTACTGGATTTTTGAAATCGATTTTACACTAATTTCTTGACCAGTTAGAAATCTGAAGAAACAAAAAATTTGTATCCTCTATGACAATGTATATTGAACAATGTTTGATCTTCATTCAATTAATTTGATATTTTGATTCATACATTCATACCATCACGCCATATCCCTTACGGGGTAAGCAGAGAGAACCGAGCGCCATACTCCTCTATTTTGCACACATTCCTAGCTTCCTTTACATCCATGCATCGTCTCATACATGCTCGTCGATTATTCAAGCTTCTTATATTTCCTTCTTTCAAAATATCATTCACATGGTCATGCCATCCCTTTCTGGGGCGGCCCCTACTATTCATTCCGTCTCTCACACCCATGTATATTTTTTCGGTCAGTCGTTCATCATTCATTCTTTCAATATGTCCAAGCCACCTCAAGGAATTCACTTTCATTTTACTTATAATACCTACTGTTCTTCATCTTGCATTCAATCGAACTATTTTATATTTCATATAAAGTAAATAAAGCTATGCGTTTCTAGACTGAAATTTGAATGATATTCGATTAAATGCAATAATGCAACTACTGTCGATTTGTTCAAGATAATTTGTTTCTCTTAACATATCGACAAATTATCAAGCCAAAATACGCGAGATTTGTATGTCAGGTCTATATTTTTCATAGTTTCGTGGCTTTCGTAACTCAGTTGGTAGGGTATCTGGCTGCTGATCCAAAGGTCCCTGGTTCGATTCCCGGTGGCGACAAAGTTTTTAATTGTATTTTCAGTCTATATCTGTGGAACGGTAAATATTGTAAGTCTCCAGAATGTGGCAACTTGTTATTGGGTGCGTGTTAAATTAATATTTGACATAGTACCTGTTAGTTGCCCGAGAAGTCATACAATAAAATAAAATAAAACTGTTTAAAGTAGATTTGACTACAAATAAATAAAAATTACAAATTAAAAGTATTTAAATCCCTGTTCTTACATTGGCTTGTATACGGGTAACATGCTCTAAAAAAGGTACATTTTTAATAAAGTAAATCTATAAAAATAATATCGTAGATACTTCCTCTCAAAGTTCTTGAATTTGAGATGATTTTAATCTCTGTCTCTCAAATTTCCTCTGTATTTCGCTTCGGCAGAATATTTTCGACAACTTTATGTCCAGACGAGTACGTATTATTAAAAACCGATAATGTGGCATTGAATAAATCCTATATATTGGATATTTCCGTTGATATGGGAGAACCCCAAGTCTTGTGCAGACATCGGAGATTCCTGTTTTCGATATTCCCTCGACTGAAACGTTAGAAAACCCTACTTCATGTCAATACTTCCAGATGGAATAGGAAACGACGAAAATTAAGGACGCTCTCGAGAAAGAACTCCATCGTATTAATACGACTTCACTTAAATCCAACATCGACATGATTTCAAAATTAAACAATACCAAAAGGTTCTTGTAATATCAATACACTACTGCCCAATTTAACCAAAGCTTCTTTGCTTAAAGATACTACATATGTAAGAACTAAAAAAATACTTTCTCATGAAAACTTGACACAAAGGAAGTTTCATCATCTGCATACACACATAAGGCGTCAGGTACCTCCTAACCCTGTGAAGCCAATTTCCATACCTCAAGTGACTTTACTAAGTATAAACTGTCATTTCATCAATCTGGATCTAGTAATATACATATTTTTTATAGAATATGTATTTATTTATTTGTCTTTTTGTATATAATATAAACAAATATAATGCACACTACACTGGCTGTCTCTTTTCCGTTGTTTTTTTTTTCAATTTCTAACAACAGACCAGATAGCAAAGTATAACAAAAGAATGAAAACAAAGAAAATATACATTTCATTTCGAATATTTTTATTATTGCATATGCGCAAACCTTGGATTTTTTTCCCTGTCGGGAGTCAAAGATATTTTTTAACAGATTTTTAATTATCTCAATAGAGATGAAGTTGGAATATTAATTGTAGGAGATTGATTTGATTTCCCAGTTCTCCTACAATTAATATTCCAACTTCATCTCTATTGAGATAATTAAAATACATTTCATTTCATTAAATAAGACAAATATTATAACCAAAAAATAACATCATAGCAAAAAAGGATTCGGAAAGAATAAGGAGAGAAAATCAGGTTAGACGACGTTATAAACAGACTTAGACTATTCCATAGTCTTGCTGATTGTACTTCGAACGACGAGCTGAAAAAACTTGTGTTTTAGACAGGGATGGATAGTGTCGTACGTTCGGCAGCTCGGAGTGGTTCAGTCCATGATTGGATAAATGAGTGAATTTGTTTTATATTAAGTCCCATTTTCTTTTTTTCGTTTACCTATAGTACAATCTTGGTCCTTGTGGTGAACGAAATCGGTCGGAACTGGATTCCAACCCGAGACCTCTGAATTCCAGCGATGACTTCTCACTCCATTATTGCGTATCTTAAGCGAAGACACTGTAAGAATGAATAGTTAGTATGTAAGTAAAAATGAATCGTTATTTTTATTTTTACATACATATTCACTTTGAAACGACTCTCGGAATGAGATAGTAGCAATACAAATTGTAGTATGTATTGGCATTTGTTTAAAGGAACGAAAATCCTCTCAAAATAAAGGAAAAATGTCACGGGGCTAAAGTCGCGAAGGGGATGAATATTTATCTATCGACATTAACATTGGAAAACAATTATTCAGAACATTTAATTCTATTTTTATACGGAGACGATTTCTTTTGGTTCTGTGTTGTGACGGCAGCCATTAATATGAATGTAACACAGAACTACAAATATTTTCTTAGAAACAATTATTTTCACTCTAATTGTTACATATACGAAGAATTCGAATAATAATTCTCGACGAGAACAAAAAAGTAAAAAGTATTCCACCAATTAAAACCTCATTAAAACTGCTACCACAAAACACATCGTCACAAAAATACAAAAAAACACATAACAGCATGGATATACAGCACCGGTTCAGAACAAATCAATAACATAATTACACCCAATCAAATAGAATTAACTTAAATTTTTTTCTCAATAACAATTTAATGTATAAGTTAATATATATATATATATACATACATATATATATATATATATATATATATATATATATATATATATATATATATATATATATATATATATATATATATATATATATATATATATATATATATATATATATATATATATATATATATATATATATATATATATATATATATATATATATATATATATATATATATATATATATATATATATATATATATATATATATATATATATATATATATATATATATATATATATATATATATATATATATATATATATATATATATATATATATATATATATATATATATATATATATATATATATATATATATATATATATATATATATATATATATATATATATATATATATATATATATATATATATATATATATATATATATATATATATATATATATATATATATATATATATATATATATATATATATATATATATATATATATATATATATATATATATATATATATATATATATATATATATATATATAATGTACTGTCTATGTCACACAACTGTTGTTATGAACACCTCTGCACAGGACTTCCTAGTGAGGTGTTCATTGTATTCTATCAATAACAATACTTATCATTAAATAATACACATACAAACATATGTAACTTCTAACTCTAGTATGTAATTGTTTTTGTAACTTCAACATTGTGTTGTTTATAATAAATAAATAAATAAATAAATAAATAAATAAATAAATAAATATATAAATTTATAAATAAATAAATACATAAATAAATAAATAAATAAATAAATAAATAAATAAATAAATAAATAAATAAATAAATAAATAAATAAATAAATAAATAAATAAATAAATAAATAAATAAATAAATAAATAAATAAATAAAAAATAAGTAAGTCGTTGAATCAGTCTTTCTCAAAGTGGGCGATAACGCCCCCTTGTGGGCGTTGGAGACCTAGAGGGGGGCGTTAAGGAGCCGAGAAATAAATATTGTTTCTTTTTATTTGATTAAAATATTATAAATTTGCGTTTTAATTGCTCTTACTGGTAAAAATTTCTAGTTTAGAATGTAAGTTTAAACACCAGAACCGACTAATATAGCACACTATAACTAAATTAATTAAAGTTATTAAACTGTGGTTTCTAAGTTTTAAGAATGTAAAAAAAATTGGGGGCGCTGAAAAATTATTGATTTTCAAAGGGGGCGGTAAAAGATTTTTTTTTTTTTTTATTGAAACCAAACAAAATATAACAATATAGTTACAAACAATAAAAATATTACAAAAAAGTACAATTTAAATAAGTTATATGAAACATTTTTACTCTCCACACTATGGAATAGGGGAGAGTCATGATTTCGCAAAATTTAAGCGTATTTTTTTTACATCAATTTCTCAATGGGTATCATGTAGAGAATGCACACTATGAGTTTCGTCGTGATGTGTTTGTGTGTATGGCGTATACGCTGTACGCCGTACGCCGTACGCCGTAGCATTTATCTTTTTTGTGTCCTCTCTACAGCCCAAACTATAAGTCTGATCGACTTCATATTAACATCATATGTGTAAAGTGCAAAGACCTAGAGCTGATTAGTTTTCCATAGACAACTTTTGATTTCTTCTCTATGAATTCATCATTTACGTTGTTTTTTTTTTGTGTCCTCTCTGCAGCCCAAACTATAAGTCCGATTGACTTCATATTGATATCACATGTGTTAAGTCCATAAACTTAGAGCTGATTAGTTTTTCATAGACAACGGTTCATTTTTTCCCAATGTTTCTTTATGATTTCATCTATTAAAACTGAAAAAATGCTCTCACGACCTGGAAATTAGAGATATTTTAATTTGGTTTCAACTATTTATACAACACCAAGAATCTTCATAAAATTGTATTCAAAGTTGGTCAATGTTAAAAGAAAAATATTCAACGGTTTCAAAAATTATATTTTATTTAATGGATATTTGTATGAAACTTATATGTAACAAGAGAATTATTTTATATTTGGCAATGATCAGTTCATTGATTTCATATTGATAGAAGAATATTAATAGCTTGAACTTAGAACTGATTAGCTTTTCATACATATCATATAATTTCTTCATATGATATCACGTGTAAACATTGTCAAAATGCTCTAACGCTCTTTGAAACAAAATTTATCTGCTTTTTTTAAAATATTTCATACAACATAAGCAGTCTTCACTATACTGCATTAATAGTTTGTCTATCTTAACATAAAAATATACTATCGGAAGAAAATTTATATTCCTGGTAGTAACATTTAGTATGAATAAAAATGTAAATGAATAAAAATGTAATTAGATAAATTTCTATGTATGGAAACGTTTAGTAATTTGATTTCATGTTATAATGTAAAGAGCTTGAACATAGAACTGATTAGCTTTCCATAAATAACAAAAAAAATCTTCATATGATATCACCTGTCAAAATTTGGAAAATGCTCTCGCGTTCTTTAGAACAAAATTTATCTGCTTTTTTTAAAATATTTCATACAACATAAGCATTCTTCACTATACTGCATTAATAGTTTGTCTATCTTAACATAAAAATATACTATCGGAAGAAAATTTATATTCCTGATAGTAACATTTAGTATGAATAATAATGTAATTAGATAAATTTCTATGTATGGAAAAGTTCAGTAATTTGATTTCATGTTATAATGTAAAGAGCTTGAACATAGAACTGATTAGCTTTCCATAAATAACAAAAAAAATCTTCATATAATATCACGTGTCAAAATTTTGAAAATGCTCTCGCGTTCTTTAAAACAAAATTTATCTGCTTTTTTTAAAATATTTCATGCAACATAAGCATTCTTCACTATACTGCATTAATAGTTTGTTTATCTTAACATAAAAATATACTATCGGAAGAAAATTTATATTCCTGATAGTAACATTTAGTATGAATAAAAATGTAATTAGATAAATTTCTATGTATGGAAACGTGTAGTAATTTGATTTCATGATATAATGTAAAGAGCTTGAACATAGAACTGATTAGCTTTCCATAAATAACAAAAAAATTCTTCATATGATATCACCTGTCAAAATTTGAAAAATGCTCTCGCGTTCTTTAAAACAAAATTTATCTGCTTTTTTTAAAATATTTCATACATCATAAGCATTCTTCACTATACTGCATTAATAGTTTGTCTATCTTAACATAAAAATATACTATCGGAAGAAAATTTATATTCCTGATAGTAACATTTAGTATGAATAATAATGTAATTAGATAAATTTCTATGTATGGAAAAGTTCAGTAATTTGATTTCATGTTATAATGTAAAGAGCTTGAACATAGAACTGATTAGCTTTCCATAAATAACAAAAAAAATCTTCATATAATATCACGTGTCAAAATTTTGAAAATGCTCTCGCGTTCTTTAAAACAAAATTTATCTGCTTTTTTTAAAATATTTCATACAACATAAGCATTCTTCACTATACTGCATTAATAGTTTGTTTATCTTAACATAAAAATATACTATCGGAAGAAAATTTATATTCCTGATAGTAACATTTAGTATGAATAAAAATGTAATTAGATAAATTTCTATGTATGGAAACGTTCAGTAATTTGATTTCATGTTATAATGTAAAGAGCTTGAACATAGAACTGATTAGCTTTCCATAAATAACAAAAAAAATCTTCATATGATATCACGTGTCAAAATTTTGAAAATGCTCTCGCGTTCTTTAAAACAAAATTTATCTGCTTTTTTTAAAATATTTCATACAACATTAGCATTCTTCACTATACTGCATTAATAGTTTGTTTATCTTAATATAAAAATATACTATCGGAAGAAAATTTATATTCCTAGTAGTAACATTTAGTATGAATAAAAATGTAATTAGATAAATTTCTATGTATGGAAAAGTTCAGTAATTTAATTTCATGTTATAATGTAAAGAGCTTGAACATAGAACTGATTAGCTTTCCATAAATAACAAAAAAAATCTTCATATGATATCACCTGTCAAAATTTGAAAAATGCTCTCGCGTTCTTTAAAACAAAATTTATCTGCTTTTTTTAAAATATTTCATACAACATAAGCATTCTTCACTATACTGCATTAATAGTTTGTCTATCTTAACATAAAAATATACTATCGGAAGAAAATTTATATTCCTGATAGTAACATTTAGTATGAATAAAAATGTAATTAGATAAATTTCTATGTATGGAAACGTTCAGTAATTTGATTTCATGTTATAATGTAAAGAGCTTGAACATAGAACTGATAAGCTTTCCATAAATAACAAAAAATTTCTTCATATGATATCACGTGTCAAAATTTTGAAAATGCTCTCGCGTTCTTTAAAACAAAATTTATCTGCTTTTTTTATAATATTTCATACAACATAAGCATTCTTCACTATACGGCATTAATAGTTTGTCTATCTTAACATAAAAATATACTATCGGAAGAAAATTTATATTCCTGGTAGTAACATTTAGTATGAATAAAAATGTAATTAGATAAATATCTATGTATGGAAAAGTTCAGTAATTTGATTTCATGTTATAATGTAAAGAGCTTGAACATAGAACTGATTAGCTTTCCATAAATAACAAAAAAAATCTTAATATGATATCACGTGTCAAAATTTTGAAAATGCTCTCGCGTTCTTTAAAACAAAATTTATCTGCTTTTTTTAAAATATTTCATACAACATAAGCATTCTTCACTATACTGCATTAATAGTTTGTTTATCTTAATATAAAAATATACTATCGGAAGAAAATTTATATTCCTGGTAGTAACATTTAGTATGAATAAAAATGTAATTTGATAAATTTCTATGTATGGAAAAGTTCAGTTATTTGATTTCATTTTATAATGTAAAGAGTTTGAACATAGAACTGATTAGCTTTCCATAAATAACAAAAAATTTCTTCATATGATATCACGTGTCAAAATTTTGAAAATGCTTTCGCGTCCTTTAAAACAAAATTTATCTGCTTTTATTAGAATATTTCATACAACATAAGCATTCTACACCATACTGCAATAATAGTTTGTCTATCTTAACATAAAAATATACTATCGATAGAAAATTTATTTTCCTGGTAGTAAAATTTAGTATGAATAAAAATGTATATAATAAGATAAATTTCTTATGTATGGGAAAGTTCAGTAATTTAATTTCATGTTATAATGTAAAGAGCTTGAACATCGAACTGATTAGCTTTCCATAAATAACAAAAATTTCTTCATATGATATTACGTGTCAAAATTGTCAAAATGCTCTAACGTCCTTTAAAACAAAATTTATCTGCTTTTATTAAAATATTTCATACAACATTATAATTCTTCACCATACTGCATTAATAGTTTGTCTATCTTAACATGAAAATATACTATCGTTAGAAAATTTATATTCTTGGTAGTAAAATTTAGAATGAATAAAATATTTCTTTGTCAATATTTGTGGTGTGGAGAGTTTAGTGTTGGCCACAACCCACTCGTTTTTTATAGGATTATTTGGTATATACCACCTCACTAGGCTGAGCCTGTACCGAGGTGGCAGATTTTTTTTTTTTTTGCGTTATATCTGACAGAAAAATATTAAACTTGTATTTAACTAAAACTTGTTATAAAATATACCTATTATAAAAATAAAATATAAACTATTTATTATTATTTATTCTTCAGATTGGTCACATTTCAATTTGGTCAAGAGCCAATCATGAAAATTTCATCAAAATCTTCAATTTTGACTTCAGTGATAATCATTCCTTACCACATTATCTGATTTAAATGATTTATTTTTTAATAGTAAGGGAGTGCTTCAGAGGTGAATTTCGTCAAATTCTGACGATGAAAGAAAAAATATCACACTCTTCAATTTGCAAAGTCGTCTGCAATTAATAATAATTATTTACCACGTCGCGTCGTCAGAATTCGATGATTCCGTTTTCATAAGAAAGAGATTACTTCTGGGGTGGTTCCATCTGAACTGAGTCAAGAGATTTGATGATGGGAATCATGAGATATCATGAAACTCGTCAATTTGCGAAGAATTTGAATATATTGTATAGGCGAATTGTATGAAAAATAATATTACTACAAACATACATACCACCATGTCCCTTGTGGGGTAGGCAGAGAGAATCTAACATTTGTTCTATCCTGACACACATTAATTTTGACGTCTAATATGAAAGATTATTTTAGACAAAAACTGGTGCCTAGTATTAAAAATAGCTAATGTTTTAGAAATAACATATGTATTGTAACGAAATACCGCTACAATTATATGACAAAGTATACAATAGCAATTGAAAATGCACTGCTATTCGCGAAAAATTAAACGTTGCACCGCTATAGGCTTTGCAGTCATAAAAATCTGGCATTATTCAGTAAAAATCATCACTGGCATTATTCCAAAATCGATTGTTCATATAAACGAATAGGATACTAGGGTGTTAATATAAACGAGTAGGGCCACTTACACTTACTACCCTACCCTATCATGACACACATTTAAAAATTTAAATATTAATTTGATGACTAAGTTAATTTTGATTTATTAATTCATGTATTTTTTTTATTTATTTATTATTTTTATTGTATTTATTTATTCATTCACAATTCATTAGTTAATTAATTCATTCATTTATTCATTTACTTATTAATTAATTTATTTGTTTTATTTATTTGTTCATTTATTTATTAACTTATTGAATAAATATTTTTTTAATTATTTATTTATTTGTTTATTTATTTGTTTATTTATTTATTTATTACTTAATTTATTTATTTATTTACTTTTTTTTTAATTAATTAATTTATTTATGTACTTATTTATTTATTTATTTATTTATTTATTATTTATTTTTTTTTTTTTTTTTATTTATTTATTTATTTATTTATTTATTTATTTATTTATTTATTTATTTATTTATTTATTTATTTATTTATTTATTTATTTATTTATTTATTTATTTATTTATTTATTTATTTATTTATTTATTTATTTATTTATTTATTTATTTATTTATTTATTTATTTATTTATTTATTTATTTATTTATTTATTATTTATTTATTTTTTCATTTAGCTTGAGGGCCTATTTAAATAAACCAACAAGTATAAAGAGATTAATACATCAAATTTAAAATCAAAGTACAACATACATAATAATATTAATTATTATCAATTATATACAACTTAAATTTGAAATAAAAGTGCAACAAGCATAATAATATTAATTATTAATCAAATAATGAAATACTCTTGGTGAAATTAAGTTCAAGTTATTTTTTTGTTTAATTATTTTTATTTATACTATGTGAAGATGTGAACGATATTCTGAAAGACGGGAATTTAAGAAGGGTGAACAACATAGAAACACCGTGAAGGAAAATTGGAAAATTGATCAATGAATCCAATGGTTGGAAGAATTTGCCTTATGGCAATTAAATATGTCGGCCTTCGTGGCTCAGTTGGTTAGTTATCTGATCCAAGGATCCTGGGTTCGATTCCCGGTGGAGACACAGTTTTTAATTGTGTTTTCAATCTGGATCTGTGAGACGATTAATATCGTAAGTCTCCAGAATGTGGCACTTGTTATTGCAGGTGCGTGTTCAATTAATCTTTGACATAGTTCCTGTTAGTTTCCCGAGAAGTAATTTAATAAAAAATAAAACTATATATATATTTTTAAATAATTAATATTTTTATAAATCATGTTAAAATTTTTAAAAAATATTGTCATTTCACAGCATTAATTTACATGTACTAAGTACATTGAGAGATGGAAGGCAAGCATGTAGAATTTTTTTTAAAGAATATTTTCTAATTACAAATATTATTTAGTAATGTGTATGTGTTTGGAAAGGAAGATGATTGCTAATAACTTCCTAAGAAATCGTTTTTATTTATGAGAATAAATAAATTAAATTAATGAAATAAATTATTTTTTATATGTAGGTAATTATTATTACATTCATTTATGCAGATTATTTATCTTACATTCATTTATCTTACATTCATTTATCATTTATCATTTATCATTTATCATTTATCATTTATCATTTATCATTTATCATTTATCATTTATCATTTATCATTTATCATTTATCATTTATCATTTATCATTTATCATTTATCATTTATCATTTATCCTTTATCATTTATCATTTATCATTTATCATTTAATATTCATTTATCATTTATCATTTATTATTCATTTATCATTTATCATTCATTCATTTATCTTACATTCATTTATCTTACATTCATTTATCTTACATTCATTTATCATTCATTTATCTTACATTCATTTATCATTCATTTATCTTACATTCATTTATCATTCATTTATCTTACATTCATTTATCATTCATTTATCATTCATTTATCTTACATTCATTTCATGCAGATGGGTCGATGGCAGAGCGGTTAGCGCGCTGGACTTGTAATCCAGTGGTCGCGAGTTCGAATCCTGCCTCAACCGATTTCGTTCACCTATAGCACAAGCATTGACGCTTATTTTAGAGAACGTAGGAATATGTATATGTACTTGTTTAATAAGGACATATTCATTTTATTTAAAAAAATATTTTCAAATCATCAAATGTCGAATTTCTCTAACATTATTTTTGTAAATTAATTTCCATTGTAAGCGTTGTCTTATCCTTTGTTTTGAGAACTGTTGAAGTCGACATCGCCGTGGTAAATAATGATTGAGAATAGAATTGATTTTTTTTTCTTTTTATTAAAGATTAAAGTATTTTCAACATAAAAAAAATACTCATTATGGACTTCATGATGTTTTTCTTGTCATCGTGTCTAATGACCGATTTAAATACAATCACAAATAGGTACATCTTAAGAACGATTCAATAATTCCTCGAAAACTGGAAATGTGAGCTGAATTTAAATTTCAGACATATTTTTCCTGAAGTAAGTCAATATTTCAAGACCATCACAGAGAGTAGACAAATAAATTATTCAAAACAGACCCTATGATTTATCTAATCCTGAAACAAAGTAACGTACGTATATATGTAAGAACACATTTTAGTTTAATATACATAAATATTTCAGTAAAATTTACATAAATATTTCAGTAAAATTTACATAAATATTTCAGTAAAATTAACATAAATACTTAAGTAAAATTTACATAAACATTTCAGCAAAACGTGTATAAATATTTCAGTGAACGAATATATATGTAAGAAAACATAATAATTTATTTCAGAATACATAAATATTTAAGTAAAACGTACATAAATATTTCAGTAAAACGTACATATGTATATATTTTAGTAAAACGTACATAAATATTTTAGTTTAATATACATTAATATTTCAGTAAAGTTTACATAAAAATTTCAGTAAAATTTACATAAATGTTTCAGTAAAATTTACATAAACATTTCAGCAAAACGTCCATAAATATTTCAGTAAAACGAATATATATGTAAGAACACATAATAATTTATTTCAGAATATATAAATATTTTAGTAAAACGTACATAAATATTTCAATAAACGTACATATATATGTATTTTAGTAAAACGTACATAAATATTTCAGTAAACGTACATATATATATTGTAGTAAAACGTACATAAATATTTCAGTAAACGTACATATATATTTTAGTAAAACGTACATAAATATTTTAGTTTAATATACATAAATATTTCAGTATAATTTACATAAATATTTCAGTAAAATTTACATAAATATTTCAGCAAAACGTGCATAAATACTTCAGTAAAACGTGCATAAATATTTCAGCAAAAGGTGCATAAATATTTCAGTAAAATTTACGTAAATATTTCATATTTTTTTTATATTCGTGGATATTTTATTATATTTTTTTCAGACCTTACCAAAACTATTGTTTTGATTCTTGTATTAGATTCCTACTGTATCAACTTATATTGTACCTATATCAGATATTATCATACTTGTAAAAATGATTTTTGAATGAATAAAAAAAAAGTAATTGAGTGTGAGGCGAGACACCTGTTAGTAGTACTAATTCAAGAAGGTTGGGATCGAGAATGGAGCCTGTATTATCTCATTTTGAACTATATGAATATCGCTTTTTTGCAAGACCTTTATTTTTAAAATCTATTGAAACAAATTTAGAAAGTATTATTTTGTATTCTTCAGTGTCAATGTATGATAATATGTTTTGTAATACGAGTATGCTTCGATTAAATACATTCATATCATCATTCAATCAATGTAATCGACATGACTTTTAACAGACAGCACGAATTATTTTGAGTATTTGTAAAACATCGACCTTTTGTGGCTCAGTTGGCTAGATACTGAGACAAGACACAATTTTTAACTGTGAATACAATCTGGATTTGTGAAACGATAAAATCACAAATCTCTAGAATGTGGCAACATGTTATCGGGTGCATGTTAAATTAATATTTGACATAGTAAATAACTGTTTAGTTGTTCGAGGACCTGTACAATTTATAAAAGATCTGAAGTCGCAAATCCTGAGTTCGATTCCTGGTGTGGCCACATACTTCTTTACATATTTTATTTAAGAATGTGTAAACTACAAGTTTTTTCATGATACTTATGTATATGTTAGTTCAAAATTTTCATGAAGAGGTGTCAGGTAATTCCGAAACCGGTCGCATTAGTTCAATAAATAATGTGGTTTATATAAAGTTATTAAAAATATTGTTAAAAAAGAAATTCAGTTCATAAAAATGAATAGTTTGTCAATCGTTCAAGAAGAAAAAAGTGTACCTTTACTATGTAGCGAAGACTTTAGTGTTTGCTACAATCTACATTTTCTTAAATATATAAAATAAAAAAATACTTGTTTTTTGTTTTATCAAATTTAGTTGATTATTGACGCGTTTCGTGAAAGGCATATCGTCAGAAGCTAGTGGTTATAATTTACATGTCAGGTGAATAAAACTGTTGGCATTTTTATTCACTTTGATTTTATGGACCCTTTAAGCAAATGGACGATTTATTACTCTACCACATATTAATTATGGAGTAAATTAAAAAAAGCTGAAAATGGGATATTTTTGTGAATTAATTTTTTTTTGTTTAGGTTGGGTCTTTTTAGAATCCGAATTAATAAACTCTTTTCTAGATTGAAAACCCCTCCCAACGCTACGTAGTGCGCTTCTTCGGAAGAGTAAAATGGACCCAAATCCTAATAGCTGGCGTCCCCTACGTGGACATGTTAAAAAAAAAAGGTTTATATGCCCTGTTTAGGGCTTGGGCTCTGTTGCCTATAATTTACATGTGTACACTAACTGTGTCCGCGCATATATCGTGTTTGATACGTTGCCTGCCTGAAGGTATGAACAGACATTTAAAAGGCCAGGTCAGAATAACGATTGACACAAAGGGCAAGCTTAAACTGATGAAAGGTTCAAAAAAGGTTGACAATGAAATTTTCTCATGTCTCTGTGACGAATTCCAAAAGATTTTTCCTCTGAAATTCATATAAGGCCTTATCTATTCTCAACACATACAAAAACAAATATATCCAACATATCTGTCTACTCATATGTCATGTCGTTTGTATGAATATGTCATTTTAAACTAGCTGCCTAAGCCTGCGAAAATGAGATTTTCAAAAGCATTGCATTTGCTTGAATAGATAATGATTGAGGATTCCTGACGAGTTATTATTTTTTTTTATAATTTTATATCGAACATTTTAACAAATAGGACTTTTCATTGCAATTGTATTATTAATGCAATACAATTTCTCGTTGAAAGTTAATTAAGAGTTTATTACCAAATAGCAATTTCTTCCAAATAACTAGTGTAGGTATCTATCTCTGCTGGGTGTCGAACTCAGGATGCGTATTTACCTTTCCGTGTTGATAAGGAGGCAAGTTCTGCTTCGAATGAGGCACTAGTTTGTTGCGCTAATGCACTTAAAAACTCGTGTTGAATTCAAGGCATGCCCCCCCAAATGCACACGGTTTAGCAACGCAAAGAGTTACTGACGACATCACTTCATACAATTTGTATGGCAGTCGCCTATACACAATATCTGTACAACATTATAAATAATAATATCGACTGCCCCTCAATACCATTTCATTTCATTTAATACTCCTACTCGCAGAACTAGACATACACATTTATTCCACCTTCCAATTCACCGCACCAATTACGCACAAAACATGACAATTCATAGAATGTGCGATACATACAATAACAGATTTCAAGAGTTTGACATCTTCCACCTCAGCTCCACAACATTCAAATACTCTATACAAAAGAAGATCAATAACCGCTTATTATAGGAAACCTTGACGGCATTTATTCTCTTTTTTCTTTTTTCCTTTTAGTTCAATATTATGTTTTAAATCATTGTTAACTTGAAATGTTGCTCTTACCTACATACCAACCTATGATCATATTTTATTTTTTTTATTTTTTGCAAAGTTGTATTATTTTATATTAATCATAACGACAAAATGTAATAGGCCTTAATACTTGATGTTACTATTGTATTGTACTATGTCTTAACGCTGTTTTTTGTCCAACTTTAACATAAATAAATAAAATAAATAAATAAATAAATATCGTCGCTCTCCTGACTTAAGTTCGTAACTGGCAAAATGTAAATTGTTCAGGAGAGCGTTTTTAGTGTTTTGCGCGTGCATATTTTAATCTCTCCCAACACACGGTGACTCGGTATAAATATATTTTAATATTTTATTTGTATTCTTCTATATATGAATCATTCTTATATACATTACAATCGTATTAGCACATAGGTATATTAGTGATATTTTTTTTTCAGTAATTCGTAGACAACAAATCACTAAGGTATTCCAAGTTAACGGGAGGTGATACAGTCGAGACCTTTAGTGAGAACATGTGTACAACACATAAGTACACATTGGTGGTCCTAACTCGATTTTGTAAAAAATGTCAGATACGACTGTTAGACAGGAGAGGGACGATATGTAAGAAGACTTAATAGTTTGATATGTACTTCATCTCCAAACATATGTATATACATACCATCATGCTGTTTTCATATTCTGGGTAGGAAAAAAGGACTGACCTCCATACTATCCTATCTTTACATTCATACCTACATGTGTTGTATTGAAATCAAAATATCTTAAAATATTCAATAATTTGGATTTATGGGTTTATAGTTTGGTACATATTCTTTAAATATACATACTATCGCTATTGACAGTTGGATCTCATGTGTTACGTGCAACTAGTAATAATATCGTGTTTTGAGTCACTAGATTGAACGTTTTATTCCCTTATAGTACAAAAAACAAGGCCACGGTAGCGGGCGCGTTGGTCCATGTCATTGAATTAATTAATATTGTTCGGTATTGTTCCGTTCTACTACACGTCACCATGTATGTCTTGCTGACAGTTGAAGATGTAGGTATATCGATCAACTAAAAACTTATAAAATATCCAAAATAATATATTTTTTAATTGCATATACGCAAACATTGGATTTTTTCCCCTCTCAAGAGTCAAATGACTGTTGCTTTCATTGTTTACAAATAAATCAAATTCTCAATAGATGGCTTTACAAAAAGGTTTCTTCGTTACCTCATAGATGGCAATAGTATAATTTCGTATTATTCAGGTGAAATGTTTACACATTTGACAAATATATAGAACTTTCAAAAATTAAATTGATAAGGGAACTCAATAAAGGCATAATTGGTGAACGTTGCGCAAGCGCATAAAGTGATCACGTAAACCAGCCGATGACAGGTCGTAAGCCCTGTAGGTGCCTGAGTTCCTGGTTCTTCCATAATATCCCAACTTCGTCTCTATTGAGATGTTATTGTCAATAAAAATATCCAAACTAATATTATAGTGTTGTGATATAGAGGTTAGAGTGAGAGCCTTCCCTGAAGACCTGCCGATACGAAGGAAGAAAGCCGTCACCAGGTAGGTGAAATATTCCCTTCTCTCTATATCCAACATATTATATCAATACATTTTTTTACTTTTTAAAACGTTTTTCTCTGTTGTTGAAGAACTCAAGTTTCTAAAGGCTCCGAGCGGGTATAGAAAAATTCAATGTGCAAAATAATCAATATTATGTTCCTTTCTTCGGAGAATTGCCGGTGGCAAATTCTCGATGCTTTCATGATAATATTATTAATAAAGGTGTAGGTACTGGTTCGTTCCGCTAAAAATTCGTTCTTTTTGTTGTCTCCAGAGGGTGGATTTTCATATAACTGTCATTCGATGTCCTTTCTGCTTGTTAATGTCGAGAATTTCTACAGGGAAGATATCAGCCACAATTTTATTTGAAATTTATTCAGCCGATCTTCAAAGACCTTCTTAAGGCGGCAGTACACTCAAAGGAATGATCTTGTTTAATTTGTCTTGCTCTAACTAGACAACATCTTCTGGCAAGACGACTTTCTTTAGCCAAACAACAGTAGATATTAAATGACAATGTAGATATATTATAAATATAAATTTAAAAAAATATTTGATTAAATACTGTGAAACAACATAAATGGTAGGTTAAGAGGTAGTTTATTTAGTATAGAGGTAGTTAAGATATAGTTTCCCCAGTTCCCTCAAAAAATACGACTTTTAAATAAGGAACTTTATTCTATTGCATGAGTTTTTTGAAATTTGAATAGGTTTAATACTTTTCTAGTAAAATTAGTTTTTTTTTCTTCATACGTTGCTATAACTTTGTGGCACATTTTAAATATTTTCGCAAATTGAAATTTGGTACAAATATATTTTTTGTTTTAACCACTGTGAATACTTGGTGTCTAACCGGTTTTCGGAGCTGACATATTATTCCGGATAAAAGAGCATATGCGTTGTATAACAAATAACAATTTTTCTGAATTCGCCAACCACCTTATAAGTACAAACCACACATTTAACAAAGATACAAATGTAAAAATTCTGCATATACATAAAGAGGGATTAAAACTAGATCATCTGGAAGCCCTAGAAATTAGGAAGGCTCTGAACACAAATAATAAAATTATAAATAATCAAACAATTTTGAATAATTCACCGCTTCTCAATATGTTTCCACTAGCTCGTCATAACGGTAATCCTTACTCCTCCCCCTCCCCTTCGTCTTCCGCGTTACCTTCCCACAACATAATATCGCACACTTTCGTTCATTTTTTAATAATAATTTAGTACAAGTCTGTCCTGAGGAGGGAGCGGTCAGCTCTGAAAACCGGTTAGACACCAAGTATTCACAGTGGTTAAAACAAAAAATATATTTGTACCAAATTTCAATTTGCGAAAAAATTAATTTTAGTAAAACCCTTTTTAATTTTTTATTGTAAGTAACTAAAAAACTACAATGCCTATGAAATAGATTTTTACTTCAATCGAAAGAGAATATGAAAATCGACCGGCTGAGTTTATTATTATTACAATAATTTAAATACTTTTCTTGCTATTTAATAAAAAACCTATAAATGTTACCTTTTCTTCACGAAAAAATGTTGTATATCACATATTAGGTGATATGCAATATTTTTTCGTGTTTCATACATTAGAAGGTAATTTAGTGTGCATTTTTGTGTACATCCGTATACCCAGGGTATACAAGGGGCTTAAATAATTACACTTTACAATGACGTTACAAACTTGAAAATTTAACGAATAACGGTCAAAATTTGACTTCTGCGCGATTGTATATGTATTATATTTTTGTCTTTTTAAATAATAGCCCTAGAACAAGATTTCCTAGTTGGACAGGAGTAGATAATCTACTTATTGTTGTCATTGTAAATATGGTGTGATTATTAAAAATAATTAAAATAATGATTAAATATGAAAACAACAGAATTTTATCTTTTGAGAGTTCATTAAATATTCTTGATGCCGTGTATGAAAAACACAACTTTCTCTATTTGAACTTTCTCTTTCTATCGTTCGATATCAATTTGGTTTTCTTGCACCACTAATGTTCAGATTACCTTTAGATATCAAGAACATCAATACATATAAATTATTCAAAAAAAAATAACAATGTGGATGCTCATTAACAAAATTGATCTCACATCATTATATAATGTTTTCATGTACATAAACTGTATACTGTGGACCATGGTTGTTGTTTGGGTTTGTTTGTTTGAACTTATCTCTTTTATTGTTGTTATAGCTGTGATTTTTATATTAAGTGTATTGTTATATTGCTATTGTATTATTATATTTTTTTAGTATTATTATAGTATTGTTCTTATATTATTGTTGTATAATGCAGTCAGTGATGAATAAGTTATATTGCATTATTATTTTTGTATTATCTTTTTATTATTAGGTTATTTTTTGTTTATATATTTTTATATATTTTTTATTATTATTATTTTTCTTTTGAAGTTTTACTATTATTTTTTTTGTAAAGTGCCCTCTTCATCACGGGTTGGAATCCTATTGAGGCAGGCGCTGGTAAAAAAAAATGTACTTTTTTTATATGCATTTTTAATAAAATAAAATAAATATTCGTTTCTTTTGCAGATAAAGATGTACAGTGTAGGGAGGTCTTAACATTCGTAGTAATAATGTTGTTGGGTTCAAGTGTATAGGTAGGTACATAATGTACCTATTGCTGAAATATGTGTGTAAACTCCTTCCTCCTATCGGAAGGTAAATTTGCATACAACTCACGGTAAATTACCTTTCTTTGGGCGAACCTACGAAGAAACGGTTCGCATTTCTATGAATAATATTTTTGAAATATGAAAATTATTCATCTATAACGAGCATTATGTAGCCGCATGCTAAGCTTCGACGCTAATACCTGTGATGTACGCGAAAATGTACTAAAGTGATGATATACGATGACATTTTATATTGTTGGTTTCATATCATAAAACCTTAACATGATATTGCATGACAGACTCAATCCATAAACGATCCTTCTTTATACTAGTAACATGTAAATTATGCGGATACAGAACTGAATCGTTTTTATTCCAAGACACATTGCACGTTTTCGTAGAAAATATTAATAAGCTTTTATACCCAAAGACACCTAGCATATTTTCGTAGAAAATAATAATCAAGTTTTGAACTCCAAGATGCGTAGCAATCTCATTTTCGTCGAAAATATTTATTGACATGCAAAACAATTCGTTATTTTAATACTAACCACATAATCTAACAATATTTTTCACATAGATTCATTTTTTCCGTTGTTTCTCAACTATGTCGGTCAAATAAAACAATTGTATTCTAACCTAAATTTATCTCAAAAATAAATAAATAAATAAACACTTCCTTGCACCCTGCGCAAGTGGCGAGTTTATTGCAGTATGGCAATTTCTCCCAACTAATCAGTGTTTCCAGCCCAGAGAAGCAACATTAGCGTGAGAAATGAATTTAAATAAATTTCACCTCTGCTGGGTATCGAACCCAGGATGCCCGCACAGAAACCTCTTACCAACTGTGCCATGGCAGTCGGCTATAGGTATATCGGCGGTCGGATAATAATTGATATTAATTTTTGTTACACAAATATTTTTCAATTGATTTATTTGTTTGCAAGAAAATATCTTTCACCTCCATGATTTCTTCGTGGAATTACTGCGTGGTGTCATTTTGTCATTATTTTTTTTATTCACAGTGCAATTATTGAAGTTTTATATCTGCATGACACGAAGAAATTTATTTATATTGTTTTATCATACATTTAGGTCACAGTATCTTGGTACAGATAGTATCCACAGTATCCTGGTATTATCTGCCAATTTCATATAATAATTTATTTATTTATTTTATTGCAATGGAAAACCAACAGTACATACAAAATATACTCGTAAGATACAAAAGAAAACAATAATTAAAACGTACACTAGTTATAGGTTTTCACGTGTTAACAAAACATTAATAATAAGCTAATGGTCAAAATTCGAAAACATAGCATAAACAAAAAGGATAAAATTAAAAGTAAACATATAAAAAAGAAGTACGTAGGAGAAAGAAACATCTGCGAATCGAAGAAAGGGGCATTACATAATGATTCACAGATTAATCTATCAATCATTATGTGATTGATCCTCATTTAAATTTAAAAGATCCTCATTCTTGGATGCAGTTAAAAAAATTAAGAATTTAATTCCTAGACGCTAGTCTAAGATACATAAATTAATTCATGCATACATACCATCACATGTCTTTGTTATAAAGGTAGGCAGAGAGAAAAAAATCTAGTTTGAGACTTTTTAATAAGCCAGAGGTATTTATGAGGTGCAGACACAACAAATAATATGGTATTGAGATTTAATTTAAATTTTGATTTATGAAAAGAGAAGTATAAACTTTTGTAATCAGTTTTATTTTTGTTATCCTTTGAATTATTCCTTGTGCCCTGCTCACGTGGAAAGTTCATTACCATTAGATTTTTTTTTTTCCAAATCACCGGCGTTTTCATCCCAGAAATATTTTCAATAATAATTTTCTTTGCTGCGGATAGAACCTAGGACGTACACACAGAAGCCAAACGTATTACCTACTGTGCCATCAAAACCGTACCAATATTTTCTTGACCGGTCCCTTCAATCCTCCTCTTAACAGCTCATAAATTCATTTACAATGACAACAATAAGTAGATAACTGCTGCCCTACTAGAAAATCGTGTTCTAGGGCTAGCAGTTTACAATTTTCAGTGAAAATATAAGCAATTTATTATGAACCATGTAATTGTTCTCATTCTCAAAGCACACAATCATTACCTCAAAAAAAACATATGGACTCACACAAGATGGATCAACCAGGTCCTAATGTCCGCCATAGGTACCTGTCATCAATCCAATCTCTGACGCGATTTTTATTTCAGACCCATAGAAAAGAGACTAGTTAACTACGTTGGGTACGTTGGTGTAGTTAATATGAATACATGCTTCCCAATGCAAATCAAATATGAGTCTTTATTCTTGATATATTATGACCTATAGATTTTTACTCCTCACTAACCCAATGGGATATAGTGGGGAGTTATGAATTCGCAATTTTTAAGGGTATTTTTTTTATTGCAGATTATCAACTAGTATCATGTTGAGATTGTATTCTGGAAGTTTCATCACAATGTATCTCTGTGTGTGTGCTATGTGCTATGTGCTGTGTGCTATGTGCTTTGTGCTATGTGCAGTGTGCTATGTACGGCGTGTTCATTTTACTTTATCGATTATAGACTAAAGTACTCATTCGATTCTTTTCAAATTTTGCAAATATGTATATCTAATACTCACTTAAATCCCATTAGATTTTGAAGGATATCTGAATAGTGCTTCTCATTTTTTTTAACTGTCAAATATTTCAAAGTGACCCCAAGCTCAGGAAATTTAAAATTTGAAAATTTTATTTTCAAATTGATAAAAAGGCACATCACTTTTATAAAATGGCATTGAAGAGTAATCAAGTTTTCATAATAAAATATTTAAATAAAAAACAATTTATCAAACTCATTTCATGAAAATGCTGAATATTTTCCATTCGAAATTTGAATAATTTATAGAATGACTTGTTAGTGAGGAGTTTAGCGTTGGCCACAACCCACTCGTTTTTTTTTTTTAATTCTACGCGAATTCTCATTTCTATAAAAAAATCAAAAATGTTTTTCATAAATAAAATTAATTCAATTTGTATAGACAAGAAAAACTACAAAAAAACTAACTTAGCTTTGAATATTCAGCCCCTTCGGGAGGCACATGGATCAAATTAGGGGTAGATTTTTTATGCAAAAAAAAACAAATTTGCGCAGTTAACAGAAAATATCCAGACTTTGGCAGAACACCCGACAGTTAGAATTTCATGCGCCATATTTTCGAAATGGTCTTATTTATTAACTTTTTATACTTTCAATTCGGCCGGTCACTAACAAACTCTGTGGGGTAGTGGTAAACGACCACATTATATTTTCAACAAATTCAGTATTTGAGAGTTTTATTAGCAATCCTTAGGCTATAATTCCATCATTCCACTGCATTTTTACTCCTCACTAACCCAAGGGATTATAGTGGGGAGTTATGATTTCGCAATTTTTAAGGCTATTTTTTATTGCAGATTATCAACTAGTATTATGCTGAGATTGTATTCTGAAAGATTCATCACAATGTATCTGTGTGTGTGCGGGTGCGGGTGCTGCGTGCTGTGTGCTATATACGGCGTGTTTATTTTACTTTATCGATTAAAGACTAAAGTACTCATTTGATTATTTTCAAATTTTGCAAATTAGTATATCTAATACTCACTTAGACCCCATTAGATTTTGAAGGATATCTGAATAGTGCTTCTCAGTTTTTTAAACTTTAAAATATTTCAAAGTGACCCCAAGCTCAGGAACTTAAAATTTGATTTTTTTTGAAAAAAAGCACATCACTTTCATAAAATGCCATTGAAGAAATATCATGTTTTATAATAAAATATTTAAATAAAAAAATATTAATAATAATAATGAACACTTCCTTGCACCCTGCGCAAGTGGCGAGTTTATTGCCTCATGATAATTTCTTCCAACTAACCAGTGTTTCCAGCCCAGAGAAGCAAAATTTGCGTGAGAAATAAATTTCTCCTCTGCTGGGAATCGAACCCAGGACGCCCGCACAGAAACCGAACGGCTTACCAACTGTGCCACGGCGGTCGGCGCAGTTGGTAATTATTGATCAATTTTTGAACTCATTTCACAAAAAATGTTGAAAATTTTCCATACAAAACTTGAATAGGTACTTAATAGAATGACTTGTTAGTGAGGAGTTTAGCGTTGGCCACAACTCACTCGTTTTTATTTTGCAACAGTTATTTGTTTTTAGTATATATTATAGTGTAGTTATAAAAAGGGTCGTCTGTTTTTTATTAATCAATAATACTAAGCTCAAAAATTGACATTGTTAAAGCAAACAAACGTACATATCTACAGATTGACATATTGATTTTTAATAACGTATAAGTTAATTAGTTTCATGTCTTCCAAGTCCATATTGCGAAGAATGAAACTCCGGGTCTGTAATAGCCTAATTACACCATTAATCCTGTATTTACACACAGAAAAAGACGAAGAATTGTATGTACCTTTACTAAACGTGTACCTTTACTATATTTTGAGATATGAAATTTAATATGTTCGGAGTCAGCCACAAATTTTTGATAAATGCTGAAATATTTTTAGAATAGAATTCAAAACCTTGTTCTCCTCGTATTTTCATATTGCTTACAGTCTCATTGTGTAGTAGATTTTCTGAGAATATTGTAAAATTTTCTTTTCCCATTGAACGCCAAACTGACGCAATATGGTTCTCGGAATACAGAAGTGCGCTGTAATTAACGCTTTGTTCTTCCTCACATAATTTGATTATTATCAATTATAAAGAGCCGTTTAGTGATTAATATTATCTCAAGATTTCTCTGTTCTTCCCCCACAACCTCCCGTTTTACTTCAAAACTCTGAAAGAACACACGAACAACACAAGAAGAGTGGATAACTCTTAACCTTGCAATTAAAAACTGAATGAGGAGAATGAATGAGATGTGCCTGACGAAGAAAATATACAGAGCGGAATGGAATGGAATGAGAGGTCGGGGACGCCCAAGAAAGGGATGGCACGACCATGTGAATGATATTCTGAAACACGGAAATGTTAGAAGTGTGAGCAATAGACGAACATGTATGACACGATGCATGAATGTGGACGAGGCCAGGGATGCGTGCCGGGGTGCCTAGACAACATGTCATTTAGATCAAGAAAAGAAACAAGAAAAGATAACTCAATGTATGGAAGTGACAGCTGCCAGTCACGTGACAACTGTCACTTCCAAACATTGAGTTATATTTTCTTGTTTCTTTTCTTGAGCTAAATGACGGGAGCAGGATAGAAAAATGTGGCGTTCGGTTCTCTCTGCCCACCCCGCAAGAGACATGGCGAGATGGTATGAATGTAAGTAAGAAAACTGACAATAAGGAAACAAAAGGCTCGCCATACACTGAAAGTGAAAATAATATTGCAACGTATTTTCGAAAAAAGGTCTTGAAGCTATAAAGTTGCCCTTCGTAGCTACAGAATCCACATAAGAAAGGGGTCCATTGCAATGCCCTCGAACATCATCAAATAATTCTCGTCGAAATATTGACACGGATAAATGGGTGCATTTCCTTTGAATTTGCTCAGAGTTCTGACCAGGGTCCTTCTGAACGTCATCCACCTTCTGCCTGGAACACTACTGAGAATCGGAGGGACATCTGAACCACATCATCTCAGGAGGTGTATTTTCTCTCAAGAACTAACAGACCTATCTAAAGAAGAATACAATGATAGTCAAACCTAGGATGCCGACACAGAAGTCAAATGGCTTGCCACTACTCTTAAGTGGTCGAGAGTATGGTAACGATATTTTCTAATAAATAAACGAATCTCTCAATAAAATCTCGTGTGTTTATATTCGCAATTAAATCTGTCTCGTTTAAAAATGTGAATTGCTTAATATATTCAGTGATTGCTTTAGTGTCGTCTTTATTTTAAATTTTGTTCCACGTCATAGCCATTTCAACTTGCATTCATTACTGCAATGTCTTGTTGCATCCAAAATGGCGAAGTTTATTGCACTTGCCGAATAAAACAATTAAACCACGTGTCATTAATTTCCACTGAAACCGACTTTAATTGATCATTGCAAGACAGATGTAGAGGGAGGAGAAGAAGAAGACTACTTACCATAGTCTAGTGTTTATTTAGAGATATGTAGGTACTGTCAAAATATCATAACAAAATACAACAGGATCGCGTGTTCACTACTCAAATATCATTTATAATCTATCTATGTACACAGTCTTGGCTTGGCTATGATCCTTCAACGGTGGGCTTTCAACTCTTTATTGTGGAAACATTAAAAATAATTTATAAAGCGTCATTTAGTGGTACTATGTCACTCCAAGGGCGCGACAACTTTATAATTGTTGACTCTACGAAACAACAGTAGTCTTAAGTAATTTATTGAAAGTGTCAATGCTTTGAGCTTAACGTATATCAGAGGGCAATCAATTTCATTGTAGAGGTTCGTTTACAGTGAAACTACGATCAAATTAAGCAGCCTATTGACTGTCCAGTTCTTTCAGATAATTGATACTCTGAGATCCAAACGATAGGCTGTGGAATGTAGTATGGAACCAAGTTATAATTAAACATTTACAGTTGTTTTTTATTCTGGACCCTGCCACCATTGTTGTACGTCAAAAAGAGGTGTTCCTGGTGGCACATTGTTTTGATACATTTCTTAAATATAGTTAATGTTAAGACAAACCATTTAAACCATAATGTGACATGCGAATGCCAGTGAAGATGTCCATATCTACAAAACATTGTCTACTATCAAACAAGACCGGTGCTGATATATAACGAGACCTGAGCCGTCACACGAAGGCAAGTTCAGTCAATCCTAACAGCCGAGATGAAGATGCTTAGGTGGATGTGCGGCGTCACTAGGAGAGATAAAATCCGTAATGAATATGGGAGAGGTAGCCTGGACGTACGCGATGTCCAGATAAGCTGATGGAAAGTAGGCTGAGGTGATTCGGACATATTCGAAGAAAACCGTCACAAAACATAATATATAGGACTGCACTGGACCGAGTGAACAACGAAAAGGGCAACCCAAAAGACCATGGAAGGAAGACTTGGTGGTGGAGAATATGTGGGCATGTAATGTTTCTGAGGACGATGCTCAGGATAGGACGAAGCAGAGGAGCGCAGTAAGGAGAGCTGATTTCACCACCATGTGGGATAAAAGCTAAAAAGAAGAGAGAGAGAGATCAAAAACATTTCTTATAGTTTTCTCGTTCTGGATACTTCCAGTTCAGTTCATGAAGAAAAGGTGTTACCATATTAAGAAATAATTTCGGCTTATGTATGTATGTCAATAAATTAGAAAATCATTTGATGCTTAATTTTGAGAATCTCATGAAACTAAAGAGTGAGGAATATATTATCATCCATTTGACGTCTAACAACTAACGATAAAGGCACCAGACATTTTCGTTAGGAGAACAATCGTTGCACCGAAGCGTAAGGGTGGGGGCAAAACCAGTACCTCCTAAAAACCTAGAAGGTGGTGGCAGAAGCCGCTTCGGCCACAGCCGTCAAGGCATGGACAAGATTTACCATCTACAGAAACAAGACCAATAGAAACAAGTCTCGCATACCAATCCAATATTCATGCTTGGTTTGAAAACGATGTCAGCATAATCAGTTTTGCTTTGTATTAAAATAAAAAGTTTTGTTGTTAAATTTGTGCGTACAAAAGACAAATCAGTAATGATACATAACTAGAATCACAATCTTGTTAAGAATTTTTAGGTACTTCCTAGCATGAATTTCGGTTTCATCATCTACATACAAACTATCCAAGAAACTGGGAACTTCATAATTCTTCGTAAGATGTATTTATTAAAAAAAAAAAAGAAAAATAAATACATCTTACGATATTATAGAACTCCATAAGATAACTATATCCATAATATGGGTTAACATGAATGGTTTTGATTCCGCCGGTTGACCAGGGTGGCAAGTCTGATATTAAAACATACAAAGAAAATGTTTTCAATTCCTAATTAAGAAACAGATTCATTAGACTGGTGAAAACCAAAATTATCAAAGAAAATGTTTTCAATTCCTAATTAAGAAACAAATTCATTAGACTGGTGAAAACCAAAATTATCAAAGAAAATGTTTTCAATTCCTAATTAAGAAACAAATTCATTAGACTGGTGAAGACCAAAATTATCAAAGAAAATGTTTTCAATTCCTAATTAAGAAACAAATTCATTAGACTGGTGAAAACCAAAATTATCAAAGAAAATGTTTTCAATTCCTAATTTAGAAACAGATTCATTAGACTGGTGAAAACCAAAATTATCAAAGCTAAAATGGGTGACAACTTAGGTTACTGCGGTGAATTGACAACAAGACTTATATATAATCAAAATGAACTTAAAAACGGGTTTGGACACATCAAATTGTGGGACTTGACAGTCTTGGTCTCGCACATCACTATGGGCGCCCACGTTGCCTTCTAAGACATTTGTGCATCTCCCATGTGAAAGTGAATGCGATGGTGAAAATGATAGGGGTCGTACATTGAAATGCAACCATTCCGGAAATGAGCCAGTGATAGTAAAGTGGCGTGTGGGTGTAGAATAAGGTGTAGACAAAGAATATGTATAGGACCCTGAGGTGAAACGATGGATGATATCGTTTTACAACTTTTCCTTTTTGCAATTATTTTACCCCCACTTTTATTCCATCTACGTTTTTCTAGTATTGTTTTAGATACACGACAATGTTTAAAAAATGTTATTTTGATTCAGAAATTTTCGGATTATTTGTGAACATGATTTTGGTAATTTATTTTGTATTACTTCTCGGCCAACTAACAGGTCACATATTAATTTAACACGCATCCAATGACAAGTTTCCACATTCTGGAGACTTTCGATATTAATCGTCTCACAGATCCAGACTGAAAAAACAATTAAAAACTCCTCGTCTCCGCTGGGAATCGAACCCGAGACCTTTGGACCAACATAGCCACGAAATCCGACAAATCATTATGGTAATTTGTTAACATAATTTATGTTATTTGTAAACATTATTTTGGTCATCTATGAACATAATTTTGGTCATCTATGAACATGATTTTGTTCATCTATGAACATAATTTTGGTCATCTATGTACATGATTTTGAAAATCTATGAACATGATTTTTTTTCGTCTATGAACATGATTTTTGTCATCTATGAACATGATTATGGTCATTTATGTGCATGACTCGAGTCGTTTGTAAACATGATTTTGTTCATATATGAACATAATTATAATCATTTTTGGTCATGGTTTTGGTCATTTGTGAGCATTCAAAAACATAATTTGAAAAATATGTGAGCATCTGAAGTCTTGTTTGAAATATGCTCAGTACGTATTACTATAACTTAATAAATTTTATAACAAAAGGTCCTTCTCTTAGTCTAAGTTACTCTACACATTTTTTTTTTATTCATCATTCCTTAGTAATTCATTTTGCTCTATGAATACTGGGGGTCGATGAATGCTAGAGTTCTAAAAATAGAATTCAGTCGTTATTTTTGAGAAGTACCTATCCAGTGATTCCATTTCATACTCAAATACTAAATCGTTTGAATTTACTCAACGAAACTCAATCTAGTTTATTGACCATTCTAAAAACATGGGATTAAACTCTGTCATTTCTTTCAGGCCGACAACCTTAAAATATTAGGATATATTACAAATACAGTATCTATTTTTTTTTACTGTAAAACATAGTAATTGTTATACTATTTTGGAAATAACAATAATTGCGCCAACTTTTGCAACAATATGCCAGGTTGACGTTCCAGGTTGAAATTCATAACCCGGGCCATAATTTTTTTTTCCGCAAAAAAAAAAAGTTTTGTTATTATTTTGGATTGTGATCAACAGCTGAGTTATTCAAGATAATTGTAAAATATAAAATAGAATTACAAAATATTGAAATTGTAAATATGGCACTCGAAAAACCAATCTAAGGCGGAGATTTCCGGGCACTTTGTAAAAGTGGCAATATCTCGAAAACTAAGGCACTTTTACAAGGTCATATTTGCATATTCTGGCAAGTCATGAGTTGGTATAACATTAAAAGGAATACGTTGACTTATGGGACACCCTGTATAAAAAAATACTTGGTATTAGTTCTATTGAAATTTATTTAATTATCGACGCGTTTCGTGTAAGGCACATCGTCAGAATAATATTATGCTCAAAATTTACATGACAGGTGTATAAAAATGTTGGTTTTTGAATGATTGAAAAATAAGTTATATAATGCAAATGAATATATACAAATGTACGTTTTAATACAACGAAAATAGTTGGGTCACTGGTTGTAGTCCCCCCTGTGTCCATTAGGTCTGTAACAAAAGAAAACGACAGCAGTAAAATTCGAAAGGTAAATAATATTGTATACATACATACATACATACATACCATCACGCCATGTCCCTCACGGGGTAGGCAGAGAGAACCGAACGCCACATTTTTCTATCTTGACACACATTCATCGCCTCATCAACATTCATACATCGTCTTATACATGTTCGTCTGTTGTTCATGCTTCTTACATTTCCATCTTTCAAAATATCGTTTACATGGTCGTGCCATTTTCTTCGTCAGGCGTTCTTCGTTCATTCTCCCCAAGTGGCCAAACCATCTCAATGTGTTAACTTTCAATATTGTATTTATTGGTTTATTGTTATCTTTTAAGTGTGGTCAAAATCAAATTTAGTATTTTACAGATATTTGATAGTTATAATTATAAACAACTTAATTTTAAATTTTAATCTTAATGCTTTTAACAACAAAGGAAGGTATATGTCTGTCTAACCCATCGGTTTCAATAATGGTGAATATGTATAATCAATTTGTTTATTGATGAGTAATTTTTGTGGATCCTTTTTTACTCAGTTTATTTCTAATTTTTCTAGTCGGTCAAGTTTTCTCCCTTTTATCTGACGATGTGCCTTGCACGAAACGAGTCGATAATCAAATAAATTTCAATGGATCAAATACCAAGTATTTTTTTTTATATTTGTAATATATCTACATACAATGGTGTTCTATCAAGAATAAATTGTCGATCGACAAACCAAACTTACTTAAAATATTTATATTAAAGAGTTTCAGGAGACTTTTCAGTGTGCATTGTAATTTATAGATATAGATTGCCCACTATTTTCTATATACATATTATTAATACGTAAACCGAAAACATGAAAACTATTTAAAAAGCAAATGACGCGCACGGAGAATATTGAAATTTGGCATAAAGTTTATACTGTGAAACAATATAAATGGTACATAAACAATTACACTTTGCAGTATGTGAAAAGATAATATTGTATTTTACCTCTTGATGTATTCACGACGATTTTACTCCTCACTCAATTTTTATAACTGTCAAATACTTCATAGTGAGCCCAAGCTAAGGAAACTTAACAATTTATATTTTTATTTTCAAACTGCCAAAAAGGCACATCACTTTCATAAAATGATATTGAAGACGTATCAAGTTTTTATGATAAAATATTTAAAACAAAAATAATTTAGCAAATTCATTTCATGATAATGCTGAAAAATTTCCATACAAAATTTTAATACTTGGTGGAGTGACTTGGTAGTGAGAGTATAGTTGTCCACGAACCACTCGTTTTAACTAAAAGTTAAAATTAGTGACAAAAATAATCCAACTATCGATTTGTTCTAGAGAATTTTATTCTCTTAACATATCGACAAAGTATCAAGCCAAGATACGCGAGATTTGTATGCAGGGTCTATATTTTTCACCGTTTATCCAACTTTGAAGTCAAAAAACACCAACATAGAGTCTTCGCAGCATATATGTTCTATGTACGGATTTACTCAGAATTCGGAGTAGAACATTTAGTGTGTCTGTGTATCCCCCCCTCATAACTTTTGATCCGCTCAATTCACAGATCCCAAAATTTCAGAATATATAGAAACTTTTATACTCAGAATTTTAAATTTTTGTTACAGTCAGGGGTTATCAACTTTTGATTTTTTACCTTATTTATCCATGTATCTCAAAATCCATTAAAGCTAGAACGCTGAAAATTTGTAAGAATATACACAAATACAAAATCTCAAACTCGTTTTTTTTTCTAAAAAGTTCGAGTAGGTATGTGTTTAACTGCCTATATTTCCTATATTTCAAAAGTTATTAAAAAATCGAAAAAAACCGAAACACCCCAACTAGATAATTTAATTTTCTATAAAAAAAATTGAGATTGTACATCGCCTTTTTTAATAATTTTTATAAAAATTGAATTTAATGACGACATCGTTTCATACAATTTGTAAGGCAGTGTACACTACACAATATCTACAGGGACTCAATAGTTTGATACTTTATCTCCAAACATACATACATGCATACATACCATCATGCTGTTTTCAAATTTTGGGTAGGGAAAAAGGACTGACCTCCATACTATCCTATCTTAACATACATACCTACATGTTTTATGTAGAAAACAAAATATCTTAAAATAATTATTAATTTGTGTTTATAGTTTGGTACGTATTCTTCAATTATACATACCATCGCCATCGACAGTTGGATCTCGTGTGTTACATGCAACTTGTCATATAAAACTTTAATTGCTCACCAATGAAGTCTTAATTACAATTCCGAAATTGAATTTGATATTACATTCGAATTTCGAAAATGAATTAGAAATTAATATTCTGAATCGAATGTATTCGAATGATTTCATTTGAAGTTATAGAGGTATTACATAATATAGAGTATAGAGTGAGTAGCAACCAAAGACCTTATAATAAAGGTCTTTGGTAGCAACCCATACAATTTATTAGTCTGAATTTTGAAACGTGCACCATGGATACATCAATTTGAAGATGAACTATGACAAAAATATTCTATCAAGCAATACTAAAAGAATATGTATTTGTCTTTCTCTAACATTCATTATTCCTAAAAGCAATCACCTTAATTAACAGTCTGTAGTAGGCTAAATAATATTTTTTGATTTTTTTACCCTAGTACCTACCCTCAAAAGATACGTCTTTGAAATAAAGAACATTCTATTAAGGTAAGTTTTTGAAAGTTAAATTTGTTTAATTTTTTTATTTATCTAGTTTTAATTGATTTTTGTAAGTAAATTAAAAAATACAAGATCTATGAAGTAGATTTTTAATTCAATCGAAATAGAATATGAAAATCTACCGGCTGAGCTTTTTTACTATTTTAATATTTCAATTACTATTCTTACTAATCTAAAAAAAACTCTAAGGGTCGTATTACGAGAGTTATTTAAAATAAATATAAGAAAAGGTAAGGTCCCGTACCTCAACCTCAACTTTTTCTTATATATAGGTTTCTCAAATAACTCCTGTAATACGACCCTAAATTTTACATATCCTTCACAAAAAATATTATATACTCATCACAGATTTGAATGTATGCAATATTTGTTCGTGATTCATATATTAGAAGGTAATTTAGAGTGCATATTTATGTACATCCGTATGCCCAAGGTGTTTATTTATTTATTTATTGTTACAAATAGTCACAAAAATACATTAAATAAGACAATTAACCACATAAGGACCAGAATATGTAACACTAATAATACAAAGTTAACAAAAACATGTGAATGATGGTGTATCTGAATCAAAAGGATATAGGATATAGGTATGCAAAAACCTTAAGTCAAAGACTAAATGCTTACCATGGCATGGTTATTGAGTTGCCTGTTTTTATACGCAATTGCTTCTCTATATAATAATACCTCTATGTTTGAAATCTTAAAATCAGGTGTACCACCTTCACGATTGTAATTGTAATTATAATATAGGTAATATTATAATTTGACGAAGAGTAATTTTCCTGGCAGGTTTACTTATTATGTTTCTTAACTAGATTTCCCTTTTATCGCTTTACATATAACATTATGATTGAAAGATCAAAGAAAATTAGTGTGAAATTAATATTTGGTAACTCTGTCGAAACAGTAATTAAGTACCTATTTAGCTTAAAAGTAAGTTTATTCCCTAATGATATTCAGTGAAGAACAGAAAATAAAACCTTTCATTTCACTTATATACATACAGTCGTCCCTCACGAGGAAGTCAGATAGAACCGAACTCTTAATTTTTAACTTCTCACTGCCCCAAGGGGATATAGTGAGGTGTTTTGAATTCGCAATTTTTAAAATTATTTTTTAATTGCAGATAATCAACTACTATCACGCAGAAATTGTGTGTGTGCTGTGTTCTATGTACGGCGTTTTTATCTTATTTTATCGATTATAGACTATAGCAGAGGCGTGCCTTGAACTATCAGACTACGCAAACCCTGAGAAAAAAATTATCAATGTCGAATATTTAATGTTTTTTTAGCTAAGTTCATCATCGTTGATCATTTCTGCGGCCATGAAAAATATTTTCCAATCACATGACAAAATAATATTTACATTTTGTAGCCCTGTAAAGGATCGTATTTAAGTTTCAATTTCCAATCATGTAGTATGTTTGTCATAAAACATTGAAGAAATATTTGGTCTTGAATTAGTAATATTTTTTTTCTAGAAAATGACAGTTTTACTAACTGATAATTATATATTTTTTATGTATTACTTTACATATTATTCGATTCTCGGTGGAGACACAGTTTTCAATTGTGATTTCAGTCTAGATCTGTGAGACGATTAATATCGTAAGTCTCCAGAATGTGGCAACTTGGTATTGGGTGCGTGTTAAATTAATATTTGACATAGTACTTGTTAGTTGCCCGAGAAGCAATATTAAATTAATAAATAAATATTATATTTGTAGGCAACCCAAGATTTTCGGCTTCTATAAGCTATTCCGCTACTGGACTATAGTACCTACTTATTCGGTTCTTTTCAAATTTTAGTAGGTAGGTACCTGTTAACAAGATAAAAAAAATAAAAATGCCGTGATATATATATGAAAATACCTATTTGATTAATCTCGTTACTAAAACAGCATTTACAATATATTAAGAATCTTTTTCTACTACTTACACAATTTGTTATTTTTCCTTTACATCTTTTAAGACTGATTGTGAGGAGTCTGTTGAAATCTCCTAATTTATCCTATTACCATCTCCATCCCCCCCCCCCCGGACAAAGTGGTTTAGGAATGTTGTAACGAGAGACTCCAGAGAAATGGCCAGTAATTGACGGTCAGTCCCGACTGCAGAGTTGGGGGATGTCGTTGGGTGTTTGAGGGAGAAACTGCCCCTTACATTTCACAACCAACCACCTACACCCATCAATAGTCCGTCTCAAGTTCATGTTTGCAAGACCTATTTTTGTTCATTTGATTCTTCCAACGTGCTCGTTATTATATCCACGCATTAGTGTACGAATCGTTTGAAATACAAGACAAATCCTAACAAAGCGAACTGTAATGTTCACTTATCTTTATAAATATAATTCTTCTGTACGTGTGTATGTCACTGAACTCTTCCTAAACGGCTTAACCGATTTTGATGAAATTTTTTCTGTGTATTTGTTTGAGTCCCTGAATGGTTTAGATTCACAAAATGGAATTTTAAACATAAATATAATAAAAGGAAAATAAAAAACATGATTTTTTATAACTACAAATTATAATATGTGGCGCTAATGTCGAATTAGCAATGTTTCCATCTGACAACACTAAGAAATCTGTCCAGACCATTATATACTGTATTGCAATTATATACGAAATGACAATCAATCCAACAACAAGAAAATGTAAGCTCATCAAACAAAAAAATGTAAGCTTTATCAGCAATTAATAACATCCATATGATTCAAATATATTTATGTTACATGTATTTTTTTGTTTCACAAATAGTTCGGGCAGGACAACGTCTGTCGGGTCTGCTAGTATAATATAATTACATATACAATATACATACATACCATCACGCCATGTCCCGCACGGGGTAGGCAGAGAGAACCGAAGGCAACATATTCCTATCCAGACAAACACTCATCAACATTCATACATCGTCAAACGTGTTCATCTGTTGTTCACGCTTCAAACATTTCCGTCTTTCAAAATATCGTTCACGTGGTCGTGCCGTCCCTTTCTTGGACAGCCCCGACCTCTTCTTCCATTCCTGTCCGCATTGTATATTTTTTCGTCAGTTATATCTCATTCATTCTCTCCATGTGCCCAAACCATCTCAATGTGTTCACTTTCATGCTATTAATGACATCTTTCTTCATTTTGCGTTTTTTCCTTATGTCGTCATTTCTTACCCTGTCATACGTCGTTCTATGACAGATTCTTCTTAGCGATCTCATTTCAACTGCATTTATTCTGTTTTCGTGCGACTTCTGTCATGTCCAGGTTTCGCTTGCATACGTCATGGTTGACACTAAGATTGCGTTATGAATGGTTATTTTAGCATCCTTTGATGTGTTGCGATCAATCGCCTTGGTTTCGTCTTATAAGACTCTTTATAAAAACACAATATTTAAAAGAACACTTTTTATTCTAAAGAGATATTGTGTAAAAGATTGGTCGGTGGCAGAGCAGACATTGTGCTGGCTTAGTAATCCAGTGATGGCGAGTTCGAGATCCTTCATGAGCAAATTTATTTATTGTGTAATGCAAACCAAACTGAGCAAAAATCAACTGTCATATTGACAGTCGATGAAAAGTGTTGCCAATTCGAATAACAAAGCTTAAAAAACACCCGGACCAGCTTTCATGTCTACGAAAATTGAGTTGTCAAGGCTTGAAGAGTATTAAATCATTAGTTGTTTTATCGGCCATGTGTAGGTGACTATATGTAAGTGGTACATAGAATACAATATCCTCAATTATCGAGCTTTCTCTGTTGTCAAAGCACATATTTACAATCGTACAGTACAAATTCAGTATTCTATTTCCGTAAATTATGTTTGTATAAATGGGCACATGAACGTACAGATAAAATCAAAACAAAATGTAATTTAAAAAATAAACTTAAGTGGCTAAATTCCAGGAGTCCCTTAAAACAAATTGATCAATAATAATCATACATTCTATTTAACTTTTATAAAACAATTATTTTTTAATGTTTTATAAATTATTTACGAAACTCCGTATTTATTTATTCGTTTATTTATTTGTAACCTCTTCTACATATAAATTGTACACTGGTAGGCTCATTACCAAATGGCGATTTCTTCCAACCAAAACAATACAATATGTTCCATGGCAAAAAGTTAGTGACAAATAAAAAAATAGAGAAAAAAGTAAAAAAATGTCAAAAAAGACTGAATATAAGAACAGTTCGTAACAATGCTGGAAAACAAAATGGTAAGAAGAGAAAGAGGAGAGGAAGAAGAAATTAGGTACAATCAGATATATATTTTTGCTTTATTTATTTGACCAACCCGAGCAACTGATAGTAGGTATTATTTTTATTTGGTTTATCTTTAAGTATGGATTGAGATGACGTAACTTAATTACTTAGGCCATTCCATGGTCTAGCACTAGCTGATTGTACTTGAAAAGAAGAACTTTAACCATTTTTGAATAAGTATGTTTAGTGAGATAGACGACGTAATATCAAGACCTAGAATATTCCATTGTCAAATGAGGAGCTAAAAAAACAGTACTATGGATTGGAATAGATAGTAAAGTACGTTCAGCAGATCGGAATGGGCGCCCGTGGCTTGATCGATAAGTGAATTTACCTTTGAGATTGGATTAAAAAGGACGTTGTATAACAATGACAGGGTATGTATATTACGTCGTTGTCGTATCTTGGGCCAATGAAGAAGATTACGGTAATGAGAAATGTGATCATTTTTTGTGTCCAAAGATAAAATGGATGCAAACATCTTGAAGGAGTACAAGTTTACTGAGATGATCCTAGTTTGCATCTTCTTTTTCTTTCCGTAGACCTGTTGGTCTGTAAATCAAAAACTTTGCCTTCTGAGATGACTTAATCCAACTATCCTTCCATCTCCTGTGTGGTCTTCCGGGTTTACGGTGACTAGAAGGGATTTAATTTGCTGCCATATACGCAAGTCTATAACTTTTCACTCTGGCCACGTGGTCCCTTCTTCTCCACCGAACGATGTCCTCTATTTCACATGTTTTTTTCTAAATTTAAAATTACGTACACGATCTTGGAGAGTTATTCTAGTAATTGACCTTAGAACCTCCATTTCCGTTGTCCTTAGGAGCCTTTTGGTTCGTACAGTGACTGCTCGAGTTTCCTCAGCATGTATTTCTGGTTTTCGAGTCACCATTTTTTCTTCTCACTACCCCAAGGAGATATAGGGGGGGGGTTATAATTTCGCATTTATTAAGGTTGTTTTTTTAAAATTATCAACTCTCATCATGCTGAGATTGTATTCTGAAAGTTTCATTGCAATGTATCTGTGTATGTGCTGTGTAATATGTGCTATTTACTCTGTACTTTATCGATTATTGACTAAAGTTCTTATTCCATTCTTTTCAAATTTTGCCAATTTGTATACATATCTAATACTTCATTGTCTTTCTTTGGTTTGCATCGATATAGCAAATTTATTTTGGTAAAAAAAATAAAAAAGTTTCACTAGTGATTTATATATTTACCAGAACAAATTAGTTGTTAATATTTATACACGTTATATAATAATAAATACCTACACACAATGCTTTTGAATCTGACATACGTGCATAGTTTATGTTCCGTTTGTGTATGTAATGTATTTTTGGACATAAAACATGTGGTTCAGATTTTTTCCACGGAATTAAACAAATATTCGATTCACCATCTGACGAATCATATTAAAATTTAATAAATTTAATGATTTGGAAAATCTAAATACTAGATATATATATATATATATATATATATATATATATATATATATATATATATATATATATATATATATATATATATATATATATATATATATATATATATATATATATATATTTAGGAAATAGTAGGAATGAAAAATATATTTGTATTATTGTAGAATATCCAAATGACGATTTGTTCAGGAGAATTTATTTCTATCAATGAATCGACAGTATTAACCTTAGTCCCGTGTGAGAGAATTGTATGCAGTAGTAGAATTTTTGCACTGTTTTTCCAACTTAGAAGTCAAAAACAGAAGCTTCGCAGCATGTGTGTTCTAAAGAAAAAAATATTTAATAGTTCGTGTTTATGTGTTAATAGTTTGGTACGAATTCTTCAATTATACATACTTCAAATATACATACAGCAACGCAAAAACGTCATCATTTAATAGACACCTCCCCACTAACCTTCGAAGACTCAGATATTATTCCCAAATCCTGTGTCAAACTTCTCGAGACAAAATAGATTCTAATATAAGCTTTACAAATCCAATAAACACAGTTTCTTCTTCTGTTTTCTTTGAATTAAGACGTTGTTTAAAGTCAATCCGAAGGAGTATCCCATCTGAAGCCATGAAATCTTTGGTAAGTGCCTTTGTTGTCTCCCGTTTGGATTACTGTAACGGAATATAATATGCGAATCTACCAAAAAAATAAATTAATAAAATTCAGTCAGTTTTCAATGCTGCAGCCAGGCTCATCACCGGAGCCTCCAGGTTTTCTCACATCTCTCACCATCTCCGCAATCTCCATTGGCTTAAAGTTCCTGGAAGGATTAAATATAAACTCTGTCTCATGATCTTCAAAGCACTTCATGGTATGGCTCCTACTTACCTCTCCGAACTTTGCATTCCTCTTTCAATTAACGACAGACAATCATCACTTCGTTCTGCATCTTCATCCATGGTTAGAAAATTATTTGAAATAAACAGGGTGCATACCACTAATTTCGGCGATCGTGCGTTTGCTGTGGCAGGACCAAATGCATGGAATAAGCTCCCACATACCCTCAGACAGTTGGATCTCATGTATTACATGCTACTAGTTTATTCAAACAGTTAGGTAATAATTTACAATAGTTATTTTGATGTTCATTATGAATCTTCTATAAAAGTAAAAGTTTGTTGAAAATTTTGTGTTAAATTTAGCGAAAATTACTTATAATTTCCAAGGTAATAACTTGCACAGTATTCAAATCTGAACTAAAAATAAAACTAATGTAAATTAAATATTAATTTTATTTTAGTTAGACACGATATATTTCGTGTTTAAAAATTTTCAGTAATATTCCAACTTTCGATTTGTTCAAGATAATTTATTTCAAACCAAGATACTTGAGATTTGTATGCAGGGTTTATATTTTTCACGGGTTTTCCAACATTGAAGTAAATAAACACAACTTAGATGCTTCGCAACATGTATGTACCATATACGGATTTACTCAGAATTCGGAGAAGAACATTAATGTGTCTGTGTGTCCGTGTGTCTGTGTGTCTCCCCTTATAACTTCTGATCCGCTCAATGCACAGAGCCTTATATTTAAAAAAATATAGAAAATTATAGTCTTACAAAACTATTGTAATCATAATCTTGAATTTTTGTTTTAATCAGGGTTTTTCAACTTTTTTTACTTTATTTTTCCATATATCTCAAAAACCGTAAAAGATAAAACGCCAAAAATATAGACAAATACAAAATCTCAAATGTATTTTTTTAAAAAAATTCCAAAGTTTCTCAATCATTTTTTACTAGGAAAAAAATTATGATAAATTTGTGTTTTTAACTGCCTATATTTCCAAAGTTTTTGAAAATATTGAAAAAAGCCGAAACACCCTAACTAGATAATTTAATTTTCTGAAACGTAACTTAATAGACTTAATAGCTTGAAACGTAATCTCCAAACATACATACCATCATGCTGTTTTCATATTCTGGGTAGGAAAAAAGAACTGACCTCCATACTATCATATCTTGACATACATCCCTACTTGATCTCCAAACATACATACATACCATCATGCTGTTTTCATATTCTGGGTAGGAAAAAATGACTGACCTCCATACTATCCTATCTTGGCATACATCCCTACATGTGTTGTATAAAAAACAAAATGTCCTAAAATATTCAATAACTTGGATTTATTGGTTTATAGTTTGGTACTTATTCTTCAACTATATATACTATCGCTATCGACAGTTGAATCTCATGTGTTACATGCAAATAGTAATAGAAAAAAATAAACCCACTCGTATAAATATTGTCATTTGATAGATCTAAATTATAGGTGAACCTATTTCATTAGTGTATTTAAAGGAATAGAAATGCTTAACGATTCTTCAGAAATCATATTCCATCTTTACTCAATCTTACCTGTCAATTTCCCTGGAACCAAAATGATAATCTTCATCTGGTTTATTTTTACTCTCCAAAATTCCAGAAAATTCCTCACTTGGGTCATGTTTCTATAATAAGATATAAAGTGCACCAATAAACGTGGGTATGAGGAGGGATGATGATGAAAAAATGACAGAAAAGAGCGTCGTTTGAATATACCGTAAAAAGTAAAGGACCTCTCCCAGACCCAAGATCTGAGCAAAACATAACAATCCTATTTTCCCCCCAAAGGATTTATGGTCAATTGCATCCTGCATCAACTAGAACTAACTTTACTATGAAATTCATATATCATCTCGACCGAATAAATCTTGCTAGATGAAAAACAGGGCGCATCTTGAAATTAATCAAAAAAGAGATTTATTACTTTATTTCAAATACATTTTTTGTGATAAACAATAAAATATGAATTCATATAGACACCACTAAAATTTTATTAATACTACGAAATATTCACAGTTATAAAAATATATTTTATTTTAATCCGTAATAAGTTTTTGCTGATGACATTTTTCCTGATAATAATCTATTTTTACGTAAATGTTTAAGCAACTGTTTAAACATTTGCAAAGAAATAAATATTTTATTGTTTACTCAATAATGATAATAGACGAGTGGTGGCAGAGCGTTTAGCGCGCTGGGTTAGTAATCCAGTGGTCGCGAGTTCGAATCCTGCCACGACCAATTTCGTTATAGCAAATAATTACTGCTTAGTTTAGGGAATGTATGAGGATGAACATATATGTTTTTTAACAAGGAAAATATTGGAAAATTGATAGGAAAATTGTCATAATAAATATTGTCAAACAATGGGATATATATTATTTAATTAATTTATTTATATGCTTTATATACAACTGCACAAAAGCGGGTGTGTTAATAAAAAAATAATAAGGTATTATATATTCTATGGATACTCAGAAGGATAATCGGACCTGTGTAGGTAAACGGAGCTTGGAGAATACGATACAACGATGAAATCTACAATATTTATAATAAGCCCAACATTATAAAAGTGATTAAAATAGGGAGGCTGCGATAGGCAGGACACGTGGAAAGAATGGGCGATGAAAGAGTGCCAAAAAGGGTCCTGCACACAAAGCCACAAGGTAGACGAAACGTTGGTAGACCCAAGCTCCGATGGCTGGATGGCGTGCAGCGGGATGTGGAGGCTGTTAGTGTAAGGGACTGGAGGGGATCATGTCAGGATAGAGGGAGATGGCGAGGAATGCTGGAGGAGGCCAAGGCCCGGAATGGGCTGTGGATCCATTGATGGTGATGGTGCTATATATTCTATGGAGAGAATATAATAAATACTCGCTCTAACGCATTCAAAATCATTAACCGTAGGTACTCTTCTTGTCAACAACCGTAGTTTTGACGATTAAAAGTATGATGATATTTTAAAACAAATAACATACCGTTTTTGACAAACAATTTGTATGAAAAATATATCAACCCTTAATATCACAAGCAAGTGATATGCAAATTTATGAACAATCTCCCCTACACAACGTCATACACAAAATAAAAGAATCTATCAAAAACATGCATCTACTGTACACTCCTTGCCGTAGAGACAGAAAGTATACATATAGAAATACGATATCAGATATTATGAGAGAATTCTTCCGTCTTACCTAATAATGATAATCCTGAACTCTTCATTCACGTCATTTCAAACAATATCTGCGTGATTTAGCATAAGACAAGAAAACAACTTTTCATGTATTATAACAATAAATTTAAATATCTGCGTGATTTAGCATAAGACAAGAAAACAACTTTTCATGTATTATAACAATAAGCCCTTATTTGATACTTCATTTCCATACAAAATATCTAGAAAAATCTCTACGTAAACATGTTGATACCTACAAACCGAGATAAAAGTTCATAAAACCAGAATTCCTTTTCAAACGATCTTTATCTTATTTTTTTCCCACCATTTTCTGGTTTTCTCCTTCTTCGTTTAGTAGTCCTGTTGGACTGTAATTCAAAAACTATGCCTCCTGAGATGACGAAGTCCAAATATCCTTCCATCACTTGGATGGTCTTCATTTGCTTCATTTGAGGGATTTCATTTGCTGCTATATACGTAAGTCTATCACTGTCCATTCTGGCTACGTGGTCCCTCCAACGTCTTCTTCTGGATCTTCTCCACCGAATCCTCTATTTCACATGTTTTTCTTATTTCGAAATTGCGTAAAAGATCTCGAGAAGTTATTCCACTGATTGGTTCGTACAGTGCATGCTCGAGTTTCCTCAGCATATATTTCTGGCTTTCAAGTTACTATTTTTTCTCCTCACTACCCCCAAGGAGATATGGGGGGGGGGGTTATGAATTCGTATTTTTTTAGGTTGTTTTTTTATTGAATATTATCAACTATCATCATGCTGAGATTGTATTATGAAAGTTTCATTGCAATGTATCTGTGTGTGTGCTGTGTACTTTATTGATTATAGATTAAGTTCTTATTCCATTCTTTTCAAATTTTGCAAATTTGTATATCTAATAATCCCTTAGACCCCATTGTATTTTGAAGAATAGCTGATGAGTGCTCCTCATTTTTTTAACTGTCAAATATTTCAATGTGACCCCAAGCTCAGTAAACTTAGCATTTGATATTTTTAGCTCAGGAAACTTAACATTAGTAGGAAAATCTTCCATACAAAATTTGAATAAATTGTGGAGTGACTTAGTAGTGAGGACTATAGCGTTGGCCACAATCTACTCGTTTTTCAATACTTCTGTAAATACGTACACTTTACCATGGCTCAATAGTAGCACTTTTTAAATCAATAGTACTTCTTATCATAACAGGAAAAAAAATCTTTATACTAGCATTAAATTCTTAGTTGTCTAAAAATGCGCGACAAAAAAGCGTTGGAAGAAATGTACTTCACCAAATTGACTCCAGGGATTGTTGTTTTCAAGAAAAAAATACACTATTGATGTTGTGGAGAGTTCAGTCATAGCCACCACCCATTCGATTTTCAATATTAATGTTTTATTAGGTACACATAATTATTTAAGGTTATGTACTAAATATATACTTGCTAAATTGGCAGATTGCATCTTAGTTTTATTTATTACTCCTCACTAACCCAAGGAGATATAGTGGGAAGTTATGGTTTCGCAATTTTTTTACAAGAAAAAAAATTAACACAAAAAAATTTGAATAATTAATTCTTAGGTATATTATAAAATCGAATGGATTATTCCTTTCCTGCTCCATAACTATTTTTACTCCTCACTAACCCAAGGGGATATAGTGGAGTTATGATTTCGCAATTTTAAAGGGTATTTTTTATTGCAGATTATATTATCAACTAGTATCATGCTAAGATTGTATTCTGAAAGTTTCATCTAATGTATCTGTGTGTGTGCTATGTGCTGTGAGCTATGTGCTATGTACGGCGTGTTCATTTTAATTTATCAATTATAGACTTAAGTACACATTGGATTCTTTTCAAATTATGCAAATATGTATATCTAATACTCGTTTAGACCCCATTAGATTTTCGATATCTGAATAGTGATTCTCAATTTTTTTTAACTATCAAATATTTCAAAGTGACGCCAAGCTCAGAAAACTTAATATTTAATTTTTTTATTTTCAAATTGGTAAAAAGTCACATCACATTCATAAATTGGCATTGAAGAATTATCAAGTATTCATAATAAAATATTTGAATAAAAAACAGTTGAACAAACTCGTTTCATGAAAATGCTGAAAATTTTCCATACAATATTTGAATACTTTCTGGAGAGACTTGTTAGTGAGGAGTTTAGCGTTGGCCACAAAACCCACTCATTTTTTTATATGAGATTATTTAAATGTAGGTACGATATAGATGATTTAATATAACAATTTAATAAAACAAAATAAAAATAAAATAAAATAAAAATAATATGTTGTGTGGTACCATAAATAACCTATAATAAAAATTATAACAGTCGTAAATATCGGGGGCAGCATGCAACATTGGCAACAAAATACATCTCATCCAATGCATTTTTTCATCAATCTTATATGGGAACAACATCATTATATTCTTTCTGGATACAATTAACCCAGTTTCTCGAGTGGAACAATGTGGCTTACCCTTAATATATATAAGGGGACCGCCACTGGTGTAGCATCAACACCACATTAAATCTGTATGGTCTTTCAATTTAATTATTTTATTTTAGCGATTGATATATTGTTGGTACGCGGGGATACACACAAGTGTCGTGCTTTATTGTATAAGGTAATGCACACCCACACACATCGCTGATTATCCTTTAGTTAGGAGACGCCCAAAAACGAAAATTACTCACGAGTAGGTTTATTATTCTTCAGAAAAATTTACAGTGATACCACAAAGAAAAGAAAAAAGTTTTTTTATTTTAAAACTTACATGAAATTTATATAAAAATTTAAAATGAGTTAAACTTGTTCATTTTCAAAAACATAGTGACACAATTCCCGTAAAATATTAAATAAAAAACTCTTCATTGCACCCTGCACATGTGGCATATGGCAATTTCTTCCGACTTACCAGTATTTCCAGCCCAAAACTAAAACTATTGAGAAAATAAATAATAATAAGCAATTCCTTGCACCCTACGCAGGTGCAATTATACAATTTGGCAATTTCTACCAACTAACCAGTGTTTCCAGAAAAGAGGAGCAATATTTGCGTGACAATTGAATTTGAGTTAATCCCCAGATCGAACTCAGGTCGCCCGCACAGAATTCAAACGGCTCACCAACTGGCCCAGCATTTATCTTGATTTTTTCATCTTTTTTTATATTATTTATTTTTATATTACATTGTTTCTCGGGCAACTAACAGGTACTATGTCAAATATTAATATAACAAGCACCCAATAACAAATTGCCATATTCTGTAGCCTCACTCTTGAAACTCGAATCCGATCCCAATTTCAAATTTTCATTTAGAACTTACCTATCTGTCGCCTGCGTACATTCAAATGAACGACTATTACTATTAAAACATACCTACCTACCTACCGCATTCATTCTCCGTTACAAAGGTAGGTTCCTATCTGCCGCCTGCGTACATTCAAATGAACGACTCTCTCTCTCTTCCTTAGCTTGTATCCCACATGGTGGTGGGGTCAGCTCTCCTCACTGCGCTCCTCCACTTCGCCCTATCCTGAGCATCGTCCTCAGAGACATCACATTCCTGCATGTTCTCAGCTACCAGGTCTTTCCATCGTTTTTTGGGACGCCCTCTGGATCTTTTGCCAGACACTCGATGGTCCAGTGCAGTGTTTCCTATATATTCTGGCGGTTTTCTAAGGATATGCCCGAACCACCTCAGCCTATTCTCCATCAGCTTATCGGATACATCGCGTACACCCAGGCTACCTCTTATATATTCATTACGTATTTTATCTCTTCTCGTGACGCCGCACATCCACCTAAGCATCTTCGTCTCGGCTGTTTGCACTGACTGAACTTGTCTTCGAGTGACGGTCCAGGTCTCACAACCATATGTCAACACTGGTCTGATCATTGTCTTGTATACATGGCCTTTCATCTTCACTGACATTCGCTTGTCACAGATTACTCCAGTCACTTCTCTCCATTTAAGCCAGGCTGCGGCAATACGGTGCTGAATGTTAGTTTCCAGGCTTCCTGACTCATGTATCATGTTCCCAAGATACTTGTATTTATCACATCTTGTGACTTGCTGTCCATCAATTGTAATCGGGTCAGTGTCTGTTTGGGGAACATTGCAAGCCATAAACTGTGTTTTGCTCACACTCAGCACCAGGCCTCCTTTCTGTAACTGGTGTTTCCACGCCAGAAGGGCTCGCTGTAGAGAGTCCTTGTCTTCGGTGCAGATTGCTATGTCGTCAGCGTATATGAATGTCCATAGTGACTGCATTTGCGCATCCTCCGTTAGCGCGTCCAGCACCAGACAGAATAGGAATGGGCTAAGTACGGATCCCTGGTGTACCCCCTCTGTAACTGCGATTGGTCTAGTGGTTCCTGCTGGGGTTCTTATTTCAGCCTTCACTTGTGCGTACATATCAATGATCACAGTGATATACTTCTCAGGTATATTTATTTTCCGGAGACTCCACCATATCACCTCTCTTGGCACTTTATCGAATGCCTTTTCCATGTCCAAGAAAGCAATGTATAATGGGCTTTTCTTTTCCCGATATTCTTCGGCTATCGTATTTAGGGCAAACATTGGGTCAGTTGTGGAAATGCCAGGTCTGAATCCATAGTGATTTTTTGATAGAGATCATTCCGACCTAAGTCGACTATCGATCACTCTTTCATATAACTTCATAGTATGGCACATTAATTTTATTCCACGGTAGTTATTACATTCATACTTACTACCTTTTCCCTTATAGAGCGGCACTATTGTACTCAGTCTCCAGGCATCCGGTATTTTAGAGGTCTCCAGCATCCTGTTGAAAAATTTTGTGAGCAGCTCAACAGCTCTGTCTCCCAGGCTCTTCCACGCCTCGATGGGAATACCATCGGGTCCAATAGCTTTCTTGTTTGCCATCTTTTGGATTGCTTTTTTCACTTCCTGTTGGTCTATCTGTGAAACAAGTCCGAGATTCATGGGCATATTTGAAAGTTGCAAGTGTGAATTATTGGTGTTAAGAAGAGTGTCATAGTATTTGTGCCATTGGGAGATAATGCTTTCGTTGCTATATAACAGTTCTCCGTTTTCCCCTTTTACGACTCTACATATTGCCGGATCACATTTTTCGTAATTTCGTAATTTAACGACTATTACTATTAAAACATACCTACCTACCGCATTCATTCTCCGTTACAAAGGTAGGTTCCTATCTGCCGCCTGCGTACATTCAAATGAACGACTATTACTATTAAAACATACCTACCTACCGCATTCATTCTCCGTTACAAAGGTAGGTTCCTATCTGCCGCCTGCGTACATTCAAATGAACGACGATTACTATTAAAACATACCTACCTACCGCATTCATTCTCCGTTACAAAGGTAGGTTCTTAGCGAGTCGGATCGTAATGGGATCGGATTTGCAGTGGAGAGTAAGGCCGCTTGAGACTTACGATATTAATCGTCTCTCACAAATCCAGACTGAAACATAATTAAAAAATGTGTCACCACCGGGATCGAACCCGGATCCTTAGATCAGCACTCAGATACCTAACCAACTGATCCACGAAGGCCATTTTCTATATATCTAGTTATCTATTTTTATATTCATAATGTTATAACAGAAAAAAATTTATACCTCCTATTCAGTAACTATTGTAACTAAAATAGGAAAATACTAAAATGGTAGATTTTAGATTTACGGTCTTATTTCAGCGTTATAAAATATCAACTTGGACTAAATGGAATAGGAACGTACCAATATTGACCGGAACGTTCTGAAAAAGTATTCTTAAGACGTATTTTGAAAATTATAAAAAATAATAAATATTTCATAATTATTCATAATACGTCTGATTCATTAACTTTTTAAGAACGTTCCGGCCAAAATAGGTACGTTCCTATTCCATTTAGTCCAAGAATATATTTTATAACGCTGAAATAAGACCGTAAATCTAATATCTACAATTTTAGAACGTTCCTAATTTAGTTCCAATAGTTACTGAAAGGGGGTATTATTTCTTGTGAATTTGATTTATTTTACTTTTCGGTATTATAGAGAAACAGGAAAAAATCTTCTCTTTAGTGCATTTTTATATAAGCTTGTTGGTCTAAAAGGTTTTTTTCATACCTATTTTCTATTATGAAGTCTTAAAAATAAATGCGCGAGCGTTACGCCCATGTTTGTGGTACGTCCGTACGTACTCTCTTGCAACCCTCTAGACCTAGACTGACCCTGGGGACGCCATCGCCACCAATATCTGAAGAAATTACATCATATAAGGAAAATCTGTTTTGTGGTGTCAAAAGGGGCTGATTCAATCGCTATTTTATTTAGGGTGAACATAAAATATATAGGATGTATTGGTCCAAATATTACATCCAAATATCAACTTTTAATTCAACATACTTTTTGATTTTATTACAATTTACGGCTTAATAGCCTTTTACACATACAAATAAAACATAATTTAAACATGATTATACATACAATAACAGATTATATTAAAAAAAACAGAAAATAATATACCAACATGTAAAAAATAATGTAAGAAAAAAATGTGTAAACATGTATTTAAAAAAGCGAAGAAAACAATTCTATGCTTGGTTTCGTTGACAAGTACAATGTATAGGTGTCTTTTATAGATAAATACCAATTGAATCATTGAAGATGTCTGTATATTGAGCATACTGATTCCCCAAACTATGCAGTCTTTAAAAAGTTATACGCTAGTGTTAGTGTGGCTATAAAATGGCGCGATACTGAGTGTGACCAGGGACGGCACCCGCAAATTTATAGCACAGAGCAACTAATTTTAACACCTATTTTGTGAATCCTATTTAAATGATGATTTGACGAGGAAAGAAGTGCTTCAGAAATGAGAACACATATGAATTTCAACGAGTTCTGATGATGGAACTCGCGAGTTAAAAATCAAACTCTTCAATTTGGAAATATATCTGCGATCAATGAGAATTATAATTCTTTACCACGTTGTTCAAATTCGATTATTTTTTTTTCATTAAAAAGGGATTACCTCTGGGGTGGTTCCATCTGAACTAAGACATAAGGTTTGATGATGGGAATCATTCATGAGAAATCATGAAACTTATTGTTTTGTATAATTGCATATATGCAACCATTGGATTTTTTTCCCTGTCGTGAGTTCCTGGTTCTTCTATGATGGTTCCCAACTTCGTCTCTATTGAGATGTTAATGTCAATAAAAATATCATTTGAGTATTATTGTATATGAGAATCACGCCGTGTCCCTCGTGGGGTAGGCAGAGAGAATCGAATGCCTCTTATTCTATTTTGACATACATCTCGTGCGTGCTCTCTCAGTGCGTTTGGCACAGCTGTCTCCTTCTATATTTCTAGTACTTTGATTTAATCGGTTGTCTTATTTTAGTGTTTTTTTATGTACTAGTTAGGTAATTAATTATACATTATTTGTAATTTTCTGTAATCAATATTAATTATCCTATTGAATAATGCATGAAGTTTTCACTGGTCAACTAATAAAGCAATGCAAAATTGTCTGTTTTATAAATTGTGTAGACTGTATAACTCTCTATCAACCAAAAAAATAGAATGAAAATACATTCATTTTGAAGTTGGTTTTTTTATGTGAAAGATTATTTATTACATTATGGTTGCAAGATTTTTTTCATTAGTAAGGAATTATTTTAATCCGGCTTCAGTCTTATGCTACTGATTCTCTTATTAAAGGAATTCCATAAATGATTCGTTCGTTGTTCCAATGTCGAAATAAAATGGTGTCACCATATAATATTGCAACTTTTGACTGTTTGATAATACAACTGCAAATATAAATCTCACCCCAGCGCCACAAAGCGCAAAAATAATAAATGGATATTGCCAAATCTATATATTCTTTGTTGAGGAAATCCCCCTTTCTTTTTTGTAGAGAAATACATGCCATTTCCATGTTTCATTATTTATTAACCATTTTTTCATGTTCATCAACAATTATAAAAAGGAAGTTTGAACTTCTGGCTATCTTTATCCAAAAGGCGCCCTTTTTCGGCTATATCAATATTTGATCAATTATCTGTCTTATTTATTTATTAAATACTTTCTTACAATTCTTACGAGCGGCAATTTCGTTCAATTAACCATTTATCCAGTCCAGAGAAGCAAAATTTGCGTGTGAATTGAATATGACTAGGTTTTTTCTCTGTTTTTTTCGATGAGCTTTCCTATTTCCTCTGCTGGGGATCGAACCCAGGACGCCAGCACCGAAGCCAATCGGCATACCACTTTGTCACGGCGTACTGTCTGTGAATTATAAATCTGTACCAACTTTGTTTGAATTAGTAGTTAGCATGACTTTTATATGTTACAACAAACTATGAATTGAAAAAAATTGATATGGAGCATACATACATACATACATACCATCACGCCATGTCCCTTGCGGGGTAGGCAGAGAGAACCGAACGCCACATTTATCTATCCTGGCACGCATCCCACGCTTCGTTCACATTCATTCATCGTCTCATACATGCTCGTCTATTGCTCACACTTCTAACATTTCTGTCTTTCAAAATTTCGTTCACATGGTCGTGCCATCCCTTTCTTGGGCGTCCCCGACCTCTCATTCCATTCCTTTCCGCTCTGTATATTTTCTTCGTCAGGCGCTCCTCATTCATTCTCCCCATGTGACCAAACCATCTCAATGTGTTCACTTTCATTCTAGTAATGACATCTTTCTTCATCTTACATTCTTTCCTTATGTCCTCATTTCTTACCCGGTCATACATCGTTCTATTACAAATCCTTCTTAACGATCTCATTTCAACTGCATTTATTCTACTTTCATGCGTCTTCTGCCATGTCCAGGTTTCACTTGCATACGTCAAGGTTGGCACTACGATGGCGTTATGAATGGCAACTTTGGCATCCTTTGATATGTTGCGATCATTCATAATTGGTCTTAGTGCTCCATTCACTCTGTTTCCTGCCATAACTCTTCTTTCGATCTCTTTATCGAGTCGTCCATTCCGTTGAAATATGCTTCCCAAGTACACATATTCGTCGACGTCGAGCAGGAAAGGAATAATCCATTCGATTTTGTGTTAGCAGAGTAGAGATCTTCTTCTTCTTCTTCTTCTGCTTGTTCTAGTACTGGGTACTGTTTATTCTCGGATTCACTCCTGGGACGCGGATGTCCAGCTGTCCTTCCATCTCTTTGGCGGTCGTCCAGGGGGTCTGCTGGTTGACGGTACCTCATCTGCCGCTATTTTCACCACTCTCACTGAATCCGCTCTTTCGACGTGATCTCTCCAGTAACGTCTTCTGTTTCTACCTCATCGCACGACATCCTCGGCATCGCAGATCCTCCGAATTTCGGAGTTTCGTACTCTGTCTCGGATGGTTAAACCTGCGATAGGGCGGAGTTTTCAAGAGTAGAGATCCATTTTAAAATTAATGAACCAATATACAGAAGTAATTTTTCAACAAAATTCTATTACAATGACCGAACTTTTTCGCCGAGGTGCCTCGGCATTACAACATTATAAAATCACTGTAACTACACCCACACAGGTGGCAACGCTGTAAATGTTGAAGTGTAGGATGATTTTGTTTAAATTAGTTAGTTTCATTTTAGACCTTAATAATGCCGAGTCACCTCGGCGAAAACGTTCGGTCATTGAAATCGAATTTTGTGGAAAAATGCTTTGGTATATTTGTTCATGAATTTTAAGAATTAATAAGTTTTCTAGAAAATGTCATATTTTCTCGATATTCCCATATCTAGTTTTCAGAAATTTCTTGATTCAGTAATGAGGAAAATGGTTGAAAGGAAGTTTATTGAATAATAGTAAGGCGCTTTATGTTTACCCGTAACTTTAAAATCAAAACACCATAACTTATTAAGGAGATATGAAATGAAACTTAACAGCTGACAAAATTAAAGGAAAATTGACTAAATATAAAGGTAAGAAAAACAAGATGGCTATTAGCATTAATTGTTTAACTAAGAGACTATGTACTCGCTAGACCTTTGATGAAATCGAATATTTTCGCTAACAGTCTTCGGTGTCTTTCATCTAGTGTTGAAAGTTTTAGTGGTAAATATTTTAACAGCTTCATCCTTCTGTCAATTTGAATATTTGGATTTAAGACGTATTGATGCAATACATAGATATGTGACAACTGTTTGGAAACAAAAATCCAGGACCCTAATACCATGGATTTTTGGGAAATAAAAGAAAATAAATAAAAAACAGTACAAATTCAAATAATTGTAATATACGAGTATAGAGTTTTATTGAATAAATAAATTGTAAAAATTAATTAGATTTTAAAAATCCAATGTGTTTGAAATATCTTCTTTGAATCTCATTTAAATTTTGTAGTATGAAAATTGTTTCGCTCGTTATCTCTATTTGTTTTTTTATTTAATTTACTTTTTTATAAAGTTTTTAAATCATAACTGATTTCTGTTCATGTTAAAATTAAGTGCCCTCTCGGAGCATTTTGTCAGTGCCAACATATTCTAAATTGTCTATGTTTCATAGTTTAATTGTACTATTGTTGCACTAATGTATTATTGTTATTTTTGTATTGTTTATGTGGATTTAAATAAATAAATAAAAATATAAATTGATTGCTGTTCTAAATATAACTTATTCCTTTTAATAGTTTCAGCTGACAAGGCTTAGAAAAGGTCGTACTGTTAAAAGGAAAAATACTCTAAAAAAAGGGGAGTTCTACATGATATGACCTGTCACCAACTATTTTACCTGATCACTTCCGTTCACCAATTATTTTTTCCTTTATATTTCCCTATCAATCCAAATTTTTAAGTGTTCTATATAATTTAATAATGAAAATCTGTTGAAAAAAAACACCTTTGCCATCTATAAAGTGACGAAGAAACCTTTTTTTAACGCCATCTATTGAGAAATTGGTGTGTAGGTACACAATGCCCCCAAGTCAAATTGAAAACGCTGTTCGTTATCGCCAAGCGCTAATTTTTTTTTGTATGGGATTTGACGTTTGTTGTTTGTTATTGTAGAAAAAATTTCTACAACAAACGTCAAATCAGATACAAAAAAAATAGCGCTTGGCGATAACGAACAGCGTTTTCAATTTGACTCAGGGCCAATGAAGCAACAGTCCTTATACATGAGGTGACAATGCTTCCGCACATATATCACCCCTGAACCGCGCCATAATTATAAACATCCAACAAAAAATATTCTTTAAAACGATTTTTTTACTTGAAAAGATTTATTACTTTTATCCTTACTAAATTAAAACTGTTTCCTTTTTTGGGGAAAGTTGAAAAAACTTATGCAAGCTATTTTATTGTACCTACTTACTAATCTTTAAAAAACAACGGACAGTGTACGATATAATTTAGCCGTAAATTAATTAATAATTTAGAATTTCATAAAATTAATTCACTAATTTACATAGGTTCAACAGATTGTATTTCATTCTACTAGAAATTCTAAGGAATTCATTCCAAGGAATCAGCCGAATCGATCAAGTAAAAGATATATTATTTTATCAACGAAAGCAAATTCAATAACGAATATTGTATTATTTAAAAAAAAGCAGTTGGGATCGGTAAACATTTCATCTGGATTCATACAATCCGATGGAATCCTCAAATTTACTAGCGTAAACATTTTCGGAATCTCATAAGAAAATACATACAATATACCTACTAACACATATTGCTTCGTTGACGGGTAACAACATTCTTACAAGCATTTCGTAACATTCCCGCCTTTCTTCGGAATGCATTTGTATTGAAAATTTATAGCTAGTTTTATTTATTTGGATGAACAAGTAGGAGATGTCACTTTCTATTTTTTTTTATTGGGAGCTTGAAAAGGCGTAACCGTACATCACAACGTTGGTATTTTCTGTATAAGTGCGTAGAGATTAAATCTATTTTGCATATTAAAGCTCTCGTTAACGCCCTATGACCATGCGCATACGGGACGTAAACAAATATGTACATTTATAACTTTCTATTGTACATGTTTCACCAAATCTGTGATATACAATATTTATTTTTTAAAAGGTAAAATTAAAAGTTTTATTAATAGTAATAATAGTAGGAATAGTAGGAATAGTAGTAAGAAACACGGTTCTTGCTAAACACGGTTATTCAAAATTTAATACATGTGAGTTTTTTTTTTGTTTTCGAGCATTCTATATTTTTTTTTAATTAGGTAATTATATTTCCTTCAATCTCTAATAATAATTAAAAATGAAAGATTTTTTATTTTATGAAAATTACAAAGGTAGTTTTATATATTAATGATGACAATTGGAATCGTTAAAATTTCCAAAAAAGGAAAAAAAAAATACCAAAATCACTTTATAATCACATATTTTGCCATTTTTTATGAAACATATTTATTTTCATGATGCTTTCCTAATTCAGTTAAGAAAGGGTTAAGTAAAAATCTACTTCGTAGGCCTTGTAGTTTTTGAGTTATTGACGATAAAAAACTTTTTTTTTCAATAATAATTATTCGAGAATAGTTATTAATAAAAGAAAAAATAAAGTTTTCCTCATTTCAATGACATATATTTTGAGGGTTCTGGGGAAAAGATGTTCAAAATTTACTAATTAGTCCACTATAGAATTTAAGTGTAATTTACGTCGATTTCTCAACTAGTATCAACTAATTTTATTGATTGCTGCTTTGAGGCACCGGCTTAGAATAGTTATTCCACTCTTTACTATTATAATCGTTTTTGTTGGTCCATTAGAGCCAGGTAATAGAGAATACAGCAGGCATATTAACATCTCACAAAAGTTCAGCAATGAGGTTCACCACCCATTCTAAATGTTGCCTCCATTCTGAACGCGCATGTGACGTGCTACCTTTTATAAAGTAATATAATTATGAAGACCTCATTTGGACAAAGACAGATTAAATTTATTGCCCCACGTATATTTAATAAACTAGACAATAACATAAAGATACCACATCACAATTCCTTTAAAAATCTTATCAAAAAATGGCTGATATCTTCGGGCGGGCTCTATGCTGAGGGGATTGTCCACACTTAACATCTGACTTATTTACTTTTACTTTTATTTCCTATATTTCATTTCTTGTAATTCATTTATTTTATTTAATCTAAAACTTTTCTTCTTAAGCTTGTGTATTTTTTTTAAACTACTTGAATGTAACATTTGTGAACCTTATATATTATGTATCATCTATGTGTAAATAATTTGTATACCCTATTGTGTAAAATAAACAGCCCCAAAACAGGTCTTGCCTAGTTTGGCGTTACTTACTTAACCTTAATATGTAATAATGTTTTTGTATTAACAATAAATAGATAAATAAAATAAAACTCAAACCTGTCGCTGGTAACCTCACATTATGCTATATACCGTGATGTACATATGTATGTATAATATCGTAAGTGTTGATTACTAATACAGATATCTATTTTCTAAATACCTTCATTCTCTGACGACTTAGTTGCCGCTGTATTTGGAATTACGTAATAATGAAATGAAATACCGTGAGTTTCGCAACGTACTTCGAATTTCAACGTTGAATCGCTTGCATTACCACTAATAATATTTGCTTGTTGCCCGAGAAGCAATATTATTGTAAAATTAAATTTAAAAAATTATATTAATGTTATCAGCTGCTAGAACCTTTTAAATGTACCATTTTGTAGTACGCCTACCGGCTAAATTATGAGCATGTCATGTTCATGCTTTTCACACTTTTCAAATTGCCTGTTTATTTTTTCTTAGCAGTTATTTGCAGTCATCAATCCTTGTTACTTCATTTTATTCTGAATAAATTATTTTATATAACTGAGAGTCAATCTTTACCGATCACCGTTGTAAATACGCTACCAGACTTTTCTTAATTAATTTATTTATTTATTCAATTATGTAGGAGTTTATTTACATATAGTAATAATATACACTTTTTTGCATCCTGCACAAGTGGCGGCGAGTTTATTGCCGTATGGAAATTTCTTCCAGCTAACCAGTTTTCCAACCCAGAGAAGCAATATTTGCGTGGAGATGATTTTAAATAAATTTCTCCTCTGCTGGGGATGTATGTATGATGTATGGGGATATTATTTTGTGTTTATACGGATTTATCACCACAAGGCAATCACTTTCAAACAACCCAAGCAACGTAAAGCCTTCGTATTTGGTAATAGAAAAATATACAAAAATTAAAAGAGAGATCACAATCGAGAGAGAAAAAATAGAGTAGCAATATTGATATTTTTTCCTCCTCACTAACCCAAGGGGATATACTTATTGGGGAGTTATAATTTCGCAATTTTTAAAACTATTTTTTTTATTGCAGATTATCAACTAGTATCATCCTGAGATTGTATTGTGAAAGTTTCATCACAATGTATCTGTGTGTGTGCTATGTACGGCGTGTTCATTTTACTTTATCGATTTTTGACTAAAGTACTCATTCGATTCTATTCAAATTTTGCAAATTTGTAATCTAATACTCACTTAGACCCCATTAGATTTTGAAGGATATCTGAATAGTGCTTCTCATTTTTTTAACTGTCAAATATTTCAAAGTGACCCCAAGTTCGGGAAACTTATAATTTGAAAATTTTATTTTCAAATTGGTAAAAAGGCACATCACTTAAAATGGCATAGAAGAAATATCAAGTTTTCATAATGAAATATTTAAATTAAAAAATAATTAAATAAATTATTTCATAAAATTGTTAAAAAATTTTATTTATTTATTTATTTATTTATTTATTTATACATCTTCTTGTACATAATATAAACAAATATAATTGTACACTGGCGGGCTTATTGCCATTAGGCAATTTCTTCCAACCAACCAGATTACGAAGTATTACAACATTGTGTATGTACAACAGCAAATAAATATGAGTAAAAGAAATCAATGAAAATACGTATAACACTTACATAAATACTATTAAAACAAAAAAAAATAATAATAATTCATAGCAAGAAAAAAGGATATGGTAAGGACAGGTAAGGAAATCGGGATCAGGTGTTCAAGGATAAATATTCCTTCTTTAGTTTTTTCTTGAAAATACTAAGTGAGTAAGACGACGCAATATCCGGACTAAGACTATTCCATAATCTAGCTGATTGTACTTCGAACGAAGAGCTGAGAAATTCTGTATTATGGATAGGGATGGATAGTGTTGTACGTTCAGCAGATCGGAGTGGAAGTCCATGGTTGGATAAATAAGTGAATTTGCTTTTGAGGTACTGTGGCAGGTTTGGGTTCGAGAGAATATTGTACAATAGTGACAAGATGTGTATATTGCGCCGCTGGCGTATCCTGGGCCAACAAAGAAGATTGCGGTAAGATGATATGCGATCAAATTTTTTCAACCCAAAGATGAATCTGATACATATATTCTGAAGACGTTCAAGTTTATTGAGATGCACTTCATTTGCATCCAAATAGCACACATCGGCATAATCAAGCAATGGAAGAAGAAGTGATTGAGCTAGAGTTATTTTACAACGGAATGGAAGGAAATTTTTAAGTTTATTAAGTGAATGTAGGGCAAAGAAAATTGATTTACTAACATGCGATACCTGTTCATGCCACGAAAGGTCATCATCGATGAAGATTCCAAGATCTTTTACAACCCTGGTATACGGAATGCATTGGTTATTGATATATAGTAGTGGGAGTTGCAAATTCCTCATAGATGATAGCAGACGAGGACTACCGATTATAATTGCCTGGGACTTAGTCGGATTAATAAGAAGTTAAAAAATTTTCTATACGAACTTTGAATAATTTATAGAGTGACTTGTTAGTGAGGAGTTTGGCGTTGGCCATAACCCACTCGTTTTCTTTAATATCTGTATGTTTAAAGGTAGGTACTAGTGACCGCGCAGAGGTTAAAATTCGACTGTATTTTTTTAGTTTGAAAAGTCATTTCAAGTCTGGTTCGACCGGCGAAATCAAAACCCTAGTGATTACCCATATAATGGATATAATTATCGTATGGAGCTCTATGACATCTAAAGATATTGTAGAACTCCATATAATAATTATATCCATGATATGGGTAATCACAAGGGTTTTGATTTCGCCGGTCGGACCAGACTTGCCCCCCTGGATCATGTAATCAGCAAGGCCTACAAACTTTTCTTTTTATAAATTGCAAAGTATGATTGTAAAGTATCAGTTATATTGTTTCACAGTAGATTACATAATATGTGTTTTTCTTAAACATCGTCTGTATTGGATTTTATGTTTATTTTGTGTATAAAACAACTGCGTTTGACATTAAGTACGTGTTTGTCATTGATAGTATGAAAGTAAACAAATGTATGGATTAATGTGAGATATTTTTTAATATAAATAAAAAAAATAATAAAAAATAAATTATTTTTCATATAAATACATAGACATATATCAACAAATGAAAAGAAAAACAACCTTTCTGACTCAAAAGGAACATGCTCAGCTATGTTGCAGGAAGACAAGTCCTCCAGCAGCTGATTTTTCAGCATGATCAATTTGATTTATTTGTAATACATATTATGTACAAATAAAAAATGTATCTTGTGAAAAATGTATCAAATTCGCTTTTCAACAGTTCAACATGTATTTATTTTTGACATAGTGAAACTTTTCTGGAAATATAACAATATCAAATTTGCCGACCAACACAATGCAAAATAAATTTCTGTTTAAAACATATACCAACCTACATAAATGTTGAGTATTAGCGCTCATCAAAAATTACCTTTTTTAAACAAAAACAATTGAAGCATTATTAGTAAAAGGTACATAATATTCTTTTATTTCTAAAGTTGGTGGGTTTATTTAATTGCGCCATAAGCTTTAACTGCTGAATTTAAATGTAATCACATTGTACTTACTTAGAATAGAGAGTGTTTCATTTGATTATCTACAGTTCCTGAATATATGCATTAATTAAATAGGTTACTTATGTAAATATTATTCTAATGGACAATACAGACGAGTTTTTAGTTAAGGGGGGAACTGCTGCCAACGCACCTATTTTTCAATTTGATATACCATCATTATTTCTTCAATTTGATATACCATCAAATCGTTTTGAAAAAACAATTTAGATAGTAATTCAACTTTTTTTTTTAATAAAGAAGACAAAAATATCTAGAAAAATATGATGTGACGTTGCATTAATGCTTCAGGTTTAGTTAATAAACCTTAAAAACATTTATTTTCCATTCAGCGCCATTGCGAAATAAAAGTTTTTTTGGTTTATTAACTAAACCTGATGCATTTATAATACGTTACATCATATTTTTCCAGATATTTTGATCTTCTTTAATTTATAAAAAAAATACCTTATAGTTTTTTAGAAATTTAAGATAAATGTCAAAAATCGGGGTATGCTTATTATTTTCCTACAAGAATATATACAGAACATAATTAAAAGGTTAAGGTATATTTTTCTTTATTAATATCCAAACTAACTAAGTTATTTTTTTTTCAAAATGATTCGGTTTGTAGTAATGATGCAAATTCGAATTGAAAATAAAGGTACGTTGGCAGCAGTCACCCTCTTAATGAAAATTAATAACATGAAAAAATCAAATTGGTCCGTATCGAGTGGGTTGTGTCTAACACTATACTTTGTACATTTTATTTTTTATTATACCAATAATCCAATGCTAGGTATATATGGGAACAATGATATTATATAGAAGTATGTACTATAGGTATCTAATTGAAGAACCAAAGCTTCCGATAGGTCGCTTGAGATAGTGTTTGTCTGTGTCTGTATTTCAAATACAAATAATCACGAAATATTAGTTTGTGCCCTGTCCGATAGATGGACGCTTAGTACACCGATACCTATGCTCGTTTTCACCATGATTTAATAAATACAAGTTTCAATTTAACAGCTCACACAAGGATAATTAACAAGACGTTTGAATTGGTGAATGTTGCAATTGGGTAAAGTGATCACTATAGCCAGCCGATGACAGGTCATAAGCCCTGTACGAATTTATTTGTGATGTTCCTTGAATTCATCTACAATATCTCTTCGTACATCTCTATTAAGATGCTTCAAAAATACCTATAGTATGTATGTACTTCTATGTTTTATTATTCCCATATATACCTAGCATTAGTTTATGCAGAAAAACATCATATAGGAAGATTTATTCTCTGTTAATGGAAAACTAATCAGCTCTGAGTTATAATTATATTGGTTGGGCAGGGGAGTGGGAGAGGGCATACATGGTCGCACGCCCATGTGGCTCGCCTGTTCTGGCTAGTACTCTGGTCGCCTGTGCTCGTGGGCCTGGATTCATGAATCCAGTGAAACCACGATTACCTTTCTCTTTTGTATCGATTGAATTAAACGCCATACACTATACCTACACACAAAAACATCATTACTATTCTAGTGCTTTATTCTATGACATCAGTTTCACTAATTCACCAAGTATTGTCAATCGACAAAATAAATAAACTAACACTTCAACTTTATTTCTCGACGTATAATTCTTGGTGAACCTTTATAACTTTGATAAAACTGCGCATGAATAAATAAAGTAATTATTGTTATAGGTTTGGCAGTGCCATTTGTGGAATTGACAGTCGCCCATGCTTCAGTCCTGACCATCCTGGCCATTAGCTTCGAGAGGTACTACGCCATATGCGAACCTCTGAAGGCTGGATATGTCTGCACTAAAACCAGGGCAGCCCTCATCTGCTTCCTGGCTTGGTTTGTGGCAGCCGTTTTCACCAGGTAAGACAGACAACTATTATTTCTACAATGCTATCTTAGACTGTAGGACAAAGTTGCTAGCGTTTCCCCAATTTGTATTAAATTCTTCGACTGATATTTGAAGATATTTCCAAATTTACACTAGAAATTGAATTATAAACGATGGAAGGCCTTCTGCTTTTTGTAGGTAGTACCTAATTAATAATTCTAATATATTTGATTTTTGTCCAATCTTGATTCTGCTCCGTTTTTAATCTTGGAAATTGGTTGGCAGCAAAGCGATGCATTTCTTTCTACATTTCACTCGATCTTCAACGATTATCTTCAACTCTATACAGGGAATACAATTCATGTCGTGACACACCTGTTCTATATATCCTCAAAGAGGATGCCCTCTGCAAGCTGATCCCACAACCATTCCTCCAAAACGATGTGTTATAGATCCTCCTTCCGTAACACATTCCTTATCCAATTTGCACACCTATTCGATATGGTGTTTGACATGTTCATGGTTTCATTGATCCTGTTAAAAACCTCATCATTTGAAATATTTCCCTTCACAAGAGGACACAAGGTAAGAATGCAAGATGAAGAAAGATGTGATAAATAGAATGAAAGTGAACACATTGATATGGTTTGACCACTTGGGAAGAATGAATAATGAACGCCTGACGATGAAAATATACAAAGCTGACAGGAACGGAATAAGAGGTCAGCCCCCCTAGACAACGTGTCATTTTTAGCTTAAGAAAAGAAACAAGAAAAGATAACTCAATGTATGGAAGTAACAGTTGCCAGTCACTTACATACATTGAGTTATCTTTTCTTGAGCTAAATGACACTTTGTCTAGGAGAGCTGGGGTCGCCCAAGAAAAGGATGGCTCGACCATGTGATAAACGACATTCTGAGAGATGTAAATGTAAGAAGCGTGAACAACAGACGAACATGAATGAGAAGATTCACGAATGACCGCCATGGCACAGTTGGTAAGCCGTTCGGTTTCTTCCTGGGTTCGATTCCCAGCAGAGGAAAAATTTATTTAAATTTATTTCTCGCGCAAATATTGCTTCTCTGGGCTGGAAACACTGGTTATTTGAAAGAATTTGCGTTGCGGCAATAAACTCGCCACTTGCACAGGGTTCAAGGAAGTGTTCATTGTTATTATTATTAATGTTGAGGAAGCGATGAATGTGGGTCAAAATAAAAAAAAAATAGCGGTGGTTCTCTCTGCCTACCCCGTCCGTAAGGGACATGGTGTGATGATATGTGTGTATAAAAGATATACCCAGTATTCGTCCACATTTCGAAAGCCTTCTAGTATCTACAGTCTCTGATTACGATTCAAAAACAATATTGACATTAAAGTACATATTTTCAATTGCAGATTTAAATATCTATTATGCTTTTTCCTTAAATGAACCTAATATTTTACTGACGTACTTCGTAAGTTTTGTAAGAGTTATGCGACTGTTAAATTTTCTCGCTCAAAGTTTTTACTCGCAAAAACAATTTAATGTATTTTTTACTCGGTAGTTAATCGGTTGGAGTAAAACGTTTGCAACTTTGAACTAATGCAGTCTTTTTTTCAGCTTGAAGCGTCGTTATCGAATTATCGAATTTCATTCGACTTATATACAAGCTTTGGCCGTTGGTTTTAAGATGACGCTATATTATGTATAATGGATAACGGTTTTGATTGATTTGTTGAGTTTTCAATTTGGTTTTATTTTACTGTCAGCATGGTGTTTTATTCCCGTATAATATAGTAGGTATAACTGTTTGTATTTTAAACTGGTGAGAGTAATCTTAACGCTTTTACTAACATTTTCATAACATAACTGAACACATCGTACCATTTGAAAAATGTAACGATATCATTAATTTCATAAATAAAGCCATAAATAATATTTTTAATATGATAAAATATGTTTACGTCCGAAAACTGTGTATAGTAAAATAAGAATATATAAGAAAAAGATGAGAGCTATAAAAATTGAGTATTCGTCCATTTTTCTATTTTTTCTAGTATTTTTCTGATAATAAAATTATGTATTTCAATTTATTTTATTGAAAAAAAAAATTGTATTGCCATGAATGTAATATGTACTTATATTTATTTTTCAATTCATAAAATTGTATACCTACTTTTTTTTATTATTTTCTTGTTAATATTCGATGTCATTTTTACTTTGTAAATTTGTATATAGGTATTTTATTTTATTTAAAAAAAATTAACTAAATTTTTAACTTTGTTTACACCACGTGAGAAACTAAGTTAAAAATTAAAAATCCTCACGTGGTGTAAACAAAGTTAAAAATTTAGTTAATTTTTGTTAAAATGTACCACAAAGTTAAAAATACGATATTTGATAATATTTTATTTTATTTTTAAATTTCATTTACGACAAGAATATGTAATTTGTATAGGGGCTCATGTAGTCACAAAAATATAACGAAGTTGTGTAAAATATAGTAAATTTTGAAAAAAAATTCATAAACTTTTGTATACCCAAATTTAAACTGTTTTATTTTTATTTAAGATTGGTTAAAAAACGTTAATTTTCATAAACGTAACTTATGTGTGTTTTTATCGCATGGTGTATGTTAATTTTTATCTGTGTTTTGTGGTGTTTTACAGCTTTAACTATATCAATTTAACACACAAGGACGCAGCTGTCTGCAGCTACTAACATGCTGATTCTAAACTAGCTTAATAATATACCAAAATATTGTATTTTTATTATAAACTAAACATATACATCACCTGTATTATATCTATGTACCTATTGTATATTCTAGTAAACTTATTATACAAAAAATCCTTAGGTGTATACAGTACAGAAGTCATGAACGTCAGATCCAATACAACGATTTACTTAAAAGGTATAATCATGTTATGACGGAAGAAAATTATTTGATGCATTAACACTATATAGTAAATTTGATTGCATTCAATTAAATAGTATGCTCAAATGCAAATTCCATCTAGAATAACGAGACAGCGCCAACTTTTTTTCACAAATGCTCCTGGAACTAATTCAGGATACCGCTTTTTAGAATATGTAAAAACTTTAATGAAAAATTTGATGGCCATATTGACATTTTTATCGCACCCGAATCTATATTCAAAAGGGAAATTGTAAAAAAGATCACTGATGTAACCTCTTAGGACCTGGGTATGGCTGGAATGCACTGTTGAGGATGTAGTGTTATATGAGTGATGTCATTCTTGTGTATTCCAAACAATATATGCTTTTTAATAAGTATTGATTTTTTATATTTTATTACTTGTATATCTACCTTAATCTCTAAGCACGTCTATGTTTAGGTACATTGTAACTTCTCTATGGGAAATATTGTGATTGCACATATAAATCAACATTATTATTTATAAAACAAAAATATGTACAATATGTGTGATGTGTAATTGTTTTTTCTCTTAATAAATAAATAAATAAATATGAATATGACTAAAATGTCTTGTGCTGTTTTGGGACTCTTCAAACAATGCTGCTAAAAGAGTCCCATGGCAACGAGTAGTTCTGATCCTCATTATAAACTCCTGTACATACTTGTCATTCTATTAACATATGTATGAGAAAAGGACCAAGGCTGTGTAAAATAAAGACTTATGATATACGATATATGGCGGCCAAAGAAAATATTTCTGTCAAAATACATTAATATGTTTGTCTAAATACATTAAGTGCATTCCTATGTATGCTGAATTGACTCGGAATCCCTTTTAATAATATCATCGTTACAAAAATGTATATTCGCAAACTCACACTATTTTTGCTAACAGACCATCATCAAATATCCCAGAGTAATTCATCACAACAACGTGTCGTATTAATAAACATGGATGTTTGTGTGTCTATATGAATTTGTCTCCGTAGCTGTGTTACTCAGAGACATAATATTATAATGGTGTTCTGGGTTTATTTTGTAAATTTTTTTGTATATAATAATCGTTTCCTACACCATTTCTTCATCTGCCAAATGGAAAAATTCCAACAAATTTAAATAGGACCCTACTGATTATTTTATGGATGATTTTTACTATATTTAAGAAGAAAGTGTATCAATAACTTTACTCGACTTAATAGTCAAAGAGATAGCAATGTCAAAAAACAAATTAATTTTTAGTGGCTGATTTTTGCTATTCCCTTCCTTATAGAATATAGGTATAAAAAATATTAGTCTGGCACCTGGGAGTGGTTGCGTATACCAGTGCGCATCCTCTTTTTATGGGTGACAATTGCAGATTTTACTATCACTTGTATCTTTGTAAGTCCTTTTCGTGCTTTTATACCATTCATTTGATTTCAATTAAACTTGTGATTTGTTCAGCGCACACCCAGAAAGATATCTGAAAAAAACAAATCTTCTTCTTCTTGATTTTTTTACATATTACGGATTTTATAGGTAAGTAATGTTAAAATCTGCAATTTTCACCTGTAAAGAGGATGCGCACTGGTAAATGCAACCACTCCCAGATGCCAGACTTACCTTATTCATACTTATATAAGAAGGGAAAAAAACCAGCCAACAAAAAATGATCATTGAAAACATTGCTATCTCTCAGACTGTAAGTTTAAAGCAAATGGTAATATAATATTCAATTTATATAGGTACCTACCAATTTTATTTGGACAAACACACTATAATTAAATAGCATTACAGAATTAAAAGTTTAGTGTTTGTTCGAAATTTTTTAATATATTTTTTTAATAAAAATGAATATGTCCTTGTTAAACAAGTACATTCCCTAAACTAATCATAAATAGTTGTGCTATAGGTGAACGAAATTAAGCGAGTGAAACTATCTATTAATGCTTAAATGTTTATCTTTTACCCACGAATATTTTATAATCTACTAGCGTGGATTTAATTCAATTAAACTTATCACAAATATACCAAAAGACATATAAAAATGGTTCCATATTTAACAATAAAATCAAGAAATTAAAATCAATTATCGGTTGGTTTGCGATCACTTATATAATATATTTATTTATTTATTAAAAATCCTTTTTTACAAATATAATAATATCGTATGTAGGTACAATATAACTTGATAAAGTAGTAAATAAAATGTATAGTAGTATCTTATTCTTCCTGGCCTCTTCCCAACTTATCGTCGATGAAGACTGTTGGGGTCAGCTCTCCTCGTCCTCAAGCTGTACACTCTTCGGTTCTGGGCCGCCTCCAATGTCAATTCTTGTTTCATCAATTGTGAACTCCTTTGCGCCATCCATGTATTTTTTGGTCTTCCCCTATTCGTTGATCGGGGGATGTCTACGGCCATAGCCTGGTTCACAATGTGATCTTCGGGTCTTCTTAATATGTGACCATACCATCTCAATTGTCTTTCTTCTAATTTGTTGTTAATGCCTGTCACTCCTAAGCTTCCGCGAATGTACGAAATTTTTATTTTGTCTTTTAGAGACAACTCCGCTGACCATCTCAGCATACGCATATCGGTGGTTTCCATTTGCCTATGGAAGGTGTTGTACATCGTCCAACATTCGGAGCCATACAGTAGCGCAGGTCTGACAATTGTTTGATATATTTTTCCCTTTAGTTTAATTGGTATTTTTGGGTCACACAAAACTCCTGTCATAGCCCTAAATTTCATCCATCCCACATTCATTCGGTGTGTTACATCCGCTGCACAGCTTCAGTCGCTATGGATCATCGACCCCAGGTACTTAAAGGAGTCACTATTTGGTAGAGCTTCTCCATCCATTTGCGTTACGGGAGTGGCAGCATTTGAATTTTCAAACGGTAAGTAGAGGTACTCTGTTTTCTTTCTGCTAAGTCGCAATCCATTATCTTCCAGAATTTTTCTCCATCTTTCCAGTTCATCATATAAAATTATAGTAGTATAATTAAGTTGAAGTTAAAGTTTATGTTCTTTTTTCTCTTTACTTACTCATTATAGTGTTTATGTTTTGCAAATGATTTCTAGATAAGGCACTCCACTAGGCCAATGCCTGTGTCGGAGTGCCATTTACATGCCTGCAAAATTTCCACAAATTATCCACCACCACCATACTATCACGCCTTTTCCCTATTTGGGGTAGGTAGAGAATACGAACGCCGAAATCTTCTCTCTTGACATATATTTCTCGCTACCTTCACGTTCATACATCGTCTCATACACGCTCTTCATTTATTCTTACTTCTAACGTCTCCATCTTTCAAAATTCCATTTATGTGATGGTGCCAACTTTTCCTTGGCCGACCTCTACTTTTCGTTCCTCTTTATCACCCTTGTATACTTTTTTTGTCAGACGGTCATTACTCATTCTTTCTGTGTGGCCAAACCACTTTAGGGCATTTATTTTCATTTTACCTACGATATTTCTTTCAATCATACATTCTCGTCTAATACCTCATTTCTTATTCTATCATACATCGTTTGAACATATATTCGTCTTAGTGACCTCTTTTAAATCGCGTTGATTATACTTTCATGTGTCTTCTGCCATGTTCATGTCTCACTAGCATACATATACAAATTTCACAAATGGTCATATAGTTAAATCTTAATTGATTTCGCAATAAGCTACATACATAAACACAATGTTATGAAGTTGCTTTTGTTCGATTTTACACGTATTATATAAATAATGAACACTTCCTTGCACCCTGCGCAAGGGGCGAGTTCATTGCCGTATGGCAATTTCTTCCAACTTACCAGTGTTTCCAGCCCAGAGAAGCAATTTTTGCGTGAGAAATCAATTTAAATATATTTCTCCTCTGCTGGGAATCGAACCCAGGACGCCCGCACAGAAACCGAACGGCTTACCAACTGTGCTACTGCGGTCGGTATATGTATTTAAAAAAAATAAATCTAGTGTTGTAACTTATGTACCTATTTAATTTCACAATAAAATCGAATCAACACTGTTAAATTTTGATCAAAAGGAACGCTTACCTCGGAAAATTCACCGTTTACAAATTTCACCGCCAAAAAAAGGGAGCGCGACCACTCGACGTCGCGGTGTCAATCTCCCTGTCGCGTTCCATTCTTCGTCTAACATATGGCGGTGTCTGAATGTCTACCGATCTTTGTTATTTTAAAAGCTCATTTTCGGGGTCAACAGTTGTGAGCGGGCGGTTGCCGGTGGCCTAATGCAACACATCCTGTTGACACGACAGCATCACCTTACATTTCAAACAAGAAGATCGTTCATCAACACAAACAAAATATATATGACGATGCATTAGTTCACGAGTTAAGTTTTCGAAAAAAATACAGTTGTATAGTTTTAAATAAATGCACGAAGTCACCAAAAGATATGGTCTGGCTGGAGGAGTGGTGAATCAGACGACAGATATCTTTTATTGTATGTGTATTAATCATTAATCAAGGCGAACTTGGTGTGAGGTAATTGTTAAAATAATGAATGACTCCTCATTTATCTCGTGACTGAAGATAGCGACTACATTCAATCACACGATGAATGATTTGTCTCCGTCTAGGGCGATCTTGAACAAATAGAAAGGCTTCAGAACAGACTATGTCTAGCGAGGAACTAAAATTTCCAAATGTGTGTAATATATTTCCTTGTGTCATACAAAAAGGTTTAATATGCCATGAAAATGATTGTGGACTGTATGATGGAAGGAAGCCGAAGAGTCACCGATATTGTCCTGAGTTTTTCCAATCTGGTCCCGATGTAAGGAGGTATATATTCACCAACACAATATTGATTTCACTGCGGTGTAAGACATTTAATGACGGATTAAATGTCTCCGAAATTACAGATTCCAAAATCACAAAGAGAGAATCAACAGAAGCAGCGTATCGTTGCACATTCACCGACCGTTGTATGTTGACCGATCGCAGGTGAGTCCAGTTAAGGAATGGAAAAATGACGGAGAGGATGAAATCAAAAATTGCAATTTTGTTGCTTTGTAATTTTAATACTGTTGGAAATATATGTATAATTCATTCATTCAATTGAAGATCCTGTAACGTAAAGATGGTGAGCAACCTTTAGATCCACACTTCCCATAACGACGAGCGCTCAAAACTCTGTGAGCAATCTCTCCCTTATCAGATACTCCACACCCGCACACCTGTCACTGGTTCCCCCACATGCCGTGATTATATGTATGTTTTTGTTTATAATATTTCTTGCCTAACCTTTTGTACTGAATTTATTTCTTAAAGACATTTTATTTCCCGCCTTGAGAGGAAAGCGTGCTTCCTTTTTTCTATTTAGAACTTTTCAGTATGCTGTAAATATAAACAATAAAGATTTGTTTACTTTTAAAAAGGTTCTAATGACATGTAATTTTTATAAATTATATTCTAATATTTATTCTAATATTCTAATTATATATAATTATAATATTCTAATTATATTCTAATACTTCCTTGCCATTGACCCCTCACCGATGCTTTTGAGAATTTTCACATTGAAAGTGAGTTGCAATAATTTTTGGTAACAATAATGAAAAGAGAAAAAAGTTTAGTGCAAGTTTGAAGATCACCGCGTGTGGATGTTTCGACCAGCGCACATACAAAATGAATCATTGTGAACCAGTGTAAAATATTATAATATTTAAGTTATTATTAAAACAAAACATTTCGTATGAAATGGCTGAAAAGTGACATCTACGTATAATTGGTAATATAAGTTTGGTTCAGAACCTTCAAGGCGATTAAGAAAGATGTCAGTAATAAAATATTGATTTGTGTTTCAATTTAAATAAAATAAGTATATAGCTTATTAAAATTTGAAAATTTGAATAAAATATGTTTTGGAACAATAATGAATGGCATGATTCTAGAACTGACCTCGTATACTAAACCTATTTTTTTTGTTTAAGACAATTCACCCTGAAACCTTGTAAATGGCCTAAGTTGACTGTATATTAATTAAAAGTGTTTTTTAACAAGAGTTATATTGAATTTGATTTCCCACATCTTAAGAAGGAAAGAATTACTCTATAATTAAAATAGAGAGATACCAGATACCGCAGTCGATAGGCCTCTGTCGGTATACTAACTACATGGCACAGGCGATATTCTACAACCAGAAAAAAGGAAGCATCGGTGAGATCGTTTTTTATACAGTCCACTATCCAATAACAAAGTTATAGGCTGATTGTTATCTTGCAGCTGATTCTCATGAAAGTATTGGGTCGTGGTAAAATTTCTAATACCTACATAATTTCCTCTCCCGAACACGTATCCTCAACTCTATCAAACGAGTATCAGCATAATGACATTGTTTAATAATTAACCATTATATATATTGTAAAGGAATTATAAAAATTGTAACTTTTTTAACAAAAAAGACTTGTTTCTTATCCCGAGCTAAATGTATGTGTGTAAGGATGTATTGGTGTAATTCAAGGATTAATTCGTCGTTTAAAGAATAAAATATATTTTTTGTGAAATAAAATAATTAAGTCAATTTTCAATGCTGTTAAATGATACAAGATCATACCAAGGGTACTCATGTTTATTTGCTTGTTGGATCTACGAAATAAAGTAGTTATAAATATATGGTCGGGAATGAGGCGTGTGAAAGATTTATTCTGCACCACACAAGACCGAAAGTTTTTCCCAAGCGATTGTCACCGTCGGAGAGACCTGACAGGACATATAAATAAAATCAAGTACATCTACATTATATAATACATATATACGTACTATACATATCTTAAGAGTCGCTTCTTAAAGCTACATACTTAAAGCTAATATCCATCTCTATCCATCACACAGAATTTCTCAGCTCGTCGTTCGAAGTATAATCAGCAAGTCCGGATATGGCATCGTCTAACTCACTTTTTATTTACAAGAAAAAACTAAAGACGCTATATTTATCCCTAAACAACTGATCCCGATTTCCTCTACTTGTCCTTTCCCAAACTCTCCTAATGCTGTGTTGTTTTTTGTTTTGTTTTTTTATCTTTATACTAGTGTAATGTATATTTTCTTTGTTTTTTCACTTTCATTATTTAAATGAATAAGTTATTTTGTTTTTTCACTTTCATTATTTAAATGAATAAGTTATTTTGTTTTTTCACTTTCATTATTTAAATGAATAAGTTATATTGCATTATCTTTGTATTATTGTTTATAATTAGGTTATTTTTTTTTTTTGAAGTATTACTATTATTTTTTTGTAAAGTTCCCTCTTCATCACGGGATGGAATCCTAGTGAGGCAGGCGCTGGTAAAAAAATGTACTTTTTTATATGCAATATTAATAAAATAAAATAATAAAAATAAATTTTGTTGAAGTACATTTTTTTTCATATTATCTAATAATTATCATTATCGTAATCTGGTTGGTTAAAAATAAAATATGGCAATAAGCCCGTCAGTGTGCATTTTATTTGTTTATATTATGTACAAAAATATGAATACTTTAATAAATAAAACATACCTATAAGTTAGTGGGTAATTTATTTCACTTTCAAGGCCCCATTACACTAAAACTAGCAAACCAAAAATATCGAACAAATAAACATGCAGTAAGAAAACAATGATGCGGGTTATAAATACAATTTTATAAAATAAATATATTATTGAAAAACAACACAACAAAAAATCTATTAGAACCTGTTGAAAAGAAGGTGAACTTAAGTTATTTTAGTAACCGCGACACGCGTTATACGACAGTAATAATAATAATAGTATGTAGGTGAGAATGAATGCTTTAAAAAAATAGATATTATTAGATAAATAGTATATCTTTTTTTAGTAGATATGTATGTAAGTATACTCTCCACTATTCTAATTTCTCAATAAGTATCGTGTAGAAAGTTCATACTATGAATTTCGTCGTGGTATGATTATTTAATTATTAACGTACACTTCTTTGCACCATGTGAAGTGTCGAGCTTATTGCCAAACGGCAACACCTTCCAATTAACCAGTGTTTTTAACCTATATGATTGTAATATATTGATGTTGCGCCTTTCAACAGGCAATCTTAATAGCATTTTACGAGATTGCACGAACAGGAGATCAGCATTCTTCGGGAGTAGGGGGGTTGATTGATCGTGTATTGATCGATGATAAAGTGCTCTCACGTTGTGGTTCATATCCATATACTATTATTGTACTTCACTCTTTAGCGGTACGTGCGTTGGGAGGATGTTTTATATTTAATAAGATTATTAATAAGAAATCAGAAAAGGTTGCAAGTTTATTGCGTGTTCTAAATTCATCTCCCAAAACACATACAACTATTTTTAGATATTGCAATTGTTTTAATCAGCTATTTATTTATAATTGAAATAATAGAATGATGATAGGTTTCATAATAAAAGAAAACTTACTCAGATTAATTATATTTTCAGATTAAAACAGTTAACAAATTTAATTAGATTGCTTCGCGATACTAGGGTCGGTCGGGATAAATATTATAATTATTGAACACTGTGCTTGAACGCTGGGCTGACGAGCGAATGCGATTCGCCTCATCGATCGATCGAAATACGATGCGCTGTCTCTCGGTCGTCTTCGGCAATCTTCGTGAGAAGCGAGATCGTCCGAGCGAGATGGCATCGATTATGGGGAGGTACATCCTCGCCACAACTCTATAATATATAATTGTGTAAATAGTAAACGCGTGTGTTTATTTAACAATATATGTTATCAAAAGTAACAGATAGCAAACTATAGGTAGGTACCTGAGAAATACTCTTAAAAAATGGAGTAAGTAGGTACTATTAAACTGTACAATGGCTAATATAGGCTTCTCAAAGAAATGAGACAAAATAAGATAGCAGTAGCTAGCACGCAGGATTGATTATCCATAGGGTTCAAATCTCGCCTCGACCAATTTCGTTCACCTCTATTACAAACATTCATGCTTAATTTAAGTAATGTACATATGATGTACTTCAAATTATTACGATTGTAAAAACACATGTTTATCCAAGTATGACTTAAAATGAGCCTGAGCGCTTTTTAGTTTTAGTGTCTGTTTTAGTTTTAATTTTAGTTTTCGACCCTGAACGCTTTTCAAAAAGTTTTTACTTTCGCCTCTGAACAATAATTTCATTATATACTTCCAATCTGTGGTCGAAATAACGTTAAACTTTACGAGGTATAGGTATGTTACAAGGACATATTCATTCCTTATAAAAATATTGTTTTTTCAGATTAGGGTAACGTATGGGTAATCCGATTTTATGTAGTATTCGCCACTGGGAGGCATTATGTATGTGTTATCGATGGCTATTGCCCATGTTTTATGGTGAAACACATTAATGTACAAGAAAAATTAATTTGTTCAGTCACTTATCGTAAACTGAATCATAAAGTTACATATATTCATAAACATTCTCATAAGAGTTACGCAAAGTAAAATAAAATTATGCAATCTAATATATCGTAATGTAACACAGTAATGCTGGAAAGTTAGTTTTATTGACTTTTAAATTATTCATATTTTAAATTTTATTGCATGTGCATCCTCCCAGTATTTATAGTCTATAGTAGGCCATATAATGTAGTTGTAAATTTTGAAATTTTTTTTCTCGGAAGCCTAAAAAAATACGTCTTCACATTTCTTCACAAAAGCCCCCAAAATAGTATAGTATAACCACAGACCAAGAATCTAAGTATGACATAGTTACGTCATAAACACAAAAACGTCACAACAAAACTCTTAGTATGCTCTCTTTCCATAATACCTACATAGATACTTCTTCTTCTTCGCTCTAGCCTTCGTCCCATTTACTTGGGGTCGGCTCTCCTAGTCCTCATCCTGCAAGTCCTTCTGTCCTCCGCGTCCTCCGAACGAAGCCTTGCCTCCTTGAGATCTCTGGATATTGTGGACATCCAAGTGGTCAATGGTCTACCTGGTCTCCTAGGCCCCACCTCTATGTCCATCGTTCTTTTTATCATATTATCCTGTGGCAGTCTCATAACGTGTCCATACCACCTCAGTCTATTTTCGGTCAGTTTTTCACTGACCCCAAAATTTCAGAATATATAAATAGTTATAGGCCTACAAAACTTTCATACTCAGAATTTCGAATTTTTTTTTTTCAGTCAGGGGTTATCAACTTTTGTATTTTTATTTTATTTTTCCATATATCTCAAAAACCATAAAAGCTAGAACGTTAAAAATTGGTATAAATATAGACAAATAAAATATCTCAAATTAATTTTTTCAAAAAAATCCAGATTTACTTGAACATGTTGTATTAAGAAAAAAAATTTTTGTATGATAAATTTATGTGTTTAACTACATATTATATTTCCAAAGTTTTTAAAATATCGTAAAAAGCCGAAACACCTCAAGTAGATAATTTAACTTTCTATAAAAAAATATGAACATTGTAGTAGTAGGTACATCCCAAACTTTTTTTAACAATTTTTATAAAAATTGAATGTAGTGACGACATCGTTTTTTCCAATTTGTAAGGCAGTAAACACTACACAATCTCACTTAATAGTTTGATACCTTCTTAATCTACAAAAATACATCATGCTATTTTCATATTCTGGGTAGGAAAAACAGACTGACCTCCATTCTATCCTATCCTGACATATATACCTACATGTTATATATAGAAAACAAAATATCTTTAAAAAAATATTAATTTGTCTTTAAGTGTTTATAGTTTGGTACGTATTCTTCAATTATGCATACTATCGCTATCGACAATTGGATCTCATGTGTTACATGCAACTAGTAATAATATTATAAACACTTTCTTGCACCCTGTACTAATAACAATTTTATTTTTCAACGGCCAACAAAACGGTGTTTTCAGTCCAGAGTAATAAATTTTAATAAACCTTTCCTCTGCCGAGAATCGTACTCTGGACGCAAAAAAGCCAAAGAGCTTAACACTTGTGCCACGACGGTCGTGACAACAAATATTTATTTAAGTAGCTAATCTTTGACATCACCCCTATAATATGCACTTAAAACTCTACATAATGGAAATGATTCTAAAGAATCTTTAATTTATAAAAATCATTAAACTTTCCTATCCACCCTAATTAATCGTTGAAACCAAACAAAGCCCCTTGCATTTTCTAAACTAAAATAACAGAAAAAGTACTAAATAATCTGTCCGTGGAGAATTAAATACAGGGGGCCCGAAAGTTTTTCAATCTGGTGCACCCTTCGCTTTTAATTAAAAAGTAAATATAAATTTATATTTTAATTATCTGGAGGACAGGAGAATAAGTCCAAGAAAGAAATTGAGGTTAAAAAGAATGGACTTAAATCTACTGTTTATTTCAACAAATGGATAGGCCGTAAATCAGGCATCCGGTTCTGCTTGTTACTATCACCGAAGCAATAATGGAGGGCAAAAACTATAGAGGTCACCCTAGAGACCAAGTCTGACGACATAATCCAAGTGGCCGGTTAAATCTTGGATGTGGAGGGGACAGAACAGAGATGGTTGGAAGTTCATGGCCATAAAGAGGCCTACATACAGCAGTAGAGGAAAAAGGCCTACATCTAGCAGTGGAGGGAAGAGGCCTACATCCAGCAGTGGAAGGAAGAGACATACATCTAGCAGTGGAGGGAAGAGGACTTTAGGGGTTTCAAGACTTTCTGTCTTAAATTCAGTGTACTATTATCTTCACTATCACTGAGCAGTGAGCCAGTTGTTTCCACATGATTATCTCTCTTTGGCACATTAAGTACAGTGTCTGCAAGGTTTTAGAGTTCTCCGGACTCTTTATGTGTTCTTTCAGAGTTTTGCAAGGGGCCGTTATTAGTCCCCATAAGCAGAACGGGTGGTGGTGTGGAAGAACAGTGGAGGGAAGAGGCCTACATCTAGCAGTGGAGGGAAGAGGCCTACATCCAGCAGTCGAGGGAAGAGGCCTACATCTAGCAGTGGAGGGAAGAGGCATACATCTAGCAGTGGAGGGAAGAGGCCTACATCTAGCAGTGGAGGGAAGAGGCCTACATCTAGCAGTGGAGGGAAGAGGCCTACATCTAGCAGTGGAGGGAAGAGGCCTACATCTAGCAGTGGAGGGAAGAGGCATACATCTAGCAGTGGAGGGAAGAGGCCTACATCTAGCAGTGGAGGGAAGAGGCATACATCTAGCAGTGGAGGGAAGAGGCCTACATCTAGCAGTGGAGGGAAGAGGCATACATCTAGCAGTGGAGGGAAGAGGCCTACATCTAGCAGTGGAGGGAAGAGGCATACATCTAGCAGTGGAGGGAAGAGGCATACATCTAGCAGTGGAGGGAAGAAGCCTACATCTAGCAGTGGAGAGAAGAGGCCTACATCCAGCAGTGGAGGGAAGAGGCATACATCTAGCAGTGGAGGGAAGAGGCCTACATCTAGCAGTGGAGGGAAGAGGCCTACATCTAGCAGTGGAGGGAAGAGGCATACATCTAGCAGTGGAGGGAAGAGGCCTACATCTAGCAGTGGAGGGAAGAGGCATACATCTAGCAGTGGAGGGTACAGGCCTATATCTAGCAGTGGAGGGAAGAGGCCTACATCTAGCAGTGGAGGTAAGAGGCATACATCTAGCAGTGGAGGGAAGAGGCATACATCTAGCAGTGGAGGGAAGAAGCCTACATCTAGCAGTGGAGAGAAGAGGCCTACATCCAGCAGTGGAGGGAAGAGGCATACATCTAGCAGTGGAGGGAAGAGGCCTACATCTAGCAGTGGAGGGAAGAGGCCTACATCTAGCAGTGGAGGGAAGAGGCATACATCTAGCAGTGGAGGGAAGAGGCCTACATCTAGCAGTGGAGGGAAGAGGCATACATCTAGCAGTGGAGGGAAGAGGCATACATCTAGCAGTGGAGGGAAGAAGCCTACATCTAGCAGTGGAGAGAAGAGGCCTACATCCAGCAGTGGAGGGAACAGGCCTACATCTAGCAGTGGAAGGAAGAGGCATACATCTAGCAGTGGATGGTACAGGCCTATATCTAGCAGTGGAGTGAAGAGGCATACATCTAGCAGTGGAGGTAAGAGGCCTACATCCAGCAGTGGAGGAAAATAGGGCTATAAAAGAAGATCTATTTGTTTTCCGAGAAGCAATACAAAATTACAAGTGTTATTATATTTGTTTTCTAGAAAAAATCAGTATAATAATTATATACATAAATACTAAAGATACAGAAATAATTAGCATTGTGTATTCAGAATATTGCATTTTCCACAGTCTAAATAATTCTCCTGTGAATAATTTATTCTGGAATCTTTCGCATCCAAGATACACATTGTCCTAAACCTGGGGATTGAATGCAAGGTTGCCAAATACAAAAAAGGAAATCCGGAAAAATAACGATTAAAAAAATATATATTTAGTATGATTTGGTTCAAAAGTACATAACGCGTCACTGAAGCTACGTCCATTTTTCTTACTCGATGTATTCAAAATTCATAAATTGTAGTTAATTTTACATGTATGTGTATACCCATATTATGACCCTTTACACTCAGATTTCCGGAACAAATAACCAGCCTGTAAATGAAACTAAAATCAACGTATGTAAGTAGACGAGAATATGTATTTGAACATTTTAAAAACTACTTCATATACGTTTTTATAAGATTTAATTTATTTATTTATCTTATTGTACGTAATTTAATTAAATAACTAGTCTCAGTCTTGTAGAGTATTATTCTGACAATGTGCCTTGCACGAAACGCGTCGATAATCAAATAAGTTTCAATAGAACTAATACCTAGTATTTTTTTTATATTTGTAATATATCTACATAATATTATTGTTGTTACTAAAGCGAAGCGTAGATCTTTAAATCCGGACATCCGGATTCGTCCGGTGAGGTGGTAGCCCTGTACCTAGCAGCCACATTACCTTATTCTAATTAAGACTTTCTCTGGAGATAGCTGCCACACAAAAGGTCGAAATAGAGATAATATGGGGCAATTCACGGATACAAGCTTTGTCATATGAAGGATTTGTTCGTGTTGTTGAATTATGCTCGTATATTATATACAGAGGGTCGGTTACCTACTACATGTGTAAAGTTGGCCTCTACACAAACAATAAAACGAAGTCTAATTTCAATAAAATGCGTATTTCAGTTGCTATTTCATTTTTATTTTCCTCTAGAGACGCCAAATACTTAAAATATTTCACTCTAGTTTGGCGGATCAAACATACTTATACCACCTTAGTTGAATTTATTATTCGCTCATTTCCTATAACTCTTCTCTTCTCGTGTCCTCCACAGTTCTCATACCAGTCCGTTCCGGGATATTTCGAAGCCATGAAAGCTGCTTTCTTCCGATCTCTCTACGACCCTCAATCTCCCCTTTCGTGACAAGCTGAAAGATGGTATATTTTTCACCTCTCAGAATATGGCCGAAGTACGATACTTTACGGAGCTTAACATTGCTGAATAATTCTCTGTTGGCGTTGGTTCTACGTAGTACTCCTCAGTGCTACTGACCATGTCAGTCTATGATATTCTTACCATTCTGTGGTGGATCCACATTTCAAATGCTTCAAAGAGGTTTATAATATTAACTTTGAGAGTCCACGCCTCAACATTTGACCATTCATTGTTTCAGCTTTAAGTTTATATTGTCGTCGAGAAGAAGACAACTATAACTAAAACTGGGTTTTATAAATCTTTTTTTTTATTATTTAAGATCCATGAGGTTATTTCCATTGATAGGACGATCTTTTCAGCTGATAAAAGCTTAACAACCGTCAAACTAAATGAATTATTGTGTAACCTAAATCATGAATGTGGTTGGTTGACAAAGGTGGTTGACTGATAGAAATTGCCTGCGGGCAATAAGTCCGCCACGTTTTTTAACTCAATAAAAGTCTTTGATTATAATTATTATTATCATGAATATGATTTGAAAACCCAAAGATGGAGTACCTACTACAATTACAGTGTCGTCAATGTTGACAAATTGAAAACAACCGAAGTTATTTTTGTCATGAACGAAATAAATAAAAAATCTACCTAATGATTAATTGAGGTACGTTAATGATTAAATATTGTTAAAAATAGTTTATCTACAACTTCAAATGGTGATTGATCACATACACCATCCTCAGCTATGAGGATAAAGACGAGAGAGATCGATCTATAACTTCTTATAAAATGCAGTTTTTTTTTCAGACAGCTTCGAGTAACACACAAAACTCTTACGTATGTCTTTGTTTGCCCAAAGTAACACCATAATCTTGTCATAAAGCTTGTACCTAATAGATATTATGTAGTAGAGATTATCATTTGAACACCAGAAATAACAACCAGACTCCTTTTCTATGTATCCATGGTGAATTCAAAGCCAACGTGGGATCATAATCTACGTAATAAATCAGGAGAGATTCTTATCATCACACCATGTTAGAAACAGGGAAGTATTCCCGGAATTTCAGAATCTCGCATTTTCGGAATAAAACGAACATTCTTTGGTATTTTTTTAACAATCAAGGAAGCTGCAACTTAAAATTTATTACAGATGTACTGTTAAATTAATGTTTTTTTTTCTATTTATCTAACTTATGCACATGACATCATATAGATTGCAGAATGTGTGGAAAACTGTGGTCATTTTTCCATACGGGGCCCACTTCACATTAGTTATATTGTACAAAAACAGCTATATAACACATTATACAACAGAATTCGAAAAACCCCAACTGCAAAATCCTCAAAAAACTTTTTAAGCTGTCCACGTGTCTATGTTTCTATTTATCTTACTCGCACATACTCATTAAGACCAACGCGACAGAGAGAGAACATCTTCGTGTGGGACGAAGTCATCTGACAGTCGTTTGAAGTAGCATCGGACTTTACAAAAAAAATTTTTAGTTAACACATAAATTTAGAAAGAATGAATGATTAATTAAAAAAAGGTTCATAAACGATAAATTTTCAAGATTGCATTGCATTGCATGCCATGATGCCGAATAAATTTTTACTCTACATTCATCGAATTCTACATATCATATATAAAAAAATCTTTATACTTCGAATATTCTTTTTTAATTCCATATACGCAAACATTGGATTTTTTTCCCTTTCGGGAGTCAAATGATATTTTTATTGAGAAACATTTTTTCAACATCTCAATAGAGACGAAGTAGGGATATTGTAAAAGAACCAGGAACTCGAGGCACCTATAGGGCGTACGACCTGTCATCGGCTGGTTTACGTGATCACTTCATGCGCTTGCGCAACGTTCACCAATTATGCCTTCTTATTGAGTTTCCTTATCGATGTAATTTTTGAAAGTTCTATATATTTGAATAGTGTGTAACATTTTACCTGACAATAATGCATTATTACTATTGCCATCTATGGAGTAACGGAGAAACCTTTTTGTAACGCCATCTATGGAGACATTGAGAAATTAATTTTTATTTTTTATATAGAACTTTCTCTTAGAAGAACTTACTCCATAGATGGCAATAGTAATAATGCATTATTGTCAGGTTAAATGTTACACACTATTCAAATATATAGAACTTTCAAAAATTACATCGATAAGGAAACTCAATTAGAAGGCATAATTGGTGAACGTTGCGCAAGCGCATAAAGTGATCACGTAAACCAGCCGATGACAGGTAGTAAGCCATGTAGGTGCCTCGAGTTCCTGGTTCTTCTACAATATCCCTACTTCGTCTCTATTGAGATGTTGAAAAAATGTTTGTCAATAAAAATATCTTTATACTTAATAAATAAAAAGTATGAAAGCCACAATCCGTTTTTTTTGTGAATACTTTACATAATATTAAACCAAATTACTAAGTCACACGGATTTGTGACCCTTGTTAATGCAAACGCAAAATAATCCACGAAATATCCTCTTTGTCGCGAAATTTCGGGATCGAATTTGAATAATTTCTGAAATCCCGGGATCGCAAAAAATAGACGCGGGATCACCGTCGTGGGATAAAAGCAGGTGTACCGCAACAGTACATTAAAACGTAAGCAAATAATTCTTCTTTGGAGCAAATAATAAATCCAGTTTTACGGCTCATCCGACTCACTTTTATACGACGCAATAAAACCCGAGAACTTTTACGCAACTTTAACTTTGAACAATTTCCTCACAATAATTCAAATTTTCTCGAAATTCATAACTTAACACAACTTAACCGTTAGCCACCTTTTACTGTCGATCAACTTTGCTTTTTGTTGGACCCTCGTCTTCATAAAATTTTGCTGACTTTTGCAGGGGAGTGAAGTATCAGTCAGAGATTAGTGGGTGAGTGGTGAGCATGACTTGATTCATAAAGGGGCCCGTTAATCCCACATACATGGTCGCAAGCCCATGTGGCTCACCTGTTCTGACTGGTACTCTGGTCGTCTGTGCTCGTGAGCCTGGATTCATGAATCCAGTGAAACCACGATTGCCTTTCTCTTTTGTATCTTATACTCTTCAGCAGAGTTTTTTGCTTTTCGAAGCTCCTGTCTCCGCCACCTTCACAGATGGCATAGAGCCATAGATATGGCCAAAATTAAGCCTTTTTGTCGTGGAGGGGGTCGGGTTGCACATATACCATCCAAGCAAACAGACACAAATTTGCGATAAGCGCACCCTCATTACTGGCTCAAATTGTTTTTCGATAACCATTATGACGTTTGACTTATATTTGCTTTCGATTAAGATTTAAATACTAGCAATGCCACTTGCGCAAATTGCAAAGTAATATTTAAAATGATTAAAATGTTGAAATATTTATACTCAAACTCTGAGTTGACAGTTAAAGTAAAGTAATAATTAATTTAAAAAGTAAATAGGTAACTACGAATATTGTAAAGGATAAATATTATACACACTGTATTATATGTTTAACATTAACTCTGGTTAGTTGGAAGAAATTGCCGTTTGGCAAAAAGGCCGCCAATGTACAAATTATATGTGCCTAAAGTTACAAATAAGTACCTAAATAATTCGTGGGGATTCGTCCCACGGTAAAAAACGCGGACCAACCCCATTCTGAGTTGGCGCTTCAATTCAACTATCCAACACTTCATCTCTACGGTTCATGAAGTTCTATTTTATTCGTATTATCTAGAGCTTGGCGGCCAGACCGATGTATTTTTTTGGTTGAATACCTATCAAATGTTAAAAAGTTCAGAACCTTTGAATTTTTGAAGCAAGTGTTTAGTTGAATTGCTATAAATTAAAAACTATTTTTACATACATACATAGATACATACCATCACGCCATGTCCCTTGCGGGGTAGGCAGTGAGAACCAAACGCCACATTTTTCTATCCTAGCACGCATCCCTCGCCTCGTCCACATTCATGCATCGTCTCATACATGTTAGTCTATTACTCACACTTCTAACATTTCCGTCTTTAAAAATATCGTTCACATGGTCGTGCCATCCCTTTCTTGGGCGTCCCCGACCTCTCATTCCATTTCTTTCCGCTCTGTATATTTTCTTTGTCAGGCGCTCCTCATTCATTCTCCTCATGTGACCAAACCATTTCAATGTGTTCACTTTCATTCTAGTAATGACATCCTTCTTCATCTTACATTATTTCCTTATGTTATCATTTCTTACCCGGTCATACATCGTTCTATTACAAATTCTTCTTAACGATCTCATTTCAACTGCATTTATTCTGCTTTCATGCGTCTTCTGCCGTGTCCAGGTTTCATTTGCATACGTCAAGGTTGGCACTACGATGGCGTTATGAATGCCAACTTTGGCATCCTTTGATATGTTGCGATCATTCATATATGGTCTTAGTGCTCCATTCACTCTGTTTCCTGCCATAACTCTTCTTTCGATCTCTTTATCGAGTCGTCCATTCCGTTGAAATATGCTTCCCAAATAAACTATTTTTAACGTATAAATTTGGAAAAAGTTCAATAAATCGTCATTCATTTGTTTGAACGAATGTCGAATGTGGTCTCATACCCGATTTGTACCAACCAATAGAAACTATGGAATCGATATCGTCTGTCGCTTAAATTGTACTGAATGTATTAATCTTTATCTAATAGTGACACACATTAAGATGAAAATATATTTATGAAGACAAAGAAACATGCCTTAGTCTCCATGTCGCCACTCCGTCCAGGAAAGACAGAGGAAGGAGTGAGTTAATTCCATTTCCTGCCCCAATATAGGTACTCATATCCTGAAAACTGATAATGGATGATCAGATTCGTATCACAACTTGTCAAACTTTGATATAAAGTTTTGTACCGGTAAAAGTGTTGAATTATTATCGAAGGAAGCCAAAGCTGCCACTCACCGTGAAACTGTAGTGTCAATCATGGCGTATGCAAGTGAGACATGGATAATATATGTACTTTAACTTTGAAATTTATTTTCCACCGGTAAGGTTGTTAGATTATCGAAAGAAGCCAATGTTGCCATTCACAGTGCAACTGAGGTACCATCCACGGCAAATGCATGTGAGACGTGCACATGAACTATAACTTTTAAATATTTTATTCACCAGTAAGATTATTGGGTAGAAAAAGCCAAAGTTGCCATTCATAATGAAACTGGATTGCAAACAATGTCGTATGCAAATGAGACAAGGACATAAACTTTAATTATGGAATTTATTTGCCACCGGTAAGGTTGTTAAATTATTGAAGGAAGCCAATGTTGCCATTCATAACGCAACTGTAGTGACAACAATGGTGAATGCAATTGAGACATGGACATAAACTTAAAGAATGGAATTTATTTTCCAACGGTAAGATTGTTAGACTATTATCGAAAGAAGCCAATGTTGTTATTCACGGTCCCATTGGACATGCGGATTTAGTGGTCTCGAAGAAGAACTTTACAGCCTTCAAATTGTTTTCCCATGGTTAAAGTGCCCTTCTATCTGCTGAATAAAAAAATAGAAATTCCAGAGTGTCCTTGGTCAACTCTCTGATGCCCATTTTACACAATCACAGGCTTGAAGTAATCTCGCGACAATCCATATATGTATATTACATATTTTCACCGACGTTGATTGCCATTTTTTTTGCACTATTGTGCCGAGACCACGAGTCTAGAGGAGCTTCTAACGCTACTCTTCTTGCCATGCATTATTTGTCATTCTTACTAGCGTTCTGCGAAAGGGCCGTTTTCAGTCCCCATATGCGGAGCGGGTGGAAGAGGGTGTAGCTGTTGTCATTCACGGTGTAACTGTAGTGCTAATCATGGCGAATGCATGTGAGATGTGTACATGAATGCATGTGAGGTAAGATTATTGGGTAATCAAAGAAAGCCAAAGTTGCCATTCAACTGTAGTGCCAACCATGACGAATGCAAGTGAGACTTAAACATGGCAGAATAAATTCAGTGAAAATGAGATTGCTTAAAATAATTTATATTGAGACGATGCAGCAAACGATGGGTAAGAATTGAGGACACGAGCAAAGAATGTACTATATAGATTATGTAGATGTCATCAATAGATCGAAAGTAAGCACATTGAGGAGGTTTTGATGCGTGAAGTGAATGAATTAACATTAGACGAAGAAAATACTATATAAAGCGGACAAAAAGTGGTACAAGAGGCTGGAAATGTCCAAGAAAAGATGGGCTTGCTCAAGTGAATGGATGAATCCTGAAGTAGGAAAACACAATCATGTAAATTATACACGTGAAATATTCTTCTTTTTTTCAATATATAAGTTGAAATAACTTTTAAAATTATTCAAATGTCTTTTTTTGACTTACATTTTATTCATTTGTCAATGATATTTCATCAAAACAAAAGTGGTTTCCATAAAAATTGGAAACCACTGATTGACTACTAGAAAGATATTTATCCAATACTCTCATTGTATTAAGTATGAGTGCTAATGTTTAAGCGCCTCGCCAATATAGAAATGTCTTTTTAGGCTAAAGTGACAATTATATTATTAGAAAGAGCTAAACTAACACTTATTAGCCTAATAATTGTCCTATTGGGATATAAAAATATCACCATGTTCGCTCTAATTTTTATCTCCAAGAACTGGACTTACAATCCATGACTTTTTTACATTTACTGCGTCCTGGATTTTATTTCCAGTAGAGGAAAAAAATATTGCAACTCGAAAAATAACTTAAGGTTTCTTAAATATTAAGGAATCATTCATATTATGCAATTAGGAATCAATGAGGTTTATAAGTATTGGACTCCCTCAGAATGTAATCCTTTAAAATGTTGAGAATCTATATAGGTATTGCCAATCAACAGTGTTTTTTTTTTAATTTTATGTTGCTATCTTAGAGTACCTATTTGAAAAACCTTTATAATGTAATGCATACCCGCACACCTGTCGCTGTTTACCACATTTTGTGTGATAAGCCGTGATGGTAAGTGTGTATGTATGTAAAAATGTATTCGTCAAGCGACAGTGTTTTCACCTGATTTTCAGTCGATATGAAAACATCTCTCAACATAATATATACATATTTCAAATATGAATAGGTAAGGGAGCTCAATAAAAGGCATGATTGGTGAATATTACGCAAGCGCTAAATGTGATCACGTAAACCAACAAATGACAGGTCGGTCGTAAGTCCTGTAGGTGCCTGATTTCCCAAATTCTCCTATAACATAATATTATGTTCCAACTTCGTCTCTATTGACATAACATTTATAACTATGGCGTATTATATTTGCAATGCTCTTTGAATAACTCATAAAAATATTTGATTTGGGAACCGTGTGATTCATGTCAACTACACCAACGTAGTTAACTAGTCTCTTTTCTATAGTCCTGAAATGAAAAATCGCGTCAGAGATTGGATTTATGACAGGTACTATGGCAGACATTAGGACCTGGTTGATCTATTATGTGTGAGCCCATAATATGTTTGTTGAGGTAATGATTGTGAGTGCAGATTGTGTGCCTATTTAATGTGGAACGGGAACTATTATCTGGTTCATAATTGCTTATATTGTCACTAAAAAATGTGAACTAGCCTGAGAACAGGATTTCCTATTTGGGCAGCAGTTATCGTCACTTGTTGTTGTCAATTTAAGTATGGTGTGATAAAAAATAAATAAATAAATATAAGTAGGTACCTATAATGTAGATTCTCATAAGTATTAATATTTTTAGATTTTCTTTGCAAAACAGTATAAAAACGTTCGATAATTTTACTTTAGTTGAATATAGGTACAGTGAAAACGATATTAAACAAATAATAAAAAAGGGCAAAAGATCATTTGTTTTATTCGTTGATTCGTGTAACAGTGATGAAGTCGACTTAGTTACGGTCGGCCTAATCAAGGTTCAATCCCATTATCGGCAATTCAATACATCGCATCGGAGAAATGGAACAGATTCTAGAGAATATGTACTTCTCAATTTCTTACAAAATCTTTACAAGACGGTATACAACTATCTAGTTGTACAGTTGAAAAATTCTCTCCAAATCTAAAGTACATCCGCAATGTATAGGATACGATATTAAACAAATAATTTAAACTATGTACAAAAACACTATTTATATTATTAGTTTTTTTCTTCTTTTTCTTCTTGTGCCGCTCCTAGGGGAATTTATGCTGCGACCATTATTCACAAGAGAAATGTTTCTCTCTATAGACTTTATATGGAGAGGCGAAATAGAAATAAGTTTATTGTTCCTCCATAGAAAATCAATGTAATTGTGTTACGTATGAATAGACACAGCCTAACATAAAACCAATTGTGTGAACGTTTTGATGTTTTGTGGTTTTCAAAATCTTCATAATACACCATACACATAAACTCATAGTATGCATTCTCTTAATGATAACTATTATAAAATGGATGTAAAAAAATACTTTAACAATAGCCGATGCATGAATGTTGATGAGGCGATGGATACCTATGTGCAAGATATAAGAATGTTATGTTGGTTCTCTCTACCTACCCCGTGTGGAAGATAGCATGATACTATGTAGACGTTGATAAATACTATTACAATCATAATGGTGGAGAGTAAAAAAATCATAAAAATGTTAAAAAAAATATCAAATCAAATCACTCAACGTTTTCAACTCAACATATAAAATTCCTATACATAATTTTCATACAAAAAATCCATTATTATGAATATATTTGGGGCATAATTTGGAACTAAATTATTCTACTTAAGGTTGTGTAATCTAGTTACTATATACATTGAGTAGTTTTGCCTGTTTGTTGTCAAATAAAAAAAATATAAAAAATTAAAGTATGCACTCTCTACACGATACCCATTGAGAAATTGGTGTAAAAAAATACGTTATAAATTGTGAAATCATGACTCTCCACTATTACATAGCAATGGAGAGTAAAAGACCTTATTTGAGTAATCGAATATTTTTATTATTGCATATGCGCAAACATTGGATTTTTTTCCCTGTCGGGAGTCAAAGATATTTTTTAACAGATTTTTAATTATCTCAATAGAGACGAAGTTGGAATATTTATTGTAGGAGAACCGGGAAATCAAGGCACCTACAGGGCTTACGACCTGTCATCGGCTGGTTTACGTGATCACTTTATGCGCTTGCGCAACGTTCACCAATTATGCCTTTTAATGAGATCCCTATCAATTCAATTTTGAAAGTTCTATATATTGTAATACTGAAATTCTTTTCGCTTGAAAATAAGGAATTTTTACTACAGCCATCTATGGATGAAATTATGAACAACAATCTTATTATTTTTATTTATTTTTGTTGGAACGCCATCTATTGAGAGAATTGGTTTTTTTTGTAAATAATGAAAGCTACAATTCTTATATCTGAGGTGACAATGCATTTTTCGCATAGAAGTCACCCCTGAATTGCGCCAGACTTATAAGGTCATTTTTGTCTTATTTACCTACTTGTACCAATGTGTAAGTATACTTACACTTACACATTGGTACAAGTAGGTAAATAAGACAAAAATGACCTTATAAGTCTGGCGCAATTCAGGGGTGACTTCTATGCGAAAAATGCATTGTCACCTCAGATATAAGAATTGTAGCTTTCATTATTTACAAAAAAAAAACCAATTCTCTCAATAGATGGCGTTCCAACAAAAATAAATAAAAATAATAAGATTGTTGTTCATAATTTCACCCATAGATGGCTGTAGTAAAAATTCCTTATTTTCAAGCGAAAAGAATTTCAGTATTACAATATATAGAACTTTCAAAATTGAATTGATAGGGATCTCATTAAAAGGCATAATTGGTGAACGTTGCGCAAGCGCATAAAGTGATCACGTAAACCAGCCGATGACAGGTCGTAAGCCCTGTAGGTGCCTTGATTTCCCGGTTCTCCTACAATAAATATTCCAACTTCGTCTCTATTGAGATAATTAAAAATCTGTTAAAAAATATTATTTGAGTAAGTTTAAATACAAAGCGTCATAATATTTCTTTGAAGTATTGTCTGATGGATCTGATAGTAATCACAGAAGTCTTGTTAGACGGTTCTCACCTACCAATTACTAAAATAGAAGAGTATATCAACAGTACTCAAAGTACAGTAAGTAGGTACCTAGCTATATTGCTCCTGTTTAAACAAAATTAGTAAGAATTCACCCAATTTGTTCATCGTAGCATCAAAGTTCCAATCGTTCAAAAGAATTTCTTCAAAAATCGTTGTTGGGTATCCGTCGAAATATACCTAACTTCTGTGCTAACAAAAAAAACTATTTTTGGTTCAGCAGTTTCTTGAACTTCGAAATAGTTTCAAGTCGTCGATATTAACGGTAAATATTTATACTGTACCACCATATTAATGCTATGATAAGCTCCAAATTGATTTCATATACAAATCATGTCTTACGTCAACTATAGCAATAGGTATGTAACACACATTTCATTGATATTTCGAAACAGAACCATAACCACGTGTATGAAATATGAAAAAGAACATAATTTATTTTTAACATTTTTTTGGAATATTAAAGTAGAACCATAAAATCAAGGCACCTACAGGGCTTACGACCTGTCATCACGCGCTTGCACAACGTTCACCAATTATTCTTTCTTGTGGAGTTCCCTCATCAATGCAATTTTAAAGTTCTATATCAATAATGGGATACAAATTCGTTTGAAAATAACACATTTTTACTATCGCCATCTATGAAATATCAAAGAAACCTTTTTTGTAACGCTATCTGTTGTTTTTTTTTTGAAAAACAATGAAAACCACAATCCATATACATGATGTGACAGTGTTTCTTCGCACAGATGTCACCCCTGAATTCGATCACGCAAACCACACTGTAGGTGCCTTGAGTTCCTGTTCTTCTATAATATGCCAACTTCGTCTATCTTGTGATGTTGAAAAATTGGCAAAAATATCATTTAAGAAAAATGTAATGTTTGTGAACCTTTAAAATATTCGATTAACTTAATTTAGATATTCTTTCGACTGTTCGTAATTAAAGGTGGAAATAAACTTGAGAGAATGAGTTCAATTGGAAATGCTGGTTAATATGATCTTCATCAGTTAAACGAACACCTAAATTTACCCTCATCTTTTTTGGTTTCAACCTTGAGGATTGGCTGGCAGCAAAGTGATGCATTTCTCTCAACTTTTCAACGACTCTCTTCAACTCTCCACTTCACTTCGTGTCCTCGCACATTTATATCTGATATAACCTCATGTAGGCCCAAATTTACCCTGACATACATTCTTTTATTTCCACATAAAAATACTGGACGAATCAACTGAGAAAGACATTAATATGTTGACTTCCCGTTGAGAAATTGAAGTGAAGTTTTGTAGTAAAATTAGTGAATAAAAGCAAACCAATAGAAGTTCTAAATCAATTTTTTGAGGTCTGCCTTGTTCTTGATAATTAATAGAGGTGATGTAGGGTTCTTCCGAACATTGGCTGTTCTTTGCCCAGACGAATTGAAACCCCCGTTATTTTGCCTTTTCCCGTGCATGCGAAACGAGAATTGTATTTGTAATGGTAAGGTGATCGTTTATGAAGATTCGTTGCTCTTCGCCAGGGAAGTCACAATCTTTTGAGGAGATACCTTTACTCGCCTTACTGCAGGAATAAAATCACTTTTTAAATTTCGCGTTGTAAATTTTGCTATTATTGATTTTGTTTTTTTTTTACCAAGATCCTTCGGAGAGACACGCGTGGAGAATTCAATATGGTCGGTATCCATATCGATACCTAAGGTGTTAGCTAATTTTTATATAATATGATTTAGGTACGTTTTCGTTTTCATTTGGAGTATTCCTGTTATTTCGATATTTTGGAACCGCGTCCATTGTTCTTGCTTGTTGGCAAATAATACCAGAATTCTGTTTAAAAATCGTGAAATGGTATTTTAATAGCAATTCTGTTTTTATCAATATTATTTACAAACAAATAAATATGTACATATATGAAATCAAATAATATTACTTAATCTAAAAATAATATTATGTAGGAAGAATAACTCGGTATTCCCTTATAAAGAATGTTTTATGTCACCGACCATAAAAAAATTACAAATACAGATTGAATTTCTAAAATGTTTGTATAATAAATATTTTATTTTAATCTCTATAGAATACATTTGTATAAATTTGTAATCAATTCTTTATGAAAATGGATTTGTTCGATAAACGTGGATATTACAAACTCCTACGCATTTTGCCTTATCAATTTTAGTGACGTGAGAAAGAAATGCCAAAGTTGTGCCAGTTTTGGTTAATACATAATTCATATAATAGTACTCCAACTTTGAAACAGAATCAGATTCCGACAACGACCTTTACTCTAACCCCATATCTGACTCCAACAACGACACATACTCTGACTCAAAATCCGACTTCGACAACGACCTTTACTTTAACTTCAAATCCGACTCCGACAACGACAAATACTCTGACTCCAAATCCAACTCCGACAACAACATTTTCTCTGACTCCAAATCGACTCAGACAACGACCATTACTCTAACCCCGACTCCTACAACGACCTTTACTTTGACTCCAAATCCAACTCCGATTCCTACATTGAGTTCGTCTCCAAATCCGAATGAGATGATTAGTCAAATAAATTATTTAAGAATATAGAATAAGCGAAAAATCCCTACAGACATAAGTCTTCTTCTTCTTCTTTTCCCTCGCCTTGTTCTCATTATTTGGGGTCGGCTTTCCTAGTCCGCATGCGCCAGGTTGCTCTCTCCTGTGTGTCTTCATGTGTCACATTCCGCGTCTTCATGTCGCTGTGAACCGTGGACATCCATGTTGCAGGCGGTCGTCCCGGGCGTCGCTTTTCGGTCTCTATATGCAGAGCCTTATTTACAATGTGGGAGTCATCTCTCCTGCATATATGCCCATACCACCGCAATCTACCCTACCTCATCTTTTCGGCTATGGGAGCTACCTTGAAGCTGCCTCGGACGTATTCGTTCCTGACCTTGTCCAGTAATGTCACACCGCCGGCCCACCTCAACATTTTCATTTCGGTGACGTGGAGTCTCTGCTCATCCTGCTTTCTAGAAGCCCAGCATTCTGATCCATAGAGCAAAGATGGTCTCACACAGGTCTTATATACTCTGCGTTTAGTCTGGACTGGCATTCTTCTGTCGCACAGTACCCCTGTTAGGGACCTCTATTTTAACCAGCCTGTATGGAATCTATGCTCTATATCACTTTCGATCTTTCCGTCCTTTGTCCTCAAAACACCTTTGAGCCGACAAGAATGGCTCGCCTCGCAAAAAAGATACAGAGATATAACCAAAAACAAAAAGGCCTCCTACTGGGTACATAAAATTGAATCTGATAAAGACGACCCCAAAAAGCTGTGGCAAAACCTGGATATGGTGAGAGAAAAAGATATTTCAGCATTAAAAACATCTCTAAATGCACAAAATCTTGCTAACTTTTTCTCCAAAAAAGTAGAAAATATTCGCAATTCTGTAAGCACTTCAAATAAAACATCTATTGAAAGTGGACTGCAAATAACATATGCAAAAATGGAAATGCTCCAAGCAGTAACCGAGGAAGAAGTATCAAAAATGATAATGGCCTGTCAAAATAAGCAATGCACACTAGATCCTATTCCACATGGCTCTTGAAAAGCTGCGTAAATGAATTGGCTCCTGTTATAACCAGAATTATTAATATTTCGATGATCGAAACAATGAGAGTTCCAAAAATTCTAAAAACTTCTATCATAACACCCATTTTAAAGAAGTCAAATCTGGATCCGGAAGATGCTGGAAACTATAGGCCAATTTCCAATTTACCAGTGCTTTCAAAATTACTTGAAAGAGCAGTTGTAAATCAAATGACGCAGTATTTAAAAGAACACGATCTGTTTCCGAAAAAACAATCAGCGTACAGACAAAAACACTCTACTGAAACTGTACTAATGAGAATACTGTCCTATCTTATTGCAGGAATATTGAATATTTATAATCTGGGAATATTGCTCTAGTGTCAATTCTTGAAATGAGTGCTGCTTTTGATACTGTTGATCACGAAATTCTCCTTCGACTCTTGGAACGCGAATACGGAATTTGTGGAAATTTTCTAAAATGGATGACCTCATATATTTCAGGAAGATGCCAGTCTGTGAGGATAAATAATAATACGTCTTTACCGGAAATTGTAAAGTTTGGAGTGCCTCAGGGATCGGTGCTCGGACCAATTTTATTTATTTTATACATAAAACAGCTTGATAATATAATTCAAAATCAAGGATTTGACTCTTTCGCTTACGCTGACGACCGCTTGTTATTCAAATTTTGTAGTCCCATGAACAAAAACCGTCTGGAAGTGGATACTGCTGAGTGCATCGAAAAAGTCGCTACGTGGATGTCTCATAACAAGCTAAAATTAAACCCAACAAAAACAGAGTTTATGTGGGTAGCTTCACCACGGCGACAGCACCTCATTGAAAGTACTCCTATTAACAACAACGGAGAAAAACTCTTGCCGTCTGCAAGTGTCAAGTTTTTGGGTGTACACTTAGACAATAAGTTGTCTCTTGACCTGCAAATCTCTAAAACAGTCAGTTCATGCTTTTTCCAACTAAGACAACTGAAAAACATTCGTCGAAGCCTGCCCAAAAATGAGACAAAAACACTTATAAATGCTTTCGTTGTGTCTCGGCTAGATTACTGTAATGGCATCTATGATGGATTGCCAAAGTATCAGCTCGATAGATTACAGATGGTGTTTGATGCAGCGGCAAGGCTCATTTATGGAGCGGAAAAACGATGTCACATAACTCCACTACTTAACGAATTGCATTGGTTGAAGTGTCCAGAGCGAGTTGACTACAAAATCTGCTTAACGGTGTTTAATGCTTTAAATAACCTAGCACCACAATACATACAAGAGCTGTGTCAGAGAAAAGATCTCTCTGGGAGGCATCTCACACTTAGGTCTTCTGGATCACAGAGTACCAACTCCCTAAAGGAGTTGGACAGAGCCAATAAAGCGGCTTACTATGATCGATGCTTTGGTGTGAGTGTTCCTGTAAAGTGGAATAAATTGCCTCTAGATGTCCGCAGTGCAAATAGTAAGAGCACTTTCTCTAAAGGACTGAAAACAGTTTTGTTTCGTAGAGCAATATAATATCTATCTAAATAACAGCGCCCTTGGAATGATCTTGAATCATTAAACGGCGCTATACAAATTATTATTATTATTATTTGTGAGGACAGAGCATAGATATGTGATTTGCTCTGTTTGTTTTATTGGAGTGTCATCTAATTTTAGTGTGGTTATGGGCTGTGTATCTCCGGAATAATTACAATATATGTATTCTGTTTTACTTCTGCTAATTCGCAGTCCGTTTTTTTCTAGTGCTATTTGCCACTGATTCAGTGATTGCTGTAGATCTTGGATGGTATCACGAATTAGCACCACGTCGTCTGCATATAGAATGTCCCATGGGGTTTGCTTTTGTATATGTATTGTAAGTCAATTTATCGTCAGGTTAAACAGAAGCGGACTCAGCGCAGATCCTTGGTGCACTCCGATCATCACGTTGAAAATGGGGCTCATTCCCGCTGGGCTTCTAACGCAAGTAGTAGAGTTTCGGTACATATGTATCTTTCAGGATCTCGTAATATCCATACAGACATAAGTATTTCACAAAAAGTCAAAAATTACATCAAACATATAAATAAAAAAAGAAGACACACTTCTCAATGTTTTCTTCAAGTTGAAATGAAAAATAAAATATATTTTACGTCAGCACGTAGATTGTTTAAATTCATGCTGCCAATGTCAAACACATAATAACAGTTGTTTTATACAGCATACAAATCCAAATTCAGAATATATGTTATGTATAATGAAACGATATAAATGATACATAAACATTTACAGTAAGTTTGTATGAAATTCAAAATTATTTAATTTTTATCAAACTGGAAATGGTTTTAAACAATGGAAATGGCCTTCGTGGCTCAGTTGGTTAGGTATCTGACTGCTGATCCAAGGGTATCGGGTTCGATTCCCGGTGGAGACACGTACAGTTTTTAATTGTGTTTTCAGTCTGGATCTGTGAGACGATTAATATCGCAAGTCTCCAGAATGTGGCAACTTGTTATTGGGTGCGTGTTAAATTAATATTTTACATAGTACCTGTTAGTTGCCCGAGAAGCAATATTAAATAAATAAATAAATTAATGTGCATTATCAACGGTAATACACAAATCCTAAAAGTTTCAGTGATCTAACTTGTCGGTAAGTTAGTTAAATATCAATTGTAAAATTTCAGTACGGACAGACAGATGAAGTTAAGTATGTAAGTGTATTAAAATGACAATTCCCTTCTTTGATATATCATTTTTATCTGTTTTAAAAACTTTATTTTCTTTGTCAGCCATGTTCGTATATTTGCCAATATACGATTGTATTTTTTTCAACGGCTTAATATGGGCATGAAATTAAAGGATATTTTCAGGAACTGAAAATATAGGCAAAAAGCGTCAAGCAGAATAATTCCCCTCTAATTCTCTCCTACTCTCTTTATACCCTCTGTAGCATTTTTATTTCTCAAACTGCTATCGTCTCTTTCACACTCGCGTGATTCAGTCGTAAAAATGAAACAAAACACTTTGAGTGATAAAATAAGACCCTATAGCTGCATCCTTCAGATAAACCAAGGCATTCGACCATAATACATGTAGGGGATGTCTCCACACACATCAAGATTAATAATTTATTTGTCGTTCTAAATAATCATCGACTAAAGGGTGATTTAGTTCAATAACTTGGCAATCTTCAGCTGTGAAGCACCGGTTTAGAATAGTACTTCCACTCTTTTCTATTATTGTTTTAGAACAGGGGTTTCCAACCTTTGTGTACTCTAGAGCACATTATAAAATATCGGTAGGGTGGCGGGCACCACCTATTTTAAAATCGACAAACTCCTTCCATAACTTCTCATTTTCTCATAATTTATTTTATTATATTCATAATTTATTACTAAATAATAAACAAAAATGTTTCATAATGGTAAAATTACTATTCAAATTGCATACACACAGAGAAATATATTTACAAAACGTAAACAAAGTAAACAAAAAACACAAATACAGAGAAAACATTTTATAAAAAAATATAATATCAATATGTCAATGTGATCTTTGGCAATGCATATCGTTGGCCAGTGCCTCATAATTAGGAGAGTATCACGATAATCTTGTTAGCAAACAATCATAAACAATCATAAGCGACAAGTACTGTCAGAAAAGGAACCACATACATGCAATTTCGCAAATATACGAACATATTTAATAAACCTAGACACTCAAAAAAATTAAAACTCTAACAAATAAATAAAAATGGTTCACATTTTTAATAAATGTTTAGGAAAAATTCTGTCTCTGTCGAACAGTGGTGGGCACAAACGAAACGTTCCGCGGGCACGGGGTTGGGAACCTCTGGTTTAGAGTGTCCAGCAAGAGCCGGGTAATCGAAACTACAACAAGCAACAATAACACCTCACATTTTAAGGCCTTTAAGAAGTTATGTCATAGTTATGGTGCCTTACTAATGATAGATTTCCAGTAGGTATTTTTTTTACAGAAATCTTGGTCATACCCCTGATGTTCTCATTTAAAAATATCTGAAGTCAACGGCAGTCCACGAGTGTGAATCTTCCATTCACATTCGTCGATTATATTTTTTGCACTATGGTGCCGAGATTGCTAATGAAGAGGGCTCCATGAGCTACTTTTCGTGCAATCCATTTTTTTCTTGTCGCTCACTTAGCGTTCTATGAAGGGGCCGTTTACAATCCCCATATGCGGAGCGGGTGGTGGGGGAAGTAGCTAAAACACCTCACTTAGTTCAGCAACCAAGTTCACCACTCATTCTGAATGCGCCTTTTTAGATGAGACGGGTGTCTGGGTGTATTCGCATGTGTCGTGATCGTTTTTATAAGGCAACGCACACCTGCTCAACGTACGTTCGCCGTGGCACAGTTGGTAATCAGAGCTCGAATCTGGTCACGACCGATTTCGTTCACCTATAACACAAGCATTACTTCTTAGTTTAGGGAATGTATGAGGATGTATGTAATAATAATGACAATAATAATATTTTATTTCAGTTCGTGAGCAGGGGGGTGCAATGCTATACAAACCATATCATATATTACATATTATTTAAAAATATATACAAATAGAAAAGACCGCCGTAGCACAGTTTGTAAGCCGTTTGAATTCTGTGCGGGCGTCTTGGGTTCGATCCCCAGCAGAGGAGAAATTTATTTTAATTAATTTCTCACGCTAATATTGCTTCTCTGGGCTGGAAACACTGTTTAGTTGGAAGAAATTGCCATACGGCAATTAAATCGCCACTTGCGCAAGGTGCAAGGAAGTGTTCATTATTATTATCATTAGTATTATTAAAAGAATAACAGAGAGAAAAATAAGCATAAAGAACAAACAAAAGATAACAAAAGAAAAGAATAACTCATCAATTTGTAAATACAAAAAAGATAAATAAATACATATAAACTATAAACATATATAACCATAATAACTGTAAAAAAATATCTATTGAAATCACTTCAGTCACTGCAAAATTGAAGCCCATCTTCTGTGAATTGGAGAATCAAGCCACATACCAGCCTCTCTAACAATAGAATTACTAGATCTCCACATCCTCATTCTTGCAGCAGCTATCTTGCGTCTTTGGAGAGCGGCAAAGTCGTGGACCCCGCGCTCCGCAAACATTTGAGATGCACTCCTGAATATGGGTAACCTGAGCAGCATTACTTGTTACAAACCCATACTCATTCTTTTAAAAAAAATCTGATTGTCGATTCACAAAAAACTTGTTAAAATTATATTTAATTAAAGGTTGCAATATTTAGATATTGCAACTATATATTATTGTCAAATAGTTCCTGAATTCCTTCTATATCCTTCCGTAACCTCCTTTTCCTCATTGCTATGATCAGTGTTAACTTTATTAGTCATTTTTTAAACTCTCTTTTCATTTTTTTCTCTTTGTATTTTTTTATATTTCTTACTCTTTTATGTTATATTTTATCAATTTATTTCTCAATAAATTAGTATTGTACCAATTTAACTTCGAGACTTCACGTTGCTCGGGTTAGTTGGAAGAAATTGCCTTATGGCAATAAAGCTGCCTTTGTACACATGTACATAAATTATATAAATAAATAAATAAATATTATATGTTCGTCCAAAATAAAATAGCGATTATCGATTAAAAAAATAATAAAAATAAATAAAAAAATATATACTTACATATACCTAGTTACATATATCTATATTATTTTTTTTTCTTGTCAAAAATGTGAGCCACGATTTTCCGAACTTTGTATTGTTACATTTTGACATGACATGTAGTATTGCAATATTTTGGAATGTGTCATGTTAAGAATTTGGTGTGTCTAGAATTAAGAATTTGATCGGTAGATAAACAAAATAGATCGAATAAATTGTGATAAAGTTTTTATGTTAAATTATAGGATATTTAGAAAGAACTTCTAGTAAATTCCTAAAATATAATTCTTGTAACTTATTAAAGCAGAATTCTAGTACCCACAAACAGACAAGTGATTTTAATTAAAAGAGTGTAAAAATGATTATTAAAAATAGAAATAGACAAAAATTATTCAGAGCAAATCAGTTTATCATTAAAAAATATTTATCCTAATATTTCTGCCAACTGTAAAAATAATACCTGGCAATTCGTTCGAATATATTTTTCTTCGTCTGTATCTTTTGCCTGTAAGCTAGTTTTAATATCATGCTTCTACTGCGAATTTTTCATTTAAACGCATTCAGATAAAAGTAACTGTCAGAGAAAGAACAGATGCACGATCTACATAAAAAAGAAGCATTCCGATAAGAATCTTCCCTATGACACTTTTGTAATGGTAACAATGAATTCTTTTGAATATCTCTTGTAAACTGAAGAATTATAATAATTTTGCATTTTTCTTGCGAAGATAACAAGTAAATATTGCAAAAAGATATGATTTTATCGGAACACAGTCTGCAATTTATCGAATAAAAAATTATATTACTTCATTTAAACAATATATCTAACTATGAATGAACACCATTGCCTTAGTGGGGTCGGCATTGAAAACGGAGAGCCACATTTTTAGTTGATATATATTTAGGAAGCATTTCTTTCCATACACGTATAACAACATAATAACATTTCTTATAATTGACTCATAAAACATTCTTTTTATCGATATATAATTGCTTTTTTGAATCGAATGGTGTGACCTTTTCTCGAATCCATGTATTAAAATAATTATAATAAACGCTTGTTTATTGCCAGTTGGCAATATCTTCCAAACAACTAGTGTTTCCAGCCCAGAGAATCAAGAATTCATTTTATCTATTAATTTTTTTTCACACCTTTATCACAAAGACTATTATGAAGATTACTGCTGCACAACTAGGTAACCCTGTTCTAGGGCTAGCACTGAAATTACAAAAATAGTTATTAGAAAACTTTTATCCAATTCATATAGGTAAATTGTGATATGAGCAGCCTATTATGATACAAAAGAGAAAGGCAATCGTGGTTTCATTGGGTTTACGAATCCAGGCTCACGAGCACAGACGACTAGAGTACCAGCCAGAATAGGCGAGACACATGGGTTTGCGACCACGTATGCGCGATCAAGGGGCCCCTTTATGATTCAAGTCACGCTCACCACTCAACCACCAACCTCCGACTGTTTTCATGTGGTTCCTTTGATTGCCCTTGCCACCGCAAGGCTGGATCCTCTCTCACAATTTCAAGCACCTTATCGTGTCTGTATGAGAACCTTCCCTCCTGTAGTGCTAGCCTGCAGCCGGCCAAGATATGTCTAGTTGTGCATGCAGATGTCCCACAGAGGCAGCAACTGTCATTTCTGGCTATATTTCATCGTTTTAAGTTACTTAGGTCTGTATTGAGTTTAGATAGAACTTCAGCATCTCAGATGACCATCCATGCATGATATGTTTCCATCCCCCCAGTGCTGGAGGAATACAAAATTCCCATAAGAACAACCAATCGCTTTGAACTTGCAAGTTCAACGCATGAAGTTCATATTCATTGTTTGCATCTTGTACAACAAATTCTTTCATTTTCTCTTTTTCTGTCATGTTTCTCCCCACCTCCCCGGATGCGAGCGGTTTTTACTACAACCCGCGATGAATTTATTATGGAAATCAACCCTACTTTTCAGATTTCTTATTTCTTTTTCTTCTCGAGTAATCTCTACTATGGTTTGATCTTTAGAATTTTTCATGATGGTGTGTCTTCTTCTTAGTTTTTTCACACATAACAGGGTTTTTTAAAATTCATGCCAAAGTTATTTTTCGTTCTGAATAGGGTCACAAGGCCTAGCCAGAGACAACCAGGTATTTAGTTTACCTTCACGAGCTGTTACTTATTGAATCACAATAAAATTACTACTATACGAATAAGTTATAATATGTTACTTGTAAATTACTTTACTATTAAGTTTCTAATGAGTTTATCTTCACGAATATATTACTTACCTACATATAATGTTACTTCACGAGCAAATTACTTGTACATCAGTTTACATCAGTTTTCCAACACAAAGGAGCAGTACCTACACAGCATTCATAAGGATTATCAATATCAAAGGTTAAGTATAATTTAATACATATTTACATTATACATCACATTTCCACAAAATAAATATCCAATCAATATCTTCATATTTACACAACGAATATTATTATTGCATTTAAATTTTGGCTTTCGCTTACATTTTGCTATTTCTGTATATGCCTCTTCCTAAAGCGCTATTTTTATTTCTTTTACTTAGCGATTGTTCCGAAAAACACTGTAAATTGTTATAAATCTTTACAGTCTATGTTCTAATCCATGTTAATTGCCTCATTAAACCCATACAAAGAACTCTTTATGGCGTTTCAAAATCAAGCTCGATTAAACAAGATTATAAAACAACAAATATATTAAAAAAACAGATTTACATGCTTATATATCTGATTCTTTAATTTTTTTGTCTGTTTTACCAGGTGTAGGCCTTTTGAACTGTTAAATTATTGCATTTTTTTAACAAACATGACTTGAAATGAAAAAAATTGTCTCGAAATTTCACTTTAATCTTAAGCACTCTTTATGAATAAAAATGTTTTTTGATATATAAATAACACAAGAATCTGAGTAATTAAATCTCATTCAATGTAGAAAACTTGTTTTTTTATTATAAACTCAAAGAAAATTTATTTAAATGTCGCAATATATAAAAATATTTTTCTAAAATAGAATTGTGAAAGGATTATTTGTAAAATTTTGCATATTCATACATACATATTCAACTAGTGTAAAGTAAATATTTTTATGTACCTATTACGAATTCACAAAATTCTTTTTTCAGTTTTTTTTTTGAAAAGGCCCTATAACTATACACAGAATACAATAAAACGAGGAAGTTAAAAGACTTAAAAAGGACTGAATTTATAATTGAGTTCGAAAAGTTCGTTCAAAAGCAAAACTTTTATTCGTTCATTCGAATTTATAGAATTATAGATGAAAGTTTTTGGCTACTTGAAAAATAAATTTACATAGGCTAGTAAATAACTCGATAGAAATTAAATACGATTGAAAATCTTTGAAGAGTCATTAATGGGGTCCGACAAAAAAGAGTTGATTGATTAAAGTGTATAATCAATAAAGATTGAATATCTTAATGAGGATATTCACATGTGGATATCTTAACGAGGATATTCACATGTGGATATCTTAACGAGGATATTCACATGTGGCATGCTTTTTAGACCACTCAAAATCGCAAAAAAATTATTAGAATAAGATATCAAAACACGGTATAGGAAAAGTATTTGAAATATAATTAAATTATTCGAAATATAATTTAATCAAACATATGTAGTTATAGGAATTTCTAAAATAAAAACATACTAAGAAGAGGAGAACTTTTAAGAGATTTAAATATTTATATCTCATAGACATATTTTAAAAAAAGATAGTTTTTTAATACATAATAAAACTTAATACTTACTCGAATATTTTTTTATTATTGCATATGCGCAAACATTGGATTTTTTTTCCTGTCGGGAGTCAAAGATATTTTTTAACAGATTTTTAATTATCTCAATAGAGACGAAGTTGGAATATTTACTGTAGGAGAACCGGGAAATCAAGGCACCTACAGGGCTTATGACCTGTTATCGGCTGGTTTACGTGATCACTTTATGCGCTTGCGCAACGTTCACCAATTATGCCTTTTTAATGAGATCCCTATCAATTCAATTTTGAAAGTTCTATATATTGTAATACTGAAATTCTTTTCGCTTGAAAATAAGGAATATTTTTTACTACAGCCATCTATGTGTGAAATTATGAACAACATTCTTATTATTTTTATTTATTTTTGTTGTAACGCCATCTATTGAGAGAATTGTTTTTTTTTTGTAAATAATGAGAGCAACAATTGTAAGCCCTGTAGGTGCCTTGATTTCCCGGTTCTCCTACAGTAAATATTCCAACTTCGTCTCTATTGAGATAATTAAAAATCTGTTAATACTTACCTTTTAAATTCAAAAACAAATCTATTTCAGTTTAATAAATTTTTCCGCATAGATATACAATTACGTTTGACTGTAAAATGTATCTGTCAATTTTGAAAAACAAGAACTACATATTCGCACGCTTATTTAAATCGGCTTTGGTGAACTTTTGTGTAATATGAGCTTTCAGCTTTCTTTATGGGTATTGAGGATTGAATTTATGCTTTTGTTTTTCTTGTGTGTACTGGTAACTTTTTTAAAACAAAATCCAAATGGATTTTACATTTATAAACTGATATTGTCTCAATCAACGGACTTTTTATACCACTCGATGGTTTATGACTTAATGAATGGTTCACTGTGGCGATGGATTAAAATAGGGTTGAAAATTTGTTGAAAATAAAAACAAATACCTACTTAGAAATAAATGCTCTAGTTTAATAGTTATGCTCTATTTAACTGTGTTGCCAAAATGAAAATTAATGTAATTGTTAAGAATTGTTATAAAAATAAACGTTTATTAAGTAATAGTGCGGGAAAAATACCTAGGTATATTGTTCTTGCAATTTTGAATAATGATATGAATTGAATGTTCAATAATATTAGTACTTTATTTTTTTTAAACACACCAATATAAATATTTTAATTTTCCTAAGGTCTTTTATGACTTTTATAACTTTTGTATTAAAAAAATTATTTAATTTCTGCTAACAGGAACTGAAAACAGCCCCATTACAGAATTCTATTATAAAAACAGATAGAGAACATAAAAATATTTAAAATATTGAATCTTGAAAGCACGGCACCAAATGCCCAATGTATACAACATCGAGGGAGATCGCGATCCACAAAGCCAAATATTTACATGCAATAAAAAATAGTAGTAAGATCCTTATAATAGTTTGGTGTTAATGAAATGGTTTTTCTTTTTCAGTCCAATCCTCGCTGTGGCGGAGTATCGTCAGCTGGAATACCATGACGGGACGACGGTGCCTTCCTGCAGAACACCGGTTGCCAGCTTCTGGCCAACACTTTATTTCTTCATGACCATCTCACTTTTCTTCCTCGTCCCGTTCATCATTCTCCTCGCTCTCTACACCATTATAGCGAAAAACCTCATCTCGGCGGCCGCCAAAGTCGTCATGAATAAACACGTAGACTGCTACAACCTCAGAGCGAGACGCCAGGTCGTCATCATGCTCGGAACCGTCATTCTGAGCTTCTTCATATGTTTGATGCCTTTCAAAGTCTTCACGCTCTGGATCCTCATCGTCTCCGACGAGTCCATCGACAAGCTTGGAATAGAAACGTACTACAACATACTTTACTTCAGCAGAACGATGCTATATCTTAATTCGGCAGTGAACCCTGTCCTATACAATTTGATGTCGTCCAAATTTCGCGACGGTTTCTTATTAGTTTGTCGTTTAAAAAAGAAACACGAATTGAGAAGCTACAGAAGAGGATGCAGAGAAAGATTAGGAACATTCCGGACCACATCTTCGTACACTACCAGCAGTTCCCTGTCTAGACAAAGCACGAGTTCCAAGATCACGCTTCATAGAACGTACAATCCCGAACAAAGGCGATGTTCCACTTTTAGACCTCATGGACTGAAAAGAGGTAGTTTTTGTAGGAGTTGTGAATCATGTCACTTTGAAAATGATCCAAATACAGTTCAAATACAACCAATATTGGAAATAGTTCTTGATGAAGTTGAAGACCAAATAAACGGACGACAAACAGAAAACGCATCTCCGAAAAAGGAGACCCCGAGTCATAAAACGTCAGGCGACCAAAAATCTAATAATCGAAAAAACTTTATAAGTCAAATAGTAAATTTCAAATCTTTTTGTAGAAATAGAAGAAGCACTCACACTATTGGACAAGAATTGACAACTATGAACGGAAAAACAGTCGTTGAATTTGAAAACGAAGAAATACCAAAACCTAAAATCATAAACAACGAAAAAAACGATAAAGACAGTTCAGTAGAAGAAAATCTTGACTATGAAGCTAAAGAAAAAGATGTAAATCTTGTAAATGAATATTGCGAAGAAAAACAAACTGGAAAGCAGAGAGACGCTGAGGGTGAACAGTCATCATTGTTGCTGAAACAGCGTTCCTTGGATTCCAACGAAACACATTCAAACTATTCTTTGAGAAAGAGTGTTTTATTAAAAAGCGCGACAAATAGAAGTTTGGACGAGAGAAATCTCAATACATTCAAGAGTAAATCAAATGAAAGTTTTGTTTAGTTAAAAAAATCAATTTTTACATATTAATGTTGTTATTGCGATAACTTATGACTCATTGAGATTAAATTAATAATAGTAGCCGCTATCTTTGATCCATATCGCTTCATGAAGACCATCTTCAAAACTAGACAATGGCATAAATTAATATCAAATTCGTACTAAAAAGGGTTCCTACTTTTGATATATACCTAATGAGTGCTCACATTCAGGTCTAGATTTACCGTAGTTTAAACAAAGTGTCCTTTATATTGGGAAGCACTTTCAGAAGAAAAAGTTACACTGGATTCAATGTAAATTATATTATATTGTATTAAATTTAACGAACGCGATAATCCTTTTTCAAACACAAACAACAAAAGTTCGAAACTATCCGCGATTCATTTTTCTCGCTCGCACACATTCCATTTAGTCCAACGCAACATAACATCCTCGTGTGGGACGAAGTCTTCTGACAATCATTCGGCTCCAGGTAACTCCGGACTTTGCGGAATCACTCCAAAACCCACAGATTTCCACAAAAATTACAGAAACGCTGAGTTTATTCATATTTCTTTTATGTACTGCACTAAATTTATACATATTATAATATTAGAGGTGGCCAAAAGATGCAAAACAAGTTTTGATCATAATTATGGTTGAATGTTTAATTTGAAGTACATTTTCCAGTTGAATTTAATATAAGAAATCATAAAATGAAACTTTTTAATAAATTCATTCATTCTCTTCAAAGTTACAATTCTCCATATATATCTGTTGTCCGCCAGCCTTTTAAACTCTTGGTAGCTGCTACAGCGCACATCACTGATCACTTGGTCCATATAACTGTCTCTATGGCGACCTCTATAGTTTCTGCGATCTGTCATTCCTTCGACGATAGTAACAAGCAGACCCAGATGCCTGATGTTGATGTTATGGCCGATCCATTTGGATCGTTGTTGGGCAACCCTCTTTAGAAGTTGTCTCGTTTTTCCGACTCTACTCAGTGCCACGTCGATTGGAATGTGTTCTGTCCAGTGGAGCCTAGCCATGCGCCTGTAGCATCACATTTCGAAGGAAGCCAGACGTCATTCATTAAGATTTATTTAAAATTAATCCAGTTGAATTAAGGTGCTTATATACTTTGAAAATCGTAGTTCCAGCCCTATATGAATTAATAATATTACAAATTGTACCAAAACCTGATGCATATCTTTTTTACATTATAATTTTAAATGCCAACCCTTTGTAGCTATGTACCTAGATATCTGGACCAAAATTATTCTATTTTTTCTATTTTGATATTGTATTAATTGTCTCGTATATAATATACTTAGGTTCGTATTACGGGAGTTATTTAAGAAAAATGTAAGAAAAAGCTGAGGTTCAGTAAGAAGTATTCTAGCAGTACGGGACCTTACCTTTTTCTTACATTTTTCTCAAATTACTCTTGTAATACGAACATTATTGTTTGTCGAATCGAAATTCATCTTTTATGGCTGTATTAATAAAATTCCTTTTAAAGCATTCTTTTTGAATTTAAATGTTCAAAACTTGTAATAATTAATGTGAGAACATGTATATTTTGTATGCTCTTTATATTATAATATACATTTTTATTTAATTAAACTATATTTTTAATCTACCATGAAAACAAAAAAATAATAACCTAGTTAATGTTGCCATTTTAATTGTTCATAAATGCTTATTGAAAAAAATATCTTTAAAAACTAAAATTCTGTCAGTAAAATTTGTATTCTTGATTTTGTAAATGGAATCATAGTTTTTAAGTCAGGAATAGTTGCTCTCGGTAAATGCCAAATCTGACATACGCATTACGCATTCAACAACAATAAATCCACATTTTAGTAACAATATTTTATTATACTTTATTGTACCAAAAAAATAAAAAAGAAAAACAGAATTCTGGTTTATAATAAAAAAAATCTCATTGTCAAAAATACCTCCGGTATCATTTTCGCCAAACATCTTGAACGAGCTTCCGGTTGGGCAGAGCGCAAATTTGTGTCTTTTTGCTTCGTTGGTTTACGTGCAAATCGCCCCCCTTCTCGGCTAAACGTTCAAGATGTTTGGCTACAACTTTACCTATAATTAGATGTAAACCTTTAGTGACAAACCTTATAAGTATATTGAACGTCGTTCAATCAAATATAAAGATCCCCCAGAATTTGATACATTACTTCAGAAATAAAATTTTAAATATATTCAGTTATTTTAATAATAATATCATATAAAATTTAAGGTTACATATTAAGGATATTTAGTTAAGTTTAAGGAAATCAGTATTATTAATCATATAATATTATTATATATAATTAAATATAAGTACAAATAATACTTAATTATAATATTTATTACATAAAATTGTGTATTAATTTATCATATGAATATTTATACCTACAGTCTTCTTTTTGTGCCGTGTCAAGAACCACGAAGCCGAAATCGCGTCTGCTACCACTCTGGCTTGAGCTAACCAGAACAGCTTTTCCACTCTGTGGACTTCGGTCCATCCCCTGATGTTTCCTAGCCAAGACATCTCTGCCTCCTACCGACAACGCGGCTTCCCTCAACAATTGCTTTCGTGGAGTTGCGCGCTTAGTGAACGCTCCAAGCCGTTCATAATAACCGGAAACAGACGCTCGAAAGACACTCTGTGGCGTTCAGATTGAACGTCGGGTGTACGCGCCAAACGCTCGATAAAGTTGCCGGGTGAAAAACGCTCTGACAGTTAACTTATATTTTATCTGTGAAATGATGCCTTCTATTTGTTTCTGTGGTATCTATTATGGCAGTTGACATTATTTATGATGACAATATGCATTCACAAAGAGGTTAATTTATAAAAATATCATTCAACAATTTCCAATAAAATGTCAAAGATCATTATTTACACCACTGCCCAATTGTTGTATTTCGATGAAAATATAACCTAAAAAGAGACATGTATGATAAATGACATTTGACATTTAAAACACCCGATGTAGCGTACAGATTGAAAAGCCGCTCGAAAGCGTTCTGTAGCCTTACTCTTTAAACTCGAATCCGATCCCGATTTCAAAATTTCATTTAAAACTTATCTATATGTCGCCTGCGTACATTCAAATGAACGACTATTACTATTAAAACATACCTACCTACCGCATTCATTCTCCGTTACAAAGGTAGGTTCTTAGCGAGTCGGATCGTATTGGGATCGGATTTGCAGTGGAGAGTAAGGCCACAGGTAAGATTGGTGTGAAAAACGCCATAATCTGCAACTTCAGGAACATTCAACGCCCGACATCGAGCGTTGAATCTGAACACAGCCCTGGATTAGAATTATCTTCCCACACCAGCTCTTCGCTACACTTATCCATGGGATAAGTATGTCAGTAAACTTATGTCAGTAAACTTATGTCAGTTATGTCAGTATACTTTCAATAATTCATCAACTAAAATTACTGCAATAGCTACGATTTTATTCTTTTTGAAATCGTCTAATTCGGTTGGTACATATTTTAAATTTAAGTCAAGTGCCGTATTGAACCTTTCCAGCATGAAGTTATGCCGAAGGAAGTCGTTCTGCAGCAATGGTTTGGAAAAACAAACTTTTATATGACGTCTTCCTTAGAAAAAAAAAATACGATGATGAATAAACCAGGGGAGCGAGTCTGGTCAATCGGTGAAATTATAACCCTCAAGATACCCATATCATGGATATAATTATCGTATAGAATTGTACAATATATTATACGACTCCATATGATTTTAATATCCATGATATGGGTAATGATGACGGTTTTGATTTATTTATTTAAAAATTTGGTACACGGTTAACATATAATATACATTAACATAATAATATATGTTTGTTTTTTTCATGAATCTGTCAATATATGTTCGTCTACACACACATGCACACCCTCTCACACACACACACACACATACACACCCACACACTCACACTCTTTCTAGATATCTCTTTCACTCACACATGTATTACTCTTCTCTCATGCGCGCACCCCACTAATTCACACTTTTTTGTTGTATTATTTTGATATTAGGTATAGTACGTAAGAGGTACATATGTTATTTTTGTATTTTTATTTATTTAATTTTAATAATTGTATGCATGTACTGTGTGCTGTCCTTGGTAAAATAAAATAAATAAAATATCAATCACAAAAATTCAACTGTGTACTTAAAAATCCCACAAGGCACAGCCTGTTTGTGGGTATACCAATTATAATATAGACAAAATTAATGACTGTTATTGATTCCATTGTTTGACGGGACTTGCCCCCCAGAACATGAGTGAAAAGTATTCTTTGTGCTATTATAGGTTTTGCTTATTCTACAATTCTGTCAAAAATGTACCATTAGGAAGTCATCTTACATTAAGAACTCAGTCAAGTGAGGCAGTTTACGTTCGCATCTAGGTTTAAGAATTTTTGTGTCTTTAATTGTGTTATATTGTTTCTGGATGTATTTATAAATGCTGTAAGTTACTGTATTTTACATAATTGTGCCTTTTGGAAGACATATTACATTAAAAACTCAGTCAGAAATGTGCCCTTATGAAGACATCATGTATCACATGTTTTTTTTTATGTATTGTAACATCAATTTCTCTATGAGAGTCTCGTCAAAATAAATATGAGCGTCTGAATCATAGAGTACAAATTCTACAAAGAAATTTGATGTGGTTTACAACGCTGTGATTTTAGTCATTTTAGTATAAGTATATAAACCTTGATAGTGGATTAAACAATCCCTTGATATTCATGTGGAAATCAGTATCTTTTCACATCATAAAAAAATTACTTAAAACTACATTGAGACAGCAATTAACCAAGAGCGCCCAAGGAAGGATATTTTATCAGTACATCTTAATAACTATTATTATTAAGATTCATTCTTTCTTCCTTTGATCGTTTTTTTTTTTTGTTTAAAGTTGGAAGAGATTGCTTTATAACGATAAATACACATATGTACCTATCTATACCTACTTGTTTAGATGTCTGTACAGAAATGTTAGGAACTTATTTTAGTACCAAATTTTGCGATTACAACCAACGACATAGTGTCGTATTACGGGAATTATTTAAGAATAATCGGCCTTCGTGGCTCAGTTGGTTAGGTATCTGACTGCTGATCCAAGGGTCCCGGGTTCGATTCCCGGTGGAGACACAGTTTTTAAAATTGTGTTTTCAGTCTGGATCTGTGAGACGATAAATAACGTAAGTCTCCAGAATGTGGCAACTTGTTATTGGGTGCGTGTTAACAACTTATTTGACATAGCACCTGTTAGTTAAAATAATAATGTAAGAAAAAGTTGAGGTCCCGTAAGCAGTATTCTCGCAGTATTCTTACATCTTACTCAAATAACTCTTGTAATACCTACGGCCCAAATATTATTTTTTTCAAAATGTCCTTTAAAATATACACCAATTGTTATGGAGTTTAATTAATTTCTTACTCTCAGGATTTTCGTCTCAGGATTGTGCAAAAAATCCTTTCTCACGAAATAAAGTCAATCGTATATTCTTGATTTATTGAAGACCATAAATTCTTTTATGACAAATGTATTTCATAAATTTGTATAGAATTATTGGATCGAGTACGATTTCCTTTTGTATCTTTTTCATTTATTGAAGTGAGTAATAATTCATTTGTGGATTCTGTTTATTGCAAACTCAAAAAACTTTTGACAAAATACCTAAAATATTGACACAACGCATCGTAAATAACTCGAATTGTTTATTTAGAAAAACACGATCAATAATTAAAATAAATATTAAAATCTTACTATAACAGAATTTCAGTAATGAGGTTCACCACCCATTATGAATGTTGCCTTTTCAGGCGAGAAAAAACTAGTGTGTGGGCATACACGCACGTGTCGTGCTTCCTTTAATTAGGCAGCGCACACTCGCATACCTGTAGTGGGTTACCCCACATTCTGGGATATGCCGTGATGGTATATATATGAATATGTACTATAATTAAAACTTGTTTTATTAAAACTACTAAGGCCCAGTATTTCAGTCGGCCCTTAGGAGTTTAACTCAAGTTTAACAAAAATATTGCGTATTTCAGTACCTAATCTTCCCTTAAATACGTCACAAAACGACAAATATTTAACTCAACGTTTCTGGCGGATCGCGTGTCTTAATCTTGAGTTAAGTATTGTTTCTAGTCTTTTTCGCCAGGTGGCGTACTAATCGCCGCACGCTTTAATGTTTCATTTCATTTTATACTACAAATAACTATGCATAATAATTATAATCATGATTTATTTTTGTTGTTAAAATAAAAAACTTGATATAGAAGTGGTTCATGTATTTAATATTTATTTTATTTTTTACATAATTATAATGTATTGCATGACAACAAACGAAATAAACTGTCAGCCATAATGAAACGTCAGGCACGCAACTTTATTTTTGCGATGTTTTTTCATCCCACTTTTTAAATTGATCCATCCTGTTTCTATATATATAATGTGTATTCTTAAATTTTCTACATAACACACTATTTTACCATTATCACTTAGTTCCATATCCATCTGTAAAATGTACATACATTTTGCATTGTAGTACTACGTACGTAGTACATATTCAATGACATTTTTTCACTACAATGTTTGATTTTAATTAAAAAAAACATCGATCGGTATAAAAAATTGAAAAAGTAACATGCTGTGTAATGAAACAAATAAAATAATGTGTTGTTATAATAATAAAATAATATTTAGTCACAGCTTCGCGTCACGTATCATTTAAGGTTATTACAATTTTGACAGATGCGTTATAGACAATAACCATAGAAAAACGTAAAATATATCTATAGTTGAAGATTACGTAACTGACGTTTCATTTTGCACTGAAATACGCGAATGAAATTTAATCTTCCCTAAACTTTTAACTTGGATTACCAAATCCAACGATTTAAGGGCCAACTGAAATCTCGGGCCTATATAAACGATTTTATTAAGGTACCTACTTTATAAATACACGGTCAAAACCCATGTATTATTAATAGATGGGTATATCCATGGAAAAAAATATCCCTTGTTTGGATTTTCATAACGAAACTAAAGAAAATGTTACCATCAAGTTGTCACAGATCATTCAAATTTTAACTGAAAATTAATTATAATTTTGTTTCATTTTTCAGTCCGATTCTCGGTGTGGCTTCGTACGACTATATGGAATACTTCGACGGATCCAGAGTTCCTGTCTGTCTGACCCAAGCTGACACCTTCTGGCCCGCGACCTTCTTTATCACGACAATCTCCGTCTTCTTCATCATACCCCTGGCCATCCTCATCATCCTCTACACCATAATAGCCAAGAACCTCATGGAAAACCCGGGAATCATCAATCAGACCAACAAACATCACAACGTGACTGGAAGTCACCTCAGATACAGAAAACAAGTTGTCCTCATGTTGGGAACTGTAGTGTTGTCCTTCTTCGTATGCCTACTGCCTTTCAGAGCGTTGACCCTTTGGATTATTATAGTTCCACCCGAAAACCTCGAAGACCTTGGTGTGGAAGGGTATTACACGATCCTATATTTCTGTAGAATTATGCTCTACCTTAACTCCGCAGTTAATCCAATCCTTTACAACTTGATGTCGTCCAAGTTTCGGGACGGATTCCTGAAACTTTTGAAGTTGTATAAGTTCAAGAAGCTCCAAAGGTACCACAAAGGGGACAACATCCAAAGAAAGGACACGTTCAACACGACGACGTCCACAAACTACTCCAGCAGTCACACGTCGGATTCGTTCTGGCGAAGATACAGCAACAGGAACGCGTCCCAGAAATCTCCGCAAAAAATCAACACGAACGGCGTTTCCAGGAAGACGTCTCAAAACGGCAAAGAACAGCAGACGAAGCAGGCCGCGAAGGTGGTGGAAATTATAAACGTTCAGAACAATAGAAGGAACAGCATGCGTTTCGTAAGCGACGTGATTCTCGTCCCAAAAGATGACAAAGCGCATACGGTAGAGACAAATGTAAAACTGGAGAACTATCTCGAACAAGACGCAATTCAATCGGACGATGCTGGTGTCAATTGCATCGATAATAAGTTAGATGTAGGTAATGAAATCACTAAATTAGGGAATAGTTCCAAAGAACAGGTCGCCGTTGAAGACGACGTCGAAGATTATCCAAAAGACGTGATAGTCATAGAAGCTCTGCATTTGGGTGAGAAAAAGTCCAATTTGGTCAGAATTCCTCTGTTAATATCCACCAACTCGTGTACCATTGGAACCAAAAATTACGTTAGTCATTTTGCCAAAGAAAGTTTTGTATAATGTTGATTCTATTGTGTTGTGTATTTGAATTGTATTATTTTTAACGATCTTCAATAAATTAGTTGTATAAGTTATTTTTTATTGATGTTAAATAATTGACATATAAGATACTTTTATTTATTTATTTTTAGTGAGACATGAACATGGCGGAAGACACATGAAAATAGAATTAACGCGGTTGAAATGAGGTCACTAAAATGAATGTGTGGTTATACGACGTACGATAGAATAAGAAATGAGCATATATGACGAGTATGAATGTATGATTGAAAGAGATATCCTAAGTAAAATGAAAATAAATGCCCTAAGGTGGTTTTGTCACATAGAAATAATGAATTATGACCGTCTTACAAAAAAATGTATATAAGGCTGATAAAAGAAGTTCGAACGAAAAGAAGAGGTCGGCCAAGGAAAAGTTAACACAAATTGAATTTTGAAGTAAAAATTACAGAAGAGCGTGTATGAGACGATGCGTGGACGTGAATGAAGTGAGAGATATATGTCAAAGAGAAGAGTCTGACGTTCGGTTCTCTCTGCCTACCCCAAATAAGGAAATGGCGTGATGGTATGGTATGGTATTTTTTTTACTTTTAATCTTTGATGGTCTAATTATATACCTCAATAATTTATTTCACAATTATAATTTAAGACTTAGTAATACCTATATTATGATAACTATTTATGTATATGAGATTATATGGAAAGTGAACTAAACTAGTCTATAGAGTAAATGAATATATTTTTATTTTTTGTGATTCTGTGTCACATTGATTTTGTTTTGTTATTAATTTATTTATTGTGAAAAATAAATATGTTAGTTTTATTATTATTCTTCGATCTATTTATAATTTAAATTCACTATTAGAAAAAAACTGTTGGAATATTTTCATACTGACATTCCCAAATAATAAATTAACCCTTTTGATATTATTAGAAAATAATTATTTATCTTATTTTACTTAAGTTTGTAGGTACCTATATATGTTAAAAAATATTTTATGTATTAAGATCTTTCTTAATATCTTATTTATGTAGATACATACCGAAAGGCAGTTTTATTGCATTAAAACGATCTTAAATAAAAATTAAATATCTTACCAAAACAATGAATCCGTATAAGGTGACCACTTCGATATTTAAAAACATTGGTATACGAAAATATGTGAATAAATGTGATTTAAATATTTAAAAATAGATGAAAGCAAAAAAATGCATAGATTTTTTTATAATGTACCTACTAGATGGAGTACTCCGTGCAAAAAGTGAGTCATGGAATATCGCGCCTTTTCGTTTTTGCTGGCAACATATTTTAGTTTTCCTTACATTTCAACTCATCCTAGATAACTGTTCTGTAAATCTTCCTGTCAACCAAAACGTCAAATATCCCCCGGAAAAATGCCTCACTTCGATTCATACAAAATTTGCTAACGACGACATCTAGTAATAGGTAGGTACTATAATAAAAATCTATGAAAAAATGTAATACAAAGAATTTAAAAATAAAACGAACAATTTAACAGTACCAACCTAAGCAAAAAATAAAAGAGTAGAGATTAAAAATGTTCATAAACAAATGAATTGTAAGCAAAACAAAAAAAATACCACTACTTAAGGCCGCACAGGCACTGAAATGTGATTAGTTGCATTAACGTTTCCTCATTTATTCACCCAATACCTACTGAAATTATCTTCTTGAAACTAGAGATAGAATTATACTGTTTGAAAATTCACTTGATAAAAAATAATTCCAAAAGTGTCCCTAAAATTGGCGGGATCCGTATGATTCGATAGATGTAAAACAAAAATTTAGCGAAAATATTTTCAAATATGATGTCAACACTTTGACTGTTTTAGATTTTTAAATTTGTCTTGATTTAAAAAAAGGTATTGTTCATTATGTCGCTTAAGTCGTTCCTGTTTCGCGCTATTCAAGTCATACAAAATGTACGGCGTAACGAACCCCACCACTTCTACTTCAGTAAGGTAAGTGGGGTGCATATCGCTAAAAAATCTCAGTGCATGTGTGGGCTTAAAGATCCACTCTTCGTTATTTTCGCAAAACATGAATATAACTTCTTTACCTATTTGCCCTCTCTACATGATACCCTTTGTGAATCATATGCAAGAAAATTCGCTATAATTACAAGAAATAATTCTCCACTGTCATTTTTATTCCGTCCATCTTAACAAATTATGTAGTATTCGATTTCTTTCTCGCGGGAAATTCTTTCTTCCCCGCCATATTTAATTGTTTAAGCCGGTATCTAACTGGTTTCCTACGCTCCTCCTCGTTATTCAATTAACAATTTTGGAACGGCTAACAATAAGCTACAAAAAAATAACGGATAGAAAATTTAAATTAGTAAGTGGTTGGCAACGAGAAGTGATGGATACTACTGAAGCTTTCGTCAAAAATATCGCAATTTGCGGTGATGTATTGTACACAAAAAAATGATTAACGGTTCCATTTCAATAGATTGTGAGGTTAAATATTTCAAAACGAATTTATGAAAGGATAAAAAACATACAATAAGGTATGTTTATGGACATGTTTTTTTTTTTAATTTCACTTGACAAACGTTTGTTAAACATGTTGATTGTCCGATGTATACATAGGTACATATGTACACATGTCTAAATATGATTAGTAAGTACAGTATAATTATTTTTTTTAATAAAAATGAATATGTCCTTGTTAAACAAGTACATATACATCTTCCTATTTTCCCTAAAATAAGCAAATAAATGTTTGTGCTATAGGTGAACGAAATCGGTCGAGGCAGGATTCGAACTCGCGACCACTGGATTACTAACCCAGCGCGCTAACAGCTCTGCCACCGACCCATCTGAGTGAGATATTGTGTGGTTTCGGAGCGATAGGTAGGTACAATAAAATGAACAAAAAACATGGTATTACATATGCAAAAAACTACATAAATCAGAGAACAAAAATATCATAATTTGTTTATGAGTATCTTTATAAAATAAATAACAAAATATATACAATTCATATACGAGTAAGTACACAAGTATAACAGAACACAAAATGAGATGGGAAATTCGTATATACTGGTATATAAAAAAGAACATAAAATATGGTAGGTGTTACATATTCGAGTAGGCACGTAAAAGAGGACAAAATATATGGCAACACATATGTGAGTGTGTAAAACGCAGAATAAAAAATATGTTGATACATATTCGAGTATATAAATAGTAAAACAAATAAGTGGTAATACATATACCAGTGTTTACGAAAAAAAGCAATTAAAATTATAACTGTTCAAAATAGAATTTGGTATTAAACAATATTGTAGTTGCGTGGATTATTCGTTTACATTTATACTTATAGTCCCATTACTAACACAAAAAAACAATATTTTCCGAAAAATAAAAAAAATCAAATGAAGGAATATTATAAGTTTTAAAAAATTCCTAGTGATCATTTTTTCTTATATTATATAATCAGTATTTTTTACAAATAATGTAGGTAACTGTTTTATATGATTAAAAATAAGTAGTCTTAATTATTTTTAGTAGTTGAAATAAAACTTTAATGTTTTTTCAAAATTTGTTTCCCTCTATTAAGACATCATCAAAGCAATGATATACCTACCTACCGTTGAAAATTCTTAATACGACTGTAGATTTTTTTGCTTTAACAAGGAGAAATAATGTTTTTAATAATTAATATGTTGAATTATAAAATCAGATGGTCACTTATTAAAATCTCTTTAAATGACGCGTCGCATAAACAATAGAATCTAATATAATAATTATTTAAAATTAAAAAAAACATTACATTTGTTAAAATTTGTCGGTCTACGTGGCTCAGTTGGTTAAATATTTGACAAAAGAGCCAACGGTCTCGGGTTCGATTCCCGGTGAAAACACAGTTATAAATTGTGTTTTTTTAGCCTGGATACCTATTTCGTAGCCTATACGTCATTATTACTACGACTGGCGTGAGCGAGTTGCATTATAAATTAAGTTAAATTACTTTTCTATACCAAACCACAAAAAATGTATAATTAAGGAAAATCTTCAACAAATAAAACAACCTTTTAGTATAATCAAACTTAAAAAAACTTCAAACATTTTTATTTTACTTTAAGGAATCGGTTGTGTGGGTTTTTTATTTACTGTATCTTTTTTTTTAATTTTTATAAACGAAAGGACTCTTAATGTTAAGTTAAAAGTCAATAATACCTATGTCAAAATAAATAAATTATATAATTAAGTTATGTTATATAAATTAATCTATATGAATAAGTAATTAGATATAATAAGTAATTAGATAATATTATGAATAAAAATCAATGTGATAATATTTTCTACTAGTTGAAACAATAATTTTTCTACAAAAAATGGAATTTTATACAAATGATTTGTATTTAATTTTTTAAACGATTGTGTACGAAATAAATGTATTTATACCAATACATGTTTTAATTTATTTTCATGCACCCCATTATCTTTTGATAGTTTTGATAGATTTACATAAGTATAGTTATACCTAACTACTCCCTTAAATAAAATGCAGCATTTGATTTCGCGAAATATTAAATATGTAAGACCAAACATGGTAAAAAAAAACTTACAAATGGCAACTTATTATGTTTCCGGATAACAACGTTCTTATCTTGTCTTAATCTGAAATACGTATAAATAAGTACTGAGATGAGTCATCATCATTTCTTGCCCCTCTATCCCAGTTCATCCGGGGTCGGGCCTCCTAATCATCAGTCGCCATGATCTGCGACTCTGGGTAGTCTCCTGTGGCTGGTGACACCTTGTGCCACCAGCTCCCTCTCGATACTCGTCCACCATGTCGCCGGCGGTCTGCCCCTTTCTCGTGGTTTTGAGGGGATACCGAGCACAGTTTTGACGGAGTAGGTATCCTCCCTTCGCATGACATGACCATACCATCGCTGTCTGCCCTCTTTAAATTTCTCCTCTATTGGGGGTACCTTAAAAGATTCTCTGGCGTACTCGTTGCGAACTCTATCAAGGCGTGTCACACCACCTGCCCAGCGCAACATCTTCATTTCAGTCGTGTACAGTTGTTGTGCGTGCTTTTTTAATATTGTCCAGCACTCAGATCCGTATAACATTGCAGGTCCTACGACTGTTTTGTATATTTTGCCCTTAGTTTGGATAGGCATTCTTTTGTCGCATAGTACGCCAGAGAGAGATCTCCACTTCAACCACGCTACATTGACGCGGTGGTTGATATCCTCGTCCACCTGGGCATCTGTCGTCAGCATGGATCCAAGGAATTTAAAGTGCGACACTTTGGGTAGCTTTATGTCATTATCCAGAAGTATATCTTGTCCAATGGCTTCTGATCCTCCAAAGTGAGGTCACATAATCTGAATGACGCCTGAGATGATGAGGTCACATAATCAGAATGGACGACGAGAACCCAGTAAAACACCTCACATTCTCCACACCGCAAGGACGAACAAGACCCGAACTATGATCGATGGACTCTGTCAGTGCTGATGTAGGTATCCATTATGTAAATCATAAACTGGATAGCAACGGCAGGAATGGAAGAGACTACTGGGTACAGCCAATGATGACGATGACGATGTATGTAGACAAATCACATCAAAAAGTATTGAAAGAAAGAAATTAGAGAACACAGAAGGAATACCAATTACCAAGGAATTACATAATATGTATGCGTATACTCTTAAATGTTTTTACTGCAAAGTATAAAGAATGTTTTAGGAAAATGATTTAAAAACATGTTTTTACTCCTCACTAACCCAATGGGATATAGTGGGGAGTTATGATTATCAACTAGTATCATACTGAGATTGTATTCTGAGTGTTTCATCACATCTGAGTGTTTTGTTGTGATTATATTATATTTTTTTTGTTATTTATTTTGTTTCATCATTTAGTTTTTATTTTCCTAAGTATGTACCCATATGTTTGTTTTTATAGTTCTTTTATTTTTTTTACATTATTATTATTTTTTATATAAAATTTTTGTTGTTTTGTTATATAGTTTTTAATTTATTTTTTATGTTAATTATTATTTTTTCTTTTTTACTAAGTGTGTAGGTATATTATTTTAGTATATTTTAATGATTTTTATGTCTCAACCTAAGTACCTATATCTTTTATTTTTAATTGTATTTTTTTTTCCACTTAATATTATTTTTTATATTTACTAATTTTGTTACAGTACCTTCTTTTTCTTTTTTAAATGTGTTTACGATAGTTTTATTATTTTGTTTTGTAATTTCAATGTGTGTACTTAATTGTTGTTCATGTTTGTAAAAGGCAATTTGCCGTAAATAAATAAATAAATAAATACTACAATGTATCTGTGTGTGTGGTGTGTGCTATGTACCTACGGCGTATTTATTTTACTTTATCGATTATAGACTAAAGTACTCATTCAATTCTTTTCAAATTTTGCAAATTTGTATATCTGATACTCCCATTAGATTATGAAGGATATCTGAATAGTGCTTCTCAATTTTTTTAACTATCAAATATATCAAAGTGACCCCAAGCCCAGGAAACTTAAAATTTGAAATGTTCACTTTCAAATTGGTAAAAGGCACACCACTTTCATAAAATGGTATTGAAGAACTATCAAGTTTTCATAATAAAATATTTAACAAAAAAATAATTTAACTAACTCATTTCATGAAAATGCTGAATATTTTCCATACAAAATTTGAATACTTTATAGAATGACTTGTTAGTGAGGAGTTTAGCTTTGGCCAAAACCCACTCGTTTTTAAATTAACGAGGTGAGCGCAAAGGCAAGCTTGTGATAAGAAAAGACTCAAAAGATTTGCATATGAAAGGAATTATTTATCATAATATGGTTCAAATAATATCGAAACCTTCGCAGAACTGTTTGATGTGAAATAATGGAGGGGTTTTATATTATGCAGGCCAAAAAATGTTGCACATAGAATTCACATAAAAAATGTATTCATAAAAAATAAGGTCACATTATCATACGATGGACACAAGTAAATAAAAAATAGTGAATATAGGGGGGGTCGTAGAATAAAATAGGATGGGATATCTCCATTAAATCACTGTATGTTGTGACACAAAAAGTATGTCGATAATATTAAATTTATTTATAGAATCATTAACGGTTTTAACGCTAGAATGTACCAATCAATATCAAAACAATTAATTACAAATCTGAGATTCTAGCAAATATTATTTTTTCTCGACACTTCTTCTCCCTCTCTTTTTAGGCCTGTTGACCTGTTTATTTCCTGCGTCAGCTTCTCTCTTGTGAGGTGGACTGCCAGCTGTCTTTCCATCTCTTGTGAGAACGTCCTGGAGGTCTGCTTTCTTGGGGAACATTATCTTGGCCACTTTCTTGACACGTCTTCGTTCCAGAACCTTCTTCTCTGACGACCTCGTCTTACGATATCCTCAACTTCGCACATCCTTCAGATCTCTGTGTTTCGTACTCTATCACGGAGGGTTTTGCCAGCGATGCTTCTGAGTACCCTCATTCGCTGGTTCGAAGGAGGTTTTTGATACGGACAGTGTCTGCTCTGGGTTCTATTCCGTAATTCATTATGGGACGAACACATATCTTTTAGATTCTAACCTTGCTAGAGATTTTTCCCTAGCAAGGTTTTTAGGGATATATTTGTTTTTCCAGATGAAATCTTTCAGACAACCGGATATTGCCGCTGCAAAACAATGTCAAAAATCAAACCATGGCGCTGTACGGTTTGGATACAGCAATACAGAGTAAGACCAGAACAGGGCTGCTGCAATGATTTCTCTGGAGGTAGGAAAAAACGGATAATCCTGACTGTGAGTGGAGCTGAGTAGTCGGTGAAATACGAAATTTAGTAAGACATCCACGAGGCGAAACCTGCAGAGGCGGTGAACTGGCTCTCGGCGCTGCTGGAACCAAGACTTTGAAATCTGATATAAAACCAAACGAAAGTTAAGTAAGTAATTTTACGCGATCGTGCCATCCTTAAAAAACATATTGCATAATATTTTCACTTTAAAACATCGAAAATTAGAAAATAGAACTTCACATTCACAGTAATAATTGTAGGTCAGGAACTATCTGTGATGATAATTGCATAAGTTTACTTAAAAAGGAATCTATCAAATACTTAGGCAAAACAATAGACACGAATATTAAATGGAAACAACACAATGTGTTGTGGCCTGGAGGGACGGAAGGGCCTGGAGGGATGGAAGTACTGTGGGTATTGAAGGGCCTGAAGGGATGGGTGGTACTGAAGGGACGAGAGGTACTGAAGGATCTGAAGGGACGGGTGGTAATGAAGGACCATATTTAATTATACAGGCAATACGAAGTTTGCTAGGGGTTCACTAGTATTCATTATTTACTCTCTAAAAATAAACAATGTGTTTAATATTAAGTAAAATTAAATTTGTTTTTACATAATTTTATGTTACGCTATACCTCCACTGAACACGAGACTTACTCTTTCTGTGGAGAAAAACGTTTGGTATATAGGTATATGAGTGTTAGTTTTAAGAAATGTTGTACATATATTGAACTATATTTTGTTATAAAAGTAAATAAATACAAAATAAATCAATAAAATAGTTGTTGCCAAATATCTTGAGCCGTTTCGCCGAGAAGGGGGGCAATTTGCACGTATAGCAACGAAGCAAAATGACACAAATTTGCGCTCTGCGCATCTGGAAGCCAGATTCAAGATATTTGGCGATAACAATACAAATGAAAACCTTTAATTTTTTTGTAGTTAATAAATATCCATTTTTCCTTTAAAGACTTTTTTTATCATACACCGAAATACATTTTTCTATCATCAAAGTTAAAGTGTAACGAAAAAAGATTATGTGATTTTTCTCAACTTTTATCCTGATAAAGAAGAGACTGGTAGAGTAGTCACTGCCCCACAAAACTTTTATTTAAACTTTTGGATTAACTTTCTTTTTATTCTTATCATTACTTTATTCTTACACAAATTTTATTCACGTACATCAAAGTTTTTTCTTTTTCTTTTGGCTATATTGCGATATAACACATGGGTCTAAATCACAATTTCTCAGGTTTTATACAACCTGTTTTATATACATATGTACATACCATCACGCCATGTCCCACAGCGTGGGGTAACCATCAACAGATGTGCGGGTGAACAGTACCTTATAAAATAAAGCACTACACATTCGTGTATACCCACACACCAATATTGTCTCACCAAAAAAGGGAACATCCAGAATGGGTGGTGAACCTCATTGCTTACGTAGGTACCTATGTGAATTTTGCCTGTTGTTTTTTTCGATTATTAATAAAATTATATACCTACTTAATTATTTTTTAACGATTCACATAAGAAAAAAATATATATTGCTTATTCACTTCGAATTCAAACCACGAATGAGATTATTTTATGTCAAAGTGACATTAAAATAAAGTAAATGACAAATATTTAACATCTCAATAGAGACAAAGTTGGAATATTATGGAAGAACCAGGAACTCAAGGTGCCTACAGGGCTTACGACCTGTCATCGGCTGGTTTACTTGATCATTTTTTGCGCTTGCGCAAATCTTCCAATTATGCCTATTTATTGAGTTCCCTATCAAACCATTTTTTAAAGTTCTATATATTTTAAACTCGTATTCTAACGAATAGATTTTTATGATTAAAATATATAGAACTTTCAGAAAAAAGGTTTGTTAGGTTCTCAATAATTGGTGAAAAATGCGCAAGCGCATAAAGAGATCACGTAAACCAGCCAATGACAGGTCGTAAGCCCTGTAGGTGCCTAGAGTTCCCGGCTCTCCCATAATATTCCAAATTTGTCATAAAATATCATTTGACTCCCGACGGGGAAAGAAATCCTATGTTTGCGTATATGCAATTTTAAAATTTATCGATTGAATATACATACATACATACATACTATCACGCCGTATCCCTACTTGGGGTAGGCAGAGAGGACCGAACGCCAGACACCTCTATCTTGACATACATGTTTTGCCTCATTTACATCCATGCATCGCGTCATACATGCTCTCCTATTATTCTTACTTGATTGAATATAAGTTGTTTAAATAAACTCAAAAAAAATTAACAAACATGAATAATAGAAAAAAGTAACCGTGTACAAATGACGAGATTTTGCCGAACGGTAAATTCTTCCAGCAAATCTTTCACTTATGTCTTCCACTTTGCTATATTTTCATTTTATATCGTTATCTAATGTTATTAACAAAATAATTTTATATCGTTATCTAATGTTATTAACAAAATAATTTTATATCGTTATCTGATGTTATTAACAAAATAATTTTGTCTATATTTTAATGGGTAGGTATACTCACAGACAGGCTTTGCCTTGTGGGATTTTTGTGTGCGCGGTTTCTTTATTTTGATATTATGTAAATGTGTAATTTACATAAACCATGTACCAAATCTAAAATAAATAAATAAAAAAAATTAAATAAAAAATCAATGTTTCAATCCAGGTTTTCAATCAATGTTTGTATCCAGGTTTTCAATCAATGTTTATATCAAGTACCTATGTACCTATTTATATTTTTATTGAATAAATGTCTTCTCTGTTGGGAATCGAGTCGCCGTAGAAATCACAAGCATTTGGCGACAGACGGATCAAGGGACGGAAGTCGGAACGACGGAAAGACGAAAGACGGAAGCGCACAAACATTTAACATTAATAAAGAATAATTAACAGTAGATATCTCAACACTACGTAAATAATATGTCGAGAATTGTAATTTATTTGATAATGTGATCAAATGCGAATACATAATAAACTTATTCCTAACCTCAAATGATGAAATTTTTCCTGCGTCCAATTCCATTCAATTTATAAAGCAACTCGCTCACACTAGTCGCTATAATTATTTAAGATTAATAGAAAATAACCAAAAATTAATTATAAATTATTTTTTAGACCTAATAATAAAGGAGGTACCTATCTAGCTTTTGTACAAAAAATTGTATATGTAAGCATTCGCGTAGCCTTACACTTTTACTTATGTCGCTACAAATAATATAAAAATAAAATGGAAATTTGGATTGTATCCATTTTCATATTCACAACTCATTTATATTCTGGCAGCATTTATAAATTGACAACAAGGCAAAACTTGAACAATAAAAGAAATCTTCAGTCAATGACGGAGTTCCATTTTTGAAAAGTTTAATGGCGGCAATGTGTCGTAATAAAACATTGAAGTACCTAACTGTTCTTTTGTGACAGCTAAGTGGATCCATTGTTTTTCAATAAAAGAATTATTTCAACCCAGTGCTATCAATCTCATACATTGCTGAGATTTATTATTTTATTACTGAGAGTGGTTTTGACTCTGTTTTGCAAATATTATGGAAACAGAAACAAGACAATTTGAATTAGAAACTGAAAATTCAAATAACTATCGTAAAACATTACATGGCAATAATATAATATTATGTATAATGGACAGATAAAAATATGAAGACTTCGCAGAAAATTAAATATCAATAGAAATGTTTTTATTCCTCACTACTCCAAGGAGATATGCATAGTGGGGAGTTACAAATTCGCATTTTTATTGCAGATCATCAACTGGGATCATTCTGATAGTGTATTCTGAAAGTGTATGTGCTGTGTACGGCGTGTTTTTTCTACTTTATCGATTATATACTAAAATACTAATTCGATTCTTTTCAAATTTTGCAAATTTGTATATATATTTTATATTTGTATATACTCAGTTGGTTGGATATCTGACTGCTGAGCCAAAGGTCCCGGGTTCGATTCCCGGTGGAGACACAGTTTTTAATTGTGTTTTCAGTCTGGATCTGTGAGACGATTAAAATCGTAAGTCTCCAGAATGTGGCAACTTGTTATTGGGTGCGTGTTAAATTAATATTTGACATAGTACCTGTTAGTTGCCCGAGAAGCAATATTAAATAAATAAATAAATAAATATAATACTCACTTAGACCCCATGTAATTTTGAAGGATATCTGATCAGTGCTTCTAATTTTTTTAACAGTCAAATATTTCAATGTAACCCCAAGTTCAGGAAACTTAAAATTTGATATTTTTATTTTCAATTTGCAAAAAGTCACATCACTTTCATAAAATGGCATCGAAGAATTATCAAGTTTTCGTAATTTCGTTATAAACTCATAACATGAAAATGCTGAAAAATTTTCATACAAAATTTAAATACTTTATGGTGTGACTTGTTAGTGAGAAGTAGAGCGTTGGTCACAGCCCACCCGTTTTTGTAAAAGTATATTCACCCTGCAATGAGTGATTTCTGAATAGAAATATTGATAATTATACAAAGTATATTTTATAATATAAAATATGCTATATTTTTTATTATACATAAGAATACCTTTTTTTAACCATAGAAAACATTTTTCAAAACCATTACATGACCACAAAAATGTGTCTCTATGGCTGTAGTTTTTTGAAATAAAATAAAGTAACAAATATTTTTTTATATAATGATAAAGGAATATCAAAATGGCGAATCATAATCGCTTATGTTTTACTAATAGTACTTAAATAAAATATATACGTACGATCAGCAGATTAGAATGTATGATTAGACAAGAAAACATCTTTATTATTAAAATGTTGTAGTGATAAAATTATGTTCATAAAGTATTTGCGGCCAATTTTCGTACGGGCAATTAAGTAACGCGTCTTATTATCTTTTTATATGCGAATAAATCCCGAGAGTTTGACAAAAGTCACGAATTCTATAAATAAGACGTTTGACCAAGATTTAAGGGAAAACAAAAATATGCAGAATTAAAACGTCATGTTGACAAGCCCGCTGAAAGTCCTGCGGCCAGAGTCAATTTAAACTCGCTTTCTTTATTTTCAAAGATTAACTCGGATTATATTTATGGGCTGGTGCATCTGCTACCGAAAACTTTATGCAATGGACTTAAAATTTGATGGCTGTTTTCACAACAAATTTTGTTTTCTTTTGCTCGCTAACCGACCGTTTATTTTCGCCAGTTAACTGAGAAAGTTAATACTTTTATTAAGAGAGCATATAACGCTAAATGTAGTAGGTATTAAATTTTTATATATTTTTGCACATTTCAATTTTATTTATTTTTTATTTATTTTTTATTTAATTTAATTCTGGCAACATTCACTCATTCTGTGTGGCTAAGTAAATAGGTAGTTCTTAACACCATTTTTTTTTTATTAATCTGGCCATTCACCCCGATCGGGTGTTATTTGCCAAAAAAGGTATAAATGATTTAGTTAACTGTTTTGTGTGTGAAGTTTATGAAAACTGTTTACTTTAGATCTTTATTAGGTTATTTTTATTAAATCTGACAATCAAGATGTATGTGTTTTTGGAATTGGAAACCAAAAGCGACCTCATATTCACTGGCATTGGCGTTTTTATTCTAATTAAATCTGTATAAAAATTTGGGTTCGCGTTTCTTAATGGACATTCAAAAAATATATGATCCAGCGTTTCGTCGTTTGTTCCGCACTCGCATAGATTCGACTCAATAACTCCAATCCTTGCCAAATGCTCACCAGTAGAACAATGTCCGAGGCGCATTCGACACAGTACACTGGTCGTATGTTTGTCGAACATCATTTCACTGAACCACGGCTTCTTCACACCATTCATCTTTTATTAGATACCATTCATTCATTCATCAGTAATATTCTTATGTTCATGCTTTGTAATAACTTTATTTTATTTAAGTCGTTTTTTTTATTTATTCTTTGGTTCTTAGTGTATGTACTTTCGTGTTTAATTTACCTTTCTTAGGTATGTGTTTATTTTTTTATCTTTTCTACTAACGTTGATATGTAAAGATGTTATGAATGTTTATAAATTGTGTTTCTTTGGTTAAGTTTATTCTGTGTCATCTAATATTTTGTTTTGTAAAGAGCTTTAAGCCGTGAATGTATAAAAAAATGAAAAATGCACGGACGGGTGAGTTTAAGATTTGGCCATAGAATAATAATAAAACTATAGAATAGGTACTCATTCCCATACAATACCTCGCTGAAAAAGTGAAGCCGTTTTATTGGCCGGCTCATGTCAATATATGTATGACTCTGCTATAATTTTGCAAGTAATTTTGCTAACTATTCCGTAAATTATTTTGCAAACAGTTTGCAAAATTACCTATATGGAGAACGTATCCCGCAGACGGCCAAATGATTAATGATTACTGAATGCTCGTAGCAAAATGTTGACCAAATTAGTCAACATAAAGCAGTCTCGTTTATTGCAGGCTAAAGAGTAGGGTGGGTCGAAAAAAAGGTTTTTTTGAATTTCAAAACGTATAACAGATCCATCTGAAAACTTAATAGAAATAGTTGACTTCATATTGAAGTCATATATGCCTGTATGGCGGACCAAAACATGACTTCCAAGGAATACAAACATCACGATATTTGTCCGACGAATTACTGCAAGTTGTCAATCCAGTAATACAACGGAATGCGTACTTTACGTATCCGGAAAATGTTCTGTTGACAATGCTTGTTGATGAAGAAAACATATTCGGGAGTTCGGTTATAGAAGGATTTTAAAAGTAATACAAACCGTCCGAAAAAAAAACTTAAAAATTTCATACCACCGAAGATAAACTTTCAAGCTTCCGATAATATTGAAATGGTTGATTGGAATTATTGTGTGATGTATCCTCCCCCAATTCTGCGAGACTTAAGTGAAGATGATATAAAATCAGTCATCAATTTTGACAGTATACATCAGGGAAATACAAAAATTTCCCTGTCACACCCAGGCTGTGGAGAGGTGCGTCAAACTTGTGACAGAGGTTTCGAATAAGGTTTATGGGCATGAAGCTCGAACGTCGAGTGTATGCACCAAACAGTCGGTAAAATTGTCGGGTGAAAAACGCTCTGACAGTTATAGTATTTGTTGATCACTGTTTAGCGCTGTTCCACCAAGTCGTATCCTTATCTGCCTTCGAGGCTTTTCTGTCGATGTACTCGATTTGTATTCATCTTCATCTTCATCATACTCTGAGTTTTCAATACTTCTTCTACGATGGCGCTACAGCCCAAATCGAGCCTTGGCCTCCGTTAACTTTCGCCTCCATCCCATCCTGTCCTCTGCTGCCATTTTCCAGCTCCTCTCCTGGAGAAGCTGAGCCGCATCCTTTCTGACCTCATCTTCCTACCGTAGCCTTAGTCTTCCTACCCTTTCAAGCAAGTTCTGCTTTATTTTATTCTAGCAACACGAGCCAAGAATTGCATAATGAACAAGTAATAATCGTAAAAAGATGATAAATTTATGTTTTTTCAAAGACGTTTTGCGAACCGAGAAAATAAATTATCAATAAGAATTAAATTTATTTAGATTATTTGAACCATTAAACAAGCATAAAAATATAAATGGTGTTTATTATAAAAGTTTTAACTTGCTTAAAAAAATTACAAAAAAGGCGCGATTTTTGAAATTTTTCAAAACTTTAAGTACGATGCGCGAACGGAAGATGTTAACCGATTTTAAAAAATTTTATAGCGTTTTTCTTCACATTACAATAGGCAACTTTTCCGCACTAAAGCGTTTCGAAATTCAAAAAAAACTTTTTTTCGACCCACCCTACTAAAGAGTATTCTATACTATTATTATTCTATGGATTTGGCATAGTTAAAGTTTATTCGGAGAAGTGCAGGAAGCTAATATTTATAGATACATAATAATAATAATTATAAAAACATTGTTTCCTTAGAATATGAAGAGAAGGGAAGCCTAACTTTAATACACTACACCCGCGTAGTATTTAAGCCACTGTGACCACAATATTCAAAAAACCGAGGTAGACACACTGCAGTAGTCATTATTGCGTATCCCCTCTCCTTCATGATCGCTGTTTACGTTTACACTGACAATGTGGTATGAACCTACGACACATTTGTTTAAATTTAAATTTCAGAACATGTTAAAGATAAATACATTTCTGAATACCTACTTATTTGTAGTACGTGAAGAAAAAACTTTGTACCCCTTAATTAATACAATGACTTTTCAAACCTTTAAAAATTTACTGAATTACAGTTTTTGACTTCTGAGCGATCTCTATAAATATTAAACCGCCTAATTTACTATGAAGTACCTGTTAGTAAAGGTCACTATCGCGTGCGTTAAAAAGGGTATATAACATGATTTAAATTTGTTGAGTTATTGCATTTTAAAGATAAACCGAAATGAAAAAAACTTTATCGGTCATTCAATTTCATTTTATGCACTCTAAGCATATAAATGTTTTATTGCAATACGACTTATAGTTATGGAGCAATCAAAAAATGCTGTTAAAAAGTACTTATATAATATTTTATATTTTTTAGGGGAATTTATGCTGAATTTTAAAATACTGTGACGATCATGATATTTTTTGGAAACACACTATTTTACATTACATAGATATTAGAAAACGTTGATTCCAAATTGGGATGTTTAATATTCATAAAAGACGGGCATCATTTTAATATTCATATTATATTATTTTAATAAGAGGTATTTATTAGAGTTACTATTTTAGTTTTTATTTTTGTTTATATTGTAACGAAATTTATATTTATTTATTTTATTATGGTTCAAAGTCTTATTTATTTTTACAATTTATATTTCTACAATTTATATTTTTACAAGGTTTGTCTAGTTTTTCCAACTCACTACTCAAATCTTTTGTTTTCATTTTTCTTGGGTTCTTATTTTCAAAATATTTCTATTTAAATTTTCAATTTAAATAGAAATAGTACTTAATTTCATAACACTGCCTCCCTCTTAGTTCAGTTCGTCCCGAACAGAATTCTCTAGATGAATAAATCGGCATTTTGAACCTTCTCTACAGTGAGATGCTTTGAAAAAGTAACATGGTACACTTTTTTTTATATTTTTACTGTATCTTGGATTATAGCAGCAAACTAGAACATTAATTCCAGTATTATGAAAAATCTCTTCTATCATATTCCGAACCACTTTCCAATCCATACCATCACTGATCTTTGGAATGCCGAGCTTCATAAGATTCAACTGTAACATTTGATCCCGCATACTTCGTAGACAGTTCCACATCTGAGCATACTCTGCTCGTTCCTCAGACGTTTCCTTATTCGTCATGTAGAATAAATGCTGTTTTCCATGCTGTGAATGGACCGCTTCTCCAATCTTCAGATTCTTGGCTTTTAGCTCATATAACATCCCATACTTTCTCATGATAACTTTGGCTATACCACTAGTCATCTTCATGTCTTGAGCCACACAGTAAGCTAAAACATTATCTTCTGGGATATCGAAGAGGTCTTGCTCAATTTCCACAGTCACACCATGGCGAGTGCGTCGATAAGGAGTCATCATGAATTCCTCGAAGGTCTTTTCTTCACTTTGGACATTGCAAACTTGAGCAACTGGATTTTTTTCCTCATCCTTGTTATCACCTAAAAAGGGAGCCAGGCGATTGAAATGTACCACTCTTGGCTTCCCATTTGGTTTTCTTCGTATACGATAAACCACATCATTAATCCTTTTGATCACTTCATACGGTCCTTCCCAGGATTTCTGAAGCTTTGGTGAGTAGCCTCGTCGTCGTTGTGGATTAAATAACCAAACCAAGTCTCCAGCCTGATAACCACCTTCCACAGCTTTAATGTCGTATCGCTCCTTCATCTTCTCACTAGCTACTTGAATATTGGACCGTACACGGTCATGTATAGCATTCATTTTCCTCCGAAGATCTGACACATAATCTTCTCCAACTAGATCTTCTCCAGGCTTAGATCCATACTGCAGGTCGCAAGGTAACCGTAACTCACGGCCAAAAATCACACTTGCCGGTGTTTGCCCTGTTGTCTCATGAATTGCTGCTCGATAAGCTAATAAGAACAAGTGGATGTATTCGTCCCAATCCTTCTGGTGATCGGACACTGCTTTTGACAAAAATCTTCCAATTGTTCGATTCATTCGCTCCACCATTCCATCCGACTGTGGATGCAAAGCAGTTGTTCTCGTCTTTCGAATTCCTAATGCTTCACAAATTCCCTGGAATACGGCTGATTCAAAGTTTCTTCCCTGGTCCGAGTGTAACTCCAATGGTACTCCAAAACGACTTATCAGTTCCCTTACCAAGACTTCAGCAACAGTGGTAGCTTCTTGATTCGGTAGTGCATAGGCTTCTGTCCATTTACTAAAATAGTCCATTGCTACCAGAATATATTTATTCCCTCTTTCCGTTGTGGGAAACGGCCCCGCTATGTCAATGGCTATCCTTTCAAATGGGCTACCAACATTATACTGCCTCATTGGCGCACGCCTTCGTTTCTGAGGTCCGTTTGAAGTGGCACAAGTTACACATCTTCTACACCAATCTTTTACATCTCCATTGTAATTGACCCAATAAAAACGTTGACGAATTTTTTCTGTGGTTTTTTTAACTCCCAAGTGTCCCCCAGACACATCATTGTGAAGCAGTTTAAGAACTTCAGGAATTCTCTTCCTTGGAATCAATAGTTGTTGTCTCTGCTGTGTTCCATCTTCATTCTCCAATACACGCTTTAACAACCCATTTTCCACGACAATGGATTGCCACTGAGCCCAGTATGACTTAATATTTGGAGATAGTGAAGCTATTTCTTCCCATAAAGGTCTTTGATCATTTTCCTTCCACTGCATTACAAACTTGAGATCTGGGTCTTCCAATTGGTCTGCTCGTATTTCATCATCTTGCCAAAACTTGTCAACGACCGTGGTTCTACAAGCTATAAAAAACTTTTCCTCAGCCTTATTACAGTGCTGGCAATCCTCTGGACATGGTCGCCTTGACAGTGCATCGGCATTTCTATGATGAAGTCCGGCTCGATGTTCAGAATCATAGTCATATTCTTGCAATCTCTCTATCCATCTTGCCACTTGACCTTCAGGATTCTTGAATCGCAAAAGCCACACAAGTGCCGAGTGATCTGTCCTTAAAAGAAATTTCCGTCCATATAAATACTTGCGAAAGTGCTCAACTGACTTGATAACAGCAAGCAATTCTCTTCGTGTTACACAGTAATTGCGTTCTGGTTTCGACAATACTTTACTGAAGTAAGCAATCACGCGTTCTGCCCCATCTTGTACTTGGGAGAGCACACTTCCGATACCAACGTTACTTGCATCTGTATCCAGAATAAACATTCCTTCAGCTCGAGGATAACTCAAAACCGGAGAATTAATTAGAACCTGTTTTAATTCTTCAAATGCATGTTGGCACTTGAAATCCCATATGAATTCACTGCTTTCCTCCGTGAGTTTTGTCAGTGGCTTTGCGATGTCAGCAAAGCCTGGAACAAATCGTCGATAGTAGGTACTCAGACCCAAAAAGCTTCTTACTTCATGTTTGTCTTTAAGTACTGGCCAATCTCGAACAGCTTTAATCTTCTCAGGATCTACTGCTACTCCCTCCTCAGAGACAACATGACCTAGATAGTTGACTTGCTTTCGGAACAATATACATTTCTTGCAATTGAGTTTAAGGTTGGCCGACCTCAATCGTGAAAATACCTGTTCCAAATTTCCTAAATGTTCTTCAAAACGCTTCCCAAGTACGATGATGTCATCTAAGTATACCAAACAGGTCTCCCACGATAATCCTCTTAGCACACTTTCCATTAGTCGTTCAAACGTAGCCGGTGCATTGCAAAGTCCAAATGGCATCACTTTGAATTGCCACAATCCACTTCCAACAGAAAACGCCGTTTTTTCTCTATCCTTGGGTTCCAATCCAACCTGCCAATAACCACTCTTTAGATCCAAAGTTGAGAAGATCTTACAACCAGCCAATGTATCTAGGGTGTCATCGATTCGAGGCAGTGGATAACTATCCTTCTTAGTTACATTATTCAATAAGCGAAAGTCCACACAGAACCGAGTTGAGCCATCTTTTTTTTTAACTAACACTACTGGTGAACACCATGGGCTGCTTGATGGTTCAATAACGCTATCCCTTTCCATGTCTTGAATAATTTGATCTGCTTCCGCCCGCTTTGCTAATGGTAGCCTTCTAGGTAATTGGCGGATAGGCCTTGCGTCACCCGTATCTATTTGATGTTGAACAACATTGGTTCTTCCTTTAGAAAGACTCGCATTCTCAAAAACATCTTGATAATGAGCAATGAGGTATCTAATTTGTTTGCTTTGTTCTTTGGTAAGTTCCTTACAAGCATCTTTTACAAAGTCTTCAAGATGTTTTGGTACATCCTCTGAAGAAACTTGTGCGATGCAGGCATTTTGTGTTACTGATGAAACTGATGAACACACACTTAAATAAGCTCCTTTTTTGACAGTTACTGGATATTCATTTATGTTCATTAATCTGACTAAAATTTCCTTTTGGTTTTGAATCAGTGCTCTTGCAATTAATACTCCTTTTCCTGCTTCATTGTTGGCGTTGGACTCCACAACCAAAACATGTCCATTCGGGATAACACAGTCTAAATTGACTCGTACTAACATCTCACTTTGTTTTGGAATAGTTACAACATCCGCTGCAAGAACACGTGTAGAAAATTCCTCACGCTCTTGCACGAGAACATCTTCATCTCCAATTTTCAAAGATCGCCTCTTTAGATCCAACTGGAATCCATATTTCGCCATTATGTCCATTCCGAGAATAACTTCCTCCTCTATATTCGCCACTAGCACCTGATGATCGAAGATAGAACTACCAATTTGAAAGTTGGCATATGTCTCACCACATATAGATGCCGACTCCCCAGTAGCTGTTCGTAATGTCCATTTAGTTGGTGTAATACACTTTTTATTATAAAGCAAATCTGGTCTCATGATTGTCATCGTTGCTCCAGTATCCAGCAAAAGTTTCAAATTCTTTCCATTTACTTTGCCATTTATAAACATACTGGTATCTCGACCACTGAATGATGCAACAACTGCAGATCTCTTTGAGGCATTGGTAATGTAGGTCAACAGTTGCCCCTTCCCATCAACCCTTTTTAGTTTTCCTGTGGCTGTTGCTGTTGCGTTGTTGCTTCATTTGGACACCGATTACGTAGATGTCCAGCTCGTCCACAACCCCAGCAGCGAAACTGTCTTTTTCTTCCTTGCAATGCCTTCATCACCTTTTCGACAATGCATTCGATGAGTTTTTGATTCTCTTCAACGGCCTCAACAACGCGGGCTTGAGCATGACCTCGTAAAGATTTTTTTATAGATTCAAATTCGAGTGCCTGGGTTAGAGCGTCACTCAAAGTTTGTGGTCTAGCTAGTTTTACAGCTTGTTGTGTCTCATTTGCCCACAATCCATCCAAGAACTTTTCTACTGCAAGGCTTTCACACACATCATCAGGAACCGTAGGGTATGCATATCTAATTAGACGCGCTATATCCGCCTCAAATTCCTGGAGAGTTTCATTAGATTTCTGATTACGATTCTTAAGTTGTGACCTGTAAAACTGTTCCATGTGCTTATGTCCAAATCGCATCTCAAGTCTCTCAATCAACAATTTTAAATCTCGTCGCTCAGCTAGAGGAATTGTCTCCAAAACTTTTAAAGCATCACCTCGTAATGATACACTCAACACTGAGGCCTTTCTTGTCATGGACCAGCCATTTATCATGGCCACTGTCTCGAACAATGTTAAATATTCTTCCCAGGGGCATTTTCCATCAAAGGTTGGCATATCATTTCGCACGCACTCCACTGTTGGTACTCTTGTATCTTCTACACACTTAAAATTTGTATCTACAGCTGAATTTTGCTCGGAATTCATTGGCGTGATTGAAGGAAGCACTTGATTCTCCAAAACTTTCATCTGTTTAGTTAATTCATTTATCTTCTCATCAAAGGTCATAGAATAATTCTGGAATTTCTTTTCTATAGTATTTGAATGCTTTTGAAGCATCGCTACTTCTCCTTTGATTTCTTTAATTTCTCCTTTTATATCTCTGGAATGTTCTTGAAACTTCTCTTCTATGTCTCTGGAATGTTCTTTTAAGACTTGACAAAGATCGTTGTTAGAGCAAGGCATTTCAAAAAGGTATGTGTCTGGATCCTCACCTACTTCTTGCATCACTTTTCTCAATCGTAGTTGAAGTGCATTTTTATTTCCTGATGTATCAGCGTCTCTCTCCTCCAACTCATGTTTTAAATCAACCACTTTCAACTCTAAAAGAGTTATTTTTTTTGATGCCATAATAAATGTCTTTATAAATAACTATTTTATTTTTTTCTTACACAAAAAAAATACTTGGGTATTTTTATACCCCACACCTGACACCAAATGTAACGAAATTTATATTTATTTATTTTATTATGGTTCAAAGTCTTATTTATTTTTACAATTTATATTTCTACAATTTATATTTTTACAAGGTTTGTCTAGTTTTTCCAACTCACTACTCAAATCTTTTGTTTTCATTTTTCTTGGGTTCTTATTTTCAAAATATTTCTATTTAAATTTTCAATTTAAATAGAAATAGTACTTAATTTCATAACAATATGATTATTTTTTTATTTGTATTACTAATTATTAAGTTATTTTATTCATTTTTTATTTTAGGAGTATATTACTATGTCCTATTCGGATTCGTCTAAATTTATCCCTCTGAATTTTAGTATATGAGAAATGTCAAAAAGTGCACTGGATTTATACGGGACTCATTACGTCACACCACGCGGATAAAATCCTTTTATCCACGGTCGCCCGTTGATTAGAGACATTTTCGTACTCTGATACGAATCAGAATAGGATATAATATTGTATGTAACATAAATTATATGTATAAGATATGGTTTGTGTAGCATTGCACCGCCCCGCCTCACAACCTGCTCACAAACTGAAAAAATACTAATATTGTTAATATGTGCCCTCTTAATTTGCGCGTTCCCCTCTTTTGATACAAAGTGGTTAAATTAATTTTAATGTGTTTACATTTCTCTGATGTACCTACTGACAAATAATATGTAGTAAATTAAAGTGAAGAAAATTGACAGTATTTTTAATGGCGTATTTCGAAATTCGCACTCAGACATCAGCTTAAAATAGTGTTTCCATTATTGGCTATAGTTTCCGGCAAATGCCTTGAAAATTTACGCCGTGGATATTATAATCACAATTTGTACTCTGCGCAGCCCACGTAATATCTCAAGATGTTTGCCGAAAAATATAAGTAGGTACCTATCGTAAATTTCAGGTGATGAGTAGAGACCTATATTATTTTTGTTTACATTAATTCTCGGGAAACTGACAGGTACTATGTCAAATATTAATTTAACACGCACCCAATAACAAGTTGCCACAATCCGGAGACTTACGATATTAATCGTCTCACAGATCCAGACTGAAGACACATTTAAAAACTGTGTCTCCACCGGGAATCGAACCCGGGACCTTTAGATCAGCAGTCCGATTCCTTACCAACTGAGCCACGAAGGCTGACAAAAAAAATAACACCGAAATTTGGCTCTTTTAAGACATTTTCGTAAAAATACACAACAATTATCCACCGAAAAGACAGAGTTAAAAAATAATAATTACAATTATTAACTAAACTCTGCTGATGAAATGACACAGTCAATGAATTAAATACCTACTTATAGTTAAATAAAAATAAGATAAAATGCCAAATAAATATCATTATGTATAATAAGTAACATATGAATGCCTTGCGCTAATGTCGATAAATACCTATAAATTTCTATCATCCTTTAATACTTACTGTTTTGGCAGAAATACATTAAGTACCTACTTATATTGTTTTTTTACGTATAAATAAATGTTATTTGAATAGAAAATAGAAAATGCCGTATATATAGCGTTTTTAGGTTTGCTGTTACTTTTCAAACAATTTAAACCCTTATATGGAAATTATTTAAGCATATCATCATTAGAAATGTCACCGTTTTACTAAGAAATAACTTTTCAACAAAAAATAATGCTCTTGGGTAATTTATATTTACTTATTGTTTTCTGTGTTTATGTTCTTTTTCCCGATGATAAAAAAATAATACTTTACTGCCATCTATAGTTTATATTCTATACAACTGAGTGAATTATAGACTCACACCTTTTTATTTTTTTACGAAGCCTCTGAAGGTTGCGCATTGATTTCATTCACTCTTTAAATCTTAAACACACAAAATAATTTTAATTTTCGTTCATAGATGGTGATTTCCGTACAATTGTCATTTTTGTTAGTAAATAAATACTCCTTGTGTTGCGGTATACGTAAATAATTTAATATGAATATAATTATAAAGTAATATGTGATTTGAAAACTATTCGCAATGTATTTAGTTGGTGAAATGGATAATTAGTTGTTTATTCACTCGACATTTTATGATTACTATAACAAGACTAAAAATCTGTCAAAATATCAATTATTGAATATATTTTGTATTGTACTATTCCATTTTAATGAAATCGTAAGCATATCTAGCGCTTAGTTCACGAATATTTTGTACAAATAGAAGAAAAATAGGCACTATGTATTTAATTTGGTGGTTAGATAAATTATGCATTTTTGCCCATACATAATTGGTGAGTTTTCGTATATTTCATTGTTTAAGTCGCTATTGTTCACCGATTTGCTATCGTGGCGATACAGATAATATATTTTTATCTTCATTATAGAATTGATACAGTATAAAACGATTTTGAATAAGACAGTCAATGCAAATGTCAGTCCATGAGCGTACTCGACCGTAGTTAGACGTCTGGTTAGTCGCCTTTCACCTGACGTATCGTCGGCCATATTCAAACATCTGTCAGTTTAGCATTCTATCGCACATGTGCAGTAAAAACAAACAACGCGAGATTTTTGAAAAAAGAACATTTCTCAAATAATTTGTGGCTGTTAACTGCATAATAATGTCATCCAATCCTGTTCTACTTGGCGGAATCGAAGGGTGAGTTTCTAATTCAACCTATATTTGATATTTTTCACAAATATGTTCTCTAATTGTGACTGTTTTTAATCAATTTCTGCTTGCATTCTTCTTTTAGAACCTTGACATTTACATAATTTTTGCAATGTTTGTTGATGAAACATGTTATTCTTGAGTAAAACTTATATGAAAATAAATGAAATAAAGTAATTTATTAAAACCGAAACAATGTAGAATACGTATGATACTTTTACTTTTACTCGTTAATTTATTAAAATGTTATGCGATCTGTCACGTATACGATATGAACCGGCATTTATTGAAGAATGTAAACATTGATTTACTTTATATATTTTTTACTCTATAGTTTATTTCGCTTTATCATAATATTACCTAAATACCCGACATAGCCCGGGAATTTATTTATTTCAATTATACCTACACCCTTAGATTATATATGATACAGATACCTAGTCAGCGCAATGAATGTATGCCAACTAAAACTACGCTGAAACAGACGAATTTCACTCACCCGGCCGTATACGTACACCTACCGATACGCACACCTTCATAATAAGTAGACCAACCGATCTACCGCCTCACACACACATGTAAAAAACTTGGCATACATTTGAATTCGAAATTTGTACTACACGCGGCTTCTGTACATTATTATTCTATGCCTACACCATATGAAATCGGAAAAATAAAAAAAATACCTATACTTTTTTTTCTGCTATCGAACAATAAAAGTATTCTTTTGAATTTTTTTATTTTTAAATCAATCATCGGAAATGGTTCTATGTATGATTCTGGAAATATAAGTATATACATAAGTATATATGTAAATATAACTGCAATGAATTTTTCGCACACTAGTAATCTTTACACTGTCTATCGATTGATAGAAACTTTTTTTTTATTATTTACCCGCATCAATTTAAGTATTGATTATATTGAAGATACAAAAAGTATGTATTATGAAGCTAACAAAAACAGAATTTATAGCTTTCCCATAGTAGCAGCACATTATTGTAAATTTTCCTATGCGTGCATCAAGGAAATAACCTCCCACAAATTAATGTTATAAATTCTTGATGATTAATTTTGACATAATTAGATAAATTATCGATCGACTTACAAATCTTGTAACTAAACATTGTTAAGTATCCATGTTTATGCCGAAGTTATCACATTTATGGTGTCTAGATTACATCATTGCTGATTTTCCCAAGTTATCAGATGAATAGATTGAAAATGGTGTTTAAATAGTTGCGAGTAGGAAATCCAATCCCGCATAACTTTCGCGGGATTAGTATTGCGAGACTATAACACGAGCGGGATCTGCGTGACTTTCGGGACTGATTAAAAAAAAACAAATTTGAAAAAATATCTGTATAATTTCTTAATATCCAAATTTGAAATACGTATAATAGGGTAAGCATTTACCTACGATACTTACCTTTCCATGTAAGATTGCGACTTGAAAAGCGTCACGCAACTAAAAACAAAGTGATTTTTGTATAGTAGTGATTTGTATAGTAGAAATTAAACAAAGTGATTTGTATAGTAGCAATTAGTGTTGATTAATAACTTGAGAAATCGCAAAGCGCAAAGGGCAATTGTTTTTTTACTTGCGGTATATGTGCAAATTGCCCCCCTCCAGGACAAATATTCTCAAGATATTTGTATGAATTTACAACTTAAAAACGTATTGTGTGTATTAGATGTAAGTTTAGTATATTCAATTATCTCTCGATCAGTATTTATACAAAATAAGCGTACCTAAGAGTGTCGTTTACAAAGAAAATAAAACTCGTCATTTGTAAAAGTTTTTTAAAGGTGTTTCTGCTGTGTTATTATTTTTTTTTATAAATACTACTTTTATTTTTTATTTAGTTCTTTTATTGTATTGTACTTAATTTTATTAACAAATTATTGTTTATACAAAGTTTGTAATCCTGCAGATCCGCAGGATTGACGACCTCAGTCCCGCAGGCGTGCGAGAATGAAATTTTGATGCCAAATTGGATTCCCTAGTTGCGAAGCTAATATACTATCGTGTCCGGACAATTGGCCGTAGCCGATTGGCCGTGGACAATTGGCCGTACGCCCTTTTTACCGTATGGACAATTTATCGTGAGAACAATTGACCGTGAGGACAGTTGGCCGTGAGGACAATTGGCCGTGGGGACAGTTGGCCGTGAGGACAATTGGCCGTGGGGACAGTTGATCGTACGGACAATTGACCGTGAGGACAATTTATCGTATGGACAATTGACCGTATGTACAATTCACCGTGCGGAAACTATTTTTAGCATCAGATTTTTTTTTTCTTTTTTCGTTTGAGTTAAATAAATTGCGTGAATAAAAAATTGTTCGTTTATGGCGACGAATCGATTGCCTTATTTTTTTATTTCAAGATACTAGAAGAAATTCAATATGTCGACAGTGATTAAAACGAAATTTTACAAAATAAGCGGTAATTATGTAGTTCTAATTTGCTATATTTTGAGATATAAGAAGACGTCTGTTTTTAGAATTCTTCTTGTTCTTTTTTTCATGTTTCGAGATGGATATCGATTTATACTAATAAGAAGGTGTAGATTTCGAAACAATTTAAACTTCTTTGTTTCCTACTCTGCTCAATGCTGGGTATTGTGAAGTCATGATATCTCATATCATTGCATTCAAAAAATTAAAAATCGTTTAATGTTTACTGATGTGTTGTTTTTTAATGTAGATATACTATTTTTGTGCCAAAAATAACTGCAGATTATGCCTGTGAGACTAATCTTAGAACCTTGATAACAGCGTGAGATCTTCGATGTTCTGTCTATGCTACATAATATTATAGAAACTGAAAAAGAATGAAGTGCTTTCAGGGATGAAATATTCTGGATCACTGACCGCCAATTATTAAATGAAATTGGATTATTTATCAATGCTACCATTATTGCCGTTTTAGTGAGTATAAAGTGGAATAAAATTATCCCCTAATATTCCTAAAGGTTCAGAGTGGGTTTTGACATTTTCAATAAATTACTTTAGACTGCATAGTTTGTTTTGTTTACACAACAATTAGACAATTTAGCGCACTTGAACTGATCTAAAATTATTAAACGACACTTTATACCTTAATCATTAATATTGTTAACTTTGAAGCTATGCAGCCTTTACACGCACGGTTATATAGTGAGTAAAATTTCTAACAACCATACTATGTGGTATACGAACCAACATATTTGTTTGATTTATTTGCTTCAACAAAAAGTCCATTGTTATCTACAAATTACATGTTTCTATCTACTGTGTATGTGATGTGAATGTATTTATTCTTTCGTATCTGAAATATTATTATGAACTAGCTTTTATGTCCCGCCGTTGGCCAAGAATGTAAAATTGTGAAGAAATAAGCAATCGTTTTTTATAATATTGTCACCCAATTATTTTGCAATATCGGACTATGAAAAGTGGTTTGAAATTTGATTGAGTTTAAGCATTGTAAAATGTTCAAGTGATGGCCACAACCCATTCTTTTTTATATATTGCTATAAAGTGTGAATGAAGTATAATATACAATTTCTGCACGCATGGACTATGCGAAATGGTTTTAAATATATGACTATTTATCAACGTTGTAAAGAGATTGGTTTGGCCACAACCCCCATTTTTAAATATTATCATCGAAAACAAATCTATTGAAAATTTAGTAATTTTGGATGTTGGAATGTGGTTAAAATTTGATTAAATCATGTACCGAAAAGATCTAGCGTTGGTCACATCCCATTCGTTTTTATATTTTTTCATCAAGTGTGCATTATATTTTTGCACAATTAGAGCGATAGACTTAAAATTGACACAAAAGTCTACATTAACGAAGAAGAAGAAGACTTAAACTATAGTAAATAGTTTTTAATTTGAATATAAACGTTGTGAAGAGTTCAGTAATGGCCACAACCCCCATTCTTTAAATATCGTCAACGAAATCAAATATGAAGGTGTTGAAAATTATTCAAAATAGGATGATATAAATGGCTTAAATTTGATTAAACAAAAGTATTGAAAAGATTCTAGTGCAGGTTACATCGTCACATCCCACATCCCATTCGTTTTTACATATGTATTTTCATCAAGTGTGCATATCTCATATAGATATGCACACTTGATATCATATATAGATATATTTTTCCATTCTTATAATCAATTCCGGGAGAGGGTTAGGTGCGAGTGCGGACGTATATCATAATGACGAAAGGTGTTGTGACATACCATAGTTTCTCTACCTCTCACATTCCTCCACTTTTCTTTTTCTATTCCTACAGTTCCTCCCCCATCTCCGTCATTATCCTTGTTGCTTTTGTTATGTATATATTTTTTTTTAGTTTTTTTTTATATTTTTTTTTAGTTTTTAATAGGTATAAAATATTAATATTTTTTCAGAATCAACTGTAAATATGTACTTTGTGGACAGTTTTTTGGCCTTGATTTATTATTCATTGTTTTATATTCATATTAGTTAATGATGCTGTTATTGTCCCAAATAAACCAAATAAATAAATAAATAAATATCGTTAATAATATTTCTGCACAATAGACTATTAGACTTAAAACTAACCCAAAAGTCTAAATAAAAAAGAGAAGAATAAGTATAAGACTATAAGAAATAGTTTGTATAAAAAACTATCCCAATGGTCTACATAAAATAAGAAAACATACACAAAATAGAAGAATTAGACTATTAGAAATAGATTGTATAAAAACTGACTAAAAGGTCTTCATAAAAAAAAGAAGATTAATCTATAGGAAATAGTTTTGTATAAAATTCAACAAAGAAAACGAAGAAAAAGACTAAAGGAAATAGTTTGAGTAAAAACTGTAAAGTCTTCATAAAATTAAGAAGAAAAAGAATTAGACTCCATGAACCGTCGCTTCAGACCCTTCAGTACCTCCCGTCCCTTCAATCCATCATTACGTCTCTTTCAATCAGGCCCTTCAGTAACTCCCGTCCCTTCAGGCCCTTTTATACTTCCCATCCCTTCAGGCCCTTTAGTGCATCCCATACCTTCATTGCATCCCGTCCCTTCAGTCGCTTAAGAAATGTTTAAATCCAGAAACCATCCTGGAAGAACCGCGAAGAGATGAAAGGACCTTCTTTTCCCAGGATACTCCACCTTCAAAGGTAAAATGACTAAATACACGAAGAAGAAGAAGAAAAAAGTTTAAATCCAGATACCTGCGAAGATATGGAAGGAAAATTGGACCTTCTTCTCCCAGGATAGTCCTCCTTCATAGGTAAAATGACCAAATGCATGATTAAGAAGAAGAAGAAGAAAAAAGTTTAAATCCAGAAATCTGCGAAGAGATGGAAGGACAGTCGGACCTTCTTTTCCCAGGATATTCCCCCTTCATAGGTAAAATGACAAAATACACGAAGAAGAAGAAGAATAAGAAAAAAGTTTAAATCCAGAAACCATCCCGGGCATACGCTCGACAATTCACCAAAGTTTCATTTTAATCGGACAAACGGTTTAGGAGTACATCGCATACATGCATAAATAAACAAATAAAATAATTTTCCGATAGAAAATCAGTATATTGTTGATTTGTAAGTAAATAGTAATAGGTAGGTACCTACCTACAACAATGTTCTAAATAAATTTGATTCATAACTTATTTTATTTGAATATCAGAATCTTTCCGTTACCATAGTAACCATTCCAATACGTTAAAAATATCAAATGGTTTGAGACTTTTTTTGAATATGTAGGTACCTACATTGGTTTGTTCGATGCCATAAAAATGAAAATTGTCAGAAAAATCAAATATTATTTACAAATTATGCAATTTTATTATGCCTATATCTTTACTAATAATAAACACATTTTTACAATATATGTCTTAAAACTTGCTGTAATGTCTTGTGTTTCATTTTATTATTTCATAATTACATTTATTTCAAAGGTTTATTATTTTCAATAACATATTCATTCGGTAGGAAAATGAAATATTGTATGAAAAGATATTAAAATGGCGGCGTTTATGTACAAAACGCTTACTTTAAAAATAAGTTAAACATTATAATTATACAAAATATTCACCATGTTTTTCACTTAAACGCTAAGTTATACTTGAAAGTAAATTTTTTTCGTGTAAATACGTACTTCTAACTTTTAAACTAACAGATATTTGCGTGCAAAATGTACACTTTTTTGACAGATACGACTTGGAAAATTTTGTATGAAAAAAATAATTATTGAAATATTTTTAAAATTCAGCATTTTTATCGCATTATTTTTAGCGTGACACTGCATCAGGTATACAGGTACACGTTCGCACATAAATTAGATTTTTAGATGCTCTTGGTTTTTCAGAAGGCGTGAGACAAACACACACACACACACACATACACACACACAAACACTAACATTTTGATTGCTTTATTACTTTAGATTAATTTCATTCTTCGTAGCCTACTTATCAATTAATTGCTATATAACCGGTTCGTCTGTTTTTTTATTCATCCATAAAACAAAATCAATTTGTAAACGGCTAACTGCAAAAATATTATTATGTATGTAAACATTTTGACGAGTTCGAGTGGATTTATCGACCCATTCTTGTGGAATATTCGTTCGTATTAATTTGTCACCAGTACAAATATTTTGCCTGCTAGTTGACGTAGCCAATCAACCAAAAATCCTATCGTTGTCTCATCGTTGACCTAATTTTGTGGTAAAAAGTAAGGATTGGCAAGCATTGTGCTGACGTAGATTTGGTGAAATGGCAAACTAAACTCCGTAGATATTATATTATACTCTTTGACTAAACTGAGTACAAATCAACAACTGTCAGCTGTCATATTGCCCGTCACTGAAAGAAGTTTTGCCAATTCAAAAAACAAACGTAAAAAAGTGTATCTATGTAGGTACCTACCTACCTCTAAAAAAACGGTGTATGGTTGGTCTGGTTGTTAACCTATAACCTTAAAGTGCCGCCATAGCAAAAGTTCCCGCGATGTTTTAGTATAAATTTACACAACACAATTCACGTTGATATTTGGAGTACCTACGTAACATAATTCGAAGTGGTACTATTTCGAACCGCTGCATGATAGCGACGAGGGTATCTTTATTATTTAATTTTTATTTCAATCGGCAACGAAAGAATACAAACTTTCGATGAAGTTATTGGTTTCTATACGAAGATTGAAGTAAATTCAATGTTTTCTAAAGTGTATCCTCCCCAGACACATATGGAAACATTTCTATTATTTTAATTTATATTATTTTAATTTAACACGTTCAGGTTTCACCTGCATACTTATTATTTATTTATTTTATTTGTGTACAATAATGTGTACAATGGCAGGTTTATTACCATAGTACAATTTTTTCAACCAACGAAAGCAACGTACTTCATATTTGACACTACAATTTCAAAACGAATGGCAATTTTATAAATAGTGCCCATTGATGGAGAATATTGAGTATTTTTTATCGTACCGTAATAATACGATTTAAACTTTCATTTTTTCGTTACTTGGTTATTGGTTGAAAATAGTTGCCTTGTAGAAATAATCCGTCCATGTGTAAACATACGAAATCAATATAATGTAACTGAGAGGTCACTGTGTGTTTTCCTGTTTTATTTTCACTTTTTAATTATTTCAGTTAATTCTTTAACATAATAACATGTAACCTTAACCTTAGATCAAATTAGAAAAGTACTGCCTCAGAACCTCGTTATGTGAGGCATTAAATTTCCAAATAGGGACAATAATAAATTGTACATAGTATGTTATTTTTTTGCTATTGTAATATGTAAAAATAATGGAAAATAAATCATTTCCTTTTCATTTCATATAAAAATGTACCTATATATAAATTTCAGCAAATTATGTGATACGAAAACACAATGAATGAAGAAAGTATCCTTCTCTATATTATTCAAGATAAGTAGTCAATTTAACGACTGGTTAAATGAATCCGAAATTCTTGCAGCTCGATAGGTACTTACATTAAAATATGTTTCATATAAACATAGGTATTATGATATGATACATATAATTCTGTGAAGGTTACGTGGGTAAATATTATTATATTTCATAGCAATTTTATTCACATTATCTTATATGCAATAAATGATGCATTATGTCATTTTGATTAAATTAATAATACTTACCTCATTAATAAATATCTTGACTCAACACTGACCTATTATTGAACATGTACATCTTTCTCATATCTTGCACTCGAGAGTCGTTCTATGATGGCTAATAATTATATTTATGATACTAAAGCAAGTTCAAGATCATCCATATCAATTACATATGTAAGTACATACATATAGTTGATAGCGGATAAACACAATTAATCAAATACATATCGATGAATTTAGACACATTTACGCACTAAAAGATTTTTTATAGATGTTGTATATAAAAAGCGACAGATTACTTCAATTTGTTTACAGGACGTTGCCACTGTAGGGCACATAGTATTGAGCTAGTTTTATATTGATTTTATTTCATTTTCTTCGGGAAACACAGCAGGATAGAGTTCGCGTACTACTTCCACGCCGGAGGACGCTATATAGGACCCATTGGTCCTGTTCATCCCCAACGCAGCCGCAACGTCGGACAACACAAATATCCCCTATCAAGCGAGTTCAACCACTACCCCTAAGAGTCCAACCACATTCGTGAAGGCCCGTCAATCATGGCGAGGGTTACCCTCCCGGCAGCTCCACGAACAACAGACTGCCACAGAGAGCCTTCGCCACGCCTGTAGTACTTTCAGTTCTTCGATTTCCACACCAGGCGCAGCGTCAGCTGCACCTGTCTCATCATCAACTCGGGTACCGCCGAGAGGGTCTTGCCGACCAATCATCACGGGGGGCTCCTCCACCCCTTAGTACTCATGTTGGCGAATTTTAAGTACACCACCGGACAGTACTTTCAGTTCTTCGATTTCCATCGCCCAGTTGTGCAGACTTACTCATCGCCACGTTTGATGAGTCACCACAGAGCGAGGCATTAAGGCGTCTGCCCTGCTCTTCCATAGGTAAGAATTGAAGGGGGCACCGACCTGTTGCCCAGAATCCTAGGGTGGGGCTGCGGCCACCCCCAACTTTACTGGCTAGGCCCCTATGGCCAAAACCTAGCCCCACAGAACACAGGAAACACAGCAATAAAACACACTTGAACATAACAAATAACTTCTAGGCTAAAGAGCTGCGGCTGCCTTTAACTAAATGTCAATAGAAAATATGAGGGCCCCTGCTTCCACCGTACCTATTTTTTTCATTTTGATATCTAATCATTACTACTAATCGAATCATTAAAAAAAAATAACTAAGAAGCCGACAAATATGTTTTGACATTTGCATTAATGCTTCAGATTTAGTAAAGGAACCTAAAATATATTAATTTCGTTATATCACTGAATGGAAAATAATGTTTTTTAGGTTTCTTTACTAAACCTGATGCATTTAGGCAAAAGTAAAAACACATTTTTCCAGATATTATTGATTTCTTTGATTTAAAAAAATATTGCTCTACGCTTATAGTTTATTAGAAATACTTAGATTATTTTATTTTATTTTATTCAAAGTATACAAACAATAACTGGACAAAATATACAGGTGATACAAAATTAAATAAAAAATAATCATGCCCAGCATCACTTACATGTATACATTATTACTATTTTATATATTTATGTAGTGTAGGAGAAAAAAGAAAACAGTAAAAGTCAGATATGTGAGTGGGGAGTGTGTGAGGGTGTGTGTGAGGTGTGTGTGTGTGTGTGTGTGTGTGTGTGTGTGTGTGTGTGTGTGTGTGTGTGTGTGTGTGTGTGTGTGTGTGTGTGTGTGTGTGTGTGTGTGTGTGTGTGTGTGTGTGTGAAAGAATTTTGTCTGGCATTAGTGTTACAAATGGGGAGGTAGAGTAGGTCAGTCAGTCTAGTCGGTCTTGTTGGCACTCTCAGAGTCAAGCGTTCTAGCAGATAAGGGCAGTCAACCGTTGAGTTTGCAATTTTGAATAAAAATTTTTTTTGATTACAATACACATTTCAAACACACGGACATTTTTCACGACACATTACAGCATTATCAAAGACAGATAAAGATGTTCTTAAACCCTAACACACAATCCAACAATCCACTCCTCAATCACTAATGATCCCGGTCCTCCTTGTCATCCTAAAACATATTATGTACCTAATTGTTTTTTTTCTTATATTACTGTACTTTTATATTATTATTATTTTTTATGTATCTTTTCTCTCTTTTTTTTTTAAATTTATATTACTTGTTGTATATTTTTTTTTTCCATAACTAAGTATGTAACCAAACATTGTACATTCACAAATGTAAATAGAAGAAAGCATTTTTGGCTATGTTAAAATTTAAAAACTGAATTGTAAATGATATAATTAACAGCTGTAGCTTTCTGAGAGTAAATAAATAAATAAAAAAATAAAATATAACATCTGCTATAGTTCTGCGGCTCTCGAGTGATGTAATTTTGTAATGCTTTAAGGAATCAGAGTAGATTACATATGATACAGATACCTAGTCAGCGCAATGAATGTATGCCAACTAAAACTACGCTGAAACAGACGAATTTCACTCGCCCGGCCGTATACCGTACATCTATCGATACGCACACCTACATAATACGTAGACCAACCGATCTACCGCCTCACACACACATGTAAAAAACGATTACATGAAAATTCTTCGAAACACAATTGTTCGAATGCGCAATTGTACGAATAACAATTTTTCGAAAATCAGTTATCAGAATGACAATTGTCCGAAAGCAAATTATTCGAACTAACATTTGTTGGAAAACCAATTAACCGAATTTAATATATTTTTGTCATTATGTTGCCTCCTTTGACATATTTGTTGCCAGTAAAATATATTCGATGTAGACTATTATTACTTGTTGTATTATTGTTGGGTACCTACGTATGTTTGCACATTTTTAATAACTGATGTTTGACAGCGCGGGATAGCCTAGTTTGTACACCAGTTTATGTTTATCTAGTATTCACACCAATTTAGTTATTTTATTTTAATATTATAGTTACTTTTTTAAATATATAATGCAACTGGCTCACGCCAGTCGCAATTATAACTACAAACAAACCTAACCAACCTATTTTTACCAAAGTTTTGTAGGTTTAGGTTTAAAAAATAGGTGTACATCCTAGGATATCTGACAGCGCGGTGCTTCGCCATGTTGTTTATTCCATAGATTTTTATTATACATAATATACTATGTAGATGTAGTACTCCGTGCAAAAAGTGAGTCATTTGTTTTCGATTCATACAAAATTTGCTAACTACGACATCTAGTATATTATAATAAAAATCTATGGTTTATTCCTCTCACAATACTACCAACATGACGTCATAAAAATTCGAACAATTGTAAATTCTGATAATTGTGTGTTCGGAAAATTGTTTTTCGAAAAAATGTGATTCGAATAATTGCCATTCGTAAAATTGATTTTCGTAAAATTGAGCATTCGAATAATTGTTTTTCGAATAATTTTCCTGTCACCGTAAAAAACTTGGCATACATTTGAATTCGAAATTTGTACTACACGCGTCTTCTGTACATTATAATTCTGTGTAGAAATATAAGAAAAATATAAAAAATTGGGTTATGCTATATAATTATTTTTCTACAAGTATACATACAGAACATCATCAATCTGTTTTTTGTTCATTTCAAAGTGTATGTTTTTTTGTATAGGTATTTTATTAAAATAAACAAATAATTAAAAAGTGGTGGAATATCTTTCTTCGTTAATATCCAAACTTAGTTATTTTTTTTTCAAAATGATTCGATTAGTAGGTAGTAATGACGGAATATCAAATTGAAAAATAAGTACGTTGGCAGCAAGCGCCCTGACGAGTACCTTTCTAAAGGGGCCCATACACTGTACGATCCGTCGTTTTGAGGGTTTTGAAGGAAATTGTGACGATCGATCGCATCAAAAATGCTGCCCAGCGATTGGTCGTTACGATCGATCATTTACTTATTTGAAACGGAACGATAAAAACGTGTCATCACGGAGAGAAACCCAAATAATTCAGTATTTATGTGCCCCATTTTAAAAATGGAAAACGAACTTCTTTTCATTACTTATGTGACGGTAAATTTAATTCGGCTACAGAAGAAAAAAAACTGAAAAGAATATAATTTAAGCGTATAATTTAATAAATTAATAAATATATAGTTAAACAAATTAATTAATTAATAAACATAAAATTAAATTAATAAATATATAATTTAATAGATTTATACGAGTATGATTTAAATAGTCAGACTGAGACAAAAATCGTGACGATCGATCGCAAAGAGCCATACACTGTCGATTTACCGTTACGATTTGCATGATTGCATGGGTTTTTGTTGCGATCTCCGATGTCGTCTTCGATCAAGTAAATCGTTAACGATATTGACATACACTGTGTCGATTCGATCGGTCTAAAACGACGAATCGTACCGTGTCATGGGGCCTATAAAGTTACCAATATAATCCACCGTGTGGCGACTCTGAAGAAATGCATATTATGGGTAGGACACGTAACTAGATACTCGTACAATGAGTGGACAAACACAGTGCTGACTTGGAGACCTCGTACTACAAAGGAAGGTGTGTGTGAGGCGACCACAGCTGAAATGGGGGGATAATATTAAATTAATGATATGCTGATTGTAGACTATACTGCATACTTGGAGGAATAAATGGGATGGAGACACCCATAAACGAAAATTTACTGACGGGATGTTTATGTATTTTGGTATTTAGAAGAAGTTGGTCAGTGGCAATCCTTCGGAATCTTTTTAGAGGTTGGATTTTTGTAAATATTCCTAGGTATTTAAATTTTGTAAGTACACTTAGATATGGTTGGCCTCTTTATAGGTACAAACTTTTCTATGAACCAGGAAGTAAGAATAGTAGTTAAATAATGGATAGTGAGATATACAATTACAAAAGCCACAATCTTTCTTTCAACACGAAACTGGGAAAGTGAATATTTCTATTCGCTTTTGTACAGTTATCGACAATTCATTGAGAAATCAAACCGCCCTCCTCCACGGTCAAAACGTTCAAGTTATTTGCGAGAAACTATACATTGCCTTCAGTATTTCGTTGCGAAACTGTATAGGGATGAGCTAAAAATGTTTTAATGAATTGAAAAAGTTATTTGGTCAGCGTGGTAGTGTAGCATTTTTTTCTGAAATTACATCTCCATAGTATATTAAGATTTCCCGCTTCAACTTGAGATTGAGATGACGTAAAATGGAAATGAAATTATTTGAAGAAAAATGCGCTCGAGACGTCATTAAGTGATGCTGCTTCCAAGACTTTATTATTTTTCGGGTTATCATAATACTTTGTTGATTATTTTCGGTATGACCCAAATTCAAAAAATATCTGTATTTTTATCTCGTCAAATGTTCAGACACTGTACAAGGCACAAGACATAAAAAATACCTAAATATATACTTATTCGCGAGATTTATCGATCTATTAAAATAATTAAAATAAAATTAAGTTTTTACTACATATGCAAAACATGATTTCTTAAATTATGTGAGCCGTATTATTGCCCGTATGCATATTCTACCATTTTCAACTAGTTTTATTGCTAATGCACTTTTTTTCACATCAGCTGATGCTACCATTGATATTTTACCATTAACATCAGCAGATGCTGATTTTAATTATTTTCTTCAGACAAAAAGTGAACAAAAATCAGATAAAAGTTGAATTTTTTTCCAAAAGATGCACATTTCCTTATTTTATTTATTTTATTTTATTAAGAAGGGGTACATCGACAGACATCCAGGTTACAATTTTTATAAAAACAAAACAATTTTGGTTATTATTAAGAGTGCTTGACGTCCAATTATGGATGCACACAGAATTACATGAGCTCAAATTCAAACACATACAAATATTACACAAGTAAGAGAAAATTAGGCTACAAAAAGTAAAAAAAGAAGAAAAAAATATAGTTGCATAAGTTAAGCAAAAAAAATTAAGTTACATAATTTATAGAAGTTACACAAGTTACATATAAGTCGAAGTAAAAAAAAATAGTTACATAAGAAGTAAAAAAAAACTCGCAAATGAAAACAACACGTGCCATAAAGCCCCGCCCTCTCTGCGATCAACTCTTCACTATTCAACTCTCAACTATTACCTACGCCTGAGGGGCAAGTCTGGTTCAATCGGCGAAATCAAAACCCTCGTGATTACCCATATCATGGATATAGTTATTATATGGAGTTCTATAATATCTTTAGATGTCATAGAACTCTTTAGATCTAATATCTTTACATGTCATAGAACTCCATATGATAATTATATCCATGATATGAGTAATCACTAGGGTTTTGATTTCGCCGGTCGAACCAGACTTGCCCCCCTGGTTTACATCAGTCGTGTGTTTATTCAAGTGGCAGGTACAAGTCAAGTGGCAAGTGGACAGTGATCGTTTACACTACAGACAGTCATGTGTCATTTTGTGCCATCTTGGTGAACATTCTACATGATATAAATTTGATGGACAATAATACGTTGAGCGCGCTTACGTCTCTCTTTACTTCTACTTGCATTGTATGCACTGTACTTAATTGACTATTTAACCCATGGATGTACATTACCTCGGTTTAGCCTAGTAACGAGTCGATAGAAAGTGATTCTATTTCGTTCAACTTGCAAGGGAGCTTGCAAACCAAATTGACTCACTACTCCAAAGTCGCCAGAGTTCTAGAATTTTTTCGGCTTGGAGGGGGGTAGTTTGTGCACTCGCATAATCAAATCAACAAATTTGACAACTATACTTACCAACTGTACTAACCATCTTAACTTAAGAGGCTATAGTAGGCTATATAGTAAATTTTGAAAATAATTTCCCTAGTACCCTCAAAAGATACGTCATTGAAATAATAAGGAACAGTTAATATGTACATCTTTATTCTATTGCATGAGTTTTTTTTTAAATTTGTTTAATACTTATATTGTAAAATTAGTTTTAGTAAAACCATTTTTTATTTTTTTATTTAAAGTAGCTAGCTAAAAAACTACAAGGCCTATGAAGTAGATTTTTACTTCAATCGAAAGAGAATGTGAAAATCTACCAGTCGAGTTTTTTTATTACAATATTTTAATAACTATTCTTGCTATTTAAAGAAAACCTCTAAATTTTACCTTTTTTGCACGATAAAACGTTGTACATCACATATCAGGTGATATACAATATTTTTTCGTGTTTCATACATTATAAGGTAATTTAGTGTGCATTTTTGCGTACATTCGTATACCCAGGGTATACAAGGGCCTTAACACTATATCAACATATGCGTGGCGTTAGAAATGCGATGCACCTTGCTGGAGACAGAAAACCCTGGATAGGTCTTTGTTCGTTACATATGTTAGGGTACATATGAGAGAAAGTTACTGAACACTGTCAAGAGACGTAAAGTCACATATTTTGGCCACATATTCCGTTGTGATAAATATACCCTTCTACAACTTACAGTAGGGGGAAAGATAGATGGAAAACGCAGTATGGGGTGTAAAAGAATATCGTGGCTTAAAAATCTCCGGCAGTAGTTCGAGATTCCGGATGCGGCGTCACTAATAAGGTTGGCGCAGGATTGGGATGAATTATTTATTTATTTATTTGGGAAGCCAACAGCTCATTTACATTTTTGTAATACAAATTTTAACATACAAATTTGGTGTGATGGGCGCCAGCCTCCATTAGGAGCGGCACAAAGAGAAGAAGACACAATATGTTAGGGATAAAGACCGTCCTCGGTCTGTTTAGTGATTTCCACGTGTGCCACTCCACGTTGTGGCCCGGGGAAGACTCTCCTTAGGGCGGACGAAGTTATCGGGGGCTTCTTGCTGCCATAGACGGAGCCTTTCCTGCTCAGGGTGAGATGGAAGTGGCTGCGTTGATGTCGGGAATCTTGGGAGAACGTTGGATAACCTGTCTACATGGGGCTTACTGCAACAGGGAATACCAACGACATGTGACTGTAGAGAGCAGCAGACCACCGCACATCTGTGCAGCTGCCCCTTAAGTCCAGTAAACTGCACCATGCACGATCTTATGGTGGGCAATGATTGTGCTATTAACGTTGCTAGGCACTGGCAGAAGATTATTTAAATGCGTTGCTGACACGATAGAAGAAGAAGAAAGAGGGATAAAGACCCTCAGACATGAGGAAATGACCGACACTGAAAAAGAGAGAGAAATGCGGTGTTTCCAATAGATAACAATTGAAATGATTTTAAATTTATCAACTAAGTATACAATGTTCTGTCAACTATCTGTACTTACTTAAATTCTAGCAAGCGACATTCGCTTCTTGTTCTTTTCTCAATTTGTTTATTATTATTTTACAAAGATCAGGAAGCAAGAAAATAATAGAGATACTACATTCCATTTCATTCCAATCCAGTCCAGACAACATCTCAAGGGCATATTTCTTGTCTAAGTATCTACCACACAACCTGATTTAATAGCAGTGTCGTTGCACCACACAATATAATTTGTATTAATTATGCATTTAATAACGTTCTACTAGCTGGTTCCGTTTGCAACGATATGTTTTTTCTCATTATTAATATTTTCTAAGCTAACTTTGTGGCGCATTTCAAATAATTTTATTTAATACAGTTTCTTGTTTTTGAAAACCACATAACATCAAAACGTCCACACATGTTGTTCTATTTTAGGCTGTATCTATTCACAAATAAGTATATTGTTTTTCTATAGAGAAAAAATACCCTTTTTTATATTTTGCCTCTCCATAGAGAGAAACATTTCTTTTGTGAATAATTGTCGTGGTACAAATTTAAAATTAGTCTTGCAAGAGTCTTACGGTCTTACAAAATTTTATAATAGTATGTACCAATTTTCAATAAAAAGTTAGCAATTAACTACGTACTATCTACATAATACTTTAAACTGGCGTTTTTGTGATAATTCCGTGTAATTACTGAATTTAAACAAGAAAATTTAAATAAAATTGGAAAAGTTGCAAGAACAAGCCTCGGTCAAGCACGTGACCACATATGTAAATGCAAGAACAAGACTGGGGGTGCAATACTAAGCCTAACTCGGTCTTATTCTTGCATTTACTCCTTACATCATACGGATTTTTATATTCCGATTATTTGTATAGGAATTCAAATGCGTACACTGATCGACAGCACGCATCGGATCCTTTACCCAGAGAGACAAGAATCAGTTGCGTACCGATGGATTGTCGATCAGTGGACGGACAGCACGCATCGGATCCTTTACCCAGAGAGGCAAGAATCAGTTGCGTACCGATGGATTGTCGATCAGTGGACGGACAGCACGCATCAGATCCTTTACCCAGAGAGGCAAGAATCAGTTGCGTACCGATGGATTGTCGATCAATGGACGGACAGCACGCATCGGATCCTTTACCCAGAGAGGTAAGAATCAGTTGCGTACCGATGGATTGTCGTTCACTGGACGCACTCCCGTCATTTTTGTATGTACATTTTCTAAAGTGCACTTTAGACGGACGAGGTTTTCAACGCGGTCCGGTTTTAAACGCTTGAACAGCATCCAAAATACAGGTTTCTCCAAAGACCGCTTTACGAGTACACGAGTGGTATTTTCTCCTTTATTTGCGACCCCTATAATTGCCATTTATGTGAAAAATTGCAACATTTTATTTTGGAGATAGGCAAATTGTCTGTGTTGTTTAAAGCGTATCGCAATATCCAACCTCCAGTTATGACACTCCAAATAAACTTAAGACTTTTTTGTCCGAATGTTGACTTAAGTCTAGATATTTATTTATTCATTTAGGAATACAAACAGTTACAGAAAATATGCATATAACTAATAGTAACATAGAATTCAAAGTTTATCTGCAACCTTACAGTATTCACAATATAAACATATGAAAGTGAAAATTTGCAAAGTAATACAATAATAATAAAAGACAAAACAAGTAAAGAAGAAAAAAAAAATCAATTTAAATTAACATAAACGAAATGAAATAGATAAGAAAATAATTATACAGAAATAAGTATTGAGGCGAGAAATAAATATTGAGGCGAGAAATAGAGAAACAAGAGTTATACATTAACATTATGATAAAAAAGAGAAAAAAAAACAAAAATACATAAAATAAAATTAAAATTAAGGAACCATAATTCAATAAAAGAGATGGTGTAGTATGTTATGACAGATGATTAATATCTCAATAGAGTATGTGTATTATTATGTCATCGCGTGTTGTGGTGATGATTTTTGAATGTGTTTTATTTCGTGTTTGAATGCTGTGTATGATTTGGAGAAGATGTGTGTGTCTGGAAAGGTTTTGTTGTATTCATTGCACATTCTGTTGGTTGGTTTCCTAAATCCTGCATTTGTGTTTGAAGTTGACGGGAGGAAGAGCAAGTTGTTTCTTAGGCATCTGAGTGGTGCATGTATGTTAATTGAGCTAACGAGTGCTGGACAGTCAAACGTGCTATTGATTATTTTGTGTAGTGTTGTATATTAAGATTTTATATAGCCTGTTCGGTCTGTCTAGTTGGTCTAGATGTTTGTGTAGAGTCAAGTTTGTCTATGTTATTATATATTTATGTACAAGCGTAGTTTGCATATTATAATTATGATTCGTCAAGTAAGTGTAATAGCCTAATTCATCGGATGGAGTATGGATTGGAACTTTATAGATTATTTTTAATACGGAATTTTAATTGTGATACTAGAACAATCCGCGGTAAGGCTAATACAATCGTGTATTTTAAGTGTTGTATTTTCACTTGGTTGACCTTGGATAGTTTTCGTAAAGGTGATGAAGACTGTTTTATCAAAGAAGTAAGCGTGTTATTCTTCAACCAATTTCAGACCAGCGCTATACCATTTTCTGCTTTTTTGTGTGGTGCCAGGATATATCACTCTATAGGAGAATGGTGTAGTCTGCAAAACTAATTATGGTTTCGGGTATTTGGATGTTACACAGTTCATTTATGTATATAAGAAATAGTAACGGCCCCAATATACTTCCTTGGGGTACTCCAGAGCTGATTTTGAATAGTTGACTAAGTTTGACTAGGCTTTTTTAATATCCAAGAATAGTCCTAAAGTTATATTCCCTTTGTCAACATTCTGCACTATGTATTTTGTTACATCAGAAATCGCATCAGAAGTCGATCTTTTTTCTCGAAAGCCGTGTTGATTTACAGGCAGAAAAGATTTTACTTCGAGATCATTTATGAGTTGTCCTTTAAGGTGACGGGATAGGCTCCAAGGTACTTTTTGGATGCGTATTACGCCGTACTCTTTCAAGTTACGTCCTCATAAAATATATATATATATATATATATATATATATATATATATATATATATATATATATATATATATATATATATATATATATATATATATATATATATATATATATATATATATATATATATATATATATATATATATATATATATATATATATATATATATATATATATATATATATATATATATATATATATATATATATATATATATATATATATATATATATATATATATATATATATATATATATATATATATATATATATATATATATATATATATATATATATATATATATGTATATATATTATTCTCTCATTATTTGTCTATACATTGGCCTGATACATTTTTTTTTCATTTTGTGTACTAATATATTTTTTTAATAATAATAATACCTGTTTTCTCAGATTTTTTATCCATAACTCAAAACTTAGAAGGCTTAGAAACATGAAGGTTTTTTTTTAAATGATAGGTATTTTATAAATATAATAGCTTCAAAGTCTGCATTTGACCCGCCTACGTTTCCTTACCCTGCCCCTTAGATTATAATTATAATTCTATGCCCTGCCCCTTAAAACATTATATCACTTTACGTATTTCGCTTAAAATTTATATATCTACGTGTTAATTACTGCGTTGTCTATTTTTTATCTGTGGAATTTGTGTACAATGATTCAATTATTTTAATAGATAAACGGTAATATATACCGTGTTACTTTTGTGTGTGATTAATTTAAACAATCGTATCTCGCTTGACAGTGATTAAAATGAACAGTTGCTTGCACCCTGCACAAATGACGAGTTTATTATTTCGTGGAAGTATATTCAATCCAGTGATACAAGTTCAGAGGATCATGTTTCGTGTGTGAAATAGTTTCTTCTGGGATTCCAGAAGGTTCTAAATATAAGCGACAAGCGATAACCATCCAGCGTAGTAGTTTGGTATCAGGTAATTTTCAATTAATATAAATATAATAAAGTCGATCGCCGTAGATAAGTGGTATACCGTTTGACTTTGGTGACGGCGTCCTGTGTTCGATTCCCAGCAGAAAATAAATTTATTTCAATTAATTTCTATACGAATCCTGCTTCTCTTGTCTGTAGACACTGGTAATTTGGAAGAACTGCTATTTAGGAAGGGTTTTTAGTACAAAATTATGTGAAAATCGAGAAAAAACGTTGAACAAGAACATTTTTTTATTAATAGATGCTAGGGGTTGCGATTGCATCTGATGATCAACCTCACAAATGTGTTTATTTCCCTTATTCTGGCGTTTCCCACACGTTCTCTCAAGGTTTTGCCTGCTATAATTCTCAGTGTCCTCATTTCTGAAGTCTTCAGCATTTGTTTACATCTGACTATATCTGCTCGTGCCTCCACACCATATTCTAGAGTCACATTTAAATGCGATATTATATTTTATATCTATTTGCCCTTATTGGATATTTCACATTTCACAAATACCAATGAAAATATTTTGAATCGATTTAGGCTATTAAATAAATGGGTTAAAATTGATATCAATGTTATAAGAAAATGAATTCATTGATAATTTTTATATCGAAAATGTACAAACATCAACAAATATATTACGCGCGAAAAACGCGAGGTACGTATAAACTTTGCAGACTTTAAACATACGAAATTAACAAGAAAAAGCAGAGATTGGCACTGAAGTGCGTCGCTTGTGCATTTAGTTTAAAAAACCCTAGCGCCAAATTCCAGAAAGATCGATAGTCGCTGATTGGACGCTAGTAGGCGTATACATCCATTTTACAGGGCAGTCGCTAGGCGCTGTACCACCACAACGTCATTCTGATGTCAGTATTCGTTTTTTTCTATAGTTTGTGTTTCTCTCCCACGTCATTATGAGTGTATTTTTAAATATTTTTTTCTTTTTTTGAAGGGGGGAAGATTTATTTTTATATACATTTGTTTATTCTTCATCTTCTGGTGACCTCCGACGTTGGCGATCCATCTCTATCCTGTGCTGATCCACAATTCTGAAGCCCATCTATTCCCTAATATTACGCAGCCAGGACATCTGTCTCCTTCCAATCCCTTAGCAACCTTTTATCTTGTCCTTAGTATTAATTGACCCAAGTGGTATTTTACTCCTTTATTATGTGACCTAGATGCGGACTTTTATTGTAAACTTTATTTGTTTGAAAAAAAAAACAAATAGTAAATTATTTTTATGAATAAATTATCTTGCTTGATTATCGTTTCCGGTGCATAGATACATTCTTCATGATGATATTCAAGATAGAATAAATATTTTAGAAAATATATGATTTGTGTTCTTTTACTCATAAATGAAAATACCTCTGTTATCAAATGCTTTTTTATATTATTATCAAATTCCATTTTATTTATGTACAGACCCAAAATTATTTCAGTGTAATAAAACAGATATGAAATAAATTATAAACAATGAACTAATAATATTTTTATCATTACTAACAAGTGGTTTATTTGTATTCATGTTTAGTAGTATTTAATCCATATCTTCTCATTTACAAACGAAATTTATCTAAAATTATACAGGTATTTTAAGAAGTGGGTTGTGGGCATCGTCAAACTCTCAGTTACCTACATAATTAGTGGCCATATTTTTCTTGTTGAAAAGTTGATGATCCTTAAAATCGCGATGAAACTCATTATATTCCCTTGTATCATATATAATATGATGAAACTCATTATATTCCCTTGTATCATATACATAATATGATGAAACTCTATATTCCCTTGTATCATATAATATGATGAAACTCATTATATTCCCTTGTATCATATACATAATATGATGAAACTCTATATTCCCTTGTATCATATAATATGATGAAACTCATTATATTCCCTTGTATCATATACATAATATGATGAAACTCTTTATTTTCCCTTGTATCATATAATATGATGAAACTCTTTATATTCCCTTCTATCATATAATATGATGAAACTCATTATATTCCCTTGTATCATATACATAGTATGATGAAACTCTTTATATTCCCTTGTATCATATAATATGATGAAACTCATTATATTCCCTTGTATCATATACATAATATGATGAAACTCTTTATATTCCCTTGTATCATATAATATGATGAAACTCATTATATTCCCTTGTATCATATACATAATATGATGAAACTCTTTATATTCCCTTGTATCATGTAATATGATGAAACTCATTATATTCCCTTGTATCATATAATATGATGAAACTCATTATATTCCCTTGTATCATATAATATTATGAAACTCATTATATTCCCTTGTATCATATAATATTATGAAACTCATTATATTCCCTTGTATAATATAATATGATGAGTGTGTTTTATTATTGTTAAGTTTTACTCTGGTTTTAAACTAAACTCTTCTGGTTCTGGTTTATTGACACTCAGAGATGTAAACCTATTTAAAAAGACATTACATAATATTTCAATTATTGAATTGATTAAGTTACATTCAGATACTTCAGGTACCAGGTTCGTTAAATGATAGAGTAAAGAGAAATAAAAGATTATTCACGATATAAAATAATATATTTTAGTTACAACTTTTCAGACATACAATATAAATTCACTAAATAATGAACATACGAAATTAACAGCAAAAAGGAGAGATTGGCACTGAAGTGCGTCGCTTAAATGCGTTTAGTTAAATACCCCCCTAGCACCAAATTCCAGAAAGATCGATGATCGCTGATTGGACGCTAGGGGGAGTATATATCCATTCCATAGGGCAGTCACTAGACGCTGTGCCACCATACACTCTCAACATGATGTAAAATGCTTAAAAATTGTGAAATCATATCTATCTACCGTTCCATAGTGATGATAATAATAATAATAAACACTTTCTTGCACCCTGATATTGCCAAATGCCAATTTCTTCCAACTAACCAGGTAGCAAAATCGGATAAATATCTGACTCCTGACCCAAAGGTCCCGATTCAATTCCCGGTGAAAACACAGTTTTTCATTGAGTTTTTAATCTGGACCTGTGAGACGATAAACATCTAAATAAATATTTATTTATTTATTTATTTATTTATTTATTTATTTATTTAATTATTTATTTATTTATTTATTTATTTATTTATTTATTCTACACTGGCGGGCTTATTGCCTAATGGCAATTTCATCCAACCAACCAGACATATTTGACATATTTTCTGCTAGTTGCCAGAGAAGGCATACAAAAATTAAAAACAAAATGTATAAATTAGTGTTCTGCCGGGATTCAAACCATCATAATGTAGAGTAAAAACTGAAAAATGGCATTTGGCAATATTTTTTGCAAGAAATGTTGTCAATATAGGTATATCACAATGTTATGACGGTTGGTTCAGATCATTGAACTAAAATAAAGTCAAACACTTGACTTTATGAATTAATAATGGTTCATGAATTAATATTCCACTTGAGATACTTAGATGAAATATTATACATATATACTAGGTGATGATGATATTTCACTACCAATTCAGAGAATTGATTAAGTTATTTAAATTGGTTACTGTTGTGGCCCTGGCGAAATGAAAATTGGTAATATTGGCTCTGGACGTTACTGCCCGACTCGCTTAAGTGGACTGTATATTTTGAAGGAATTGGTCGGGTTGGGATAGGGCAAGAGAAATTTATCACCAGGAACTGCGATCGACTTACCCAGGTTCTCGGCGATGCACCGGATGTTGCCTTCCGCTTTTCTCGACCAGAACTTCGTAAATTCTTCTTGAAATGGTACACAACACTTAGTGGGAAATGTAAAAGTTCTATTTGAAAATATGAATGGCGAATTAACAACTACACTAGTGAAAAATTGCAACTAACTAAAAGCAAATGAATGTTCCTTTTTTGAAAATGTTCCAAATTATTTGAATTATTGAAATGAATATTCCGAATTATGGGTAGGTACTTCTTTCTCTGGGTGGCGGTGGGCGACGTCTGGTCTCAGCGTGGTGATAATAAGCCAAGGATGGAATATGGGTAGGCTGGATCTTGAACACCCGAAAGTGATTGGACGATTATTATTGCCTAGGTTGCGGCTCTAAGGGCCTAGGCAGTAAAGGCGGGGGTGGGCGGCCGACGCTGTTGTGCCCTCGTCAATTCTGTACTTAGAGAAGAGCAGGACGAACGCCTTTAGTCTCGCTCGGCAGTGACTCGTCAACTGTGGCGAATGTTGTTGTGTGGTTCGGGCACACCGCCGGCGCAGACGTCGGGTCAGACATCCTGTGTTGACAACTAGACGTCAAATCTGACAGGTGATGATTGCGTCGGATGCCCCCGGTGTTAGCCCGCGGAACCTTCGGACGCCAACACGAGGACCGATGCGTCGGGATATAAGCCTAGGTTGCGGCTCTAAGGGCCCAGGCAGTAAAGGCGGGGGTGGGCGGCCGACGCTGTTGTGCCCTCGTCATTCTGTACTTAGAGAAGAGCAGGACGGACGCCTCTAGTCTCGCTCGGCAGTTACTCGTCAACTGTGGCGAATGTTGTTGTGTGGTTCGGGCACACCGCCGGCGCAGACGTCGGGTCAGACATCCTGTGTTGACAACTAGACGTCAAATCTGACAGGTGATGATTGCGTCGGATGCTCCCGGTGTTAGCCCGCGGAACCTTCGGACGCCAACACGAGGACCGAGGGGTCGGGGTACAAGCCCCTCCGACTTGAAACGGAGTATTCTTAGCGGCCGATTTCGAGACCAATCGGAGGCCCTGACGTGTGTGGTTGGATTCTCGGGGGCAGTGGTTGAACCCGATGGATGGTGGATATTTGTGTTTGTCCGATGTTGCGGCTGCGTCCGGTGGTGAACAGGGCCAATGGGCTCTATAGCGTCGCCGGCGTGGAAGTGGATCGCGATCTCCCTCGATGGACGATTATTAATGAAAATGTTTGGAACCGATTTATGCCAATAAACTAATGATTTGGAATAAATACACATGTATTATTTTTGTATTCCTTCCGGTGTAATTAACAGGTACCTACCTACGATTTTAAATATTTATTTAACACGCACCCAATAATAATTTGCCACATTCTTCAGTAAGTTTTGTTAAATTTATACAGAAAAAAATATTGATTTAAAATATTGAATTCCCATCGAAATTCTACATTTTATTTAAACCTTAGGATGTTATTATATAAGTTGGTAAGTTGTTTGACTTCTGAGCTGGCGTCCTAGGTTCGTTCCGGAAATTTATTTAAAATTATCTCACGCAATTCTTACTTTTCTGGACTGGAAACTGTGGTTAGTTGGAAGTAATTGCCATAATTTAATAAACTCACACGGGGTGTAAGGAAGTTTTATTTATCAGACCATTCAGACCTGTATAAATTATTATGCCTAATCATAAAATCATATGTAGGTGAATATTATTAACAGAATCACGTGATGTTATTTACTGCAATCATGATCCGACATCTTGTTTGCTATAAATAATATAACTTTCTTGTAAATACGACAGGTGTCAAATATGTCACTGTTTCATTGAATATACAAACAAACACAATATTGTATACAAAGTGACAAGAAAATAATGAGGTTTTGTCACTTTTTATGTTGCCATGTATGGCGGCCATACTGTTTGCTCCAATTCCAGGTTAATCACACATTCTCAACATTTTATTTATTTATTAAAAACTTTATATACCTAATTACAAACAAAAAATAATTACATAGCATTATAGTCTAAGAGATAGCAACGTTAAAAAAACATTTATTTTTAATAGCTGTTTTTTATATTACCCTCCTTATTGAATATTTGTATGAAAAAGGTAAGTCTGGCACCTGAGAGTGATTGCGTTTACCTGTGCGCAATTTCCTTCTTCTTTTTTTAAACTTTTTTTACATATTTCAGTAACAGTAAGTGCATATTTCAGTAACGAGTGGTAAAAATAACATACAAATAATATTGAAATAATGTTAAAATCTGCAATTTTCACCTATTAAGAGAATGCGCACTGGAACTTATTGATTTAGGATCATCCCAAGGGCGCATATGTTGCTCTACGAAACAAAGCTGTTTTCAGCTCTTTAGAGAAAGTGCTCTTGCTTTGTATACTGCGGACATCTGGGGGAGGGGGGGCAAGTCTGGTCAATCGGCGAAATCAAAACCCTCGTGATTACCCATATTTATTTATACATCTTTCTGTACATATTTAGGGGCTAGGTTGTGGCCATAGGAGCCTAGCCAGTAGAGTCGGGGGTGGCCGCAGCCCCACCCTAGGATTCTGGGCAACAGGTCGGTGCCCCTTTCAATTCTTACCTATGGAAGAGCAGGACAGACGCCTTAATGCCTCGCTCGGCGGTGACTCATCAAACGTGGCGATGAGTAAGTCTGCATCACTGGGCGATGGAAATCGAAGAACTGAAAGTACTGTCCGGTGGTGTACCTGAAATTCGCCAACATGAGTGCTAAGGGGTGGAGGAGCCCCCCGTGATGAATGGTCGACACGACCCGCTCGGCGGCACCCGAGCTGATGATGAGACAGGTGCAGCCGACGCTGCTCCTGGTGTGGAAATCGAAGAACTGAAAGTACTACAGGCGCGGCGAAGGCTCCCTGTGGCAGTCTGTTATTCATGGAGCTGTCGGGAGGGTAACCCTCGCCATGATTGACGGGCCTTCACGAGTGTGGTTGGACTCTTAGTGGCAGTGGTATGAAATATGCATTGTGGTAGTTCTTGTTTTGTCCGACGAGCAACCGCTCCGGGGATGAACAGAACACTTAGTTCTATAACGTTCCCTATGGAGTGGGGTAGGTGACTGCGACTTTTCCTCTGTACATAATATAAACAAATATATTGTACACTGGCGGGCATATTGCCATTAGGCAATTTCTTCCAACCAACCAGAATATATCATGGATATAGTTATCATATGGAATATCATGGATATAATTGTCATATGGAATTCTAGAAAACCAAACCGCGGAACTGCCAAGAAGAATAGGAATGAGTTGGGCAGCTTTTGGCAAACTTAGACACATCCCTGAAAATGAAGAGATTCCGATCTGTCTGAAAAGAAAAACATATCAATCATGTATACTGCCAGTGACTACATATGCATTGGAGACTATGGCCCATACAAAAAGAAATGTAGAAAATCTCAAATGCACACAGCGACCCATGGAAAGATCCATTCTTGGTATGTGCCTAAGAGATAAGAAATGAGGAAATTATTAGGAAGAGAACCAGAGTAGCGGATGTCATGGATCGCGTAGCAAGATTGAAGTGGCAATGGGCGGGCCATATTGCAAGACAAGACACCACAAGATGGACCCCTAAAATATTCAGATGGAGACCTTGGGAAAACGAGAGAGAATTTTCGAAATAACCATATAAAAACTGAAAAATACCAACTGCGTGAATTTTTTTTAATTTGATTTATCGAAATAAACTAAAGAAAACTAATATTTTCTCGCTGCACGGATTTTCCAACTGTCGATTTGTTCAAGAAAACTTTGTTCTCTTAACATATCGAAAAGTTTCATGCCAGGATACGCGAGATTGTATGCAGGGTCTATATTTTTCAAGGTTTTTCCAACTTTGAAGTCAAAAAACCTTATAACTTTTGATCCGCTCAATTAACAGAGCCCAAAATTTCAGAATATATAAATAGTTATAGGCCTACAAAACTTATATACTCAGAATTTTGAATTTGAGTTTTAGTCAGGGGTTATCAACTTTTAAATTTTTACTTTATTTTTCCATTTATCTCAAAAAACATAAAAGCTATAACGCTGAAAATTGGTATAAATATATAAAAATATAAAACCTCAAATTTGTTTTTTCAAAACACTCCAGAGTTTCTCAATTTTTTTTTCTGATAAATTTATGTGTTTAACTTATATTTCCAAAGTTTTTAAAAATATCGAAAAAATCCGAAACACCCCAGCTAGAAGATTTAATTTTCTATAAAAAAATATTAACATTATAGTAGTACATCTCAAACTTTTTTTATACAATTTTTTTTAAAAATTGAATTTAGTGACTCTTCATACATCTCTTCATACAATTTGTATGGAAGCGGCCTATGTATTACACATTATATCTAAGAAGATTTAATAGTTTGATACTTAATCTCCAAACATACATACATACCATCATGCTGTTTTCATATTCTTGGTAGGAAAAACAGACTGACCTCCATACTATCCTATCCTGACATACATACCTACATGTTTTATATAGAAAACAAAATATCTTGAAATATTTATTAATTTGTATTTATAGTAATCGTTGTGTTTGGGTTTTTGTATTTTGTTTTTAATTGTGTATAGTATATTGATATTATGGATATTATTATGTTTGTTATAAATTTGCTTTTATTTTAAAATTTAAAGTTTTAATCATTTTATACTTGTTGTTTTTAAATAGGCTTTCAAGCCGTAAATGTAAAGTAAATAAATAAAGAAATTTGTATTTATGTGTATTACCAAACTATTAGGTTTGGTAGGTTTACAATTATAGATACATACTATCGCCATCGACAGTTGGATCTCATGTGTTACATGCAACTAGTTTTACTAAGAATAACCAATGGAAAATTGAATTCTCAGCGCAGCAATCTTTTTTGTTTTGTGGACTCTTAAAAAACGAATAATGCATGAAATAATAAAAATCCATTTATTTGTCCATATTGCAAAATTTCACAATTGAGATTTTCATATTTTTATTTTAGGGAAGTTAGTATTTTATTTCTGCGGCCCGGCGTTCATTTTGAATATTGAATCTGGCCCGTTGTCTCATATGTAAGTCCACCCTGCTTTAAACTATTAATATTTATTCTTTAATTTCAGTGGAGCGACACATTCCCGTCTGTGCATATACTCTGGTACGGGAGATTTGTTGGCCAGCGTGAAAGGTCCTGGAACAAATTACTGGATGCTCGGTGTAGATGAGACAGCTGACAGAATTGCCAAAATGGTGCATCAAGGAAAAGAAGAAGCCAAAATTGATCCAAACACACAATTGGATGTATTGGTAATAACACTTATCTTTTATAAAGTTATATAAAATATACTTACTTTACCTTCCATGTCCGGAGCACCATCATATTCGTAGCTCCCAATATTCGGCCACCCGGATTCCACTAGCGTTTGCTTTCACTGTGTCTTGGTGCGTGCATGTCGCTCCTTTGCGATGGAGTATGACAGTAGATGCAGGCTATCCTGTCTGGTGCCATACTCACAGATGTCTTCATTTTTCTAACCCCATTTCTTGAGGTCACTGTAACAGCAAGAGACAACCGTTCTGAGCCTATTGAGCTCTCCATGTTGGGGATGGCAGGTTATGTCCCACTTACACGTCCTCCGCGGGTGGTAGCTGCGTGGGTTCGACACTATCACACGACAGTGACAGCCGTCGGGCCTCAGGCAGGCCAACTATAGGGGAGGTCATCTCCAGGAAGCTTCTTCTAGACTTGAGTTACACTGATGCGGCTGTGAGCCGTACATTGGGTGTGCAAGGTCAGTTTGCTGCTTGCTCCATTCGACTTCTGCTACAACACAACATCTGATCGTAGGTGGGGCAATGCCAACAACTGGATAGAGTTCTTTAGTGGGGGTCGATTTAAGGAAACCAGATATTAATCTTGCTGTTTCATAGATTGCCACATACACCCTTTTGCGTGCGATATATTGTACCATACTGGTGCAGTTTTCTTTTGATGTCATTTCTGTCATACCTTATTCTCTACCTCTCCACAATGCTTCCGAAAAGTGAAGGATCGGTCCAGACAAACAATCAAATATTTTGGTGCGTAACTGTGTTCTATTTCCTGATCCTGCCACCATTCTCTTAACTTTTTACCCGCATCCCTATTTCTGAGGTGGAAGGCACAAAATTCATTTATTCGCTGGATTCGGCTTCAGATGTTTATCCTTGTAGTATAAAGTCAAAAATCCTGGAGAGTAGTTGACAGTTTTCCTTCCACTTCGTGAAACGTTTTTGATTGTGCTGCTACAGCAGTAGCATCTGCGTATATGGATTACCTTGTTTAAGGGTTTATGGATTGGTCGTTAGTGTATAATATATTGAAGAGGATTGGTGCAAGCACACTACCCTGTGGAAGGCCATTTTTCAGGTTTCTCCTGGGACTTCTTTTAGACTGAAGAGTAACTAAAATCTTCCTTTGTAATATTAGACAGATATTGGCAAAAATATTTAGATCCATCCATGTCTTATTTATATTTATTGTTATCTATATTTTCTTTTTTTATCCCTGGATACTTAAGTATAAATTGAATTTCATCACATGCTTTGCTTTTATGCCATTTTAACTCGATATATTATTTTTTTGTCAAAATCAACAATGTTCTAATCTTATCGCATCATTCAACATCAAAAATACAGAAAAAAAATTGTATTTTTAAAAATGAATTTGAGTTAGTAACAAGTGCATATTATAGATCCTCATACATTTCTTAAACCAAGCATGATTGCTTGAGCTATAGATCAATGAAATATGTTGAGGTGATATTCAAACTCACCACCACTAGATTATTAATCCAGCGCACTAGCTGTCCTGAAAGACAACTAAATTTGGCATTTACAATATACCAACCTTAATGTGTATAAGTAAAAAAATAATATATTTATATTTATTTATTTAATATTGCTTCTCGGGCAACTAACAGGTACTATGTCAAATTATTATTTAACACACACCCAATAACAAGTTGCCACATTCTGGAGACTTACAATATTGATCGTCTCACAGATCCAGACTGAAAACACAATTAAAAACTGTCTCCACCGGGAATCGAACTTGGGACCTTTGGCTCAGCAGTCAGATATCTAATCAACTGAGCCACGAAGGCCGACAATATATTCTCACCTCCATGATTGTGAAAAAAGTTTTAAAATGTTTGTATATCTTTGAACTTTGAATAATATACCCACAGAAAACTTTAAATGTATTTTTTCTATAGACCATAAAATACAATTTTATTTCCGGAGTAAAATTGAGTTTACGGTATAGACATAACATAAAAAAATCTATAAAAATTATTCATTTTTCATAAAACAATAATTCATATAAATATAAAAGAATATTATCTTGTTTGTTACTCTGGTTTGTTAGTACAAAGGCTATAGTATTTACTTTGTTATTTCCAGGGCCTGTCATTGTCAGGATGTGAGCAAGAAGCAGGCAACAGTAAGTTAGAGGAGGCTGTGCGCAGTCAGGCCCCTCACGCTGCCAAGGCTCTGCTGGTCTGTTCAGACACCAAAGGAAGTGTTGCAACGGCAGCACCTAGAGGAGGACTAGTAATCATCAGTGGTAGGTTTCCAACAAGCACTTAATTACTAGTTGTTTGTTAGATGGATGAACTCAGAATTGATGAGAATTGAGAGAATTGATGGCTTTGAGATGTGGTGTGTTGTTGGTGTGTTAGATGAGAATGTTGCGAATAATGCAATAAGATCCAAAGGATCATCTGTCATTAACATGCCAGAAGAGCTAATAACATGAAAAATTTCATCATAATAAAAAGAGTTGAAGGTAGAAAATCCAGAGGTTGATCAGTGACCCGAAGAAGTGACCTTGTTAAGCTGGCGGATCTTCAATCACTGAAGCCTCTCAGTATGCCCAACACCATCCTAAGTCCTCAGTCATGAGGTTAAGGAAAAAGAAGAAAACAGAATCGATGAACATAATTTTTAAGATTGACAAAAATATGACAAATTCAAAAAATTTATTGCATTCATACAACTCCAGCTTTGGTTTAAAAACCCAGATAGCACATCGCTTTTCTGTCATTTTGTATTACACAGATATATGAAATTTACTGTTTCTAAAGCTATATTTAAAAATTGATGTGATTATATGGGAAAATACTTAACGTATATAATATGTACTTATTTCACAATATGCTTTATTATGAGGGATATTAATAATCTGTTAAAATACACATTAATGCATTTAATACACTAATCACGTCATAAAAGTTATTTTGCAATTGTTATCAAAAAATATATCCACCAAAATGTAATGTTTTGTGTTCTTATCTGTTTATTTCATATTATTATGGCAGATATTTAATCATTTTGTACTTACATAGTGTGTTTTATGCATTTAATAATGTTCTCATCGGTCAAATCAAACAAATCCTACTATTTATACCCCTTTAATCCAACCTTATCTTGTTTAGGACTGTTTTTATATATTGGAAGTTGAATAATATTTGCATAGGGGGTCTACCTGTATATCATATTGAATATAGATACATATTGTAATAACAATAATCAGGTTAATTATAAAAAGTTAATGAGATTCAATATATAGAATGTGAAAGAAAAGTTGATTGGGCTAGTAACTATTAAAAAGTCTTACTTTTATCTATGTGCATTAAAAAGAAAGTCTTTGACGCTTCCATTCTTCCGACACTGACTTATAGCTGTGAAACTCTTGTGTTTACAAACAAAATGCTACATAATTTAGTATTAACACAAAGAGCATGGAAAGGAGAATGCTGGGTATTTCGTTAAGAGATAGAAAGACATACTTGCGGATAAGAGAGAAAACCAAAATAACCAACGTTGTCCAAAAGGTTGCCAAGCAGAAGTGTAGGAGCTGGGCAGGGCATGTCATCCGAACCACAGACTCCAGATAGATTGAGAATGTGCTAGAAAGGCGACCTAGAATAGGCAAAAGAATTGTTGGAAGGCCTCAAACAAAGTGTTCTGATGATATTAGACTAGTGGCTGGAGGCAGATGGAAGCAGTGTGTCCAAGATAGGGAGCTGTGGAGGTGTCAGAGGGAGGCCTGTGTCCACTACTGCACGAAGGAGGGCTGAAGCAGAAGTACAAACGAAATTCGAAAGATACTGTACCGTGTCTTATTGCATAATAATAATTACCTATTACAACAAAAAAAAAATGGGGCTACAAGGATGACGATACCTGCGAATGCGGGGACATACAGGACCACCAACACCTTATGATATGTCCGAAAGTCGGAGAGACATGCGCGCGGGAGGACCTAATTGCCGCAAATGACAGGGCCGTACATGTGGCCAACTACTGGAAGTTCTTTATTTGATGAATCCGGACACGGAAAGTAAGTAAGTAACAAAAAAAAAACATGAAATAAACGGTCTTCGTGGTTTATATACCTAAACCATATTTATTTCATAGAATTTATTTTAAGTTCATTTTATAGCACAAGAGTAAAGAACAATAAATTGTTGTTCCATTCAACAACCATTATTATTATTATTATTAGAGGGTGTTCTTATGCACTGCGACCCTTAGGATCTTTTGCGCTCCCCCCTACTTGCTTACCGGGTTTCCTGTTACAGCATCCCCTCGAGTCCTAGCCCTCTTAGGAAGTTTAGGACTCGCAGGGGATTCAATGAGCATATGGATCCAATGTCCATTTGGGGCCTGCCCAAGGTCCTCATTCTAACTTGTGTCACTGCAACACACTGCATGAGGAGGTGGTGTGGCGTTTCCGCCCCCTCCCTACAGAATCTGCATGTTCCGTCTTCTTCTAGTCCTATTTTCCGCAGATGTTCCCCAAGTCTACAATGGCCTGTGAGGAACCCTGTCAGACTTTTTAGGGCTTTCCTGCCGAGGCTCAAACATGTTCTGGACCTTTTTCGGTCATAATTACCGAGCAGGTCCTTAGCCTGCCTGAGCCCAGGGAGTTCAATCCAGTAGCTAGATCTCACTTTCTCCGTAATTCTCTTTACTTCTGCCTGAAAATATGAATTTCCTAGGCCGCAGAATGGCTCTGGTCCTATCAGATGCTCTCTCGCACCCTTCCTGGCGAGTCTATCAGCTCGCTCATTTCCTTCGACGCCCATATGCCCTGGTACCCAGAGCAGGGAGACCTTATTATTCTTGCCTAGTTCATTAAGTTTTGTTAAGCATTCCCAAACCATTTTTGAGTCAATGTTTGGGGAATTCAATGCCATAATGGCTGCTTGACTGTCAGATAGAATAGCAATATCCTGTCTATTGTATCTTCTGTCGAGGTTGAACTGAGCGCATCTCTCAATTGCGTGAACTTCCGCTTGAAAGACACTAGGGAGTTTGCCCATTGCTTCAGAATATTCTGTCCTTGGTCCATATACTCCTGCTCCAGTTCCCTCTTCTGTTTTGGATCCATCGGTATACCATTTAATAGTATTTTCCCTGAGTGATTGGATGGTGTGGTTGTTCCAATCATTTCTCGTGTTCAGCTTGATATCAAAGTTCTTTTCGAGACTGAACTTCTTGACCATTTTGTCTCCTGGTAGGTCGATTAGGTGTGTGCAATTAGGCAAAGCTAGCTCAGCATGCCCACCCTTTATTGACCCTTCTTTGTACATTCTGAGGTAGGCCTTTGTTGAGACTTCCTCCACTACTATGTGGAGTGGAGTGAGGTCTAGGATGACCTCCATTGCCGCACTCGGACATGTCCTCATACCGCCTGTTATACATAAGCAGGCTAGCCTTTGCAACTTCTCGAGTGATTTCCTCGTTGTTTCAAGCTTGGTTCTGCTTGACCATACTATTGCACCATAGGTGATGATAGGTCTTACTATTGCAGTGTACATCCATAGTAGGATCTTTGGGTGACATCCCCATATTTTTCCTGCAATTCTTCTACATATCATTATAGCTGATTTCGCTTTGCTGATTTTTTCTTCAACATGCTTGTTCCACAGCAACTTTTTATCTAGTATCACTCCTAGATATTTTGTGTGGTCTCTCCATTCAATATCTTCTCCATTTATCTGGATATTCTTTATATTGTGGAGATTTCTTTTGTTGGTAAATGGTATTAGTGTGGTTTTCCCTGAATTTAGATTCAGGCCCACAGATAAACACCATTCTTTGGTGATTTTGAGGGCATCCTGCATTAGGAGACACAGTGTTTCCTCAAATTTACCTCTGATTCAACAACCATAGATGATATGTGTATTGTTTTCCATAGATCAATATTTTTTTCTTATTACATTAGATTGTTTCTAATGTCTAACAATAAAAATATTTACTCATCGATCACTGTATTATACCTATATAAATACTATTCAAAATGGAGGCAGATTTTTTAGTTGTTTAAATAAACCATCCATTCTTTCAGGTACCGGCTCCAACACATTGCTGTGTAATCCTGATGGATCTCAACATGGATGTGGAGGATGGGGTCATATGCTTGGAGATGAAGCAAGTGGTAAATTCAACTACATATTCATAATATTATTAACAAATGTTTTCTCTTATCTACTTGCGGTTATACTCTTGTCTTCAAAACTGATTTCTACACTAATAACCTACCTTTCTAATGGAGAACAATGCGGTAGGTTTTGATCGTAATACTAGATAATTTGAATGTACGCTGATGAGAGGTAGGTAAGTTTTAAACGAAAATACAAAATTGGGAACAGATTTGACTACTGATGCTTTATTATAGTTTTAATTTATTTTTTAAACATCAAATCAAAATTTATTCTTGCTTCTTTCATACTTAGTACATATTTATCATAAATGGTATTAATCTTATATTATGTTTTAATATTCAAAGTATTTAGATGATAGCTGTAATGTGAGACATAAAAGGATTACTTCACTAATTTCCAAGATAAGATAAAATTATATTGTTAATTCATTCTTCAAGTCAATCAGTATGTCATTAATATTAGAAGGCATAATGTGTAATAAGACTTTAGGGTTCAATATTATATTTTCTTTAATCTATCATAACATAATGAAGGCAATAATCATATTAATTCCCAATTAATAAAAAACAAACAATTTCTAACTTTGATGTATGCACAATAATTAAGGTACACAAAGCAATAATTAAGGTACCAGCTGAAGTTTTATAATTATTTTATTAAAATTTGTAGAAATTATCCATTAAACTAGTTGCATGTAACACACAAGATCCAACTGTCGGTGGTGATAGTATTTATAGTTGGGGAATATGTACCAAACTGTATTGAATATATTAAAATATTTTGTTTTCCTATACAAAACATGTAGGTATGTCAGGATAGGATACACAGCTTAATGTTATGCATGTGTTTGTGAAGATAAAGTATCAAACTATAAGAGATATTGTACTACTAAACTAAATTCGAATTAAAAAAAAAGTGTTGTACTACTATGGTGCCTATGTTTTTATAGAAAATTTAATTATCTAGTTGAGATGTTTCGGCATTTTTGACATTTTTAAAAAATTGTAAATAAAATCAAACACAATTTTATTATATTTTTTTTTCTTAATAAAAAAAGTTTGAAAAACGCTGAAACTTTTTCATGAAAACTAGTTTGATAAGTGTTGTATTTTTCTATATTTATACAAATTTTTAGCGTTCTAGCTTTTATGGTTTTTGAGATATGTGGAAATATAAAATAACAATGTAAATTTTAATAACCCCTGACTGAAACAAACTCAAAGTTTTAAATAAAATATAGGCTTCAAAGCTTATATTTTATTTAAACAATTCCTTTGATTGCCGATAACTGTCCATGAAGGAAACAGACTAAGAGAAAGAGAGAAATATATTATAATACAAAGTCTATTAATGCTGTTTGTTTTAGCCTATTGGATATCACACAGAGCGATCAAGTTTGTTTTTGACGACCACGATAACTTTATAAAACCTCCATATCCTACAGAATATGTTTGGAATGCCGTAAAGAAGCACTTCAATGTATGCAACAGAACAGACCTTCTAGACTATTGTTATGCACACTTTGAAAAACCAGTTTTTGCAGGTATGCCAAACATAAAACAAAACCTAGTATGCTATACACCATAAATCATACACAATATGTCTTATTCTGATTCGTCTAAATTTATCCGTCAGAATTTTAGTACATGAGGAATGTATAAAATCCTTTTATCCACGGTTGCCCGTTGGTTACAGACGTTTTCGTACTCTGAAATGAATCAGAATAGAACATAATACATACAAAACACATGATCAAATTAATTCTATGCACTATCTACATAATACCCATTGTAAAATTTATGAAATAATTTCATACATATTAGTCAGTAGTAGTAGTCTTTTTTCTCACTGAGGAGGCCAAGGCTCGCACCGGGCTGTAGCGCCATTGCTGATGATGAGTAGTCTTTTTTCTGTTTCTTCTTCTTCTTTTTAACCCCTTTCACTCCGCTGCTGGATATAGGCCTCTTCCTGGGTTTTCCATTTCTCTCTATCCTGGGCGCTCTGCTTCCACCCATGTCTCACCAGCCATGTTTTTCTGTTTATTTCATAATATTTTTTTTTATATTTTATAAGCCTGTATTTGCTCCTTAAATAAATTAAATAAGTAGTTGATAGTAAAAAATAATACTAAATGATTGATTAAACTAATAAGGCAAAATCATAAACGAGACTTATCCATTTAATAATTCGGAGGATATTTTGTGGTAGTTAATATTAACCATATTTGAATTATAAATTAGCTATAAACCACTTGTTTTTTGAGTCACTTTGCGACATGTTTCGGAAGCGCTGTCCTTCCATCTAGTCTAGACATGCCGGTCGATGGAAGGACAGCGCTTCCGAAACATGTTGTGAAGTGACTCAAAAAACAAGTGGTTTATAGCTTATTTATAATTCAAATATGGAGACTTATCCAGTTTATTGTATTACTGAAACTAGCTGAGCGTCAGATTAAGTAAGGCTATTAAGAATAAACATCATAATATTATATAAGAAGAGTAGGTACATTAGAGTTAAAAAGTAAAGCTTCAAATTTCTATTTATTTAATGTCAATCTCCTATAAAAAGTAAAGCTTCAAATTTCTATTACTACATCATTTTTTTTTTCAGGTCTATGTATAAAACTAGCAGAAGGTGCCAAATCAGGTGACCCTCTTTGTTTACACCTATTCAAAGAGGCGGGAGCTCTCATGGCCAAAACAATCATCGCTCTCGTACCAAAGATGGATCCGATTCTGTATGAAAGTGAGCCGCTGAAAATCATCTGCGTCGGATCCGTGTGGCTCAGTTGGGACTTCATCAAAACTGGATTTTTATCCGTTTTAGACGACAGCAAAATCTCATTTGACATAGAACTAGTCAGGCTCACCACAACATCTGCGCTCGGAACAATCTATTTAGGGGCCGATTTCATCAATTTCAGTTTTAAGAAGGAATACGAAAAGAACTACCATGTATTTTACACATACGAGGGAAGAAATAAATACAGAAAGACAAGTTTGACAAACGGAAGTGCTCACACACAAACAGTTAATGGAGTTAAAAACACAACGGTATAATGAAATGCTTGCTTAAAATAATTTATTCTAGTTCCACTTTTTGTAAATATTTAGTCATCGTAATCTTATTAAGTTTAATGTTGTTTCGTCCACAGAGTGGAAGTTTATAATGAATATTATTAGAAATAGCAAAAACAAATATAGTTATAGTCATAGGAGTCAAAGGGACAAAAAATGGATTCTCTGGAAAAATTGAAAATCAACACGCATAAAAAACGATGCTAATTTGTAAAATATTCAAATCATTTTGTTCTCTGAACTGTTTAAATAATGTTCACCATCTGTTATTGCTCTAAATACCACCCTCAATTAATCAATTGAATTGAATCAATAAATTATTTCAATTGTCGCTCCCTGTAATGGTCGAAAAAGTTCAGAATCTTGATTTTAAACTCATGTGGAATTATATTTATGTTCGTTTTAATTACATTTCTTATAATATTCATTGTTTTAATATTTATATTTTAATGAAAGAATAGATAATTTTTATAAAGGGACCAGACATTGTAAAATGTTATGTTGAAAGTAAGCACCAACAACTTTTTGTCGATTCCATTTATTTAATTTAATATTGATTCTTCAACATTTGCTAACTCGAATAAACAACATCAACACCTGTAGCATAGTTTTTGCTGTGGCTATTTCTTGGATTGAATAAAAGAAATTTATTAAATTTATTTATTTTTTGACTGATTCTCGCTATTTTGATGTGGATTCACTAGTTGATTCAAATTAATAATCTATCAATGAACTTGCCACTTACACAAGTTGTAATGAAGTGTTACAAAATAAAAGTTTAAATAAATCACATCAAATTATGAAGTCTCTATATATGTAGTCAAAACAGTTTAAGTTCATAATTATAAATTTAATTTAATGATTTATTATCACTAAATGTGAAGTACATAAATGCATATTTGATTACTCTTTGATATTTGGGATTTTATTTTCAGAGTTGGCATCACTGCTTATGTTTATGCAGGAATAAATAGAAGGCCACAGATATCCAAAATAAAAGATTATTCTCTCGGTTTTGTAAACTTGGAAAGTACCTACCCAAATATCTAATTATAGTTATCGGCAAATAATTTGTGAAATCACATGGGGCTATGCAGAATGAAAACTTTTTTTTGAAAGTCTTTTTACTTGATCGTTGTATGTGCATACTGCCCTCCTCCACTACGACAATTCTCAAATTATTTGCTGGAAACTATACATAACATTAAAATGTGATTTTTACATATTTGTACAATAGTAAAATTTAAATATCAACCAAAAAAGATATGGCATGACCAAGTGTACAAAATATTGAATGAAGGGAATGTTAGAAGTCAAAAGATTGAAGATTGTTTGAACAAGAAGCAGATAGGAAACTATAAATATACAATAACTGAAAATATGATATCTGAATATAAAAATATTTCTACATGTTGAAAAATAATCAATAACTTAGTTGTCACCAAATGATTGCAAAACATCTCTACTAACTATATTCGATCCAAGTGTTCCAAGTCACCGGCTAATTCTTGAATAATTATGAATGTAAGAGACTTTGTATGGATGTTGACTTAGCATTGTAAATTAGTCTCTCACTAGAGTACAATAGATCATAAGTGGTCGCAGTGCAGGTACAATACAATGGTACCACTCCTGTATCTTCCTGTTCATCGTTGATGGTCTTTCTTAGATTTCTGACACTATAAAAATTGTGATATCTGTAAGCCTGGCCATCCATAGTATGTATGCATGTATGTATGTAAATGTAAAAATAGCATTTTCTTGTTAAGATGTTATGATATAATTCAATTACTTTTCATTCAATTAGTTTTCTGAAAGTTCATTTTATGGACATATAAAAATGTATTTACTATAATATCACGATTAATCACTTTTTATTACTTATTAGTGTATAAACTATATAGTTAGGTATAAATAAGATACAAATTAATCAAAAAAATTATTTATTTTTATTTTTTGCTACTTTTTTAATAAAATCTACTTAAACAAGACTTAAACGCACAAAAATGTGCAGTATTTTATAATTCAAGGTTCATGCATTGAACATAAAAAATGTGCAATATATCAACTCCATGAAATGTTTTTTAAAGTTTTTTGAGCACAGTAAAGGTGCAATAATTTTTGTAAAAAAAAAATATTTTTTATAAGTGCTTGCTTGCTTGCATAATAAATGTGCAATAAACGAATAATATAGTATATTTTTAAAGTACATTTTTATTCAATGTGGTGGTACATACCTAACTTACCCCAAATTGAGTTTGCTTTACACTTCTACATACTACTATGACAGTCACACTAACCAGAGTGTGTAAACAGAACACATAGTGAAACTAATATATTTTGCAGCACCCTAATGCTAGCCATACACTCAATGATATACCTGACAGGTCTACCTGTGCTGGTAAACCTGTAAATTGTATATTTATGTACAGATTTATAACATACACGTTGCAATTTTCCTGTGTACAGATGATGGAAGTGGGTAAACCTGGCAGGCACTTTTTACTATTACGTAAGTTTGGCAGTTGCTGGCTCTTACTCCTATATGTATATCAAAAAGTATGAAATCCTATTTCAAAAATATTTGTTCATAAAAAAAAAATAGTAATATAAAAAACAGGAATTCAGTCTGAAACATATAATTTAAGTAAGTCCTTAGCACAACAAAAAATGTGCAATGAATTAACAATTAAAATTTTGTGCGCAATGAATTAAAAGATAAAAATTGATTATGTTTTAGTATGAGAATAGGTATAGTTACCGCCAAACTTCTAGAAGTTTCTTGACGTGGAGGGGGGCACAAACACATGAACCAACAACCAACCAAGCAAAAAACCCTAACTTGTCCTGCGCACCCATGTGATTATTCTAGATATTTAATCAATCATATACCATACTTTGTATAAAAATTTTGTGAGGAATTTAAACACGTCAACCATAGAAGGAATAGAAGGAATTTTTTATCAACAACCTGATAATCAACCATTGAAAAAAGACCAACACAATATCCTGGTGACATAAACCAGGATTACCAACTAAATTTAAGATGGGAACTTTTTCATTTTCAATGTGTGTATGTGCCTATTTTCACCACCTACTGGAATAAATACTCATGTACATGTTATAAATAAATTTGGTATGGTAAAATAAAACCAAAGTTTTCAGTTCTACTACTTTAATGACACTGACTAGTTTCGGTCATCCAGTGACCATTTTCAAAGTGTTCTATTCTAGTCAGTGTCATTAAAGTAGTAGAACTGAAAACATTGGTTTTATTTTACCATACAAAATTTATTTATAATTTGCAATGGAGTTCTACCAAGAATTGTCCGTAGAAGAGTTAAATAAAGTTATATACATATATTATAGAAGTTGCAATTTTAATATTGGCATAGTTATTGCAAAACATCTTGAAAAATCACATGGGTACCAATGACATTTTATATATAGACACGTTATATGAGAGCAAAACGCTCTACAAAAATGGTATTGTAGATATATGTGATGGGTACCTATTGTAGGATGTTATGAAAACTGCTGGTGTTGGGTTACATGATGATGTTTATTAAATGTGACTAGCCCGAGAGAATGTTGGATGAGAACTGAATCAGGTTGTGATTGATGGGGGTATATATAGGCTACCTCGTATACCCCCACAGTTGTCCCCCCTGAATAATAGACTTGGGGGTTCACATACTTAAATACTGCACATAGGATAACACAAGAAAAATAATGAAAACAAATGTTCGTATTTTGAGTGCGGTTTTGGTGAGTAGGTATGATGAGATCTAAATCCTGCTCTGGTATCATTATCTTGAAGTAGTGCATAGTTTGATATCTCATATTACATATTGTTGAATAATCACACAGTGCTCCGTAATGTCTGGTGTCAGCGATTGTCATAAAACACCATGATATGCATAAATGACTGTATATATACATAAAATATAAGTGTATGTTTCAGTGCGTGCGTTTGCATGAGTTCATGTGAACGTGAGTATGTGCATGTGTGTATCAATGTATCAATCAATTTTTGAATAAACTTCCAAGTTATAAAATAAAATCTGAAAGATCATATTGGCTACACGGAATGCATATTTGAGTATTTTGCTTGGTTGCTAGTTGCACAAACTGTTTCCCTCACCTCTAAGGTATTTATAGATATTTGCCAATAATTATAATTAAACAATTGAGTATTTTTAATATGCTTTCAAAAGTCATCAAAGTATTTCAGTTCACCCAAGAAGTGCTTATAATTTAATATTTTTACAGTTGTTAATCAAATTATACCCCTCCTCAAAATAATTGGCAAAATAATATGTAAATTATATAATAGATTAAAAGAAATGGTCATAAAAAAGATCATGCTACAGTTCAGAATAATTTACCCGTCCTCTCAAAGGATTAGACTCTGAGGGGGTCCATAAAATCAACCCGATCGATACCTAAATGTTTTGAAAATTTTATTATTCTACTAGTATTTAATTATTATTTATTTAGTCAATTTTTGCATTTTTATAAATATGTTTCCAATAAATTTATAATTATTTTACATATTATTTGTAAATATTGTTTTATTTATATTTTTTATTATTGTGAAATATGTTTATAACCTCGTATAGTACAATCTCACCAATCCAGCACTAACAAACCGGAAAATTTGCATTATTAAAATGTAGAGAAAATGAATAAAAAATATATATACCCCTATATTTTTTACTAAGTATTTGGGAAAAACCAACGTCAAATCCTGATCCTAGAGAGGATCAGACGTCTGCCGACGTTTCACCTATATCACAACAGGCATTTTCAAATGTGCCTTGATGATGTGATTGTTTATTAATAAAAACAGAAAATAACTCATTAAATAATCGAAAGTGCCAGATTAGCAAGATTGTACTGTATATTATTTAATTCTATATAAGGACAATGTGTAATTTAAACCACACTTGCCATTTTATACACTAGTATTAAAATATGTATATACATAAATATATCAATTGATGTAAAATATATACCTTAATTTTGCATTATTATTTAATGAATTTATATTCCCAAGAAAGCTCAGGTTATTATGAAAATATATTATGTATTATAATATTGTGTACCTATTACATATTATGTACATTTTTTATGACTGAAAATAAATATGTATGTATATTTATGACTTTTCAATCTGTTGATGTGGTAAATAGTTAAATCAGCATATACATTAGCAATAGCTGGCGGCTCTCTTTTAAATAACAATAATTATATAATCGAATATTTTTTTAATTGCATATAAAACAAGCCTTACAAGCGTAGGTAAACAAATAAACAAGCATTGGTACAAGCAGGTAAACAAGCCAAAAATTAAATAATATTTCTGGCGCAGTTCAGGGGTGACATCTGTGCGAGACACCGTCACCTCATTTATAAGGACTGTTGTTTTCATTGTTTACAAATAAACCAATTCCTCAATAGATGGCGTTACAAAAAAAGGCTTTTCCGTTGCTTCATAGATGGCAATAGTATAGTCCCTTATTTTTCGGTGAATTGTTACACATTATTCAAATATATAGAACTTTCAAAAATTATATTGATAAGGGAACTCAATAAGAAGGCATAAATGGTGAACGTTGCGCAAGCGCATAAAGTGATCACGTAAACCAGCCGATGATGGGTCGTAAGCCCTGTAGGTGTCTCGAGTTCCTGGTTCTTCTACAATATCCCAACTTCGTCTCTATTGAGATGTTAAAAAGTTTGTCAATAAAAATATAATTATGTAGGTAATTATTAAAAGTGATTATGGGTAAACATAATTATGTCATACAGATTGCAAACCCCTTTTCAAATTTGATGATTTTCTCATGAATATCATCAGTATTGTCTTAACTGTGAATACTCAAATCCATTCCCAATTTCAAATTTTCATTTAGAACTTTCCTACCTGTCACTGGCGTAGATTCAAATTTTCATTTAGAACTTTCCTACCTGTCACTGGTGTAGATTCAAATTTTCATTTAGAACTTTCCTACCTGTCACTGGCGTAGATTCAAATTTTCATTTAGAACTCTCCTACCTGTCACTGGCGTAGATTCAAATTACCAATTTTGATTAAAACATACCTACCCTATAATTCTACATTAAAAAGGTAGGTTCTTAGTGAAAAATTCGAAATTGGGACCAGATTTTCAGTCACGAGTAAGGCAGAAGATCCTAACCAAATTTATGTGACCACCCCTGAAGTAAAAAAAAAAATAATTATTGAAATCCGATGATGTGGTATTTCTATGATATTAGAATCTCCTAAAATAATATCTCTCGTTTTCGAGAAAAACTACATAAGTCAAAAAATCCGATTTTTGAGTTAATAATGCAGAAATGTTGTGTTTATCACTATTACAGTGAATATATTACAGTGAAATAACGACACATGTGCTGTTACTTTAGCACTTATAGAGATATTGTACTGAGAATTGGAGAGGATATAAATATTGATAAACACAACATTTCTGCATTATTAACTCAAAAATCGGATTTTTATCTCGCAAGCGAGCGATATATCAATGTAAAGAGATTCAAATTTTAATTAATACTCTGTCCGGAGTGTGCTGTTGGATGGCAGCGAAAAGTGGGCTATCAGGCAGAGAGAATCCGGTCGTTTGGCTGTCTTCGAAGTGTGGTGCTATCGTTAGGCTAGGATTCTTTAGTCAGACCATATTTCAAACGATGTGGCATTTAGCAGAGTCGGAGAAACGAAACAACTCCCCAGCTACGATCCTAATGGATAGGATAAAGGCAAAAACTATAGAGGTCGGTCTAGAGACAGTTATATGGACCAGATGATCAGTGATGTGCGCTGTAGCAGCTACCGAGGGATAAAGAGGCTGGCTGACAACAGAGATATGTGGTGAGATGGAGAGTGTGCGGTGCAAACCAATCCTAGGATTTGTTACCATGAAGAAGAGAATGTAGTAAAGAATGAACTATACCACGTTAATTTGTTTGTTAAACTACAAATAAGTGTGATGATTTTCTCATAGATCCCATCATCATAATATGGGACCTATAAGAAAATGGCCAAGGTAAAGTATTATTGCTGAACATACTGTCACGTTACGTTATAAATACTGGCTAGGAATAGATAAAATTAAATAATTTATATTTTTTTTTAAAACTGACACACTGAGTTATTTTGCAAACTAGCAACATTTATCATTTGACCGCTTAAATAGGATTGTCATTCCGATAAGGCTTTTTTTAATAAAATTGTTGTGTTAACGAGTCACAGCCATTTATAAGATGGCGGGTGACGTTATTTAATTAAAAATAGTGAAACGGGAAAATGGGAAAGTCTAAAGTCAGATTTCCCATTATTTCCACCCGTTTTATATTTTTTGTCCTGTCCTTCGTCGTTTCAAGTCAATTTGATTAACGTACCACGTTTATTTCGTCCTGTTTCGTTCATGTTTTGTATTGGTACTTGACATCTTGTTTGAACATCTATAATTTATCATGAGACGACTCATATTGATTGAATATCAATTTTTATCGACGAGAATGTGACCATGGGAAGTAAAAATTATGAAAAGTTCTATTAAAGATGACTGTGAAAAGAAAATTATAAATTTGGATTTTAACTGAGGATTTACTTGAGGGATGACATTGAGAGGATTGATTTCATGTTAATCTATCCAAAAAGGAAATATTTAGAAGATTCGACGTGATATTGAAGTTTGGATTGTTCATATGATGATACCATTCACTATGAAGAAACTCTGTACTAATTGATTACCACAATATGGATTTCAGAATATTAAAAACTCATTCACACTTCATTCATCTCTGAAGGGGTGAATTTTGATGTATAAAGTTCACCGTATGAAGAGTGATGATGACATCCTTGACTCATGCTGGATTTCTTTATTTGTTGTATTTGGAATTAATAAATTATAACATTTAGTAGGATTTAGATTGAGACGAGCGTAGGTAGAATGATTTTATTTTTGATTGTCTATCGGTGAATTATCAATTTGTGATAAACTTAATATCAATTCTCATACTTATTATTAGTTCGCTTTATTTAACATTCCAATATAAAGAGAATTCTCTTTTGACAATTTAAATCTTTTGATGTTTTATATTTTCAAGTAATTTACATTCTTAATTTTATTTATATTACTTAAGAGTTAACAGCCTTAATATTTTAATTAGTCTTCATATCTTTTATTTAAATTATAATAGATTCATTCATGGGATTGAAACTAGTAAACTTGTACAATACTTAATATTAAAAATAAATGTTAATTTGTTCTTAAAAACTTTGTCTTTATCTCAAGAATCCTTGCAACAAATCTATTTCTTTAAATTTGATCTTAATTATTAATATAATTTTTTTTTATAAAATTATTTTATTTTCTTATTTGGTCTCATTCAAGTTTATGACGAGATAGAACCACTGAGAGTCATTGTAAGCACTAGTTATGACAGCAGAGACTTTTGCTTTTCTATCACTGAGCTACTGGTGAACGATGACAGTGGAGTTGGATCCTGTAATAGATCAGGCTCTCCAAAACCGCTGCCTCGCAAATGGCGCCCAACGTGGGGCGCGGATTATAAGGAATTGATAATACCATCATTTAAATCAGACGTGGTGGCCGTTTAAAAGTCATTGGGGAAGGGAGGTCCTGTGGGGACGAGTCTTACACCTTGTTAAGCTTGTTTTCCCGTTTTCAAATGTGAGTAGGTCGTGTGAGGATGGGTTCTGTGTTTTGTTAAGCTTGTTTCCCGCTGACGGTGTAGATAGGTTGTGTGTGTGGACAAGTCTTACGTTTTTTCAGGCTTATTTCTCCGTTAGTTTACATTTTTGGGGTCAGGTCTTACGCTTTGTTAAGCTTGTTTTCCAATAGCAAACCCTCTCTCAGTGGTGTGCATATCGCGTATACGTGGAGATTCAATAATCATGTCAAGTCATAAATTTGAAATGTGACCTGGCGCCCATATTAAAATCTTGTTGCTTGGTTCTTGAGGAAAGACGTGTTAATTAGATTGGATTAGGAAGATATAAATTGGTACGATAGGAAGATTCCCAGTCCTTGTCCATTCCTAAACCTTAAAATCTGACAGAGAAGCCAACGAGAGATGTCATACATTGAAGACTACCATGAATTGGCTTACGAGGAAATCTTCAATTGAAAGGACGACGAAAGTATAGTGAAATTTATTCATCTCATCGATTCTACATATGAGCTAAGTATTCATGTTAATTTTTTTCATTGTGATTCCTGAATAATCAAAATTCATAATTTAAATTGTTTTCTTTCAGCATTGAATTTTATTGTTCTCAAAAAGTACAAAAAAAAAATATTTTATTGATAAATTTATAATCAATATAAAAAATGTTACAATTTGATACCTAAAGTACATATTTTTATTTGCAAAATTAATTTGCTTAGCAACAAAAATAATTAATTTTTAGTTACTGTGTGGAAAAAGTATTGTTAAAAAAAAATATTTTATTACTGTGAGGGTGAATAATTTTTTTTCTTGAGGACAGATATAGTTTGATCTTCGCGTTGAATAGTTCACTAATTTATATTTTTCCTGTTTAAAATTTTGAAAGTTAACTTTGAAGTGATTTTAATTTGAAATTTATATTGCTTTGTTGTTTTTCATATAGAAAGCATTATTAAATAAATATTGATAAAAGTCTTTACAGTTTTCTTAGCTGTTTTATTTAATTTAAAATTGTAAATTCAGTTTTAGTTATTTAAAGTATTTTGAGTGTGTGTGATACTGGGAGAAGATAGTTGTTATTAAATGTTTTACATTTATTTTAAAAGAAACTTAATAATTTTTCAGAATGTCATCTTGAATCTCGACGACGAAGTTTATTGATATTTTTATTAGGATGAATAGAGGTTACCGTTTCGAAAACAAATTGAACCATTTTATTATAAAACGAATAAATATATTCTATTGGTGAGTACAATATTTAAAAATTGTCGTTTAATTACATTTAGAGAAAATTATTGCTTTGTATTTTTCAAACATAAACATTTTTCAGTTTTAAATTTGAATCGTAAAGATAATTTATTAAAAATTAAATAGTATTACTATTGAACATTGAAGTTTGTTGTTAGTGTTGATGTAGAATGATTTATTAAGTTATTAAATAAAAGTAGTTTCTTGGTCTGATAAGAAAATTTCATTTGGTGGACATCTATTGTTGAACTTTATAACAAAATTTTTTAGTCGAGACTCAAACCATTTCGCATCGATTTTCTATTGACCTATTTTACAAATAATTCCTGTTTTCACCGCAAGATACCGGGAGGAGTGATTAAACTGTTTTGACATTTCCAAATGTCATGGATTTCAACTTTCATAACTTCGGAAATATTGAATTTTTATGATTTGGAGTTGTAAATTCGTTTTGATTCAAATTGAAATACAACTTTGTTGTGATTTTTAAAGTCAGTGGCTATTGTAAACCATTTTTTTTTTATATATTTTCGTGTTAAAATTCATCAACTGTCGTGATATGTCAGATTCATTTTCAAGTTGAAACATCGTAATCACGAGTGATTTTATAACTTTTAAAGGTTTAATTCCAAGTGAATATTTATTTATACTGTTGTGAAATTGTGTTTTGCATCGATTTGATTTATATTTGGTGTTATTTATTATCAAATATCGTCTTAAATACAACATATAATTTGACGTTTAAAGGTTATGTTTTACGATCTTATATATTTGAGAAGTTTAAAAAATTGATTGATATTGTGCAGTTCTTGTTAGAATATTGAGATTATTTAGTTTTGTTTTGATTGATAAAGAAAATAGTGAATAAAAACTTCATTTTATATCAGTTTTCATATAATAAATTTTTGTATTTCCGAGTGATCATAATATTAGAGGATTAACTTATAGAATTTTACGATTCAATTAATATTATTCAATATGGAAAATATTCTAAATTCAGTTTTGAAATCGGTTGTTGTTTTGAAGAATCATTTGAAATTGCTTAATGTCAAACTTTATATTTTACAAATTCAAGTATTGTCTATACACGATTATGTATCGTCAAATGTAATCATCTTATTACAATGGTATAGAAAGAAAAAAGTTGAAAGAGTTCAAGTTATTTTGTTTGGAATATCCACGGAGTTGCATGGATATTTGATAGGAGAAGAATTAATCACAAATTTAAAATTGTTGATTTTGTATATGAAAAGAATTATCATAATCAAAATTTTTAGTTTTATTTTCAATTAAATTAATAACTTGATGTATGGAAATAAAATCAATAATAACATTTCACCATTGCTTTATTCTTTGATTTAACTAGATTTGAAGGGGATTAGAAATTTTAATATTAATATTTTTTTTTGAAACAATAAATTCGGTCAAGTTAATAAAAATTGATTTTTGTTTTAATTTTCATGTTTTTAATATTGTAATTATGTTTCAGAATCAGTCGTCATGATGGTACAATGATGTAAGTTCTATTTGAATGAGATATGATATGAGACGGCGAGGATGGTTCAGGAAAAATATTTTTTTTTGTTATTTGTTTGTATATATTTTTGTTAGGTAAATTATATGAAGAAGTTAGAAACATTATGTTTCACTATTTTATGTTAGTGGGAGATATTTTGAACTTCTTTATAAACATTTTTAGGAGAAGTCAATTTTTGAAATCTTGATTAATGAAAGAATATAATCAATGAATTTCTTTTGTATATAATTTATTTATTGTTTGTAAAATTCATTTATATGATTAAATGGATTATTCCATGTCATATAATTTAAAAATTTTTTACATAGTTTTTTATTATTAATTTTTAGGGTATAATATTTGATATACCAGTCATTTTATTCAAGGTTGATAGTTGTCAGCGTAGTTTTTTTTTGTATAAATCATATAAGATCATCTAATATAGAGTCAGAAAATTTTAATATTTGATTGATTTTGTTTTAAGATGATTGATTGTTTGTTGTCAGAGTTGAATTAGAGCTTAGATGGGGAGATATTCTCACTCCATATCTTCCTGTTGTTGTAAATTCTGGTCATAATTTGAGTGGTTGTGATTGGAAAGAGCACTTCGATTAGTTCACTTCGATATCTGTCCACAACGAAAAGATCAATTATTATAATCATAATGTGAAGAAAAAACAAAATTAATTATACATTTAATTAGTCAGTTCAATATCTGTCCACAACGAAAAGATCAATTATTATAATCATAATATAAAAAACAAAATTAATTATACACTTGATTATAGTTGGGAGGAATACATGATTGAATCAATTCGAGGGCTGGCAACGATATAAAAAAAATCAATTTTCAATTTTTGCATAATGTAAAATTTTTGAACAATTATTTGTTTTGTTCATAGTCTATCAGCAGTGCGAAAGGTTGGTTAATATTGAGTAAATAAGAAAATAATTGTCGTTCGATGAAATATTTTATTATTTATTATGCAGATATTAGAATATTAAATTCAAACAAAATATAAATGAGAGTTTCACTTTAGAACTTGTTGTAAAGATGATCATATTAATGAAAATTGTAGTATCTTAATGTATAGCCTTGAATATTATGTCTTAACATATCAACATTAGTTAATTATATGGTTATTGATGTTGACTGAAGTTTCTTATGTAAAATCATATTTCATTCAACATGTCAAAACAAAGAAAATCTTTTTAATTTCATATTGGGGTGTATATTGTGGGTCAGAAAGATATTTCAAAATTAATTTGAGTCGTTGTATATTTTTTATGTATAATAATAACTTTTTTTTTATATTTTTATGTTGGTGTTAGATATTATTAATTAAGCTCAACACAATGTGTTATTTAATGAGTTTAAAATATTTAATGTTTGATGTTTATCGTTTCATTTTTTTTACATATTTTTGGATTGGGGTACAGAACATTTTTCTTGTGATGTGCGAATTGGGTAAATAAATTTAAATTTTTTTTTGTGGGATGATGATAGTGTCATTCTAAATTTTTTTAATATTTTCTTTATTTTGCTGTGCTTGCACACAGATAAATTTTTCAACATTATAGCCTCTTCCGCAGATTCTAGCTTACAATGAGAATTAGCACAACATGATAGCTAATCCAAGCTCACAATATGGAGACACGATGAAAATCTAAGAGGGGGTTTCCTTAGTTTTCCATCGATTAAAAAAAATAATGAATACTTCACGGGAGTGTCATTGATGGAATAAAAAAAAAAAAAAAATCAATCGTGATGGACTGAAACATGTTCAACACTAGCTTTGTAAATATTGTATTATATTTGTTGGTTACATCGGTTTATAAACGAATGGGTTATTTAAATGTATGATGAATCTTGACAGCAAAAATGTCAAAATTTTATTTTATTTAAAATGAAAGTTTTCTGTTTCAGGATAGTAGTTAGAATTTTTAAAGTGTTTAATATTTTTTTATGTAACTGTTTCAGATTGAAATTTCATACATTGTCATTTTCCAAAATATCTTATTTTCGTTTAGAATATTGTGTCAGGTCATGATCTCCACAAAGTAAATAAAACATCAACTTTTAATTAATTTTAATATGAAATTTTACATTTAGTTTCCGCAATGTAAAAAAATTAATTAATTAATTTTTTTATATAAGTATGGATGTGTGTCACGTTACGTTATAAATACTGGCTAGGAATTAGATAAAATTAAATAATTTATATTTTTTTTTAAAACTGACACACTGAGTTATTTTGCAAACTAGCAACATTTATCATTTGACCGCTTAAATAGGATTGTCATTCCGATAAGGCTTTTTTTAATAAAATTGTTGTGTTAACGAGTCACAGCCATTTATAAGATGGCGGGTGACGTTATTTAATTAAAAATAGTGAAACGGGAAAATGGGAAAGTCTAAAGTCAGATTTCCCATTATTTCCACCCGTTTTATATTTTTTGTCCTGTCCTTCGTCGTTTCAAGTCAATTTGATTAACGTACCACGTTTATTTCGTCCTGTTTCGTTCATGTTTTGTATTGGTACTTGACATCTTGTTTGAACATCTATAATTTATCATGAGACGACTCATATTGATTGAATATCAATTTTTATCGACGAGAATGTGACCATGGGAAGTAAAAATTATGAAAAGTTCTATTAAAGATGACTGTGAAAAGAAAATTATAAATTTGGATTTTAACTGAGGATTTACTTGAGGGATGACATTGAGAGGATTGATTTCATGTTAATCTATCCAAAAAGGAAATATTTAGAAGATTCGACGTGATATTGAAGTTTGAATTGTTCATATGATGATACCATTCACTATGAAGAAACTCTGTACTAATTGATTACCACAATATGGATTTCAGAATATTAAAAACTCATTCACACTTCATTCATCTCTGAAGGGGTGAATTTTGATGTATAAAGTTCACCGTATGAAGAGTGATGATGACATCCTTGACTCATGCTGGATTTCTTTATTTGTTGTATTTGGAATTAATAAATTATAACATTTAGTAGGATTTAGATTGAGACGAGCGTAGGTAGAATGATTTTATTTTTGATTGTCTATCGGTGAATTATCAATTTGTGATAAACTTAATATCAATTCTCATACTTATTATTAGTTCGCTTTATTTAACATTCCAATATAAAGAGAATTCTCTTTTGACAATTTAAATCTTTTGATGTTTTATATTTTCAAGTAATTTACATTCTTAATTTTATTTATATTGCTTAAGAGTTAACAGCCTTAATATTTTAATTAGTCTTCATATCTTTTATTTAAATTATAATAGATTCATTCATGGGATTGAAACTAGTAAACTTGTACAATACTTAATATTAAAAATAAATGTTAATTTGTTCTTAAAAACTTTGTCTTTATCTCAAGAATCCTTGCAACAAATCTATTTCTTTAAATTTGATCTTAATTATTAATATAATTTTTTTTTATAAAATTATTTTATTTTCTTATTTGGTCTCATTCAAGTTTATGACGAGATAGAACCACTGAGAGTCATTGTAAGCACTAGTTATGACAGCAGAGACTTTTGCTTTTCTATCACTGAGCTACTGGTGAACGATGACAGTGGAGTTGGATCCTGTAATAGATCAGGCTCTCCAAAACCGCTGCCTCGCAATACATGAAAAAAAATTTGTTCCGATAACCTTTTCCTCGTTGGAAGCTGGTGAGTAATAGATGTCTACTGTTTGATACACTTCAACACCATTTAACCGATCACCAGAAAAGTTGGCACTTGTAAGTATTTTTTCATTGAGGTTTTTATGCTATACACTTTGTTGCAACTCGCCACTAGATGGCACTGCAACACATCAAAGTTTTCCCTTGTCAGAGGAGAGTTTTATTAATTAATTTTAAAATTGCTTCTCTGCACTGGAAACTCTGGCCAGTTGGAAGAAATTGTCATTTGGCAATAAAATCGTCAATTATGCAGGATGTACGGAAGTATTAAAATAAATAAATTTCTACTTAAAAATCATTATTTAATCTTGACTTATAACAACAATACATAATAGTAAATTACACAATAAAATACACAAAAAATGTAACTTAAACATTATCACTAGATAATAATAAAATAAAGTATTTACAAAGGTTAGTAAATATATTTATCTACAATATTGTCTGCCCATCATATCTTAAAGGCATTAAATCCTTACTGTCCTATCAATACAATAAATATACATGCTTTTTGAACTTAAATGCCGATTCGAAAGGAATCAAAATAGGTCTGTAATAAATGTGATATATGCGATTATATCACTGACATATGCTAATGAAACTTGGATGTGGCAAAATATGTATGAAAGTAGAATAAATTCTATAGAAATGAGATCACTAAGAAGAGTTTGTAAAATAACAACATAATATCGCGCATCGGCAACGAGAGTGTCACAACTCATAAAAATACGAAATTGACTTATGTATGCCATAAGATCGGCTTTCTTGAACTTTATCCTAAAAAAAACGTCATAATTATAGTGCAGTTCCTTGCCGAGATATGGCGCAAAATACTACTATTTATGGAGCCAGTTGTTTAACTGCGGCAACTAGGTATAGTGTCATATCAACGTTAGTACAGAGTGGATGTGCATTTGGTGTGTGTAGTAGTGTCTGGTTATAACCTGTGTAATAACCCTGTTGCGGTAAGTAACATTCGTGTGTTTAATTTTATTTCGGCAAAAATAGAGACTCAATATGTGATATGATGATATTTTTGAGTAATTCTTGTGAAATATAAAGATAGTGAATAAAACAGTCACAACAATATAATAATTAAACATAAACGGTCTTACTTACTATTTGCAATTTGTGTTTAAGCCGATACTTACCCAGATTTTTGTATGGCCAAAACTGACTTAGCATGGATTAAACCCGTATTTTAAATAGTAAGTAAGGCCCAAAGTGTTTTATTTCATGTAAACATCATTCATTTTGTCTAAAAAAAGACACATCAGGAGAACTTTTTTTAAAAAATTAAAAAATATACAAATGATCAAAAGATTTTTATGTCTGTGAAAATATTATAATAGTACATTGATTAATCTAATTACATATAGCATTACATTTCCAATATGTTATCTCAGTATATATTAAATGAGATTTTCTAATAGAAGAAATATTAAAATGCGATTTTCCAAAAACTACATTTTTTGTGTTGTGACACTCACGTTGCCGATGCACAATATGATGGAATAAAAAATGAAGACAAGACAGTGCAAGATAAAGAAGGATATTATAATTATGAAAGTGAATGCCTTGAGATGATTTGGACATATTGAAAGAACGAACTAAAAAATAAGAGTGTAATAAATTAAATGAAGAGCAGGGGTCACCCTAGAAAGGGATGGCATGACCATGTCAACATTTTGAAAGAAGGAAACATAAGCTTGAATAATCGAGGAGCATGTATGAGAAAAAAGCATGAATTCGATTTATCAAAACACTTCATACTAATCAAATAGAGATAAACAATAGGAGATTCATTTAAAAGAATAATCCAAAAATATATTTTGAATGTAAGAATAATTTATAATTGATTCATAATTCAAAGGAACAAAATGGAAAGAAAATCTTCTACTCATTATTAATGATATGAAACACATTTTTATAACATCAATTACATTATACATTAGTTTAATGAGTAATGATTATGGCCCGGTATTACAGTCGGCCCTCAACTCATTGAGTTTGTTAAACTCAAGATTAATGTTAAGGGGAGATTGAATCCATTTCCGTATTACAGTGCAATATGACATGTTAGTTACTAAATCTTCAATTATAGACATATTTTACTTTTTCTGTGGTTATTATCTGTCAAACTTTAAATAACCTCAAATAATACCAACTACAAAACGGGACGCTACGACTTGAAATACATACTATTGTTTTATCATCCAACATGGTAAATTTAATTTTTTTCACCAAAATAATGCTTTTAAATGCCCATGTTCGTTTCAATATGGCTGTCAGTTTGTTTAGTTGTGTGGTGCCACCGTCGATACAACTTACGCCTCTAGTGATAGAACACTGAAACTACCCTCGTTGCCTAACGCCTCTAGTGATAGAAAACTGAAACAACACGCGTTGCCTAGCAGATGACAGTTGACTCACCGTTAAGTACTTAATCCGCCAGAAACGTTGAGTTAAATATTTGTCGTTTTAGTGACGTATTTGAGGGAAGATTAGGCCTAAACGGACACTGTAATATGCTATATTTTTGTAAAACATGAGTTTAGCTCTTAAACTGAGACTATAATACCGGGCCTATATGATACATAATATTGAACCAGCCTGTTTAGTATTTTTTTTAAACCAAATTTATTTAAAAAAATATGAATAAATTTTGTCAGAATAAAAAAAAATTAAACATTATGTACATTGGAGAAATGAAAAAATAATGTGTAGAAATGTATTAGAACAACAATCATTTTTTAAAAGATATAGGAACGCTTTTGTATTGTGGAAAAAAAAACATGACCTACTTCTTTATGTGGCCAAAAAAATTTAAGGAAGTTAATTTTTATTTCACAAATGAAATCTCTTCGCTCCAACATTCATGTCTAAATTAATTTTTGATTTGACCATAGATAACACATTTTGACTCGTGTCTATGCAAGTATCAAAAAAATACATATCAACATTATAAAATATAGTGATATAGGTACAACATAATTCAACAATGTACTCATTTATATACAAGTTATTGAGATTATGAAATATCAAAAAATATTTGATATAAAATACAGAAATATATAATTAACAATTTAAAAACAACAGATCAATGACATCTAGTTCGGTCCCTAACAAAAGAAACTGGTTTCACATATATTTTAATTATATAACACTTTCTTGCACCCTGCGCAAGTTGTAAATAAATTGCCAGAGGGCATCTAAGTTCTTTGATTGTGCAACCAGAGAAATATTCTCGTTCAGGGGGCAAGTCTGGTTCGACCGGCGAAATCAAAACCCTAGTGATTATCCATATCATGGATATAATTATCATATGGAGTTCTATGACATCTAAAGATATTATAGAACTCCATATAATAATTATATCCATGATATGGGTAATCGTGAGGGTTTTGATTTCGCCGATTGAAGCATACTTGCCCCCCAGGAGAGACTCACTCGCCAGAGGAAAGCATACCAGAAGGCTAGGGCTGGAGGCATACAATTACTGCAGAGCATGCCAAGACGAAGAGGAAGAGGAGACTGTAGTCCACTTCCTGTCACTGTCCTGCTCTCTCTAGAAATAGGAGAAGCTCCTTGGGAAGTTTCTTCTATAATGATCTAATGGACATAGCGTCAGCCGATATTGGAGACGTTATAACACTCATTATCCACTCAGAGTAGATAAGTATGGGGGAGGACAGCCCCATTGTGGTATCACAAAGGGCCAATTGGCCTAAGTGTGTTCTCCTCAAGAACTGCCACCCGCAAAAAAGAAATTGAAAGATTTATTATTACAAAAATGTGTCCAAACAAGCTTAATTCATAACCATCTATTTACACCTTGATGGGAAACAAATTAACACAAGAAGTTTTCATCTCAAATATAAAACAGTAAAAAAGATTCAAAAAATTTATTTCAATGGTCACTTATAAGCAAAATTAAAAATGTATAAAAAATAAATAGATAATTTTTTTACACAATCGCATGTTTTCTATCTAAATATAAGAGCAAATGAAAATATATAATTCAATTATAGAAGTTTAACTTTGGCATACATTTTTTTTTTTCAAAGAGAACAAAAAATATAACAAGAATATACAACCCTTAAACTAAGCAAATGCTTGTGCTATGAGTGAACGGAAAAGGTGGAGGCATATTTCGAACCCGCATCCACTGGATTACTAACCCAGCACACTGCCACCGACCCATCTACATAATATATACATGAAAAAAAACTCCTAATGAATTATCTATAATGACAAATGCAACAAATTCAAGATTGAAGTCCAGAATATTAACCGCTAGACGTCCAACTCGCTTGTATTAACATCTAAATAAAGTATGAAAATGAAGTCATGGAAACACTAACTTCTCAAACAATACTGATAAATTATTTACGTTACTCGACATATTATGTTGAAAACAAACTGGCAATGATAATAAATGTATATTATTATACTGGCAAAAATCAAATAATATAATTAATGATCCAATAAATATTCATTATTTACCTCCATTAAGCACATTCAAGTCTGTTCATCCATAATTACTGTGGTATATCGTCGCTTAAGGTCTAACACCGCGTAAGTCAATATCAGCAACTTTACAATAGAGCAAAAAACTTCAAAAGAAAGTATATTTAAATGACATGTAATAAGAATTTTTAATAGTTTTTTTGTTCTACTGTAAAATTGCCGATATTGACTTACGCGGTGTTAGACCTTAAGCAACAATATGGTATTTTATACCTATACCTAGTTATTTTTATTATTACAGGTAAAATCTCATAATAACGAAGTTCACGGGACCATAGAAAATGTTTTGCTATACTGAAATTCCCTATAATGAATGCTAGTTTATTTATTTGGTTTTTGTCCATTAAAAAGAATATTTTAGAAACATATACTACCAACATAATATCTAATAGATATGGTACTGCACCGCCTAGTGTCAAAACAGATTCTTCATTCATTCATTCATTCATACCATCACGGCATATCCCACAATGTGGGGTAACCAGCGAAAGGTGTCCGGGTGTGCATTGCCTTATAAAAGGGAGAACAACACATCTATGTATACCCACACACCAGTCTCGTTTCACCAAAAAAGGCACTACATTCAGAATGCGTGGTGAACCTCATTGCTGAACTATGTGAGATGTTATTGTTGCCTGTTGTATTTTCGATTACCCGGCTCTTACGGGACACTCGAAAACAATGATTTAAAAGAATGGAAGCACTATTCTAAGCCGGTGCCTCACAGCTTCAAAACAGATTCTAGAAAAAATAAAACGTTATTCCGAGATCGGCTTCGCTACAGTGAATTTTGGTTCAGTACATTTTGTATGAAGGTTTATCGGGGTCAAATTACGTGATATATTGAACTTTCCCTGCGAAACGACTATATGCATAACACCTGAGTAGGAAGTTTGGGAGAATTCCGGTAGAGTGACGATTGGTGAGAGTTTTGAAGGAAGTCGTAGTTTCCCATGTTTATGGTGCAGATCTGCTCTCACGTGATATTGAGTTTATTATATTTAGATCTTAAAATATCATTTGTACAATAAAGTGTATATAATTTACATACTCGTGTATTTATTATATGAAGCTCAAGTAGGTTAGAGTTTACATATACGTTATTCAGAAAATTTTGTTACTTCAGTATTCAGAGATTTAACCTGTATATGTAATAATAATATGCCTAGTTAAGATCCCCGAAGACAGTTAGACTGTCTTTGTAAACCGAATGATTTTGCGACAGCAATTAGCACTGTGTCGTATTCCGTTGTAAAGTCACACATTATGTCTTATTCTGATTCGTTTCGGAGTACGAAAACATCTGTAACCAATGGGCGACCGTGGATAAAAGGATTTTATCTGCGTGGTGTAACATAATGAGTCCCGTATAAATGCAGTCAACTTTTTGACATTTCTCATATACTAAAATTCAGGTGGATAAATTTAGACGAATCAGAATAGGACATACTATTTACCTTGCACACCAAATTGTTCATTGTACTGTACATAGTATTAAATATGCGCGCTATATAATAAATGTCTTATTCTAAAAAATCACTAAAATTTTAATGAGGTCCCTTAAATGATATAGGTATCGGCAAATATCTTGACATCTTTTGTCGGAGAAGGAGGTCGTTTGCGCATCTACCAACAAAATCCAAATTCGAGATTTGCGCAGCCCACGTATTTTAAAAACAATAAACACTTCCTTGCACCCTGCGCAAGTAGTGAGTTTATTGCCATATGACAATTTCTACCAACTAACCAGTGTTTCCGGCCCAGAGAAGCAAGAATTGCGTGAGAAATGAATTTAAATAAATTTCTCCTCTACTGGGGATCTAACCCAGGACGCCCCCACAGAAGCCAAACGGCTTACCAACTGTGCCGCGGTGGTTGGCAGTTGATGTTTATGTTCGATAACCCTACATATCCAATACATATTTACTTTATAACAGTATTTATTTTATCTTTGCTTCTACTCTTCTCTATTACCATTGTTTTTGGGTGTCCCGCAAGAGCCGGGTAATAGAAAATAAAATGGGCAAAAAAAAATCCTCAAAAACAAAAAAAACTGTTGGTTTTCTAATAAATAAATAAACATCTCACATAGTCCCCTCTGACTGCCGCCTACCTGGAAGACCGCCCAATAGATGGAAGGATAGTTGGACAACAGACAGGTGAAGAACAGACCAACTAGGTCAACTAAACGAAGAAGAAGACATAGTTCAGCAATGAGGTTCACTACCCATTCTGAATGTTGATGAGACTGGTGTATGGGAATAGACGCATGCGTTGTGCTTCCTTTTATAAAGTAATGCACACTCGCACATCTGTCGCTAATTACGCCATGGTGGTATGAATGAATTAGTTATTTTTAACTTGTTATTATAAATATCTGCAAGAAAATTTTCGGAGAGGGATGATTTGTAGATTCAACTCAAATTTGCAAAAGTTATTTGCCTTCTATTTTTGTTGATATATTTCTTTAATATATATGAAGTGAATTTATGCTGATATCAGTTGAAAATCCCTACTAGGCGAAACAACTGTCCCGTAAAATAGAATTAATTTTCTTAAACATTTAATCGTGTTTGATTTTTACCAGTATAACAATGGAGTTTTATATAATCTAAATGCTGCCACAATCACTAAAATCAAAAGTAAACTTATTTTAAAATCAAAGCACACATCTATCCGTCATTTAAATAAAATACATTAAAAATAATAAACAAATTTGGAATGGCAAAACAAAACCAAAGTTTTCAGTTCTACTAATTTAATGACACTGACCAGCCTCGGTCATCCAGTGACCATTTTTAAAGTGTGTACACTTTGAAAATGGTCACTGGATGACCGAAACTAGTCAGTGTCATTAAATTAGTAGAACTGAAAACTTTGGTTTTATTTTACCATTCCAAATTTATTTATTATTTGAAATGGAGTTCTACCAAAAATTGTCCGTAGAAAAGTAAAAAAAAAAATACATTAACCTTTTTAAGACGAGCGTCATGTATAGATGCCCACCGGCCGCGTGCCAAACGCCAAGCATCATCTATACATGCCCTCATGGCTATACACAATTATGAACCTTCATATCTCGGTAAATTCATACTTGATTGAGTCAAAAATTGGATGAATATTACTCCCATATATTTGACTTCAAGACATCAGTGAATCAACAAAACAATTTTTAAATTATTTAAAAAATTTGAAAATCTTAACATTGTAATTCATCGATCATCACCGGCCAAATTTACACTCTCCCGTGCTTTGTAAGGATCTAATACACATGCACGTAGAAAAGAGGAATACTGCGCCAGTTCATTTTGTTGTTTCGCGTTGAACATTCTGCTTAGAATTCGATCCTTACCAATACACAATCGGCGCATATTCCTTATCTACATCAAATGCTGGAAGGATCACTGTACTTTTTTATATGGAGATGACTACAATAACATAATTCATCATTTATCTTATATTTATGTTATGAAGTGTTCACTTTCATTGAGTATATGTGATCTTTTGTTTATCTTTGATCTTTTTATGATATATTTATTATATTCAATTAAAACGAGATTAAAAAAAATCTATGTGGGACGCGAAATACTGTCCGTCCGTAGGTAATGCAAGTACTTGTACCTAACCGTCTTATTTGGGTTAAAAATTAATAGACTACAAACTAACTAACAATGAAATTGGAGAATAAGTAATTTTACTGTAAAAATGTTATATTGTAAAAAAGCCTACCAAAAAAGCTGGCATGCTGACATGGATAAATCTTAATAATAGATCCTGTATGAACATAAATAAATGATTGTTGAGCTATTGATTATTTGATGAAATTCCATTATAAATAAAAAAAGAAGCATTTAAGCAAGCAAAGAAGGCTATGTCACATCCGTTGAAGATATTATCAAGACCATAGTCACGGTACTACTATTGAAACTGAATTAAATATTTAAAATCATTACACAAATTGTTTTTTGATCCTCTTAATTAATAAAATACGATGGTACCTCGATATAAAACAAAATTTTGACTTGGTCGGTGAACAAATTCACAAACATACATATTGATAAGTTCAATATCTGCGATGAAAAAACACTTCCCAGACAAACCAATGAAGGATATTGTATAAACTTAATACACTGACCACTTTTATATGCACTAATGCTTTGAATTTTTATATTAACAATCATTTAAGGGGGCATATAAACCTAAAATAAATAACAAGTATTTTCAACATTTCTATAGAGAAAGTTCATCAAACAATTATAAATTCAGGACAAATTCCCGTAAAAGAATATTTAAAAATATCCTGTTTCACAGCATTCTTTAAAATTTACCCCATAATTATACGTCGCAGAGAAATAAATCTTTTGTACGCTTAAAGAGTGAATGTTAGTGATATTTTTTTCGTTTTAAGGTTTGTTCTTAAAATGCAAAAATTCTACAAATTTGGGTTTGTTGATAATGTTAGGCCTACTGTCCACGGATGCATCATTTATAGGATGCATGCATCCTACAAATGATGATAGGCGTATTTTGCATATTTGTTATGTCCATGCAGCGTCATGCAATCGTCAACCACGCTACAAAACGTCTCAGTTTTCATTCAACTAGCATCGAGAAAGCACCGCCGAGGCCGCTATTTTATAATATAAACAACAAGTGTACCTCTTGTGAGTCGGTCGAGAAGTGACACGCTGCTGCACGCACCGCATGACGAATGCATGACGTGCGGCTGACGCGATATTGTCGTTCCGTGTACACAGTTTTGATTGTTTCTATGCAAGATGAAAGCGTGCGCATGACGTGTGGTTTACGTGGACAGTAGGCCTAAGTCATGTATAAACCATTTTAAATGCATGTGATAGTTACCCTTACTAATACGTAACTTCATAGTGCATTAGGCAGTTTTAATACATCATGTTTTCAGTCACTAGATTTAGCGTTATATGCCCTCTTGAATTATTTTCATAATTAACATGCATCCCTAAGCGAATAATGCAGTTTCAGAGTTTAAAAATAATCAATTTTATTTACATTGATTTCAACGGATAAAATTGTTACAGTTCATGAACAATTCACCTTGCAACTGGGATTTAGAATCAAATAGTTTACGAACTGAGTTTTCACTGTACAAGACGTATGTTATTTAAAGCATCACAGATACAATCTAAACAATTTCAACTGTTTCTTGTCAGTCTTTGACCTACAAAAATTATATTTTAATATGTACATTGTTACAACAAAAAAATACAGTTTGCATCGAGTCAAACATCACCATGAGTCCCTCGTGGGCCACATACCTCACTTTTTGGCATGATATCGCAACACAAAATTTTAGAATCGAGTCACAATTGTTCAAATCTCGTCGACTAATAAAATTGAATTGTTTTTTGAACCTCTCTTACCGCACTTGACACCTTTAACATCACCGTTTTTCATCGCGTTGTCTATTAAATTTGATGACAATTTTTCACAGTCTATTCCGTTTTCTTTGACGTGATGACCGTTGACGGCTGAATCGGAAATAACGTCTCGGACGGTGTTGCTTTTGTTAAGCTTGGAATTGTTTGAACTCTTTGATCTATTTATCTTGTCAATGCTTTTGTCTGCAGACAATTTATTTCTAGCACTGTCCGTACTAGTCCTCTTTCGCGTTCTCTTTAACTTCAATACGTCATCGTTGTTCCTATTGCTAATTATAAAACTGGCAAATTCCTTTTCAAAACCTTTACATGAACTGTTTATCTTTTCACTGTAGACACTATCTTTCGCGTCGTCAGGTTTTTTAACGCGATTCAAATTGTTCGGGTCCACGATTATTTTGTCCTCGACGATGATGATTTTGCGGTCTTTGTTTTTCTTCTTGGAGCTGTCCAGAGGGCTCGTCGTACCCTCCAATTTAACTTGGGATTCGATCGCGCTGTAGACTTGGGATATTCCATCGTTGATGTTAAATAATCCCGTCAGTTGAGATTCTTCTGAATCAGAAGGTTTGGTGATTTTTTCAAGTTCGCTGGTACCTCTGACGATTTCCATCAAATCTTTTTCCAGTTCATCGATTGGTTCGACGACCGTTTGATGCGATGATTTTCTTCGTCCGCTGCTCGTAGTTGAAGTTCTATCTTTAGGCTTGGTGTTGACAGGAGAACTCGACGGAGTGTTTTCTAATTTCTTTTTGGAACTCCTACGTTTCAAGTTGACCTTTTTGGGATTCTTAGGCACAACCTCATCCTGAAAAGACATTTTTGAATACAGAATACTTTGAAAAAAGTTATGTTTAAGTATTTTAAGTGTGATTATTATGATACAGGACTTGTCAACTGGGAGAGAACTCAATAATATTGTAAGCATTGTGAACATTGCATAAATTGATAAAAATTAGAAAACAATATGTTTTGTTTTTTCTTTTCCTAGAAAAAAGTCCCTAAAGATAATCAAATGTTTGTGCTATAAAAAAAAAATATTGAGGTAGAATTTAAAACCTAATTTAAGATTTGATATATCTATTATGATGGGTCGATGGCAGAGCGGTTAGCGCGCTGGGCTAGTAATTCAGAGGTCGTGAGTTCAAATCCTGCCTCGACCGATTTCAGCACAAGCATTTATGGTTAGTTTAGGGAATGTAGGAAGATGAATATGTATGTACTTGTTTAAAAAAAAATTATATGGATTAAAAAATTTGGGGGATTTTTTAAGGTGCGGCTACACCAACTATAAAACAATTCTCTAAAAAATTGTCCCAATCAACCGAGAGTAACCCATGCCACATGTTTTCATAATAACAGTAGTTCGTCGCGTTATGCTACCTCGGGCGAACCACGCAGTGTGGTTCGATGTGCTAACTTGTATAGACATACACTGTACAATAATTTTTTCGGCAAATTTATGTATTTTTAACTACCCTTATTTCCAAAATTTACGAAATATGGAAAAACACCAAAACATTCCAATTAGATCATTTAATTTTCAATAAAAATTAACTCTTATCAGTTGCTATAATAGTCATAGGATTCCTCGTATCATGAATTCCGCCATACAATTTGAATCAAACGAGGTTGTCGCTAAATTCAATTTTTACAAAAATTATTACAATCATTGTTTTTTTTATATAAATCTTAAATGTCGTACCTGTTTGGGCTTTGCTCCAATGAAACCAGCACATCACTTTGTCCCACACATACATCTCTTCTTGTCATCACCAGCGCAGACTAGATTGTAATTGAACGTCACTTAAATGTCGTACCTGTTTGGGCTTTGCTCCAATGAAACCAGCACATCGCTTTGTCCCACACATACATGTCTTCTTGTCATCACCAGCGCAGACTAGATTGTAATTGAACGTCACTTAAATGTCGTACCTGTTTGGGCTTTGCTCCAATGAAACCAGCACATCGCTTTGTCCCACACATACATCTCTTCTTGTCATCACCAGCGCAGACTAGATTGTAATTGAACGTCACTTAAATGTCGTACCTGTTTGGGCTTTGCTCCAATGAAACCAGCACATCGCTTTGTCCCACACATACATCTCTTCTTGTCATCACCAGCGCAGACTAGATTGTAATTGAACGTCACTTCAGAACCCTTTAAGAATAATGGAAAAAAGTTAGTTATGTATCTATGTTGAGAAGACATTTTATTTATATGTACTTGGATAAAACTTAATAAAAATAAATAGTATGAGAATTATTCAATATTTTTTATTTATAAAATACATTCCTGTCACGTTCCCTCACAGGATAGGCAGAGAACCAAATGCCAAATTTATCTATCACTATCTTGACAAACATGAAGGGAATTTAAAAAAATATGCAAAGAATTATCCATCACTTCAGTTTTTCTTAAATACTTGCATAAATTGAGTTGAAATAGCATCTTCATTTTTTAAGTTATCCCATTATCTCCTCAATTGTACATCAAAGAAGAGCTAAGAATTTCAGTAGCATTTTAATATTTACAAAAATGGTTAGTTTAGCAGATCATTAAATTATATTTTATTACAACTAGAAGGACTCTCTGTCCTGCCACAAGCCGTCTTCTATGCCCACTGTATTTTATACAAATCACATTTCATAATTTTAACCTATTTTTTTTTCATACATTTGAGAATGGTATGTTCTTCGCATGCGTAATACAGTTGTCAATAGATATGTTCACACCACTATCTATCTATTTATTTTACTTCATGTATAATGGCGGGATTATAGCCTAAAGGCAATTTCTTCCAACCAACCAAAGCAACGTGAGGCCATAAATAGTGTAGTTGTGGGTGCATTAAATTTATAACAAAATACATACAGAAGGATTATTAAATGAAACATTATTTAATGTTAAATCACAGCAACAAAGAAATGAGGGAGATAGATGGGGAGAAGTGTTGGAACAAGGACGATAGTAGTGTTAACTACATATTTGAATATTGGCGCCACTCAGATTAGTTACCCAGTTGACCGCCAGAGCGATTGTGGCGCCTTGCCTCAACCAATCACACGCGCAAACTTGCGCATGCACGTTCCCCAAGCAGGATGGTAGCATTACCAACTCAATGGTTTGCTACGGCCCACTTTTCCAGCACTGTTTGAATTGTAGAGATCTCTTTCGCGTGATATAGACATCTGTATTCCATGTTAATTAAATAACATTATTATAATTGCTAACAGTAGTATGATAAAGTGATTTTTATTTTTTATATATATTTGTTGCTTTTTCTTGTATATAAACTCATATGAATCTAAAATTAGAACACAAAACGATCAAGATAAACTTGTTTTCACTGAAATGGGACATATGATAGCTTGAAGATGACAATAGATTGTCGATTAACTCGCATAATCGTCCAAAAATTGCCAATCTAATTTTGACAGTTCGGAATCAACGGTCTAGTTGATTTTGTACATGAAATAACGCCAAACTCCGATTAACCATAGACATGCCAAAAACCATAGAGAAAATCGACGATCAAGCATTTAATCGTATATGGAAATAGTGGGCATTAGTCTTTTTTTTTAAAAGATGAATTGTTAGCTTACACAACTTAAAAATGAATTATGACCCTTTTTTCCTATAAAAAATCCTTCAAAGTGTGTAGGGAAGATAAATTTTATGGTTGTATGTATTTTTGGAAAGACATTAAAAAAAAATTTTTCTTGAAAAATTTAAATATTTTTTTATATCTCAATAACAAATCTATCGGGTCCAAAACTATCCTGTCTTTCAATCCGGAACCAACCAGATACATTTACAAAATTTCATTGAAATCAGTTGTGCGGTTTCGGAGATTAGCGTGTACAAACATCGTGACACGAGATTTTTATATATTAAGATAAAATATATCCAATACAAGAAATAAATAATTAGATAATTTTTAGATCTCAATAACAAATCTATCGGGTCCAAAACTACCCTGTCTTTCAATCAGTTGGGCGGTTTCAGAGATTAACGTGTATAATTTTTATATATTAAGATAAAATATATCCAATACAAGAAATAATTAATTTTTAGATCTCAATAACAAATCTATCGGGTCCAAAACTACCCTGTCTTTCAATCAGTTGGGCGGTTTCAGAGATTAACGTGTACAATTTTTATATATTAAGATAAAATATATCCAATACAAGAAATAATTAATTTTTAGATCTCAATAACAAATCTATCGGGTCCAAAACTACCCTGTCTTTCAATCAGTTGGGCGGTTTCAGAGATTAACGTGTACAATTTTTATATATTAAGATAAAATATATCCAATACAAGAAATAATTAATTTTTAGATCTCAATAACAAATCTATCGGGTCCAAAACTACCCTGTCTTTCAATCAGTTGGGCGGTTTCAGAGATTAACGTGTACAATTTTTATATATTAAGATAAAATATATCCAATACAAGAAATAAATAATTAGATAATTTTGGCAAAATAAAATTTAAATAGAAAAAAGATTATATATATATAAATACGTACAGCGGGTATATCTTGCAAAGCAAAAAGACCAACTCTAATGTCGCCGTTGACTGTCCATTTTTGAGTTTCACAGTTTGGCTCGCAGGAATGATTCATAAACCTGAAATAAAACATATTCACTTTAACATTTTAAACGATTAACATTAGAAGAAAAAATCAATTACAGTAGGTACAGTCTTACTAATCGAAGCAAGTGTCGGACAAAAGATCCAGAGGGAGACCAAAGCGCAGATGGAAAAGAGTGGTGAGGTAGGATATGCTAAGCAATGGAGTCACCCCAAAGGATGCGCAGAACAGTACAGAGGACAGTGTTCAGTTTGACAGTAAAAAGCTTATTTAATACAATTAATCTGTGCCACAGAAGTTGGTGTATTCGTTTGTAATATTTTGATACTATAAAATTTTGAGATGTGATGATTCTTTTACCTGGCGACATTTCCCTTTGGTCCAGCATCGATCATTCTGTCCTTGTCCAATGTGAGGAAGTAATAATTCTCATCTCTTATCTCCTGACGCCTCGCCATTCTTCTTTGAAATTCTACTTCGTCTATCACTTCACCAACATATTCTATAACAAAATCACCTGCAAAGAAAAAAAAACATTATTGAAAACTGTAAAATATTAGGATATTTAATTGAGTACAGTGGAACCTCTCATAACGAGCATATTTCGTTCCAGAATCTTGCTCGTTATGTGAAACACTCGTTAAGCGAAACTAATTTTCCCATATAAATCAATGTAAAACACGATAATGCGTTCCATGCAAAATATTTTTATTTTTGATGTTTATTCAAATAAAATGACATACAAAAAAATGATAAAAACACTTTTAAAAATTGAAATTAGTCAATCGAAACAGTACATACAGCCTTATCTTTGAGAAAGTGCATAGTGTAGTTCACATATAGTAAGCCCGTCTTATAAATTATCTTAAAGTTAAAACTACGACAAATTTTTTACTATAAAAGCATGCTTCGTCATTGTGGTATGTATTGTGCCCTACACATCTATCATCTACTATAAATACAATAATTTCCATTAGTTGTGTCGTAGCGGCTGGCGGTCTGGCTACTTCTATTCCCGTTTTTAAAACCCTTTATACAGTCAATTTGCTCCAACAGTAGTAATATTGAAAACGAGTGGTTCGTGACCACGTAACTCTCCAATACTTAACACATTTTTTCTTAAAAGAAGTTCATAGATAAAAAACACATTACTTTAAATAATACAAAATGGAAGGATAACAACATGATGTTATATAAGTAATATAAAGTTACCCTTTTTGATATCAGCAAGAGCTTTAAGTCCCCAACCTCTGTGCATGGTCCTACTGGGAGCCAATGGAGGATAAAGACGTTTCTCAAAAGCCTGATTACCGCATCTGTCTCCAGCTGCACATACACTCGGTGAACACTCTGTTAGTAGCATCCTGAGAAACATACAATAATCATTAGAGCCTAAAATATATAAATACCCATTTGTTGTATACTATTAGTATTACCAGGCTAAAAGAATATAATATGCTTGTTTATTATTAAGCTTGACAGCCCTAGGTGGGCCTTAGCTGAATCCAGGAGTCTCATCCATTTAAAATGACAGCTGATGAAGAAGCAGTCGTTTTGGAACCAGTGGAATGGAACAACTCATTCGTAATTTAAACAAACTTAATAATGATAAATAATCTATTTAGGTACTGTAATTAAATAATTAAAATTAATGTTGATTTAATGATCTAGATAAAGAGAATTATGTAAATCAATTATAACAGTGTTTAAGAGTATTGAGTACAATACTTAATATAGTAAAAAACTAGTGAGTATAGTTATCGAAAAATATCTTGAAATTTGTCAATCCGGGAGGGGACTGGTTTGCGCGTACACATGATCAAACAAACCGAGCCCAAATTTGTCTTTTGCGCATACATATGATCAAACAAACTAAACTCAAATTTATCTTTTGCGCGTACACATGATCAAACAAACTGAGCCCAAGTTTGTCTTTTGCGCATACATATGATCAAACAAACTAAACTCAAATTTATCTTTTGCGCATACACATGATCAAACAAACTGAGCCCAAATTTGTCTTTTTACGCATACACATGATCACAACAAATTAGGCCCAAATTTGTCTTTTGCACATATACGTGATCACACAAATTAGGCCCAAATTTTTCCGACTATACAGCAAATTATTACATCACGACCAACACTTCCAACGAGACATCTGTAACAATGTTCGAGAGAATTTCTTTGAACCCATTGAAAATGCGAACCAATTTCAAAGCTTTCAAGACAATTGCCAAAAATACTGTGTACTCTTATTGTCAAATTCAGTGTACCTCGAGCCTCTGGTTTCTTTAAAATCAGCTCTCATTGGCACTTTTAAGTACAGAGTCTGCAAGATTCGCGGTCATTTATAAATACCAAAAGGTATCGCTTACCTGTTGAGGCAGTCACTGTCAGGCGCGCACGGAATCTCAGATTTGGGATCGCAGTCACACTTCTGCGAGCAGAACTTGTCAACCCGCCCCAGTAAAGCCGCACCTCCAACCGGTCGGTTGATCTTCAGCTTCACATACTGCGGAGGCAACAAGCTGGATACCAGCTCACCTTCTTCAGATTCTCTCTCCTTCAAATCTGTGAGTCCATCAAACAAGTATGATACTTAACAACAGTTTCCAACAGACAATTGGGTCATTTCACTTTTAATTTCACATGAATGTCAATGAAAATATATATAGGTTTATATTATATTTATTTATTTATATAATTTATGTATATGTGTACAAAGGCAGGTTTATTGCCATAAGGCAATTTCTTCCAACCAACCCTAGCAACGTGAAGTCTCTGAAGTTAAATTGATACAATACTTATTAAGTGAGAAATAAATTGATATAAAATAAAATAGAGGAGAAAGAAAAAAAATACAAAAAGAAATAAAAGAAACGAGAATTGAAAAAAAAAGAATAATAAAAATTACACTGATCATAGCAATGAGGAAAGGAGGTTACGGAAGGATATAGAAGGAATTCAGGAACTATTTGACAGATGAAGTTTTTTTAGTTTACCTTTATATATTTGAATGGATTGAGATGACGTAACTTCATCACTTAGCTAATTGTACTTGAAAAGAAGAGCTGAAAACTTCTGTATTGTGAACGGGGATAGCTAGTGTAGTACGTTCAGCAGATCGAAGGGGTAGGCCGTGACTTGACAAGAAAACGACGTTATTTTTTAAATAATATTGTGGTGAATAGGGATGATAAATAATCTTATAAAGTAATGACAGCATGTGAATGTTCCGACGATCTCGTATCTTTCTTATATAATGACATTTTTAATATAACACATAGGCCCGATATTACAGTTGGCCCTCAACTCTTTGAGTTTGTTAAACTCAAGATTAATGTTAAGGGGAGATTGAATCCATTTCCGTATTATAGTGCAATATGACATGTCAGCTACTAAATCTTCAATTATAGACATACATATTTTACTTTTTCTGTGGTTATTATCTGTCAAATTTTAAATAACGTCAAATAATATGTCAACTACAAAACGGGACGCTACTACTTGAAATACTATTGTTTTATTATCCAACATGGTAAATTTAATTTTTTTCACCAAAATAATGCCTTTAAATGCCCATGTTTGTTTCAATATGGCTGTCAGTTTGTTTTGTTCTGTGGCGCCACCGTCGATACAACTAACGCCTCTAGTGATAAAACACTGAAACTACACACGTTGCCTAGCAACGAGTCGAGAAATGACAGGTGAATCACCGTTAAGTACTTAATCTGCCAGAAACGTTGAGTTAATTATTTGTCATTTTAGTGACGTATTTGAGGGAAGATTAGGCCTAAACGGACACTGTAATATGCTATATTTTTGTAAAACTTGAGTTTAGTTCTTAAAATGAGACTGTAATACCGGCCCATAGTCAACCATCAAAACCCTCAGGGTTTATCTAAGATTGACGGATTCAGTATTTGGTAATTTTAATATATATAATATGATGCAGTGCCCCGTTCCACCATCGTACTTTTCAACTTTGCGCTTTGCACTTTGCAATTCGTCAGCTTGTTTTCGTTCCACCATTACATTTTTTCGCAAAGTAAAAGTTGCAATGTGCAAAGCGATAAGGAGACGCCTATTGCAAAGCAAATAAACCGTTCTGTTCCACCATCGCTACTTTTCATAAAAAACTTTGCAAAATTTTCGAATGAATTGAAAAGAATATTTTGACATTTCAAATTTGCCATTCGTCGAGTTGTGAAAGTAGAAGTTGTTTGTTTAGAATTTTTAAGTAAATTTATTATAAAATGTTGCAGAGATTATTGTTAGAAAAGGATGAGGAAGACGGGGTTGTAAGAAATTATAGAGAAAGGATAAATTTCGAAAATATTTTACCCACGCAGTTCCTCAAAAATTTCGAATAAATAGCACAGTGTAAATATGTCTTGAGTAAGTACCTACATACATGATATATTCTTATTTTTTTAGGTAATTTAAACTATGTTTATGTGATTATTTTGTCCGTTTTTTTAAGTGTATATGATTATTTTACTACTCATCTATATTTATGGTACAGAACAACATAAGAGAAACAAAGGATTGTCTCCTCAACAGCAAATAATTCAGTGAAGCACCTGTTGCCTCACTGTATAAGTGATAGTGTCACTAAATGCTCCAAAAAGAACTCCTTTCTTTTCTTTAATTATCTCCTACACGGCTATTTTTTTCTTAATATTGTCTTTCCGGCTCATTTTCTAACAACAACGAAATCACAGAACATACAAGAAGGAACGGTGTCAAATGATCGTTTACGCTACGTGCGAAACACGGTACTAATAAGTTATCACTAGGTGTCGCTAGCGTCAATTGAAAAGAGTTTGCAAATGTTTGGCGACGCCGCAGAGTGACCAATTTATTTTGGTGGAACGCGAACGCTTTGCACTTTGCGAAATTCTCAAATCGCAAAGCGAAAAGTTGAAAAGTACAATGGTGGAACGGGGCACTGGTTCCAACCTAGGTCAGTCGAGCAACTCAAAGAGCATGCTCTTAGAGCACATCATGTACATTTTCAAGTGGGTAAAAAATTTTGGGAATATAGTGTATATATGCAAGAGTTCATCATCCATATCATTTAGTATTTTTGTCAGGAGATATTCCCATGTTCTCATGCCATATGCATTATTGTACACAGGTAAAATATATTTCTTTAAGTTGTTTAACTGTCCAAGGTTTTTTCTATGTGAGATTACTTTTAATTGAATAATTTTTAGATACACTTGCTGTGTCTCACCATGCGAGTTTTAACCACTTATTTCTCGTTTATTTTCGCATGGGACGAAAACAAATACATCAGTAGGTTTTTTTTTTCGACGTGTTTGTACATTTAGGGACCGCACAACACTTATGCACTTTCAAATTCATTTTAAATACACAAATCGTCTTAGAATACATATAGTTGATATGCAGTTTACCATACCGTGATGTCGCCGGCAGGTCCGGCAGACGTCATGACACTATAAGCGTTTTTTGGCATAAACGTCAAATTTGATTTGGAAATGGCGATTTTTGCTTCGAAACGTTATCATGTAGAAATGTATATATATTCGGAAACAGTGGATGCGTAAAAAGATTGTGTGATAGTTTCTCAAAATTAGTCATCATGCCTATTATAAAAAGTGTTAAAACATCGAATTATAAAAACTGTTAATAGGTATAAAAAATATACATCCTTACTTTTGATGATGTCATAAGCCTCTTGCGCTTGTTTTACTGCTGTCAAAAATGTGCTGTTCACAGCTGTCTTCCTTCCTGTAGCATGACCAGTATCACCTGAAATTAATGTTTTCATAATATTATTTTAAAATGTGCTTAGCACAAAACCGGTTGTAGGTTGTAATCTAAATTAATTCTGGACGGATTCATTTTTTTAACTGCCCAAAATAAAAACCCTATAAGGTATGGGGACTGATCTACGTGTACTCGATGGATTCTCACCTTCCTGATATGGGAAAACTCTTCCGCTGTTTATCCAGTAGTGATCATAGTCCCCGAAGAAACGAACGGCAAACTGATTGGGCGCATGTGACAGCGCCTGTATATTGCGAGGGACGTCAGACGGATGCAGTACGAGGGCCGGCCACCACCTGTACTGCCCCAACTTGACCCACACCAGCTCCCCGTACAGTGGAAGGCGACCCGTCTCACAGTCTTCGCAGATGTAGCCACCTGAAAAACAAAAAATTTTAAATTTACAATATTTATTTACTATTTTCAGACAGAGCCGATTCTATAACTTTTATTAGAGAACTTTTTTTAACCTTTCTACGGACAATTCTTGGTAGAACTCCATTTCAAATAATAAATAAATTTGGAATGGTAAAATAAAACCAAAGTTTTCAGTTCTACTAATTTAATGACACTGACTAGTTTCGGTCATCCAGTGATTTATAATAATTTATATTGCAAAATTATTGAATGCTGCAAAATTAGAAGTATCTTGATTAAATCAAGATACTTCTAATTTTGCTGCCCATTTAATGTTTTTTTTTTTTTTGCGGGTGGCAGTTCTCAGGAGAACACACTTAGACCGGTTGGCCCTTTGTGATACCACAAGTGAAAGATTTGGGCTGTCCTCCCCCTCACTCATCCGCCCTGAACCAGCCTGATTGGCCAATAAATGTCATAATGTCTCCTATATCGGCAGACGCTATGTCAATCAGATCATTATAGAAGAAACTTCCCAAGGACTTTCTTCTATTTCTAGAGAGAGCAGGACAGTGACAGAGGAAATGGACCACAGTCTCTTCCTCTTCTTCGTCTTGGCATGCTCTGCAGTAATCGTATGCCTCCAGCCCCAGCCTTCTGGCATGCTTACCTATGAGCCAGTGTCCCGTTAATACCGATACGATTCTGGCTAGTAAATCCCTTCTGAACGTGAGTAGTTCTCTGGTTCTTCTGAGGTCATATTTTGGCCATGTTTGCCTGGCAATGGAGCATGTGCTTTCTTCCAACCATCTCTGATTAGCACAGGCTGTCGTCGTCTCACTTACCCGAAGTTTACATGTTGCCATGGGGACTCCAGGTCTATGTTTGATTGTATCTGGAGATAGCAGGGTACCTGCTCTGGCGAGTTCATCTGCCCTGCAATTCCCTGCTATATTGCTGTGACCCGGTACCCACATGATATGTAGATTGAACCGCCCCGCTGTATCGTTTAAGATTCTGCGACAGTTCAAGGCCACTCTAGAAGTTGTGCTTACGCCCTTTAAGGCTCTAATAGCCGCTAGGCTGTCTGTGAGGATACGGACATCGCTGTTTGACACTGCGTTGCCTTGTATCCATTCTGCTGCTTCCTGAATTGCCAAGATTTCTGCTTGGAAAACACTACAGTGATCCGGCAACAATAATGTTAAAATTCTACATAAATGTAATAAAGGGAGAAAATTAGACAGATTAGAGATACTAGTAATTAATAGAGTAAAAAATAATATGAACAAGACACTTATTAATTTACAAACAGATTTCTCTGCTTCACCTCTACTTAAACCGCTATAAATATTTATAAATATATTATTCATATACCAAGTAATCAATAATAAGGAATGGTATTTCCAACCATTTATCATTATATATTATGTAAACAAACAACTCAATGCTTTTGAATTTTACTGCCCCAATATATTTTGTTACAGGTACACAGTTAATCTATAAATATATTATTCATATACCAAGTAATCAATAATAAGGAATGGTATTTCCAACCATTTATCATTATATATTATGTAAACAAACAACTCAATGCTTTTGAATTTTACTGCCCCAATATATTTTGTTACAGGTACACAGTTAATCTATAAATATATTATTCATATACCAAGTAATCAATAATAAGGAATGGTATTTCCAACCATTTATCATTATATATTATGTAAACAAACAACTCAATGCTTTTGAATTTTACTGCCCCAATATATTTTGTTACAGGTACACAGTTAATCTATAAATATATTATTCATATACCAAGTAATCAATAATAAGGAATGGTATTTCCAACCATTTATCATTATATATTATGTAAACAAACAACTCAATGCTTTTGAATTTTACTGCCCCAATATATTTTGTTACAGGTACACAGTTAATCCTTACATTGCTGTTCTCAACCATTGGTCACAGAACTTCAATAATAGATACAGACACCATCATGCCATGTTCCAGCAGCATTCAATAATTTTGCAATATAAATTATTTAATTTCTTTTTGTATTTGTACGCTCCGCTTTGTTTGCTAGTTTTCTTTGTCATTTCTTTCTAGCAACACTAATTGAACTGACGGAAAAAAAAAAGTTGCAAACCCCTTAACCAGATATTATATAAACACCAACCACCTCTTGTTTTTTCACACTTTGAAAATGGTCACTGGATGACCGAAACTAGTCAGTGTCATTAAATTAGTAGAACTGAAAACTTTGGTTTTATTTTACCATTCCAAATTTATTTATTATTTTATTAGAGAATGTTCCGGCTAAAATAGGTGAGCTCCTATTCCACTTATTCCAAGCTGATTTCTACAACACTGACATATGAACGTTCCTATTTAGTCCGACCTAAATATTAAATTCTAAATACTAACCATGTTCTCATTGCACAGTCGCTCATTTAAGTTAGGAGATCACATGACTTCCTAACTGGAGGATGCTACCATGTTTTAGTATGAGAATTGCATTGAAGACATATATAAATACTTAGCACATGCGCATCAGCGTAAACTAACATTTGCAAACTGTCAAAACATAAGGTTGATAGCGAGGAATCTTACCAGTGGTTTAATACTTAAATACGAGATTTTTTTCCGTGGATGATGATTTTATCGGCTTCGTTGAATATGTATTTGGTAATTTTATCAAATCAAATACCAAACAGAATATTCAGCCATCCATACGAGATGCCGAAAATTCACTGGAATTTCAGAAAAATCGTGACATCGAGCTGTCAGTGTGAAGTTGGTTACATATGTTTGTGTTGTTATGTCAAAAAAACATTTTAAACGTCAGTCTAAAAGCCCATAGAAAGCTATCTATCTCTTTTCATCATACACAATAATGTGAAATTCTACACCATCAACCTTAAGTTTGTCGTAGTATTTAGTTAGTGATGTCTCTGCAACGCAAGTGCTAACTAAAGAATACTAAATACACCAGTGAGGTTAGGAGTTAGCATTTAGGTACCTAGGACTCTGCATTCGGGTCTTAGTCAAGAGTTATGATTAGTTGGCCCAACTCAGGATGGGAATAAGCCCTTAGATATATTACATATATTGATACACACCTTCTGGCGGAGATATCTTGAGGCACTCGGCATGGAATGATGTCGGGCACGTCTCACAGCATATCAGGGAGCCTCCTTTGGCACATATGAAACACCATGAAGTGTTTACGTGATACAAATTCTTGCCCGGTCTGAACATAAAGAACATTTCAATTTTCATTAATCACATGTTAAATATGTATATAATTTTACAATGTTTCAACATTATGAACCGCAACAGATGCATTCATATTATATATTTATTTAAAAAAGTAACACTTTTCAAGTTTTCTTCATGCAGAAAAAAAAATTTGTGTCAGTCTGTTCTGTTCACACTGCCAATGTCAAACACATAATATCAAACGCAGTTGTTTTATATAGCAAACATAGTCAAATACAGAACATACTGTGATCGATGCTTTAGTGTGAGTTGTCATAAAGTACAATAGATTGCCTCTAGACGTCGTCAGTGCACAAAGCAACAGCACTTTCTCTAAAAGACTGAAAACAGCTTTATTTCGTAGAGCAACATAAGACAGAATATAAGCGTCCTTGGAATGATCCTGAATCATAAAACGGCGCTATATAATTTTTTTTATATCATTATTATACATAATCTATTGTGAAATGATAAATACAAAACTTTTCAATTCGGATCAGCTGAAAACAGTTTTAACGTGCACTGTCATTGGTAATACACAAATTCTGAAAGTTTCAGACGTATAACTAAAAGTTAAAAATCAATTGCTAAATTCCAGTACAGACAAGTGAAGTCAAAGGGTGTAAAAAATACTTCATAGCAAAAAATGGGGCGAGCGATTCTCCAGAGTAAGACTGTGGAGATAATAACCAGACTTTCCAACACCTGGTGAAGGACTGCCTGACGAGACGATATCCGGGGGGTGAATGGATATCCATGATGCGACCCCGGAGGCTGTACAGTGGCTGACTGGATGGGAAAGAGGCCTTAAATTATAGACGAAATGGTGTACGGGCAGAAGTATTGGAAGACGACAAAAGAGGAGTGGCTGGAGGCAGTCGGATGTGGTCTGCCCAAGAAAGGGAGCTATAGAAATCTCAGAGGGAGGCCTGTGTCTGGACAAAATACAGCTGATATGAGGATAAACTAAAATATTTTTTGTAAAAAACTAAACACAACCAAAGCTATGATTACTTACTTTGAATCTGAATGTCTCGGACAGATGATTTGCGACGCAGTCAATATTCTGGAACCGGCTGGAACACACTGTGTGAAACAATGGTACGTGGCTGGACAGCGAACGCACTTTGCAAGCTTGTCTCCTGAAAACCTCGTTCTGCAGCCTCTGGGATCGTCTGATACGCACGTGTGACACACGTGCCTCGGACAGCTCAGGGCCTCAGCAGCATAGGGCAAATTCTTCTTTTGATTCTTGGACAGGGCGCCCGTTGAATACTTGGTCTGCGGCCAGAGTTTCAAGCAGTCCACGTGATAGTACTTGTTGCAGTGTATTACGTTGCACTTCTGTCTGTCCTCTACGTTGTTTTTGGCGCACACGGTTGCCTGGCAGACGAAACAAACGGGCGTCTCGTACTTCAGGCATTTGTTACATTTGAACGTGTCTAGGATTTGTGGTTCTACCTTTATTGACACTACCTCGTCCAGTTTGTCCTTTGGTTTTCTCTCTTGGGCGTCAACTATCACGCACTGACCCGCTTGAACATTTTTCCAATCGAGGTCTCCGTCAGTTGAGGACGCAGAAGAGAGATCCAAATCTGGATTGACAGCTGTTTCAAGCATCTCCTGCATCTTCTTCGCCAGCTGCTCTTCGAAATTCTCTGCGTCCGTGACAAAATGAACCGGAGAAGATTTCTTTGGACCGTCTGACGAATCTTGCATTTTCTTTACGGGTGACAGGTGTATTTCGCCATTCATATGAGGTTGAATAATAACTCTGGATTCTGTTTTTTTATCGGTGGCAGTTGTGTCATTGCTGCATTCCTTAATAGATAAGTTGGCCTGACTGTCTTCTCCGCTTTCGTAATCTAAATTCACTTTGCTAATGTTATCTTTGTTATCTTCTTCCAAACTGGCCTTCTTCTTCATAGACTTTCTTCCCTTCTTCTTTTTCTTCTTGGATTGCTTTTCATCCGAATCGTCAAGAGAATTGGACTCCAATTTCTTTTGTACGCATTCGTAATGAAAGACACCACCGCAGGCACCTTTACACTTCAGAAGTCTCGAAGGCTTTTCACAAAGTTCACAAACCTTTTCCTTGGAGAGTCCTTTGAAAAGATTTGGTTTAGGAAGAGGCAACAATTTCATATAATAATCATGCGGGTCTACTTTCTCCTCAACTGTAATTTCAGCCTTGGTTTCTTGTTGAATTTTCTTATTTGTCTTGGCTTCAATTTGAACGTTCTTTTCATCCTTTATTTTAGTTATGCTATCTGACGATTGAGAAGTCTCTTGACCTTCGAGTTTAATCTCACCTCCTGAAGATGAACTTTCCACTATTTTTGTCTCTTTTGGTATTCCCTCCTCTGCGTCTGAAACGTCAGATTCTTCTTTGAAGTAAGCTTTGATGCTCTTCTTTCGGAGAGATTTTTCCCTGGACACTGTAGGACTCGAAGGTGCATTCTCATCTTCAATAACTTCTTTGTTTCTCTTTCTTGGTTTCTTGGGTTCGGGTGTTGAAACATCATCGGTCATACCTTTGACTAAACAAAAATCATCATCGTTTTTCATGTCATCTGTTTTTTGACTCTCCCCGTATTGCCAAGCTTTATAGAGATATGATAAAATGTATTCTTCGGTCAAATCTGGATTCTCTTCTAACAAGGCATCCCTTTTAAATTCCAGAAATTCTTGAAAATCAGGATCGTCATATTTGCACGGATTCTTTGAAACTGCTGTAATTTTTACTTGCTCTTTTACATGCATTTCTTCAGCATCTATGTGTGTTTCTTTATTACTATGTGCTTGTTTACCTATGTTATCTATCTTATTTAATGTAGGTGTAACATTTGATTTTCTTTTTCTTAATGACAAAATTCGAGGGGTATTCGCGTCAGAAACCACGTTGTCACTTATCTCATTTTCCACTTTTATAATGACGCTTTCTTCTATATCTATCTGTTCTTGATTGTGCCCTACGTCTTCATCTGTTACTGCGATATCTTCTACTTTGCTATCATCCATCATTTCGACACCTTCCACTTTTATAATGACGCTCTCTTCGATATCTATCTGTTCTTCTTGATTGTATCCAACGTCTTCATCTTCTTTTTTGCTAACATCCATCATTTCAACATCTTCCGTGACTACATTAGTTATAGGCTCATCTGACTTTGTAGGCTCAGCATTCTTATCTTCTTCACAAGATCCTGACAAAACATCGGGTATTAGTTTCCTTTTCTTTAGAGGTATATTAGATTCATTTTCGGAACTATCTTTTTCCGGACTCAAATCCGTAACATTTATTTTCGAGACTATGGGAGATTTGGATGCTTTTCTTTTTGACTCTCGAATGGAGACAGTTTTAACATTGTTCTTTGATGAATTACTCTCGTCAGCAACAGACGAAGAAATTTTATCAACTGGGCTTTTATTAATTGGACGTTTGGCCTTGAGCAACCACCTATCCATATGAGATTGCGTTTTGATTTTATCATTGCCAGTTTTGGCCGCGATATCATTTACAACTAAATCTACAATATCGATATTACTTTTTGGTTCTTGAGATTCGTTCGTAACTTCCTGTTTAACTTCTAATTTAACATCCGTGTCCTTTTCTCCGAAAAGACTGTCAAACAAGGATTCACTGAGAGAAACTTCCGTGTCCTTTTCAGTTTTGATCCTCGTCTGTCCGTCCTTCTTGGGTTTGACGATTTTCTTTTCAAGAGTATTTGAGGTCATCAACATGTTGAAGAAATACTCTTCTCTGGATTCCATCGGCCTAGGAACTAACATCTCAGCTTCCTCTACGGCAAACGCCCATTTGTTAAGTTTGTTTCTGCCCACATTGTAAGCAGCTGACAGTTTAGGATCTTTTTTCCTCATCTGAAAATTTGATTTGTATATATTCAAAAGGCACCCAAACTAAATATATTAAGTAAATACCATTTTCAACCTTAAGAAGAATTCAGTAGGATTGCCACTACAACAAAGAAATATTTTTATATTGCCTATCTGTATTTTCATTCTTCAAGTTGCATTTCCTTACATATGATATTGCAGATGCATTCAAGAGTTTGTTGACTTTCTCAGTGACCTGATATTTTTTAATTAAGAACAATGTGAATTTTACACTATTTTAATACAGTATCAATTTTAATAAATAATATTTGATAATATTGTAAAGTATAGTATATTCAATGAACAACCATGGGCCGGTATTAGTCTCAGTTTAAGAGCTAATTTAAGTCAACGTTTCTGGCGGATTAAGTACTTGGCGGTGAGTCAACTGTCATTTGCTAGGCAACGCGTGTAGTTTCAGTGTTCTATCACTAGAGGCGCTAGTTGTATCGACGGTGGCGCCACACAACAAAACAAACTGACAGCCATATTGAAACGAACATGGGCATTTAAAAGCATTATTTTGGTGAAAAAAATTAAATTCACCACGTTGGATGATAAAACAATAGTATTTCAAGTCGTAGCGTCCTATTTTGTAGTTGGTATTATTTTACGTTATTTAAAATTTGACAGATAATAACCACAGAAAAAGTAAAATACGTCTATAATTGAAGATTTAGTAACTGACATGTCATATTGCACTGTAATACGGAAATGGATTCAATCTCCCCTTAACGTTAATCTTGAGTTTAACAAATTCAATGAGTTGAGGGCCGACTGTAATACCGGGCCATAGTGTGCAAGCTACAAACATATTACAACACAATAGTCTTGTAGCTGGCACACCATACAGAATACCACAGATCTTATTATCAAATCTTCACCAAATCTAAATGGGACACTCATTTCCTTTCTAATGAAAAAAAAATGTGATTGAAATCAGAAAATAAAATAATAAATTATCTTTGAACATACATTAAAAATGTCAAATTGATATCAAATTCATGCCGACCCCCATTGCACTGTTGGTAAGCCGTTTGGCTTCTATGTGGGCGTCCTGGGTTTAATTCCCAGTAGAGGGGATTTTTTATTAAAGAATGAATATGTCCTCGAAACAAGTACATATACATCCAAATAAGTTCGAAATTGAACGAAAAGGTAAAGGCGGGATTTGAACTTGCGACCACTGGATTACTAACCCAGTGTGCTAACCACCACCTATCTTCTTCTTCTTCAGCCCTCTTTCGCCCAGTAATTGGCATACAACTCCCCCTGAGATCCCCACAGCTACCTATCTTGGGCAGACCGTATCCATCCGCCTCCAGCCACTCGTCTTATATCATCAGACCACCTTGTTTGAGGCCATCCAACACTTCTTTTGCCCGTCTAGTCGCCATTCTAGCACTTTCTCAGTCCATCTGGAGTCTGTGGTTTGGGTGACATGAAACCTTTTGGACAAAATCGGTTATTTTGGTTTTCTCTCTTTTCTACGAGTTAGTTTTTCTATCTCTTAACGAAATACCCAGCATTATACTTTTCCGTGGCTCTTTGTGTTAATGCTAAATTATGTAGCATTTCGTTTGTAAACACAAGAGTTTCACAGCCATACGTCAGTAGCACCAATCTAAACCATATATATTAATTTCTCACCATATGTTGCATTCTCTCCTTATGTCCTCATTTTTTATTCAATCATAAATCGTTCTATTACACACTCTTCTAAGTGATCTCATTTCTACAGCATTTATTCTACTTTCATGCATCTTTTTCCATGTTCATGTTTCGCTGGTATGTTTCAAAATGGTGTTAAGCGACATAAAAATGCTTAATCCCAACTATAATCAATATAATCCCAACTTTTTTGTACCAGGTGCATGGAGTAGCAATATACTAACAAACGGGGTAGGGGGTCATTCAGATTATAGAGGTGTTCAGATTATCTGAGGTTCGGATTATTGAGGCTCTACTGTAGTACATAATTTTCATACCTCAGGAGTGATTTCATCTTTGGCCTTTTGAAAAGCGACGTTTCCTTCAAATCTCATCAGATAGTTGGAAGACAACCAGCTCCTACGACCAGAGTCCGCGAAAAATGTCACATGGATTACTTCTACTGGAACATTGGATCTACCAACAGCTGTAAATGGAAAATAAATATAACATTTATTTCACTTTAGTTACACATCCACAGTAACTACATATGTACATATTACACCATGTCCATCACATTGTATGCAGAGAACCGAATATCTATTTTATACAAGCATTCATCGTCTCATCATAATTCATACCAACAACGTCGTGTCGTCAGAAAGAAATGCATTTATGTTTACTTCTATCTTATCTGTGTGTGTGACAAGGATAGATTCTGTTACGCGACGTCCTACGTAGGCGATTCAAAGCGAACGCGATTGCAAAGCGATGCGATGCGGCGGCTCTGTCCTACGTGTGCGCGGACCGTTCCCTTTGCCACCAGCTACTGTCATGGATGTACGTAAGCGAATATTATTGGAAAATTCATTTCTTAAATATAAAATACTCAAGAAGTATGTACGGCAGAGAAGTAAAACTAATATTGTGTACTTAGAGAGGCATATTTATGGGGAATATCACAATTTGTATGAAGAATTACATGATCTTGAATAAATATATGAGACTGAATTTACATCTTTCCGGGAAACATATCAAAATTTGCCATTTGTGCAAACGAGTCAAAACTTTAAAGTGTGTTTTGAACAACATCCTATTGTAAAATAGCAATAATAAATAAATGTATTTACTTGTAGTCCCATTTATTTTTGCCAAATCCTCTCATTCGTGGTTCGATATAATTTTTATTGCTTTTGTCCCATAATATGGGACGTTCATGGACAGAAGTAATTACAATTTCTGTTTCTGACATGTCAAAAACAATGGCACCGCTTTCAATTCGCGCAAAAATATCAAACCAACTGATTGCGTTCACTTCGCATCACGCCGCGCCGCATCGAAACCTACTCGCGGTCGGTAACGTAGGATACTTCCATAGTTTGTTATTTTCGCGCCGCGCCGCGCCACTTCGCATTCGCTTTGAATCGCCTACATAGGACGTCGCGTTAGTGTGTCTAGTCAACGTGTCTCTCTCGGCTAGTTACAAATAATATTATTTTATTGCGTCCAAACTTTCACAATTTATATTATTAAGAATGATATATAATTGTGTAGTTATTTAATGCACAGTACTTATATATATATATTATGTGCTTAATTTATTAATTTCAAATCATTATTCAATTACAGTATCTTGTACTTGGGGTGGAACTATTTGATGTTTAAGTATAGATTGAAAGATGTAATCTTCTTGATACAATTTATTGAACATGATACGATATACAATTACAAAGTAAGTCAAGGTCAATACTGTATAAACAACAAAATAATGGAGGTAATAACAATGGTACCGTCCAGACAATATATATTTACACACAAGGACATGTTATATCTTTCATTCACATATCTCACATCAATCAATATCCCAATAGCAAATATCTTCAATTATATTTTAAAACATTGAACTTTCTATTAAGACACCGCAATGTGCAAAAGTCCAGATTATCTGTAAAAAAAAACCATCAACATTTGTTCATTCACTTTAGGGACTTGGATCCGAATGCAGAGTACTACCTAAATACTAAATTCTAAACACTAACCATGTTTTCATTGCACAGTCGCTCACTTAAGTTAGGAGATCACGTGGCTTCCTAGCTGGAGGATGCTACGATGTTTTTGTATGAAATTTGCATTGCCAAGACATATCTAAATACTTAGTGCATGCGCATCGATGTAAACTAACATTTGCGAATTATCAAAAAGTAAGATTGATAGCGAGGAACCTTACAGTGTTTTAATAATAAAATACGAGATGATTTCTATGGATGATGATTTTATCGGCTTCGTTGAATATGTATTTGGTAATTTTGTCAAATCAAATACCAAACAGAGTATTCAGCGATCCGTACGAGATGCCGAAAATTCGCTGGAATTTCAAAAAAATCGCGACATCAAGCTGTCAGTGTGATCTTGGTTACATGTATTTAAGTTTTTATGACAAAAAAACATTTTAAACGTCAGTCTAAACCCATAGTAAACTATCTATCTCTTTTCTTCATACACAATAATGTGCAATGCTATGCCGTCGACCTTAAGTTTGGCGTAGTATTAAGTATTTAGTTAGTGATAACTCTGCAACGCACTTGCTAACTTAAGAATTCTAAATACTCCAGTAAGGTTAGGAGTTAGTATTTAGGTACCTAGGACTGTGCATTTGGGATATAGTCTGATTGTCCATTAATAAATCCCGTGTTGCTTTTATTGATAATTGAAATGGAAATAAATATGGAAAACACGCTATAGACAAAATGAATTATACATACATCATGATATGTAGAGTCATAAAGTGATCAACCAATGACAGACTGTTTATAATTTTGATGTAAAATTTAATTTTTATATTATCGATAAACGATTTATTTTATTTTAGTAATGTACACAAAGTTGTGTTTTATTTCATTATTTCATTTAATTAAATTTTTATAATCAAATTATTAATTAAACTGTAATATTTCACAGTTTTAATTAGTATTTTCGTGATCTCCGTTCTTTGTTACCTATAAATCATTCTTTTTTATTCATATCCTTCACACGTGCATGTTCTCTATTGTTCCTACGGTCAATTGTCCGTGCGATGAGTTGTCCCCACGGTCAACTGTCCATACGGTCAACTGTCCACACGGTCAATTGTCCACACGGTCAATTGTCCGTACGGTCAATTGTCCGTACGGTCAATAGTCCGTACGGTCAATAGTCCGTACGGTCAATAGTCCGTACGGTCAATAGTCCGTACGGTCAATAGTCCATACGGTCAATTGTCCATTTGGTAAAAAGGGCGTACGGTCAATTGTCCGGACAGGTTTAATTGTAATAGTCGATAATTTGAATGTACGCAGGCGACAGGTAGGTAAGTTCTAAATGAAAAATCGAAATTGGGATCAAATTCCAGTGTACAGATCATCAACTCATCGTCATACCGGACTTTCCCAAACTTGTACTAATATATCCGTGTCTATTGAGACGTATTAAACAAAATAATATGATAGGGAAAAAATGATTTTATATTGTTAACAATAACAATTTCGCGGAATTTAAAAATGTTCATTTTTGGAGAGTATTGTATTTATCTAAGAAGCGCTATCGCACACATAAATATTTGGTACCAGAAAAATGATAGCAATATAATAATTTCCTATGTACTCTTGACACAAATATAAGGACTTGAAACAAATTACAGATACTTCATAGAGCGGTTAGCGCGCTGGGCTAGTAATCCAGTGGTCGCGTGTTCATATCCTGCCTTGACCGATTTCGTTCACCTATAACACAAGCATTTATATGCTTATTTTAGGGAACGTAGGAAGATGTATATATACTTATAGACAAGGACATATTCATTTTTTTTATATTATATTAAAAAAAAAATACATTGTAGGCATTTAGTATAACTTTTAGCCTCAATTTTACAAATCTTTGGGTACGATGTTTACTTTGAATATCCATATAGTATACTCTTTTCTCAAACACAATCGATTATTTAAAAAACGAGTGGGTTGTGGCCAACGCTATACTCCTCACTAACAAGTCACTCCACAAAGTATTCAAATTTTATATGGAAAATTTTTGGCACTTTCACAATATGCCGACCGCCGTGACACAGTTGGTAAGCCGTTCGGTTTCTGTATCGGCGACCTGGGTTAGATTCCCAGCAGAAGAGAAATTTATTTAAATTCATTTTTCATGCAAACATAGCTTCTCTACTAATTAGTTGGAAGAAATTGCCATACGTCAACAAACTCGCCACTTGCGCAGGGTGCAAGGAAGTGTTTGTTATTATTATTATTACACAGTATCCAAGTCCATTTTACCATCGCTACACCTTGGTTGCTACAGTGTCCACGACTCAGAAAGTTGTTGTAGCTCTGTAAAATATAGTCACCCTACTCACATCCGTTAAAAATATTCACTCATTAATATGCCATCCTTTTCTCAGATATACAGTTAATTATTTTTCCCAAAGACAGCGCTATGTTAGCGACTTTGTAAACGTCAAAAACTCATTTCAAAATTGGTCGTTGGTTGGGCGAGTGAAACATGGGTTGAAATCAATGATTCGTATTTACATATTTTAAAAAATGTATATCTTTTTGCTTATATACTTTACTGTAGTGATCATGAGATAAAGTTTATAGTAAAAATATATAGCTAAATACAATCATTCATTCATTCATACCATCACAGCATATCCTACAATGTGGGGTAACCAGCGAAAGGTGTGCATTGCCTTATAAAAGGGAACACAACATATCTGTGTATACCCACACACCAGTTTCGTCTCACCTAAAAAGGCACTATATTCAGAATGGGTGGTGAACCTCATTGCTGAACAATGTGAGATGTGATTGTTGCCTGTTGTATTTTCGATTACCCGGCTCTTACTGGACACTCGCAAACAATAATAGAAAAGAGTGGAAGCACTATTCTAAGCCGGTGCCTCACAGCTACAATCATATCCGTCTTAAATCAATTTAATCACAAACTACGGTTCTATGACTTTGCATCCTATTAAAAATTAAAATAAATACATGTTCAAGTTTTGAACAACAATTAATGTGTTCAAGCGAAAAGAATTTCAGTATTACAATATATAGAACTTTCAAAATTGAATTGATAGGGATCTCATTAAAAAAGGCATAATTGGTGAACGTTGCGCAAGCACATAAAGTGATCACGTAAACCAGCCGATGACAGGTCGTAAGCCCTGTAGGTGCCTTGATTTCCCGGTTCTCCTACAGTAAATATTCCAACTTCGTCTCTATTGAGATAATTAAAAATCTGTTAAAAAAAAAATATCTTTGACTCCCGACAGGGAAAAAAAATCCAATGTTTGCGCATATGCAATAATAAAAAAAAATATACAATTAATGTGTTTTAATAATTTTTGTTTTACGCCTTGCGATAAGCGGACCACCCAGATAAAGAGTGGATCTACATACAATGCTGAAGCGAGTGCACAATAATCAATTGTTACACAACTTCATTATATAAATGGTGATAAATGCATACATACTATCTTAACAATGTTAGTCTACAAAGACAAATATGCACTGAATCTATTGAAGCTTTAGATTATATATGATACAGATACAAAGTTCTGAGTTTCACTCGCCCGGCCGTCAATACAGTCATAGAACACATAGTAGTACACATAAAATCTCTTTTCTATGCAGTATACGTACACCTACCGATCTACCGCCTCACACACACATGTAAATAAAACTTGTCATACATTTGAATTTGAAATTTATATTGCACGCGGCTTCTGTACCTTATAATTCATAATTCTATGATTGAAGCCTAATCTACTAATCTAAAGCCGACCGCCGTGGCACAGTTGGTAAGACGTTCGGCTTCTGTGTGGGCGTCCTGGGTTCGATTCCTAGCAGAGGAGAAATTTATTTAAATTCATTTCTCTCGCAAATATTGCTTCTCTGGGCTGGAAACACTGGTTAGTTGGAAGAAATTGCCATTTGGCAATAAACTCGCCACTTGCGCAGGGTGCAAGGAAGTGTTTATTATTATTATTAATCTAATATTATGCTTCTGGTCAAAATCCATCAAAATCCAATATTATTTTACATTGTTTATGTACAAAGGATTATTTTCTTTAAATTTCAACAAGAGTGTAGTTAGTACTACTTAAATATTATAAAGTTGTTAAATATTATATAAGTATGTTTTTTAAAATGCCCCTGAATCAAATATTTAAATGCTCTTTGCTTTCGCAAATCCCTATTTTTTTTTTCGTATGGGATTTGACATTTATTGTTATATAAAATCTATCTACAACAAATTTCAAATCCCATAAAAAATAGTGCTTTGCAAAAACGAACGGCATTTGACAAATTTAACACAGGCCATGTGTTTTTAGTGATTAGATGTGATACATACATACCATCACGCCATGTCCCTTGCGGGGTAGGCAGAGAGAACCGAACGCCACATTTTTCTATACTGGGGGCCTAGGCAACATGCCAATTTAGCGAGAGAGAGAGAGAGAGAGAATAAGCAAAGATAACTAAATGTATGGAAATGACAGTTGTCACGTGACAGGGCTACGCAACATGCCATAGATAAACGATACATTATACGTGATCTTATATTCGCTATGATTCCTTTCGACGCCTAGCAACGGCCATACAAACTGATTATCGTCGGTAGGCAATGTGCCATATTTCTGAAGTTTGGAATGGAAAAATAATGTTTTTTTGGATAATAATGAAACGTCATTAGCGACTAAAATTTGGTCTGGAACGTGGTATTTTGATAGACATTTCTTTTTATATTTCATTTATTATCATTATTTTCAAGTAAATATATACTTGAAATACATTTTAGTTTTAATACATTATGTGAACATGTTTTAAAATATACGCAAATATATATTTTTGCATATTAAAAAAGAAGCATTATAAGCGTGAAAAAGTTACAGCGCAAATTGATATTTTGTTTGATGATTTTTGTGTTTAATATAATATTTCGGTTTTATATCGTAGAAATAGTAAACATATACTTAAAATACCAAAAAAAATTAAGTTAATACATATTGCGTAGGAAAACAAATAGCGCGCCAAAGAGAATATAAACTACGGATAACGTACGCCACATAGGCGATGACAGTCAGATTGAGAAAATAAACAGACTGCCAACCTAACCATTATAATATTTAATTGTAGTCGATGGTTTTAACTTTTGGACGCTAACGACGCTTAGCTTTGCTTATTCTTGTAATGTGTCACTTGCCTACGAAATTTATTTCGCTGATCCAATTTAAGAACACTCTTTTCTTGAACGAATATAAGATAACATGGCATATTGCCTATGCCCCCTGGCACGCATCCCTCGCCTCGTCCACATTCATGCATCGTCTCATACATGTTCTTCTACACTTCTAACACTTCCGTCTTTCGAAATTTCGTTCACATGGTCGTGCCATCCCTTTCTTGAGCATCCCCGACCTCTCATTCCATTCCATTCCGCTCTGTATATTTTCTTTGTCAGGCGCTCCTCAGTCATTCTTCCCGTGTGACCAAACCATCTCAATGAGTTCACTTTAATTCTAGTAATGACATCTTTCTTACCCGGTCATACATCGTTCTATTACAAATTCTTCTTAACGATCTCATTTCAACTGCATTTATTCTGCTTTCATGCGTCTTCTGCCATGTCCAGGTTTCACTTGCATACGTCAAGGTTGGCACTATGATGGCGTTATGAATGGCAACTTTGGCATCCTTTGATATGTTGCGATCATTCATAATTGGTCTTAATGCTCCATTCACTCTGTTTCCTGCCATAACTCTTCTTTCAATTTGTTTATTGAGTCTGTTGAAATATGCTTCCCAAGTATACATATTTATCGACTTGCTCGAGCCATTCGTTCTCTACTGTTATTTTACATGCTGTTCTGCTTTCACTCTTTTCAAAGACCATTGTCTTTGATTTGCTGGCATTCATCCTAAGTCCATTCTCTATGCATCCTTCATATACCATACTTATGTACAAGATACTGTTAAAATTATGCAACTGATGTAAAAGGCAAAATATTATCAATTTTACTGACTCATGATAAAAAAAAACACTCTAATATACATGTTTCTATTTTTTATGTTGTTCTTTTTCTTCAAATGTGAAATCACGCTTATCGTTGAACCTATACAGTGTTATTTATAAAAAAAAAAAAATTGGTTCAATTGAACCCGGTTCAAAGAATTATTCTGAAATTCAAATATTCTTAATAAGAAATTATTATAAGAATATTTGAATTTCAGAATAAGACTTTAAACTGGGTTCAATTGAACCAAGTTTTTTTTTTATAAATAACACTGTTACAGTTTACATAAATTGTTTTCTCTTTAAAGGTGTCTATCTGGGGGTTTTCCACCAACCAAAGTATCTGTCAATGAAAGTCATGATTTCTAATAGTCTTCCGTAGTAAATATAAAAATCACACTTTATACTATAACTCTTCATTTTTTAACAGATTTTTAATTATCTCAATAGAGACGAAGTTGGAACATTTACTGTAGGAGAACCGGGAAATCAAGGCACCTACAGGGCTTACAACCTGTCATCGGCTGGTTTTCGTGATCACTTTATGCGCTTGCGCAACATTCACCAATTATGCCTTTTTAATGAGATTCCTATCAATTCAATTTTGAAAGTTCTATATATTGTAATACTGAAATTCTTTTCGCTTGAAAATAAGGAATTTTTACTACAGCCATCTATGTGTGAAATTATGAACAACATTCTTATTATTTTTATTTATTTTTGTTGTAACGCTATCTATTGAGAGAATTGGTTTTTTGTAAATAATGAGAGCAACAATTCTTATACCTGAGGTGACAAATGCATTTTTCGCATAGAAGTCACCCCTGAATTGCGCCAGACTTACAAGGTCATTTTTGTCTTATTTACCTACTTGTACCAATGTGTAAGTAATCGAATATTTTTATTATTGCATATGCGCAAACATTGGATTTGCTTCGTTGAAACACTTTGTCTCTATTGAGATAATTAAAAATCTGTTAAAAAATACCTTTGACTCCCGACAGGGAAAAAAATCCAATGTTTGCGCATATGCAATAATAAAAATATTCGATAACTCTTCATACTATAACTGACGTGTGAAAACAGCAATTTTCATCACTTGAAAGTCTGTTATCTCCAAAAGCCACCACTACTCAGCATTCATATTATCCAATAGTTATTACCCACCGTGGTATCATTTGACGTATATTTGGATGTCGCTGGCTCTTGGTCTATAAACCTTGTCATATTTATACAGTCTTATTCATTATAACTTATATAACAACTGTACTAAAAATCACTATTCATAATAACATATACAAGGCAATACTGCTATATAACGGCTACATTACGCCTATATAAGATAAACCCGATCCCAGGTTGTTAAAACAGCAATATAAGAAGATTATAGGGACCGAACATTTCCGATAATTCTCAAATGTTGCCGATGGTCGCATTACATGTCAATTATTTTTGACATTTTTGTGAAGCGACGTGAATCACGTCAATATTTGTTTTCTATTTCAATTCACAAATTAATAAAACAACAGATAATTATAAATACGATCAAACGTATTGTTTCGCGTCTCAATATGACGTAAACGAATTCTTCAAAAAAATATTTGTCATAACCACTGACAGATCATTTGAGAAGGCTTTATTAATTTAAGGTAACCTACTTTTTCATTATTGCTCCAGTTTTTCATATAAATATCTAAATAATCATATTCACGAAATAAAACATGAAAATAAAGCCCAAACACTATAAGAAACGTTGTAATTTTTTTCAAACCATCGACATGAATGAATTCCAACGTTATAGCAACGTTATTGCTATATTGGTATATAAATGTTATTATGGATAGTCAAGAATATAAGTGCTTATATGTACTGTGTTTTAGTTAAATAATGTTTTTACCACAGTATAAGGAAATATTATGAATAAGACTGATAAAAAAGGCAAAAATATAACCAGTTTTACTGTTTCAATATAAAATTAAAACATATATTTCTTTTGCGAATGAATAGATTCAGCCAAAAATAACCTTTCATCACTACATACAGTACAATTGCTTTACTGAAACATGATTTTGACAAATTACAGTTTTATATAATCATAGTACTTACTTGAAGTATACTTTCACTGTACATTTATGATTTTTATAATGAAATAATAAAGAATTATAATTGAAGAATCGATAAATAGGTATATAGAATAAATAAAAACGATAACTTACTCTTCGTTTTGACGAATCTATTTGTCAAGGGATCTCGAGTGATCAGACATGGCCAGAATGGATGAGATCCAACTCTCGCCCAGGCCAATTCTCCCAATTTCCAACTGCAAGACTTTTCTTCTTCCAAATAACACACACTCTCAATGATTTTGGCTGGCGGTGACGCGTCCAAACAGTCTTGTTTAACGTTAGAAATGACTCCGTTGGTTATATTTGAAGCCTCGAATGCCAACTTTTTTTTAATTGAACTATTCTGTTTTTTCAAAGTTTTTTCTTTTAGTTTTTCATCGCTTTTTTTTACAGAGGATCCCTTATTTGATTTCTTGGCAGATTTTTTGTCATTTTTGACCAACGACAAATTGATTGATTTCTTGGGAGATTTTACTGCAGAATTACGTTGATTTTTTTCAACGCTATATTTACCCAAAGGGCTTGAGAATGATGTGTTTGAATGTTGGCTAATACCGGATGTATTTTTTGGACTGGGCGTAGAAGTTATGTTATAAGAATAAGACTGCGGACTAATGACTGAAAACATGCTTTTCATCAAACTACCAGTCTCCTCTTTCTCCTCCCTTCTTCTCTGGATGAGATCTTTCCTGACGTAGACCTTCATGTGCAATTTGTTGGTGCCCTCGTTCCACGGAGTGTGAAGTAATTTCGTTTCAATGGAAGGGGATACACGATCATCATAAAAAGGCGACAGGGCATTTGAAATATCAACCGGTTGTTTCAACTTGGATGATGATACTTTAACGGGTGAAACTTTAACGGGTGAAACTTTAACGGGTGAAACTTTAACGGGTGATTTAGCGGGAGACAGTTTCTTGGGTGACTTTGGAGAATGTTTGTCGGTCTTTGAAAGTTTGGATTTCATCTGCAAAGCAAAGTCTGTCGGATAGAAATCGACAATCGTCTTTTGTTTACGAGCTCTTCCATATCTGCTTCTGTTGGGGCTGGATCCGTCAGGACTCGACGTCTCACACAATTCAGTCACTTTAGTTGTCATGTTGGTTTCCAGTTGCTTTTCCACGTGGGACCTTTTCGCATACTTTCGTTTGACACTTTCCAGCATAGAGTTGTCCGCACTTAAGTTGTCATCGACAGCGGAACACTCGTTTCCAAAAAGGACACTCTCCATCGATTCCGTACCATTTTGAGAATCTGACAGTTCGGAAAATAATTCCACGCTATCGTTTTGTGAAATGGAAGAAAATTCCGCATCATTATTAACAAACAACTCGTCAGAAGCCATTTTTGTTTTATTGCATGCTCATATTATAACATACTGTCTGTTCATTAATATAAAATGATAATCCATAGAATAAATGTCAACTTTAAAAATATTTTTGCTTCGATTTTTCTAATTTACAGATCTTCAGCAATGTCAAATGTCCATTTCCTGTCAAAAACAAACATACGTGAATTCTTTTGTTTAGATAATACATAATTTATACACATGTATGAGGACAGAATAAAAAATTAGCAAAATAGAAAAAAATAATAATGTTTATACCAAAATAACTTTCGGATAATATAAAAAATAGCGTGATATATCTCCGCACATGTTTATAATATGTGATATGCGACGTAACGCGCGAAAAATGTTCCCGCAACAAAATGGGAGGCATACTTCATTAGCCATAGGTCATGAAGGAACTAAAATAGGAACTAAAGAACTGCAATATTTCACTTATCTGAGGGGTTAAAAATAAACCCAATGACTTTTTAGCATCTCTGACACTGTTGGACACGAAATTAATGTAAATAAAGATCGCTGAACGCGTATCATTGTGTAAAATATGTAAAAACTTTCTATGAAATCATACTCACCCACTGCATGTACCTCACGCCAAGGAATTAAAAAATTTTATAGGACATTTACTCACTTGTTACACTACAAACTGAACCAATATTATAATTTAATGGCGACAACACACAATCTTTTTTTAAAAATACACTTCAATTGTCGTGAATATTCCTAAAATCACTGTATAAACCGAAATTAAGTTCAAATATTGAATGACACAAACACGAACAAGCACATCGGCCATCGGCATCTGATACCCTGTATTACCGACATGTCGTTATTTATTTTTCCCGCCAAGTCTTTCAAGAATAATTCAAAATATTTGGTAGTATGATAGTTTCACCATTTTCAAAGAGATGTCAGCTCAAGTGAAGTTTTTGAACATTATATAAAAATATCATCTCTAGTTATTTTCGTATCATTTATTTCAATATTAAATGTTTTTCCAACTTGTTATATCTACAGAAATGTATCAAATAAATTCAAATTAATCTTCTAATATGCAGAGGTGTTTTTTCATTTCAACATTTTTTTAGCAAAGTGTAAAGAATTGTTCATAGATGTCACTAAACAAATCTACATTATCCTTGCTGTCAAAATGACAATTGAGAATTGACATTTCTAGAAAAATGGCGGTCGCTAATAAAGGTAAAGAGACCAAACCCGGAGAAATATTTGCCTTTAGTGAAATGGCTTTAAGAAATAATGCCGCTGTTGTGGAATATTGTAGAACCTCAATGGCTGCCCTCTCTGGAGGTACCGCAGGTAATGTTCCCTCCATTGTTTTTATAGTATTTTTTCTAGTTAAGTGTCGCTTGTCAAAGTTCACTCCTTGCCACTTACAAATTGATTAATTAAGAACTTATATATTGCAGGATTACTGGGGCTCACGGGATTCTATGGATTTGGATTCTACCTGTTCTCTGTATTCGGTTTGTGGGCGATGCTTCTCATGAAAGCTGGAAGTAATTGGCAAAAATTCTTTGTTAATAGAAGAAGTCTGCTAACAAATGGATTTCTAGGGGCCCTATTCACGTATATATTATTTTGGACATTTATATATGGAATGGTTCACGTTTACTAGAAATGTTAATTTTGTTTTTATGTTAATAAATATTGTATATTTTAATAAATTATTTTACAATAACTTCTTTTTTATTTTTCCTGTTTTGTATGATTGTGTTTGTTGATTTTGACGTCATTTGTTGCACATTCATTTGGAGAGGTGATTTGAGACAAAATGTTGAATAACCTATATTGTCTCTTTACTGTAAAAGAATATTATACTGAGTTAAAAAAAAATTAAGATTTTTTGGTTACAGTTAGAAACACATGCAAGTTCAATGTGTTTGATTAATAAATATACTGGTCTAGAAATTTTGTGTAGGTACACTAATTGTATCTTGCCTCAACTGATTTCATTCACATATATTACAATTTATTTATAAAATCGTATAAATAACTTGTGTTGCTTGATAGCTAAAATGGTTATCCTGTTAAAAGGAATAAATATATATAGAACAACAATCAATTTGTTTGATTTATAAAGCCTCATAAAAGAATATTCTAGTGCATTTTTTTTATAAACGGTACTGTAGCTTCCATTGAATAACTTGAGCATTTTCGTCATGGAGTGGAGTGGTTTGTGCATATAGCAACCAAGCACAAAACACAAATTTGTGTTTTCCACGTGACATGCTCAATAAGTTTACCGCTAACTATACCCTTTTGATCTTTTATAATAACTATTTATTAACCTTATGATGAACGTTCCCACCAAGATTATATTGAAGGAGAAAATCCCAAATACCCTACTACCTATAATTGAAGGAGATGAGGGTATTTGGGATGATAACATGCTGACTAACTATTCCTAGACTTTTCAACAAATCAAATAATATAAGAAAATCCAGGTGTGAGTTATAAAAAATTTACTTTTTTAACTTGAACTCTATTTGGCAAACAGCAGTAAAATATAATTTTTGCACAATCAAATAAACTAATAATAATAGTAACTTTTATTTAGACGTAAAAAATACAAAATTAATACATCTAGTGTAAACAAGAAGTATATAATTTTTTTTTGATACAATAATAAATTATGATACAGAGTATGACACTAAATTATTAAAACATGTAAAAGTATGGAGAACATTAATATTTTTAAATTTATTAGTGTTCAGCACCTAGCCTACGAAAGGTGGCAACTGCATTCATTTTAAATAATATAATTTTTTTTTAGGTAAATAAAAAGCCTAGTTTGACTGGAGTTTCAACAAGAATTTTACGTTCAGAAGTTAAATAAAGTTTATTCAATTCTATTATTTCCAATTAATGTATGTAATTTTCAAGGAATATGAATGGTAAATATTTATAAATATTAGACTTTATTTGATTATTTGACACAAATAACAATTTTGCTACAAAAAGTTAATACTATTATCTTTGACATATTCAATACAATTTTTATGTGGGCATTCAATAAAATAAAATCTCTTTAAAAGAATTGTATATTGCTGGAAATGACGCTAGAGTTTTCTTGAATTATCACCTAGCGGTTTCCAATAAGCTTCTTTATAAAGAAACTAAAGGAATAAATTAAGTATTAAGATTAAATTATATCAGTTTCTTTGGATAAAACATTGTATAATCTATATTTGTAAAGATGTCAATTCACCTCCTATATTGATAAAGAGAGTAGCAGACCTTTCTATCACCTTTTTTTATTTTGAATTGTACATGTATATAATCGTCATTTGAAGTACAATCAGCAAGACTATACAAGTCAGGATATTGCGTCCTCTAACTCACTATACTTTCAGGAAAAAACTAAAGAAGGAATATTTATCCCTAAACACCTAATCCCGATTTCCCCTTGTCCTTTTTTACTCCTCACTAACCCAGTGGGGAGTTATGATTTCGCAATTTTTAAGGGTTTTTTACTATTGCAGATTATCAACTAGTATCATGCTGAGATTGTATTCTGAAAGTTTCATCACAATGTATCTGTGTGTGTGTGTGCTATGTGCTGTCTGCTATGTAAGGCGTGTTTATTTTACTGTATCGATTATAGACTAAAGTAGGTATTCATTCAATTCTTTTCAAATTAACCTATATCTAATACTCACTTAGACCTCATTATATTTTGAAGGATATCTGAATAATGCTTCTCAATTTTTTTAACTGTCAAATTAATATTTCAAAGTGACCCCAAGCTCAGGAAACTTTAAATTTGAAATTTTTATTTTCAAATTAGTAAAAAGGCACATCACTTTCATAAATTGGCATTGAAGAGGTATCTAGTTTTAATAATAAGATATATACTTACTTAAATAAAAAATAATTTAACAACTCATTTCATGAAAATGCTGAAAATTTTCGATACAAAATTTGAATACTTTATAGAATGACTTTTTCAGACTTTTTAGTGAGGAGTTTAGTGTTGGCCACAACCCACTCGTTTTGCTATGGTGTGTTAATTTCTTTTTTTAAATATTTATCTACAGTGTATGATATCTTTTCTTTGTTTCATTCTTTTTATTGCTGTACATAATATATAATTTGTAATCGTTGGTTGAAAGAAATTGCTCAATGGCAAAATGCCTGCCAGTGTGCTCTATATTTGTTTATATTTTGTACAAAAAATAAATGAATTAATTAATAATATTTAAATATATTGAAATAAAATAATAAAATGTCATATCAGAGACCTTTCGATGTTTGCGGTAGCTGATTCTTACTTTATTCAGTTTGACTGCGAATGCCACAACTTTCCTTTCCCTCTTTTATCCTTTTTGTCCTTCTGAATTTTGAGTACCTACTCATTTTTAACAGTAATTGTTTACACTGTTCAGATTATATAAAAAAAATTGTAATATCTGCAAACAAAATTGGTTTAAGTATGATATATTGTTTACTTAAGTACATTGAATTTGTTGTAATATTTGTTTTTATGGCTGTATGTTTGTTTGGATTAAATAAAAAAATAAAATATAATAGTAAAATCTTTTTGATCTACCCTGGCAATACATAATTTCATTTGTCAATGAACGGTGGCAAAGGAAGCCAAACAAGGAAATGTACAGCTCTTTAGAAACCCTTCAAAGTATTCAATCAATAATTTAATGAATAGGCATCGCATCAGTGTCCACATTTCAATATTATATGGATATTCATTTATTGAGAATTTTTTATTTATTTATATATTTCCAATTATTTTACAAATTTAACAATACATAATTAAAAGTTACACAAAATAATCTTTACCAGAATGCAAACACTCATGTGGAAAGGAGATAATACAAATTAATATTTGAATACTAAAAATTTGAATTTAAAACAAAATAGAAAATGAATTCAAATAGAAGTTATTATTATGAAAGAATTAGAAAATACACCGCTATAGGTAACGAGATTAAAAGACTTTGGCATTCTTGTAAAATAATAATATTACCATTCATTATTTCAGCCACTGGCATTATTCCAAAATCGTTAATCCATAGTTTAGAAATTTTAGATTTATCGAAAACTTAATAATTAAAATGCAAAAAACGGTAATAATGAATACATATAGAATCGTTAAAGATTTTTTAAACGTTAATATTCGGGAATCAGTAGGGTTGATAGGTAGTATAGAGACCTCCTCAGAGCCTAATCCTTTTGAATGTTAAGTATCTGAATGGGTGAACTATTCCCAATTGAAGGCTTGATGATGCGTTTGTTGCATTTTATTTTGCTCTTTTAAATAATTTGCAATTTACACATTGACCTGCTAATTCTTTTGAGGAAGTGTATAATGGTAATAATAATAATTGAGTGTTATTATTTGTAGTGCTTAATTGTTATTAATATCATTAGTAAATCGGCCAGCACCGTATAAAAAAAAATATTGTTAATTATTTTTTAAATTATCAAAAAAGTTAGAAATATGTCTCTATTTGATTGAACCATACCACCCTGACCCTAGGTTATGTATAGGTACTACATTAGGTATTGAGTTCATTTAAGATATTGTGTGCTTCCTGTGTTTAATGTGTATGGATATTGGAATATTTTCTCGTTTTTTTCGTTTCTCCTTTAAGTCGTACCTACTAGGTATGTAATTTTTTTTCTCCAACATTGTTTATTTTCTTTTGTTTATAATAGATGTAAGAAAATGTATTTATTTTTTACATCTAAATAAAATATACATACACACACACACATTGACAATACTAGTTGCATGAAACACACAAGATAAAACTGTTGATAGCGATAGTACATATGTATAGTTGAAAAATACGTACCAAACTATAAAAAGTAAAACACAAATTAATAAATATTTTAAGATATTTTGTTTTCTATATAAAACATGTTGATATATGTAAAGATAGGATAGTATGGAGGTCAGCCCTTTTTTCCTACCCAGAATATGAATAAAGCATGATAGTATGTATGTATGTTTGGAGATTAAGTATCAAACTATACCCCGTACATATTGTTTAGTGTGTACTGCCTTACAAATTGTATAAAACAATGAAGTCACAAAATTCCATTTTAATAACATTGTTAAAAAAAAGTTTGAAATGTACAACCATAATGTAAATATTTTTTTATAGAAAATTAAACTATCTAGTTAGGGTGTTACAGCTTTTTTCAATATTTTTATACTTTGGGAATGTAGACATTTAAACACACATCATAAAAAAAATGTTTTTCTTAATAATAAAATGTTTGAGAAACTCTGGAACTTTTTTAAAAAACAAATTTGAAATTTTGTATTTGTGTATATTTATACCAATTTTCAGCATTCTAGCTTTTATGATTTTTGAGATATATGGAAAAATTAAGTAATAATTCCAAATTAGATAATCCCTGACTGGAACAAAAATTAAAAATTCTGAGTAAGTATAAAAGATTTGTAGGCCTATAAATTTCTATTTATTCAGAAATATTAGGCTTTGTGAATTGAGCGGTTCAAAAGTTATAAGTGGACACACAGACACACTAAATATTCTACTCTGAATTCTGAGTAAATTCTTGTATGGAACATATTTGCTGCGAAGCCTCTAAGTTGGTGTTTTTTGTCTTCAAAGTCGAAATAACCATGAAAAATATAGACCTGGCTATACTAGAGAATTTATTTCTTTTAACATATCGACAGTTGGATTATGTAGTTATTGCAAAACATCTAAGAAATCGTATGTGGGTGCACAGTAGACAAATTTGGGTTTTTAGCTTGGTTGGCTTCATCATGTGTGTGTGCAAACCGTCAACTGCACAATTGTATCATGAAAATATTTTTTTTTGATTCTATTATAAAATTCTTTTTCTTCTTCTTCATTGTGTTTAAGGTTATTTAACCTATTTGTGATGGTAAACAATCCTAAGAGGAGGAGGTCCAACTGTCTTTCCATCTCTTTGCAGATCTTCCGGATAGTCTTCTGTTGTTGGGTATTTCTGTCTTTCAATTTCGACAATTCCATGCGTTTAACATCTCAATAGAATCGTCTTCTGCAACGTCCCCATCTTGTTATGTCCTCAACACCACATACAGACCTGATTTTAAAATTAATGCAAAATATTTATTTCTTATGAAAAATCAAACAAAACATATTTCTTATGAAATAACACACAAAGAAGTGATATTTTTTATTTAACATATTTCTAATTAGAAAGTTTCAAGGAAATGCTATAAGGGAATGAATAGGTATATCGGTGAACGAAATAAACAGATTATGTCTGTAGCAGAGCGACTATTGCACTATATTAGTAATCCATCAAAAGCCGGTTCAAATCCCTCTTCGACCAATTTAGTTAAACCACAGAGTTAAACTATAGCACATAGCATTAATTTGCTTTGTTCAAGAAATGTTTGAGGATTTAGGTATAATATTTTCTTTCAAGGACATATATATATATGGCATCCCAGCATACATAGTTAAATCTCATGTTGAATCTTTTATAATACCACTTTACTATTTGTTTTACCTAAGACCAAAGTTTTCTCACTTGCTGGAAGACGACAAAGATTATACCAATACATAATGCAGACGACAAGATGAACATATAGAACATATAGAACGAATAGGTCAATGTCTATTCTATCTGTCATCCTCAAAATTTTCAAAATGTCTAATTTCTTAGAATTTTTTCCCTCAGATACAACCGTATCTTAGAGGCTACCAACATGAAATACTAACAAAAAGATCAACAGTATCAAATCTATTAACATTTTCTTCCATTTTTCGCTTGCTAACTTGAAAATCGGAAACAATATGTAACGGTGGGTCTGTTCTTTTCCCAGGAATTCCAATTCCTACTCTGGGATTCCTCAAGGATCTAATCTGGGCTCACTGTTGTTTTTGTTATTTATTGACGACATACAGGATGTCATTGAACACTGTATTTATTTACTCTTCACTGACAACTTGAAAATTGTCTTGTCTGTCAGAGCTGTGGATAATTGCTTAAAGTGTTATATTGATAACTTGTCAAGGTGGTCAGTCGCAAATACATTGTTGTTCAATACAAAAATATTTGTTGTCATGAGCAAACCAAACTCTCAACAAACCAAATATTATTCAGTTATTTGATGGACAGTACCACGATGGCATGAAACGTGATTTGTGATGCTAAATTGACCTTCACTGACCACATCACTAACATGAAATCTAAAAATGTGGACAATTGCTGGGTTTGACTTTTCGCCTGTAAAAATACTTTTTGAATCCGTAGGCGTTAAAGAGTATACTCAACAGTATGGTGTTTTATTTTAGAATAAGTAACATTGTTCGGTTTAGATATCATTTATTTAATTCATTGCTTAAATTTTATTTTCACTCTCCGCCACTGATATCCTAATAATGTTGTGTTATTGTTACAAATCTGCTTGTGTGTGTGTGCCACCGCACGACGTGGCTCATCAACTGTTTATACTACAATAATATACTTGTAAATGGCAGGAAACTATACATATAAATAATAGTTCTGCCAAATAAAAATTAAAAAAAAAAAAAACAGTATGGTGCGTACCAAATTAGTGTATGGTAATGTTGTTTGGGCACCTTATTAAAGAAATTACTCCAAAATGCTCGAACAGATTCAGATTTTTTTTTATGATACCTATACATGTGTACACATGGAGTGTACCCAACGTACATGTATACATCATCTGATCTCCTTCAGGTCTGTACATATCAAAGTCTCGAAAAAAGGCAAGATAATTTTTCTGCTTCTGTACGTCAGGTGGGTTAAAATTTTTTAAATTTTAATATAGACTGCCCAATTTTACTTCAGCTACATGAGAGGTAGTGGACAGCATTTGTTCCATTTATCTGCCGTTCGTACAAATTTGGTTGCACGTAACAAAATATATGTACAAATTGTCATCAAAATCCATCAAATAACACATCTCCGTTGTTATGTCACCCTACGACATTCGTTATGTATAATATTATGTATATGACAATAGACATATGTACATACATAAATAATTCAATTGTCAGAAAGTATATGATTACATACACATAAGAATCTTACTTGGTTTTTTATTTTAACCATCCACATTTGGGGTAGGAAAAAAGGACTGAACTCTACACTATCATATCCTGACATACATGTCGGCCTTCGTGGCTCAATTAGTTGGATATCTGACTGCTGAGCTAAAGATCCCAGGTTCGAATCCCGGTGGTGACACAGTTTTTAATTGTGTTTTCAGTCTGGATACTGTGAGACGATATATATTATATCGTAAGTCTCCAAAATGTTGCAACTTGTTATTGGGTGCGTGTTAAATTAATATTTGACATAGTACCTGTAAGTTGCCCAAGAAACAATACAAAATAAAAAATGTATGCTTTGTTTTAGTACCTTTTGGAAAACACAATATCTTAAAATATTTATTAGTTTGGATTTGAGGTTTTATAATTTGTTAGGTAGGTACTCATTACTCACCAATGTTCATGTTTTATTCATGTTTTTGTTTATTTATTTATACATACATACCATCACGCCGTGTCCCTAGCGGGGTAGGCAGAGAGAACTGAATGCTACTTATTTCTATCTTGACACACATTCATCTATTTATCAAATATTATTATTTACTTATCAATTTTTCTCATTTATTTATTTGTTTGTGTATTTATTTATTAATTTTTTTTGTTTGTTTATTTATTTATTATTTTTTTAAATATATAGAATTGATATTCCCTCATATTTGTAATTGCAATACCCCACTAGCTAATAAATTTAAAATAATGGGATAACTATACTGTAAATAGTGCATTTTGAAATAATGATACTGCAAATAATGAATACCAAATAAAACATATACCTAGCCAAATATACACATATTATAATCTTTTACTTTGTACATTGGGTTTAATTCTGAAGATGCATGAAAATTTTAATGAAAATCAAATTTGTTAATTTTATGTATTTTTGCTATTCTGAAGAATGGTAAATAAAAAAAAATTATCAGAAGATTTAATAAAATGACAAAAGAACATCACTAGTGTATTACCAAATTGATATAAAAGTTGTTCAGAGTGACATTTTTTGTTTAAATGACTTTAATGTTGATTGTAATTTAATTTGTTTCGGAATCAAACCCATTGTTAGTTTTAATTTGAAAAAATAATAAATATAATGACGACTACAGCATTGACAGTTGGATCTCATGTGTTACATACAACTAGTGTCTAGATAGGACTACCTACTCATATTAATACCTTCATGGGACAAATACCCGTATACCATATTATTATCAGCGAACCGTTTTTTTAAACAAAGATGTAAAAGTATAGTCAAAATAGTTTGTTTTCATAAAATTGTGCAATACTTTTGGTTGTTTCGTTGAAATCGTCTGTCAAACAACACAATTTTGAATAATTTTATGAAATCAATTTATTTTTACTATACTATTACTCATACTTTGGTGAATCAACCCAATCTGGTTTATGCAATAGATACGAAAATACATACTTATTATTATCATGCAGCAATGAACCGTGTTTTCTCTCGAGGCGCCTGGTTTCTCTCAATATGTATAACAATATCTATTGGAAAAATATAAATTTAAAAAATTAAAATAATACATTGTCAGAGCATTCTAACAATGTAACAAATTACAAACAATTTTGAAGATAGGTTTTTTTTAGATTGATGACTGTTATATTGTGTGCGCTGCTAAGTCCACGCAAGTCCCAAATTCATTATAATTATCTAGTACCATTTTTTCATTGTTAGCGATAATGTAAGTGGTATAGAAGATTAAAATTCCAAATTCTTACGTAATAATACAATGAACTAAATACAAATTATATCACAGCTTAGGATGATCCGTTGGTCACGTGTCATGAGATGATTAATTTAAGGGTTGGGCCTTAAAGCTTATAGGGGTTACGCTATTTAATATACCTACCAACTATCTATTCAATGACACAAATACAACGCCATAGATGAAAGAGATAGGTATGTTTTCACTTCAGAGTCATTTTGAGATACACGAATATCACTTTTTTTTCAAATTTATCTTCATGGCTAAAACAGTTTTCATCTTCTTTTAATACGAAGTCGGCGACAAAGACAAACGTACGTTTGAATGCGTTCCATAAAATATTTGTTTGACGCCGACTTTTGTTGCAAAAAGTACATTTTGCAACCGCGTTTGTTAGCCATTATCCAACTGTCGATTTGTTCAAGAGAATTTTATTCTCTTAACATTTCGACAAAGTATCAAGCCAAGATACGCGAGATTTGCATGCAGGGTCTATATTTTTCACGGTTTTTCCAACTTTGAAGTCAAATAAACACCAACTTAGATGCTTCGCAGCATATATGTTATTTTACGAATTTACTCAGAATTCGGAGTAGAACATTTAGCGTGTCTGTTTGTCCGTCCGTCCCTTATAACTTTTAATCCGCTCAATTTACAGAGCCCAAAATTTCAAAATCTCTAGATAGTATTAGGCCTACATAACTTTCATACTCAGAATTTTGAATTAAAATATTTATCAATTTGTGTTTAAGTGTTTATAGTTTGGTACGTAGATATTCTTCAATTATGCATACTATCGCCATCGAAAGTTGGATCTCATGTGTTACATGCAACTATTAAAAAAATGTGTGATGTTAAATGTAAAATGAGTGCTTTCAAATTGAATTATTTTATACTTTGTAGTGCATTTTATTTTATATTTTGCATTGATTTTTTTTGGTACCTATCGATTTTTATACTTACTAAAATCGTTGCTATTTTTTTAGTCGTAATGTTATCAATGTTGCTATTTTTTTCTTCTTTTCGTTCTCATCCCATTGGCGATCGCCGTGGTGGAGACTTTCTGTCCTGTGCTACCTAGGACAGATCCTCACTCGTCTTATCCAATACCTATCTACATACATGCCTTAACAGCCAAACAAAAGGGCCGCCGTATGGGGCTGACCAAATATTTGTATGAATTTGACAGCTGTCATTCAATACTACATAATATATGTTGCAAAAAGATTCTTACATGTTTTATTAAATTTTAAAATACATTTCTATTAGAAAAGTAAAGAAATGAAAAAATAATATTTAGAAAAAATGTGAATTTATTCTATATTAATGAAATAACCCTTTACAAATCACCCACAGCAGTGGATTACTTATGTATGAAATATCAATCATATATTTGTACTTACTTTTGGTTGTATTATTTAGTAACTTCAAATAATAATCATTCTTTGTCCCTTATGTATGGAGTATGCAGAGTTAAAATTCATAATTATTAGTAATGTAAACATTACTAATAAAATGCAAATATATACACAATATAATCACACTACATACTCCCTATTTTAACCTCGAACAAAATATATTCATTTAACAATTTGTTCATCCTGTTTATTAATAAGTTTTACTAACCTTAGTGAAACATGGGAAATAAAACAGGAATTATGTAGGAATAAAAATGTCATTTATTTAGGTAAATTCGTCGGTTCGATTAGTATCACCATAAAAAAACTGACAAGAAAACTGGTTAACTAAATACATTTTTCATGTAACATGTTGCAAAATAAAACAGATATCATCAGATCATACAAATCATGTTACATTAGATAAAATTAGTCTACTGAAACATCAACTTATTATATCCTTATCGTTTTTATAATAACATTCAATACAAACCCTATAAAAAATAATCTTAAATAACATTTAAACATTGAATAAAAACCAAATAAAAAAATAATGAAGTGGTTCCTTTTCATTACAATTATCACAATAAATTATTTAAATAAATTATTTATATTCATACTCTCCTATTGTAATAACCAATTCATATAAATTTCTTTCATATTTGTTAAACTACAACAGACATTTACATCATCACATACGTGTATGTTACATTGGATAAAATTAATCTACTTAAACATCAAATTATTATATCCTTATTGTTAAGTTGTCATAATAACATTGAATAAAAAATAAACTTAAATCAAATTATTATATCCTTATCGTTGTCATAATAACATTTAAACATTGAATAAAAACTTTAAAAAAAGTGGTTCCTTTTCATTACAATTATCACAATGAATTATTTAAGATAAATATTCACGCTTTCCTTTTGTACATAATTTTTTCATATAAATTTCTTTCATGTTTTTCATAATACAACAGACATTTACATTCACATCATATGTTCACGTTACATTAGATAAAATACATTTACATTCACATCATAATGTTCATGTTACATTAGATACAGTCAAACTACTTAAACATCAACTTATTGTATCCTTAATGTTAAGTTGTCATAATAACATTGAATAAAAATATATAAAATTAATCTACTCAAACATCATATTATTACATCCTTAATATCATTTAAACATTGAATAAAAACACATTATAAGTATACTTCTCTTTAAGTGATACTTCTCTTTCACACATTTAATTAAATAAATACAATATATTTAATCTATCCTATTATACATATTTGAAAAATGTTTTTTTAGTCAAAATTTTTCGCCTTCTAGATGGTGCCACATTGATGAAATTGTTTTTCTTCTTTACATAATTATTTAAATTTTAATTTTAAACTAGTATCTACAACAATAGAAAATTGTAATGTTGTTGAAGGTTTTGATAATAAATATTACCGAACTTTCTCTTATAAATACACTCCAGTCACCAAAAACTTTTTTCACTCCATTTATAAATGCCTCAGTCAATGAAAGTCTTTTTTAAATTATAGTCATTATGAGTCACAATACTGTTGGCAATTGCCATTTTCATCTGCACTGATTCCTTGCGATTAGCCCTTCTGTTAGGACTTTCCCTGGTTGATGTAGATTTTGAGCAATTCGGCAGAATAGATGGTACTGCACCTTTCAATAAACGGCATCTAGAAAGAGGCACAGTAATCCTTTCTAGTGAACCACTCAATATTGAAACTTCCTTTTGGATATCTGTCTCCTTGAAATGAAGTTCATCATCATCATCATTGATCCTACAGCTCGTTGTGGGGCTTGTCCTCCTTCAGGATTCGTCGCCATTCCTCCCTGCACTCTGCAGCTCTCTTCCGGTTGGTAAGGCCCAGCGCTCGTATATCAGCCTCCACATCGTCCAGCCATCTCATTGTTGGTCTGCCTCTGCCTCTTCTTCCGTCTGGTGTGGAGTTTAAAACCTTGTTGGTAGTACGATCATCACTCGTCCTGTAGACATGGCCCAACCATTGCAGTCAACCCAACCGTTGAATTGAAATGAAGTTCACAAACCTGTAAATTCAAATTATATTAATATGTTGGATAATCAATAGTTCATTTGATGAATGTATGCTAAGATAGAAAAATGTAGCGTTCGGTTCTCTCTGCTTACCCCGTGAGGGACATGGCGTGATGGCATGTATGATAATCAATTATTTATAAAACTATTTTTGTATGGGATATCTATCATCTAGAGTGATGCATCATTTGTAATGCATGCAAGTAATAATATATAAATATATATTTATTTTTTTCCTTGTAATTACATATCTTCATTACCTGAACCAGATATGCAGGCATATTTCAAGAATAACATTTAATAAACATACCTAATAAAGAAAAATAATATCAAATGTCTTGTTGTAAATGTTTTACTGAACGAATATCGTAAATTAATAGTTTATGTTATAGGTTAGATTTATTGATATTTATGTCATAACTTTCGAATCGCCAGAAAATAATATGTGCATTACTATGAACATAAACAAAAACACTGCGTCTTAATTGATTTTATTGTTGAATAAAACAATCGGGAATGTTTTGATATTTTGAAAAGCATGATACAATTTTAGAGGTTAGATAAATTAAGCAAGAATGACAGTGAATATTTTAAATGAAATATTAAATAAAAAATTATTGAATACAATAGTTACTTACCCTAGAATGAATAGTTGGAGTAATTTCTTTTCTACATACAACTGTTAGCCATTTTTTTTAAGATTCGTCTTTAGGGGATGAGAACACGTGTTCTTTGGGTCGCACATCGTAATTTCTTCGACAATTCCGCACAACGCACTTTCAAATCATTTTTATTAAACAATAACACAAAATTAAAGACAAATACAATAACAAAAAATGCAAAAGACTTCCAAGAAAGCTAATTTTAAAGAGCTAGAGCAAAATTAACACACAGAATACATATACCTTAGCGGGTATAAACAAACGGTCAAACGGTATAAACGTCAGCCCCATAAGAAACTATTTTGCAGAGGGCAGCACTATACATGTAAAGGCATGTATGTAGATAGGTATTGTCTTATCCCGTGCATGGATCATTAAAATTTGCGTAGGTCCTTGAAACGTTTTCTCCGTCCAACTAACCACTCCGATCTAAGGCAAAACTAAAAAAACGGTGAAATTATAATTGAAAAGGAATAAAAACACCTGGGGGGCAAGTCTGGTCCAACAGGCGAAATCAAAACCCTCACGATTACCCATATCATGTATATAGGTAATTATCATATGGAGTTCTATGACTTCTAAGGATATTATAGAACTCCATATAATAATTATATCCATGATATGGGTAATCGTGAGGGTTTTGATTTCGTCGGTTGGACCAAACTTTCCCCCCTGATTCGGTTTTCCTCTCCTTGTTCTTTCCCAATCCTTTTTTGCTATGATGTTTATTTTTTGTTTTTGTTTTTATCTTACATAGTGTAATGTATATTTTCTTTGTTTTTATTTTGGCTTTCATTCTTTTGTATGATACATGTTTGATTTTGCCATACATTGTAATCTATGTAGGTGGTTAAAAGAAATTGTCTAATGGCAATAAGCCCGCCAGTGTGCATTATATTTCTTTATATTATGTACAATAACCTTGGCATCCTGCTACTTATCCTGTCTTCTTCAAACTAGACACTTGAAGAAGCTGCGTAGTATCCCTTCTCACTTTGTCCTCCCATCTTAGTCTGGGTCCTCCAACTCGTCTCCTTCCACCTCGGTATCCATTATTATTTTAAGGACACGTGAATCAAGCATTTTAAGTACCTATCCAGCCCATCCCAATCTGAACAACTTTAAGTTTCGAAATGTCTGGGGTCTGATGTCTAACTTAACCCATTTTTCTAAATTAAAACGATAATAGAAATAAGCCAGGAACATACTTACAAAGGATAAATATAAAATCCCACAGAACTCATCATGTGTATTATTGTATGTCAGATATCAATCAGAACTCAATCAGTTACAGATGTATAAATTATTATCATTCAAAGATATCAATTACAAAGTAAGTAAGAAAGTATTTGACTAAACACGATGGAACTCGTCCTATACAATTTCGGTTAGAGTATCTTGTTTCATAGGAAATAATTATATTATATTAGGGGAAGGATCGCTTTCAGGAATAGACCGCAAGGGCTACTGTTTTAGGGGAGAAACAAATTCACCAATATTTTTATCAATGAGACAAATTGTTATCTCTGAACGCCCTTTATCTCACAAGCGGTATAGCCCCACCAGATACCAGACGAGAAGTGGCTACCAACACGAAACGATCAAGACAATTTTATTGCAGAACACCAAACACCCACTCTTCGGCCATGAACCATCAACACCAAGACTTAAATCTAGGAAAAGTTTCCTCCACTCCACCAAAGACAGCCACAACCCAAGCACAGAACGCTTGATGCTTTGGAAGGAAAGGCTAGGCAACCACACACCCCAAGAACCATCCCCAGGGAAGAACCTTCTCTGGAAAACTCTGAACAGACTAAGAACGGGGTGTGGAAGGAGCGAGGTCAATTTGGCGAGATGGGGAATGTTGGAGAGTAATCAAGATGGAATTTGTGACTGCGGCAAAGAGCAGACGATGGCACACCTGTTGAGTGCCTTCTGATGGGGGCGAAGTACACCGAAGGGGAGTTGTGGGAAGAACCAACTAGGAGGATTATCTCAATACGATAGAAGAAGAATGAGACAAAAGTTTTAAATTTATAAGCAGAAATTAAACGGAATTCTGGTTTTGATTTTTTTTAATTTCACTTTTGTTTTTAATTCAAATATATATTTTTCAGTAGCAACATATATTATGTAAATTTTATTTTATTTTTTTAACAATTAAATAAGTAAAGTTTCGTGTAAGTAACTAAAAAGCTATTTATTTATTTATTTGTTTATTTGTAATAAATCCTTTTTTTCCAAATAAATAATATATTATGTATGTACAATATAACTTAAAAAAAATAGTAAGTACTATAATTAACTTAAAATTAAAGTTTATGTTTTTTATTCTAATCACTTACTCATTATAGTGTTTATATTTTGTAGATGATTTCTGGATAAGACACTGCACTAGACATACACACATACCATTACGCCGTTTCCCTATTTAGGGTAGGCAAAGAAAACCGAACTCCACACTCTTCTATACATACATACGTGTTTTGTTTACATGCTCTCCTATTATTCTGACTTCGTATATTACCATTTTTCAAAATCTCATCTATATGATCATGTAAAGTTTTTCAGTCTTGTATACTTTCTTTGTCAGGCGTTGATTATTCATTTTCTCTACATGTCCAAACCATCGCAAAGCATATATCTTCATTCTACTCAAGATATATCTTTCAATGTTAATCACATAATAAGATAAAATGAAGAATAAATGTTAAAAAAATATATATTCTATCAACCATATTGATCTCTTATTATATTGAAGAAATCAAGTGTGTTTAAATATTTATTTTTTCATGTATGGCTCAGTTATAATAAATTTTACAATTTGTCCTCATTGCATTTTAAAAAAACCACATAATATGTAAGATATTGTCACAAATTTTTGCTCTAAAAATCTATCTACATATGCATAGATAGAGGCTACCGTCCACATAGGCACAGCGTACGGATCAGATTTTGTCTCCTAGCAACGCTATTGGCATTGCAGACAATCCAATGCGCGCATTCCATGTATCTTGGTGGTGATGGTTCCATACAATGCCAATCAGTGGGATACTTGATTGAATTCGTATATAAAGAATACTAAAATCCGTCTATTACGCTGCGTTCGATCCGTACACTGCGCTTACGTGGACGTTAACCTTTAGTCAACTGTGTATCATGAAATAAACTAATCCACAAGAACAAATTTCATTGAAACATTTCATTTCATATTTAACAGATTCATACAAGAGATTTACCCAAGAGATGTATGGATAGTTGGGCTTCGTCATCAGGAGTAGTGATGAGCGAATGCAAGACCAAGACCGGAGTGGTCTAGTTTTGGTCTCGGTCATGCATAACGAGTCTGTGTCATGCATAACGAGTATTGGTCGTGCATAACGAGTCTTGGTCATGCATAACGAGTCTTGGTCATGCATAACGAGTCTTGGTCTTGCAAGTCTTACAGGTCTTGTACTTTACCAAAAAATATTTTTTATTTTTCTATTAAAATTCAGTAACTAGTATTAAATATGACAAAAAACATCAATCTATAGTATTCTGTCGATAGTACCTACGTAGTTAATTGATTACTTTTCAATTGAAAATGACTAACTTTATAAAATTTTGCAAGACCGCAAGACTCTTGCATTAGGTCTTGTGAGACTCTTGGTCTTGCGAAGCCAGGTCATGGTCTTGCAACGACACATGCGATCTTGGTTTTGCAAGTCTCGCAACCAAGACTAAGACCAAAACTGCAAGACTTTTGCTCATCACTACTCAGGAGGCGTAGTTTTTGTATTACAGACCAACAAGTCTATCAAAAGAAGAAGAAGATTTATACACTTTTAAATATAATATCTAGAAACATTAAGGTTCCAAAAACATATTTATAAAAACATCCATTATGTTTGATCACTATGAATCAAGTATTTAAATCGAATATTTTTTAATTGTATATATTCTCAATAGATGGCGTTACAAAAAAGGCTTTTCCGTCACTTCATAGATGGCAATAGTATAGTTCCTTATTTTCAGATGAATTGTTTACACACTATTCAAATATATAGAACTTTCAAAAATTACATTGATAAGGGAACTCAATAAGAAGGCATAATTAGCGAACGTTGCGCAAGCGCATAAAGTGATCACGTAAACCAGCCGATGACAGATCGTACGCCCTGAAGGTGCCTCGAGTTCTTGGTTCTTCTACAATATCCCAATTTCGTCTCTATTGAGATGTTAAACAAAGTTTGTCAATAAAAAAGAAGTATTTAATGGTTTAGTTACGCTCTTTAACCGCCCCTGTGGGAAGCTGTGCAATCTTTCTCTATAGCACGTGTCAGCCACGCTTCTCAGATGATGCATCCTCTGGATTAGTTCCATCACATCACGTGGTAACACACTATCTAATATTGGTAAGTAAATACACTTCTTATTGTTACATTTCATCATACAGAGTGCAAATATTGGCCGATATAATCGACGACAACGAAGGATTACCTTAAGAGGACATATAACGCTAAACTAAGTGACTGACAACATGATATATTAAAACCGTCCAATGCACTATGAAGTTACGCGTTAGTAAGGGTAAATATCGCGTGCGTTAAAAAGGTTTTTACGTGATTTCAACTACCGGAAACCCCAAATTTGTTGATTTTTTGCATTTTAAGAACAAAACTTAGTTGAAATGAAAAAACTTTATCGGTCATGCACATTGATTTTATACACTCTTTAAGCGTATAAAAGATTTATTTCTCTACGATCCATGGTTATGGAGTAATTTTTAAAAAATGCTGTAAAAAAGGATACTTTTAATAATTTATTTATGGGAATTTAGGCTGAATTTTAAAATTGTGTGACGAACATTCACTAGAAACTGTTTAACATATTTGAGGAATTTGATTTGAAATTGAAGTGTTTAGATTTATATGGCACCTTAAAAAGACGTGTAACTCTAAACACGACTGTAACACGACTAACTGAAAATACGATTTATAGAAAAAGGCCAAATTTTATTAAGGTAACTAGAACTTGGTTTCAAGACGGAAAAAAATAATATCATGTATTTCTAGGATGAGAATTGGCCACTGTTAAATTGCCTCCCATTTGTATAGAATTAGGGCTTTAAGAGGCTATAGTAGGCTATATTATAGTTTATTTTGAAAATAATTTCCCTAATACCCTCAAAAGATACGTCTTTGAAATAAGGAACAATTTGTATGTACACCTTTATTCTATTGCATGAGTTTTTTGAATCTTGAATTTATTTAGTACTTTTCTTGTAAAATTAGTTTTAGTAAAACCCTTATTTATTTTTTTATTGTAAGTAACTAAAAAACTACATACAAGGCCTATAAAGTAGATTTTTACTTCAATCGAAAGAGAATATGAAAGTCTACCGGCTGAGTTTTTTATACATACATATCATCACGCCATGTCTCTTGCGGGGTAGGCAGAGAGAACCGAACGCCACATTTTTCTATCCTGGCACGCATCCCTCGCTTCGTCCACATTCATGCATCGTCTCATACATGCTCGTCTATTGCTCACACTTCTAACATTTCCGTAAATCTAGTTGGGGGGTTTCAGTGTCTTTCGATTGTTGGAAATATAAGTAATAATCATACATGTTTTTATTAGTAAATAAAAAATAAGAAACTGGAACTTATTCATCAAAAACAGTTAATAAAATTCAAATGTTGATAACCCCTGACTAAAATAAAATTAGAAATTCTGAGTATAAAAGTTTTGTAGGCCTAAAATATGTATATATTCTGAATTTTTGGGCTCTGTGCATAAAGATGACCAAAACTTATAAGAGGGGGGGGGCACGCAGACACACACTAAAAATACATAAAATAATTCTGAATTCCCTGCGCCATACAAAATGTTTCTTCCTAGTACCCGCGTCTTGGCTCTAAACTGTGGATATGTTAAGAGAAATAAATTCTCTTTAATAAATCGACAATTGGTCAAGCGAGAACTCATGAAAAGATTTTATACCTGATTAAAATGATTGGAAACTTTTATATTTGTTGACTTTTAAATTTTACAAAAAGTCTTAAGTTGACATGAAATATGACTAAAAACGCCAATTTATAATTTTATTTCGATAGTATGCTTATTTATATGCATACTTTTTAATTAAAAATAAATAAATTGTGAGACAGTAAGAAAGCCTGGTCATGTCTTGAACCCCCTGGTCTCGGCTTTGCAAGTCTTGCAAGTCTAAACGCTTCACGTATGTTCAATACCACTTCGCCTCAAAAAGTCAAAAACCTTTTTGTATATACAAATAAGTCTAAAATAAAGGTATTTCCAGCTGAAAAACTCCAATTATCATTTTCTCTCTCTCCTTATAGTCACTTGTTACCCAAATATTTACATAGTATGGTAAATAAATATATGAATAATTCATGTTCCAGTAAACTTTACAGTTAGAACATCAATCATTGCGACGTACTTTCATATAAATATTTGAATAGCAGTGCCGGACTACATACCTACGATCTGCATTTTAGTTAAACAAAAAAAATATATATGTATATCTAAATATTTATAAAAAAATATATAATTTTGCTACATAATATAAGTAGGAATATTTATCCCTAAACACCTGGGGGGCAAGTCTGGTCCACCCGGCGAAATCAAAACCCTCACGATTACCCATATCATGAATATAATTATTATATGGAGTTCTACAATATCTTTAGAAGTCATAGAACTCCATACGATAATTATATCCATGATATGGGTAATCACTAGGGTTTTGATTTCGCCGGTCGGACCAGACTTGCCCCCCTGATCTCGATTTCCTTTTAATAATAATAATAATAATAATAAAAGACTTTTATTTAATGAAACAACGTGGCGGACTTATTGCCCGCAGGCAATCTCTACCAGTCAACCACCATGGTAAATACAATCAGTAACAGGGATAGAAGAATACAAATAGAAAAATAGAAAAGAAAAAAAAATCATAAATCAAAAATACAAAATAAATATAAAAAACAAAAAATAATATATGTATAAATAAGAACAAAAATAAGAATAAAAAGAAATACATCAAATAGATACACTATGTTTATTGGATGGAGGATAGGAGAGGAGAAAGGAAGAGGGATAAAGGGAAAAAGACGTTAATTTGTGTTTATGTGGATATAAAGTGTGACTTCAGACGCTTTTTTGAATGCTATCAAATTAGTGGCATCTTTGATACTCTCCGGCAATAGATTCTCTTCTTCTTGTTCCTCTTCTTGTTCCTTCCCAATCCTTATTTTTGCTGTTTTTATTATTTATCTTGGTGTTATGTATATTTTCTTTGATCTTTTTTATCTTTCCTTTTTTGTTGATGTACAAATATAATTCTGTCACTCTGTTATCTGGTTGGTTGGAAGAAATTGCCTATATATAAACTGCGCTGTTACGTTAAAATTAAATGTAAATTTACATATTCTTATTTATTTATTTATTAATATTGTTTCTCGGGCAACTAACAGGTACCTACTATGTGAAATATTAATTTAACATGCACCTAAATTAATTTAGAAAAAGAACTTAATATTTCGATTTCGGCACTGGTATTTTTGTGTACAAAAGGTATAGAGTAGGTATCCCTCTTTAAATAATAAAATTAAGCATTAAGAATAGCAACACATAAGCTAAACTACAAACACAGGTGGCGCTTCATTCATTATATGTAATATTATCATAACAGGTAACTTGTGTGTGATACCACACGATAGGTATAACAAACATCATGATTACCTTCTGTGATAAAATCACCCCCTGTAAAATAAATGTTCAAAGACACCCCTCAAATTGCTCACTCACCTGGAAACCAATCAAATCTCGACAAAAAATCAGATAGTGAAATGTTTACTTTGTTCTGGCAACACTAGTTTCGTAAAGGGATGATAAATAGGGAGCTATAAGGTCCATTGTAAACTGACTTCCAAAAACGGTAAAGGTTATCAATTCTACGTGAACATTTGTTTTTTACTCCTCACTAACCCAAGGTGATATAGTGGGGAGTTATGATTTTGCAATTTTTAGGGGTATTTTTTTTCTTGCAGATTATCAACTAGTATCGTGCTGAGATTGTATACTGAAAGTTTCTTCACAATGTATCTGTGTGTGTGCTGCGTGCTGTGTGTATACACACATAACATTTAAAAATGTAACAAGTTCAAAAATGTTTTTACTCCTCACTTTGTAATCTGGTTGGTTGGAAGAAATTGCCTAATGGCAACAAGCCCGCCAGTGTACAATTATATTTGTTTATATTATGTACAAGAAGATGTATAAATAAATAAATAAATAACCCAAGGGGATATAGTGGGGAGTTATGATTTCGCAATTTTTAAAGCTATTTTTACTGCAGATTATCAACTAGTATCATACTGAGATTGTATTCTGAAAGTTTCATCACAATGTATCTGTGTGTGTGCTATGTGCAGTGTGCTATGTACGGCGTGTTCATTTTTACTTTATCGATTATAGACTAAAGTACTCATTCAATTCTATTCAAATTTTGCAAATTAGTATATCTAATACTCACTTAGATCTCATTAGATTTTGAAGGATATCTGAATAGTGCTTCTCAATTTTTTTAACTGTCAAATATTTCAAAGTGACCCCGAGCTCAGGAAAATTAAAATTTGAAATTTTTATTTTCAAATAGGTAAAAAGGCACAGCACTTTCATAAAATGGCATTGAAGAGTTATCAATTTTTCATTATATAATATTTAAATAAAAAATAATTTCACAGTCATTTCATGAAAATGATGAAAATTTTCCATACAAAATTTGAATACTTTATAGGATGACTTGTTAGTGAGGAGTTTAGCGTTGGACACAACCTACTCGTTTTTTCTGCGATGTAATAATTATAATGCACGTTCTCCTCGGAACAGGTTCAGCCTAGTGAGGTGGTTTATAAAAAAATAAAATTTTATATAATCCCAATTTCATTTAGCTCCAAAACTGATTAATAAGTAATAAGATTTTGATTAGTAGGTACTGCACACATAGTAAGGAATATAATAAGTACTGTACGATTAAAGTAAATTTTACTGAAATATATATAGATATGGCTTTTGTTTCATCGTTTATATCTTCGTTAGTTCTATTGTGCTCTTATACCAGTGATTCCCAAAGTGGTCTATATCGACCCCCAGGGGTCTATGACAACCTGCAAGGGGTCTACGTCAGCGAAAAAAAAATTGGGGTTCCATGAAATGAAAATGGGAGTCCACGATAGTGAGATTTATGATTAAACCTCACAAAATTGACGCCAAATGTTGATAATTTATTATTAAAGCATCAGTTTCATCCTTCCCACTAAAAACATTTACTTATTGCTTATTTTATTTTATGTTTATTTTATGTTACGTTTATTTTATATAACAGATACAAAATTATATTTGAGTAGTTTTAATTTGAATTCAATTAATAAATGTATAACATGTGTTTTTACTATAAGTTTTTAACACTTAACTTCACTACAGTTAGAAATTTACAAAAAATCAATATCAGGTAAGTAGGGGGTCTTCCAAAAACCCAAAAATATGGCAAGGGGTCTACGGCACAAACAAGTTTGGGAACCTCTGTCTTATACCATCAATCTGATTACAATACCGACCGCCGTGGCACAGTTGGTAAACCGTTTGGTTTCTTTACGGGCGTCCTGGGTTCGATTCCCAGCAGAGGAGAAATTTATTTTAATTTATTTCTCACGAAAATATTGCTTCTCTGGGCTGGAAACTGGTTAGTTGTAAGAAATTGCCATAAACTCGCCAATTGCGCGAGGTGCAAGGAAGTATTAATTATTATTATTAATGTAACTAGATGGAAGATTTTTTTTCTTCTTCTTCTTGTTTATATATTTTTTTACAAATTTCAGTAACAGCATGTACATTTTTCACAGACGGATGGTTTTTATATTTACAAATTACATACAAGTACAAATTATATTGAAATAATGTTAAAATCTGCAATTTTCACCTATAAAAAGAATGCATACTAATAAACGCATCCATTCCCAGGTGCCAAAACTTACCTTTTTCATACCTATATTGAATAAAATAAACAGCCATTGAAAAATTATTCATTGAAATCGTTACTTATCTCTCGGACTGTTGCGATTGAAAAAAAATTGTTACGAATCCAAATTTCATTCTTTTCAATCATTTTCTCACATTTCTTTATTTTTTTATAGAGCAAACTCTTTTGTCTTGATTTTCTCGGGTCACGTGTAATGAAAAGCTTTATTTGCGTCAGCCAATCACCGTGGGACAAACGAAAGAGGGAATAATTCGTCCAATCGCAAAGCAAATGAGAGGGTTGTGGGAGGAGTCACAGTTGTCATGAAGGAGTATACCCCCCTCATTTAAGTTGTCATGGTGATGTGCGTGGGGTGAATCAAATACCTATATCGAGTTGGTGTATGTACCTAATAAAGAACTTTTTTTTAATTTCGATGTCTCTTCACCATAAGAGAGTGTTCTCAGTTATATTAGTTTTATGCTTCAATTGTATAAAAATAATTACATCCGTATTCATAGACAAATATGAGGATAAATGAGGCCTTATTGGTAACATTTAATAATAATCCACACCGTAATATTTTAGGGTGACAGAAAAATTATTCGAATGCTCAATTTTTCGAAAAACAATTTTCCGAACACACAATTATCAGAAATTACAATTGTTGGAATTTTTATGACGTCATGTTGGTAGTATTGTGAGAGGAATAAACCATAGATTTTTATTATAATATACTAGTAGTCGTAGTTAGCAAATTTTGTATGAATCGAAGTGAAGCATTTTTCCGGGGGATTTTCGACGTTTTAGTACATCGTTTTTCCATAAAGAATAAGGACTAATGTGAATTGTTTTCGGATTTATTTGTCGTAAAAAACAATTTGTTTATTTAGATTTAGAGAAAAGTTATTTAGGATGTGTTGAAATGTAAGAAAAACTGAAATATGTTCCCAACCAAAACGTCAAACGCGCGATATTCCATGACTCACTTTTTGCACGGAGTACTACATCTACATAGTATATTATGTATAATAAAAATCTATGGAATAAACAACATGGTGACGCACCGCGCTAAAAATGTGCAAACATACGTACTCAACAATAATACAAAAAGTAATAATAGTCTTCATCGAATATATTTTACTGGCTACAAATATGTCAAAGGAGGCAACATAATGACACAAACACATATTAAATTCGGTCAATTGGTTTTCCAACAAATGTTAGTTCGAATAATTTGCTTTCGAACAATAGGCATGATGACTAATTTTGAAAAACTATCTCACGATGTTTTTACGCATTCACTGTTTTCAAATATATATACATTTCTACATAAAATAAAGGTTTAGTAGCAAAAATCGCCATTTTAAAATCAAATTTGACATTTACGCCAAAAAAAGCTTGTAGTATCATGGCGGCTGCCGACCCTGACGGTGACGTCATGGTATCGTAAACTGCATATCACTACTATATGTAATATATGTGTTCTAAGACGATTTGTGTATTTATAATCAATTCAAAAGTGCATAAGTGTTGTGTGGTCCCTAATTTTACAAACACGACGAAAAAAACACCTACTGAGGTATTTGTTTTCGTCCCACGCGAAAAAAAAGAGAAATAAGTGATTAAATTTCGCACGGCGAGACACAAGTGAATTTTATTAAGTACGCGTTTACAATGAAGTACAGTATTTGTTCCCCCACTTTTAGCTCTCAATAATATAATATTTACCATTATTTAGGCAATAAGCATATAAAGAACTTCATTAATGTCCAAACGTCAAAATAGGCCATCATAAGTTTCCCGCGTATGTTTTTAGCTTATGAACACATAATGTAGAGAGAAGAAGGAGCATATTTTATCGATTTTCGAGATGTAAGTTGTATTTAAATTACAGATAAATAAAGTACTTATATGTACTTATTATTAAGTTTTTACGTTTCGAAATTCTGATGAACAAAAGTCTTTGTTCGACGCAAAGAAATATCCGACCATCAAAAGTTCCATTCTAGTTAAGAGTAGTTAAGACAGGCAGAAAAATAACTACTATGGCTGCTATTGCTAAAAATAACGATAGCAGATAAATATAGCTTGTTATGAACACAATACAAATAACGAGCGCTATGTAATAATTCGTATGCTGCTAAAATTGTAACGATGTTTTAAAACGCATGCTTCGCGTAATCGCCGTCGTTTCGCAAATCGCTTCATTGCATGAAAAAAATATAGCTTGCTAGTTTAGTTTGGCAGTGACCAGCATCATAACATGTCGAACGTTCGTCAGCTCACCATCGCGTGACAAAATTGTAGAATACTAAAACTAAATTAGTTTACCATACGTTGCGAGCGTTCATTATTTATTTATTTATTCAATAAAAACTAAGTTACATACAAAATACAATTAACATAGGCCCGATATTACAGTCGGCCCTCAACTCATTGAGTTTGCCAAACTCAAGATTAATGTTAAGGGGAGATTGAATCCATTTCCGTATTACAGTGCAATATGACATGTCAGTTACTAAATCTTCAATTATAGACATATTTCACTTTTTCTGTGGTTATTATCTGTCAAATTTAAATAACCTCAAATAATACGAAATACAAAACGGGACGCTACGACTTTAAATACCATTGTTTTATTATCCAACATGGTAAATTTAATTTTTTTCACCAAAATAATGCTTTTAAATGCCCGTGTTCGTTTCAATACGGCTGTCAGTTTGTTTTGTTGTGTGGCGCCACCTTCGATACAACACTGAAACTACACACGTTGCCTAACGCCTCTAGTGATAGAAACTGAAACTACACGAGTTGCCTAGCAAATGACAGTTGACTCACAGTTAAGTACTTAATCTGCCAGAAACGTTGAGTTAAATATTTGTCGTTTTAGTGACGTATTTGAGGGAAGATTAGGTCTAAACGGACACTGTAATACGCTATATTTTTGTAAAACTTGAGTTTAGCTCTTAAACTGACACTGTAATACCGGCCCATAGTGTCCCCCGATAGGTAGGCGAGTATCTAGGTAAATTGAAACTATTTGCTTTGATGAATACTTGTTCCATTTATATTTAATTTGTTTTAGTTTTAAGTATCTAATTAAAATATTAATATATCGATAACACCAAAATAAACATAGTCCAGACCGACAATTAATGCGTATATTGTATTGAAGACTATCAGAAGAATTGACGCGACCATACTATGACGTCGTGCGCTCTGATTGTTTTTTCTCATAAAATGGCGGACTAACACATTTTGTATTTTTATATTTATAATATTATTATTATTCACTCCTATAAATTAAAAAAAAAACATTTTTTAAATCTTTATAACCTATTTTATTTTTTAAAATCATAATTTCAATGATTTTTTTCTTACAGTCATCACACCTATTACATATTTTAATATATTAATCATAATATGTATATGAATCATAACAGTTATCCCATATGTATATTAGATTCATCATAATACATTGTGTATTTCCATTTCAACCTCATGTAACACTGTACAACTCCCACAAACAATATAATTACATAATTTTATTTTATAATCAAGCAATGAAAGCCACCAAGTTATTTATTTCTGAAACGTTAAATATTCTCCACCACGTTACAATACTCGGTGCGTGTTATAACAGATGCGTCAACGATTCAATAGAGCGGATAGCGATATTATTTGGTTTATTGTCCCAAATAAACCAAATAAATCAATAAATAAAAATAGCATGTTAAAAATAAGCAGCATATTCCATATAGCTTGTTATGAAAAAAATAGCCATTTCGAACAACACAACAGTTGACAGTAACAAACACAATTGACAGTGACAATATGGTGACGTCATGCGCTCTGATTGGTGTTTCACATAAAATGGCGGACAAACATATTTTGTATTTTTATTTTAATAATATTAATATTATTCGCTCTTTTAAAATGAAAATAAATATATTTTTTCAAATCTTTATAACATATTTTATCTAATAAAATCATAATTTCAATGATTTTTTCTTACTGTCATCACGCCTATTGTCATTCTGATAACTGATTTTCGAAAAATTGTTATTCGTACAATTGCGCATTCGAACAATTGTGTTTCGAAGAATTTTCATGTAATCATATTTTAGTGAGTAATATGTAGGTAGATATATTTATATGCATTATATTTTAATTTCTTTTGGTTAGCATTTTTTTGTCCTTTCCTTACTTTATCAGACACTCAAGAACCCTTTCGCACCTAAGTACCTCAAGGAGAAATTTGCCCATTTTTCATCTCATGGCCTAAATTTACGGTCTCAAAACCAGAGTACACTATCTATACCAATACACCACACATCATCCAACACTTACTCGTTCACAATATCAACTCGTTCACGCAGCCCGGCTGTGGAACCAATTACCCAATGGTATAAGAGAAGCTCCTAACTTAATGTACTTCAAGAAGCTTCTCAACTCACACTTCTTATCCTCATACCTATAATTCCTTTACCCTTCATCCCTTCCCAACCCATCCTTTTCCTATTTTTGGACATTATCATTATTATTTTAATTTATGTTTTTATATAAATTTTTGCATTTTTGTATTGTTACTGTGTTATTTTTAATTTTTTTATCAATTTTAGTTCAAACTTTTACAACGAATGACTAGTCAAATAATGTACTTTTTCGTGAGCAAATATTTGTATATTTAAATGTCAGAAGTACAAATTCACACGAATAAAATATATTTTCAATTATAACAGAGTTTGATAGCAAAACATGGGATTAATTATAACGTTTTTGCTAAAAATTTCAAGTATTTTCTGTGTAAATATCGCCATTTTTTCATTTCAAAATATATTTATTTATATATACGACTTATATTTATTTATTTACAAGTACTACGAGAACCTGAGCACCATAGATTTATAATTGAAAATCGGACCCGATATAGATTTTTATTTTTCCAAGATAGAAGGAAGACAACTTTTGCGCAGCATCACTACTCATTCCTGGGAGAAAAGTGTTTTAACGACCTTCCTCTAGATATAAGAAAAACAACTGACTCTAGACAACTCATAAATAAAATAAAACAACATTTTAAAACAGATATTTAAATCACTTGTATTTTGTTTTCTTTTGTTTGTGATAGTGTATATGTCTGAATATGTTGGTGTGTGTGTATCTATGTGTGTGTTGGTATATGTATATATATCTTTATGTGTGTAGGTACCTATATATGTATGTATTTATACTTATATGAGATAAAAAAAAAAATAAATAAGGATAGTATGACTATGACTAACACAACTCCTCTCTACTCAAGCCTAATAAGCTTTCAGAGAGGAGTGGTATTGTAATATATATTATTTGTAAATGAATTATTGCTTGCTATTGTGAACATACATGTTGTATAAATAAAATAAAATAAAAAAAAAAAAAATTTTGTAGATTTTCTTTCCCATGACTGCGATCAAATACTCATTCCTATATACTAATATTTTAGTGTATAGTGTTTATGTAAGTATGTATATGTAAATGTATTTTAATTAATTAATTTTTTTATTTATGAAATATCTATAGATTTTTATTTATTCATCTCGAAAAAGGATTTTTTGAAAACTATGTGGGTACTTGGAATTCATTCAAGAAGAATTGAAGGATCCAATGACTTCTGTTGCTGATTTTTTGTATACATACTTGCTTTCGATGACGATTTATAAAAAAAACAGTAGGTTGTTTCCAACACTAAACTCTTTCCAACGCGTATGTATATTCAATTATGTTTCGTTTTGATATAAATTATGTACAGATCAGTTTTTAGATTTTTTGTATTGATTCCGTATATCTAGACTGTTCTTCGACTTGCTCTCCATTCTCCGGTTTGTCTTTCAAAAAATCACTTCAATAATGATTCTTCTTTACGCATTTACATTAAATAAAACATAGAAGTATTTCAAAAACTAGGTATAGCAAACTTTTTTCTTAAAAGCTCGTCATGCTAAAGAATGCAGGTGACCTCACCAGTGCATAACTTATTTTAGCACAGGGATACATATATGTATTATATTATTTGAATTAACCAATAAAATCAGTTGACATTCTGAGGTGTTTAGGTTTATATGGCCCCTTAAACTTTTTATAAAAAAATGTTCAATTCAGAAATTTAATTCCTTCATTGTGTATATCAGCTCGACAGTTTTTAAAAAAATGGGTCTTTCCTATTTCGATAGCTGCCAACTTTGTAGTTGATCTATTGCCACATTTATTTTTTCCTACTTATCTTTTTTTGTTATTATAATTTTTTTATTTATCAATTGATAAATTTATTACTAGCGAAATATTTTATACTGTCTGTACGTTGTATATTTTTGTTTCCTTATTTTTATGTGTATGTAGTTTTTTTTAGTATTATAACATATAAATGGCTTAAGTCGTATATATAAATAAATTCAGAAAAAAATATATTTATCAGACTTAGAACACCATGGCACAAAATCAAAAACTGTAAACGATAACCGAATGAGAAAATAATACAGAAATCTATATAATACAGGATATTCTGAAGTCAGAAAGGATATTATATCACATATCTTCGGTTCAGTGGAGATCGATCTTTACTATATTTCATCACCCATATGATATACTCATATTTCATCATTCGTATAAAAAATAGTATTATGTATTAAAGGTAAAATACGTGATAGACTATAGGGCTCGTTTGCAATATGTCATGCATATTGTATTAAAAGTGTATTTTAATACAATATGCATGACATATTATAGAGGCAGTGGCGTACCTAACTTACAGCAGGGTCATGCATGAAGGCCCACCTTGACAAGAGGTCCAAATTTCTAAATATTCTATATGAAAAAATAGTCATTATCAATATGAAAATAAATTGAGTTCTGGAACATAGACAACTTAAATCAATTTTTGAAATCAGGGTGGCAAATCTGGTCAACAGGCGGAATCAAAACCATCCATATTTACCCATATCATGGATATAATTATCTTATGGCATGGGTAAACATGGATAGTTTTGATTCCGTCAGTTGACCAGACTTGCCCCCCAGAACTTATCAATGATTTTGCAAATATTCAATTTGCAAGAAAAAAATAATTTTCAAATCGGTGACTTAATTTTGAATTTATATTCATATTTACTATATTATACGTATATCTAACATGTACGTATAATATATAACGTATAACATATTTACTATATTATGCGTATGATAACTCGCTAGTCAGTCGTCTCCATAATATTGGGAATGAATACTCTCATTTAGGTGACATTTTTATGCTGTCCAATCATAAATATAAACGGACGATATACACACTTTTTATGAGAGAAACAACTTTTTTGCGGATTTGTATATTTATAATTATATAGTGTTTTTTTTACATCTTTTTATCCATTTTAAATTTAAGGAAATTACACTGCGTTAAATGATATTATTTTTTGTTTATTTTGAGTCCATATATTATGTTTATCATTTTTTTTGTTTGTTTACTTATACTGTTTTTATTTTTGGTTTGATTGTTTTACTGTGATGTGATGGTATTTTTTTGCTAAGCGTATACCTAATTGTTTTTTTTTTTATTATTATTCTACATATTTTTTGCTCCATTGTGTTTTTATGTATATACGTAAAAGACAATTTATGCCGTTTATTAGTAAATAAATTAATTTAACGCAGTTTAAATTCATTTCATATTTTTTTAAATGTTCAAAGGTCCTTTTTGTATTTTTTTACGAGGGCCCAAACTTTCTTACTACGCCACTGTATAGAAGAATAAAAAGCTACAAACCATGCACTCATATCAATACATTATTCAATATTACATTTTTTTATAAAAAAATAATGAATATGTTCTTGAAACAAGTACATATACATCCTCATACATTCCCTAAACTAAACACAAATGCTTATACTATAGGTGAACAAAATCGGTCGTGGCAGGATTCGATCTCGCGAATAATTAACCCAGGATAACTAACCCAGCGCGCTATCTGCTCTGCCACCACACATTCTCACTTAATTTCCTGTCATTCAATGTTGAGAAATGAAATTTTAGACTTATAGATTTCTGTAGAATTATCTACAGAAAGTGCCATTTTTTTATTGAGAGCTGACATAGTCGGTACCTACCTGTTAGTTACTCGAGAAGCAATAGAAAATAAAATAAAATCAAGACCAAAAACAGGGAAGTGATGAACAAATTCAAGACTGAGACTGGGGTATTAGTTTGGTTTTGGTTTTACATTCACGTGTGCGGTCAAGGGCTGTGTTCAGATTCAAAGCTCGACGTCGGGCATCGGATCTACCTGAAGTTGCAGATTATGACGTTTTTCACACCAATCTCACTGAACGCTTTCGAGCGGTGTTTCAATATGAATGCAGCATCGGGCGTTTTAAATGTCATTTATCATACATGTCTCTTTTTAGGTTATATTTTCATCGAACGACAACAATTGGCTGTGGAGTAAATAATGAATCTCTGACCTTTTTTTGGAAATTTTCGAATGATATTTTATAAATTAACGTCTTTGTGAATGCACATTGTCACCATAAATAATGTCAACTGACATAATAGATACCACAGAAACAAATAGAAGTCATCATTCCACATATAAAATAGAAGTCAACAGATACTTTAACTGTCAGAGCGTTTTTCACCCGACAATTTTACCAAGCGTTTGGTGTGTACACTCGACGTTCAATCTGAACGCCACAGAGTGTCTTTCGAGCGTCTGTTTCCGGTCATTATGAACGGCTTAGAGCGTCACTAAGTGCACTCGGCGCTCATTGTGAACGTAGCCAACGTCTTGAAATATTTTTTCTTATAATTTTAGTTAAAGTATATATTTATTTGTTAAAAAAATCAATAATTATAGCTAAACTTATAGCAAACTTTCGATGATTGGTAATTTATTTTTTATCTACTACGTTTTAAAAAAATAACTAATAAAAAATATAATACCGCAAGACTGGAGAGATTATTGATTTTTTTACGAGCCTTTAGTTTCAATCTTGCAACCCTGTTCTTGATCTCACAGTAGCACATACAGTATTGGCCTTAGCCAAGACTGCATGACTTGCGAGAATTTTCTTCATCACTACAACTTATTACCGAATATAACAGAAAATAAATTTCGAATCTCTTTACACTTCTCTACGCGCTCCTCTTAGAAGTCGCCATACCCATTTGTATTTTCAAGAAGAAATCTAAAAAATACACATTAAAAAATATAACAAATTAATTTTTTATTTTTTTTCACCGTAATGCAAGTGTGAAAGTTAACTATTGAACTTAATAAATCTTTTGTAGTCATTTTATTGCGTTAATAAAATTAGCTAAAAGTTAACACGAAATTCATTGGCTGTTAGGCAGTACGAAGTTCGCCGGGTCAGCTAGTTTAATAATAAAGAAAGATAGTGAATATTATAACAACCACAATGGTAGGTAAGTCACAGTAGGTAGAGTATTAGACACAAGTCTAATCCTTAATGAAATGTATCGAATGTCACTATCTACTCATACATTTGACAGTTGGCTAGCTACTTCAATATAATATGTAACATACATACTTCCTACCTTCACAGGGTGTGATGGCGGCGATAGACGTTCAAAGAATTAATAATCAATATCATCAAATAAGGACTTTGCTCTTGACTGCTAATATCATAATTTTCTGCTCAATAAATATTTCTAGTGTCTTTCTTTTCTAACATTGTTGATTATTACTCCTATTCACTACAAAAAAGCGTTGTTTTTATATCAAATAACTGTCCGTCTTTTCAGATTGAAAAGAACACACTTCAGCGATAGTAATTCTTTACCATATTATCCGACTTTGATAATTCCTTTTTAATAGGAAGGGAGTACTTAGTGGAGTACTTTTTGGTGATGACACATATAAGTTCCATCGAGTTATGATGATAGGAATCATGAGTAAACGTCATCAAACTCTACAATTATAATATTCCAATTTCGTCTATATTGAGATTTTAATAATTTTTCATAAAAAGAATTTGTATTTCCAAAGCCATGACGAATTTAACGATTAATATATGAATTGATATTGACTGATATCCATAGATACTTTGTCAATCAATATGACGTATTTGTGCGTATACCGCCTCCTTTTTTTAGTGTCGATATTGTTACCAAGTACATAAATTGACAGCGGTTGGCATAGAGAACAATATTTCAACGGCTGTTTCGTCGTATCATTTTCAAAACATTGCATTTGTTCAAAATTTCTTTATTATTATTGGTTTATTTTATTTCTTCATAACTCTCGACTTCTACATCTCTGTTGATAACCAAACTATATACAACATGAAACTGAAAAGTTTTTTTGTTTCCATTGACATCTTTTTTTGAAACCTCGGTATTACTAAGACTCTAGAAGGATCTATATTGCATTATTAGAGAAGGATCCTCAGTCAAAACAGTCTACAGTCCAATGGTCTGGTCACATAATCATAATGGACGACGACAATCCAGTAAAACGTCTCACGTTCTCCGCACCACAAGGACGAAGAAGACCAGCAAGGCCCAAATTGCGATGGATGGACTCTGCCAGCATTAATATGCATTCTGTATGCAAATCACAAACTGGAAAACAAAGGCATGAATGGAAGAGACTCCTGGATTCAGCCAAGGTCTGCCCAGGGCTGTCGAGCTTATGATGATGATTATTGACACTTTAATTATTCCATTTAAAAGTTCCATTTATGCACAGAAACCACGACAGTAATAATTCGCTTTATTGACTCTATCCAATTGCTATTATAATTGGTATTGTAGTTAATATATTGACCAATCAAAAACACTAGATCAATGTTACACCGTCATACCTTTGATAATGTCCTCGTTAGAAGAAATAACAAACGACACCGCAAGGCCCTTGTATACTTCGGGTATACGGATGTACACAAAAATGAACGCTAAATTACCATCTAATGTGTGAAACACGAAACAATATTGTATATCACCTAATATGTGATATACATTTTTTCGTGAAGAAAGGATAAAATTTAGATGTTTTATTTAAATAGCAAGAATAGTAATAAAATTTATGATAAGAAATAAACTCAGCCGGTAGATTTTCATATTCTCTTTCGGTTGAAGTAAAAATCTTATTCATTTGCCTTGTAGTTTTTTAGTTAAGTACAATAAACAATTAAAAAAGGGTTTTAGTAAAACAAATTTTACCAGAAAAGTATCAAACTAATTCAAATTTCAAAAAACTCATGCAATTGTATAAAGATGTAAATACAAACTATTTTTTATAACTGTTATACTGGGTAAAATATTTTCAAAATACATTATACAGCCTTTTAAAATAAATAACAAACGACACCTCAAAATAAATAATATGTACTTACAATCTAACAAACTGTTTTGATCAATTCAATTTATAGTGGAATTTTACCAAATGAATGATAACTCAATAATTAAATCTCAAATATCTTTCGTACTTTTCATGGACTAAACCGACTTAAAAACTATTTACCAGTTAAGACTAAAATCACTCTAACTCAACAACTCATGCTACCATTACTTGACTACGCTGACGTTGCCTACCTGGATGCAACTGAAGAACAAATTAACAAACTCGAACGGTTACAAAATGTCTGCATTCGATACGTGTTTGGACTCAGGAAGTTCGACCACGTGTCCGAGAGCAGGCAACGACTGAACTGGTTAAAGATCCGTCAACGAAGAGATTCACATGTTCTTTCCCTACTCTACCAAATCCTTAATAACCCTCTTACACCCACGTACCTCAAAGAGAAATTCGCCCACTTATCCTCACATGGCCTTAACTTACGGTCCCAACATAATAGCACACTTACATACAATACCAATACACCACACCTCTACTTATACTTACTTACGGTCCCAACATAATAGCACACTTACATACAATACCAATACACCACACCTCTACTTATACTTACTTACGGTCCCAACATAATAGCACACTTACATACAATACCAATACACCACACCTCTACTTATACTTACTTACTTATCGAGTCCGGAACTCAGATTTTGCCACTCCAATGTGTGGCGGCGGAAATCGCCCTGTCGGTAAGTTTAATCAGGTCGTCCATGTGGCAACCCTCGTTCAATTCTGGGCAGGACAGCAGATGGTCGTCATCCTGCACTGCCCCACAATCACAGAAGGTATCATCCTCCGTCGAGAAGCCCCACCTGTGCAGGTTGCTCTTGCAGCCACTCACACCCACCCTCAGCCTGTTCAGTGTCTTCCATATTGGGAATGGCAGGCAGTGCGCCATATTCGCCTTCTCGCTTGTGTCCATCCATGCAGAGATTGGGTCGTCCATCCACAACTCCTCTCGGCGTTGCTTCTGGGAGGTCTGCAGGTCGGCTGTGGACTTTAGGAAGCTATTCCTTGACTTGAGGCGAGGGTTTGGTGCTTTATGTTCATAGAGTGGGTGTCTTGGGTCGTGTATCTGCTTATGCCTCTCAGCATCTGCTGCCACTCTTCTTCTGATGTTAGGGGGTGCTATGCCTATTATGGGATACAATTTGTTTTTGGCTGTGGGTCTAAGACATCCTGATATAATTCGTGCCATTTCATTAACTGCAACATCCACTTGGTTGGCATGAGCTGATCCAAACCATACAGGGCAAGCATATTCGGCGGCAGAGAGGCACAGTCCCAGAGCAGAAGTGCGCAAGAGCTCAGGGCATGCTCCCCAAGTTGATCCGACAAGCTTTCTCAAGATATTATTTCTGGCGGAGACCTTCTGTTTCGTGTTTAGGCAGTGCTGCTTGTAAGTCAGAGATCGATCCAGTGTCACTCCCAGATACTTTGGTGCGTGGCAGTTTTCGAGTTCCTCATTTCTCCAGTTGACTCGTAACCCTCGACCCGCCTCTCTATTTTTCAAGTGGAAGGCGCATAGTTGTGTTTTTTTGGGGTTGGGTTTTAGGTGGTTTGCATCGTAGTATTCACCCAATTCAGTGAGTGTTGACGTAAGTCTATCCTCTACCTCATGAAATGATTTCCCCTGTGCTGCCACGGCGGTGTCATCGGCATATATGAATTGGCGTGTTCTGTTTGGTCTTGGTTGATCATTTGTATATATGTTAAACAGTAGAGGCGCCAAGACACTACCCTGAGGAAGTCCATTCTTCTGCATCCTCCAGCGGCTGTCCTTCCCCTGCAGCGTGACATAGAACCGTCTATTGCTCAACAAAGTTCCAATTACTGAGGTGAGTTTGAAGTCTCTCGAGATCCCGTATACTTTGTGTAACAATTTCCTGTGATTGACTGTATCATAGGCAGCAGTTAGGTCAATGAACGCTACTCCTGTAATTTTGCCTTCCTCGAAACCGTCCTCGATGTGCTGTGTCAAGTTAAGGATTTGTCCCGTACATGATTTCCCAGGCCTAAACCCTGCTTGTTCGTTTATCAGGTGTGGGTCCAGAGTGTGACCAACTCTGTTTAGGATCAGTCTTTCAAAAACTTTACTGAGGTGGCACAGCAGAGATACAGGTCTAAAGTTTTTTGGTTCGTTGGGCTCCTTGCCCGGTTTGAGAAGTGCTGTGATTCGGGCTTTCCTCCACATTTTTGGTATTTTTAGACTGGTCACACAATTATTCATTAAGTTCAGGATCCATACAAGAGTTTTATTGCCAAAATGCTTGACTTGCTCTACCCTTATATCATCGAGCCCAGCTGCTTTGTTGGTTTTTAGGCAGGCGACTGCATCTTTAAGTTCGGAGTCGGAGAATGGTGATTCAAGTGAATTGTTTTCTGACTCTATATTACGTATGATTTTTTCGGTACTCGTTTTTTGTTTTGTTTTCCCGTTCAGCAACAGTTGATGGGCTATCTGATTTGGGGTAACTATGTATGGGTTAGGAGTTTGCACTGCTGGATCATTGCTAATGTTCTTTATTACCTTCCATGCTCTCCTACTGTTTTGTTTCATATCCAGGTTTTCAATGAGGTTATTCCATTTCTCTCTTCTTGATTGGGAGATAGATTGTAACAGTTCTTCACCAGTTTGTAGAGTCATTTCTGAGAATGGGTTATCATTGAACAGTGCTTTGTACTTTTCAAGCAAGGATTTTGTGTCATCAGAAAGCCCAGGTAGATATTCTGTTCTACATCCTCTTGGTATATGTTTCCTTGACACCCTTTGCACCAGTTCGACAAAGCTTTCATACATTTCAGGTTTAGGCTCTAAATTTTGAACTAGATTATCCAATTCTGCACTAAAGTTGTTCCAATTGGCCTTTTTGAAGTTAAATTGCCTTCTGAGCGGCGTTATGGTTGGTCTTATCATTGGGACAATTGTGCAAGTTATTGGTCGGTGTTGTGTCCGAGGGATTGGGTCTTCCACTTGTTTTGAGCATTGTGATATTATCTTTTCGCTCACGAAGATATTATCCGGGTTGTAACCCTTCCTCCAACGAGCACTATTGAAGGATGCAGGAAGTTTTGGATGGTGGACCAATTGTAGCCGTTCGCTCTCAGCCCACTTTTCAAGTTCTATGCCATTCTCATCAGTTTGTTTGTATCCCCAAGCGGTACTGTGGCAGTTAAAGTCCCCTATGATTATTCTTGCATGATGATTTTTGAAATTTGTGGGTTCTGTGAATATGAATTTGGAGTTCGGTGGTTTGTATATGGAAGTTAGTGTACAGTTTGCGAAAGTTACAGTTAAAATTTCGATATTTTCCACATCTGTGTATGCAACTGATTGAATTGTGAGTCCCGGTTTAATAAAGATTGCGCTGCCATATTTTTCGTGTGGTCTTTCGAGAATTAAGTTCATGCCCTTTATTTTTGGTCTAGCGGCGGTGTTGCTTCTGTGAGTTTCTTGAATCATTAATATGTCGCATCGATTTCTTTTGCAGAGGTCCGATAGTATGGTCTCTTTGTCGTCGCTAAGTCCCTCGATGTTTATCGATATGGTCATGATTGGCCCTGAAAAGGGCCTTTTGGGTGGACTGGTAGAGTAAGTAAGTACTTATACTTACTTACGGTCCCAACATAATAGCACAATTACATACAATACCAATACACCACACCTCTACTTATACTTACTTACGGTCCCAACATAATAGCACACTTACATACAATACCAATACACCACACCTCTACTTATACTTACTTACGGTCCCAACATAATAGCACAATTACATACAATACCAATACACCACACCTCTACTTATACTTACTCGTTCACAGTTCATGCAGCTCGGATGTGGAATCTATCCAGCAGCCGGAGAGTATCAGAGATGCCACTAATTTAATAGCATTCAAAAAGCGTCTGAAGTCACACTTTCTATCCACATAAACACAAATTCACGTCTTTTTCCCTTTATCCCTCTTCCTTTCTCCTCTCCTATCCTCCATCCAATAAACATAGTGTATCTATCTGATGTATTTTTTATTATTCTTATTTTTGTTCTTATTTATACATATATTATTTTTTGTTTCTTATATTTGACTTTGTATTTTTTAATTATTTTTTTTATTCATTTATTATTATTATTTTTTTTTTCTATTTCTCTATTTGTATTCTTCTATCCCTGTTACTGGCTGTATTTACCATCGTGGTTGACTGGTAGAGATTGCCTGCGGGCAATAAGTCCGCCACGTTGTATAAAACAATAAAAGTATTTTATTATTATTAAATATACCCCATTAGGTAACGAGATTAAAAGACTTTGGTATTCTCGTAAAATAATAATATAGCCTTCATTATATCAGCCACTGGCATTATTTCAATATCTTTTAGTCGTACCTAATTTAGAAATTTTATTTGTCGAAAAAAAAAATAATAATGCAAAAATCGGTAATAATGAATCAATGTAGAATTGTAAAATAGGGATGATAGGTAGTATAGGGACCTCCTCAGTGTTGAAATGTGATTTGAAATTGGCGCCATTATTAACTATAATACTTAGATATTATTTGTATTGTCCATAATCTGTGTTTCATATAAATCTATGTTTTTTTGAAGTAACTGTCAACCGTATACCGACGCGACGCGCGATTGTAATAAAATAAAATACTCTGTTAATTATATGTATACTTAGTTTTTATTTCGCCAAATATAACCAACAGGTTATGGGCCCAGGAAGTCGCGTGCAGAGTTAATAAAGTCTCAGTAAAGTTATGTTTATTATAAAGTTCGCCGACATCACGTTTTTTTTATTCTTCGTCAGATATCCACGTGTTTTCGAACTCCGACAATGAGCATCAACTTCAGCGTATTGCCAAAGTTTGCTGGCAGCAATTACAGACAGTGGAGATTTCAACTCAACTGTGCTTTGAAGGCTAATGGATTATACAATGTTGTGTATAATACGACGGCGTTGACAGCTGCGGAAGTCGAAGAAAAATCGACGACGGACGCCAAAGCGATGTTCCTCATATCATCGGCGCTAGACTTGGAGACAATTTCGCTAATTGAGAATTGTTCATCAGCGAAATCTATAATAGAAAAATTAGACACAATCTACGACAGAAAGGGAGAGTTAAATAAGATGCTCCTTTATGAACAATTTTCCAATTACAAAATTACAACCGACGCGTCGATGAGCAGTCACATATCTAAAATAGAAACCATAGCTCGTCAATTGCGAGAAGCGGGCGAATCAATCAGTGACACTGCCATCATTACAAAAATCTTAAACAACTTGCCAGAAAATTACAAATCTTTGAGACAAGCATGGCTGTCACTAGACGAAGGGAGGCAAACCATCGACAATTTGACAGCCAGGTTACTCGATGAAGAGACAAATAATGAAAAGGATCATCAGCCTAATGCTACTGCGTTGTCAACTGTCAGAAACAAAAGGAAAGCAATTATTAGATGTTACAACTGTAACAAACTTGGCCATATGGCCAAGAATTGTAATATGCCAAATAAGAGGGACGGCAACAACAGTTTCTTCAACAGTGGTTCAGCATTTAATGTAGAAGATATGAAATTACCAACTGATCCTTCTGATGTATGGATCCTGGATAGTGGAGCTTCAGCTCATATGACTTATAGAAGAGATTTCTTCCAAGACCTCAAAGAATGCACACACTTTTCGGTTAGTTTGGGAAATAACGCCGAACTTGTGGTAAAAGGAACTGGAAAAGTTAACATCAAGGTACTCGTTAAAGGTCAGTGGTCAAATTCGACCATGTCGGATGTGTGGTATATACCTGGTTTGAAGAAAAATCTGTTTGCAGAAGGTGTCCTAACAAAAAAAAACATGACAATCATTAAAAAGGGCGAAAATGCCATGATCTATGATAATGGTTCATTGGTGGCATGTGGAAAAAGGTCCCAAAATAATTTGTATTCCATGCTCATAAAAACAGAAGTGAACCAAAGTGAATGCAACACAGTAACTTCATTGAGCTTGAAGAAGTTGCACGAAAGAATGGGACACACAAACATAAACACCATAAAACACATGATTGAAAATAACCTGATAAAAGGCATAAAAATCAATAACTATGATGATTTCTTTTGTGAAGCATGTGTGAAAGGGAAACAACATCGCCTACCTCTGAAAGGTACATTACCGGTGAGCCACGAGAATGGAGATATCATATATAGTGACCTGTGTGGCCCCATAGAAACACCATCAATTAGTGGGAGCAAATATTTCATCACATTCACAGACGGCTACTCCAATTTTAGAGTAGTTACATTCTTGAAGCAAAAGTGTGACGCACTGGAAGCGTTCAAAAATTATGTCCACTTAATTCAAAATAAGTACAACATTAGAGTTAAAATACTTCACACGGACAATGGCTCAGAATTCTGCAATGGTCTCTTTAGAGAATTTGCAGCCCAACGTGGAATACAGTTACAAACCACAGCTCCTTACACTCCGCAACAAAACGGTGTGAGTGAGCGCTCCAACCGCACCATAGTAGAAAGTGCTCGATCAATGATATACGCCAAAAACTTGCCAAAATACTTGTGGGCTGAAGCAATAAACGCTGCAGTGTATGTTCTTAATAGAACATCATCAAAGAAGGAGGTGACACCCTATGAAAAATGGACTAGAACCAAACCTGATCTCTCACATCTCAGAACCTTTGGGACAGTATGTTACATGCATATTCCTAAAGAAAGAAGAAAGAAATTTGATAGCAAAAGTGAAAAGCTATTATTTATAGGATATGAATCGAACTCCAGTAACTACAGGTTGTACAACATGACCACCAGACAAATAACTATATCAAGAGATGTAATATTCACTGAAGAAGAAATGCCCATCGAGATAAAAGATTCCGATTACCAACTCATAGAATTCCCAAGCTGTGAGAACAATAACGTAGTTGAAGATAACTCAATTCAACAAGATGATGTTCTTCAAGTTTATGACAACAATGAATTTGAAAACTTTATAGAAGACAATATTCCCCATATGGTGCAAGATAATAATAATCCTGTACCAATGCCAGAATCTAGTGCTAATTCTGAATCAGGCGTAGAAGCACAATTTGGAAAAATGACGCTAAGAGTAAGAGATACATTGAACAAACCAAAAAGGTATGAAGCAAATATAGTTCAATCTATACCGGAAACATATAAGCAGGCCATCAACTGTGACGAGTCTACCGACTGGAATCTTGCCATCCAAGAGGAATTAAAAGCTCACGAAGAAAATAATACATGGCAGTTGGTACCCAAACATGCTGATGTAAATGTTATTGGATGTAAATGGGTATTTAAACTTAAAGACATGGACAAAGAAGTTAAATATAAGGCAAGACTATGTGCCAAAGGATACTCACAGATAGAAGGAATTGATTATAAAGAAACCTTTGCACCAACTGTCAGATATGATACAATTCGCCTCTTACTTTCATATGCAGCTATGAACAATCTGGAGATGTATCAATTCGATATTAAAACTGCTTTCTTATATGGTGAACTACAGGAAGATATATACATGCAAGTACCCGAGGGACTCGACCAAGATAATGCTAGCTTAGTATGTAAATTGAAGAAATCTATATATGGCCTCAAACAATCATCGAGGTGTTGGAACGACAAGTTTACCATATTTCTGAAGAAACATAGGTTTGTAGCCAGTGATGCCGATCAGTGCTTACACACAAGTCTTATTGGGAATATCAAAATATACTTGCTGCTGTATGTGGATGATGGACTACTAATATCACAGAGCATCGACACCATCAACTATATTATACGTGACTTGACAATTAATTTCAAGACAACGCTACACACAGAGGTCAATAGTTATGTTGGTATTCAAATAGACAGATTCCGTTACAAAAATGCGATCTTTCTTCATCAGGAAAAATATGTCAGACAATTGGTAACAAAATGGAATTTCGAAAATGCAAAGAGTTTATGTATCCCAGCAGATCCACACTCTGTGCTTCAGAAAGGAGAACCGCTTGATGACAACACTCCATATAGGGAGATAGTAGGCTCATTAATGTACATGTCCAGACATCATGTTCGCCGTTAGTGCACTCAGTAGATACCTAAACAATTATAGTCAGACACATTGGATTGCGGCAAAGAGAGTTATACGATATCTAAAGGATACCACCAGCTTTGGTCTTTATTATGATACTACTACCAACATGACATTTAATATATTCTCAGATTCAGATTATGCAAGTGACTTGGATAGTAGACGTTCAACCAGTGGCTATGTTGCAATGACAATGAACGCAGCCATAACATGGAGCAGCCAACAGCAAAGAACCGTTGCTTTATCCACTATGGAAGCTGAATTTATGGCAGCGTGTGCAGCCACCAAAGAATTACTTTGGTTAAAACAATTATTAAATGACATAGTCATTGACAATGAAAAATTGACCTACAGTCTACACATTGACAATCAAAGTACAATCAAATATATCAAGAACTCCAATAACCATAAGACCACCAAGCACATTGACATAAGATACAAGTTTATAAGGGAGAAATTCAATGAAAACCTTTTCACACTAGAGTATGTATCAACTGAAAAGCAAATAGCTGACATACTAACTAAACCACTGACGAGGGAGCGTTATCAGAAGTTAAGGTCAATGTTGGGAGTAATAGATAGGAATTTAGCTCAATCTTTGTAACTACGATTGATTGATACATATATATTTTTTTGTGTCTTTCACTAGTATTATGATGGTGCCAATTTGGTGGGAGTGTTGAAATGTGATTTGAAATTGGCGCCATTATTAACTATAATACTTAGATATTATTTGTATTGTCCATAATCTGTGTTTCATATAAATCTATGTTTTTTTGAAGTAACTGTCAACCGTATACCGACGCGACGCGCGATTGTAATAAAATAAAATACTCTGTTAATTATATGTATACTTAGTTTTTATTTCGCCAAATATAACCAACACTCAGAGCCCAATCCGCTGATATGTTAAGTATCTGGATGGGTGAATTATTCCCATTTCAAAGCTTGATCGGTGCGTTAGTTGCATTTTATTTTGATCTATTGAATAATCTACGCCTTGGGTTGAGAGTTCTTTAGAAAAGTTATGATGATTGAATATTATTCTTCGAACTTGGCGTGAGTAACTCCGTAGAAGTTCATTTAAAAAAAACAAAATAGGTACAACAAACTTTGTAATACTTCTACTTCATCATCATAAGCGCTCATAGTAATAAGAAGATATTGATGATGAGCGCAAGTTCAAAAGAGCGCTAAACTTTTTCGCAAGTTGTAAAGTAGATGTATTACAAAGTTTGTTATATTATTATTTTTTTAATATCATTATTAGTATTACTTACTCAATTGTTTTTAATGTCATTAGTAATTCGGTCGGCACCGCTAAAAAATACTCGAATAAACATAAAAAAAAATATTTTTTATTGATTTTAGATTCGTATGAATCATGTCAGTACAGATTATAAACGTACTTTTCTATAAACAATATTATGGTTTAAAAGCGGATATAGGTACCTCACGGTGTAGTGAGTGACACCTACCGCCGGAACTACTAAATGAAAGTACTTTAGGTAGGTACATTGGATCCAACCAGCCACCATACTAATCGGGACCGGTCATCCGGATCCACCATATTACACATCCACCCCTGCCCCGGAAACGGAAAGGGGGTGTAAACTGATACATAGACGGTGTTATGTTGAGTAAGTATATTAGAACTTTTAGAATAGTCGCGTTGGCATAGTAAGCCAATGATACTACCCCACCATAGCTGCCTCGACTGATTTCGTTCACCTATAGTACAAAAATTTATAATACATAATTTAGGTAATGTAGGAAGATGTATATTATGTACCTACAATACTTGTAGGTACATAATATACATCTATTTTATACTGTTTGTACAAAACTACAAAACTATTTTATACTGTTTGTGTGGTGTCAAATTTTTTGTTGTTTCTATATTATTTTTATCTGTTTGTAATTATTTTTTGTATTGTAACACATAAATGGCTTATCCCATTTATTGTATAAATAAATAAATAAATAATAAATAAATAAATAAATAAATAAATAAATAAATAAATAAATAAATAAATAAATAAATAAATAAATAAATATATAAATAAATAAATAAATAAATAAATAAATAAATAAATAAATAAATAAATAAATAAATAAATAAATTAATTAATTAATAAATTAATAAATAAATAAATAAATAAATATATAAATAAACAAATAAATAAATAAATAAAAAAAAATAATTAATTAATTAATTAATTTGTAATTAATTCATTAATAAATAAATAAATAAAAAGATATATTGATTAAAAATTATTTTTATTAATAAACAAACAAATAAATAAATAAACAACAAATAAATAAATAAGTAAACAAACAAACAAATAAATAAATACAATGACAAATTCATTCTTTGAAAAAAAAAAGTAGGTAATTAGTATAAAATTTTTATGAATGATGTACTTTTTTCCTTGCTACCAAATACATTTCAGATATTGCAGAAACATTATCATCATCTGATAAGCAGATTATGAAAAGATACATGTACCTACATAATATTAATACATAATATTATGTGCGTGATGCTTAGTTCGCGATGGGTGGTAAGTTATGTCAAAGGTAATGTGTGCGAACCTGTCACTTAACATTGTCCTGACACCATATACTAACTCGTATATCTAGCTCCTTACAATAAATATCCCATAAACTCACATCTTACAAATAATAACAAGGATGAGACAACGTTAAAAATAATTAATATATCATTCATATGTATTACAAAGTGAAATTCGTCTTTCGGGGCTCAATTGGTTTAATATCTCGGACACCTGAGCCGAAAGATCTGAGTTCGATTCCCGGTGGAGACGTTTTTTAACCATGTTTTCAGTGGATCTGTGAGACTACACACGAGTCTCCAGAATGTGGAGACTTGTTATTGAATGATGCGTGTTAAATTAATATTTGATATAGTAGGTACCTGTTAGTTGCCGAAGATGGTACCTATACAATATAAAATAAAAAATATAATAAATCATATAAAATTAAAACGAATTTAAACAGTCTGATATTTTTCTGCACAATCTACAGTTTTTTTTTATCAAAGATTAAAAAAGTATTAGTTAAAATACTTTTATTTCATATAATTATGCAAATCTTTTGGTTGTTCTTTGAAATATAATTCCGTCAAACGACAAAATTTTGAACAAATTTATGTAATCAAAGTATTTTAACTATACCTACGTTCAGGGCCGGATAAACGTGTTTTTGCGCCCGTAGCAATATATTTGAATCCGCCCCCCCCCCACCACCCCATTTTTTTGTATTTTAAATGTAGAACAATTTAAAATCATTACATCGGGTCTAAAATGACGAATTAGATTGTTAATGTAAGATACCTAAACCTACTTATACATATAGTTGTTTATAAAAAAAATAGCCGCAACAATTGGAGATTCATAATAATTTTAGATATTTACACCATCTTGCCCAGCCTCTATCCGGGTAGGTACGCAAAGAAAACCGAGCGCCATACCTGTGGATTTTTGATTTATATAAAATTTTAGAATTTTAAGCGCCCTTTTTTAAGACTACCGCCTTGACTTCTTGTTCCTGATTGTTCTATGATTTATCCGGCCCTGCCTATGTTTACTTTAATCTTTGTTGAATCTCTCCGGCTTTAGTGTCAATAATTTATACGTATGTATGTGACAAACAAAATCATATTATTTGTTATAAAGGTTACTCAGAAATTTGTATGTGTAATATCGGGATGTATATGTACAGAGGTTTTAGGATGTGTAGTGTTGTACAGTAAAATAGTAGGTATATTTGGTCCTTTATGCAGTTTGATGGGCTGATTCAAAATTATGTATGTATACTGTCAGAGCGAGTTATTTTAATGTTCTAAGGAACGTCTTGATGAGGACTCCGTTTACAGGCGAAAATAAATTAGTTTGTTCTGTAATATTTATTACAGAAGAAATTAACGGATATATAAAAAAAAATATTTGCAAGAATGTTCCCCTTTTTCATCGTTTATTTTTGCTCACTATCCCGCTTATTTTCTTCCTTCAATTTTTTGTTGCAATTGAAATAAATAAGTATATATTTTACAATATGATGTCGAGATAGGTACTCGTTTTTGTAAAAATATAAAAATTTATGTATTATTGTTTCTTTATTACGGAGTAGGTACGTGTACTCACCTTTTGAAAAATATACCATACCATCACGCCATTTATGTACCTTTTTGAAGTAGGTATCGTAGACTAAACGCCATACTCCTCTCTCTTGACATACATTTCTCGCTTAATTCACTTCCATGCATCATCTCATACACGCGATAAAATAATATAAGTAAATATTTTTTTTATAGAAAACGATTAAAACGATAATTCTATTTATTTTATCTATTTACTTAAATTTTTTTCACAGTTAATATACAATACACATTTACAAAATATCAAAACACAGAAACCGTGCACACAAAAATCCCACAAGGCAAAGCCTGTCTAAAAAAGACAAAATTATTTTGTTAATAACATCAGTTAACGATATAAATTGAAAGTATAGCAAAGTGAAAGACATATTAGAACAAAAAATATAAAGAAGATAAAGAAAATAACTTAAATAGATATAAAAACATAAATACACATAAATCAATAGGTATGTAGGTAAATACAAAACAGCTGACCGACAGCAAATTTTGAAAAATATTGCCAGTCATCCATGTATCCTCCACCGAGCACAAAAATATTTCATAAAATTTATTTGTTTTTAAAAGAAAATATTGTTGGTAGCCCTGCATGTCACCTGGGTGGGCTGGGCCGGTGTTAGTAGCGTGTTCACTGTCTGCAAGTCCGCAGGGACGCACCGTTTTTTATCATTTATCTGCCGCCAAATTCACAATTTATAAAGTGTCGTATTTCACTATCACACGTCATTTAAAAGGGCACGATTATTCTTGGTTATTTTGAACAACACAGTGCAATATAAATCAAACATTTTTATTCTGTGTCGAGATAGACGACAATTCACCGCTCATGTTTAGTGTGAAAAATTTGTTGGTATTTTGAAAACACAGGAATTTTCACAGAGATATGATCATCGTGTTCGGCTTACTGGATCATTCGCATTTGAACAAAAAAATGTACCACCTTACATATTTAACATCCTGGAAATTGTCATTTTAGGCTTCAATATGAGAACATTCATCATCATCATCATCAGCCATTATTCGTCCAGAGTTGGACATAGGCCTCCCCTTTCAACCTCCATGCTTCCCTATCCCTCGCCACCCTGTGCCATTGACCTCCAGCCACTCGTTTTATGTCGTCAGACCATCTTGTTTGCGGTCTGCCCGGGTTTCTGCGTCCAGTTCTCAGTCACCACTCCAGGGTGCGTTTGGTCCATCGATCAGCTGCTGTCCTTACTACATGGCCAGCCCAATTCCATTTTAAGGAAGCTACCTTGTATGCAACATCGGTAACTTTTGTCCTTTCTCTGATCCATTCGTTGCGTTTTCGATCACGAAGACTAATGTTTAGCATCCTCCTCTCCATTGCTTGTTGCGTTACTCGGAGTTTCTGTACTGTACGTAGTGTAGAAATAACAGATTCAAAACCATATGTCAGTACTGGGAGGATGCACATATCAAATAATCTTTTCTTCAAGTGGTTTGCAATTGTTTGGATCTGACAATATACGACAGTTTACCGAATGCAGCCCATGCAAGGCCCCGCCTGCGTTCGATCTCTGCTTCCTGATTATCTCCACCTAGCTTTACCATATGTCCGAGGTAAATGTATGAATCTACTCTTTCAATATTCCTTCCCTCTACCATCACTGGTCGAGGTTGTTCTGAAGTGCACATAATTTTTGTTTTAGAGTAATTCATTTTTAGGGTCACATGACGCGAAAAATTATTGACATCGTTGAGCATCAATTCAAGTTCTTCTTCATTGTTTGCAATGAGAACATTGATAGCAGCGAACATTACACTATTGCATAAAGTGATCACGTCGGCCATAAAATGATCACATCACGACATACAATGGAATTCTATCAAGAATGGTCGATCGACAAACTAAAAAATAATCAATTATACATTGATATAATAATTATGTAAAATCAACTGACAAACATTTTCAGTGTTTTTGAGAAATAACATAAAATGTTAAATACAAAAAAAAACTCTGTGAGGCACCGTCTTGGAATAGTGCTTCCACTATTTACTATTATCATTATTTCGGGGCGTACAAGACACAAAATAACGTCTAACATTGAATATCAATTTAGAGTTACATAATAGGTACGCAAAAATCATGACGATGGCGATATGCAATAGCCATGGTGCTACCAGCTTATTAATTTCCTAACTATGTAAATTAACTATATATCATTATAAATAGTTCATACATACATACATGCCGAACGCCGTGGCACAGTTGGTAAGCCGTTCGGTTTCTGTGCGGGCATCCTGGGTTCGATTCCCAGCAGAGGAGAAATTTATTTAAATTCATTTCTCACGCAAATATTGCTTCTCTGGGCTGGAAACACTGGTTAGTTGGAAGAAATTGCCATACGGCAATAAACACGCCACTTGCGCAGGGTGCAAGGAAGTGTTCATTATTATTAAACCTATACGATTTCGAGCGGAGGCCCCGACGTTTGAGGTTGGACTCTCGGGGGCAGTGGTTGACTCGCGGATAGATGGATATTTGTGTTGTCCAACGTTGCGGCTGCGTCGTGGATGAACAGGACCAATGGGTCCTATAGCGTCCTCCGGCGTGGAAATAGATCGCGAACTTCCTCATATACCATCACGCCATGTCCCTTACGGGGTAAGCAGAGAGAAACGAGCATCATACTTCTCTATTTTTGCACACATTTCTGGTTTCCTTTACATCCATGCATCGTCTCATACATGCTCGTCGATTGTTCAAACTTTTTATATTTCCTTCTTTCAAAATATCATTCACATGGTCATGCCATCCCTTTCTGGGGGGACCTCTGCTATTCACTCCATCTCTTGCATCCATGTATATTTTTTTGGTCAGTCGTTCATCGTTCATTCTTTCAATATGTCCAAACCACCTCAAGGCATTCACTTTCATTTTACATAGGTATATTATATACTTCTTTATCTTACATTCTCTCCTTATGTCCTCGTTTTTTATTCTGTCATATACCTATCGTTATATTACATAGGTAGGTACTCTTCTTAGTGATCTCATTTCTACAGCATTTATTCTATAAATGGTAAGTATTTTTAAAATTTGTATTGATAAGGAAAGTCATAATTATTGGTGAGGCATAATTATTGGTGAACGTTACGCAGGCGCTTAGAGTGATCACGTAGACCAACCGATGACAGGTCGTAGGCCTTGTAGGTGCCCGATTTACCGGTTCTTCTATAAAAATGTATATTCCCGTTTTGTTTTTATTGAGATATAAAAAAAATGTCATAAAACGTCTAACAAAGTTAAGCAATGAGGTTCACCGCCCATTCTGAATGAAGTGCCTTTTTAGATGTGACGAGACTGGTGTGTGGGGATACGCACATGTGTCGGTATTCGTGGCTCAGTTGGTTAGATTTAGATATCTGACTGCTGATCCAAAGGTCTCGGGTTCGATTCCCGATGGAGACACAGTTTTTGATTGTGATTTCAGTCTGGATCTGTGAGACGATTAATATCTATGTCTCCAGAATGTGGCAACTTATTATTGCATATGGGTGCGTGTTAAATTAATTTTGACATTGGACCTGTTAGTTGCCCGAGAAGTAATATAAAAATAAATAATGCACACCCGCACACCATCACGGCTTATTCCAAATTGTGGAATATGCTGTGATGGTATGAATGATAAATAAATGAATGAAATAATAATTTTAATTTTTTCATGAATAACGGTCAATTTCTTAGCTGTGAGTTCATCTGTAAAAACATTCAGAATAAATTCACTCTATCTTGTGCTCTGAGCAACCAATTGACGTCAACATAACGGCTGATGTCATCTCTCCATCTCATTGGCGGTCTTCCAACATATAGCATACTTCTTCTTCTCAGCCTAATCCCGTCCACTCCTGGACGAAGGCCTCCTCTATCTCCTTCCAAGCCACTCTATCCTGTGCTCTGAGCAACCAATTGACATCAGCATGACGGCTGATGTCATCTCTTCATCTCATTGGCGGTCTACCAACACATAGCATACTTCTTCTTCTCAGCCTAATCCCGTCCACTCCTGGACGAAGGCCTCCTCCATCTCCTTCCACGCCATTCTGTCTTGTGCTCTGAGCATCCAATTGATACCAGCATGACATCCTTCTCATTGGCGGTCTCTCAAAACCTCTGGTTGTCATTCGCGGTTTCCAAGATAACATTATCCTTAAGTCTGATTTTTTAACTAATTGTCAAGCGTTTATTTAAACAGCTGTGTGAAAATTGTGTATTGGGAAGTGAAGAAAAAAGTATACTTACACTAAAAATTATGTATAAGAAATAATCCAACTGTCGATTTGTTCAGGAGAACTTTGTTCTCTTAACATATCGACAATGTATCAAGCCAGAATACGCGAGAATTGTATGGAGAGGTCTACTTTTTTCACGGCTTTTCCAACTTTGAAGTCAAAAAACACCAACTTAGAGGCTTCGCAGCATATATGTATGTTCCATACACGGATTTACTCAGAATTCGGAGTAGAACATTTCGTGTGTCTGTGTGTGTGTGTGTGTCTGTGTGTGTGTCTGTGTGTGTGTCTGTGTGTGTGTGTGTGTCCGTCCCCCCCTTATAACTTTTGATCCGCTCAATTTACAGAGCCTAAAATTTCAGAATATATAAACAGTTATAGGCCTACAAAACTTTTATACTCGGAATTTCGAATTTTTGTTTCAGTCAGGGGTTATCAACTTTTGAATTTTTATTTTATTTTTCCATATATCTCAGAAACCATAAACGCTAGAACGCTGAAAATTGGTACAAACATAGACAAATACAAAATCTCAAATCAGTTTTTTCAAAAAAATTCCAGGGTTTCTCAAACATTTTTTATTAAGAAAAATATTTTTTTTATGATAAATTTATGAGTTTAACTGCCTATATTTCCAAAACTTTTACAATTATCGAAAAAAGCCGAAACACCCCAACTAGATAATTTAATTTTCTATAAAAAATATAAACATTGTAGTAGAAGATCTCAATTTTTTTTTAACAATTTTTTTAAAAATTGAATTTAGTGACGACATCGCTTCATACATTTTGTATGGCAGTCGCCTATACACAATATGTAAGAAGACTTAATAGTTTGATACTTCATCTCCAAACATACATACATACCATCATGCTATTTGCATATTCTGGGTAGGAAAAAGGATCTTCCTCCATACTATCCTATCTTGACATACATACCTACATATGTTGTATAGAAAACAAAATATCTGAAAATATTCAATAATTTGTATCTATGGGTTTATAGTTTGGTACATATTCTTCAACTATACATACTATCGCTATCGACAGTTGGATCTCATGTGTTACATGCTAGTTTTATATAACTATGAATTCAAATATCTTTGAAAATATTGGCCTTGTTTATTTGAAATCATTATGTACATTTTGGTATAGATGTCTCGATTATTTCTTCTCAGTAGTCAAATAGAAATTATGATCCCAATTTATTGTTTTTAAAGAATCCATTCACCTGTGATCTATTTGGATATCATGTTTCAATATAATATTATATCCATTTTAAATTCTACCTCCTTCTATATAATAATAATAATAATGAACACTTCCTTGCATCCTGCGCAAGTGGCGAGTTTATTGCCATATGGCAATTTCTTACAACTAACCAGTGTTTCCAGCCCAGAGAAGCAATATTTGCGTGAGAAATGAATTTAAATAAATTTCTCCTCTGCTGGGAATCGAACCCAGGACGCCCACACAGAAACCGAACGGCTTATCAACTGTGCCACGGCGGTCGGCATGTATGCATGTCGGCACTAAATTAAAAATCTATATTTCTATCAAGGAATTTTATGGAAAAAAAAATTTATCTCCATTATTTACACATATATGTATATAACAATAACAAAAAATTAACTATATTTTAAAAGACTTATTATAAACATACTATGTATGATTGTTCCTATTTGGAAACTTACAGCCTCACTTAGACAAGTCTCTTCTGAAGCAGTACTTTTTCAATTAACAGAAATAATTAAAGAAATCAGAAAAAATATAAAGTGATCTCACAGTTATTTTAGCCCATATAATTGTAGTGGAAATGATGAATGACATCAAGCTATAGTAGAAATTCTCAAGTTATGAAGGCACAGAGTAGTGAACTGTGATAGGATATTTAACAGGACACGAGCAAACGGAAAAGAAAATGTTTTTAAAGCGACTTCCAAAAACGGAAGAGGTTATCAATTCGACGTGATTTTTATTTACGTATGTTCAGCGTTAACTTTTTGACACACTGTCCGATTTCTATGATTCTTTTTTCATTGGAAAGGGGGTATCTTCCGATTGGTTGAATTTTAATTTGGTCAAGATCTGATCATGAGATCTATAAGGAATCCATCAAAATCTGAAATCTTCTTAAAAACTTTGGACATGTATGTCGTACAAAATACATAATTTCAGGCGAATAATTGTAGTCGATTTTTTAAAATTACCTACTCTTTCCTTGTATGATACGTATTTCCATAATTTGACTATGTCAACTATTCTAACGTGGGGTGAAAAATAAGAGAGAAATATACGAGAAATTCGCCCTTTTTTATTAAGTATTTAATATTCCAATGTTTGATCGAATTTTCCTAAAATATTCATTCATATTTAGATAAATGCAATTGTTTTTATCTTTTCCTTAACTAATAAGTCGAAAGTCAGTTATAGCTACAATTTAAGCAATAAAAGTACCTTATTTCACGAAAAAACCTACATGTTTTAAAAACATATTTATTATAAATAATGTTTTAAATAACATCCTCCTCTCTCTAACAAGAGTTCTTAACTCTGTTGAGAGTAGGATCATCAACGTAAATATTTTTTGTTTAAAAACTTTGTTTAAGTGAAATTGTTAAAAATTAAAAGACTAAAAAACACGTGAAAAAAAGTGTTACTTTTCTATGTATGTATTACTTTCTTATTTAGTCCTTTCTTACATTCGATTATTATATTTGAATAGTTTCATAATTTATCATTTGATAACGATATAATATATGTGTTACATACAAATATGAATCTATGTATATTTTCATCCATTGTCTTCAACTTCACATGTCTGTACTAGAATTAAGCAATCGATTTTTAACTAGCCTCTCGACCAGTAAGAGCACTGAAACTTTCATTATTCGTGTATTCCCGATTACAATGCATATTATAGGTTGATTCATTTGATATTTTGATAAAATTGAATTATTTATTATGTTGATAAAAATTAAACAAATGTAAAATATTTCCGGCAGAACGTGTTGAATTTTGTTCGGTAAGATGCAACAATAATATTTTACTATTTTTAACAGTTAAAAACAGTTGAAATCTTGATAATTTACATTTCTAAACTGTTAACTAAATTAAAATTAATTATATTAGTGGTATCGTTTAAAAAAAAATTGTCAGAAAATAAATTTAAAACGGTGCATTTTTTTACTGACTCTTTTGTATGCGATAACTTAAATATAATATAATAATCTTATTATAAGTAGAAAATCAAGAAGATTTAACCTTTTGAAATAAAATTAAAAGTAAGTACCTAACTCTCTCTTGTAAGTACAGTTTTTTCAATAAATATAAAACTTTTATCTTGTGAATATTTTTTTATCGACAGTAAAAACAGTTGGTATCTGTACCCTATTAAAAGTTAATGAATCGTTTAAAATGTACTTGGGGTAAAAAATATTCTGAGTAGTACCTACATATATATTTTAACTAAGAAGAATACGTAGACAAAAAAGTGTCCTGTAATATGATGCATGTAGGATGTGAGATGTGAAATGAGGAAATGCTCATTGAGCTGAAAAACCGTCTGTCAGATTACTTCTACATTTATGCTTCATGTTTTTTATAACAATAAATGTATGTACTTTTTGAAGTATGTACATTCTAAATGCGTTAAAATTAAAATGAAATCATGGAAAGAGTAGTATAATATCATAAAATCTATTCGTATGTTTTATAGTTCAATTTGTTCCATAGACAAAGAGAAACGATCATCTTGTAAAATAAATATTTCCTAAAATTAATGAACAAATATACCAAAGTATTTTTTCACAAAATAATATTACAATTAATCAAGGTCTAAAATGAATCTAACTAATTGTAAAATCACTGTATTTCCACCCACACGGGTGGCAACCCTATAAATGTTGTAGTGTAGGATTTTTATTGTTGGTTAGTTTCATTTTGTTAGTTAGTTCAGTTTTTTTTTCTTTTGGTTAGTTTAGTTAGTTTCATTTTGTTAGTTAGTTTAGTGAGTTCAATTTTTCTAATTAGTTTAGTTAGTTTCATTTTGTTAGCAAGTTTCATTTGGTTAGTTTCATTTTGTTAGTTAGTTTAGTTATTTTCATTTGGTTAGTTTAGTTAGTTTCATTTGGTTAGTTTCATTTTGTTGCTTAGTTTAGTTAGTTTCATTTGGTTAGTTTCATTTTGTTAGTTAGTTCAGTTATTTTCATTTGGTTAGTTTAGTTAGTTTCATTTAGTTAGTTTCATTTGGTTAGTTTCATTTTGTTACTTAGTTTAGTTAGTTTCATTTTGTTAGTTTCATTTTGTTAGTTAGTTTAGTTAGTTTCATTTTGTTAGTTAGTTTACTTAGTTTCATTTTGTTAGTTAGTTTAGATAGTTTCATTTTGTTAGTTAGTTTCATTTTGTTAGTTAGTTTCATTTTGTTAGTTTGTTTAGTTAGTTTCATTTGGTTAGCTTCATTTTAGACCTTGATAATGGTGAACCACCTCGGTGAAAACGTACGGTCATTCTCATCGAATTTTGTGGAACAATACTTTGGTATATTTGATTATTAATTTTAAAATGGATTTCCACTCTGTTAATACAAAAACTTTAGAATCATTAAATATTTCCTTGTGGAACATAGATCAGGGGAGTAAGTCTGGTCAACCGGCGGAACCAAAACCATCCATGTTTACCCATATCATGGATATAATTATGGATTTTGATTTTACAAATATATTGTCCTTGTATCAGGAAAATATATTTGTAAAATCGTTCGGCTGACTAGCCCTTATTGAATGGTTGATAAGGGCATGGTTAATAAGGTTGAATACCAGTTTATAAGGGCCTATTCCATAGTGTGGAGAGTAAAAATAACCTTAAACGAGTGGGTTGTGGCCAACACTAAACTCTCCACACCACAAATATTGACAATGAAATATTTTATTCATTCTAAATTTTACTACCAGGAATATAAATTTTCTAACGATAGTATATTTTCATGTTAAGATAGACAAACTATTAATGCCGTATAGTGAAGAATGCTTATGTTGTATGAAATATTATAAAAAAAGCAGATAAATTTTGTTTTAAAGAACGCGAGAGCATTTTCAAAATTTTGACACGTGATATCATATGAAGAAATTTATTGTTATTTATGGAAAGCTAATCAGTTCTATGTTCAAGCTCTTTACATTATAACATGAAATCAAATTACTGAACTTTTCCATACATAGAAATTTATCTAATTACATTTTTATTCATACTAAATGTTACTATCAGGAATATAAATTTTCTTCCGATAGTATATTTTTATGTTAAGATAGACAAACTATTAATGCAGTATAGTGAAGAATGCTTATGTTGTATGAAATATTTTAAAAAAAGCAGATAAATTTTGTTTTAAAGAACGCGAGAGCATTTTCCAAATTTTGACAGGTGATATCATATGAAGAATTTTTTTGTTATTTATGGAAAGCTAATCAGTTCTATGTTCAAGCTCTTTACATTATAACATGAAATCAAATTACTGAACTTTTCCATACATAGAAATTTATCTAATTACATTTTTATTCATACTAAATATTACTACCAGGAATATAAATTTTCTTCCGATAGTATATTTTTATATTAAGATAAACAATCTATTAATGCAGTATAGTGAATAATGCTTATGTTGTATGAAATATTTTAAAAAAAGCAGATAAATTTTGTTTTAAAGAACGCGAGAGCATTTTCAAAATTTTGACACGTGATATCATATGAAGATTTTTTTTGTTATTTATGGAAAGCTAATCAGTTCTATGTTCAAGCTCTTTAAATTATAACAGGAAATCAAATTACTGAACATTTCCATACATAGAAATTTATCTAATTACATTTTTATTCATACTAAATGTTACTACCAGGAATATAAATTTTCTTCCGATAGTATATTTTTATGTTAAGATAAAAAAACTATTAATGCAGTATAGTGAAGAATGTTTATGTTGTATGAAATATTTTAAAAAAAGCAGATAAATTTTGATATAAAGAACGCGAGAGCATTTTCAAAATTATGACACGTGATATCATATGAAGATTTTTTTGTTATTTATGGAAAGCTAATCAGTTCTATGTTCAAGCTCTTTACATTATAACATGAAATCAAATTACTGAATGTTTCCATACATAGAAATTTATCTAATTACATTTTTATTCATACTAAATGTTACTATCAGGAATATAAATTTTCTTCCGATAGTATATTTTTATGTTAAGATAGACAAACTATTAATGCCGTATAGTGAAGAATGCTTATGTTGTATGAAATATTATAAAAAAAGCAGATAAATTTTGTTTCAAAGAACGCGAGAGCATTTTCAAAATTTTGACACGTGGTATCATATGAAGAAATTTTTTGTTATTTATGGAAAGCTAATCAGTTCTATGTTCAAGCTCTTTACGTTATAACATGAAATCAAATTACTGAACGTTTCCATACATAGAAATTTATCTAATTACATTTTTATTCATACTAAATGTTACTATCAGGAATATAAATTTTCTTCCGATAGTATATTTTTATGTTAAGATAGACAAACTATTAATGCAGTATAGTGAAGAATGCTTATGTTGTATGAAATATTTTAAAAAAAGCAGATAAATTTTGTTTTAAAGAACGCAAGAGCATTTTCCAAATTTTGACAGGTGATATCATATGAAGAATATTTTTGTTATTTATGGAAAGCTTATCAGTTCTATGTTCAAGCTCTTCCCATTATAACAGGAAATCAAATTACTGAACATTTCCATACATAGAAATTTATCTAATTACATTTTTATTCATACTAAATGTTACTACCAGGAATATAAATTTTCTTCCGATAGTATATTTTTATGTTAAGATAGACAAACTATTAATGCAGTATAGTGAAGAATGCTTATGTTGTATGAAATATTTTAAAAAAAGCAGATAAATTTTGATATAAATAACGCGAGAGCATTTTCAAAATTTTGACACGTGATATCATATGAAGATTTTTTTTGTTATTTATGGAAAGCTAATCAGTTCTTTGTTCAAGCTCTTTACATTATAACATGAAATCAAATTACTGAACGTTTCCATACATAGAAATTTATCTAATTACATTTTTATTCATACTAAATGTTACTATCAGGAATATAAATTTTCTTCCGATAGTATATTTTTATGTTAAGATAAAAAAACTATTAATGCAGTATAGTGAAGAATGCTTATGTTGTATGAAATATTTAAAAAAAAGCAGATAAATTTTGTTTTAAAGAACGCGAGAGCATTTTCCAAATTTAAAGAGGTGATATCATATGAAGAATTTTTTTGTTATTTATGGAAAGCTAATCAGTTCTATGTTCAAGCTCTTTACATTATAACATGAAATCAAATTACTGAACTTTTCCATACATAGAAATTTATCTAATTACATTTTTATTCATACTAAATATTACTACCAGGAATATAAATTTTCTTCCGATAGTATATTTTTATATTAAGATAAACAAACTATTAATGCAGTATAGTGAATAATGCTTATGTTGTATGAAATATTTTTAAAAAAGCAGATAAATTTTGTTTTAAAGAACGCGAGAGCATTTTCAAAATTTTGACACGTGATATCATATGAAGATTTTTTTTGTTATTTATGGAAAGCTAATCAGTTCTATGTTCAAGCTCTTTACATTATAACATGAAATCAAATTACTGAACTTTTCCATACATAGAAATTTATCTTATTACATTTTTATTCATACTAAATGTTACTATCAGGAATATAAATTTTCTTCCGAAAGTATATTTTTATATTAAGATAAACAAACTATTAATGCAGTATAGTGAAGAATGCTTATGTTGTATGAAATATTTTTAAAAAAGCAGATAAATTTTGTTTTAAAGAACGCGAGAGCATTTTCCAAATTTAAAGAGGTGATATCATATGAAGAATTTTTTTGTTATTTATGGAAAGCTAATCAGTTCTATGTTCAAGCTCTTTACATTATAACATGAAATCAAATTACTGAACTTTTCCATACATAGAAATTTATCTAATTACATTTTTATTCATACTAAATGTTACTACCAGGAATATAAATTTTCTTCCGATAGTATATTTTTATATTAAGATAAACAAACTATTAATGCAGTATAGTGAATAATGCTTATGTTGTATGAAATATTTTTAAAAAAGCAGATAAATTTTGTTTTAAAGAACGCGAGAGCATTTTCAAAATTTTGACACGTGATATCATATGAAGATTTTTTTTGTTATTTATGGAAAGCTAATCAGTTCTATGTTCAAGCTCTTTACATTATAACATGAAATCAAATTACTGAACTTTTCCATACATAGAAATTTATCTTATTACATTTTTATTCATACTAAATGTTACTATCAGGAATATAAATTTTCTTCCGAAAGTATATTTTTATATTAAGATAAACAAACTATTAATGCAGTATAGTGAAGAATGCTTATGTTGTATGAAATATTTTTAAAAAAGCAGATAAATTTTGTTTTAAAGAACGCGAGAGCATTTTCAAAATTTTGACACGCGATATCATATGAAGATATTTTTTGTTATTTATGGAAAGCTAATCAGTTCTATGTTCAAGCTCTTTACATTATAACATGAAATCAAATTACTGAACTTTTCCTTACATAGATATTTATCTAATTACATTTTTATTCATACTAAATGTTACTACCAGGAATATAAATTTTCTTCCGATAGTATATTTTTATGTTAAGATAGACAAACTATTAATGCCGTATAGTGAAGAATGCTTATGTTGTATGAAATATTATAAAAAAAGCAGATAAATTTTGTTTTAAAGAACGCGAGAGCATTTTCAAAATTTTGACACGTGGTATCATATGAAGAAATTTTTTGTTATTTATGGAAAGCTAATCAGTTCTATGTTCAAGCTCTTTACGTTATAACATGAAATCAAATTACTGAACGTTTCCATACATAGAAATTTATCTAATTACATTTTTATTCATACTAAATGTTACTATCAGGAATATAAATTTTCTTCCGATAGTATATTTTTATGTTAAGATAGACAAACTATTAATGCAGTATAGTGAAGAATGCTTATGTTGTATGAAATATTTTAAAAAAAGCAGGTAAATTTTGTTTTAAAGAACGCGAGAGCATTTTCCAAATTTTGACAGGTGATATCATATGAAGAATTTTTTTGTTATTTATGGAAAGCTAATCAGTTCTATGTTCAAGCTCTTTACATTATAACATGAAATCAAATTACTGAACTTTTCCATACATAGAAATTTATCTAATTACATTTTTATTCATACTAAATGTTACTACCAGGAATATAAATTTTCTTCCGATAGTATATTTTTATATTAAGATAAACAAACTATTAATGCAGTATAGTGAAGAATGCTTATGTTGTATGAAATATTTTAAAAAAAGCAGATAAATTTTGTTTTAAAGAACGCGAGAGCAATTTCAAAATTTTGACACGTGATATCAGATGAAGATTTTTTTTGTTATTTATGGAAAGCTAATCAGTTCTATGTTCAAGCTCTTATCATTATAACATGAAATCAAATTACTGAACGTTTCCATACATAGAAATTTATCTAATTACATTTTTATTCATACTAAATGTTACTATCAGGAATATAAATTTTCTTCCGATAGTATATTTTTATGTTAAGATAGACAAACTATTAATGCAGTATAGTGAAGAATGCTTATGTTGTATGAAATATTTTAAAAAAAGCAGATAAATTTTGTTTTAAAGAACGCAAGAGCATTTTCCAAATTTTGACAGGTGATATCATATGAAGAATATTTTTGTTATTTATGGAAAGCTAATCAGTTCTATGTTCAAGCTCTTTACATTATAACATGAAATCAAATTACTGAACTTTTCCATACATAGAAATTTATCTAATTACATTTTTATTCATACTAAATGTTACTACCAGGAATATAAATTTTCTTCCGATAGTATATTTTTATATTAAGATAAACAAACTATTAATGCAGTATAGTGAAGAATGCTTATGTTGTATGAAATATTTTTAAAAAAGCAGATAAATTTTGTTTTAAAGAACGCGAGAGCAATTTCAAAATTTTGACATGTGATATCATATGAAGATTTTTTTTGTTATTTATGGAAAGCTTATCAGTTCTATGTTCAAGCTCTTTACATTATAACATGAAATCAAATTACTGAACGTTTCCATACATAGAAATTTATCTAATTACATTTTTATTCATACTAAATGTTACTATCAGGAATATAAATTTTCTTCCGATAGTATATTTTTATGTTAAGATAGACAAACTATTAATGCAGTATAGTGAAGAATGCTTATGTTGTATGAAATATTTTTAAAAAAGCAGATAAATTTTGTTTTAAAGAACGCAAGAGTATTTTCCAAATTTTCACAGGTGATATCATATGAAGAATTTTTTTGTTATTTATGGAAAGCTAATCAGTTCTATGTTCAAGCTCTTTAAATTATAACATGAAATCAAATTACTGAACTTTTCCATACATAGAAATTTATCTAATTACATTTTTATTCATACTAAATGTTACTACCAGGAATATAAATTTTCTTCCGATAGTATATTTTTATGTTAAGATAAACAAACTATTAATGCAGTATAGTGAAGAATGCTTATGTTGTATGAAATATTTTAAAAAAAGCAGATAAATTTTGATTTAAAGAACGCGAGAGCATTTTCAAAATTTTGACACGTGATATCATATGAAGATTTTTTTGTTATTTATGGAAAGCTAATCAGTTCTATGTTCAAGCTCTTTACATTATAACATGAAATCAAATTACTGAACGTTTCCATACATAGAAATTTATCTAATTACATTTTTATTCATACTAAATGTTACTATCAGGAATATAAATTTTCTTCCGATAGTATATTTTTATGTTAAGATAGACAAACTATTAATGCAGTATAGTGAAGAATGCTTATGTTGTATGAAATATTTTAAAAAAAGCAGATAAATTTTGTTTTAAAGAACGCGAGAGCATTTTCCAAATTTTGACAGGTGATATCATATGAAGAATTTTTTTGATATTTATGGAAAGCTAATCAGTTCTATGTTCAAGCTCTTTACATTATAACATGAAATCAAATTACTGAACTTTTCCATACATAGAAATTTATCTAATTACATTTTTATTCATACTAAATGTTACTACCAGGAATATAAATTTTCTTCCGATAGTATATTTTTATATTAAGATAAACAAACTATTAATGCAGTATAGTGAAGAATGCTTATGTTGTATGAAATATTTTAAAAAAAGCAGATAAATTTTGTTTTAAAGAACGCGAGAGCAATTTCAAAATTTTGACACGTGATATCATATGAAGATTTTTTTTGTTATTTATGGAAAGCTAATCAGTTCTATGTTCAAGCTCTTTACATTATAACATGAAATCAAATTACTGAACGTTTCCATACATAGAAATTTATCTAATTACATTTTTATTCATACTAAATGTTACTATCAGGAACATAAATTTTCTTCCGATAGTATATTTTTATGTTAAGATAGACAAACTATTAATGCAGTATAGGGAAGAATGCTTATGTTGTATGAAATATTTTTAAAAAAGCAGATAAATTTTGTTCTAAAGAACGCGAGAGCATTTTCCAAATTTTGACAGGTGATATCATATGAAGATTTTTTTTGTTATTTATGGAAAGCTAATCAGTTCTATGTTCAAGCTCTTTACATTATAACATGAAATCAAATTACTGAACTTTTCCATACATAGAAATTTATCTAATTACATTTTTATTCATACTAAATGTTACTATCAGGAATATAAATTTTCTTCCGATAGTATATTTTTATGTTAAGATAAACAAACTATTAATGCAGTATAGGGAAGAATGCTTATGTTGTATGAAATATTTTAAAAAAAGCAGATAAATTTTGTTCTAAAGAACGCGAGAGTATTTTCCAAATTTTGACAGGTGATATCATATGAAGATTTTTTTTGTTATTTATGGAAAGCTAATCAGTTCTATGTTCAAGCTCTTTACATTATAACATGAAATCAAATTACTGAACGTTTCCATACATAGAAATTTATCTAATTACATTTTTATTCATACTAAATGTTACTATCAGGAATATAAATTTTCTTCCGATAGTATATTTTTATGTTAAGATAAACAAACTATTAATGCAGTATAGGGAAGAATGCTTATGTTGTATGAAATTTTTTAAAAAAAGCAGATAAATTTTGTTCTAAAGAACGCGAGAGTATTTTCCAAATTTTGACAGGTGATATCATATGAAGATTTTTTTTGTTATTTATGGAAAGCTAATCAGTTCTATGTTCAAGCTCTTTACATTATAACATGAAATCAAATTACTGAACTTTTCCATACATAGAAATTTATCTAATTACATTTTTATTCATACTAAATATTACTACCAGGAATATAAATTTTCTTCCGATAGTATATTTTTATATTAAGATAAACAATCTATTAATGCAGTATAGTGAATAATGCTTATGTTGTATGAAATATTTTAAAAAAAGCAGATAAATTTTGTTCTAAAGAACGCGAGAGCATTTTCCAAATTTTGACAGGTGATATCATATGAAGATTTTTTTTGTTATTTATGGAAAGCTAATCAGTTCTATGTTCAAGCTCTTTACATTATAACATGAAATCAAATTACTGAACTTTTCCTTACATAGATATTTATCTAATTACATTTTTATTCATACTAAATGTTACTACCAGGAATATAAATTTTCTTCCGATAGTATATTTTTATGTTAAGATAGACAAACTATTAATGCCGTATAGTGAAGAATGCTTATGTTGTATGAAATATTATAAAAAAAGCAGATAAATTTTGTTTTAAAGAACGCGAGAGCATTTTCAAAATTTTGACACGTGATATCATATGAAGAAATTTATTGTTATTTATGGAAAGCTAATCAGTTCTATGTTCAAGCTCTTTACATTATAACATGAAATCAAATTACTGAACTTTTCCATACATAGAAATTTATCTAATTACATTTTTATTCATACTAAATGTTACTATCAGGAATATAAATTTTCTTCCGATAGTATATTTTTATGTTAAGATAGACAAACTATTAATGCAGTATAGTGAAGAATGCTTATGTTGTATGAAATATTTTAAAAAAAGCAGATAAATTTTGTTTTAAAGAACGCGAGAGCATTTTCCAAATTTTGACAGGTGATATCATATGAAGAATTTTTTTGTTATTTATGGAAAGCTAATCAGTTCTATGTTCAAGCTCTTTACATTATAACATGAAATCAAATTACTGAACTTTTCCATACATAGAAATTTATCTAATTACATTTTTATTCATACTAAATATTACTACCAGGAATATAAATTTTCTTCCGATAGTATATTTTTATATTAAGATAAACAATCTATTAATGCAGTATAGTGAATAATGCTTATGTTGTATGAAATATTTTAAAAAAAGCAGATAAATTTTGTTTTAAAGAACGCGAGAGCATTTTCAAAATTTTGACACGTGATATCATATGAAGATTTTTTTTGTTATTTATGGAAAGCTAATCAGTTCTATGTTCAAGCTCTTTAAATTATAACAGGAAATCAAATTACTGAACATTTCCATACATAGAAATTTATCTAATTACATTTTTATTCATACTAAATGTTACTACCAGGAATATAAATTTTCTTCCGATAGTATATTTTTATGTTAAGATAAAAAAACTATTAATGCAGTATAGTGAAGAATGTTTATGTTGTATGAAATATTTTAAAAAAAGCAGATAAATTTTGATATAAAGAACGCGAGAGCATTTTCAAAATTATGACACGTGATATCATATGAAGATTTTTTTGTTATTTATGGAAAGCTAATCAGTTCTATGTTCAAGCTCTTTACATTATAACATGAAATCAAATTACTGAATGTTTCCATACATAGAAATTTATCTAATTACATTTTTATTCATACTAAATGTTACTATCAGGAATATAAATTTTCTTCCGATAGTATATTTTTATGTTAAGATAGACAAACTATTAATGCCGTATAGTGAAGAATGCTTATGTTGTATGAAATATTATAAAAAAAGCAGATAAATTTTGTTTCAAAGAACGCGAGAGCATTTTCAAAATTTTGACACGTGGTATCATATGAAGAAATTTTTTGTTATTTATGGAAAGCTAATCAGTTCTATGTTCAAGCTCTTTACGTTATAACATGAAATCAAATTACTGAACGTTTCCATACATAGAAATTTATCTAATTACATTTTTATTCATACTAAATGTTACTATCAGGAATATAAATTTTCTTCCGATAGTATAATTTTATGTTAAGATAGACAAACTATTAATGCAGTATAGTGAAGAATGCTTATGTTGTATGAAATATTTTAAAAAAAGCAGATAAATTTTGTTTTAAAGAACGCAAGAGCATTTTCCAAATTTTGACAGGTGATATCATATGAAGAATATTTTTGTTATTTATGGAAAGCTTATCAGTTCTATGTTCAAGCTCTTCCCATTATAACAGGAAATCAAATTACTGAACATTTCCATACATAGAAATTTATCTAATTACATTTTTATTCATACTAAATGTTACTACCAGGAATATAAATTTTCTTCCGATAGTATATTTTTATGTTAAGATAGACAAACTATTAATGCAGTATAGTGAAGAATGCTTATGTTGTATGAAATATTTTAAAAAAAGCAGATAAATTTTGATATAAATAACGCGAGAGCATTTTCAAAATTTTGACACGTGATATCATATGAAGATTTTTTTTGTTATTTATGGAAAGCTAATCAGTTCTTTGTTCAAGCTCTTTACATTATAACATGAAATCAAATTACTGAACGTTTCCATACATAGAAATTTATCTAATTACATTTTTATTCATACTAAATGTTACTATCAGGAATATAAATTTTCTTCCGATAGTATATTTTTATGTTAAGATAAAAAAACTATTAATGCAGTATAGTGAAGAATGCTTATGTTGTATGAAATATTTAAAAAAAAGCAGATAAATTTTGTTTTAAAGAACGCGAGAGCATTTTCCAAATTTAAAGAGGTGATATCATATGAAGAATTTTTTTGTTATTTATGGAAAGCTAATCAGTTCTATGTTCAAGCTCTTTACATTATAACATGAAATCAAATTACTGAACTTTTCCATACATAGAAATTTATCTAATTACATTTTTATTCATACTAAATATTACTACCAGGAATATAAATTTTCTTCCGATAGTATATTTTTATATTAAGATAAACAAACTATTAATGCAGTATAGTGAATAATGCTTATGTTGTATGAAATATTTTTAAAAAAGCAGATAAATTTTGTTTTAAAGAACGCGAGAGCATTTTCAAAATTTTGACACGTGATATCATATGAAGATTTTTTTTGTTATTTATGGAAAGCTAATCAGTTCTATGTTCAAGCTCTTTACATTATAACATGAAATCAAATTACTGAACTTTTCCATACATAGAAATTTATCTTATTACATTTTTATTCATACTAAATGTTACTATCAGGAATATAAATTTTCTTCCGAAAGTATATTTTTATATTAAGATAAACAAACTATTAATGCAGTATAGTGAAGAATGCTTATGTTGTATGAAATATTTTTAAAAAAGCAGATAAATTTTGTTTTAAAGAACGCGAGAGCATTTTCCAAATTTAAAGAGGTGATATCATATGAAGAATTTTTTTGTTATTTATGGAAAGCTAATCAGTTCTATGTTCAAGCTCTTTACATTATAACATGAAATCAAATTACTGAACTTTTCCATACATAGAAATTTATCTAATTACATTTTTATTCATACTAAATGTTACTACCAGGAATATAAATTTTCTTCCGATAGTATATTTTTATATTAAGATAAACAAACTATTAATGCAGTATAGTGAATAATGCTTATGTTGTATGAAATATTTTTAAAAAAGCAGATAAATTTTGTTTTAAAGAACGCGAGAGCATTTTCAAAATTTTGACACGTGATATCATATGAAGATTTTTTTTGTTATTTATGGAAAGCTAATCAGTTCTATGTTCAAGCTCTTTACATTATAACATGAAATCAAATTACTGAACTTTTCCATACATAGAAATTTATCTTATTACATTTTTATTCATACTAAATGTTACTATCAGGAATATAAATTTTCTTCCGAAAGTATATTTTTATATTAAGATAAACAAACTATTAATGCAGTATAGTGAAGAATGCTTATGTTGTATGAAATATTTTTAAAAAAGCAGATAAATTTTGTTTTAAAGAACGCGAGAGCATTTTCAAAATTTTGACACGCGATATCATATGAAGATATTTTTTGTTATTTATGGAAAGCTAATCAGTTCTATGTTCAAGCTCTTTACATTATAACATGAAATCAAATTACTGAACTTTTCCTTACATAGATATTTATCTAATTACATTTTTATTCATACTAAATGTTACTACCAGGAATATAAATTTTCTTCCGATAGTATATTTTTATGTTAAGATAGACAAACTATTAATGCCGTATAGTGAAGAATGCTTATGTTGTATGAAATATTATAAAAAAAGCAGATAAATTTTGTTTTAAAGAACGCGAGAGCATTTTCAAAATTTTGACACGTGGTATCATATGAAGAAATTTTTTGTTATTTATGGAAAGCTAATCAGTTCTATGTTCAAGCTCTTTACGTTATAACATGAAATCAAATTACTGAACGTTTCCATACATAGAAATTTATCTAATTACATTTTTATTCATACTAAATGTTACTACCAGGAATATAAATTTTCTTCCGATAGTATATTTTTATGTTAAGATAAAAAAACTATTAATGCAGTATAGTGAAGAATGTTTATGTTGTATGAAATATTTTAAAAAAAGCAGATAAATTTTGATATAAAGAACGCGAGAGCATTTTCAAAATTATGACACGTGATATCATATGAAGATTTTTTTGTTATTTATGGAAAGCTAATCAGTTCTATGTTCAAGCTCTTTACATTATAACATGAAATCAAATTACTGAATGTTTCCATACATAGAAATTTATCTAATTACATTTTTATTCATACTAAATGTTACTATCAGGAATATAAATTTTCTTCCGATAGTATATTTTTATGTTAAGATAGACAAACTATTAATGCCGTATAGTGAAGAATGCTTATGTTGTATGAAATATTATAAAAAAAGCAGATAAATTTTGTTTCAAAGAACGCGAGAGCATTTTCAAAATTTTGACACGTGGTATCATATGAAGAAATTTTTTGTTATTTATGGAAAGCTAATCAGTTCTATGTTCAAGCTCTTTACGTTATAACATGAAATCAAATTACTGAACGTTTCCATACATAGAAATTTATCTAATTACATTTTTATTCATACTAAATGTTACTATCAGGAATATAAATTTTCTTCCGATAGTATAATTTTATGTTAAGATAGACAAACTATTAATGCAGTATAGTGAAGAATGCTTATGTTGTATGAAATATTTTAAAAAAAGCAGATAAATTTTGTTTTAAAGAACGCAAGAGCATTTTCCAAATTTTGACAGGTGATATCATATGAAGAATATTTTTGTTATTTATGGAAAGCTTATCAGTTCTATGTTCAAGCTCTTCCCATTATAACAGGAAATCAAATTACTGAACATTTCCATACATAGAAATTTATCTAATTACATTTTTATTCATACTAAATGTTACTACCAGGAATATAAATTTTCTTCCGATAGTATATTTTTATGTTAAGATAGACAAACTATTAATGCAGTATAGTGAAGAATGCTTATGTTGTATGAAATATTTTAAAAAAAGCAGATAAATTTTGATATAAATAACGCGAGAGCATTTTCAAAATTTTGACACGTGATATCATATGAAGATTTTTTTTGTTATTTATGGAAAGCTAATCAGTTCTTTGTTCAAGCTCTTTACATTATAACATGAAATCAAATTACTGAACGTTTCCATACATAGAAATTTATCTAATTACATTTTTATTCATACTAAATGTTACTATCAGGAATATAAATTTTCTTCCGATAGTATATTTTTATGTTAAGATAAAAAAACTATTAATGCAGTATAGTGAAGAATGCTTATGTTGTATGAAATATTTAAAAAAAAGCAGATAAATTTTGTTTTAAAGAACGCGAGAGCATTTTCCAAATTTAAAGAGGTGATATCATATGAAGAATTTTTTTGTTATTTATGGAAAGCTAATCAGTTCTATGTTCAAGCTCTTTACATTATAACATGAAATCAAATTACTGAACTTTTCCATACATAGAAATTTATCTAATTACATTTTTATTCATACTAAATATTACTACCAGGAATATAAATTTTCTTCCGATAGTATATTTTTATATTAAGATAAACAAACTATTAATGCAGTATAGTGAATAATGCTTATGTTGTATGAAATATTTTTAAAAAAGCAGATAAATTTTGTTTTAAAGAACGCGAGAGCATTTTCAAAATTTTGACACGTGATATCATATGAAGATTTTTTTTGTTATTTATGGAAAGCTAATCAGTTCTATGTTCAAGCTCTTTACATTATAACATGAAATCAAATTACTGAACTTTTCCATACATAGAAATTTATCTTATTACATTTTTATTCATACTAAATGTTACTATCAGGAATATAAATTTTCTTCCGAAAGTATATTTTTATATTAAGATAAACAAACTATTAATGCAGTATAGTGAAGAATGCTTATGTTGTATGAAATATTTTTAAAAAAGCAGATAAATTTTGTTTTAAAGAACGCGAGAGCATTTTCCAAATTTAAAGAGGTGATATCATATGAAGAATTTTTTTGTTATTTATGGAAAGCTAATCAGTTCTATGTTCAAGCTCTTTACATTATAACATGAAATCAAATTACTGAACTTTTCCATACATAGAAATTTATCTAATTACATTTTTATTCATACTAAATGTTACTACCAGGAATATAAATTTTCTTCCGATAGTATATTTTTATATTAAGATAAACAAACTATTAATGCAGTATAGTGAATAATGCTTATGTTGTATGAAATATTTTTAAAAAAGCAGATAAATTTTGTTTTAAAGAACGCGAGAGCATTTTCAAAATTTTGACACGTGATATCATATGAAGATTTTTTTTGTTATTTATGGAAAGCTAATCAGTTCTATGTTCAAGCTCTTTACATTATAACATGAAATCAAATTACTGAACTTTTCCATACATAGAAATTTATCTTATTACATTTTTATTCATACTAAATGTTACTATCAGGAATATAAATTTTCTTCCGAAAGTATATTTTTATATTAAGATAAACAAACTATTAATGCAGTATAGTGAAGAATGCTTATGTTGTATGAAATATTTTTAAAAAAGCAGATAAATTTTGTTTTAAAGAACGCGAGAGCATTTTCAAAATTTTGACACGCGATATCATATGAAGATATTTTTTGTTATTTATGGAAAGCTAATCAGTTCTATGTTCAAGCTCTTTACATTATAACATGAAATCAAATTACTGAACTTTTCCTTACATAGATATTTATCTAATTACATTTTTATTCATACTAAATGTTACTACCAGGAATATAAATTTTCTTCCGATAGTATATTTTTATGTTAAGATAGACAAACTATTAATGCCGTATAGTGAAGAATGCTTATGTTGTATGAAATATTATAAAAAAAGCAGATAAATTTTGTTTTAAAGAACGCGAGAGCATTTTCAAAATTTTGACACGTGGTATCATATGAAGAAATTTTTTGTTATTTATGGAAAGCTAATCAGTTCTATGTTCAAGCTCTTTACGTTATAACATGAAATCAAATTACTGAACGTTTCCATACATAGAAATTTATCTAATTACATTTTTATTCATACTAAATGTTACTATCAGGAATATAAATTTTCTTCCGATAGTATATTTTTATGTTAAGATAGACAAACTATTAATGCAGTATAGTGAAGAATGCTTATGTTGTATGAAATATTTTAAAAAAAGCAGGTAAATTTTGTTTTAAAGAACGCGAGAGCATTTTCCAAATTTTGACAGGTGATATCATATGAAGAATTTTTTTGTTATTTATGGAAAGCTAATCAGTTCTATGTTCAAGCTCTTTACATTATAACATGAAATCAAATTACTGAACTTTTCCATACATAGAAATTTATCTAATTACATTTTTATTCATACTAAATGTTACTACCAGGAATATAAATTTTCTTCCGATAGTATATTTTTATATTAAGATAAACAAACTATTAATGCAGTATAGTGAAGAATGCTTATGTTGTATGAAATATTTTAAAAAAAGCAGATAAATTTTGTTTTAAAGAACGCGAGAGCAATTTCAAAATTTTGACACGTGATATCATATGAAGATTTTTTTTGTTATTTATGGAAAGCTAATCAGTTCTATGTTCAAGCTCTTATCATTATAACATGAAATCAAATTACTGAACGTTTCCATACATAGAAATTTATCTAATTACATTTTTATTCATACTAAATGTTACTATCAGGAATATAAATTTTCTTCCGATAGTATATTTTTATGTTAAGATAGACAAACTATTAATGCAGTATAGTGAAGAATGCTTATGTTGTATGAAATATTTTAAAAAAAGCAGATAAATTTTGTTTTAAAGAACGCAAGAGCATTTTCCAAATTTTGACAGGTGATATCATATGAAGAATATTTTTGTTATTTATGGAAAGCTAATCAGTTCTATGTTCAAGCTCTTTACATTATAACATGAAATCAAATTACTGAACTTTTCCATACATAGAAATTTATCTAATTACATTTTTATTCATACTAAATGTTACTACCAGGAATATAAATTTTCTTCCGATAGTATATTTTTATATTAAGATAAACAAACTATTAATGCAGTATAGTGAAGAATGCTTATGTTGTATGAAATATTTTTAAAAAAGCAGATAAATTTTGTTTTAAAGAACGCGAGAGCAATTTCAAAATTTTGACATGTGATATCATATGAAGATTTTTTTTGTTATTTATGGAAAGCTTATCAGTTCTATGTTCAAGCTCTTTACATTATAACATGAAATCAAATTACTGAACGTTTCCATACATAGAAATTTATCTAATTACATTTTTATTCATACTAAATGTTACTATCAGGAATATAAATTTTCTTCCGATAGTATATTTTTATGTTAAGATAGACAAACTATTAATGCAGTATAGTGAAGAATGCTTATGTTGTATGAAATATTTTTAAAAAAGCAGATAAATTTTGTTTTAAAGAACGCAAGAGTATTTTCCAAATTTTCACAGGTGATATCATATGAAGAATTTTTTTGTTATTTATGGAAAGCTAATCAGTTCTATGTTCAAGCTCTTTAAATTATAACATGAAATCAAATTACTGAACTTTTCCATACATAGAAATTTATCTAATTACATTTTTATTCATACTAAATGTTACTACCAGGAATATAAATTTTCTTCCGATAGTATATTTTTATGTTAAGATAAACAAACTATTAATGCAGTATAGTGAAGAATGCTTATGTTGTATGAAATATTTTAAAAAAAGCAGATAAATTTTGATTTAAAGAACGCGAGAGCATTTTCAAAATTTTGACACGTGATATCATATGAAGATTTTTTTGTTATTTATGGAAAGCTAATCAGTTCTATGTTCAAGCTCTTTACATTATAACATGAAATCAAATTACTGAACGTTTCCATACATAGAAATTTATCTAATTACATTTTTATTCATACTAAATGTTACTATCAGGAATATAAATTTTCTTCCGATAGTATATTTTTATGTTAAGATAGACAAACTATTAATGCAGTATAGTGAAGAATGCTTATGTTGTATGAAATATTTTAAAAAAAGCAGATAAATTTTGTTTTAAAGAACGCGAGAGCATTTTCCAAATTTTGACAGGTGATATCATATGAAGAATTTTTTTGATATTTATGGAAAGCTAATCAGTTCTATGTTCAAGCTCTTTACATTATAACATGAAATCAAATTACTGAACTTTTCCATACATAGAAATTTATCTAATTACATTTTTATTCATACTAAATGTTACTACCAGGAATATAAATTTTCTTCCGATAGTATATTTTTATATTAAGATAAACAAACTATTAATGCAGTATAGTGAAGAATGCTTATGTTGTATGAAATATTTTAAAAAAAGCAGATAAATTTTGTTTTAAAGAACGCGAGAGCAATTTCAAAATTTTGACACGTGATATCATATGAAGATTTTTTTTGTTATTTATGGAAAGCTAATCAGTTCTATGTTCAAGCTCTTTACATTATAACATGAAATCAAATTACTGAACGTTTCCATACATAGAAATTTATCTAATTACATTTTTATTCATACTAAATGTTACTATCAGGAACATAAATTTTCTTCCGATAGTATATTTTTATGTTAAGATAGACAAACTATTAATGCAGTATAGGGAAGAATGCTTATGTTGTATGAAATATTTTTAAAAAAGCAGATAAATTTTGTTCTAAAGAACGCGAGAGCATTTTCCAAATTTTGACAGGTGATATCATATGAAGATTTTTTTTGTTATTTATGGAAAGCTAATCAGTTCTATGTTCAAGCTCTTTACATTATAACATGAAATCAAATTACTGAACTTTTCCATACATAGAAATTTATCTAATTACATTTTTATTCATACTAAATGTTACTATCAGGAATATAAATTTTCTTCCGATAGTATATTTTTATGTTAAGATAAACAAACTATTAATGCAGTATAGGGAAGAATGCTTATGTTGTATGAAATATTTTAAAAAAAGCAGATAAATTTTGTTCTAAAGAACGCGAGAGTATTTTCCAAATTTTGACAGGTGATATCATATGAAGATTTTTTTTGTTATTTATGGAAAGCTAATCAGTTCTATGTTCAAGCTCTTTACATTATAACATGAAATCAAATTACTGAACGTTTCCATACATAGAAATTTATCTAATTACATTTTTATTCATACTAAATGTTACTATCAGGAATATAAATTTTCTTCCGATAGTATATTTTTATGTTAAGATAAACAAACTATTAATGCAGTATAGGGAAGAATGCTTATGTTGTATGAAATTTTTTAAAAAAAGCAGATAAATTTTGTTCTAAAGAACGCGAGAGTATTTTCCAAATTTTGACAGGTGATATCATATGAAGATTTTTTTTGTTATTTATGGAAAGCTAATCAGTTCTATGTTCAAGCTCTTTACATTATAACATGAAATCAAATTACTGAACGTTTCCATACATAGAAATTTATCTAATTACATTTTTATTCATACTAAATGTTACTATCAGGAATATAAATTTTCTTCCGATAGTATATTTTTATGTTAAGATAGACAAACTATTAATGCAGTATAGTGAAGACTGCTTATGTTGTATGAAATTTTTTAAAAAAAGCAGATAAATTTTGTTTCTAAGAGCGTTAGAGCATTTTGACAATGTTGACACGTGATATCATATGAAGAAATTTTATGATATCTATGAAAAGCTAATCAGTTCTAAGTTCAAGCTATTAATATTCTTATATCAATATGAAATCAATGAACTGAACATTGCCAAATATAAAAAAATTATCTTGTTACATATAAGTTTCATACAAATATCCATTAAATAAAATATAATTTTTGAAACCGTTGAATATTTTTCTTTTAACATTGACCAACTTTGAATACAATTTTATGAAGATTCTTGGTGTTGTATAAATAGTTGAAACCAAATTAAAATATCTCTAATTTCCAGGTCGTGAGAGCATTTTTTCAGTTTTAATAGATGAAATCATAAAGAAACATTGGGAAAAAATGAACCGTTGTCTATGGAAAACTAATCAGCTCTAAGTTTATGGACTTAACACATGTGATATCAATATGAAGTCAATCGGACTTATAGTTTGGGCTGCAGAGAAGACACAAAAAAAAAAAACGTAAATGATGAATTCATAGAGAAGAAATCAAAAGTTGTCTATGGAAAACTAATCAGCTCTAGGTCTTTGCACTTTACACATATGATGTTAATATGAAGTCGATCAGACTTATAGTTTGGGCTGTAGAGAGGACACAAAAAAGATAAATGCTACGGCGTACGGCGTACGGCGTACGGCGTACAGCGTATACGCCATACACACAAACACATCACGACGAAACTCATAGTGTGCATTCTCTACATGATACCCATTGAGAAATTGATGTAAAAAAAATACGCTTAAATTTTGCGAAATCATGACTCTCCCCTATTCCATAGTGTGGAGAGTAAAAAGCAGATAAATTTTGTTTCTAAGAGCGTTAGAGCATTTTGACAATGTTGACACGTGATATCATATGAAGAAATTTTATGATATCTATGAAAAGCTAATCAGTTCTAAGTTCAAGCTATTAATATTCTTAAATCAATATGAAATCAATGAACTGAACATTGCCAAATATAAAAAAATTCTCTTGTTACATATAAGTTTCATACAAATATCCATTAAATAAAATATAATTTTTGAAACCGTTGAATATTTTTCTTTTAACATTGACCAACTTTGAATACAATTTTATGAAGATTCTTGGTGTTGTATAAATAGTTGAAACCAAATTAAAATATCTCTAATTTCCAGGTCGTGAGAGCATTTTTTCAGTTTTAATAGATGAAATCATAAAGAAACATTGGGAAAAAATGAACCGTTGTCTATGGAAAACTAATCAGCTCTAAGTTTATGGACTTAACACATGTGATATCAATATGAAGTCAATCGGACTTATAGTTTGGGCTGCAGAGAGGACACAAAAAAAAAACAACGTAAATGATGAATTCATAGAGAAGAAATCAAAAGTTGTCTATGGAAAACTAATCAGCTCTAGGTCTTTGCACTTTACACATATGATGTTAATATGAAGTCGATCAGACTTATAGTTTGGGCTGTAGAGAGGACACAAAAAAGATAAATGCTACGGCGTACGGCGTACGGCGTACGGCGTACAGCGTATACGCCATACACACAAACACATCACGACGAAACTCAGAGTGTGCATTCTCTACATGATACCCATTGAGAAATTGATGTAAAAAAAATACGCTTAAATTTTGCGAAATCATGACTCTCCCCTATTCCATAGTGTGGAGAGTAAAAATGCAAAATCATAATTCCCCACCAAGTTAGATTTATTCCCCCTTGGGTTAGTGAAGACCCAAGTTAGATTTATTTAGAGAACTAAAGTTAAATTCATTTGCTTGTCTCATGATATTATTTATTATCATCAAGAATAAGAGACTTAAGCCGGTTGTAGACCAAAAGCTAAGCTAAATTAGTTCAGCTCAGCTACGAACTGAGCTAAACTAACTTAGCAAGCTTTTGGTCTGCAAACGGCTTTGCTCTGTACACTCGAATCCGATCCTGTTGAGAACTTACCTACTTGTCGCCTGCGTACATTCAAATTATCTACTATTTCGATAAAAACGTATCTACCTATCACATAATAATTATGTGTAACAAAGATAAATTGAGATCAGCAAGGCTGCTCATAAAGTTGATTACATTAAAATTAAGATCAGCTTCAGACTTTAGCAATCTCTAAGGCTAAATTAATTGAATTATAATATCAATTTATACAACAATTAATGACAATTTCATACTAAACGTTGATATTAACAAATTTTCATGATTAAATGTAGAGAAAGATTAATATTGGATTATAATCGAGTACTGATTTATACATTTTTAAGATTAAGACAAGGTAAGAACGTATTAAGAACGTGTCATTAGTAGCCCCCCAGATTGGCAGTAGACAATAAGGTCGCTGATCGATTCATTATAAGATGAAGCTTTCAGAAGATCCTCAATACACTTTATTAGTATATACATTATTATAATATCTTGATAGATACATATTGTAAGTATCTATATAGGAACATGGTATCAATGATTACATGACGTGACATTGCTCCTATAATAATAGAAATACTCAACCATTGAATTTTGCACACAAAAACATAAATATGCCAGTTTCACACATTTTTTTATTGCTGAAAAAACATTATTTTATGTAAAGAACTTTAATTTTGTTTGCTTATGTGAGAGAAAAAAATAATTCGTTGTCACAATAACAAACAAAATAAAAGAAAAATGTGATGTTTCATACACCTGCAAAAAGTTTGAGATTTCTAACTATGGCCGAAATACGTCCTAATGACGTGGGAATGAATCAATACAGAAAAAACGTCTTTAATAAATAAAAAATAAATAAATAAAATACATAACCATACAGAAACGCGGTACCAGTACCTAAATAAAATACAATTTGACATTACAACAGTATGTACTTAGTCTATTGATATCGTTTTGCAAATTAATACAATTGTTTATGCTGTTATTTTATTTTTTTCAATGAATGAATATGTCCTTGTAACAAGTACATATACATCCTCATACATTCCTTTAACTAGGCATAAATGATTGTGCTATAGGTGAACGAAATCGGTCGTGGCAAGATTCGAACTCGCGATCACTGGATTACTAAACTAGCGCGCAAACCGCTCTGCACCCATCTAATATGATGTCAATTGTTATGGAACAGGCGTAACCTCAAAAAATGGGGCTACAGAGATGAAGATACTTGTGAGTGTGGCACTGTGCAGGTCAACTTGCACATTCTCTCATGCCCCTCGTTTGGAGTTAAATGTACATCACATGAAGACACCATGACAGCGAAGGAAAGCGGCATCCGGGTGGCCGAGCACTGGAGTTTGCTAATTTGATGGTGTTCCGGACACGGAAAGTAAGTAAGTAATTGTTATGGATTTTTTTTGTCGTCTGCGAACCTTGAAAAAGATGCGGATTGAAAGCAAAATTGAATATCAAATACCTACTTGATATATAAATATTAAATAAGAATAGGTCGGCATAACGGCAGCAAATAGGGTGAACAGTGCATTAAGAACAATAATGGCCGACCCAATTACATATATCAAGGCCAGCAAAGCTCGCTGTGCACAATGCAATAGTCGTACCAATATTAATGTATGCAAGTGAGACATGGACATGACAGAAGACCCATGAAAGTAAAATTAACGCTGTGGAAATGAGGTCCCTAAGACGAATATGTGGTAGAACGATCTATGATAGGATAAGGAATGTGGACATCAGACGAGAATGCAAGATTGAAAGAGATATTATGAGTAGAATGAAAGTAAATACACTACGATGGTTCGGACATGTGGAGAGAATGAACGATGAGCGCCTGACAAAGAAAGTATACAAGGCTGAAAAGAGTGGAATGAGAGATCGTGGCCGCCCGAGAAAGAGTTGGCATGATCATATAAATGAGATTTTGAAAGATGGTAATATACGAAGTCAGAATAATAGGAGAGCATGTATGACGCGATGCATAGATGTAAATGGGGCAAAACATGTATGTCAAGGTAGAGATGTCTGGCGTTCGGTCCTCTCTGCCTACCCCAAGTAGGGATATGGCGTGATGGTATGTATGTATGTATAAGAATAGGTCCCAGAGGCGAACGCTGAGGTAAACCCGATGGGACACAAGTGATATTGGATTTATTAGCGCTATTCCCAAATAGCAATTTATCAAGTTACCCAGTGTATCAAAACCAAAAAAGTAACATTTTCAAGAGAAATACATACATACCATCAACTCATTCCCCCCTTATTGGGGTAGGTACATAGAAACGAGCGCCATACACTTTGCATGCATTCATCGCCACATTCACATTCATAAATGCCTGTCTGTTATTTACACTTCTTTGGTTTTCGCCTTTCACTATATTGTTAAGATAGTCGTATATATATATATTTTCTTGGCTGGTCCTTACCTCTCGTCACTTCTCTTTCAGCTCGATTAATTTTCATGGTCAGACATTCTTCATTCATTCTTTCCGTGCGAATCTTTCTGTGTGTGTGAACCACCGAAATATGTTAACTTTCATTCTAATAACAATGTATTTCAGCGAGACCAAGTACGGTTTAAATTATAAAGATTTTTTTTCAATATTGGATTTTTCTTTTTTCCTGTTTGTCGCACCTGAAGTAACAAGATAGCAAAACTGCCCTCGAGTTCCAGTGCCGCAACCAGAACCAATACACGTGCGAATGTCTACATATTGTATACCCATCTTCCTCTCACAACTATCACACATTATATTATGTACCTACTTTCACACACATTCTATCTCACTCTAACTGGTTCTCATCATTCTTGGCCGCACATCATATGGACACTTGTAGGGTGACCATACACAAACAATTCGCGGAACCACTCAATGATGAGTAGCAATAGGAATTCTTCTATTTTTGCATCGTTTACATTTAAGGTATTTATTTCTTATAATTTCCGTAAAATATTGCATCATTGTAGAGTTATAGTTTTCATGAATTGATTATTTAGATTCTAAATCACATCCATCAAAAATACTTGAAATCATCTAGATCACGAATCATGGCATTGCATAAAGTCAATAAAAGTGGTTTCCTATGATCTTTAATTTAGATAATACATACAATTAATTAGGTAAATAATAAACTTTATTTTCTCTCCTTGGTGCCATTGGTAGATACTGATAACAGCTTCCATATTGAACAGTTTATTTAATGAAAAACTATTCTTGATTTATTATTTCCTAACACAGTGTTACCTTCACAAACATGCATTGACGTAATTTAATACCCCGGATTGGTACCTATATTATTTTTTTCCGTCTGAGGGGTAGGTGTCAGCTCCCGCCCCCCTCTCCACTAGCAATACCTCGATGTAACAATGTTTTCTAACCCCCTTTAGTCAATAGCCAATTATGTCAATCGACAGACGATCCGGAATTGTCTTTTCATAAATTACTCGAAATTTCCATATTCTATCTGTACGCGGGAAAAGTGACGTTTCTGTTCCTATGCGCGCCTCTTTCGAAAATCGAATGAATGTCATATTTTCTGTGAAATGAAAAAATAGGTACTCAGTTGTATTTAAAAAAAATGAATGCAGTGCAGAAATTGATTTTAAGAATTTAGACAAATAATTTAAATATTTGCCAATGTCTAAATAGTGTATAAAATCGTTGATCGTCTTTGTTACCTATTGTGATACAGTTATACTGTGATGATGTGGAACTGTTTATATGTAGTAAATTAAAATAATACAAGTGCATATTATCACAACGAAATGCATTAAAACATGTTGCTGTTTAGTGAATTATATTTATTATAGTATTCAGGTTTACTTATAAAAGAGGTAAGTTTACTTTATTTGTATTATATTTTCAACATAATGTAAGACATACGATTGATATAAAAATAAGTGACTTATTTATTTACACGAGTCAAATACCCGATCAAACAAAATCACTGTACAGACAAAACGTCTTACTCATTATCATATATCGAAATATCCCTTCCTTCACTCCTTAGATTCGAATAGACAATACTAACAATAGCACCTATAGGTACTAGTAGTACTATTCCATAAAAGTGGGAAGTAATATAATACAAGTAGAAACAGACTGATCTTAACTATAAGGAAAGAAAGGAGAAAATTGAAGGACTCTGAAGGATTCTCATCCAAGAATTATTTGTAAATTAAGTTTCAATTTAAATAAAAATAGGGTGACCTGAAAATTGCGTATTTCCTTTTTTGGTTACACTAAAATATTTTTTCGTGTACTATCACAATAACACAAAGCTATTTTACATACCAAGTGAAACCTTCTAGATTTGCCGGTCGTTGTTAGGAATTAAAATGGCGCAGGTCCAGGTATTTGTCCGAAACACAAAATCAGACGGGTGCCAAAAAAGAAAGTTAGTAAAATCTCTCACGAAATGAGAATCAATCATAAATAAATAACAATCATAAAATTAACTAACACAATAACCAATACAATCAAAAACCAATTAATAATAATAATAGTAATAATGAACACTTCCTTGCACCCTGCGCAAGTGGCGAGTTTATTGTCGTATGGTAATTTCTTCCAACTAACCAGTGTAACCCAGAAAAGCAATATTTGCGTGAGAAATGAATTTAAATAAATATCTCCTCTGCTTGGAATCGAACCCAGGACACCCGCACAGAAATCGAACGGCTTACCAACTGTGCCACGGCGGTCGGCAATAATACAACATAAAATTAACTAATACAATCAAAATATTAACCAACACAATAACCAATTCAATCAAAGAACTAACTAATACATCATAAAATCATTTTTTTTAAGATATTTATTTTTTAATAAAAAGTAATACATTTTAATTTTCCCGCCAAACTGCAAAGCAGTTTTTTGACAGAGCAGATTCTCTCTTTCACATAATATTATAAATTCACATATAATTATTTCAATAAACTTATCTCAAATATTGAAGAAACAGAGACTAAACAAAAATTTTAAAGAAAAAAAAATTGAAATTCGAAAGAAAATAAAATTGAAATAAACCTTACACATAATATACATTATTCCTACCTACCTATAATTAATCAACAATAATAATTCAAAGTCTAACGTACGCTTGATTACAGATGTTTAATAATAATTAATACAATAATTAAATTTAGTAGGTAACACAATAACCAATACAATCATAAAACTAACTTATACAACATATGTAACATTAATTAACATAAAACTTATACAATCATAAAATTCACTCACCTAATTACCAATACTATCATAAAACTTACTAATACAACTTAAAATTAACTCATACAATAACTGATACAATCATAAAATTAACTAATATAATCATAAACAGATTTATCAGAGGTACGTTACAGTTCTAGTTCAAACATCGTCATTTTATAATTGGATTTATTCATGTTAAAATTTGATCTACAATATGTTTTCCCGACAGCTTTTCTATAGAACAAGTGAAATTATTGTATTGTGGAATAAGAATAAATTGGATTAGCTCAAAGTACCAAACAGCAGAATCATGAAGTATATTAAGATAAGAATCAAACTTTGGAAATCTTGTAAATTAACATTAAATATTTAAATTTATATAAAGAATAATGAATTTCTTTATTATATTTTATTTAATTCTGGGAAGAGACAGTTTTTGTAAGAAAACATTAATCACAATGAGTAGGTACCTATATAAACAAAACCTGTATATAAAGTTCCCCTATAAGTTTATACTATCAAATAATCACACAGCTTGATACCTAATAAATACCTTCACATATTATATGTATAAAATAAAGAATACTTATTCATAATAAATAACAGATTTTTAATTATCTCAATAGAGACGAAGTTGGAATATTTATTGTAGGAGAACCGGGAAATCAAGGCACCTACAGGGCTTACGACCTGTCATCGGCTGGTTTACGTGATCACTTTATGCGCTTGCGCAACGTTCACCAATTATGCCTTTTTAATGAGATCCCTATCAATTCAATTTTGAAAGTTCTATATATTGTAATACTGAAATTCTTTTCGCTTGAAAATAAGGAATTTTTACTACAGCCATCTATGGGTGAAATTATGAACAACAATCTTATTATTTTTTTTTTTATTTTTTTTTGTTGTAACGCCATCTATTGAGAGAATTGGTTTTTTGTAAATAATGAAAGCTACAATTCTTATATCTGAGGTGACAATGCATTTTTCGCATAGAAGTCACCCCTGACAGGTCGTAAGCCCTGTAGGTGCCTTGATTTCCCGGTTCTCCTACAATAAATATTCCAACTTCGTCTCTATTGAGATAATTAAAAATCTGTTAAAAAATATCTTTGACTCCCGACAGGGAAAAAAATCCAATGTTTGCGCATATGCAATAATAAAAATATTCGATTACTTACACATTGGTACAAGTAGGTAAATAAGATTCTATGCGAAAAATGCATTGTCACCTCAGATATAAGAATTGTAGCTTTCATTATTTACAAAAAACCAATTCTCTCAATAGATGGCGTTCCAACAAAATAAATAAAAATAATAAGATTGTTGTTCATAATTTCACCCATAGATGGCTGTAGTAAAAATTCCTTATTTTCAAGCGAAAAGAATTTCAGTATTACAATATATAGAACTTTCAAAATTGAATTGATAGGGATCTCATTAAAAAGGCATAATTGGTGAACGTTGCGCAAGCGCATAAAGTGATCACGTAAACCAGCCGATGACAGGTCGTAAGCCCTGTAGGTGCCTTGATTTCCCGGTTCTCCTACAATAAATATTCCAACTTCGTCTCTATTGAGATAATTAAAAATCTGTTAACAATAAGGGTAGTTGGATAGAAATTGTCATATGGCAATAAACTCGCCACTTGCGCATGATGCAAGGAAGTGTTTATTATTATTGGTATAGTCACAAATTACAGCAATAACACTACAAGAAAAGAGTTATTTGATTTTAAAGGACATATTTATACCGGTATCGAATACCAAAAAACGTAGTGTGAGCAAAATGGGATTAAAATACAGGATAGTCAATATTAAAATAATGTTTATTTTTTTGTACATAGTGGCTATTCAAAAGTGGCAAAATACAGGATTCTTCTAAAGAATAATGCGACTACAAACATCCGTTAAGGAAAAATATCCTATTTCTTCCAGTTCCAACGTTCCGCAAGCGCATAAAGTGATCACGTAAACCAGCCGATGACAGGTCGTTAGTCCTGTAGGTGCCTTGATTTCCCGGTTCTCCTATAATATTCCAGCTTCGTCTCTATTGAGATGTTATTTTTTTCATAAAAACATCATTGACTCCCAACAGGGATCAAATGTTTGCGAATATACCTACAACTATAAAATAGTCTTAAAATACAAATGTGCATTGAAATATCACTAGTTGCATGTGACACATGAGATCCAACTGTCGATGGCGATAGTATGTATATGTAGTTAATGAACAAGTACCAAACTGTAAACCCATAAATCCAAATTATTGAATATTTTAAGATATTTTGTTTTATATACAAAACATGTAGGTATGTATGTCAGGATAGGTTAGTATGGAGGTCAGTCTTTTTTCCTACCCAGAATATGAAAACAGCATGATGGTATGTATGTATGTTGGAGATTAAGTATCAAACTACTGAGTCCCCGTAGATATTGTGTAGAGTTACTGCCTTACAAATTGTATGCATTCGATTTTTATAAATAAAATTAATAAAAAGTTTTAGATGTACTTCTATAAAGTTCATATTTTATATAGGAAATTAAATTATCTAGTTGGGGTGTTTCGGCTTTTTTCGATATTTTTAAAAACTTTGGAAATATAGGCAGTTAAACACGTTTTTTTAGTAAAAATGTTTGAATAACTCTTATTACTAATTTAAGATTTTGTATTTGTCTATATTTATACAAATTTTCAGCGTTCTAACTTTTATGGTTTTTGAGATATATAAAAAAATTAAGTAAAATTCAAAAGTTGATTACCTCTGATTGAAACAAAAATTCAAAGTTATGAATATAAAAGTTTTGTGGACCTATGACTATCTATTATATTCTGAAATTTGGGCTCTGTTAATTGAGCGGATCAAAAGTTATTAGGGGACACACACACACAGACACCCTAAATGTTCCACTCCGAATTCTGAGTAAATCAACACATAGAACATTATGCTGCGAAGCCTCTAAGTTGATGTTTTTTTACTTCAAAGTTGGATAAACCGTGAAAAATATATACCCTACATACAAATCTTCCGTATCTTTGCTTGATACTTTTTAGATATACATACATACATACATACATACCATCACGCCATGTCCCTTACGGGGTAGGCAGAGAAAACCGAACGCCACTTACTTCTATCTTGACATACATTCATCCCCTCGACAACATTCAAAATAAATTTTCTTGAATAAATCGTCAGTCGACATTTTTTTTTTCTAAAAAATGTGTTTTTTTAGGGTAAAACACACCTCATGTGTTTCCGAATAAAATGAAATAAAAGTTAGTTTTTTAGTTAGCCATAGTATGAAACATCGGACCTTGGGGCAAATATTTATACGTACCTCGTCGCGGCTCTGAAATCAACATGTATAATAATACACAGCATTTATATGACATCAGCAACCAATTCAAAGTTTATTGTATGCCTATAAAACGTTTTTTTATTTTAACAACTGATACAATTCAAAGAATGTTTCTATAGAGTGCAAAATCTTTTTTGTTTGCTAGTTTCAAACGAAACGAATAAATAATATTTTTATTTACACAATTTCGTACAAATGTTTAACAAAAATTTCGCCCTTTGATAGTGAGAGAAGAAAATATGTTTTTTTTTAAATTAATTTTTGTCGTTCCACCCGATATCGAGTGATATAGCAAAAATATTTTTTATTCGATTATCAATTTTATATTGTAATGCGTCTTCTTCTATCCTGTCAGCAACGCATCTTCTCCCAGTGCCTAGTAACGTCGATAGCACAATCATTACCATAAGATCGTGCATGGTGCAGTTGACTGGACTTGAGGGGCAGCTGCAGAAATGTGCGGTGGTCTGCTGCTCTCCACAGTCACATGTCGTTGGTATTCCCTGTTGCAGGAAGCCCCATAATAATAATAATAATAATAATAATGGGATGATTTGTATAGCGCCGTTTTTGTGATAACCTCACCTCAAGGGCGCTTTGAGTTTATTGTTATTTTATGTCGTGAGACTCGCGGAATAGATGAGTTTTGAGGTGTATTTTGAATTGGTCAAGGTTGTCAATTCGTCTCAGATGAGGTGGTAGTTTATTCCACGAAGCTGGGCCAGCCACCGCAAAAGCACGATCGCCAAAATTTGTGGTGTTAACTCTATTGATTTCAGTTAACTTGCCGGCCATGGTTGTGGTGGCTGACCGGAGTGTTACTTGTCGGTCGTTTGCAGTAAAAGGGATGCAGAGCTCTGTTAGATAAGTGGGAGCAATGCCATGGATTGCTTTGAATGTCAGCAAACATAGTTTGAACTTGACTCTCTCTGGGACTTTCAACCAGTGGAGGTTTCGAAGATGGTGAGAGATGTGAGAGAATTTTGCAGCTCCGGTGATAAGCCTGGCCGCTGCGTTGAAGACGGATTGAAGTTTGTTTAGCTCGAGTTTTGGGAGGTTTGCGTAGATGCCATTACAGTAGTCTAAGCGAGAAATAACGAATGAGTTTACTAAAGATTTCGTTGCTTCTACGGGAATATTTCGTCTGATGGATTTTATACGTCGTAGGTGGTAGAAAGCAGAAGATGTTGTGTTGTTTATTTGTTTTTTGAGGCTCAGGCTGGAATCGAGATGTATTCCGAGAAGTTTAACTGTGGATTTTGGAGTAATGTCAGTGTCTGCGACTGAGATGGGAGTGTTGTCTATGTGATGTTGCCGGCGGCATGTGGCCGTCCAGAGAAATTCGGTTTTAGTTGGATTTAATTTTAGTTTATTAGAGGACATCCACCGCTCTATTTCTCCGATACATAGACAAATTTTGTCTTTTAGAAGCAAAGATTCACTTGGAGTCGAGTAAAAGTACAGCTGCCAGTCGTCAGCGTAGCAATGTGCGAGAAGACCGTGAGATTTTACTATATTAAAGATGTCTTTTGTGTATAGCGTGAAAAGTAGCGGGCCAAGCACGGAGCCCTGGGGAACACCTGTCATCACCTTTGAAGGGGAAGACTTTTCTTTATTTATAGTTATGCTTTGAGAGCGATTTTGTAAATAGGATTTCAGCCACAAGTGGGCTTTACCCTGAAATCCGTAGGATATGTTCAGTCTGTTTAGAAGAAACGGATGGTCGACTGTGTCAAAGGCTGCGCTCATATCCAGGAATGAAAGAAGAACTAGATTGCCTGTTTCTGTTGCTAGGATTACATCTGAAAGTAATCGAAGGAGACCCGTTTCTGTGGAGTGGTGCTTTCTGTATGCAGACTGGTGGGTGGCGAACATATCTTGTGATTCGATAAAATAGTTGATGCGTGAAGCGACGATTTTCTCTAGTAATTTCGACAAGAAAGATAAGTTGGATACTGGCCTGTAGTTATTTAAATCACCAGGGTCGAGAGATGTCTTTTTTAATATTGGAGTGACTAAGGCCTTCTTGAAGAGGTTTGGTACAACGCCAGAATTCAGGGAGATGTTACATATCTTAGTTATGAAAGGAGACAGTTCGTGAGAACACTTTTTTAGGAGCCATGTTGGAATGGGGTCGAGAGAGCAGTTTTTGGATATTGAGTTTTGGATGATCTTTTGAATTTCAGCTGTATTAGTCTCATCGAATGAGCTAATTTTTGCTTTATTGTTTGCTTCGTAAGATGGTGCATCAGAAGAGGTTGTATTATTGAGAATATTTTGTATTTTGTTATGGAAAAAATTAGAAACGTCATTGGGAGACAGGTCTATAGTTGGCAGTTGTGTCGACTGTCCCAAGACAGAATTGAGGGATCTCCACATGCGTTGGGGGTCGCCTCGTTCAGAGTTGATTTTTTCCGTCCAGTAAGCGTTTTTCTTTGTTTTAATAACGTGTCTGTAGTTATTCTGGGCCTCTATCCATTTATGTCTATCGACTGTTTTTTGTTTTTTAAAAGCTCTCTCTTGTCTTCTCATTTCTCTTTTTGCATTTCTGCATTCCTGGTCGAACCACTTGTCTGAAATTCGAATTTGTCGTCTTGTCGTTTGTTCAGGAGCATGTTTATTTAAAAGGTCTGTCAGTGTATTGTCGTAGCAAACGGTCAGTTCGTCAATTGTGAGAGTTTCAAGTTGATCCAGGTTACATAGAGGAGACTGTTGAAGTTCGAGTTTAAAGTTTTTAATATTGAAATTTCTCCATGCTCGAGATTTTATGGTGTGATATTCTGGTGGATGTGGGGTAAGGTTGATTGTCGTGTAAATAAGTCGGTGATCTGATAGACCAATGTCAGTTATTTGTGGGTCTAGCTCCTCGTTGCCAGCTCTGCATATTAACAAATCGAGTATTCCCCCGGCGTCATGTGTCGGTTTTTGAATGTGTTGTGCTAGTCCAAAGGATGTTAGTATATCAATAAATCTGACTCTGATTGGGTTAGTATATTGCTCCAAGTGAATGTTAAAATCTCCCGTTATATAAATATGTTGCGTGTTAATTAATATAGTTTTTCCTAATAGAAGAGAGAGTTCATTAAAAAATAAATCTGTCGATGCCATGTAGACAGGTTATCCAACGTTCTCCCAACGCCCGTCCTCAGTCTGCTTAGTGACTTCCACGAGTGCCACTCCACGTTGTGGCCCGCGGGAAGACTCTGCTTAGGGCGGACGAAGTTATCGGGGGCTTCTTGCTGCCATAGACGGAGCCTCTCCTGCTCAGGGTGAGATGGAAGTGGCTGCGTTGATGTCAGGAAACTTTTGCGTGATCTTAGTCTTATTTCAGGGGGGGCGTGGTCATATAGAGAGTGAGTAGAAAGGGTTTCTGCTTTGTGCATTTTCATCCGACATATAACATTGCGCCTTATGTGTGGTGGAGCGATACCCGCAAGAGAATACAGTTTCTTGACTGCAGTGGGCTTAAGGCATCCTGTGATGATGTATGCGTGCACAGTAATGGTTGGTGTTTGCAACAAAAATAATGCATGACTTTAAATTAATGATAATGACAAATCGTATATAGATTTAAATATTTTTTCAATCTATTCACAGTTCTGGAGGGCAAATCTGGTCACTCGGCGGAATCAAAACCATCCATGTTTACTCATATCATAGATATAATTATCTTATGGAGTTCTGTAATAGAAATTTACATCATAGTATAGATAGTATTTTACTACAAAAGGATACCACAGCAGTAAGCATCATCATCCTCAGCGTCACAACCCTTGGTCGGTCCTAGCTGGATCCAAGAATCTTTTCCATACAGCTCTATCGTTGTCTGCCACTTTCCAGTTCTGCTGCTCCATAGCCTGACAGTCCGCGACGATGCCATCCAATAATCGTAATTAGGGTCTCTGTAGGGTCTTCTTCCACCGGTTGGGTCAATAGACAACACCCTTTTTGGGAACTCCAGATCATTCATACGAGGTAAATGTCCCAACCAGCGAAGTCTGTTGATCTCAATGGACTTGACTATGCTGATGACCTGATAAATATCATAGACCTCTGTATTATATCTTTTACGCCATGCCCATGTTTAATCGTCGTTTAGGCGCTTGTATACTTTGGGCATACGGAAGTAGACAAATATGAACACTAAATTATGAAAAACGAAAAAATATTGTACGTGACCAAATATGTGGTGCACAATATCTTTTCGTGACGAAAATGTTAAATCTAGAAGTTTTTTTTTAATAGCTAGAATAATAATTAAAATATTAAAAATACTCAACCTGTAGATATTCATATTCTTTTTCGATTGAAATAAAAATCTACTTCATACGCCTTGTAGTTTTTTAGTTACAATAAAAAAAAATAAGAGGATTTTTATAAAACTATAAAATTTTACAAGAAAAGTATTAACAAATTCAAATTTCAAAAAACTCACTCAATAGAATAAATATATTAAAATAAACTGTTACTTATTTCAAAGACGTATCTTTTGAGCGTATTGGGGAAAAAATATTAAATTTTTACAATTTAGTGAATTTAGTCCAGTCTATTTTCATCGTGCATCATCCAGGGGGGCTACTCATGACACATTCTTAATACGATCTTATCTTGCCTTAATCTTAAAAATGTATGAATCAGTACTCGATCATAATCCAATATTTATCTTTCTCTTCATTAATTTAATCATGAAAATTTGTTGATATCTACGTTTAGTGTGAAATTGTCATGAATTGTTGCGTAAATTTATATTATTATTTAATTAATTTAACCTCAAAGATTGCTAAAGTCTGAAGCTAATCTTAATTTTACTGTAATCAACTTCATGAGTAGCCCAGCAGGTTTCCGAGGCACATGTTAAGACTGTTCTAATTAGTTTATATACTGTGGCTTTAACTTTTCTGGACAATAGGCATGTTTTAAACTCTCTAATGAGACCAAAGTAACTCCGATTATCTGCAAGAGTCCTCTTCTCAATCTCTATGATGGAATCGAGGGTTGTAAATTGTTACACTGTTTCAAACCTATAGTTACTGATGGTTTTTGAGGATTGGCTGATGCCGGGTATCATTGTGACTGGCATATACTTTGTGTTTTCCTCATTTATTCTAAGTCCCATCCTTCTAGCTGATGAGTCGAGAGCTTAAAATGCTTCGTGGAGGGATAATTCTGATCTTGCAATTATTTCAAAATCATCAGCATTTTCCAATATTTGTACTGACTTTATGTACCTACATAGTCCCATTTAATTCAAAGCCGAATCTATTTTGGCTTTTTCCAATGCGACGTTGAACAAGAGGCATGCCAGGGCATCTTCTTGTCTTAAGCCGTTTTAAGATCTAAAGTTATCCATAGTACTTCAGACATTGTTAGTCTCACCATATTATTCACTTCTGCTGCTATATCAAGATCACCCATTGTCGAGTAGAGTTGCTCTCTGTTTATGCTATCGTAAGCCGCCTTAAAATCCACAAACAGGTGGTGTATGTCGATGTTGAATTCACGAGTCATCTGTAATATTTGTCTCAATACGAATATTAGGTTAACACAGAATTTCTAATTCCGAAATCCAGTCAGATCGCGTCCCAACTTTCTCTCTACAAAGAGTACAAGTCTCTGAAGTATAATTTTTGACAAGACCTTATATGCCGTGTTTACTAGATTTTTCCCCCTGTAATTGCTACCATATTGCTACATAACAACTGGTCTCCCTTCCAATGGGGAGAAAAATCCCTCATTCCATTCCTTCGGGATTGACTCGGCTTCTCAGATAAGATGTACAAGTGTTTGTGAAGATGTTCATCTCCATATTGTTTATTCAATACGCTTCGCATATTAGGTACCCTTGCCAGAGGATTTATTAAACATAAGCTTTTTAATAGCATTTTTTACTTCTTGGAATATAGGAGCGCTTTGTGTTGGATCTTCGGTTGTGCTGTTGAGACTTATTGATGTACCTGGCAGGGTGTGTTCACCATTGAGAAGTGTGTCAAAATGTTTAGCCCATTGTGATAGAATTTCCGTTTTTTTTTCAGTCAGAATTATAGGTACCATTATCGTCCTTGCACATGTTGCTACGTGGTTTGAATTCAATTTTCGTGGTGTATACCTTCTGGTATTATTGGCTCTGTAATGATTCTGTATCTGTTCTGTCTCCTACTTTATGAACGCTCTTTTCTTTCTTTTGTAGGTTTTCAAACCATTCACCTCTTATCATTGGTATTATAACTCCGATCGTGTTGTTTTCGCTCGATAGAACATACAGCCTCTTTACATTGTTGCCAATAATGGTCCACTGTGATTTCTAGATTCAATTAGATGTGTTTGTTATTGAAAGTCGGTTCTGTATTTGCCTTATTTATTTGCATAAATAACCTACACAACGTTAATAATGTTTTCAAATATATTTTTCTATCAAATAGGTATTCTAAATTCAAACATTTCATGAAAGAAAATAAGTATTGATCCATTTAGGGGGGAATGTCTGGTTCAACCGGTGAAATCAAAACCCTCACGATTACCCATATATCATGGATATAATTATTATATAGAGTTCTATAATATTTTTAGATGTCATAGAACTCAATATGATATGTAATTATGTTCATGCTATGGCCGGTAATCACGAGGGTTTTGATTTCGCCAGTTGGACCAGACTTGCCCCCCCAGTACAGAGCGTCATAATATGTCTTCCAATCAGCGTTGTCACAATATAATAACTATCTACAAACAGGATAGTGATTCATCAGATTTACTCCAACATCGAATTAAAACATAGGTATTCATTTTGAATAAACCGACCAACAAGTATTTTGTATACAAAACTAGAAAATATCATACAAAATTGTGATGAACGGGGTTTCAAAAGAAACCGCTCCACCGCGATATTCGTGGTGAATTAATAAAGGTAAAATCAATCTACAAAATACAAAAAAAAAAAAAACAAACCGGCTTACATAATATGTTTTGTTTACCTAACTTAATAGAAAATAACATAATACCACCCATCATCAAATATATTCAAAGCCTGAATAATAACAATAAAATGGGTAGGGTAACTCGGGGGAAAATGGGCACCTTAAGGTTTCATGAAAAAAAAGTGAAGAAATAATATTCAAAATTTTAATACGTATGAAGTAAACAACAACCTATACCTTTCCGTATAACTACAAATAAAAATAATATCCAAAATTATAATAACAAGCTTACCAATTGAAAAACAACATAAAAGAACTTTAACCCATTTTACTCCGACTTTCGGGGTAAAATGGGTCCAATGTATAGGCAAAATGGGCAGCATTATTAAACCTAACATTTATACTAAAAAAATAATGAAAAATATTACCAAATGAATTATTATGAAACACATATTTTATGGCATTATAAAGATATTTTATGGCAATTTTTTCTTGATAGGAACTCAAAGCACCTACAGGATTTACTATTTAGTTCTCCTATAATATTAAAAAAAACTTCGTCTATAGTGAGATGTTAAAAATTTGTCTAGGTATTGAAATATATGGATGTTTCAAAAATTAGATTGATAGGCTCTCAATAAGAAGGCACAATTGGTGAAAGTTGCGAAGGGCATAAACTTCAGGTCGAAAGCCCTGTCATGTGAGATATTAAATATTTGTCATAAAATATCATTGACTCCCGATAGGGAAAAATCCAATGTTTGTGTACATATATACAACTATAAAAATATTCGTATAAAAATAAAATATGACCAAAAGTAATCCTAACCGCTGTAGGTATCAGACAGGGATCCTATCTTGAGCCGCTTCTAATTCAATATCATTATGGATAAGATGCCTAATAGAGGATGTCAAAACAATAAACCTGGGCTACAAAATGGGGGACATGAAGATAGACATAATATGTTATGCTGATGATGCAGTTCCAATAGCGAACTCCGAAGACGATCTCTAAAGACAGTTACATAAATTCCACACATCCTCGAAAAAAATCAACGTGAAAATCTCCGTAATGATCCCTACGAAGAAGTTAGAGAAAAATCAACGTGAAAATCTCCGTAATGATCCCTACGAAGAAGTTAGAGAAAAATCAACGTGAAAATCTCCGTAATGATCCCTACGAAGAAGTTAGAGAAAAATCAACGTGAAAATCTCCGTAATGATCCCTACGAAGAAGTTAGAGAAAAATCAACGTGAAAATCTCCGTAATGATCCCTACGAAGAAGTTAGAGAAAAAACAAACAAAGCTGCTACTGTTACTGGATGTCTGAGAAATATTGTATGGAGAAATAAGTAGGAGGAGAGAAATATTGTATGGAGAAATAAGTAGGAGGAGAGAAATATTGTATGGAGAAATAAGTAGGAGGAGAGAAATATTGTATGGAGAAATAAGTAGGAGGAGAGAAATATTGTATGGAGAAATAAGTAGGAGGAGAGAAATATTGTATGGAGAAATAAGTAGGAGGAGAGAAATATTGTATGGAGAAATAAGTAGGAGGAGAGAAATATTGTATGGAGAAATAAGTAGGAGGAGAGAAATATTGTATGGAGAAATAAGTAGGAGGAGAGAAATATTGTATGGAGAAATAAGTAGGAGGAGAGAAATATTGTATGGAGAAATAAGTAGGAGGAGAGAAATATTGTATGGAGAAATAAGTAGGAGGAGAGAAATATTGTATGGAGAAATAAGTAGGAGGAGAGAAATATTGTATGGAGAAATAAGTAGGAGGAGAGAAATATTGTATGGAGAAATAAGTAGGAGGAGAGAAATATTGTATGGAGAAATAAGTAGGAGGAGAGAAATATTGTATGGAGAAATAAGTAGGAGGAGAGAAATATTGTATGGAGAAATAAGTAGGAGGAGAGAAATATTGTATGGAGAAATAAGTAGGAGGAGAGCAAAATGAGGATATTATACAACTGTGTTCGTCCGATTATGACATACGACATTGAGACAAGGCCTGACACCACCTAAACGAAAAACCTCTTGAGGACCACTTAAATGAGATTATCGACTGGGATGAGACGGAGTCAGCAATTCTGAAATAAAGAGGACTTGGAATGTTTAGGGTGTTATGCGATGGGAAAGATCAAAAAGACGATATTGGAGAGAGCAGGTATTGAAAGAGTGGTGAGCATAGCAACCAACGAATTCTCATCGGGCACCCAACCCCAGGAAGACCACAAAAGCGATGGCGAGATATATGAACATCCGTATCCCACGCAGGAACAGGCTGAGCAATAACTGTCGAAGTATGACAATCGTATTAATATTATTTTAGTCAGGACGCCGCGCCGTATTGACTCCACCGTACTACATAAATACCTGAGACAAATTGTGACGAAACATTCAGAATACAATCTCACCATGATTATGATTATCTGACTGACGTTTTCTTCGATTCCATCACCATAAGACACTTTATTGAAACATTTACATAAACATACCCTCAAAGAAAATGTTTAATTTTCTGATTTGCATATTTATAGCTACTAGTGATCGCCCAGTGGTCAAAATTCGACCGTAATTCATTAAAAAGAATATTTGGAATTAATGCTATTAAATTTTGAATTTTAATGAGGTTTTTTTGTCAAAGGCATTGCGTACACCTATATTTTTTTTTTGTTTTGTTCTATTACGGCACCTGCGAGCGTGTGCTTACAAATATTTCATTATTGCGTGTTATTTGCTTTAATTCTCTGCAATTCCTATGAAATTTATAATTTAATATAGATAGTGAAGCCCCGGCAAACTTCGTATTGCTTGTATAATTAAATATGGTCCTTCATTACCACCCGTCACTTCAGACCCTTCAGTGCCTCCCGTCCCTTCAGACCCTTCAGTACCACCCGTCCCTTCAGACCCTTCAGTACCACCCGTCCCTTCAGTACCACCCGTCCCTTCAGTGCCTCCCGTCCCTTCAGTGCCTCCCGTCCCTTCAGTGCCTCCCGTCCCTTCAGTGCCTCCCGTCCCTTCAGTGCCTCCCGTCCCTTCAGTGCCTCCCGTCCCTTCAGTGCCTCCCGTCCCTTCAGTGCCTCCCGTCCCTTCAGTGCCTCCCGTCCCTTCAGTGCCTTCCGTCCCTTCAGTGCCTCCCGTCCCTTCAGTGCCTCCCGTCCCTTCAGTGCCTTCCGTCCCTTCAGTGCCTCCCGTCCCTTCAGTGCCTCCCGTCCCTTCAGTGCCTCCCGTCCCTTCAGTGCCTCCCGTCCCTTCATTGCCTCCCGTCCCTTCAGTGCCTCCCGTCCCTTCAGTGCCTCCCGTCCCTTCAGTGCCTCCCGTCCCTTCAGTGCCTCCCGTCCCTTCAGTGCCTCCCGTCCCTTCAGTGCCTCCCGTCCCTTCAGTGCCTCCCGTCCCTTCAGTGCCTCCCGTCCCTTCAGTGCCTCCCGTCCCTTCAGTGCCTCCCGTCCCTTCAGTGCCTCCCGTCCCTTCAGTGCCTCCCGTCCCTTCAGTGCCTCCCGTCCCTTCAGTGCCTCCCGTCCCTTCAGTGCCTCCCGTCCCTTCAGTACCTCCCGTAGAAGAAGAAGATAAAAGATTAAATCCAGAAACCTGCGAAGAGATGGAAGGAAAATTGAACCTTCTCCCAGGATAGTCCACCTTCATAGGTAAAATGACCTAATACCCGATGAAGAAGAAGAAAAAGAAAAATATTTTAACCCAGAAACCATCCTGGGCATACGCACGACAATTCACCAAAGTTTCACTGCAATCGGATGAACGGTTTCCAGGATAGTCCACCTTCATAGGTAAAATGACTTATTATTCGATGAAGAAGAAGAAATTCTTTTTAATCGAGAAACCATCCCGGGCATACGCTCCATAATTCATCAAAGTTTCGTTGCAATCGGATGAACGGTTCCCAGGATAGTCCACCTTCATAGGTAAAATGACCTAATACACGATGAATAAGAAGAAGAAGAAATTTTTTTTTTATATAGAAACCATCCCTGGTATACTCTCGACAATTCACCAATGTTTCATAGCAATCGGATGAACGGTTTAGGAGCGCATTCAACACATGCATATATGGGTACATAGGTACATACAAACATTCAAATTTATAATATAGATATCATGTTTTCATCAAGGTACACAGTTTTCTCTTCATGTATTGCAAGTCAATTTTATAAATGAAATTATTGTGTAAGTACCTACCATTTATATTGTTTCACAGTAGGTAGGTATACAAATATGTATTTTCCTTTAAAATGTTCTTATATTTGAATTTAATCAACTGCGTCGTAAATACCACAATGACATTTAAATGCGACCACAGAACATGGAATAAAAAGAATGAATATTTCCTTCCTACATACCTCGGTTATCGGAATATTTCTCATACTACGCGGATATATTAAAATTACGTTTTCCCTCTCTTCACCGTTCTATGGTACACAATAAATGGTTTGATGTGAAATATTTTTTATTTGATTTAATTAATTTATAACACTTATTATGTATTAATATTATTTTTCTGCAGTCCTCCTCCATATAAACTTTAAGTATGCCAAATCTCAAACTCTTCCGTGCGCCCATAATCCGGAAATTGTACTTAACGTTTTCGCTGCACATATTAATATATAGAAGATACAATTTAAAGGGAAGGAAAGAAGATACAGATTCAATAATTATGCTATTGACTTTTTTTTCGATTTATTATGGAAGTATATGGATAAATTTTTCATTATTTTGTGCGCTGTGTGATGAGTTTTTTATGTATGTTTATAAAGGACAATATATACCATAAATGTTTAAATAAATAAATAAATGATACTAGTTGATAATCTGCAAGTGAACCATATTGTGTCAGAGTGTCTTATCAGGGCCATTCATTTCTTTGAGCTTTACACATAAACATAATATCGATCATAAGCTATAATATATCATTCGATGTCGAGTGGAAAAAAAAATATCGATCATAAAGCAACAGTGCACACAAAAATTCCACAAGGCACAGCCTGTCTGTGGGTATACCAATTTAAATATGTATAGACAAAACCATTTTACATTAAATAATAACAAATTATATTAAGGCAAGAAAAAATAAATGTTAAGGCAAGACAAAAGTATGTACAAAAAATATTAAGAAAACAATTTGCAGATATAAAACATCATGTTGATGTGCATTAAAACATCATGATGTACGCCTTGATTCTTCAATTTATTGTACTTATTCAATTTATTATGATTTGTTAATATGATTTATTTGCTTGACTATTTGAAGAATAATTACCTCAAAATCCGACAAGCAGTAGGTACTTTGCTAACGATTTAACCCTTGACAAGCAGTATTGTGCAAATAAATCTGATGCAATGAGCGATAGACATTATAGACATGGGTTCATCTCAATGATGAGATGTATTGACCAAACGATAAATAAAATAATCTGCAATAAAATATCCCCTTGAAAAATTCAAATTCACATGTCCTAACTACATACTACATACCTTCTACATATCCCTCGGAAGTCGTGAGGAACAAAAACATTTGTTGAAGTTATTAAAAATACGACAATCAGATACATTTTTTTCTTTTCTCACTAGTGACTCTACGCGTGATATGCATAATGCGTATATTAAATCTCTTTAAAAATTATGAACACTGCATTTAGGTACAAACTGTGTAAATTTTATGTAAATATATCGCTTGCTGAGGATTAGAGTATATTATGTTCATTTAAAAAAATATATACTCGTATAATGATTTTTTAATATCTTTCTATGATATATCCAATACCTGAAGTTCGAAAATTTGATTCATCTCATATCAATTTCCAGTGATGTTAACGGGTTGAAATATACATTTTTTTTTATTTTTCATCCTCATTTTTCTCAGTTTCATACTTTATGGACATGGAATACTCTAATCGTCAACAAGCGATATTCATAAACATTTCATTTCTTGTCGGCCTTCGTGGTTCCGTAAGTTAAGTATCTGACTGCTGATCCAAAGGTCCCGGGTTCGATTCCCGGTGGAGACACAGTTTTAAATTGTGTTTTCAGTCTGGACGTCCAGAATGTGGCAACGTATTATTGGGTGCGTGTTAAAATAATATTTGATAAAGTACCTGTAAGTTGTCCGAGAACAAATATAAAATAAAAATGAAATATATACAATATTAAATACTTGTTTTTAATGTTTATTAAATTTTAATTGATTATTGACACATTTCGTGCGAGGCACATCGTCAGAATAACGATGTGCCTTAAAAAATTAAAATTTAATAGAGCAAAAAAAACTATTTTTTATTTTGTAGGTAAAGGTATCTACAAAAAATCTGTACTTGTAACTTGATTATATTTCTAATACATGAATTGTATGAATGAATGAATACAATTCAATTTATACCTAATTATAATTTTACAATATTTTTTTTATGCGTTTATGTTGTTTTGTTCAGTTTCATCAAGTGCATGTGCTCTATAAATTTCTAAAAGTTATTTATAAAAATCATAGTTCTCTTACCAATACAACTATTTTAATTATCTCCATACAATAACAGGGTTGAAATAAAGTAATTTCAACCCTGAAGCCATAGATGATATCTGACTATGAAAATATCTCATTTCAATACCTACTTCCCTTTAATTAGTTTGGGGTGCGTTGCCAGTTGCCAGGAATACATACATACCCATCGAACAATAATAATATATTAATTTTCCATTTCACGCAACTACTTTCATGTATTTACCTGTCTCTTTTTATCTCGTTGCAGGAAACGAAGAAAATCCGTCATACCGTTCCTCTCTCGCCAATAAATGTTGGACCGGGAAAATTCTCGTGGAAGATGCTGCCCTCGAATGTGATGGAGCGACAGCGGGTGAGATGGAAAATGTGCCGAAGCGTAAGGAGAAGAGGGAAAACCGACTTTTGGCAATTCTCCACGGGATAATACGTCCCGTCCGCATAGCGCCAACCGCAGGTCGCCGGGGGAGGGACAATTTTCGCGGGGTGGGGGGCGTATAAAAGGGAAAAATCCAAAATGGAGTCGTGCTACATACCTAACAACCCCCAGTACGGCCTGTCCCTAGAGTACACAGCTTTCAACAACGGCGCAAGCTTCAGTGGAACCATCACGGGGTTCCCTGCTAACTGCGATACCATCGCTGAAGGGGTCCTGTGCTGCGGTGGTGATCTGCAACCTTGCAACTCCTGCAACGGCAGCCTCGGCCGCCTGAGGCACTGCGACTGCCACTCTAGCTGCAGCAACCGAGCTCTGGACAGCTTGAACCGTGACCTAGAGGAATACAACACCGGATTGGATGATTGTAGCACACGTCTCGGCTGCGAGACTTTGGACAACTGTGATAATAGTTTAGTCGATTGCGAGGGTCGTTTGGTCGAGAACGACAATAGTTTAACAAATTGTGATAGTCGTTTAGGTGTTAAATGTGACGGTCGCGCGGTCGAATGCGACAACGGAACACTGGTCGACCGCGGAGACTGTATAGATAATTGCGAACAGTTGATAGAGGGACAGGTTGAAGACTGCGGCGACGAACTGGTGGAATGCGACGGGAGGTTTACGGAGAACTGCAGCGAAGAGAACGACCCCCTCGGGAGTTTTAGCGGACAGCTGGACAACTGCGACGACCAGCTGGACAACTGCGACGACCGGCTGGACAACTCGGACGGACGATTGACGGGGTGCGACCGGCACTTGGGCAACTGCGAGTCTCACTTGGACGAGTGCGGGGACGAGTTGGAAGAGTGCGGCGAGGGAAGGTTGGACGGAGATAGGCTAGAGTTCGAAGAGTACAGAGATCTGGGACAGTCGGGGCCGGTCCCTGGAGCGGGGTACTGGATCCCTGACGAGATGGCCTCTTGTTCCTTCTCTCTACCGCCGTTGGACTTGGATCCGCTACCAAGCCTCTTTCCATTTTCTCCATGCTCTGGAAATTACAAGTAAGTTTTTAATTTCCTCGCGAATTTATTTTCAAAAAATGAACATTTTTTCTAAATTTTCTAATTTTTCTAAATACCGACCGCCGTGGCACAGTTGGTAAGCCGTTCGGTTTCTGTGCGGGCGTCTTGGGTTCGATTCCCAGCAGAGAAGAAATTTATTTAAATTCATTTTCTCACGCAAATATTGCTTCTCTGGGCTGGAAACACTGGTTATTTAGAAAAATTGCCATACGGCAATAAGCTCGCCACTTGCGCAGGGTGCAAGGATGTGTTCATTTTTTATTGTTATTTTTATACTCTTAAGGGGGTATATTAACCTAAACACCCCATACCATAAATATTTTCAACATTTCTCTAGTGAATGTTCGTCGCACAATTTAAAAATTCAGTATAAATTTCCCTAAAAACCATAAAAAATATTCTTTTAAGCAACATTTTTATTTAATTACTCTATAACTATATGTCACAGAGAAATAAATATTTTATGTGCTTAAAGAGTGCATATTTTTTTTTTTATTATTGAAACCAAACAAAATATAACAATATACAAACAATAAAAATATTACAAAAAAGTACAATTTAAATAAGTTATATGAAACATTTTTTTATAGTATTTTTTGGTATAATACTATAAAAAAAATAATAAAATCAAAGTGAATAACCGATAAAGTTTTTTTATTTCATATGAATAAAAAAGTTATAAATTTTACTACCGAAGCAGGCCTTTATGTTCCATAGTGCGACGACTCATAATAAATTTACTTAATTATACTAGTTGCATGTAACACATGAGATCCAACTGTCGATAGCGATAGTATGTATAGTTGAAGAATAAGAATCAAAATATAAACCCAAAATTGAAAATTTAACACATGTTGGTATGTATGTCAAGATAGGACAGTATGAGGGCAGTCCTCTTTTCCTACCCGGAATATGAAAACAGCATGATGGTTCTGTATGTATGTTTTGAGATTAAGTATCAAACAATTAAGTCTTCTTACATATTGTGTATAGGCGACTGCCATACAAATTGTATGAAGCGATGTCGTCACTAAATTCAATTTTTATAAAAATTGTTGAAAAAATTTGAGAAGTACTTCTACAATATTTATATTTTTTATAGAAAATTAAATTATCTAGTTGGGATATTTCGGCTTTTTTCGCTATTTTTAAAAAAAATGGAAATATACGCAGTTAAACTCATAAATTTATCATAAAAAAAATATTTTTCTTAATAAAAAATGTTTGAGAAACCCATTTTGAAAAAAATCATTTGAGATTTTGTATTTGTCTATGTTTATACCAATTTGCAGCGTTCTAGCTTTTATGGTTTCTGAGATATATGGAAAAATAAACCAAAAATTCAAAAGTTGATAACCCCTGACTAAAACAAAAATTCACATTTCTGAGTACAAAAGTTTTGTAGGCGTATAATTTTTTATATATTCTGAAATATTAGGCTTTGTGAATCCAGCGGATCAAAAGTTATAAGGGGGAGGGGGGCAGACGCACTCATACACACAGACACACAAAACTCACGTAAAATGTTCTACTCCGAATTCTGAGTAAATCCATGTATGGGAACATATATGCTGCGATGCCTCTAGTTGGTGTTATTTGCATGCAAAAAGTACACTACGCCATACAAAATGTTCCGTTGTACACGCATCTTGGATTTAAACTGCCTCTTCCTTCAAAAGGATTTCATTCTCTTGAACGAATCGACAGTTGGACTATGGTTTAAACTTAAAATTGGAATCTTTGAATCATACACTGAGAAAATTTTAAATTAATTTAATTCTTAAACTAGAACTCCGTTTCAAAAATCAAGAATAACAGAATTCCGGTTTTTAAATCAGAATCTTTTTCTTATTACAGAGATCAAAATAGGGATAAAGTGTGTAGAAGCATATTTCCTTTAAATCCCTTCCATGCCATTGTCCCCTCACCGATGTATGAGAATTGTCACTTGTCAAAATAAATTTGGGTGACAATAAGTGTCAAGTGAAATTAACCAGTACAAGTTTGAAGACCACTGCGTGTGGATGTGTGCACAAAAAAAAATAATCAGTGAACCAAAGAAGCATCGGTGAGATAGTTTAAAAATACAGTCCACTACCTACCATCTAATACCCATCACCTGATGTTTTCTACATAATATTTTGGTCCTTCGAGCCGGATTTGAAGTGTTTTTTTTTTGTGTTATTTGTTGCGAATTCTGCATGTTGCGGTGGTTTCAAATAGTAATTTGTAGGTACTCAATTTTGTTACAATATTATGGTGATTAATTATCACATAATATTATTTTGTGATTATTGTGAGGTATAATAAGGTACCATATTAATGTTAATAACATTATTGTGAATGCAGTCGGGTAGAATAAAATACCACATTATTATTGATACAGTGAATTTGTGTTTGCATGCAATTATAGTTTATAAGTATAAGTTTAAAGTTTTAAAATGGCTGATAACATTAAAGCAAGGATGTTAAATGCTATTTCTAGAATTAGGAATACATATGAATTAAGAGATCTGTGTGAAATAGGCAATATCGAACGAGATGAAATATTTTTAGCTAGGTGTCAGAGAGTTGATGAATGGTATAAATTGGTCAATGAATTAAGTGACAGCTTGATTGGAATATATACTGATACAAAATGTGATACAGAGTTGAAAGAGTTGAGTGAAATAATTCAGAAAGGTGACATTATGTATTTTGAAATAATGAGAATTAAAAATCGTTTATCTAATGGTGTGAAAATAAATGCAACTGATGTATGTAATAAAATTCAGAGAGCTCCTATAATAAATTTACCTGTTTTTGATTCCAACGTCGAAAATTGGAATTCGTTTCATGACATGTTTGTGTCATTGATTCATGATAATATTGGATATACAGACATAGAAAAATTTCATTATTTGCGAACGTCCATAAAGGGATTTGCATCAACATTTGTTAATTTACCACTGATTAGTGATAATTATAATATTGCTTGGAGTACATTGTGCGGACATTATACTAATACAAGATTACAATTTGAATATTACATGAATAAAATGTTTCAATGCAAATCTTTAGTTGGTGAAAATGTAGGGCAATTAAGCGAATTATATCACACATTTAATGAAAATATATTAGCTCTGTCAAATATGAAATGTGAAAAAATGTTAGATCAGGTATGGGGATTTATATTTATTAATAAATTGGATGAATCTACACGTCGAATAGTGGAAAGTAGATTAGATATTCAGGAAATTCCTTCAATAAATAGAATATTTGAAATAATTCGAAGTCAATTGCAAGTATTAAAATTTTCACGTCAGAGTAATTCACAAGTAAAGCGTAATAATTATAATCATAAATCAGAAAAAGGGTTTGTAGGTAATATTCGCCAACTTGAATGCTATATGTGTAAGGGTAGTCATACGATACACAATTGTGACACATTTATTAATAAAACTGTATCAGAGAGAAAGGATATTGTCTCTAAATTGAAATTATGTTTTTGTTGTTTTGGAAAACATCTGATAAAGGATTGTAAGTCTAACAAAAAGTGTCAAACTTGTGATAGGAAACATAATGTTTTATTGCATACTGATAATTCATCGGTAGTAGGTATCTGCCATAAAGGGATTCGGGGTAATGAATCTATTGGTCAAGTGATATTAGGAACAATTATAGGATATGTCCAGGGAAAAGATGGGCAATTTTATAAGGCCAAGTGTTTAGTTGATTCTGGAAGTCAGGTTACTTTGATGTCTGGGAAGTTTTGTAAGAATATAGGATTCTATACAAAAGGGCATTCTGTATCATTGACAACGCTGTCTTCTACTAATATTAATGTAAAGGGTTCTATGCAATTTTGTTTATTTAATAATAAATATAACAAGTCGCTATTTGTAAAGAGTGTAGTGGTGGATGCGCTTCCATCAAATTTGCCTAGGAGAGATTTATCTCATCAGTGTAGAGTTTTGACTCAAGATTTAGAATTGGCAGATAATGAATTTTGGAAAAGCAGTAATATTGATATATTATTAGGTGCTGACACGTATGGAAAATTGTTTACAGGAAATTGTAAAAAATTATCAGAAGATTTATATGCATTTGAGACCATATTTGGGTTTGTAATTTTAGGTCAAGATTTTGTACATGATAACAATGAGTTGTTAACATGTTTTGTATCATCTGATGTGTTAGATGAAAAATTAAAAGGGTTTTGGGAAATAGAAGAGGTAAACACAGTATCAAGTAGTAGGAAAATGTCACATTCGGATGAGGAATGTGTTCAGTTATACAATGATTTACATTATCGTAATGACGATGGTAGATTTGTAGTCCCGCTCTTATTAAAAAAAGATATTCACGTACCATGTGTTGGTACTTTTGGTTTTGCTCTTAAAAGATTAACTAATATGGAAAGAAAATTTTGTAATAATTTGGAAATTAAACTTGAATATACAAAGTTCATGAAGGAATATGAGATGTTAGGACACATGAAAGAAGTTCCTTTACAAGGCGATCCAAATGTATATTATATTCCTCATCACTGTGTTCTGAAACCTGATAGTTTATCTACTAAATTGAGAGTTGTTTTTGATGGCAGTTCTAATACGAACGCAACTGGTGCATTAAACAAATATTTACATGTAGGTCCAAAGTTGCAAAAGGATATAATCGAATTATTGTTAAAGTTTAGAATCTATAAAATCGGGTTTTCTGCTGACATAACTAAAATGTATAGACAAATATCTATCAGGCAAGAAGATAGAAGATATCAGCATGTATTGTGGCGAGAAGATCCGTCACAACCTGTCAAAGAATATGAGTTATGCACTGTGACATATGGTTTAGGAAGCTCACCCTATAATGCAATTCAAACAATAAATCAGTTAGCTTTGGATGAAAGTGATAAATACCCATTAGGTGCTAAAGCTCTTCATAATAGTACATATGTAGATGATATTATATGCGGTGATCATAATATTGAAGATGCTATTATTTTACGAGATCAGTTGATTTCTATTTTACGAAGTGGTTGTTTTGAATTGTCAAAATGGGCAACTAACTGTCCTGAATTTATTCAAGATTTTAATAAATCTGATAGCAGTGTGATCTGTTTTGCTGAAGACAGTAATCATATTAAATTATTAGGAATTAAATGGGATTTTGTGAATGATGTTTTTAGTTATTAGGTTAAGAAAATTGATATTAAATATACAAAGCGTATGATTCTATCGGTCGTTTCATCTATATATGACCCTGTAGGATGGATCACTCCGTTTACATTTTTATTGAAAAGTTTCATTCAAAATTTGTGGAAAATGAAATTGCGATGGGATGATATTATTCCAGAATCCACGAAAGTCCAGTGGAATAAAATAGTTGATCAAATGTCTTTATTAGAGGAATTTAAATTGAGTAGGTTTTTTGGAACTAGCGTTGATAGTCAGTGTTATTTAGTTGGCTTTTCTGACGCCTCTAATGACGGATATAGCGCTGTTTGTTATTTGGTTACTGAGGATAGTAAACAAATATCTCTGGTGACTGCCAAGTCTAAGGTTGCTCCAATTAAGATGCAAACGATACCACGCTTGGAGCTCTGTGGTGCATTATTATTATCAAAATTAATTAAATATACTTTATCTATATTTCAAGATGCAATTATTATAAAGGATGTATATATGTACACAGATTCTAGTATTGTTTTGTCGTGGCTTAAAACACCATCATATCTATTAAAATTATATGTTGCAAATCGAATAGAACGTATTTGGGAAAACGTGCCTCATGGAAAATGGTTTCATGTGAGATCTCAATGTAATCCAGCAGATTGTGCATCTAGAGGATTATATCCAGAAGAATTAGTTGGTCATACGTTGTGGATAAACGGTCCAGAGTGGCTGTTAGAACCTGTTGACAGATGGCCACGGTGCGATGATTATATTGTACCTGCACAATTGCCAGACTATAAAGGGTTAGTTAATCAATCTAATGCTTTAATTTTAGAAGATAAAGATAGATTAGGATTGTATAACATAACTAATAAATATACAAAGTTAACACGTGTAGTAGCTTGGATTTTAAGGTTTAAAAATAATTGTCTGTTGAATGTTAATAATCGCACTAAAGGAGATTTGTGTAATAGGGAAATGGAAATTAGTTTACAAGCAATTATAAAATATGATCAGAGTTTACATTTTATGAAGGATATTAATATGTTAAAATACAAAAATCAATGCGATAATCCTCAACTGCAGAAGTTGAATTGTTTTATAGATAAACAGGGACTTGTCAGAGTGGGCGGAAGAATTAGATATTCTGCACTACCCGATAAAATGAAATTTCCAATATTGTTGCATAAGCATAGTGAGTTTGGAAAATTATTGATAAATTATTTTCATATATCATATTTGCACGTGGGTCCCAGATCACTGCAACATTTAATACAACGGAAATATTGGATTGTTTCAGCGAGAAATAGAATTAAGTCTGTTTTGTCAAAGTGTCTTGTGTGTAAGCGATTTAGTATTTCACCAGTGCAGCCAATAATGGCTGACTTGCCAGCTATTCGGGTTACTCGTCATCGACCATTCATAAACGTATCAATTGACTTAGGCGGGCCGTTTATTTTGAAGGAAAATAAACGTCGCAATTCGAAAACGTATAAGGCATACTTTTGTGTTTTCGTATGTATGACTACAAAGGCCATACATATTGAAATTGTCAATGAATTATCTACTAGTGCATTTATTGCTTGCTTAGAGAGATTTGTATCTCGACGTGGTTTATGTACTACAGTATATAGCGATTGCGGAACAAATTTGATTGGCACACGTAAATATTTGACTGGAGTTTTTAAATTTTATAATGACTGTATCCAGGATACAGATTTTCGAAATTTCTGGCTCGAAAAATGCATCGATTGGCATTTGAATCCTCCTAAAGGTCCACATTTTGGTGGCCTACATGAGATCAACGTAAGATCTATAAAGTATCACTTAAAGCGAGTTGTTGGCAACCAAGTGATGACTTATGAGGAATTTAATACAGTATTAATTAAGATCGAGGCGGTAGTGAATTCCAGACCACTTGTTCCAATGTGTAATGATATTGACAGCGTAGATGCCTTAACGCCAGCTCACTTTATTATAAGTGAGGTATTGGTTGGTATTCCAGAGTATGACGTCACAGATATTAAATTGAATAGGTTAGATAGATGGCAGATGATCACAAGAATGTATCAGGATTTTTGGAAACGTTGGAGTGTGGAATACCTCACTTCACTTCAACAGCGTAAAAAGTGGTTCACTTCAGTGCCTAATATACAGGTGGGAGATTTAGTGTTAGTGAAAGAAGAAAGGTTACATCCTTTACAATGGAAATTGGGAAGAATTGTGGCTACCATGCCAGGAAAGGATAATATTGTACGGGTGGTAAAAGTTAAGACAAAAGAGGGAATATTTGTTCGACCTGTTGTGAAAATATGTCCCTTAGATGTTTAATAGAAATAGTTAAGAATAATGTTAGTCTTATAGTTTTAGTTGGTTATTATAACAATTAAGTTAAATGTGTTTTCGTTATGACAGAAAGGTCTGTCTATTGTTTTCATTGATATAGTCTGTGAACTATCTTTTTGAATTTTTTTTTAATGTGAATTTGTTGTGGATAGTATGTTATTGAATTTTTTTTGTGTGTTTGTAATTTCATGAATTGGACAATGTGGAGTTTTATTTTGTGATGGCTGCATTAGTGATATGAGTTTGTTAAAGGTTAATTTTGTTTGTGGCCACCGTGATATGTACAATTCGTCAAATTTTGTTTAAAATTTGAGTGGGCGGTTATGTAGAAGCATATTTCCTTTAAATCCCTTCCATGCCATTGTCCCCTCACCGATGTATGAGAATTGTCACTTGTCAAAATAAATTTGGGTGACAATAAGTGTCAAGTGAAATTAACCAGTACAAGTTTGAAGACCACTGCGTGTGGATGTGTGCAAAAAAAAAAATAATCAGTGAACCAAAGAAGCATCGGTGAGATAGTTTAAAAATACAGTCCACTACCTACCATCTAATACCCATCACCTGATGTTTTCTACAAAGTGTTTAATGGTTGTATAGAGACTCCTCTTAGTAATAATATTAAGTACCTACATATGTATTTGAATTATTATTCCACTTCTAAGCTAGATTATTGCGTTTGTTGCATTTTTGCATTGTCATGTTAATTGTTAAAAGAATTATCAAGATTAACAAGAAAGTCAATCCTCATAAAATTTTCTCAAATTCGACATATAAATTTTGTCAATGTGTTGACTGTTAGTGTAAAATTCTATCTTAGGATTTAAATCAAATTTCTGATTTGATTTGAAAAAATATCAATTTATCTTTTTATACGTAATATTTATAGAATACACTAGCGGGATTATTGTCATTTATTATTGGCGGGATTATTGGAATTTCTTCCAACCAACCAGATTACAAAGTATAACAAAATTGTGTGTGTAATAAACAAAAGAAGAAAACAAAATAATCAAAGAAAATATGCATTACACTAAGATAACAATTAAAACGAAAAAATTAAAATACTTCATAGCAAAAAAAGAATAAGGAAAGGAAATCGGGATCAGGTGTTTATGAATAAGTATTCTATATATACTTTTTCCTAGAGTATAGGTACAAATTGAGTTAGACGACGCAATATATTTATTTACTTTGAGAGGACAATCTTTTCGGCTGATTAGGTTCCATTAGACCAGCGGTCGGGGAACTTTTTTAACCATTACCCCAAAATATTTTTGCGTAAGTCGATATTACCCCTTCCCCCCCATCTTGAAAAGAAGGCAACCAATGTATATTTAAATAAACATTATTTATTGAATTAATTTACACGGAAAATAAAAAAAAGTTACATGAAAACAGTAAGTATGTAATAGACAAACAAAATAAAATTCTCAAATTGGATCAAACAAAAATTCAGATTTTCAGTAGCCTTACTCTTGAAACTCGAATCCGATCCCAATTTCAAATTTTCATTTAGAACTTACCTATCTGTCGCCTGCGTACATTCAAATTAACGACTATTACTATTAACACATACCTACCTACCGCATTCATTCTTCGTTACAAAGGTAGGTTCTTAGCGAGTCGGATCGTATTGGGATCGGATTTGCAGTGGAGAGTAAGGCCGCAGGTTTCCCTTTCAGTTTTTGGAGAAATGATGTTGCTTCATGTTTGATGCAATTACTTCAAAATTGGGACTTTTTGATGTAATTAGCACATGAATTGATTAAGTTTGTTAAAATACTAACACGTTTATGAAATAGCAAACTAGAAAAAATTCCTTATTACCCCAAAAAAAACATTTTTACCCAATTTGGGGTAATTTACCCCGGTTCCCCGACCGCTGCATTAGACCATTATCAGTCGAAATAATTTTCCTGTCAAAGGAAATAAATCTTCGTGGAAATTTTTTTTATTTCTTCTTATTCTTATCCAAGGATTGGTTTGCACCGCACACTCCATCTCTCCACATATCTCTGTTGTCCGCCAGCCTCTTCATCTCTTGGTAGCTGCTACAGCGCACATCACTGATCACCTGGTCCATATAACTGTCTCTAGGGCGACCTCTATATATAGTGTATTCTTCATGGTTACCCAAAATGGTTCAATAAAGAAATTATTCAATATATTAAAATGAAACACATAGCTCACAAAAAGTGGAAAAAAAGTAAAATGCAGACCGACTATTTAATATTTTCTAAACTACGGTCCACTGTAAAACAAAATATAAAAGAAGCCTTAAAAAATTACATTTTTTCCATCGAAAATTCTCTAAACAGCAATCCAAAAAAGTTCTGGCAGTACATAAAAGACCTTAAAAAATCATCTCAAACATCCATTTCCATGAATTACGATGGAATGGAGCTGAACAGTAATATGGAAGTTGCAGAATGCTTTGCGACTTTTTTTTCTTCCGTATACAGTAAAAACCAACCAAACCTAGATATAAGTCAATCAATAAATACTGAAAATACAGCTCCCCCGTTTAGTATTCAAAGAATATCCGAAGAAGACGTCAAAACTGCTATCTCCCAACTAAAAAAACCCCACTCGGTAGGACCAGATAGAATCCCCGCATTTCTTATTAAAGGCTGCTCAGAATTTTTTGTTACACCACTTTGTTATCTCTTTAATGAATGTTTAAGAAATGGATCCTTTCCAGACATTTGGAAAACAACTAAAATCACACCCTATCATAAAAAGGGTGGCAAAAGTGATATCCGAAATTATCGCCCAGTCGCCATACTTTGTGCAGTAGCAAAAGTATTCGAAAAAATATTACACAAATACTTGTATAATCACGTAAAGCCATTTTTGGATGAACGACAACATGGGTTCAGACCACAAATGTCTGTGACATCAAATCTACTATGTATTTCCGACTTCCTATCTAAAAATCTCGATCAACGTATTCAAATAGATGTTACATATTTTGATCTAGAAAAGGCCTTTGACAAAGTTGATATTGGTATATTATTAAAAAAACTAGCTTCATTTGGCCTATCCACAAACATCTTGTTATTTATTTCCTCTTATTTCATAAATCGTAAGCAATACGTATTTTATAAGGGGAGTTCTTCAACTGAATTTTTAGTCTTCTCAGGAGTTCCACAGGGTTCTATTCTTGGACCGCTGTTTTTCTTAATATTTATAAATGATATTGGATCCTTCATATCAAACTGTCATTATTTACTATTCGCAGATGACTTAAAATTATATAGACAAATAAGAAAGCCAGCTGACTGCATCTTACTTCAATTAGATATAGATTCAATCTCAAAATGGGCCAAAAATAACCGTCTTAATTTTAGTTCACCAAAATGCAACATTGTGTCATACACGCGATCCAAGGACCCATATATATTTAATTACACCATAAATAATACCCTTTTCCAACGGCTCGACTATGTGAAAGACTTAGGAGTAACATTTGACAACAAACTAACTTTCCATAAGCATATTAACGATCTATGCTTAAAAACATACAAACTTCTTGGATTTGTTATCCGAAATTCTCATTCCTTTTACACTACACAAACCATTAAATTGTTATATAATGCACTAGTTTTAAGCGTCTTAGAGTCAAATTCAATAATTTGGAGCCCACACGAATCAACTTATATATTAAAACTAGAACGGGTTCACAAAAAGTTTTTAAGATTTCTGTATCTGCGTACATATGGGACATATCCTTGGTTATACCCATCAATGTTTGTACTTGGAATGACCAACTACCATTCATTGGAAACGCGCAGATGCATTGCGACTTTGAAATACTTTTATCACTTAATAAACGGACATACAAACAATAGCGACATACTTTCTAAAATGAACTTTTTTGTACCAGAACTTCATAGTCGAGCACGCAGGCATCGTCTCTTATATGATCATCACAGTCGTACAAATCTTTACATGAACTCACCAGTAGGACGAGCGTCATCTTATTTAAATATAATAAATAACACCGAAATCGATTTGTTTAGTGCATCTGTCACAAAGTTTGTAGATTTCTTGGCGTTGCGCACATATTGTTTTAATGATTTATTTATAACGCTCTAGACATAGTTTCTGTTATGTTATGAATACACAATTATTGATAAATAAATAAATAAATAAATAAAATAAATAAATCCTAGGATTGGTTTGCACCGCACACTCCATCTCTCCACATATCTCTGTTGTCCGCCAGCCTCTTCATCTCTTGGTAGCTGCTACAGCGCACATCACTGATCACCTGGTCCATATAACTGTCTCTAGGGCGACCTCTATATATAGTGTATTCTTCATGGTTACAATCCTAGGATTGGTTTGCACCGCACACTCCATCTCTCCACATATCTCTGTTGTCCGCCAGCCTCTTCATCTCTTGGTAGCTGCTACAGCGCACATCACTGATCACCTGGTCCATATAACTGTCTCTAGGGCGACCTCTATATATAGTGTATTCTTCATGGTTACAATCCTAGGATTGGTTTGCACCGCACACTCCATCTCTCCACATATCTCTGTTGTCCGCCAGCCTCTTCATCTCTTGGTAGCTGCTACAGCGCACATCACTGATTACCTGGTCCATATAACTGTCTCTAGGGCGACCTCTATATATAGTGTATTCTTCATGGTTACAATCCTAGGATTGGTTTGCACCGCACACTCCATCTCTCCACATATCTCTGTTGTCCGCCAGCCTCTTCATCTCTTGGTAGCTGCTACAGCGCACATCACTGATCACCTGGTCCATATAACTGTCTCTAGGGCGACCTCTATATATAGTGTATTCTTCATGGTTACAATCCTAGGATTGGTTTGCACCGCACACTCCATCTCTCCTCATATCTCTGTTGTCCGCCAGCCTCTTCATCTCTTGGTAGCTGCTACAGCGCACATCACTGATCACCTGGTCCATATAACTGTCTCTAGGGCGACCTCTATATATAGTGTATTCTTCATGGTTACAATCCTAGGATTGGTTTGCACCGCACACTCCATCTCTCCACATATCTCTGTTGTCCGCCAGCCTCTTCATCTCTTGGTAGCTGCTACAGCGCACATCACTGATTACCTGGTCCATATAACTGTCTCTAGGGCGACCTCTATATATAGTGTATTCTTCATGGTTACAATCCTAGGATTGGTTTGCACCGCACACTCCATCTCTCCACATATCTCTGTTGTCCGCCAGCCTCTTCATCTCTTGGTAGCTGCTACAGCGCACATCACTGATCACCTGGTCCATATAACTGTCTCTAGGGCGACCTCTATATATAGTGTATTCTTCATGGTTACAATCCTAGGATTGGTTTGCACCGCACACTCCATCTCTCCACATATCTCTGTTGTCCGCCAGCCTCTTCATCTCTTGGTAGCTGCTACAGCGCACATCACTGATCACCTGGTCCATATAACTGTCTCTAGGGCGACCTCTATATATAGTGTATTCTTCATGGTTACAATCCTAGGATTGGTTTGCACCGCACACTCCATCTCTCCACATATCTCTGTTGTCCGCCAGCCTCTTCATCTCTTGGTAGCTGCTACAGCGCACATCACTGATCACCTGGTCCATATAACTGTCTCTAGGGCGACCTCTATATATAGTGTATTCTTCATGGTTACAATCCTAGGATTGGTTTGCACCGCACACTCCATCTCTCCACATATCTCTGTTGTCCGCCAGCCTCTTCATCTCTTGGTAGCTGCTACAGCGCACATCACTGATTACCTGGTCCATATAACTGTCTCTAGGGCGACCTCTATATATAGTGTATTCTTCATGGTTACAATCCTAGGATTGGTTTGCACCGCACACTCCATCTCTCCACATATCTCTGTTGTCCGCCAGCCTCTTCATCTCTTGGTAGCTGCTACAGCGCACATCACTGATTACCTGGTCCATATAACTGTCTCTAGGGCGACCTCTATATATAGTGTATTCTTCATGGTTACAATCCTAGGATTGGTTTGCACCGCACACTCCATCTCTCCACATATCTCTGTTGTCCGCCAGCCTCTTCATCTCTTGGTAGCTGCTACAGCGCACATCACTGATCACCTGGTCCATATAACTGTCTCTAGGGCAACCTCTATATATAGTGTATTCTTCATGGTTACAATCCTAGGATTGGTTTGCACCGCACACTCCATCTCTCCACATATCTCTGTTGTCCGCCAGCCTCTTCATCTCTTGGTAGCTGCTACAGCGCACATCACTGATTACCTGGTCCATATAACTGTCTCTAGGGCGACCTCTATATATAGTGTATTCTTCATGGTTACAATCCTAGGATTGGTTTGCACCGCACACTCCATCTCTCCACATATCTCTGTTGTCCGCCAGCCTCTTCATCTCTTGGTAGCTGCTACAGCGCACATCACTGATCACCTGGTCCATATAACTGTCTCTAGGGCGACCTCTATATATAGTGTATTCTTCATGGTTACAATCCTAGGATTGGTTTGCACCGCACACTCCATCTCTCCACATATCTCTGTTGTCCGCCAGCCTCTTCATCTCTTGGTAGCTGCTACAGCGCACATCACTGATTACCTGGTCCATATAACTGTCTCTAGGGCGACCTCTATATATAGTGTATTCTTCATGGTTACAATCCTAGGATTGGTTTGCACCGCACACTCCATCTCTCCACATATCTCTGTTGTCCGCCAGCCTCTTCATCTCTTGGTAGCTGCTACAGCGCACATCACTGATCACCTGGTCCATATAACTGTCTCTAGGGCGACCTCTATATATAGTGTATTCTTCATGGTTACAATCCTAGGATTGGTTTGCACCGCACACTCCATCTCTCCACATATCTCTGTTGTCCGCCAGCCTCTTCATCTCTTGGTAGCTGCTACAGCGCACATCACTGATCACCTGGTCCATATAACTGTCTCTAGGGCGACCTCTATATATAGTGTATTCTTCATGGTTACAATCCTAGGATTGGTTTGCACTGCACACTCCATCTCTCCACATATCTCTGTTGTCCGCCAGCCTCTTCATCTCTTGGTAGCTGCTACAGCGCACATCACTGATCACCTGGTCCATATAACTGTCTCTAGGGCGACCTCTATATATAGTGTATTCTTCATGGTTACAATCCTAGGATTGGTTTGCACCGCACACTCCATCTCTCCACATATCTCTGTTGTCCGCCAGCCTCTTCATCTCTTGGTAGCTGCTACAGCGCACATCACTGATCACCTGGTCCATATAACTGTCTCTAGGGCGACCTCTATATATAGTGTATTCTTCATGGTTACAATCCTAGGATTGGTTTGCACCGCACACTCCATATCTCCACATATCTCTGTTGTCCGCCAGTCTCTTCATCTCTTGGTAGCTGCTACAGCGCACATCACTGATCACCAGGTCCATATAACTGTCTCTAGGGCGACCTCTATATATAGTGTATTCTTCATGGTTACAATCCTAGGATTGGTTTGCACCGCACACTCCATCTCTCCACATATCTCTGTTGTCCGCCAGCCTCTTCATCTCTTGGTAGCTGCTACAGCGCACATCACTGATTACCTGGTCCATATAACTGTCTCTAGGGCGACCTCTATATATAGTGTATTCTTCATGGTTACAATCCTAGGATTGGTTTGCACCGCACACTCCATCTCTCCACATATCTCTGTTGTCCGCCAGCCTCTTCATCTCTTGGTAGCTGCTACAGCGCACATCACTGATCACCTGGTCCATATAACTGTCTCTAGGGCGACCTCTATATATAGTGTATTCTTCATGGTTACAATCCTAGGATTGGTTTGCACCGCACACTCCATCTCTCCACATATCTCTGTTGTCCGCCAGCCTCTTCATCTCTTGGTAGCTGCTACAGCGCACATCACTGATCACCTGGTCCATATAACTGTCTCTAGGGCGACCTCTATATATAGTGTATTCTTCATGGTTACAATCCTAGGATTGGTTTGCACCGCACACTCCATCTCTCCACATATCTCTGTTGTCCGCCAGCCTCTTCATCTCTTGGTAGCTGCTACAGCGCACATCACTGATCACCTGGTCCATATAACTGTCTCTAGGGCGACCTCTATATATAGTGTATTCTTCATGGTTACAATCCTAGGATTGGTTTGCACCGCACACTCCATCTCTCCACATATCTCTGTTGTCCGCCAGCCTCTTCATCTCTTGGTAGCTGCTACAGCGCACATCACTGATCACCTGGTCCATATAACTGTCTCTAGGGCGACCTCTATATATAGTGTATTCTTCATGGTTACAATCCTAGGATTGGTTTGCACCGCACACTCCATCTCTCCACATATCTCTGTTGTCCGCCAACCTCTTCATCTCTTGGTAGCTGCTACAGCGCACATCACTAATCACCTGCTCCATGTAACTTGAATACAAATAAAAACAAGTAGTTTTAGTCCTTCTGATTTAATTTGAATATCGACGCAATTCTGATGATATTCCTTGCCCGAAACGCGTCGACAGTCAAATTAAGGCAATAAAGTAAAAAAAACATCTTAAAACATTTCAACTCGAAATCGGAAAGACACACTCTAGGACAGGGGTGGCGAACCTTTTTGGGTCCGCGTGCCTAAAATCTTCAAATATTGTTTCTATGATTGTCTGGCGTGGCTAAGCAGTAAAAAAATAAACAAAATAGAAAAAATAAAAACTGAGTTTTTTTCTGAATTTTAGTAATAAGCTTAAAAATTACAATAGATTTTCTTAAAAATAAAATCGTAATCACTAAAAGAACACATTAGTTTTTTTATCAATGAGTAATACACACGACCAACTGAATTCATCAGTCATTCTATTCCTTGTATTACAACAAATGAAAATAAACTTCAAAGACAGTGTTACCAATATAAAAATTAGAAGTTGCCACGATAAAATAATAAACGATTGTCGTTTATCTTGGGAAACATTTGATAATTAATAAAACGGAATAAATTAATAATTATTTAATAAAAATTAAATTTTTTTAACCTAAAAATTTAAAAAAAAATTGACTTAGAAATACTTCGCGTGCCATCCCAATTATCAAACGTGCCACCTCGGGCACGCGTGCCCTAGGTTCGCCACCCCTGCTCTAGGACAACAGGTACACCAAACTAGAACCAACATTAGTAAACTAATGCAGGTACCTATAGAACCAATACAACCTATGGACATAGACATTATACTTTCTTGGCACTTAAAATTCAAAATTAAAAAAAAAACTTCTGCAGCTAAACTCAAAAATACACTGCCTTCTTACTATAAAACGCAAAGACTGCGAAAATTATGTGTTCATCGTACTACAATAGTTAACTAATCAAATACAATAATTAAATGTAAAACTATTTTTATTCTAAGCTAAATCAAACACATTATCCTTAAAAAAAGTAGTGAAAATCCATGTATAATTACATAGTACACTCTAGCTCTAGCACATGCCCATGGGCTAGTAGAGTGGATACATCCATGTGACTCCGATAACTCTTATTAGCATTTTATTGGTTTTTATATATTTAACCAATGTTCTTGTAATTGAATGAATTATGAAAAATACAAATAAATAAATAATAAAGAAAGGATTTTTCTTTGTATTTAGGTAATAATTTGGAGTTCTATCAAGCTATAATTAGACGAAGAAAAACTAAAATTGATAATTGGTTCTCAAATTCCAAAAGTAAATAATGTTCTTGTATCTCATTTTCAGAGGAGAACTTAAGGAAAAACAGCCCCATGAAGTAGCGGACGTCCTGTTGTCTCTTAAACATGCCGTAGTCCATCCTGGAGCAGAACTTGGATCACAGTATTCTCAACAGGATCTCACTTTGCATCCGCAAGTAAACTTAATTCTTTAAAATAATCATAACATTCAATTGCGGCCAATTTTATACAAGGTGTCTTACTAACGCAAAAATCTAAATTTTGGTTCGCAAAGCTACGTTTCACCAAATAATCTGAACGTCTTGTGTCTTTTTATTTTATCAGTCTATTTTTTAGTTTCTACTGCACTATACAATAAAGTGTAAAATATTTCCAGATGGTTATGGGCGGAGCTGGTTGTTACGAGCCATGCGGTGGTGGTGTATTTCCGACAATGAGCGTCAACGTCTCCATGAATATGACGATGCATGGTTACCCTGGAGATCAAATGTGTCCTCAGGTAAATCATCAGATCAAATAACGTGTGAAATAAAGACCCTTTTGAAACAAAGATTCTTTGAAATATCATGATGAAGACATATTATTCAAAAGCAAAAATTAAATTGTTCCTATATTATATTATACTAGCTGACCCGGCGAACTACGTACCGCCTCAGTCAATGGATGTCTTGTTAACTTTTAGCTATATCATATTTAGGATTTTATCAACGTAATAAAATCAATACAAAAAAAATATTATGTTCTATAGTTTATTGGGATATAATAATAATATGAAAATGCGAAAATCGGTAATAATGAATAGGTACATTTTTCTGTATCTAACAGCTCAAAAACCAAACCCAGTAGTTAGTGTGTTCTATGACCAAACCCAAGCATGATGTCAAAGTTTTCTTTAAGGGGGGGACTGCTGCCAACGTACCTATTTTTCAATTTGATATATCATCATTATTTCTTATCAAATCGTTTTGAAAAAAATAATTTAGATAGTTTGGGTATTAATAAACAAAAATATACCTTAACTTTTTTAAAATGTTCTGTATAAATTCTTGTAGAAAAATAATGGCATACCCCGATTTTCAACGTTAGAAAAATAATGGCATACCCCGATCTTATATTTTTAATAAACTATAAGGCGTAGAGTTTCGGTCATTTTTAACATACTAATTAGCACTTTGAAATCGTTTGAAGTATACCATATAATTCTGAAACTAACAAAAGACAACTCAAAATCCTTTTGTAAAGTGAAATAAAACCTACAAAATGATGGTTTAAAAGATATTCTATAATTTATTTCCAGATGCAATGGGGTCAAAACTCTTCGTCTCCTATGAACATGATGTACTCCCAGAACCAAGGAGTCATCAGTCCCGCCCCATATCCTGGATCTGCCACATATTCCTTCACCGCTGACTTCAGAGCTCCGAGCCAATCGGATCCTTTGATAACAGCCACGTCGTCCTTCAAACCCATACAGATAACCGCGTCCAACCCCAAGAACCAGCAGGGAACTCCGAACTACAGCATATTCTCCCAAAAATCCAACCAAACGAACTTCGCCGCCTTCAACCCTTCACTGCAGAAACAACCCGGCTTCGGCAGTCCGACCCTCACCCAAATGAAGACCAGGTCGGCTGCTAAGCTTCAAATCGGAGGCAACCAGCTGGGTAATTCTGCCGTCGGGCCGACTTATCAGATACTCGGAGGCCAGGGTCAAAACCACATCAACAACCACGGCTTGGGCTATCCGCACCTCGGAGGCAACGTCAGCCTCAACAACGGAAACTCGATCAACGGTGGTAAGGTTCAGATAGGATCCCTCAGTAATTGCTCCGAGTCGGAAGACGAGCAGAAGCCCAATTTGTGCAGAATATGTGGGAAGACGTACGCGAGACCCAGCACGCTCAAGACACATCTTCGAACTCATTCTGGAGAAAGGCCTTACAGGTAAACTATTGCGACGGATCGTTTGCTATTGAGTGAACATATCTTGTCCTAGTGACCCTATTTAGTGGACATATCTTGTCCCGATGACCCTATTTAGTAGACATATATTGTACTGGTGACCCCATTTAGTGGGCATATCTTGTCCTGGTGACCCTATTTTGTGGACATATCTTGTCCTGGTGACCCTATTTAGTGGACAATCATGTCCTGGTGACCCCATTTAATAGGAATATCTTGTCCTGGTGACCCCATTTAGTGGGCATACCTTGTCCTATTTTCTTCTAGTTAAAATTTCTTAACCCTATTTTCTTCTAGTTAAAATTTCTTAACCCTATTTTCTTCTAGTTAAAATTTCTTAACCCTATTTTCTTCTAGTTGAAAGCATTGTTCTCTAGCACGTCACAATAGAAAGCTACTCGGACTAAGCACGGCCAGCACCGGTTACATACCGAGCGGTGTCGGTTTCTCTTAACCGATAATAATAAATAATAAATAAATTGAGATGATTTTTATAGCGCCGTTTTTGTGATAACCTCACCTCAAGGGTATTCAACACATTGTTCCGTGGTATTCTGAGATAATGGTAGGCTGAAGAATAAGTGCGACACTAGTCCTCTTATTCACTCAACTAAAGGGGCTCAGTTTAAACTATAGGTAATAGTATTATGATGATTCAATTTAGAAAGTTCTTTATAGAATTCCATTTATATTAAGGACTACTTGAAAATCATCGCAATTAACTAAATTATGAAAAATTGTTTTATTTTACTCATTTTAATAAAAAAAAACGTAAAATGTAGAGTAGATAATGTGAAATATTAATTAAATAAGGTTCATAACACAAAATATTTCCCAGGAAATTTTAAGCAATTATATTCCTTTCCATACATTTATAATATGACCTATTACAAAATAATATTTCGAAAATACAAAGACTTTGTTTTTACTACATTTTGTTCAAAAAATATAATATTGAAATGATTAATATTGTGGTAGTATGCAAAATAATCACGCATCTCATATTGCAGTTTTTTAAGGAATGCTATTAGCGCCTGGAAAACTGTAATCTGTATAGCCAATTAAGATATTGAAAAGTTTAAAATGGAGATGCGATAATGAATAAAATGTTACTTTTTAAAATTAAATACCTTCAACTGATTATAATTTTAATTATAATAAAGAAACACTAAGGTCAAAGGAAATGATGATCGAAGAAAAAATTCATTCATATCTAAAACTAAAAAAAAAACACATCTAACCAATAATAATTCTAAGTATGACTGAAATGATGAAAGGACAATTGATATATTTTAATTTTGAATAAGCAATACATGAATAATTTTAAAATGATTTAATACTTCATATTCAAGTTGTTAGATAAATTCCATAAGAACTTATTTTTAAAGAATCAGCAAGACTATTAACCTTAAGTGATGATATTACGACATCTCAATCAATTCAACTTAAAAAAAATTAAAGCTAATAACTGTCTAATAACTCTTAATTGACACTATTTCTCCATCCTTTTTCTAATCCCACAACCTCTATCTTCTTCCTGTATTGTTGCTGCGAATTTACATTTAATAATGTTTTGTGTTTATGTTTTTTTTTATTTTTGTACCTACAACTACACTATTTTTTGGTATCGCGTTGCTTTGGTTGGTTGGAAGAAATTGCCTTATGACAATAAACCCGCCATTGTACCCGACATTATTGCACATGGATAAAATAAATATTCGATTGAAAATAAAAGTGTTAATGTTTTCAGGTGTTCTGATTGCAACAAGAGTTTCTCTCAAGCAGCCAACCTCACAGCACATGTTAGAACACACACAGGACAGAAACCTTTTAGGTATGAGTAATAATATATTTTAAATAGTTTTCTATGAATTATATTGATTATGAAGAAATAGGATAAATACAATAGCAGAATATAAATAACATGCTGTTTATTTTCCCTTTACAGTTGCCAAATATGTCACAGAAGATTTAGCCAAAGTTCCAGTGTCACAACACATATGAGAACACATTCTGGGGAGCGTCCTTACAGGTAAAATATTATTATAATATACTGTTCATAAAATACGTTCATGTAAAGTAATCGTATAACAACTTGAACCCGTCACATGGGTGCGCAGAACGTAAATTTGTGTATTTTTGCTTAGTTGGTATAGTATGTGCACGGAGAAAAGGCTCAAGAAGTTCCGTGGCATTTATACAGGGCCGAATTTACAGTTTTCGGTGCCTGCCTAATTAAATTCTCTATTTGGCGTCCCAGATTTCTTTGTGTCTGCGGCGTAACTACACTATTTGAATCCATGGTGAATCCAGATACGAAATACATACATTATAGATACGGATACGAAAAAACCACGGAACATAATAATATATATAATCCTTACTCCATGGAAAAAACAGACCTAGTTAATGAATACTTTTGTATTAATTTAGTATTAACTAAATTATCTCCACTTATAATACACCTACATAATAGTGGAGATTTTGGATTTTCATCATGCTTTTTCACAACAACTTCTCACGATTATTATGTAGAGTGCATCTCATGAGTTTTTAGAATAATCTAGTATGATTTCCACTACAAGTCGAATATTTTTTAAATGCATATATGCAAACACTGGATTTTTTCCTGTCGGGAGTCAAATGATATTTTTTTACAGACTTTAACATCTCAATAGAGACGAAGTTGGAATATTATTGAAGAACCAGGAACTCAAGGCACTTACATGGCTTACGACTTGTCATTGGCTAGTTTACGTGATCACTTTATGCGCTTGCGCAACGTTCACCAATAATGCCTTCTTTTTGAGTTCCGTTATCAATGCTTTTTTTTTAGGTCTTTATATTTTAATAATTCCGTATAAATCCCGACAGGAAAAAATCCAATGTTTGCATATATGTATTTAAAAAAATACTCGATTAACAAACACATTGGTACAAGTAGGTAAACAAGCCAAACATGAAATAATAATTCTGAGGCAGTTCAGGGGTGACATCTATGCGAGAACCCTGTCACCTCATTTATAAGGACTGTTGCTTTCATTGGTTACAAATAAACCAACTTCTCAGTAGATGGCATTACAAAAAGGTTTCTTCGTTACTTCATATATGGCAATAGTAATAATGTCCTATTTTCAGGTGATCTGTTACTCATTATTAAAATATATAGAACTAAAAAAATTGCATCGATAAGGGAACTCAATATGAAGGCATAATTGGTGAACGTTCCGCAAGCGCATAAAGTGATCACATAAACCAGATGATGACAGGTCGTAAGCCCTGAGGGTGCCTTTAGTTCCTGGTTCTTCTATAATATTCCAATTTCGTCTCTATTGAGATGTTAAAAATTTTGTCCACTACGAGTTGCTAAAACATGTTTATGTTAATTTATGTTTAATCTAGGTATATTATTATCTTACACTGCGTTGCCTGACATTTAACTACGGTAAAATACTGTAATGTTACCATAAATTATTATTAATGTTACCCATATGACATTGATTTCAATAACATTTTTTGTCTTTTTATAGAGTCATCGCTATGACAATAATAAAGAAGAATAAAATATCTAAATACCTAAAAAGTAAATATTTGCTTATCTATAGGTGTCTCCGTCATATTCATTCCTACATGTGAATAGATACATTTCAAACTCCAATATGTCCATGATAAGTGAAATTGAGATAATGAAGAATTTTATTTTTCGCGATATGTGGATCATATTATCTTAGACTTAAAGTTTATATAACATTATCTAGTTGGTTGATATATGTAGTAACATAAAATCATAACGAATTATATATAAAAACTGTTAAAATCATCAAAAACAGTTTGGACTTACTGGGATTTGAACTACATCACTGGACATACGCGAATTTGAATTTTTTTTTTGAAAATTTGAATTTTGCTTTATCAGGTTCAACATTTTCAACACTTTTATCCATTTTCACAGTTTAAAACTATTTTTTTTTTCAAAATAAAGTCAAGACATTGCCGCACAGACTATGACGAAAAAACAACAGTGGCCGTCATAGCGAGAAATCCTTAAAGCTGATTGGCTGGTTTGGACTTATGGGTGTTTGATATGAAATTATAGATGGACATATTAGCTTTTGAATTGAATCTAGGTTTTATAACATTTTTTTCATAATAAAAACGTGGAAATACATGAGATTGATATAAATTGAATGAGAATAAAAATACTTCCCTACATGTCTACATATTTAGGTCATATTTTGCATTATGTGGACATATTGGAGTTTGATATGTATCTACTCATGTAACAAATATATGTTTTGTTTGTACATAATAATTTTTTTCCAGGTGTAGAGCATGTAAGAAGGCCTTCTCAGACAGTTCGACCTTGACCAAACACCTTAGGATACATTCAGGCGAAAAACCCTACCAATGCAAACTTTGTTTTTTAAGGTAAAATATTCTTAAATATTTTTTACACTTAATATTGTCTATACATGGGAGTTGCTTTCCAAAAAAATTTTGAAAAAAAAATATTAAGTGCACTGAGGGAAAATAAAAACGAGTGGGTTGTGGCCAACACTAAACTGTCCACACCACAAATATTGACAATGAAATATTTTATTCATTCTAAATTTTACTACCAGGAATATAAATTTTCTAACGATAGTATATTTTCATGTTAAGATAGACAAACTATTAATGCCGTATAGTGAAGAATGCTTATGTTGTATGAAATATTATAAAAAAAGCAGATAAATTTTGTTTTAAAGAACGCGAGAGCATTTTCAAAATTTTGACACGTGATATCATATGAAGAAATTTATTGTTATTTATGGAAAGCTAATCAGTTCTATGTTCAAGCTCTTTACATTATAACATGAAATCAAATTACTGAACTTTTCCATACATAGAAATTTATCTAATTACATTTTTATTCATACTAAATGTTACTACCAGGAATATAAATTTTCTTCCGATAGTATATTTTTATGTTAAGATAGACAAACTATTAATGCAGTATAGTGAAGAATGCTTATGTTGTATGAAATATTTTAAAAAAAGCAGATAAATTTTGTTTTAAAGAACGCGAGAGCATTTTCAAAATTTTGACAGGTGATATCATATGAAGAATTTTTTTGTTATTTATGGAAAGCTAATCAGTTCTATGTTCAAGCTCTTTACATTATAACATGAAATCAAATTACTGAACTTTTCCATACATAGAAATTTATCTAATTACATTTTTATTCATACTAAATATTACTACCAGGAATATAAATTTTCTTCCGATAGTATATTTTTATATTAAGATAAACAATCTATTAATGCAGTATAGTGAATAATGCTTATGTTGTATGAAATATTTTAAAAAAAGCAGATAAATTTTGTTTTAAAGAACGCGAGAGCATTTTCAAAATTTTGACACGTGATATCATATGAAGATTTTTTTTGTTATTTATGGAAAGCTAATCAGTTCTATGTTCAAGCTCTTTACATTATAACATGAAATCAAATTACTGAACTTTTCCATACATAGAAATTTATCTTATTACATTTTTATTCATACTAAATGTTACTATCAGGAATATAAATTTTCTTCCGATAGTATATTTTTATGTTAAGATAGACAAACTATTAATGCAGTATAGTGAAGAATGCTTATGTTGTATGAAATATTTTTAAAAAAGCAGATAAATTTTGTTTTAAAGAACGCAAGAGTATTTTCCAAATTTTGACAGGTGATATCATATGAAGAATTTTTTTGTTATTTATGGAAAGCTAATCAGTTCTATGTTCAAGCTCTTTACATTATAACATGAAATCAAATTACTGAACGTTTCCATACATAGAAATTTATCTAATTACATTTTTATTCATACTAAATGTTACTATCAGGAATATAAATTTTCTTCTGATAGTATATTTTTATGTTAAGATAGACAAACTATTAATGCAGTATAGTGAAGAATGCTTATGTTGTATGAAATATTTTAAAAAAAGCAGATAAATTTTGTTTTAAAGAACGCAAGAGTATTTTCCAAATTTTGACAGGTGATATCATATGAAGAATTTTTTTGTTATTTATGGAAAGCTAATCAGTTCTATGTTCAAGCTCTTTACATTATAACATGAAATCAAATTACTGAACTTTTCCATACATAGAAATTTATCTAATTACATTTTTATTCATACTAAATGTTACTACCAGGAATATTAATTTTCTTCCGATAGTATATTTTTATGTTAAGATAAAAAAACTATTAATGCAGTATAGTGAAGAATGTTTATGTTGTATGAAATATTTTAAAAAAAGCAGATAAATTTTGATATAAAGAACGCGAGAGCATTTTCAAAATTTTGACACGTGATATCATATGAAGATTTTTTTGTTATTTATGGAAAGCTAATCAGTTCTATGTTCAAGCTCTTTACATTATAACATGAAATCAAATTACTGAACGTTTCCATACATAGAAATTTATCTAATTACATTTTTATTCATACTAAATGTTACTATCAGGAATATAAATTTTCTTCCGATAGTATATTTTTATGTTTAGATAGACAAACTATTAATGCCGTATAGTGAAGAATGCTTATGTTGTATGAAATATTATAAAAAAAGCAGATAAATTTTGTTTCAAAGAACGCGAGAGCATTTTCAAAATTTTGACACGTGGTATCATATGAAGAAATTTTTTGTTATTTATGGAAAGCTAATCAGTTCTATGTTCAAGCTCTTTACGTTATAACATGAAATCAAATTACTGAACGTTTCCATACATAGAAATTTATCTAATTACATTTTTATTCATACTAAATGTTACTATCAGGAATATAAATTTTCTTCCGATAGTATATTTTTATGTTAAGATAGACAAACTATTAATGCAGTATAGTGAAGAATGCTTATGTTGTATGAAATATTTTAAAAAAAGCAGATAAATTTTGTTTTAAAGAACGCAAGAGCATTTTCCAAATTTTGACAGGTGATATCATATGAAGAATATTTTTGTTATTTATGGAAAGCTTATCAGTTCTATGTTCAAGCTCTTCCCATTATAACAGGAAATCAAATTACTGAACATTTCCATACATAGAAATTTATCTAATTACATTTTTATTCATACTAAATGTTACTACCAGGAATATAAATTTTCTTCCGATAGTATATTTTTATGTTAAGATAGACAAACAATTAATGCAGTATAGTGAAGAATGCTTATGTTGTATGAAATATTTTAAAAAAAGCAGATAAATTTTGATATAAAGAACGCGAGAGCATATTCAAAATTTTGACACGTGATATCATATGAAGATTTTTTTTGTTATTTATGGAAAGCTAATCAGTTCTTTGTTCAAGCTCTTTACATTATAACATGAAATCAAATTACTGAACGTTTCCATACATAGAAATTTATCTAATTACATTTTTATTCATACTAAATGTTACTATCAGGAATATAAATTTTCTTCCGATAGTATATTTTTATGTTAAGATAAAAAAACTATTAATGCAGTATAGTGAAGAATGCTTATGTTGTATGAAATATTTAAAAAAAAGCAGATAAATTTTGTTTTAAAGAACGCGAGAGCATTTTCCAAATTTAGACAGGTGATATCATATGAAGAATTTTTTTGTTATTTATGGAAAGCTAATCAGTTCTATGTTCAAGCTCTTTACATTATAACATGAAATCAAATTACTGAACTTTTCCATACATAGAAATTTATCTAATTACATTTTTATTCATACTAAATATTACTACCAGGAATATAAATTTTCTTCCGATAGTATATTTTTATATTAAGATAAACAAACTATTAATGCAGTATAGTGAATAATGCTTATGTTGTATGAAATATTTTTAAAAAAGCAGATAAATTTTGTTTTAAAGAACGCGAGAGCATTTTCAAAATTTTGACACGTGATATCATATGAAGATTTTTTTTGTTATTTATGGAAAGCTAATCAGTTCTATGTGCAAGCTCTTTACATTATAACATGAAATCAAATTACTGAACTTTTCCATACATAGAAATTTATCTTATTACATTTTTATTCATACTAAATGTTACTATCAGGAATATAAATTTTCTTCCGAAAGTATATTTTTATATTTAGATAAACAAACTATTAATGCAGTATAGTGAAGAATGCTTATGTTGTATGAAATATTTTTAAAAAAGCAGATAAATTTTGTTTTAAAGAACGCGAGAGCATTTTCAAAATTTTGACACATGATATCATATGAAGATATTTTTTGTTATTTATGGAAAGCTAATCAGTTCTATGTTCAAGCTCTTTACATTATAACATGAAATCAAATTACTGAACTTTTCCTTACATAGATATTTATCTAATTACATTTTTATTCATACTAAATGTTACTACCAGGAATATAAATTTTCTTCCGATAGTATATTTTTATGTTAAGATAGACAAACTATTAATGCCGTATAGTGAAGAATGCTTATGTTGTATGAAATATTATAAAAAAAGCAGATAAATTTTGTTTTAAAGAACGCGAGAGCATTTTCCAAATTTTGACAGGTGATATCATATGAAGAATTTTTTTGTTATTTATGGAAAGCTAATCAGTTCTATGTTCAAGCTCTTTACATTATAACATGAAATCAAATTACTGAACTTTTCCATACATAGAAATTTATCTAATTACATTTTTATTCATACTAAATGTTACTACCAGGAATATAAATTTTCTTCCGATAGTATATTTTTATGTTAAGATAAACAAACTATTAATGCAGTATAGTGAAGAATGCTTATGTTGTATGAAATATTTTAAAAAAAGCAGATAAATTTTGATTTAAAGAACGCGAGAGCATTTTCAAAATTTTGACACGTGATATCATATGAACATTTTTTTGTTATTTATGGAAAGCTAATCAGTTCTATGTTCAAGCTCTTTACATTATAACATGAAATCAAATAACTGAACGTTTCCATACATAGAAATTTATCTAATTACATTTTTATTCATACTAAATGTTACTATCAGGAATATAAATTTTCTTCCGATAGTATATTTTTATGTTAAGATAGACAAACTATTAATGCAGTATAGTGAAGAATGCTTATGTTGTATGAAATATTTTAAAAAAAGCAGATAAATTTTGTTTTAAAGAACGCGAGAGCATTTTCCAAATTTTGACAGGTGATATCATATTAAGAATTTTTTTGTTATTTATGGAAAGCTAATCAGTTCTATGTTCAAGCTCTTTACATTATAACATGAAATCAAATTACTGAACTTTTCCATACATAGAAATTTATCTAATTACATTTTTATTCATACTAAATGTTACTACCAGGAATATAAATTTTCTTCCTATAGTATATTTTTATATTAAGATAAACAAACTATTAATGCAGTATAGTGAAGAATGCTTATGTTGTATGAAATATTTTAAAAAAAGCAGATAAATTTTGTTTTAAAGAACGCGAGAGCAATTTCAAAATTTTGACACGTGATATCATATGAAGATTTTTTTGTTATTTATGGAAAGCTAATCAGTTCTATGTTCAAGCTCTTTACATTATAACATGAAATCAAATTACTGAACGTTTCCATACATAGAAATTTATCTAATTACATTTTTATTCATACTAAATGTTACTATCAGGAATATAAATTTTCTTCCGATAGTATATTTTTATGTTAAGATAGACAAACTATTAATGCAGTATAGGGAAGAATGCTTATGTTGTATGAAATATTTTAAAAAAAGCAGATAAATTTTGTTCTAAAGAACGCGAGAGCATTTTCCAAATTTTGACAGGTGATATCATATGAAGATTTTTTTTGTTATTTATGGAAAGCTAATCAGTTCTATGTTCAAGCTCTTTACATTATAACATGAAATCAAATTACTGAACTTTTCCATACATAGAAATTTATCTAATTACATTTTTATTCATACTAAATGTTACTATCAGGAATATAAATTTTCTTCCGATAGTATATTTTTATGTTAAGATAAACAAACTATTAATGCAGTATAGGGAAGAATGCTTATGTTGTATGAAATATTTTAAAAAAAGCAGATAAATTTTGTTCTAAAGAACGCGAGAGTATTTTCCAAATTTTGACAGGTGATATCATATGAAGATTTTTTTTGTTATTTATGGAAAGCTAATCAGTTCTATGTTCAAGCTCTTTACATTATAACATGAAATCAAATTACTGAACGTTTCCATACATAGAAATTTATCTAATTACATTTTTATTCATACTAAATGTTACTATCAGGAATATAAATTTTCTTCCGATAGTATATTTTTATGTTAAGATAGACAAACTATTAATGCAGTATAGTGAAGACTGCTTATGTTGTATGAAATTTTTTAAAAAAAGCAGATAAATTTTGTTTCTAAGAGCGTTAGAGCATTTTGACAATGTTGACACGTGATATCATATGAAGAAATTTTATGATATCTATGAAAAGCTAATCAGTTCTAAGTTCAAGCTATTAATATTCTTATATCAATATGAAATCAATGAACTGAACATTGCCAAATATAAAAAAATTCTCTTGTTACATATAAGTTTCATACAAATATCCATTAAATAAAATATAATTTTTGAAACCGTTGAATATTTTTCTTTTAACATTGACCAACTTTGAATACAATTTTATGAAGATTCTTGGTGTTGTATAAATAGTTGAAACCAAATTAAAATATCTCTAATTTCCAGGTCGTGAGAGCATTTTTTCAGTTTTAATAGATGAAATCATAAAGAAACATTGGGAAAAAATGAACCGTTGTCTATGGAAAACTAATCAGCTCTAAGTTTATGGACTTAACACATGTGATATCAATATGAAGTCAATCGGACTTATAGTTTGGGCTGCAGAGAGGACACAAAAAAAAAACAACGTAAATGATGAATTCATAGAGAAGAAATCAAAAGTTGTCTATGGAAAACTAATCAGCTCTAGGTCTTTGCACTTTACACATATGATGTTAATATGAAGTCGATCAGACTTATAGTTTGGGCTGTAGAGAGGACACAAAAAAGATAAATGCTACGGCGTACGGCGTACGGCGTACAGCGTATACGCCATACACACAAACACATCACGACGAAACTCATAGTGTGCATTCTCTACATGATACCCATTGAGAAATTGATGTAAAAAAAATACGCTTAAATTTTGCGAAATCATGACTCTCCCCTATTCCATAGTGTGGAGAGTAAAAAAGTAATCAATAAAACACAACATTTTACTCTGACCAAACGTTATCTTACTTTACTTTAACACTTTGTTGTGTTTTATTCTTTAATTTTGAAATGTATTTTCATTCTGTTAACGGAAAAAAAAATTGACTTACAAAAGTAATGTTTTAAAAAACAATTTTCCTGTGCAATAATGGCAGAAGAAAAACAGATTGGAGAGATGGAAAAATTTGAAGGAAGTGGACTTACTGTACCAGTCGTCTTCTATCTTCTCTCTCGCGTCGAGTTCTTCTTTCCTTCTCGTCACTTATTCACTTTAGCTGTCTATAACTTTTTATTTGCAAAATACCACAAACGTGAATAGTAATTTTAATATATATGATAAATTTAATATAAATAATATATTATATGATATGCGCACAGCGCGAAGCGAGTGTTGAGACTGGACTGTGGCCTGCTCGCACGCTGAGATGGGGCGAAATTATTGTTACCACGTTTAAGATATGGGTGTAGGTAGAAATGGGTTTTCATATGTCAGGAAGATGAGGATAGGTGCGAATTGGAATAATCTGTCATCTGCCAACAATACCGTTTATAAAATCGAAAATTAAGATATTGAATAAAATTTTGGTTTTTTAATAAGTACCTACCTATTGTTTTCTCAGTGTGGTAAAAAAACGAAGTATTTGCTCGGTAATTACTCTATTCAATAAAGTACATATATTATAAATCATTCATTCGTACCATCACGGCTTATTCCACAATGTGGGGTAACCAGAACAGGTGTGCGGGTGTGCATTATATTACAAAAAGGAAGCACTATACATGCGTGTATATCCACACACCAGAATGGGTGGTGAACCTCATTACTGAACAATGTGAGATGTTATTTTGCCTATTGTATTTTCACTGGGCTTTTTGGGCTCTTACCGAAAACGATGATAGTATAAAAGCAAATAATATTGTCTTATTGTCTTATGGCAATTTCTTCCAAATAACCAGTGTTTCCATTTGTCCTCTGCTGGGGATCGAACTCAGGACGCCCGCACAGAAACCAAACGGCTTACCAACTGTGCCACGGCGGTCAATATTACGGGTGTATTAATGTTATGTTCTGTATTAAAAATTTTAAATAATGAAATTATTTTTTTGTTTTTACAGATTTTCCCAATCGGGTAACCTAAATCGTCACATGAGAGTTCATGGAAATAATGCAGCATTGCTCGGATGACAGTACGGTCACCCTTATGGTCATTACACAACTGTATATTTTTAATAAACACTAATTGAATTGTGCTCATTGTCGATTATTTGAAATGTTTGGTTAAAAGGCACAGATAAAACAAAAATGACATAGCTCGATGTACATCAAAGAACAAAAATTGATTCAAGAGCAAAACAGTTTTCTCGTCATTTCCCGGAACGAATGCACAGGCGAAACAGTTATTTCGCCACTCACCGTAATCGAAAAATTTACGTTGTAAATCACCGGAACTAATTTCCAGGCGAAGCAGTTGTTACGTCTTAACTCACCGGAACGAACGCACGGGTGAAAAAATTATGTCGTGAACAAAAAAAAAACCGGAACGAATGTACAGGCGAAAAGTACATATATGTCGTGAATCACCGGAACCAATGCATAAGCGAAACAGTTACTTCGTGACTCACCGGTACCAATGCACAGACGAAAAATATATGTTGTGAATCACCGGAACCAATGCATAAGTGAAACGGTTATAGTTTTCACCAAATATCTTGAACCTGGCTTCCGGGTGCGCAGAGCGCAAATTTGTGTGTTTTTGCTTTGTTGGTTTACGTGCAAATCGCCCCCCTTCTCAGCAAAACTGCTCAATGTTTTTGGCGACAATTAGGTATACTTCGTAACTCACCGATACCAATGCACAGATATGTTGTGAATCACCAGAACCAATACACAAGCAAAACAGTTGCGTCGTAACTCACAGGAAAGAATGAGCAGGCGAAAAAATTAACCACTCTATCAAATTTAACCAATTGATTGATTGTTTTTGTAATATATAATGTAGGTACATATGATAAAAATGTTTCGTAGAAAAAAAATCAAGGCACTCACAGGAATGTGTAGTAATTTTTTCAATTATATCACTACGGTGCACTCAACCTTATTATATAAAATATCCAAGTCAATTTTAAGATGTATTTACAAATAAACAAGTAAGTATGACGCAAAAAAACAATATTTACTATTATAATATTATACCTCAATGGAGACGGAAAAGAAATGAAAATATTTGAGTTATATAGTCACTTCGTGCCCACCATCTTGTGTTCTCATTGAATTCCCATTTTTTGTTCATTTCCTTCGTAACTATAAAATAAATTCACGTTATAGTTCATAACTGCCATCTTTGAAGTAAATCACAAAATCATGAAGCTGTTTTTATTTTATATGATCTATAATCAAAAACTATCAACTATATCATATTAATCCGAACAGTTACAAATATAATGTCACAGAATGTCAAATAATGTTTCTAATTCGATATTGTTTAAGAACAGTTCGTCGTGTATAATACTCCAAACTAAAAATATTATGGGAAAATTAAACAAGAACTATTTGATTTACTAACAAGTTCAACGGGTTGTGAATCATTCTATGACATACAGAAAATTTCATCTATGGTATCATTTATACTAAACCCTGCAACATATTTAATTAAAAGTACCATTTTATACTAAAATCTACAGCATTTTGCAATAATAGATTATAATATTTTGTTGCATAATTGTACATTTCAATATACCTATTGAATAGGTACTTTCATTAGTGACACCTGTTAACAAAAAAAAATATTAAATAATAGGTAGGTAAGTGCCTACCTAATGAAAATAAATATATTTTAATTTTAAATAACAGGGTAAAAACATCGATCAATAAACATTTATTAATTATTTATCGGAATTTATCGCTTTATGAAATATATACAAGAATGATATTATAAAAAAAATCAGATACCTGTAAACCAAAGGAAAAATCGTGTTTTGTATATTATAGTATGTATAGTTGTAAATATAATATCTTTATAATTATTTAATAATATACTTAAACATAATTATCTCATAATGCATATTGAAATAAGTAAATTATAATGTAATTTATAATCGAATTAAATGTATTATTACAATCAATGAAACATTGACGTCGGTGTTCAAAATAAATGACATATTTTCAATACTAAAACTTTGTTTGATTTAATTTTTCTTCCTGTGACAGAACCTCTGAATTTTCATAAAGGGGGGACCTTTTGAATTTAGTGTAACAGACGTCAAAAAATGTAGATTCGGCCCTGAAAATATACCTAACAATTTTGTTTACATCCTATACATGTTATTGATTAAATTGGCGCCATTTTTAAATTGACATTTTGGGACATTCCATTGATCAAACATCTATGAAAATCTAATAATTGTGCTTGTTGTATATAATTTGATTTCATTGATATTTTTCCAAAGAGTATATAATACCTACAGATATATTTTTCTATGAAATTTAACAAAAAAATAAATACGTAGAATTTGACCTTCTTAGTAATTTAATAAATTTTTACTGTATTGTAAATATGAGCACTACATGTCATAAAAATTACAAATTAGTTGATGAGGAAAATGAAAACAATGAAAAACAAGTTATTGATTATAGTTCTACTAATTTGGTAGAACTTCCACTAGAAAATTTTCAAAAATTGAAGGTAAATTATTATGCATCTTAAATATTAATCAAATATTGACATTTCTAAATGTCAATATTTATTTTCTTAAATATTGACATTTCCAAAGAAATTTAATATTTTTTCAGAGTTTATATTTAGAAAACAATAATATTACTGCACTACCTGATAATTTGTTTATAATTGCTCCTAATCTGAAATGGTTGGATGTAAGAAACAATAGTTTAAAAACTATTCCAGAGTCAATCAAAAATCATTCATTTCTAGAAACAATTTTATTACAAAACAATAAAATTGAAAAGATACCCTTGGTTTTATGTACGTTGAATAAATTGAAACATTTACAATTGTCTGGAAATCCAATCATATTTCCGAATGGAAGTGTCATTAAATCTGGAACGGAATACACTCTGAAATTTTTGAAATTCTATTATGACAGAGAAAACAGAATAGCGTTAACCATAGATACCAAATTCGATGAAAACGAAGAATCTCAAGATATAGAGAATATTAAATATCCAAGTTCTACATTAATTTCAAATGAAAACGTTTCCCAAATTGGACCTCTAAGCAGAAATCTTAAATCGACATTCAGAAAAAAAATGAAATTACAAAACGACAATGTTAAATTTAAAGAAAAATCAAAAATAGATAATAATATCCAAATAAACACCACTAATAATGATTCTGGCACAATACTTGCATCCAAAAAGAATACTTGCCTGATTGGATGGTCAGATATTCCCACCAAATATGATTTGAGCGATTCTAAAAAGGCAATCTTTAAAATATTTAACAGTAACAGATACGTAAAGAAATCAAAACCATTAAATAAAGCAGAATATACACTTAAAGTATTGCAGACAGCCAAGGAAGAAAAATCAATAGAAAAGAAAAAAGACCTTTTAAACAAGAGAGAAAAAACTTTGCAAGACATAAAGTAAGTCATTTTTATCCTTATTAATCCTTCGTAGACTTCATGGTTCAGTTAGTTAAATATCTGACTCCTGGGCGAAAGGTTAAGGGTTTGATTCCCGGTGGAGACACAGTTTTTAATTGTGTTTACACTTATTATATAAAAGTTTCAAACTATAATAATCTATCACAATTCAACAATAAAAAAATATGCCCCAGAAACATTACAACAAAAATTAAAGAAAGAATGCATGTCTTTTTTGAATTTATTTAAAAAAGAATGATCATGTCTTTGTGAAAATTACATATTCACCACATACATTCCCTAAATAAAGCGAGAATGCTTGGCTATAAGCGAAGGAAATCGGTCTAGGCAGCTAGAAGGGGGTCAAACACGCCATCACTGGATTACTGCGATACCTGCTCTGCCACCGACCCATCATTGATCTTCTTAGATTTAAAATATTTTTGCTATGCCTTACATTTAAAATAAATTTGATTATTAGTGTTTAGGGAAATTCTTACAAAATGTATTATTTTTTGTTGTACATTTTTTTTATTTTTTATATAGGTATTGTTTATTTAATATATGAATATCCATTTCAATTATGATATAGAATTAAAAATACTACAGTCAGAGTATCTTCAACACACTGATACTGGTCAGTGCCTGTAATATAATACTAGTGAAAAAAAAAGTGTTTTGAGTCTATGCCATAATGGAGTTTCATCAAAAATTGTCCGTTGATATACTTGATAAATTCATATGATTATATTTTTATATTAAATTTAGATCTTTAGAAGCATTGCGACACTGGAGAGACAAATACAAGGAATCAAAAGAGAACAATCCTCAAACGTATTACACTCTTAACTTATCAGCTCTGCCGTATGATGTTGATGTTAACCAAATTAAGATATTGACAAGAGCGGATATAGAAAAGGACCTGCCAGACAAATACAGAAAGCGTATTAGGCACAACTACAAAATGACAACTCGAAAACCAAAAGAATTCTTTTCCCTCCAAAATAAAATTAAAGATCTGAAAGATACTATTGAAATGATTAAACTAGAGGATCCTGGACAAACGCCAAGAACAAAACTTGAAACTATGAGCAATGACATAAGAAAGGTGCATAATCCATATTTTAATAAATACATACATTAATTTAGTTAAGAATTTCCAGGAGTCAAGAGTACTTGCATGGTAAGAAAAGAGATGGAACATTATAGATCATAGATTACATCACATACTAATTGTTAAAACCTTTCTGTCTGCCATTATAATTCAATTTCCCTAAACTTCAAATGTATTTTTGACAGCTCATACACTGATACAGTACTGTGTTCACTAGGATAGGGTTCTTTTTAGAATGGTCATTGCAAAAAAATATATGTGCATTTTTTTACATTGGTGCAACTTCTCATTCCGGCTTTTATAGTTTTTTTTTTCATCATTTCTTTTAGATAATTTCTTCCATACACCATATTTTATATTTTAGATAATTCTTTGGTACTGCCTCCCTAACCAGCCAGCTGGTTAAAAATTATTTGACCAACACCAATTTAGTTATATTATTTTAATATTTGTTACTTTTTTTAATACATAATGCAACTGGCTCACGCCAGTCGCAATTATAACTACAAACAAACCTAACGAACCTATTTTTACCAAACTTTTGTAGGTTAGGTTTAAAAAATCCTAGGCTATCCAGCTGGTCAGGGAGGCAGTAGCTAATTCTTTTACATGGATGCCTCTTATTTCAGTAACCTCACTCTGACACTCAAATTCCATCCCAATTTAACATTCGCTTAGAACCATCATACATGTCGCCTGAATGCGATTTGAATCTCAAGAGTAAGGCCACAGATCTGATATTAACTATCAATTCAAAATATTTTTTTATTTTCAGCTGACTGATCTCAAAAAGAGTATAACAAAATTGAAAAATGAAAATCAAAACATTTGAAAAAAAGGAGTAAATAACATCTAATGGGAGAAGTCAAATAAAAAAAAATATATTCGTACAATTTTATTACATAAAAAATGCAATCGTTTCATTGAAAATCCGATATGATTCAAAATATAAATAACATTTGATGTCATCAATTTACAAAAAAAAATACACAACAAATATACTACAATATAAAACGCGAAAATACAATTTATCAGTGTTGATATAATCTATTATAAATATACATAATAGAATTTAATAATTATAATAAAGAAAATTAGTATAAAATAATTACGTGAGATTATTCAATAAATGAATGAAATTAAAAAATTTCGTTGTTTATTATCTTACATAATACATATTAAATACAGAGTAAAGAATATACAGAGCTGACAAAAGCTACTTTAGGCCAGGGGGCATAAAATGAGACAATGAAATACATATGTTTAAATATAAATTGGATATTAATGACATATTCATATATGAGTAAAAGTATATGCTATTCAAAATTTGAATCTCTTTGTTAACATGTTATTTTTGATATAAATGTTAGTACTGTTTCAATTTTCATTCGGAATCATTCGGAAAATACTCTAATACGAAATATTGATTGCCACCAAATTTTGGTGGCAGTGTTTACCAAGAAATTTTCCTTTTGTCATATATATAGATCATTGGTCTGTGCTATAAAATCATTTTAGAACATGAACATTATGATGTACATATTATGTGAATAATATTATTAGTATTTTACATAAATATTGTTATTGAGTGCATATTAAATTAATATTTGACACAGTAACTGTTAGTTGCCCGAGGAGCAATAGAAAATAAAATAAAAGAAACAGAAACAGCATAAGTTTTATTATGCCCGAGATATTTTCTTCAGTTAATTTTATTTTGTATCACTTTTCGGGCAACTAATATATCCAAATATTAATTTAACATGCACCCAATAACAAGTTGCCACATTCTGGAGACTTGTGATATTTATCGTCTCACAGATACAGACTGAAAACACAATTGAAAACTCTGTCTCCAATGGGGATCAAACCTGGGACAGTTCGCTCACAAGTCAGATATCCAACCAACTAAATTTTATAGCGCTGCTTAATGATTCAGGATTATATCAAGGGCGCTGGTATTTTGGTCTTATATTGCTCTGCGAAACAAAGCCGTTTTCACTCCTTCAGAGACAATACTCTTATTTTGAACACTGCGGACACCTGGAGGCAATCTATTCCTCTATATAGTAGACTATTCACACCAAAGCATCGATCGTAGTAAGCCAACTTGTTGCCTCTGTTCAACTCCTTTAGGGAGTTATTACTCTATTATCCAGACAACCCGAGTGTGAGAGCTCTTTTCTCTGACACAGCTCTTGAATGTATTGTGATGCCAGGTTGTCAAAAGTTTTATACTCTAAATTTTGTATTCACTCTGGACACTTTAACCAATGCAGAGTTGTAGCCAAATATCTTGAACTTTTAGCCGAGAAGGGGGGCAATTTGCACGTAAACCAACGAAGCAAAAAGACAGATTATTGGGCTCTGCGCAACCGGAAGCTTGTTCAAGATGTTTGGCGAATATTATTAATTCGTTTAGTAGTGGAGTTATGTGACATTGTTTTTCCACATAGTAAATGAGCCATGCCACTGCATTAAATATCATCTGTAATCTATCGAGTGCAATAAAATGTTTTTTTTCTCATTCTTGGGCAAGCTTTGATGAATGTTTTTTATTTGTATTAGTTGAAAATAAATTGCACTATAACAGTGTTGAAATTTCTCTGCTTTGGTGAGATAAATTAAACAGTCTCTCCAACAGTTTCACTGTACAGAAAGGTGTTCATCAGGGATATATACTCTTCCCCTTCCTATTTATTATCTACGTAGTACATAATATATTATCCAGAAAGCCTTAAGACGGTTGGGAAGACAGTTTTAGTGTGGGAGGCATAAAAACCTCAAATCTTCACTTCGCTGATGATACAACACTGGTCATTCTAAAATAGTTGAAATGAAAAAGCTATTCAATCGGGTGGAAAAGAAAAGTATGGCATTTAGTCTGGAAATTAACCAAAACAAAACAAAACTTATGGTGATTCATAGTCAGAAAACTTCCTTCAACAAATGTTCTTGATAATCTAGTAAATTTGTGTGCCTTAGATAGAATATAAGCGCTACCAGACTGTGCGAGGTTGAGAAAAAAAAGAAGAATAGCAATAGCTAAGAGTGCGGTTGGACCCATGACCAAAACATAGAAAGATTGTGACATCACCAAAAATACCAAGGTAAGGTTAATCAACACTCTTATCTTATCTATCTTCCTCTACGGTTTAGAAACATGGACTATAAGATAGAGTGATAACTTTTAGATTGGGTGGTAAAAGCAGCGTTTGCAGGGGAGGTGTCAGTCGGAGGTTGGTGGGTAAGTGGTCATAAAGGGGCCCATTAATCCCGCATACATGATCGCAAGCCCATGTGACTCGCCTATTCTGGCTGGTACTCTGGTCGCCTATGCTCGTGGGCCTGGAATCGTGAACCCAGTGAAACCACAATTGTCTTTCTCTTTTGTATCTTATCAGAGAGAGCCTTTGAGATGTGGTGCAGGTGGAGAATGCTGTAAATACCATGGACTGCTAGGAAAACCAATGTGTCCATACTTAATGAACTGCAGATAAAAGATTGCCTGTAATCAAATCTGCCTACAGTGCATCCATTTCCAGATGGTCCCAAATAAAGTCAAGAAGCACATCGTAATGGGAGCCGTGAACCTTATAACACATGCTCATCATATTATAATAAATCATCAGTATCTATGTCATTTTACGTTGTATATTCTCAAAGTTTAAAGCTGTTACTTCTAGCTATTTTTTTTCATGGTCATAATCCTAGAATTGGTTTGCACCAAGCACTCCATCTCTCTTCATATCTCTGTTGTCCGCCAGCCTCTTCGTTTCTTGGTAGCTGCTACAGCACACATCACTTATCACCTGGTGCATATAACTGTCTGTAGGGCGACCACTATGGTTTCTGGCCCTTCGTCATTCCTTCAGCAATAGTAACAAGCATACCTGGATGCCTGATGTTATGGCCTATCCATTTGGATCGTTGTTGGGCAACCCTCTTTAGGACTTGTCTCGTTTCTCTGACGCTGCTCAGTACCATATTGTTTGAAATGTGATCTAACCAATCAAGTTTTTCCTAACATTGATATGAATGTTAGGAGATTCAAATAATATAAAAGATTTTTTGTTGAAGGCAACTCTTGCCTGTTGAACTCTATTTATTATTTCTTCCTTTGAGCAGCCATCTTGAAATGTTCTGCTGCTGTCCAGATATACAATGTCGCTGATGTCCGCAGTCGCAGCCACTTCCTTAACCAGATCTGAGAAATATTCATTCCGCTTTTCCATTTATTTCTTAAAAATCCGTTGTAAATACCTCAACTTTTGCCAGTATAATTTCCAGGCTATGAATTAATGTGTTTTTATTTGCCATTTAATTTTTTATTTTGCTACTTCCGCAGTTAAGTTTGTTATTATCGTTAGTTTTTTGTTAATGTCATCATATTCTTGAGACTTTCTAATTTCTTATCAATGTAGACCATGCTTTGCAACTGTGTCCACCATTGAGGTTAAAAATATTTATATATGAGTATCTTTTTGTTTTGCGTTGACTAAAGTTTTGTAGATGATTTTTTTGGTGTGTAACAGCCTTTCTTTTCACTTTTATAATGTTTCATTTCTCCAATTCACTGAGATAACACTTCCACATATGTTGGATGAAATGTCTTTAAATAAATGAAAAAAAAAAACGCTTCCACTCATCAGTATTCCTATTTCCCACTTTTGTTAAAGATGGATTAACAATTACACAGTAAAAAGCAAAAGAAAAATTTCACAAGTATCACATACAGCTCACTATTATCTCACTCACAGATATGTGATAATACCAATGTATTAAAATAAATATGAACTTGTCTATAATATTTATTCAATTGTTATAGATCACAAATTAAACCTAAAGTAATAATAATAAAAAATCAAATTCTTCATAAAACATAATATTACGTAGGTTCGAATAATTAAAATTACTAGACTAGAAAATGATATGATGTAATTTAAAAAATATGCCATTCTTAATATCTATGAAATTTGATATGGTAATACATGACAATATTATTTTTTAACGTGGCTGCATATGGGACACCGGGTATTAAGATTTGGGTCAATTCCACTCTTCCAAATAAGCACCCTACGTGGTGTTGGGGAGAGTTTGCAATCTGCTAAATAAAATGTTAAAAAATCATATTAAACCTTTCAAAAAATTAAAGAATAAAATGAGAAAGGTATTTATTATTACTAGGAAAGTATTGTTCTTTAAGACAAAAAATGACTACAACTAAGATAATACAAAATGAGAAAAAATAACCAATTGAATTACAGCCACAGCCAGTTTCGTAAAAATTAAAGGAGACTTAAAAAAAAATTGCGTTTCATGACAACAAAATGTCACTTAAAGTTCAAAGTCCAGTGTCTTCGTACTTTAGTCACTAAAGTCTTCTTTAAGAGCAGTTCATTTTTTTACCACCAGAGTGTGCTGCAATATGACATAATGTTCAAGTCAGTTCTTGTTGATGTCAATATTGTCAATTGAATGTTGACGATACATACATACATACATACCATCACGCCATGTCCCTTGCGGGGTAGGCAGAGAGAACCGAACGCCACATTTTTCTATCCTGGCACGCATCCCTCGCCTCGTCCACATTCATGTTGACGATCATGTGCATATTACTTATTAATATTCAAATGGTTTTATTATTAAACATTTTTTTATAAAAAATATAATAAAATGATGTTTTCAAAATGATCTATTTAGAAGATGAGTACTGTGATACTGTGACATGGCGGTGAAAAGTGTATAGGAAAAAAATCGACCACATGGAAAAGAAGAATTAAGGAGAATTTTTTGATAGGGTTCGATTCCATAAACTTATCCTATACATCAAGGATCAATTTAATGACAGAAATCACATATTATATGGTAGTAGACAGAAAGTTTTACCTATGCTATGAGTTATGTTTCCATAGATTTTGATAGCAATATTGCCAACTTTCAGGTATTTTGGTGACATTTCTGCCTTTTGCTAAAGTACACGGCATTATTACTTATGAAACGCAACGACTTAAAGGCGACTTTAAATTTTTAAAGAACCTTTAACTAAAGGGTTCTTTTGCTGCTTTTTATGAAACTGGCTGTTAGTTATGAATACTTAATGAGATGGCGCCAAGTGAATCTGTTATTCAATGTTACTAACATATAAGTCTGAATCTAACACTGCAAATAGAAATAATTTATTTGGTTATATTACATATCATGTTTAGTTTATTCAATACTTTTATACTAACTTCATAGTCACAATCAAGCCTCATAGTTATAATCTTAAGAAGGCAAAGATAAAGTTAAAACCATACATATATATACTCCTATTTTAAAGTATATATATTTAAACAATAATACTAACCGAAACAAAAATAGTTATGATTAAAGGAAGAGTATATTATATAATAAGAGTATATTATATATTTACAATACATATGCTGAATAAATAAATAAAAAAATTACATAATAAATATGTACATATTATAAAAAAATCAATTAAGTTATTGTGACAAATTTCATAATGAAACTGACTTAAAAGTTTAATAAACCAACACCAAAAATATTTAATTTAAATCAATAATTTAATTTTCCTTCAATTAACATTTAAGAGGGCATATAAACTTAAACACCCCTATTTGAAATCATATTTCTCAAATTTGTTAAACAGTGTGTGTCTAAAAACACATACCTTAGTATTTTCAACATTTCTCTAGTGAATGCTCGTCACTTAATTTAAAAATTCAGCATGAATTCGCCTAAAAATATTAAAAACATCCTTTTTTACAGCATTTTTTAATTACTCCATGAGTATGTGTCGGTGAGAAATAAATCTTTCATGTGCTTAAAGAGTGCATAAAATCAAAGTGAATGTTTGTCATAAATATATTATTGACTCCAGACAGGGAAAAAATTCAATGATTGTGTATATGCAACTATAAAACTATTGGATTTTTCAATGTACGCGAAAGTTACCCTTACTAGCACGCAAAATCATAGTTTTAATAAATTGTGTTTTCAGTTACTAGATTTAGCATTATATGCCCTCTTGACTGATTTGCATAAATATATCTAAAAAAGGCTATGTAACGATCACTTAACTCTGTTTTTGTTTATAGTTATTTTGCTGCCATTTTTCATACATCTACTAAAAAGCATTAATTTTATTTTATTAGTGTATCTTAATAATTCTATGTTTTCATTAGTAGTGCACTTAATTGTATATGTATATTGTACAAATGTCACTTATGTTACTGACAATCAAAATATTATTATAAGATATTAACAAAGTGATATTAGGGAGATAAGAATATTTTACCAAGATTTTAAGTGTAAAAATTTCATTTGGGCTATTTCACCATCTTCAGATAAAGTTCTAGACAGCTATCTATATAAGATGAATTTATAAAGAGAATGGTTAGCAACATTATAATTTCATGCATTATCAGTTGCCTCTGTGGTTACTTAATAAAATATTTTTGCCAAATAAGTTTTATAAAACGACGCAGTATCTGAAGCTTTAGTGTCAATTTTAGACATGAGTGCCGCCTTTGATACAATAGACCAGGCAAACTTTTGTGACAAACCAGACCAGAACGAGTGGACTATAAGGTATGCCTGATGGTGTTTAAAGCTCTGAACGACTTGGCTCCACACTACATTCAGGAATTGTGCCAGAGGAATGTTCCATCGGGGAGGCAGCTTACGCTGAGATCGTCTGAATCACAGAGTATCAACTCTTTAAAAGAATTGGACAGAGTCAATAAGGCGGCGTACTATGATCGCGGTTTAAGTGTGAACGGGCCTTTAAAATGAAATAAATTTCCTCTTGACATACGTGGAGCTCAGAGCATTGACACCTTCGGTAAACTTCTTAAGACTGCCTTGTTTCTGTGAGCCAACAAATAAGCTACAGCGCCCTTGGAGTGATCTTGTATCACTAAACGGCACTTTATAAATTTTTATTATTATTTGTGACAAAGGGCCAGGTTCAGATATTCAAAGTATATGGTGGGCCACAGAAGTAAATTACTGACTTCCCTCATCATTTTACAAATAATAAAGATGGCAGCGCAGTGAAAATTTTTCAATTTTCCATTATATATTCCGTACCTAAGAAATTTTCAATTTTGATATATTCATGTTTGATCTTTTGCGCAGAATTATTTAATTGAAAATATTCTGCGCATAGAAAAAATGTCTGTTTTATTGTGTATATATTGATATATATTCAACTAAACAAAGTCCACGCAGAAAGAAATTTTCAACCAAGTTTGAATTTTATTAAGAAAAAAAAAAATATCAAGAGGTGGTGAAACAGCAAGTAATTGAAGTCTTAAATATTTTTAAAACAATCTTTGAATATCTTTATATCATGTGGACATTTAATTTTTTGTAAATAGAATAAACATTTAAATATAAAAATAATATAAGTCAGTATATTACTACACGTAATCTAAAAAAAAAAACACATAATTCTATTTAAAAATAATAATTAAAATCGATGAATGATATAAGTTCATATTTCAATAAAGATTACCATTAAATATAACAGGAAGACAATAACTTGAATCAGAAGCACAAAATAGAGCATAGATAAATAAATCATTTCCTTTTAAAAAAAAAATACTTCTAAAGATTTCATATCAGGTATGAACTAGATTTTAAAAAATAAGGCATACTAATATATTCTCGAGTTTAGTAGACTTGAGAAAAATAAACTTGTTCGCACATTGAGTAAGGTCATCTAAACCTACTCACATAGAATTATAATGTACAGAAGCCGCGTGTAGTACAAAGTATTTTTTACATGTATGTGTGAGGCGGTAGATCGGTTGGTCTACGTTTTATGTAGGTGTGCGTATCGGTAGGTGTACGTATACTGGAAATTTGTCTGTTTCAGCGTAGTTTTAGTTGGCATACATTCATTGCGCTGACTAGGTATCTGTATCATATATAATCTAAGCCTACTCATTTTCAGGCATAAATGAAAGTTAGTGAGAAATATAAAAATTGATTGTAAACTTAAATACATCAGAAAAATATGTAAAAGCTATTTAAAATATAAAATAAATATTTTAATATCAAGTATTATATACTTGATATTTAAAAAAAATGTTTGTCAATAAAAATACTTAAATACATGCAAAATGATTGATAAAAATTCAACACCAATGTGACAATTTTCCACTGTAAAAATTATTTACATATAAAAGATTCAATAATCAAAATATTATTGCCGTAGAATAAAATATCAATAATAATGTTATTAGGAATAAAAATAACTGAAATGTATAACCTACATAATAATATATTATGTACTTAAATGAGTCAAAATTTAATTAAAATGTGTCTCTTTTTCCTCTACGGCAACAATTGTATACAATTTATCACATTTAAGAAAATCTGTATCTTTATAATACAAATCTTTGAAAATAGGTAAAAATATGTAAATCAGACATGATAATGATTTCACTGCGACAAAAGGCTTTAAATCTTTTATTTTATTTTATTGAATAAAGTACTAGTTAAAAATAATCAATATGTATCATTGTGGGTAGTTTATATTGACAAAAACAAATTCCATTTACATACACATACATAAAAATTACCATGTCCATTAAAATAAACAAATCTTCCACCAGCATCACTAAAACTTCACGAATTTTTATTCTTCCTTTTTACTATTATAATTATTATACACGCACATGCAATTTTAAAATAGCAAAGTAATATTTAGTTTCAACATTTATACTATCCATAAAAAATATTGACGTTCTCAAATGTACATCAAAGAATCAAACAGACCTGTAAACACAAGGCATATTTCAGAGAAAATGATTGGAAGAATGAATATTGGAAGACACCGCATTTCACGGCTACGCAATTTAGATTAAATGAACTGCTCAATAAAACAACGCAAATAATATGAATGCAACTCAAACTAAATAATGTATTTTTTATTATTTTTCGTATACTTTACTAAAAACTAAATCTCATAGAATTTTCAAAAGGCGATTTCAGTAGATTGCGATGGAACGAAAATAAGAGTAAAAATTCGCAAAAGTATACATAATTGTGATATTATTTTGTTCATAATAAAAAGATTTTTTTTTTTCAGAAAAGAATAATTCGGTTGATTTCAACAGAACAAAAATAACAATAGTAGAAATTCGCATAGTCATTAAATAATATCATTACATAATTGTGATAATTCATAATATTTGTATATTATTTACATCAAAAAAACAATAACTACACAGTCTTATTCTTTTCGAAACTAAAATGTTTTTTACAGTTCAATTTGTGATTTTTTCTGACGTCCATTAGACTCTTGGCTTTGGGCGACGAATCGATAATACCTTTTGTCGTATCACAAATATTTCCATTATGATTCGTATCACTCGACCCAACAAACAACTTTTTATTTTGTACACCCTCCATAGTCAAGGTATTTGAACACGGAGACACGCGATTATTTTTTGACCAGCAAAAATTAATCATCTTCATGCTATCGACGCTTACCTTCGTCTGAACAGAGTCGTTAGCGTTTATCTTCTTCTCTGAATCGGCACAAACAACAGTCTTTTTGGGCACAATTTTGATCATGTTGCATTTGAAGGCGATATTTTGTATGGGAATATTCAATATGAACTTCTTGGTAGCGTTTTTCGCGTTTGTGAAAATGGCTGATTTGTTGCTGACAATACTTATCGCTGTCGGCATGACTCTATGCTAAAAATTTCTTCCTAAATAGATTGTATGGTTTTCGGTGTCTTGTGTGATTTCGATAAAGCCTAATTTGATGTAAAATTGATGAGTGTAGTGGTCAGTTGCGTTGATGCAGACATGTACACCAAACGAACCTGAAACAAATAACCAATATTGAAAACTAACATTCATTTCTATAAGCCGACCGCTGTGGCACAGTTGGTAAGCAATTCAGTTTCTGTGCGGGCGTCCTGGGTTCGATTCCCAGCAGAGGAGAAGTTTATTTAAATTAATTTCTCACGCAAACATTGCTTGTCTGGGCTGGAAACACTGGTTAGTTGGAAGAAATTGCCATACGGCAATAAACTCGCAACTTGCGCAGGGTGCAAGGAAGTGTTTATTATTATTATTATTATAAACAGTCTCAAAACCAATAGTCAATTTCATCACAGCTACCTAAAATGTCATTTACATAGGAATCACTTGAGCTTAGGTAATTCCTAAGATCGATTAAAGACTGGAAAACAGCTCAGCGTAGTGAATTCTGTAAGGCCAGTTGTGGACAACGAAAGGCGAAGGAATTCATTGAAGGGCCCTCTAAAAAAGGACAAGAAAGCTGCTAAATCTTAGCATAGAATAATTAAAAGCTTTTTATTCACTGGTCACTGCCATCTGAAAAGACACCGTTACATAATGGGGATCGCTGATGAACCTAACTGTAGGAAGAGTCAACAAGAGGAAAAAACAGCCTCACATGTGATCTGTGAGTGTCCAGCTCTAATGGAATCCAGACACAGACACCTGGGAGCCTTTATACTAAGACCCAAGGACGAGAGAGGCATATCAATTTGCAAAATATGGGACTTTATTCAAGAAACTGAACTGCTATTGAAATGACAACCTTAAAGGGAGGTGCACAATAGATTAAACAGTCGCAGTGCGGGGGCGTAGGGTCCCACTCCTAACAAATAATAATAGATAGTTCCTATCATATTTATAGGTTTTCATTAGTCTATTTGTATTCAAATGTTTTATCTATGAAAAATACTACTACCAAAGTATTTTGTTTTTCTTGTTTTATTAATTTCAAAACATAAAAATAAACTGACTTCATTGTGTGATGGCCTACAAACATTTAAAGAAAATGCACAACTTTCTGAAAACAGAAACAGCTGCATATTTGAATAAGTGGTAAGTTACATAAGCTATTTTGAAAAAAAAACTTTTATGTAAATGTCAACAAACCATTGGCTCTGAGAGCAGCTAGAAGACATGTGATGAGTCTCTTTGAAGCAGATGGGTCCATGCAGTGAGGTAACACAGCGGCTGTCAGAACTGCTGGATGATGACGATGTACTAGATCAGGTATTGAATATTTGGTGTCATGAAAGTACTTAACAAACTCCTGAAATCAAAATGTACAGTATTAAGTATCAATGTAAAAGATAGGTAGGTGGCAGAGCACGGGATTAGTAATCCAGAGAACACGGAGTCTTCTCAGCCGATTTTGTTCACCTATAGTACAAATAGTTTCAATTAGTTTAGGTAATATTTATTATTTTATGGGTCTGAGCACTTCGCTACTAGGCCATTCCACTCTCCAGAATACAGCAGCCCCAACGGCATTGTCAGTGACCATCATCAGGTCTTCTGCATAGAACCTCACTGGCATATCTCGACAAATGAGGAGGTGCTTGTCAGTCTGGATCTCGTCATTTTAGGTAATTTATGAGGATCTTGTTTCAAGGATTTCACGGAAAATATTTGATTGACATACACATTGGTACAAGTAAACAAGCCAAAAATGAAATAATATTTCTGGTGCAGTTCAAGGGTGAGATCTGTGCGAGAACACTGTCACCTCGTGTATAAGGACTGTAGCTTTCATTGTTTAAAAAAATCAACTGCTAAATAGATGGCATTACAAAAAGGTTTCTTCGTTATTTCATAGATGGCAATAGTAAAAAATGTCCTATTTTCAAACAATCTGTTTCTCATTGTTAAAATTGCATGGATAAAGGAACTCAATAAGAAGGCATAATTGGTGAACTTTACGCAAGTGCATTAAGAGATGACGTAAACCAGATGATGACAGGTTGTAAGCCCTGTAGGTGCCTCGAGTTCCTGGTTCTTCTATAATATTACAACTTCATCTCTATGGAGATGTTAAATATTTGTCAAAAAAAAGACATTCACTCTTAAAAAAATACCGAAGAACATTTAGGGCACTCACCAACTACAGACATATTAATTGGGCTTTTTAATTTTTGGTCGGGCTCTTAATCAATATGAAGAGGTATATAAGTACGCACATTACACCGATTCGGTGTCGGCTAATCTGACAAAAAACTAGGAAGCAGTGTACCAAAAACTCATTGTTGGTTACCCATGAGATAGACGAAAGATTGCGAGACCAAGATTAAAATAGAAGGAAGACATACGGAGAGATGCGGCACAGCTCTTGTAAGACTGGAGAGCAGTAGCTGAGGAAAGAAGTTGGAGATAAAAATTGAAGGAGACCAAGGCTCGATTTGGGATGTAGCGCCAAGAAGTACAGGCCCTTAATTATCAATTTGTGACATGAACAGTAGTTTAATCTAATTCTATTTATAATACCTTAGCAAAGGGTGAAAGGTAATCAATGCTGAGAGGATATTTATCTCTCATGATGGGTGCCCAATCTCTTTCTTGACGACGCAGAAAACTACGAGCATCGGGAGCAGCGCAAGCGTATCCCATCACTCTACCATCTCCGTCTTCCTCTAGTACCATGCACAGCTCGGGACACAGAGACAAGAATGGTTCCACTAACCTGAAAATAAATCATTATTATTTGAGGTTACCAATTTATAGACTATTTACGAGTATACTCCATATTTTACCAACTCAATATAAATCTATATTAAAAGAAAACAAGTTAAACATTTTTTATTTTGATCTAATATGAAACTACCTAGTTAAATGTAAGTATACTGTTTAGATTTATGAGAAAATTAAAGTTAAAAATGCAGACATTATTAAACTGTAGATATTATTAAATCTTTATATATTAAAAATACAATAATTATACCTATCCTCAGGAAGGGATTGATACTCCAGAGGAAATAGCTCGGAACAATCCATGCCATCTTTACATGTCTTGTGACAAACAGCACATACCTGAAAAAAACTTGATTATTAAAAAAAACGTACCTATGTATATACATATATTAACAATATAACCATAAAAAGAAGTTTGTTTTCTTGACAAACATGAATGAGGTCGGGGACGCCCAAGAAATGGATGGCACGACCATGTGAACGATGTTTTGAAAGACGGAAATGTTAGAAGTGTGAGCAACAGACGAACATGTATGAGACGATGAATGAATGTGGACGAGGCGAGGGATGCTTGCCAGGATAGAAAAATTTGGCATTCGGTTCTCTCTGCCTACCCCGCGAGGGACATGGCATGATGGTATAGTATGTATGTTATATAACATAGAGAAAGCAATAAGCCATTTAGAAGGGTATAGAAATAAGAGCAGAACTAATGCTAAAATACTGTCAATGTATGTAGTTCCTGATTACAATAACAAAGTACCTACATATTGCATAAACATAGATGAATATTTAAAATATCCACTTACTTGCTCTTTATCTTTATCCGTGTAAGGTCTAACATTATATAGCTGTGAATCAGGGGAAGATGGTGGTTTGTAAGCCAAGAGATCATTGCCATTGTCGATGGGCAGAAGTCGTTGAAGATCGGCAATCAGACCGCCACGAAACACCCAAGGCTCCTGGTCACCAGACATAAATGCCTCCTTCCAACCCTTGGAGAACCCTAAAAACACACATTTACCTTCCATAAATCATATCACCCAAAGCAAGATACAACATCTAAAGTAATATGCCTGTTTCAATTGATTATTTTAGATATCTGTGCCCCGTTCCACCATCGTACTTTTCAACTTTGCGCTTTGCACTTTGCAATTCGTCGGAATTTGTTTGCGAACAAATTACATTTGTTCGCAAAGTAAAAGTTGCAATGTGCAAAGCGAAAAGTAGACGCCTATTGCAAAGCAAATAAGCCGTTCTGTTCCACCATCACTACTTTTCATAAAAAACTTTGCAAACCTTGCGAATGAATTGAAAAGAATATTTTGACATTTCAAATTTGCCATTCGTCGAGTTGTGAAAGTAGAAGTTGTTTGTTTAGAATTTTTGAGTAAATTTATTATAAAATTATGCATAAATTATTGTTAGAAAGGGATGAGGAAGACGGGGTTGGAAGAAATTATAGAGAAAGGATAAATTTCGAAAATATTTTACCCACACAGTTCCTCGAATACTTTCGCATAAATAGCACTCAGTGTGAATTTGTCTTGATTAAGTACACGATTTATTCTGATTTTTTTAGGTAATTTAAACTATGTTTATGTGATTATTATGTCCACTTTTTCTAAGATTATATGCTTATTATATGATTATTTCACTACTCATTTACACATATTTTAAGGTACAGAACAGCACTAAGAGAAGCAAATGATTGTCTCCTCAACAGCAAATAATTCAGTGAAGCACCTGTTGTTTCACTGTATTAGTGATAGTGTCACTAATTACTCCAAAAATAACTCCTTACTTTTCATTAATTATCTCCAACACGGCTATTTTTTTCTTAATATTGTCTTTCCGGCTCATTTTCTAACAACAACAACGAAATCACAGAACAGACAAGAACGAACGGTGTCAAATGATCGTGTACGCTACGCGCGAAACACTCTGTACTACTAAGTTATCACTAGGTGTCGCTAGCGTCAATTGAAAAGACTTTGTAAATGTTTGGCAAAGCCGCAAAGTGACCATTTTTTTTTTCGTGGAACGCGAACGCTTTGCACTTTGCGAAATTCTCAAATCGCAAAGCGAAAAGTTGAAAAGTACAATGGTGGAACGGGGCACTGAAACCAACTCTTTTTCGACTACTTTACCATCCTTTTTAGACTTTTTACAATTCTTTTGTCATTTATTTTGTACTGAATGAAAGCTTCCAAATTTAAGTTACCGGTATCAGTATAGATTAGTGCCAAAATATAAAACAACTAGTGAAACTAAAGCAAGTGTGATTTATAATGGAGTTTCACCAAGAAATGCCCATTATTAAAGATATAAGACACACTATAAAACATTCATAAATTAATAAGTAGGGAATTGATTAGAATATTTTGTATACTTCATAGAACTTGAAAAGGCTTATTATAAATACATCAGAGAAAAACTAGGATGATGTCAATTTACAAAATAAAACGCAATTAGTATGATCATTAAATGATTGAGAGTAATGAGTATGATGTGTTCTATCCATGAAAGTATTAATATGAGTTCTATCACAGCGGTAATTAAACCTTCACATTAAAATCTGATATTTTTTTTTATTTTTTTTATTTATTAAACAAATTTTCGGTACATAGCATAATATAAATAGATGCAAAAAAAAACATACACACATATTAGACAGATCATATTACACATTACACCAAAAACCCCACAAGGCTTAGCCTGTATGTGGGTATACCTAAATAAAATTTACAAAGGAAGATGTTGGTTGCGCGTTACAATTAAACAGTTTTTAGACAACGCAAGTTGAAAAATCATAAGTACCTACCTAAATGGTGATAAAGAAAATTATACAAATTGCAAGTAAACAATATTCTGATCACAAAAAAGCGTTAAATCATAAAATAGCAAAATCCATAAATAGCAAAATCCATAAATTAAAAGTAAACAGTTAATGATGATAGTAAAGTAAAATAAGTATGTACCCACTTATATTAGAACAAATCATAAAAAGCAATGAAGTAAAATACATAAAAGTAAACAGATATATGATGACACAAAAGTAAAATATAGATAATCAAAAGAGATAAACACATAGAAAAAGACAGAAGAGAGAAGAACAAAAAAAAAAAAAAAAGAAATCATAAAAAGAAATCTTGAATGTTGTCATTGTTCTTAAGCCATGTCTTAAGATGACTCACATATTTTGAATGGCAATTTAAAGACTTAAGAGACAATGGCAACATATTGTATGATCTGGGAGCTATAAATACAGAATGTCTCTGTGTCGATCTCTTATTGCAATTAGGAACTTTGTAAATACTATTCAGACGGTCACTGGTACGATTTTATGAATTTAACATGAAAATTTCTTTCTTTTTGTGAATAAACTTAAGACATTGTAGTATATACAGTTTCCTTAGATTAAATAATCCACTCTCTTTAAATATTTGTTTAGTGGGATATCTGGGAGGTTTGTTGTACATTTTTTTAATTATCATTCTTTGAAGGGACTCTAATTTTGGTAGGGGCCACGGTGATGCATATTTTTGCTGGAAATATGTATCATACAAATACCGTGTAATGCCACAGTTACAACCATCAGTAACACTACCAATAGTCCTACTCCTAGCGTCCTCGAGTGGTCTTAAGATCCCGCGAGTCCCGGGCAATGTGGCCACTGGCAATGCCATCAGCCATAGCAAATAGGAGAGGATGAACGGCGATTCTCTGGCGCCTCATAACTGGAATCCCTCCAAATCCCCCACTCCCCCTCCCCAGCTAAGGGAAGGAAAACCCCGACAGAAAACCACCCAAGCCAGGTCTTATGCTACAACGTGCCTAGGGCTGAATGGCACCGGGGTTATATGGTGTCGCAAGCGTTGTGCCCTCCGGAAACCGGTCCGAATCCGGAGTGTAAGCAGGACTTGCCATGACGTGGGGCTCCGTTATGGTCGACCATTTATTTCCCCTTACTTTCCTTGGTCTGGAGGTCGCCTTGTCGACCGAAGGACCGTACGAACCAGAATGAACTCAAATAAACCAAAAAACCCACCACCACCTTCGTCCTCCCGAAAGGGGGGGCCTAGACTCGCCTACACAGGGGAGTCATTATCAACCGTAGCCGGAGGTAATACAGCTACTCCCGCCCGAATGGGGGGACCAAGACCCGTCTGCAAAGGGGGGTCGCAAACCACGATAGAAGCATCCAAAGCCGTGAAGCCTAGATCAGATGCAAAGAGGACCACCAGTAAACGTGTAAACCCCTCACTCTTGAGATATAGGGAGAGGAGAAAAGCACAAAGACTGGTGGGCAGATTAGGGAGAATTCTTGAAAAAGATCTGACCAAGGAGGAAGCAGACTCTTTGAAATGGGCCAAAGAGTTCCTGAAGAATAGAGAGGAGACTGGACCCAGTCCACCGTCCTCCGCTTCCAACAAACCTCTTGGTGAGACAAAAAGACAGAGATCAGGGGAGGGGCCCCAATCAATGGCTAAAAAGCCAAAGCAGGAGCTCCCCCCAAGTAATAGGTCACGTCCATACAGTGAGGCTGCAAAAGACTTTATTACATGGGCAGTCATCGATAGAAGCGTTCCAGATGGCTCCATTTCTCCGAGTAACTGGAAAAAAGTAACAGAAGCACTATATAGAGTGTATATAGAGGTTATCGATGACAACCCTGGTCCAGTCCCACTATGCAAAGATGCAGGATGGTACCAAGGGGGCATAAAACTGATCGCCGGTAGAGACCAACGCTCCGCAGACCTTTACAAATTGGCGGTCTCAAAGATAGGCGAGGTATGGCCAGGAGCGAGGATTGAGGCTGTCCCGAAGGATTTAATCCCGAACAGGCCAAGATCCCGAGCCTGGATCCCAGAAATACCTGCTGATCCAAAGAAAATACTGGAGCTCATACAAAGGAGTAATCCACATTTGCCTACCCAAGACTGGAAAGTTGCTAAGGTAGGAGAAGTTCAGGGTAACACGAGAAATGCTCTGATTATCCTGAACGAGGAGTCGCTTGCACCTCTAGAAAAGACTCGCGGTGAAATAGGCTATGGCTTTGATGTCATAACACTGCGAGTCTATAAGAAAGACTCGAAGGCAAGCAGTATAATTAAGAATCCTCCCGAACCATCCTGTCCATCATCACTACCAATTACAGAGGTGATGGACGAGAAACAAAATCCCTTAGAACCATCTAGTCCAACGCTCCTTCCAATTACCGAGGTGATAGACGATATGGACGTGGATGGGGGAGAACCTTCAAAGGGTGATACCTACCTCGAGAGGGACTTCGATCTCATCCAAGTCCAAGCCTCGACATCTGGCGCACTTAGAAAAGTGGGTGCAATAGATGTTGAGAGTCCAGATATATCCAGCGATGAGGGGGAGGAGGGGAGACTGCTGCATGAAAGTGGTTCAGATTAATCTGCACCACTCGAAGGCGGCGTCTGCCGCATTACTCCTCCGCCTCTTAGAAAAAGGAGAAGATGTTGTCTTAGCCCAAGAACCATGGGTTGTCAAAAATCTAGTGGCTGGGTTAAAATCTAAAGACTACAGGATCTTCTATACAAACAATAATGGTAAGCCAAGGTCCTGTATTCTGATAAAGAAGGAGCTCAATGCCTTTAAGGTGTCAGAGTTCTGCAACGAAGATATCACGGTGCTGGCAGTAGAACTTCAGTCCCATACCATTTGGCTGATTTCTGCCTACCTAGCACATGATCACGAAGAACCGCCCCCTCCAGGTATCCTTCAACAAGCCATACATAGAGCAGAAGATGACAGGATACCTGTGGTGACAGGTGCAGATGCCAACGCACACCACACAATCTGGGGCAGCACGGACACAAACGAGAGAGGTGAGTTACTTTTTGAATATATTTTATCAAATAACCTCGAAATTTGTAATATAGGTAATACTCCAACATTTATTACCGCAATAAGGCGCGAAGTTCTAGACATAACAATTGCCAATGAATATGCTGCCCAATATGTAAAAGAATGGAAAGTCTCAGCTGACCACTCCTTCTCTGATCACCAGTACATTGAATTTAACTTAAACTTTCAGAAACCAGATAAAGTCATGTACAGCAATAGAAGGAACACACAATGGGGTAAGTACAACACTGTCCTCAGTGAATTTCTTTCTGAAATACCAACCAAACCCTCAACAACAGAGGAATTGGATAACATGGTAAAGACCCTTACTAATGCTTGTAACCAAGCCACCAGGGAATCGTGCCCGGTGCGTATAGCTAAAGGGAGAAAAAGACCACCATGGTGGACAGAAGAGATAATTGCCCTAAGAAGGGAATGTCGCAAACTATTTAACCTAGCCAAGAAAACCAATGAATGGGAAACTTATAAGGCTAGTCAAAGAGTTTTTAAGAGTAAAGTAAAAACGGCAAAAAGAACCTCATGGGAAGATTTCTGCACAAAAATTGAAACAATCCCCGAGGGAAACAGGATTCGCAAAATCCTAGCTACGGATCCAGAGATGCCTGAATATATAAAGAAAAACGATGGCAGCTGGACCTCAAGCAGCTCTGAAACATTAGAGCTATTAACAGAAACACACTTTCCTGGATGTAAACTCGACATGCCTAGGGAAACCGTCCGCCCGATAGGGGGGGCGCAGACCCACCTGCAAAGAGAGAGCATGCCTGAGACAACAAACCAAACCAGGAAACAGAAAAACTCCCAGAAATTATTTAATACAGAAATGATTGCTTGGGCAATTTACGAGTTTGAACCATACAAGTCGCCAGGTCCGGATGGTATCATTCCAGCGGAACTGCAAGCGGCCTCGGAGACTGTCATACCCTGGTTGGGGATAATCTTCGAAGCATGTATAGAACTCTGTTATACCCCCAAATTATGGAGAGAAGTAAAAGTGGTGTTCATACCCAAAGGTGGAAGAACATCTAATAATACATCCAAGGATTTCAGACCAATTAGTCTATCCTCGTTTGTCCTTAAAACGCTAGAAAGACTCATAGAAACCAGAATAAGGGGTAAAATAGAACCTTCAAAGTGGTCGGAGTCTCAACATGCGTACAGCAAAGGGAAATCTGTAGAAACAGCATTACATACCCTGATACACAGAATCGAGAAATCGATGAAGTATAAAGAGTACACACTGGTCTCCTTCCTAGACATAGAAGGAGCCTTTAATAACATTAAATATGAAACAATGACTCAATCTCTGAGGAAATTGGGGATAGAGACTTCGCTCATAGAATTTATCGACAATATGTTGAGAAATAGAGTAATAAACTCAGAACTTGGGGGCTCAAAGATAAAAAGATACCCGGTGAAGGGAACACCCCAAGGAGGCGTTCTATCACCTCTTTTATGGAATCTAGCCCTAAATAAACTGTTGATGGAGTTAGACGACACCGGGGTCGGAGTAATCGCTTATGCAGATGATCTCGCCATAGCGGTGTCCGGTAAGATCCTCAACATACTCTCATCTCTCTTACAGAGGGCACTAGACAGGATAACTCAGTGGTGTAAGAATAGTGGGTTGGGAGTGAACCCAAAGAAAACAGAGTTGATCCTCTTTACAAATAAACGGGTAATCCCGGCATTTACATTGCCAACCCTAGAAGGGGTGACATTAGAGATCTCAGCTCAAGCAAAATACCTAGGTCTGATCCTGGATAGAAAACTGAGCTGGAAGCCCAACACGCAGGAAAGAGTACGGAAAGCTACAAATGCACTGTACACCTGCAGAAAGATCGTGGGTAAACGATGGGGACTACACCCCAAGATAACCCACTGGATGTACAAGGCGGTCATAAGGCCAGTCATGATGTACGGAGTGGTGGTATGGTGGCACAGCTTGAAAAAAGGAGTGCACCTAAAAGAGCTGGCAAAAGTTCAAAGACTAGCAGAAGTGACAACCACTGGCTGTCTGAGAACTACACCATCAAAAGCCCTTGACACCATCCTGCATCTGATGCCGCTTGACCTCTTAGGAAAACAAATGGCAACGAAAGCTGCCATAAGAATGAATTGTGTCAACCCTTGGAGGGAGACACACATAGGACACTCCATGGTTCTTAAGGAGTTCAAAAAGCCATCCGAAGGTATCGACTATGTCATTCCCAAGCCTTTCTTCGAGAACAGGTTCTCAACCCAAATCCCCTCGCGGGAAATGTGGAAGGGGAATCTGATCCGTCACGATGAAGCTCAGGTGTTTTTCACTGATGGGTCAAAACTGGAAGGTAAGGTGGGCGGAGGAGTCTTTTCGGAGCAATTAAATATTAATATTTCTTTCAGGTTGCCGGACCACTGTAGTGTTTTTCAAGCAGAGATCTTGGCAATCCAGGAAGCAGTAGAATGGATACAAGGCAATACAGTATCAAACAGCATTGTCCGTATTCTCACAGACAGCCAAGCGGCTATTAAAGCCTTAAAAGGCGTAAGTACTACTTCAAGAGTGGCCCTGAACTGCCGCAACATCTTAAATGGGGCAGCGGAGCGGTTCAATCTACAAATCATGTGGGTGCCGGGTCACAGTAATATAGCGGGGAATTGTAGGGCAGACGAACTTGCCAGAGCAGGTACCCTGTTATCTTTAGACAATATCAAACACAGACCTGGAGTCCCCATGGCAACATGTAAACTCCGGGTCAGTGAGAAAATTATTGCTTGTGCTGACCAAAGGTGGTCTGAGGAGAGCACATGCTCCATTGCCAGACAAACATGGCCAAAATATGATCTCAGAAGAACCAGAGAAATACTCTCGTTCAGAAGAGATTCACTTGCCAGAGTCATATCAGTATTAACGGGACACTGGGTTATAGGAAAGCATGCCAGAAGGCTGGGGCTGGAGGCATACGATTACTGCAGAGCATGCCAGGACGAGGAGGAGGAGGAGACAGTGGTCCACTTCCTCTGTCACTGTCCTGCTCTCTCTAGAATTAGAAGAGGCTCCTTGGGAAGTTTCTTCTATGATGATTTAATTGACATAGCGTCGGCCGACATCGCAGACATTATGACATTCATTAGCCGCTCAGGCTGGTTCAGGGGGGATGAGTGAGTGGGAGGACAACCCCAATGTGGTATCACAAAGGGCCAAATTGGCCTAAGTGTGTTCTCCTCAAGAACTGCCACCCGCAAAAAAAAAAAAAAATCATTCTTTGAATATGAATTTTGGAGCGATTCTAAGATATGCTCTGGGGTATCACAAAAGGCCAATGGGCATAAGTGAGTTCTCCTTTGAGAACTGCCACCAAAAAAAGATTTGTAAAATATCTAGTCTATATAAAAAACAAATTTATTTATTTCTTTTTTATTGATAAAATAAACAGGGTAATGAAACCTATAAATATTTTACACAATTATCATTAAAAATTATTATATAACTGGGTAAGTACACAATATATAAGTACAAAAATTAAAAAACTTACAATAGCATGAAAGTTATCCATAGTAGGTACAACTCGAAAATATTAACTGTCCCTTCACTAAATATAATGTGGGTAGGAGACAAAATACCAGCACGCAGAGCATACACTGCATCTATACACGTATTGAATATCTGGAGAATATGCACAAGCTCCACAAATCAATGCAAGGAAATATATTTATTTAAATTACGAAATTGGGAAAAGATGTCTACAAGAGATCTGATTGACATACTAAAATCGTGAGCAAGTCTAGAGAGGAGGGAAAAGTAGCCTACATTAGTTTTATATGATTTTAAAAGAAAGAAGTCTCGTGATCTTGTATATATATTTTTTTGCTTTAAAATTCAATAGACACAGTTATATTGAGAACTCTGACAGGGTTCCTCACAGGCCATTGTAGACTTGGGGAACATCTGCGGAAAATAGGACTAGAAGAAGACGGCACATGCAGGTTCTGTAGGGAGGGGGCGGAAACGCAACACCACCTCCTCGTGCAGTGTGATGCTGTGACACAAGTTAGAATGAGGACCTTGGGCAGGCCCCAAATGGACATTGGATCCATACCCTCATTGAATCCCCTGTGGGTCCTAAACTTCCTAAGAGGACTAGGACTCGGGGAGATGCTATAACAGGAAACCCGGTAAGCAAGTAGAGGGGAGCGCAAAAGATCCTAAGGGTCGCAGTGCATAAAAACACCCTCTAATAATAATAATATAGTGAGGGCATCTAGTCTGCCATTGACAGCATTTATGTATAAAAGAAATTAGCAAACTGTTCTTCTTCTTGTTCTTCTTCTTATGGAATTTATTTCAATAAACCTCTTTTTTTATTCAAAGTATCTAGAAGATGTGATTTTTTGAGCGTTAAGCCAGAATTTTTAAGATCTTTTTAGAACTCCTTCAATTCTTTGACTATGTACTCCATTATATACAATAATAAATAAATGAACTTACATGTATAACTGCCTTGTGTAAAGTTGCATATATTAGGTGGAAACTTCCCGAGAGCTGAAAAGGTATAAAATATAAATGAAAAACATTTGTCTCTTGAAAATAAATATGCATGTACTGTAAGTTTGTATAAATTTTCCAAAGAATCACGTTACCTAGCCACTTGACATACGAATGAAGCAGTCCGACAACAGCTCGCAGGTCCCATACATAGCCACAGAGGTCATGAGACAGCTCCTTGTTGGAACAACGTCCCAAACGACGTGACAATCTCCCTACTTTGCCACACAACAACGAAAATCTCCGCGCTCGGAAATGCCATTCTTGAGACTGGAAAAATATTCATTTACATATTTAAATAGTATTATGTATGTATGTCTGAAAACAAAACTTTTTGTTTTTTCAGTAAAAAAATTGCAACACATGCTTAAATTATTCTCACTGTTCCATGACAACACATGGGTGACACAGTACTTAAATTATTCTCACTGTTTCATGACAACACATGGGTGACACAGTACTTAAATTATTCTCACTGTTTCATGACAACACATGGGTGACACAGTACTTAAATTATTCTCACTGTTTCGTGACAACACATGGGTGACACAGTACTTAAATTATTCTCACTGTTTCATGACAACACATGGGTGACACAGTACTTAAATTATTCTCACTGTTTCATGACAACACATGGGTGACACAGTACTTAAATTATTCTCACTGTTTCATGACAACACATGGGTGACACAGTACTTAAATTATTCTCACTGTTTCATGGCAACACATGGGTGACACAGTACTTAAATTATTCTCACTGTTTCATGACAACACATGGGTGACACAGTACTTAAATTATTCTCACTGTTTCATGACAACACATGGGTGACACAGTACTTAAATTATTCTCACTGTTTCATGACAACACATGGGTGACACAGTACTTAAATTATTCTCACTGTTTCATGACAACACATGGGTGACACAGTACTTAAATTATTCTCACTGTTTCATGACAACACATGGGTGACACAGTACTTAAATTATTCTCACTGTTTCATGACAACACATGGGTGACACAGTACTTAAATTATTCTCACTGTTTCATGACAACACATGGGTGACACAGTACTTAAATTATTCTCACTGTTTCGTGACAACACATGGGTGACACAGTACTTAAATTATTCTCACTGTTTCATGACAACACATGGGTGACACAGTACTTAAATTATTCTCACTGTTTCATGACAACACATGGGTGACACAGTACTTAAATTATTCTCACTGTTTCATGACAACACATGGGTGACACAGTACTTAAATTATTCTCACTGTTTCATGACAACACATGGGTGACACAGTACTTAAATTATTCTCACTGTTTCATGACAACACATGGGTGACACAGTACTTAAATTATTCTCACTGTTTCATGGCAACACATGGGTGACACAGTACCTAAATTATTCTCACTGTTTCATGACAACACATGGGTGACACAGTACTTAAATTATTTTCACTGTTTCGTGACAACACATGGGTGACACAGTACTTAAATTATTCTCACTGTTTCATGACAACACATGGGTGACACAGTACTTAAGCTTCTAGTACCAAATTAACCAAACATTTTTGGGTGAGTAATATGTAAAAGAAATTGTTAGAATTTTTGTATACTATCAATGTGTATTTTGGCAATTTTTATATAAATAAATGTATGTGTATTTTAACAATTTTTATATCAATGAATGGATACTTTAACAATTACTTTAAACAATTTTTGTATTCATGAATGCTTACTTTTTAATCAATTTTTTAATAAATATGAATAAAACCTCGTTTTTTATACATTATTGCCTGTCATTAATCTCATTCCACTCATAATACATACAGTTTTTACTCCTCAACACTATATAATTGAGATTTATAATTTCACAGTATTGTTAAACATAATTTTTTTCAACAATTCTCACTTATAAGTATACATTGTGAGTTTCAAAATAAGATAAATGTTTACCTCCGATTTATTAACTCCTCCATTTTTAATATCTTTATTGGAAGCTAACAGCACAGGCGCATTACATTTTAACCAATTAAATTCTTGGAGAAGTTTGAGACCTTGGCTTCCATGCTCAAACGGAAGATAGAACATATCACACAGCAACATTAGATCGTCTGTATTCAATGTATCGTCAGACTCACTGAAACAGTTTTAACAAAAGGATTAATATCAAACAGAAGAGGTAATGTAAACTATCAGTTATGTTAAAGTAATTGGTATCATAAGGGCGGCCATCTGACAGATGGATGGATGACATTAATTTTTTAGACCCCAGAGGATGTGGAGTTGCACATGAACAGGAAGAGTGGAGTAGGAGAGGGGAATCTTTTGTCCTGCAGTGGCCAGCTGATGATGATGATGAATTACAAATCATTTCAGTGTTTAGAATCATTAAAAATGTGATTTTATTTGAGTTTTGTTTCAATTTCTGAATTTTTTTCCTATGAATCTATAAGGGTTTGCCTAATTCAATATTTTTTTAATAAAATATTAAGAACAAAAGTATGTTTAATGAAAATAAACCAATCATTCTCAAAAAAACTGTTTTTTGGTTCGTTCATCTTTATGTCATTCATCGTTCACCTCCAATTTATATTTCTAGAGAATATCTACCATACCATGCCGTCACGCTGTTTCCCTACTTGGGATAAGCAGAGAGATCCGAATCCAAGACTCCTCTTTGACTTGAAGATTTTGAAAGATAGAGATTTCTAAATATCTGATTTTTCATAAAAATAAAAAAAAACTCACCTATCACTATTTTCTACCATCATGTCACCACTACCTGATGAAAGATTCGCTTGTGTCAATTCCACTTGCATAGATCCATTCTAGAATAAACAAAGATAATAATATTAACCCCTTCATGTTTTTGACCGAGCAGTGTTTAGTAGACTTGAACATATGTCTCAGTTTGATATATTGAAATCTACACAGTTGTATGAAAGTCTACAAGTCAACTGTTTGATTAGTTACATGCTAACCAAAGACAAAAATGATACCAACCTCAATATTTTCTGTCATGACTACATCAACATCCTGCGAAGAACTGCCGACACTGTCTATGGAATCAGGAATTATTTTCTCCTTGTCCAAAGATGATTTCTCCACATCTATGGGAGCTGCAGTTTCATTTTCAGGAGTGCACTCCATAGCTGATTCAATTGTGTGGGGAGGACTCATTGTTGAAGGTGATTCTAAAGCAATTTTCAATAATATATACTTTATTATTAATACATTTTTAATTTTATCTCTATCATTTTTTACATAGTGTAGCACATGTTTGCTAATAAAAGTGCATATTATTACAATTCATATACCACCAGTTTTTCAAACAGGAGAAAACATTCATTCATTCATACCATCACGGCATATCCCACAATGTGGGGTAACCAGCGAAAGGTGTGCGGGTGTGCATTGCCTTATAAAAGGGAGCACAACATAAACAGGAGAAAACAAATACAAAAAATAAAAATATTTTTGATTCCGGATTTAATCCCAATCGAGTTGTAAATATCTTTAAAGTGATTTGTGAGATAGTCAAAATTATTAGAATTCAAAATGTGACAACTTGTAATTGGGAGCATGTTTATTAATGTTTGAAAAAGAATAAGTTGATGGCTAAAAAGCAAAGCAAACATTTAAATTTTCCTGATTTGTCTATGTATATTCAACCCAATTCAACCCCTCATGGATAAACTATTTTTTTTTCTATAAGTGTCTTCTTCCAAAAAAGTTCATCAATATTATGTTATATGCCTTTCTTATACCATTGAAGAATGTTATTTAACAAAGGAATGTCTTTATCCTATTCCTTTCCAACGCTGTACTTTTATCTGGTCTGCCCCCCTAGACAACATGTCATTTAGCTCAAGAAAAGATACGAGAAAAGATAACTCAATGTATGGAAGTGACAGTTGCCAGTCACGTGACAACTGTCACTTGCATACATTGAATTATCTTTTCTTGGGCTAAATGGCGTGACAACTGTCACTTCCATACATTGAGTTATCTTTTCTTGGGCTAAATGACCGTTGTCTAGGGGGGCTAATTAGTTACAATAATTGATATAATATCTCATTATGCAAATGTTTCATTGCACAATAAATCAATAAGAAATAAAGCAATTTACCTCCAACACTCATAGCTCCATTAAGTACATCCTTATTTGATAATCTATCATCACAATCATCCACAATTATATCTACAGTACTATCTTCATCGTTAAGAATAGGCTCCTTAATAGATGTGTCGTCTTTCTCAGAATGATTCATCGCCATTTTTGTCTTTTCGTCCATGTGAGATATCCTCATGTCCAAACAATCGGACACCGTACAGAGAGCATTCTGGGAGTTTGACATGACTGTTACGTTAGGTATTCCCGGTATTGAAATGGTGTCCGCATGATGTTCAGTCGGCAGCACTTCTACCATCTCTGCCTCAATGTAATCTGTGACCTTTTGCGCAATTTTACCCTCGTTCTCCAGCTCGTTGAATGACTTCATTCCCATGACTGGTACTGGAATCGTGGAGACGGGTATCTCAGAAGGGAGGGATATGTTTGAAGTGACTAGGGGCGGAATGGGATTCGGTATGGACTCGTTGGTGACAACCTTTGTGGGAGATACGAGGGAGTTCATGATCGGATTCGGAGTAGGATTGAAGTTTTCAACTGCCGAAACCTGGAAATCAATCAAACAGTTCAATACAATGAAAGTTTTCAATGATATAACAGAAACAAATTACTTTGCATAAATTGCAGTTAGTATTTTAGCGCCTACTAGTTTCGGAATAGAACCGCTGCTTTGTCAGGACCAGTCTGGACACACTTCCGGCAGCAAATATTCCGTGTATCGACAACTCTTAACATAAAACATTTAAAAAATGTGTGCTTTATAGATAGGAAAGGATATAATTTAATAAGTACCGTTGTGCAAACATCAGCCAGGGCCTGAAGGTGTGTGGTGTTGATTGTCGATACATTGTGTTGGGTGGTGCCTCCCTGTGTTAGCGTAGTCGTAGATCCCGTCAAAGACATACAAGTGTTCACCATAGGCAGAATGGGAATTACAGGTACTGTAGCAACTGAAATACAAAACAATAATTGCATTGTTATTATTGATCAAATATTCTCAAGATCCATAGCCTCTAACTTTGATAGATCATTTGAACAATTTGATTGGTAGATCCATGAAATATATTCATTTCAAGTTAAACTTCACTATTCATTTTTATGCTATTGAAAGCATGCTATACAAATAAGATATAACAAGTCCAAATCAAAACAATTAGCTTGTATCAAATTCTTGTCTTTGAATCCAATATATTACACAATAACATAGATGTGAGACACCGGCTTAGAATAGTGCTTCCACTCTTTTCTATTATTGCTGTCGAGTGTCCCATAAGAGCCGGGTAATCGACAACAATAACATCTCACATAGTTCAGCAATGAGGTTCACCACCCAATGTAGTGCCTTTTAGGTGAGACGAGACCGGTGTGAGGGTATACACACATGTGCTCCCTTTTATAAGGTAATTCACACCCGCACACCTGTCTCTGGTTACCCCACATTGTGGGATAAGCCGTGATGGTATGAATAAATGAATAATCTTACCATTAACGACAGGCTGCGGTTTAACAATGGGTCCTGATGCATACTTTTCAATTGAAAATTCTGGAAGCCACTCAATAACAGCATTTCTAAAAGCAGAAAAAATTAAGGCCCTTGTATACTCTGGGTATATGGATGTACACAAAAATGCACACTAAATTACCTTCTAATGTATGAAACACAAAAAAATATTGTATATCACCTAATCTGTGATTTACAATATTTTTTCGTGAAGAAAAGGTAGAATTTAGAGGTTTTTTAAATAGCAAGAAAAGTAATTAGATTATTATATTAATAAAAAACTCAGTCGTTAGATTTTCATATTCTCTTTCGATTGAAATAAAAATCTGCTTCATAGGCCTTGTAGTGTTTTAGTTACTTATATATTTAATAAATAATTATTAAATATATAAGTAACTATATATTTAATAATTATTAAAAAATTTGAATTCCAAAAAACTCATGCAATAGAATAAAAATCTAAATACAAACTGTTCTTTATTTCAAAGACGTATCTTTTGAGGGTACTGGGGAAAAGATTTTCAAAACATACAATATAGCCTACTATAGCCTCTTAACCCTGTTTCTCACATGACCTCTGTCGAGATGTATTCAAATTTACTTTTATTATATTTTATATATTATCATACCTAAGTGCTTGTCTATGGTGATAGACATGTTTACTTAGTGTAACAGGTCCATCATCTTCCCCACCTCCTCCTCCTCCTTCCTTTTCCAATTTTATGTCAGCGGCAACACTATCGACTAAAAATAGAACATAATAAACATATACTGGCATATAACAATAAAAAAAATTCAATATTTTTTCCAAAAGTCACAAACACACAAATCAACCACAGCATATCCCTAATCTGCTATTTTTACCATCCATACTTTTCAATTAATAAATTAGAATAATGAAATAGATAAATAAATACTGATAATATCTATACAAAATAAATACATACTGTTAGTTGTAGCATCTACGCTACAGTTAGCCCAATGGGCCAATGTTCTGATTGGAACTGTATTAGCATTGTATTCACAGTTTGGATTGGACAACACGCCTCGTAGTAATGGTATCAACTCAGGTGATCTTCCAGTATAAGGACCTATAAAATAAAAAATAGTGTCAAATATTAAATATTCAACAAATCATTTTTTTGCAAAATTACACAATGTAGGTATTTATTTTTTTATTGCGGCAATATAGCATCCACCAGTTGTCAGAATAAGGCAGGCGTCGTCATTTTGAAATTGTCCTTATATATTAATTGTTGAATATTCTATTTTTTTAGAGACTGACAGATAGAATTTAGCAGTCTTCTAACCCACTCCATTGGGAACGTTTCAGAACTTGTGGAGGCCCACCAGTCATGGGTGACAGGAAAATTATTCGAAAAACAATTATTCGAATGCTCAATTTTACGAAAATCAATTATTCGAATCACATTTTTTCGAAAAACAATTTTCCGAACACACAATTATCAGAATTTACAATTGTTCGAATTTTTATGACGTCATGTTGGTAGTATTGTGAGAGGAATAAACCATAGATTTTTATTATAATATACTAGATGTCGTAGTTAGCAAATTTTGTATGAATCGAAAACAAATGACTCACTTTTTGCACGGAGTACTACATGTACATAGTATATTATGTTTAATAAAAATCTAAGGAATAAACAACATGGCGACGCACCGCGCTGTCAGATATCCTAGGATGTACACCTATTTTTTAAACCTAAACCTACAAAACTTTGGTAAAAATAGGTTGGTTAGGTTTGTTTGTAGTTATAATTGCGACTGGCGTGAGCCAGTTGCATTATATATTTAAAAAAGTAACTATAATATTAAAATAAAATAACTAAATTGGTGTGAATACTAGATAAACATACTGGTGTACAAACTAGGCTATCCCGCGCTGTCAAACATCAGTCATTAAAAATTTGCAAACATACGTACCTACCCAACAATAATACAAGTAATAATAGTCTTCATCGAATATATTTTACTGGCAACAAATATGTCAAAGGAGACAACATTATGATACAAAAATATATTAAATTCGGTTAATTGGTTTTCCAACAAATGTTAGTTCGAATAATTTGCTTTCGGACAATTGTCATTCTGATAACTGATTTTCGAAAACTTGTTATTCGTACAATTGCGCATTCGAACAATTGTGTTTCGAAGAATTTTCATGTAATCCCAGTCATGGGGAGGGTCTCCTGTCAAAACAGTAACAAGCGATTCGACAGCGAGTATTCACCACACATTGTCAGTACTTTCAGTTCTTCAGTTCAGTTTAGAAACAGACAAACAACTGTTGACAGTTTTTTACGTCAAAATCATTATAGATATAATATATTTTTCCAACTGTAGTAAATGAAATGTTTGGTCAATTTATTTTTTATGCAGTTGAATATTTATACCAAATAAGTACTGTCAAAATTCAAACACAAAAATATTGAGTGTTTAATTTGTTTGGTGCATATTGCAGATGTAAAAAAAATATTTTATGAATTAAATTTTCACCCGAGGATTAATGAGTGGAGCCAGGCATTTGGAAATATATGGGAAACCAACCACTGGAGCCTGTGTATGGCTCTTAACATAATCCAACTGTCGATTCGTTCATGAGAATTCAATTCTCTTAATGAATCGACATTATTAAGCCAAGATGATTGTACGAAGGAAAATTTTGTATGGTGTAGTGGACTTTTTGCAAGCTAATAACACCAACTAGAGGCCTCGCAGCATATATGTTCCCATACATGGATTTACTCAGAATTCGGAGTAGAACATTTTATGTGAGTTTTGTGTGTGTGTGTGTCTGTGTCTGTCAGTGTGTCTGTGTGTCCCCCCCCCCTTATAACTTTTGATCCGCTCAATTTACAGAGCCCAAATTTTTAGAATATATAAACAGTTATAGGCCTACAAAACTTTTATACTCAGAATTGTGAATTTTTGTTTCAGTCAGGGGTTATCAACTTTTGAAATTTTGATTTATTTTTCCATATATCTCAGAAACCGTAAAAGCTAGAACGCTGAAAATTGGTATAAACATAGACAAATACAAAGTCTCAAATTAGTTTCTCAAGCTTATGAGTTTAACTGCCTATATTTCCAATTTTTTTTTAAATATCGAAAAAAGCCGAAAGACCCCAACTAGAAAATTTAATTTTCTATAAAAAATATTAACATTGTATTAGCATATCTCAAATTTTTTTTTAATAATTTTTATAAAAATTGAATTTAGTGACGACATTGCTTCATACAATTTGTATGGCAATCGCCTACACACACTATCTAAGAAGACTTAATTGTTTGATACTAATCTCCAAACATACATACATACCATCATTCTGTTTTCATATTCTGGGTAGGATCAAAGGACTGACCTCCATACTGTCCTATCTTGACATACATACATATGTAGGTACATGTGTTGTATAGAAAATCAAATATCTTAAAATATTAAATAATTTGTATTTATGGGATTATAGTTTGGTACTTATTCTTCAACTATACATACTATCGCTATCGACAGTTGGATCTCATGTGTTACATGCAACTAGTTTATCCTAATTTAGTATCTTAAAATACTACATATTTATTCTCAGCACATAGATGTGAATATATTATTAAAATAATATTACTTATCAAATTAAAGTATAACCTAAAAACATTCTCTTTTGATCATAGTCATTGGCGTGTAAATTATCCCATATAACTGGAGGTCTTCTCAAAACCAGCGTAATTTCTTCGATGCAGGCAGCCGTTAGTGTCTTTGATATTACTTTAGGACCTGAAAAATTAAACAATCAATTTATTTCATTTGTTAACAAACTAAGCAAAGGAAAAATAAAGTAATTTTCATCAGATGTAACTAATACTCTCAAAACCAGACACTGATATCTTTCCAAAAACTCGTTGCTTTGTTTATACCTAACACACATGAATGAGAAAAAAAAACAGCTGGAAAGTGTAACCACTCATTTTGATGATGCTTGAAATAAATAAACAAATCCGCACTCGCCGGGGTCGTGATGATCGGGGGGGGGGGGGGAGGGTTACCTGTACTGATCTACAAGAAGAGGAATACTGCCAACCACCTCATCTGTACCAAATTGTATAATAATATGAATTCATGTTACCTGTCCACATGATATCTATATCCTTGGACAATTTAGCACCCAGGGTAGTGAGATACTCGGAACTAGAAACTGTCGGCATTGCTCGGGTGCCGCAATATTGGGTCGGACACAGTAAGAACCTAACAGTGGGACCTCCTAAATGTTGTTGAACTTCGTTTGTCACTGATACCTGGAAATATAATTATTTATCTATTTATACAGCTTAAAGCCTTACATTAATAAAAAATACAATGGATATACAGCATGATTTAATATGAAAGTAATACAAAACATAAAAAATTAAAACACAAGACCAACAGACATCAATAACAAACAGAAATAAATCCACAATTAATTAGTAAAAAAATTCTGGCACAAAAATAAAATATTTATTCCACATCACATTTATATTGGTTAAAAAGTTTTCGGACTGTACTAGTCCATCCTCAAGGATTCGACTAGGTTAAGAAGCCTTTGGGAAACTTAATAAAGATATTCCCATATGTCAAGAGAAAAATTTTTAAAACATGTATCCTGCCTGTGCTTACGTATGGTCTGGAAAATAGCACGCTAACTGCGCGGACCATACATAAGCTAAAATGGACTCAAAGATCCATGGAAAGGCAAATGCTATACGTAAGTCTAAGAGACAGAAAAGGAAATGAAGAAATCAAACACCAGACAAATTTTGTCAATATCATGGATCAAGTTGCCAACTCAAATGGCAATGGGCGGATCATGTTGCCAGACAGGGAATGGACAGATGGGCACCCAGTATTCTGAAATGGAGACCCTGGGATATGAAAAGGGAAATAGGCTGACCTCAGAAAAGGTAAGTCGATGATATTGTCCCTGTCGCTAAAAGAAGATGGGTCCAAAAAGAATTTAGAAGATTTGTTTTGCTGTATTATTACAGCAAAACAAAAATAATTTAGAAGATTTGTTTTGCTGTATTATCGGAAATAAATATTTTTACATTATGTACTAACAAATTTTCATAAAAATAAATTAGTTTATCCGAAAACACAACAATCTATAGCTACACGAGCCAGCACCGCTACAAACTATGCAATACCACACCACACATGAAGACTACTTTTGGTCAAAGACATTTTATTTTCATTGCCCCGAGAATTTATAACATGTTGCCTATATCACTCAAAGAAATAATATCGTTGAAATCATTTAAAAGAAAATGTTAAGAATACATCATGAACTACGGGAGAACTAAAATACATCAAATGTTCGAAATCATAGTGTTAAAAGACATAATTTATATAATTGTTATTTTTATTTTCTTTATTTACTTTTTGCAAAAAATCCTAATTGTTTTATAAATTTTGTGCTGTCATGATTTGATTTGAGGCGCCACTGAATAAAGAAATGACTGACAGATCATATCTATGCTCTGTCAGTTCAGTATTCCCAAGAAATAATATTCCAGATTATTTGTGCAATTACAAAAAAAAAATTGTGCAATTAACAAATAAAAATTACAAGATACCTACATTTACAATATTATGTATATAATGATGACTTGAATTCTATTTTTTTTTCTTAATCTGTATACAATTAGTTAAGTTTATATTGTTTAGATACTTTTTAAAAATGCAAATAGTTACTCCTGTGAAATATAATAATATGTACACTGCTAGCCCTAGAACAGGTATACCTAGTTGGGCAGCAGTTATCTTTTTTTAATGAAGATTATTTAAATGGTGTGATAAAGAAATAAATAAATAAAATAAATTACAGTTGTATCTAAAAAGTTTAATTCACAAGATATATAATCACTATTAGACAATTTATTATGTACTCTCAGGTGTGCCACAGGGATCTAACTTGGGACCTATTCTATTTATAATATTCATTCAGTATATAAGATAGAATTTTAAATACCAATATTTATTTTGATGATATTGAAAAATCCATCTTATTCTCAGAACTATTTGCCGATGATGCAAAAAAATATTTAAAGCTATAAAAACGCTTGCTGACAGTTTATTGCTACAAAAAGATATTAATCATTTATCTACTAATTGCAAAGAATACCAATTATACTTGAATTTAAATAAAAATTTCACATATCTTTTTTTTTAATTATATACTGACCTGCGCATGGGCAAAGCTTTGAAATATTTCTTTATCAGCTTCGCTCATTTCTGGTTCGATGTCATCAAAAAGCAGAGCAAATGCCGTGCAACCAAACTGAGAAACCTAAAATCAAATAAGAGATTAATTATAATATTATTACCTTAACATTTTAAATATCATGTAGAAAACTTTTTTTAAAATTGAAATATTGTTTTTGATACCATAAAGTTGGTTTCAATCATTTTTGAAGGGATACTGATTCTGTCAACTGGATCGCTTATCTCCTCAAAGAGGAAATTGTACTGTAGCACTTGCACTGCTAGAGTCCAGCTAGTCTGTTGCGGATCGCCTTTTTATATCTCTTGGGTATCAATAACAGCAGACTAATGACAATTGTTACAAAATATCTAACCTGCTCAAGTTTTCTTTTGAGTGTTGCAACTTCTTTCTGATTACTGTATGTTATATCGAGTCCTGGTGACAAGGCATAGTAGAACACTATCCCTTGGGCCTTTGCAGCTGAAATCAATCCTGTCAAATGTTCCGCTTCCTCTACGGTATACAGCTCCCTCCAGTATGCCCTGTGCTTGTAGTCGTCCTTCGGGGCGTACACATACGAGTCCATACCCCAACGCTTCATTCTGAAACCAAAACACGAACAAATAAGAAAATAATAATTATATAATTAACTAAAATTATATTTAATTTTACGTTCTACTTAAATTTTTCGCAAACACGACTCCATCTCGTCCATCAAGGGTTGCTAAGAGGTGTACTGTCTAACCTCGGCCACTACAGTCTGGTTGTGTGCGGTATCAAAAATCTTGTCCGCAATTTGGGCTAGTTTGTTGAGGTCTGTTGTGTCGCATACAGCTAGGACGGCGCGGATAGTTTGCGGCAGTCTTCCTTGCCATAGCATCTTGAGTGTGGCTTCTGGGAGTTTGTCGGTGGCTAGTTCCTTCATCGCCCTAAGAAACTGTGACGGTCTCTGGTCTCCGATATCTAAGTCTCCCAGAAGCTGCTGCAACTTGCGATCTTCTGACTCTTCATATGCCTGTAGCAACCTGCTTTTGATGGTCGCATATTTGGCTGTGGCTGGTGGTTTGGATAAGATGTCACTGACTTGTCGCAGTTCATCTCTCCCTAGTTTCGTAATCAAAATATTGTATGATGTTTCGTCGCTCTGTTTTAACGGCGACACCACCACTTCAAACTGGTGGAACCAGAGTTTCGGCTGGTCCTTCCAGAAATCAGGCAATTTGTTTCAAATAGAGATCGGCATCATCTCCGAGAGTGTTTCGTACGCATAAGGTTCTAAATCGTTGTAGGACATTTTAAAAAATAAATTACATAATAAGCATTGGATATGAATGTCCGAATTGTTAGTCACTTGAAGAAAAAAAATGTCGACAATCAGAGTTACTTTTCACATAACGTTGTTTGGGAAAACTTGGTGGCGAAGTTTCACATGCGAATGAAAGTCAGCAAAAAACTTGAGTTCTCAGAAACACATTGTTGTCTCTTTGGACACGTTGAAAAAAAACAGTCAGCAATTTGATCGCGGCACCTGTTTATGTTTTGTCCGTGGGAGCGGAGAAATGAAACACGAAACGCTACCCACGTAGGCAAAAATCACGTCGGTTGTCTCCACTTTAGGTATTTAACCTACTTGATGTAATTGATTAAATGAAAAGCGTGTCCTGGTTGAAGTTGTTTATTTAACGGTGCCGCGAGAGAACTGGCGAGTGTGCGGCATGGTGGGGATATTTATATAATGTTGGCAAACCGGGGGGGCTTGCCGCTTCGTATCCCCAACAGTACAGTATGAGGAGAGTACTATACATTCTGAGAGTATGAGATACTCCATGGTCACTATGACTGTCCAGAGTTGGAGACAATGTTCTGTCACAACTGGAACTCTAACCTAGATTGAAAGGGGTCATTTGCCTAATTTTAAGCTGAACCCGTGAAACCTTGTTTGTTAAACAAATTTGTTGAAACATTGTTTTTTAATTGAGGAGTAGAATGGGTTGCCTCCGAAACTGGCTGGTTCACCGAAACTCCTTTAAGAACTTGTAAGACTGGGAATGAGTGGTGTTGCTAGTCCTGATAATTGAATTTGGCGCAGCATTAACATCAGATATATCAGCTTGGCTGCCTGTACGATAATAATAATTATACAATTGAAACACCACAAACCTGGATCTAATTCTACTTTATTTATAACCAATCTTATTTTTGTGTAGTACAAAGCTATAGTTTCAAAAATATGTCCTTCAATATTTTGAACATAATGGCCCTGAGTCAAATTGAAAACGCTGTTCGTTATCGCCAAGCGCTATTTTTTTTGTGTGTGATTTGACGCTTGTTGTAGAAATTTTTTCTACAATAACAAACAACAAACGTCAAATCCCATACAAAAAAAAATAGCGCTTGGCGATAACGAACAGCGTTTTCAATTTGACTTGGGGGCAATGCCAGAATTTGGCGGCCTTCGAGACTCAGTGGCTCCTCAGTCAAAGGCATTCGGAGTTTTAATCAAGTTCTCAGTCAGGATTTGTAAAAATATAAACATAAGCATTCAAAATATGACAGAATGTTATTGTGTGTATGTTGAATTGATTCTTGATATTATAACCTGTTAACTGCCTGAGAAGCCAAACAAACAATTTAAAACAAAATAAATTATTTGCCTTTATTCCTTCGAACTTACTTTTGAAAAAGATCTTTGCGCTGTTCTGTTGTCCATGGTCTACCATAGAAACCTGAAAACACACTTGAATTAGTCTTTATGCAATATACAAAGTATATGGCACACTATCGGTCATTTATTTGTAAACTATGCAAAACTTATAATTACACACTCAGTTTAGAACAGTATCTAATTATTTTTCAGGCTTAAATAAATATATAAAACATAATAGATATAATCTAAAGGTAGTCGCGCATGGAAGCTAATTTCATCGGCCGATCAAACTATCGGTGAGCTACAACATACGAATTACATGTAAGAGCGCGCATGAAAGCTAACAGAATCTGCCAATTTAAAAATCTGTGACGAGGCACACTTTTTTTTTAAACAATCCTATTGTATGAGAAGGCACGCATGGAGTATGCTCACCGATAATTTAATTGTCCAAGCGCAGTAGATCGAGAAGTACGTTGTCAGTGTTTTCAAATGAAACGTCTGAAAATATGGATGAAATAAATATTGATTCTGAACAATTAATTACATCAGTTGATTAGTTACTAAGAGTCTTTCAGTACTTTAAATACAATCACGAACGACATTTTGATATGTTATATAGGGTGAAATTAATGCAAGTAACATGTCGAAACTATTGACTGACATTCTGGTGTAGTTAAAATACTTCTCAGGGTGTAATCTTAAATCTTCGTAGGACCGGGCAAATTTTCCTTTCAGTAATCTAGCACTTATTATCGGATGAACACAGTACTTTATTTGTTTCTTTTTACACATGTTACTTCAAAAAAATCCATATTTCTAATCATATGGATTTAAAAAAAATAAAACAACTGTAAAGAATACATTATTAAATATATTAAAACTTATGAATATAAATATTGTATTTTAAACATATGAATGTTGACCGCCGTGTTATTTACAATTGTACGATTCTATAAGCTTACACACGTGTTAGAACCGATCGTCTGATCAATCAATCGATTCCACTATCGGCCGATAAAGTGGTTAACTTCCATACGTGCCTACCTTTGGACAGTTAATTAAATAGTTCTCCATAGCACTTGACCAAATAATTTCAACTTAAAACATATATAGAATATGTGCCCTAAACAGCTTGTAAATTCTATGAAGCATGAGTATCAGACCATAAAGACATTTATAGCTTTCATGACACTTAAACTGATTTCTGAGAAATGTGTTGTGTGAGCCTAACAGTCCAAAATTTACCATGAGGTCTACTAAAAGCAACTGCTGAATCTAAAAAAATAACAAACGAAGAACACCAACAGGCTTGTTTACTAGTCACTGCTATTTAAATATAAATCACTATATACTGGGCGTTACAGAGAGCCCCAGCAGCAAACACAAAACACATAATAAACCTCATTAAAAATAGCTTCATTTGAGTAGTATTTGATATTTAAAAAAAAACTTCAGTGTTATTGAGAATTGCATTTAAAAAATAATATTGTTATAACACCATAAACAATTAAGGTATAATGTCATCAGAAAACTTTCTAATACCAATTTTCAACAATTACATACCTTCGACGACACCACAAATAAAATTAGAGTTCTTGGTATTGCTTTGAGTCTCTTCGCAATCCTCTGCCATGGTGATGGCAAAATGGAAAAAATCTACTGTACAATGTAATCCAATACACAATACGAGAATTCGATAAATTAAAGAATAACTTAATCAATATTTATAGTAACGCAATCATATGATAACACCACATCACAAACATTGATGCCGATTTGAGATTTTCGCGACCGACAATATGACAAATGACAACAATGTGGACAGGACAGTGGACAGTGGACAAGAATGTCAGTGGAATGTTGCTAGCTTCTGCAAAAATATATAATAGAGGATTCTTACAAAATTAACAGAATAAACATGTTATGCAATATTGTGTTTTTTTATTTTATCCTTGATTACATAATTATAACCTAAAAAATTTACACAACCTCCCGTTTTTTGGCAACTACAAATTTGTGTTTTTCTATTTTTGAGGTTGTTATCGCATATAACAAAGAAGAGCGTTGATAAAGGTGTTTACATGCCGGCTAGTCAATACAATAATTAAATATGGTGGAGACGAAAGAACGTGTTGAGCGTATAAAATAAAACAATGCTTAAATTGACAGAAATACACGCGTAATAGTAATTATCGGTTAATAAAAATTGCTGTAAAATTAAAAAGAAAATAAATTAGAAAAACCAGTGATGACGGCCGCTGAAAAGAATTATTAAATACAGGAAATACACGTGGAACAGAGAATAATAGTGCTGAAAAGAATAATCAAATACATGAAATGCACGTGTAATATTGATGACAATTTTGCTAAAATGAATTACGAAACGAAACGTTCAGAGCAAAGAAAACAAATAATAATAAATCAGAAAGATCTTACCAACCGCTGCTCTCGTTCCGGGTCTATAGATGAAACACTTACACTACATAATATCACTTTTTATTAATTGAAAATAACTTAAAACTATCTTAAATTCACCCCTCGTTGGTTATATGGACCTGAAACACACTTATTCACTATTATACGGTTATTTAAGTTATGTTTATTCTTAAAAGTTATTTTTAACAGTAACTTAAACTATCTTAAATTCACCCCTCGTTGGTTATGTATGGACCTGAAACACACTTATGCACTACCATGCAAATATGAAATTTAATGCTGAGCTTCAAGCAGACGCCTCGCAGAGACAAGATTTTCTCTTTCAACGTTCGCGGTCTACGTTTGTTTTAAAAAATATATATAAGTTATCTTTCGTACGCGTGAGTTAAAATTCGTATATCCCGACCAAGCGTCCACTCAAATACTGATTCAAACCAGCTATCGCGTCCACCGCTGGAGACGGGGGGGGGGGGGGGGGGAGGAGCTACCCCACCGCGCGGCGGGGCGCGTTCTGTTCTACCATCTACCAATAGGAAGCCTCCATTTCACCTACCAAGTTAGAAAGTATAAAGTTCCAGGAATATGCATTGAATATAAAATTATTAGAAATGACATATTTACAAAATATAAGCATTGTTTAAACACATTAAGGACCCAAAGACCCGTTAATATGATAAAACCATTATAAGAGAAAGTTTTCCAAGAATCAAGGTATTTTGTTGAAACAAAATAATAGATGTCTGGCTTCTATGCTACCATAACCCATGGCAATATTTTGATCATAATACCTATGTATATATCAATCGGCCCTCTTTTTTGATCAAGATATACCATGTGAAGAACAAAGAAACCAAACATAATGTAAGTAGACAAAAACTATTATGCCGGAGCTGAACGAATCTCATCGGCATGAACTTTAACAGGCTTCCCGCGACGTTCTACCCAGTAAACGTGTCCTCTTCCGATGGGCAATAAGATCCGATGCGGACCACTCCATTTAGGAGCAAATCCAGCGTGAAAACCGGTATTCATATCAGACTGAGGGTGTTCTCTAATTAAAACAGCCTGTCCTATATCGTATTTCGAAACCGTATCATTATCAGGTGCGTAACGTTGTCGATATTCCTCCTGAGACGCTCGTATTTCGTTATCTAACTGGGTACGCTCACGTGCTCCCGCTGTTGGGAAGATATCTCCATCGGGAGAATGAATCATCCATTCACCTGGACGGGGAATGTCGTAACCTAATAATGCCGTGCTAGGAGATACGCCTGTTGACTCATTACGACGACCACGTAACGCATATAAAATAGTCGGTAAATGTTCATCCCAACGATTATGAGGTTGACCTTGTAAATAAATACGCAACGCTTTCTTAATTTCTTGGTTTCTACGTTCCGTAATATTCGCTCGTGGATGGTACACTGCCGTTGTCCAGTGCAAACATTGCCATCTATCTAGTGCGCTGGTCCACAAACGATTCTTAAAATTAGTGGCATTATCCGACAAGATCGCTTTTGGATATCCGTAACGAGAGAATACATCATCTTCTAATATTTTAATTATAATCGGAGCTCTACTCGATCGTACCGCAAACGCTTCCACCCATCGTGTATATAAATCCGTAACTACTACAATAAAACGCTTGCCGTGTGTGGATATAGGATAGGGTCCCATCAAATCGACTGCGCATACGTCAAATGGTTTATGTACGTGAGTATTACCTAATGGGGCCGCAGGACGAGTCGGTACGGCTCTCGATAGAGCACACGTCATACACGCTCTCACATATTGCTCAACGTCAGTACGCATGTTCGGCCAAAAGAAATGGCGTGCCGCAGCCCGAGTCGTTTCTTTAGCTCCGGGATGACCTGCCACACGATTATCATGATACGTAGATATAACCTTCAAAACCATCGATCGGGGTACAAATAAACGCATATCATCATCCGCAAATTTTCTCCAAAGATAATCACCTAATAACGCATAATCACGTAAATATTGTTGTTCGTGACGTGCCGTCGATGTATTTGGTCGAGATAATAATATACGCAACCTATTTATACGTCGTTGTACGTCGGTATCTCTTTTCTGTCGTAACCGTATTTCTTCCGCAAGACTTACATCTACTACCTCAACATCGTCGGATGACTCAACCGCGTCCGGCTGGTCCTCCGTCACCTCCGTTTCATCTTCCGTTTGATGTACTTGTGCCGTTATCTCATTCGTTTCCGTTGATGGGTACATCATGCGACTTAAATCTTTTGTGTCTGCCTCCGTTACTATTGGGGACGATTCGGGATTTCGGGATAACGCATCAGGGAGTTCATTTTTACGACCGGGACAATGTTCAACTGTAAAATCAAATTCCTGTAAGAGGAGTGCCCATCTGATGAGCTTTGCCCTATCATTTTTCGCCGTATTCAACCACGTTAATGCTTTATTATCCGTGCGTAGCTTAAACGATCGTCCTTCTAAATACGGACGATATCTTTTAATGGCCCATACGGCCGCAAACGCTTCCTGCTCATTCGAATGCCATTTTTGTTCGGCCGGTGAAAAACGCATACTCGCATATGATATAACATCCCGTTCTCCGTCAGAGCGTGGATGATATAATACGGCCGCAATACCTAACTTACTCGCGTCTGTTTGTAAAATGAATTCGCGATTAAAATCGGGTCGTGACAATTTTAACGGTTGTGACATAGCCAACTTAATATTACGCATAGCGGTATCGGCTTGGCTATTCCACCGATACGGCCGATTAACTTTTAATAAATCGGTTAACGGAGCAGCAATCTCAGAGAATCGCGGTACATACTCTCGTAACCAATTACACAGTCCTAAGAAGCCACGTAGTTCTTTACGAGTTCGCGGAGCTGGTGCAGAGAAAATCTCCTTGCAATGAGACATTTGAGGATAATTTCCTTCCGCAGTAACAACATGTCCCAAATACTCTATTTCTGACGTGGCTAATTTACATTTATCAGGCGAGCATCTCAACCCGAACTGATCTAACCTTTCAAAAACCAGTCTTAAGTGATGAAGATGACTCTCCCAGTCAGAAGAATAGATTACAATATCGTCTATATATACAATGCAAAATTCTCTTAAATAACCGGCAAGAACCTGCTGACACATCGCTTTCTGAAAGCAGCTCGGGGCTCCCTTAAGTCCGAAGGGCATAACCTTAAATTGATATAACGCACCGTCAGGAGTAGAAAATGCCGTATATGGTTTAGAAGCAGGATCGAGAGGCACTTGCCAATACCCCTTTGTTAAATCTAACGTGGAAAATATCTTTGCGTTTCCGAGATCCTTTAATGTTTCGTGGATGACCGGTAAAGTGGAGACCTCGCCCTCAGTGACGTCATTTAACCGACGGAAGTCTACACAGATACGATAATCATTATCTCCCTTTTTCGGAGCCATCACGATAGGAAAACAATACGGAGATCTACTCGCTTCGATTACGTCATCAGTTAACATTTCTTCGATTTGTTTATGTAAATTACGTTTCTTAGCGTCTGATAAACGGTACGGTGGGACACGAATGGGTGTCTCATCTTTCAGCCGGATAACGTGCGGCTGCAAGCGAGCAGGGCCTGCATATGGGGTAAATAAAGCATTAAATTCTCGCAATATTTTATGTAATTCATTTTTTTTCGCATTAGATAAGTCGTTCGTAATATTTGGTAACTGTACGTTAGTTAAATTTGGTTGACGCTTCGTCGAATGAAAATATGCCGTAATCCTTTCCTTCTTGCCGAAATACAATGCTCCACGAATAAAATCAATCACGCCGTGTTCCGCTATTAGCCAATCTATACCTAATATTACGTCATCTCGTAGGCCGTCGACTACTAAAAATTCATTTTTCATCCTAACGTCTGCTATCGAGCAGTCTATTTCCGCTTTCGCTACTACCGTCATTTTGGCCGAAGCATGTGCAAGATTTAAACTCTTTACATCACAAAATTTTCTTCTATACTCGTGTACTAAATCTGCACGAATTAAACTGTGAGAGGCGGCAGAGTCTACTAACGCTACATAGAGACGATCCTCGATCATCACGCTTATCCGTGGGAGGCTAACTTTACCAATCGCACATACACCGTCTACTTTATGTTCTAGTTCGCAAATTCCGTCACTGTACTCCTCTTCGTACCTACTCATCATTTTCGCCATCTCATTACTACCCAGCGCAACTACTGTCGTACCTAATTCGTGATCCGGCGCGACAACCGGTTTCCTCTCTTCGAACTTCTCTGACGCAACTACCAGCTTCTCAACATCCGATGTACCTGACGCAACTATCAAATCCCTATCGTTCAACACATCTACCAACTCTACCTCCGACGCGAATTTCGAACTATCTCGTATGTAACCTGCCTTCTCATTATTAGCCTCCGCGGTTTCAATGCTATCCTCATCATCTTCTCTATGCACATCAGCCTCTACCACCATCTCAGTAAAACCTACAGAGTTTTGATCGCATATTTCTACCATTACTTCATCAACAGATTCAATCTTCTCATTATTAGCCTCCACGGTCTCAAGGCTATCCTCGTCATCATCCTCTCTATGCACATCAGCTTCTACCACCATCACAGTAAAACCTACAGATTTTTGATCGTCTCTTCATATCGTCATATTAATAGCATTCTCATTATCAGTACAGGGCGCCAGTTCCACGTTTGTTAACCTGGTGGAACGCAGGTTTAATTTTTTCGGGAGCCCGCGACAGGTCGAGGTCCGTAATTTGTGTTCCTGTCGGGGCGGCGAGCGTTTCCCGATGCCGATGCGATAAACTCGTTTCTTTCCACGCAATCTTTATTAAAATGACGACCAGGGCAAAATTGACATTTTGGTAACTGTTTTCTGTTATTTACTGGGCTATTATTATTAGGGCGCGAATTCGCATTACGGTTGTTTGGACGTATATTATAATTATCCTGCCGGTACGTTGAGGTATTATAGTTATTACCGCTTTCGCATGAATTGTCACGTTGGGTATTCCTATTTTCATGATTACGTTCGGCAACTGGCTGAAACAACGTTTGTCGGGGGAAATCAATCATCATTACTTTTTCTTTAAGCGACGTGAACGTAAAATTTCCGAAAATCACTCCGACATCTAAAATAATGCGATACGTGTCTCTCATCAGGTATATTAAGTCGGAGCATGAAGCATCCGACGGAGCCGTTCCAAAGAGCCGCATATGAACCGCTTCCTTCCGCTTAAGGAATGCGATTCCACCCTCATCCGCACGCTGACGGTCACCATAATAATTAGCCAAAAGCGAAGACCGGGCAACGTCTATTCCGTATCTACCAATTAAAAAACCTTTGAATTCATCCCATGTCCATTTACCCTGCGCATGAGGAGACCACCAACGCTTGGCTTCTCCTCGCAACCTCTGAGACGCACGGCCGACCATTGACGCAGGAGAACAAAATATGTGGTCGAAAAAAGCTTCGCATGCCGTGATAAATAAAACAGGGTCTTCTTCTGGAAGACCGCTGAACGTATCTTCCAGTTCGCGACGTTGTAAATATGGGAATAAATGTTCAATTCCCGGGCTATCGTTTCTTGGGGGTTCTGGAATATCGCGGCTTGCATTATCATTTATTCTAGCCCTAGTAACCCGTCTATTATCCCCTCCGCCGCCATCGTTTTCACGCTCTACTACTCCGAAAATAATATATTTAAATAAACGAAAAACAAGTTGAAATAACATTTTTTTTTAGTTAATACGAGAAAAAAACTTCAAACGAAAAGAAAACGCTCAAAACCTCAGGGTGGTTCGATAAAAACTACTGTTTTTAAAAATGGCCCCACGTTGGGCGCCAATTGATATCCGAAGAGAAAGAGGAGAATATACTCGTCCCATGTTGGGGCGCGAAATTGATATCTAGAGAAGGCGGAGAAAAATACTAGCCCCACGTTGGGCGCCAAATTGTTATCGCATATAACAAAGAAGAGCGTTGATAAAGGTGTTTACATGCCGGCTAGTCAATACAATAATTAAATATGGTGGAGACGAAAGAACGTGTTGAGCGTATAAAATAAAACAATGCTTAAATTGACAGAAATACACGCGTAATAGTAATTATCGGTTAATAAAAATTGCTGTAAAATTAAAAAGAAAATAAATTAGAAAAACCAGTGATGACGGCCGCTGAAAAGAATTATTAAATACAGGAAATACACGTGGAACAGAGAATAATAGTGCTGAAAAGAATAATCAAATACATGAAATGCACGTGTAATATTGATGACAATTTTGCTAAAATGAATTACGAAACGAAACGTTCAGAGCAAAGAAAACAAATAATAATAAATCAGAAAGATCTTACCAACCGCTGCTCTCGTTCCGGGTCTATAGATGAAACACTTACACTACATAATATCACTTTTTATTAATTGAAAATAACTTAAAACTATCTTAAATTCACCCCTCGTTGGATATATGGACCTGAAACACACTTATTCACTATTATACGATTATTTAAGTTATGTTTATTCTTAAAAGTTATTTTTAATAGTAACTTAAACTATCTTAAATTCACCCCTCGTTGGTTATGTATGGACCTGAAACACACTTATGCACTACCATGCAAATATGAAATTTAATGCTGAGCTTCAAGCAGACGCCTCGCAGAGACAAGATTTTCTCTTTCAACGTTCGCGGTCTACGTTTGTTTTAAAAAATATATATAAGTTATCTTTCGTACGCGTGAGTTAAAATTCGTATATCCCGACCAAGCGTCCACTCAAATACTGATTCAAACCAGCTATCGCGTCCACCGCTGGAGACGGGGGGGGGGGGGGGGAGGAGCTACCCCACCGCGCGGCGGGGCGCGTTCTACCATCTACCAATAGGAAGCCTCCATTTCACCTACCAAGTTAGAAAGTATAAAGTTCCAGGAATATGCATTGAATATAAAATTATTAGAAATGACATATTTACAAAATATAAGCATTGTTTAAACACATTAAGGACCCAAAGACCCGTTAATATGATAAAACCATTATAAGAGAAAGTTTTCCAAGAATCAAGGTATTTTGTTGAAACAAAATAATAGATGTCTGGCTTCTATGCTACCATAACCCATGGCAATATTTTGATCATAATACCTATGTATATATCAAGGTGAACATTTCTATTTTCTTAATAAAAACGTAGAAGATATTCATAATGGAGCATAGGTGCGTGAATATTCGCGTTGCATATTATGTCGGTTGGAAAATATTGTTTTATAACAATAATGCTGCCTTTTTGCATATTTGTTATGCCCGAAAAAAATAATGCCGAAAAACAATGATTTTTATTTTGTTCCACGGCAACATTTAGGAAAACAGCTAGCGCTCGTTGCGGGCGAAAAACGGAACTTGCAGCTAGCACGCGCTATGGCACGCGCAAGTATACTGAAAGTTTACTTCCATATTATCTGTGGCACGCGCTCTCTTGGCATTCGACGCTGGTGAAGGACGGACGTTTTGGTGTGACGCCGTCATCGGTCGACACGCGCGTCCCGATGGCGGCCATATTTTCAAGAGCACGAGGAAGTCTGTGTGACAGGACCCGTCACGCGCATGGACGCTGATGGTGCCCCAGAACCAAGATGAGGGCATCAACAGGACAGGAGGTTGGAGGCAGAGCGCAGTGTGGGGCCACCGCGTAGGGAACGCGGCGGCTCGCAGATTGGACCACGAAGGGCAATCCGTGTCGTCTGGAGCGTCGGTTCGCCTCCGGTGAGGCCCCAACTGGTATGCCACCTCTGTCGAGATGCGCCGTCATAGCGTGCCGTGGGGCACAGAGCCAGCCATGGGTGAAGGTCTGGAGGAGGAGATCAGGAGGAGAAGAAGAAACCACGCCGGACACGAGGAAGACCTGCTAGCCTGACGCAGAGGCTGGGCCCCACCGAACTACAGTCACCACGTGGAAGTGTTTCTGTTTTATTTGTTGTCTGTTGTTTTGTTTTTTTTATTTTATTGCCATGGACCAACTATAATGATTTTTTGAATAAATGCGCCGTACTACTCCAATTTCATAGTGTCACCATCATTTTTCTCCTTTTCTTCCCCACACCTTGGCTTGATGTTTCCTCGTGGTAGACGAGAGGTCTCATCATATTGTACCAATACCTACTAAATCTCTTCTAGTAGGTACCTATTGATTGTACACAAACCAATAAATATGAAATCATCGTCGTGGATTATTACACTAATAAAATTCAAGCTTAAGGATTACTTTCACTGAATATTTTGTTTATATTTGTATACATTTATTTATATTAGTTAATATTAAGGCAATAAATATTAGTAAATAAGGCAATAAATGTTAGTAAATATTTATTGCCTTCATAGCATAAGTATACTATTAATCAATCGGGTTGTAAGTTTTAAAATCGATCGGAAAAGATTTTTTTGATAACTCATTACTGGTACATGCACATGGACATCATAAACTGTACACATATGCATTTAAACGGACTCATTACGTCACACCGCGCGGATGAAATCCTTTTACACAAGTCGCTCGTTGACTATAGACGTTTTCGTACTCTGAAACGAATCAGAATAGGACATATAGGGTGGTGTTTAGTTATTGATTTGACCTGTGGTTTGACCAAGATCCTCTAGACATAATTTTGTTATTTAATAATACTTAATTATAAATACTTCCTAGCACTATGTTAGTGGCGAGATTATAACCAAATGGCAATTTCTTATAACTAATCACCTTCCCAGTGATTCTTTAGAGAAGCAAAATTTTGAAATATTTTTTGAATAAATTTCTCTTTTGTAAGGAATCGAACCCGGGACACCGGCACAGAAGTCCATCGTCTTACCACTTATGTCACGACGGACAATCACAAGAACGGGAATGAATGACCTTTGTATATCTAAAATTTAGTAATTAGTGTGATTTCATCAAAAGTTTGTTATCGCATATAACAAAGAAGAGCGTTGATAAAAGTGCTTACATGCCGGCTAGTCAATACAATAATTAAATATGGTGGAGACGAAAGAACGTGTTGAGCGTATAAAATAAAACAATGCTTAAATTGACAGAAATACACGCGTAATAGTAATTATCGGTTAATAAAAATTGCTGTAAAATTAAAAAGAAAATAAATTAGAAAACCAGTGATGACGGCCGCTGAAAAGAATTATTAAATACAGGAAATACACGTGGAACAGAGAATAATAGTGCTGAAAAGAATAATCAAATACATGAAATGCACGTGTAATATTGATGACAATCTTGCTAAAATAAATTACGAAACGAAACGTTCAGAGCAAAGAAAACAAATAATAATAAATCAGAAAGATCTTACCAACCGCTGCTCTCGTTCCGGGTCTATAGATGAAACACTTACACTACATAATATCACTTTTTATTAATTGAAAATAACTTAAAACTATCTTAAATTCACCCCTCGTTGGTTATATGGACCTGAAACACACTTATTCACTATTATACGGTTATTTAAGTTATGTTTATTCTTAAAAGTTATTTTTAACAGTAACTTAAACTATCTTAAATTCACCCCTCGTTGGTTATGTATGGACCTGAAACACACTTATGCACTACCATGCAAATATGAAATTTAATGCTGAGCTTCAAGCAGACGCCTCGCAGAGATAAGATTTTCTCTTTCAACGTTCGCGGTCTACGTTTGTTTTAAAAAATATATATAAGTTATCTTTCGTACGCGTGAGTTAAAATTCGTATATCCCGACCAAGCGTCCACTCAAATACTGATTCAAACCAGCTATCGCGTCCACCGCTGGAGACGGGGGGGGGGGGGGAGGAGCTACCCCACCGCGCGGCGGGGCGCGTTCTGTTCTACCATCTACCAATAGGAAGCCTCCATTTCACCTACCAAGTTAGAAAGTATAAAGTTCCAGGAATATGCATTGAATATAAAATTATTAGAAATGACATATTTACAAAATATAAGCATTGTTTAAACACATTAAGGACCCAAAGACCCGTTAATATGATAAAACCATTATAAGAGAAAGTTTTCCAAGAATCAAGGTATTTTGTTGAAACAAAATAATAGATGTCTGGCTTCTATGCTACCATAACCCATGGTAATATTTTGATCATAATACCTATGTATATATCAAGTTATAGAAAGATTACGATATTTTGTAGCTTTTTAACTAGTATTAAATTTGAAAAATTTAAGAACTAACAACACTGGTTTTCATATTGTGACTGTTTTCATTCCATAGAAAAGAGATATACATATTTTATATTTTTCACATTTTCAGTTCATTTTTTTTACTTCAAGATGGCGAACGTACGGGATAGTGACACATCTTTGTGGCTTCATAATAAGCTCGGAACTTCAAATGATTCGTGGACAGGTGGATCAATCTGTACTCAGTTAAATACTGAAGTGTTAACGAATATCAAGGATTGTTTTCCAGATTTGCAAACACAAGTTAAACTGAAATTACTGTTGAGTTTCTTTCATATCCCGCGCAGAAATGTTGAAGAGGTAACTTTTCAGTTTGTTGTTATTTGTCATGCACAGTTGTGCCGTTCTTCTCGGATGCATAAGTAAAGTACGGGTGAAAAGGAGACAGAGATAATAATCATAAGACCTGTTGTAATTTTTTAAACTTATATTTGTTGTGGATTTGTAGTTATTTTTCATAATTATGATGTTTTATTCGCCATAACCTTTAAAAAATGTTGGATATATAAATAATTTTACATTGTGAAGTAGGGGTTAAAAATGTTAACGGCGTAGTTCATTCTTATATCGCAGGTCACCAATATGTGTAAAAGTGGATTACAAACTACATATTTTCATATCATTTCATATTTTTCACCAATTATTTTTAATTTATTCCATGCAAATTAAGTCTTTCAGATACGTTTTATGTCTTAAATAGATTTTTTTCTGCATATTTATTTATTTGTTTATCTAAAGGACACATCAATAGAAGTGTCAAAATTGATTATACATATGTTTAATTAGGAATATACAACAGAATGTACTTATTATAAAATAAGTACAACATTTAAATGTTCTTTTCTACTGTAAAACATCTTATTATGCTTCTGATCTTGCTATAGATATTACATTCACTATATAATGTTAATAAATAGCTTGCTGAAGTATAGTGATTTTATGGTTATGTTGGCATTAAAAAATACAAGGTTTTCTATTAACTGTGATGATATAAATTATTTTATTGAGTATATTATAGATTGTTTTTTTTTTAATTATATTTTCCTCCATTAGTTAGGCGAATACCTATCTGTGTTGGGTGTGAATATTATTTTATAGAAAATAATGTTTTTTTGTTGACTATAAAGTGAATGAGATTTGGTGTATCTTGGTTTTAAGCGCAGGCGCAATAGATCATAAATAATCACAGCGGAGCGACAATAAGGTCCCACTCTTATCAAAATGGAAAGGGACACTTGGCTGCGGGGCCATTTGGTTGCGAGTCCACTTGGTCATGACTGACTTTTAGGTGGAAACCCAATTGGTCGCAACTTATTGTAATCAAAAAGAAATCTGCTTAGGAATCAAATGTTTCATACTTTCTTTCTTTTTCGTGTCCGACTAAGCTCTACCACTCCAATAAACAGCGATTGACATCGCGTTGTCATTTGTCATAATCAGATCCCCCGGACTACAGACCACTCCCATCAGTGGACACATCAGCAAGTGGATGTCATCCTGGGTTGTGCCGCATTCGCATCGGGTGTCATCTGATGCAGACAGGTACCCCCACCTTTGCAGTTTTTTTTTACATCTGGTGACGCCGACCCTGAGTCTATTGAGGGTCTTTCATATAGAGCGTATGGTAAGTGCTCTCCAACTCCGATGCTCTCAATTGCTTCCATCCATGGTGCCGCAACGAGTCCAGTCGCCAGAGTTCTTCTCTACCTCCTCTCAACAGGGGATGTGGCCTTGATAAAACTTTTCTTGGACTTCAGGCGCGACACCACTGGCTGGTGATGGTATAAAGGGTGGCGTATGTCGTGGGTTTGTTTGGTTAGAATAGGTTGGTTAGGTATATAGTTATTGCATGTTGTGTTATAGCTCCATCTATCAGTTTTTTTTATAGAATAAGTTACGAACAAGTGGGTTCGAACCCAAGTGGCCAGAGTTAAGTGTCCTAGACCGCTAATATGATAATTATAAGTGCTCACTACAACAACCAAATACTATGTATTATATACCTACAATATTGCGTTAGTTCCATACACACTCATGTTACAATAATTATTACTTAAAAAATGTCTTTTCAATGTAAAAAAGTATATTTCTTCAAACTGTATAGGTAAGGCTCGGTATGCAAAGGTAACTCGATACGCTCTGTATAACTTTTGTCTTGTCTCATAAAAATAACTTTTTACTTCAGCATTCAAATAAAATGACTCTCTGTATTCTGATATTGGTAACTTTTTACCATAGTGCGACGAAACTTGTTATTTGATAGCCGAGAGAGAGAGAGGAAGGTAAATGGAATATATTTCCATTCCACTTTTTGCCCGAGAAATGTCAGTGTTCACTTTCAATACAAGAATGAACTTGAGTGCCCTTGATATGATTTCTTCTTCCTCTCCTCTTCTCCTTATCCTTTTGTTTTCCTATCATTGCAATAAACTGTTCTTATATGCAATATCTTTTGTTTTACTTTTTCTTCTGTAATATTTATTTTATTTTTGTCATGTGATTACCTTATTGCCATAGTATACACTGTATTGTATATTAACTCTGGTTGGTTGGAAGAAATTGCCATTTGGCAAAAAGCCTGGCAGTGTACAAATTATTTGTACAGAATGTTACAATACATAAATATTATATCATTAAATGGTATTATAAAAAAATCTATTATTTCAGTTATTATTCTTGAAAAAAACTACCTCTTTCTCTCATACATAGAAGGTCGTAGGTCATCAAAATAACAGGTCAAAAGTAAGCAGAGAGAAAAGCAGTATATTCCCGTCTTGGCACATGTCCATTTCTTCCTTCGCATTCCAACACACCATTTCTCTGTCACATTCTCCATTGGAGAAATGTGTGATGCGTATCTTGGTGTTGTGTCAGTAGTAAGTTGTTGATTGATGCAAATGGCAGAACGGTGTTTATTTATTTTTCAAAATATTGTGTAACAAAGACAGCTAAGTTATGTACCGTATGGATTCCGATATTATCTGTCCGACTGGAATCTTCGATCGAAAAAAGAAATTGAAATCGAAAAAAGCCGAAACACCCCAACTAGATAATTTAATTAACATTGTATTAGTACATCTCAAACTTTTTTTAACAATTTTGTTAAAAATTTAATAGTGACGACATTGTTTCATACAATTTGTAAGGCAGTAAACACTAAACAATATCTCACTCAATGGTTTGATACCTACTTAATCTACAAACATACATCATGCTGTTTTCATATTCTGGGTAGGAAAAACAGACTGACCTCCATACTATCTTATCCTAACATATACCTACATGTTTTATATAGAAAATAAAATATCTTAAATTTTTTATTTTTTTGTGTTTATACTTTGGTTTGATTCTTCAATTATGCATACTATCGCCATTGAAAGTTGGATCTCATGTGCTACATACAACTAGTATTAAATATTAATCATAACTTATTGACTAATGATATGGAAACTGGAATGGAGTTAATATATATTTTGTCGAATTCCATTATAAATATGAATTATCAACACTTTATTTATAGTTCTACGTTATATAGCCTTATTAATATCTCCGTAAGACATAATAGCTATACAATAAATGAAAGATATAGAATCTTTAGGTACATATTTCATCAAGCTTGAATATGAACAATATCAGTAAATCAGAGCACTGTATCTTGTTTACTTAACATTTTTTTTATAGAGCCAATAACTCTTGGATTCTTTCAGTTGCAACTTTGATGTGTTACTACATTTTCTTATCTTTTGAGTAGGTAAATTGATATACAATTATGCCCAGAAATAGGCAGTGACTGATTAAGAACACATATTAGCACCCACATTGTATATTATGATGAATTACTTAGAAATAAGATAATGTTAGAAATACCTTTAAGATGTATATTGCTACCATTGTCATCCACTACATTGTATACAGAGTGGACTGACAATTTTTTTGGATGATTGGGGGCGGGTCATTTGATAGCTTTTTACTCGCCAGTACTATGGAATAGTTTCAGGAGAGCACTTCCCATCAATAAGTGTATTATAACGACAGGTGTATTAGTTATAATACATCTGTCGATGGGAGGAATGCTCTGTCGAAATTAGTACTGCTAATTTATCAAAGTATTCACACCATTATTATTGTAATCATGGACTACCAAAATGTTACTGTCAAATACATCAATTTTCTTATTTTGTTTGAATTTTTGATACAATAGACTCTTCAAGAATGTATTCACGGATTATCAATCTTTAAAAAAAGTGTGATATTGCATATTCCTATTTGTTCAAGAGAATTTATTTCTCTTAACATATGGACAAAGTATCAAGCCAAGATACGCGAGATAACTTTGAAGTCAAAAAACACCTAAGAGGCTTCGCAGCATATATACATGGATTTACTCAGAATTCAGAGCAGAACATTTAGTGTATCTGTCCCCTCCTTATAACTTTTGATCCGCTTCATTCACAGAGCCTTAAACTTCAGAAAGTATAGAAAATTTTAATCCTACAAAATTTTTGTTTCATTATCAACTTTTATATTTTGGCTTTGTTTTTCTATATCATATGGGTCGGTGGCAGAGCGGTTTGCGCGCTGGGCTAGTAATCCAGTGGTCGCGAGTTCAAATCCTGCCTCGACCAATTTCGTTTACCTATAGCACAAGCATTTATTAGCTTATTTTAGGGAACGTAGGAAGATGTATATGTATTTCTTTAAGGAGTACATATTCATTTTTTGTGTAAAAAAAAAAAAAAATATCTCAAAAACCTTAAAAGCTAGAATGCTCAAAATTGGTATAAATATAGACAAATATGAAATCTCATATTTGTTTTTTTTTTTTAAGTTCCAGAGTTTTTATGATAAATGTATGTGTTTAATTGTCTATATTTCCATTTTTTTTTTAAATATTGAAAAACGCTGAGCACCCCAACTAGATGTACATTATAGTAGTACTACTCAAACCTTTTTTTAACAATTTTTATAAATATTGAATTTAGTGATGACATCGTTTCATGCAATTTGTAAGGCAGTATACACTACACAATATCTACGGGGACTCGCAATATTTTGATACTTAGTCTCCAAACATACATACTATCATGATGTTTTCATATTCTGGGTAGGAAAAATGGACTGACCTCTATATACTATCCCATCCATACATACATGTTTTGTATAGAAAACAAAATATCTTAAAATTTCAATAATTTGGTTTTATGATGGAAATTCAATGACAGAAATCACATTATATGGTAGTAGACAAAAATATTTACATATGCTGTGAGCTATGTTTCCATAGATTTTGATAGCAATATTGCCAACTTTCAGGGATTTTAGTGACATTTCTGCCTTTTGCTAAAGTACGCGGCATTACTTATGAAACACAACGACTTAAAGGCGACTTTTGCTAGAGTATGCGGCATTATTACTTATGAAACACAACAACTTAAAGGCGACATTTGTTGCTTTTTATGAAACTGGCTGTTAGTGTCTTAACTTTATTGTTTGTAGTCATATGAACTATTTCAACATATTCGCATTAAGTTATAGATATCTATAGGATATTAATAATATTAAGTTACTAACATGATTCATAGATGGGGAAAAAATCTTGACAGTTTCCAGAAATAATACAGGATTGTTTTACACCGGAATTCAACCCTCTATTCCCAAAAAACCTTGGTTTCAGGGTAAGAGACTGAGAATTGGCCATTGTCTTGTTGCTTCCCACCTTTACAAAATCAATGTAATTAACAGTCCAGTGTGAGTGTGGTCAGGAGGAGGAGACTCTTGATCATTTATTTTTCAATTGCTTCAACCGTATATCTTCCAACAATTCATTTTATTTTAATCTGGTTAAAATAACTTGCATATCCCCAGTCAATATGTCATATATCGTCCCTCCTATGGCAAACTCGCAAAACTAACATTTTTGACGAAAATGCGTTTTTGGTGTCATTTTAATCGTTTTCACAATAGCACACTCTGGCAAAGTATTGAATCTGTAACATCTTCCATTAAGATTAGAAAAAAAGTTAACTGCGTTATAAAATAGATTTTACATAGAGTGTCGAAGTTTGTTTTTGCTCTCCTGTAAAATTTCTTTTTTGCAGATTCGCTAGTTTGCCATAGGAGGGACAGTATAATATCTATTCAAAATTTTAAATTAACAAACATATTACTTAACTTCTTAAAGTCAAATAACATCCAACTTAAATTAATTTAATTTCAACAAATTTAACCAAATTATGATATTTTCACCAAGGCAAAAAGCACTCTCTCTAGGGTGAATTGCCAGTAAACAAAAAAAATATATTAAGGCTGTGTTTCTCGAACAAAGTTTAAAGTAAAAGTATAGTTAAAATACTTTGCTTTCATAAAATTGTTCAAAACTTTTGGTTGTTTCATTGAATCTAATGCTGTTAAACGACGCATTTTTGAACAATTTTATGATAAAGTATTTTAACTATACAATCACTGATACTTTTGTTGAAACAACCCAGCCTTAGTTCCATCCAAAGCTGAGGACACAACAAAAATAATAATTAATACAAATTTCAGTGGCGTCACGAGTTGGAGGATATCTTGGAGACGGCCAGTTTGGACTCTGAACTGTGGGTTAGCATGCTGGCCGAGGTGATGAGGACCCTGCCCAGTACTGGCTCCCTCAACACACAGCGTCCCAGGGAAGCAGACGAAGCTCGCCCAGTCTTCTCAGACATGGTGGCCGACCTTCGTCGCTTGCTCTCTAGACACGAAGAACAACTGCACATGTTGCCCCTGGAGTGCCATTATCTCAACAAGTCAGCACTTGTATCCGTGGTAAGGTGTTGTTAATTAAAAATGTGCTAATATTTAGTATACTTTAGCGGTATGTGCGTTGGGAGGATGTTTTATATTTAATAAGATTATTAATAAGAAATCAGAAAAGGTTGCGAGTTTATTGCGTGTTCTAAATTCATCTCCCAAAACACATACAACTATTTTTAGATATTGCAATTGTTTTACTCAGCTATTTATTTATAATTGAAATAATAGAATGATGATAGGTTTCATAATAAAAGAAAACTTACTCAGATTAATTATATTTTCAGATTAAAACAGTTAACAAATTTAATTAGATTGATCCGCGATACTAGGGTCGGGTTAAAATATTATAATTATTGAACACTGTGCTTGAACGCTGGACTGACGAGCGAATAAATCGCCACGTTAGTTGATTGAAATACGATGCGCTGTCTCTCGGTCGTCTTCGGCAATCTTCGTGAGAAGCGAGATCGTCCGAGCGAGATGGCATCGATGATGGGAGGTACATCCTCGCCACACAGCCTCCCTCAAGTCTGTAAGACGATATCAAGACTATGTCCATCGAGCATTGAACATAGGCCCTCGACCCTCAGCATCGCTGAACAATCTGTAATTATACAGAAAAAAAAATTTAAATTTATGTTACACAGTAGATAATATTATTTACAAATGGGATATCACAGATAAAAAGTTCGTCGTTATAGTTAGGGCATCCTGGATTACGTTGCAGGGAATACCGTAAATATGTGAGGACGATGTGTATGATGTTCTCTTCGAAAAAAAAATGACTGTCATTTGTAGCTTGCCATGTTGCATCCGTGCGTGCGTGCATCAGTGTGCGTATAAATAAATAAATAAATATATATAAGTCCGACAGCTTCCTGCGTGTGCCAGTACAGGGGCGAAACACGAGGGTGTCTGGGGGTTGCGGCGTGTCGTGAACTGACATCTTTGGAAATTTGATCCAGTTAGCCTTCAAATGCTTGCGGTGCGTCGAGAATTGACGGCTTTGGAGAAACCCAATACTCCAGTATAACCTGATGAATTTCCAGTAACAGGAGGAGGTCAGTATTAGCTCCTCAAGGCAGCTACGTAGAAATTGGGAGCGGCTAGAGACGTAAACAGTCATCATCCAAAATCGTTCCTCGTTCAAGGCAGTAGTATCGGTGATACGGGGACGGTTTTGTGCGCTCGTAGGGTTGTATGTATATATGTGTGTGCACGGTGGATGGTTGATTGACATCTTGTTGATGCAGTGATGGTCAAGCAGTGGCTACGATGAAGTGAAGAGGCGAGTTGATGTTCTGTGATGAGTCAAAATCGTTGTTTACAATTGTAGAAATTCTCGAAGTTGTATTTGGTTTGAAGAGGTGAGTGAATCCTCTGTAGTTGTCCATTTTGACGCTGTTGTTTGATGTTTGGATGGTTGTAGATAGCAGTTGTAGGCCGTTGCAAGCTGTTGCAGATAGTTGCAATTGTTGTTTTGACATCTACGGGGAGGGGTCATCCGGTGTCTTGGTTTGTTCTGACATCTACGGGAACAGCGGCATCCGGAGTCTTGGTTTGTTGATAGCTTGAAGTCTTCGTTAATGATGATGATGATCATAATAATACATTGGTTGTTGTCTTGTTGACATAAATAAACATGATTGACAATAGTAAACTTTAAATTTCTCAAATATAAATGATTACCGTTGTATCTGGTATATGAGTATATATAATAATAGTAGGCATAGAATATTCAATTCATAAAAGTAGGTACCTTGCATTAATAAAATAAAAATATTTTTTTTTGAAAATTTTTTCTAAGTGTTGGAAATGATCAAATTATTCTAAGTCCAAAATGTTTCAATTTTTGTTAAGTCCTTTTAGGTATCGTTATTTTTCTAAGTGGTTCTTAGGTATTTAATACTTTGCCAAATGTGAAATATTTTTTATTTCGAAATAAGTAAAGTATATAGGTATTTAAAAAAATTGCTTGTACATAGGTATAAATATTCTCAATATGACTTATTGAAATTCGTTTAAATTAAAGTAATATTCTTTTTATGTTATAAGAATTAAATAATTATTCATATGTTGTTGATTTTGGTAAATGAAAATATTTGATTACTGTTAAAGATTACGAGGTTATATGAATAAAAAATTAAGATAATTTTCTTTAAAAATAAATTCGCTATAATAAATTGTTGGTTGAGTTCTTTATGTTTGTTGGTATGAAAGTGCAAAATGTACACAATCGAATATTTTTGTGCACTTAAAACATCAATCGGTACCTTCACACAAATAATAGGCGACAATAACATCGTGACATAGTATTCTTTTGTTTCGCGCCAAAAAAAAAACTGTCATGTAACATTGTTTACATTTTAAATACAGGTTGTTTGTAAATTTTCATTTTGAATTGATACAAAATATTTGAAAAATTCAACCAAAAAAAAAAAAATATATATGACTTCAAAATAATGTATTAATGAAATTCGTCAATTTATGCATTTTAATATGCGGATATTTTTACTACATAATATTGAGAAAGTAAAGTAATTGTTTTATAAAACTTCTGTTTTGTATAATCAATTTTAAAAATAATATGTATGTATAGGTATATAATAAAATCACTTTTCGTGAACAAAAATGTACCTTTTACAATCAATTATGTTTTACTATATTAAAAATTTGATCTTTGACTTATTTCATTTTGAAAATATATTTTTCAAAGAAAGTTTCTAGTTAGATTAATTAAATTTAAATTAAAAACTTAGCTTTTTTTAATAAATACTCCAAAGTAATGATCTCTGGCGGTTGATATTTTGCTTACTGCAGCAATTTAGACAATATGAAGGTTTATTTTTCAACATCCTGTGTTTCTCTCTATGCGGGTTTCGTCTCGTCAGTTGATAATATGAAAAAAAATAATACAAAAATTACAATATGAAATTATTAGGTACCTATACGAAGTATAAATGGGACTTGAATATTATTTTTTTACTTTTCAACATAAATGATCATAGTGAAATGTCATCAAATTAATTATTAATTTACAATTTATATTTAATGCAACCAAAATAAAATTTCATTTTCAAATAAAATGTTTGAATGTGAATGAAATTCTTTCTTAAAAATAAAAAAATGCAACTTTTTTTATAAAAATGTTTATACACAATAAATCGTTTTTAGATTTATATATTTTGCTATAACATGATATGCTAAATATGTACAATAAATCGTTTTTAGATTTTTTTAGCAACAATTACAATAAGTGGATAGCGTTACCAAAAGATAATTAAATTGTTTAATAATTTATAGAATCTTGTTGGAATAAAATAGTTCCACATTTTTGAAAATCAATAGATTTTTTTTTTAGTACTTACGAATACAATAATAATATTTTACGATTAATCAAATAAGTTTTGCATGAAATGACACATGAAAAAAATGGCTATCTACAACAATATATTTTGTTTTAAGTGGAAGTGAAGTTAATTAAAAATTTACAATACCTTAATATACAGAATTTTTCTTCCACTGATCCGCCCGTCAGCCACGTTCTTTTTTATAACTTTTATGCGAAACAATTCATCACTCTTGCAAAGCTGATTATTCACATATCTTTCATAGAATAGGCAATATTTTTGTTAATAAAAAGTAGAAAGAAATTAAATATTACACATTTTATTTATAAAATTTCATTTAAATAATTCATTATCGATTTTAAGATTAATATTTGTTCAAATAACATTGTAGTAGATTGAAATTATGAACGTAAATGTTTTTTTATGAACATGTAACAAAAATATAAAAAATTTAAATTCGCTAAAAAATGCTAAAATATGCATAAAAATATATTAAAAATTGTTTAAAATCACCAATCAAAGATAATAGCGATGAATATAAAAGAATGTACAATGTTAAAATGACAATTATTTCTTTTTGAACAAAACATGTAACAAAAATTTACTAAAAAATGTGCTAAAAATTTAAAAAAATATATATTAAAACTGTCGTGGGTCACCAATTTAGCAGTATGTGCGTTGGGAGGATGTTTTATATTTAATAAGATTATTAATAAGAAATCAGAAAAGGTTGCGAGTTTATTGCGTGTTCTAAATTCATCTCCCAAAACACATACAACTATTTTTAGATATTGCAATTGTTTTACTCAGCTATTTATTTATAATTGAAATAATAGAATGATGATAGGTTTCATAATAAAAGAAAACTTACTCAGATTAATTATATTTTCAGATTAAAACAGTTAACAAATTTAATTAGATTGATCCGCGATACTAGGGTCGGGTTAAAATATTATAATTATTGAACACTGTGCTTGAACGCTGGACTGACGAGCGAATAAATCGCCACGTTAGTTGATTGAAATACGATGCGCTGTCTCTCGGTCGTCTTCGGCAATCTTCGTGAGAAGCGAGATCGTCCGAGCGAGATGGCATCGATGATGGGAGGTACATCTTCGCCACAATACATACAAAGGAGAACTGTTTATCACTTCACTAAGCATAACCTGTACTGTGGTGGAATATTTCAAAGCATATGAGAGTACAGTGTATCAAATAATAGTATGCAACGAATTGCTGGAGCAAGTCGATGAAAATATATCTATCTGAGAAGCAATTTTCAACTGAATGGACGGCCCGATAAAGACATTGAAAGAAGAAATGGGAAACAGAGTGAACGGAGAACTCTAACGCGACATCCTACGTAAGCGATTCGAAGCGGCGCGGCGCGAAAATACAGTCAGTAACTATAAAAGTGTCCTATGTTACCAACTGTGAGAAGGGTACGGTGCTGGGCGGCGAGATGCGAAGCGAACGCGACCAGTTGGTCTGATATTTTCGCGCGAATTCAATGCGGTGCTATAGTTTTTTTTTTGTTAAGTATAATGTCAGAAGCGCAATTCGTGCACACGTAGGACAGAACCGCCGTGGCGCACTGCATTCGCGTATAACTGCATCGCATCGCTTCACAATCGCGTTCACTTTGAATCGGCTACGTAGGACGTCGCTTAACCAGTTATGAATGATCCCAACATATAAAAGGAAGCTATATTTGCCATTCATAACCTTGATATTACAGAAGTCACATGAAAGCAGAATAAATGAGATCACTAAGAAGAATTTGTAATTACAGGTTCCATTTATGACAAGCTTGTAGATAATTATTCTCTGATTCCAGGTAGGGCAACAACCGAATCCAGTGAAGCATTTCACGTTGAAGAGGAAGCCCAAGAGTGCCGCCCTCAGAGCTGAGCTGCTGCAGAAGTCCTCGGATGCCATGTCCAATATGAAAAAGAGTGTCGCTCCCACGGTACCTGTCAGGAGTAGAGGGATGCCACGCAAGATGACAGATACCAGTAAGGATATTATCATATTCATTTTTTGATTTTATTTCGGAATATCTCACATACACACACATATCTTCTTTTAACTTGTTAATTTTGTCGACGGATAATTCGTGGTGAAACTCCATTATACTAGGTATAAATGAAAACACTAATTAGTTTTAGTTTCACTATTTAATGACGATGATCTTTTTATACTCACTCTGACGATGATCTTTAACAGATCGATACCGGTCAGTGCCAGTGTTAAAATTAAATGGTGAAACTAAAACTAATTAGTGTTTTCATTTATACCTAGTATATCTTCTTTTATCTCTTCAGTAGATCTTAAACATTACGACAGCTCATTTTTACCAATGTCTGATGAGCTTTCTAAGTTGACATTAAACATAAAAAATAATATATAGTGTTAAAAATCATACAACTAGGTAAAAAATATATTGACATTATATAATTCAACTGTCGATTTGTTCAAGAGAATTCATTTTCTTAACATATTGACATAGTTTCAAGCCAAGATACATGAGATTTATATGCCAGGTCTATATTTTTCAAGGCTTTTTCAACCTTGAAGTAAAAAAACACCAACTTAGAGGATCGCAGCATATGTTCTATATATAGATTTACTCAGAATTCCGAGTAGAACATTTAGTGTTTCTATATGTGTGGTGTCCCATAAAACTTTTGATCCGCTCAATGCGCAGAGCCTAATGTTTCAGAATATATAGATAGTTATAGGCCTACAAAACTTTTATAGTCAGAATTTTGAATTTTTGTTTCTGTCAGGGGAAAATTTTTGATATTATCAAATATCGTATTTTTAACTATGTGGTACATTTTAACAAAAATTAACTAAATATTTTAACTTTGTTTACACCACGTGAGAATTGAGTTCCGAAACCGGTCGCTAATTCAATTCTCACATGGTGTAAACAAAGCTAAAAAATTTAGAAAATTTTTTAATTTTTGCTTTATTTTTAAAAGCTGCTAAAAATTGGTATAATAATAGACAAATACAAAATCTCAAATATGTTTATTAAAAATGTTCCAGAGTTTCTCAAATATTTTTTACTAAGAAATTTATAACAACAAAATTCTTAAATATGGCACACAAATTAAGTTTTCGAAATAATTATAAAAATATTTGATAAATTTCTCCATAACAACACTTCGCAAAATATTGCGCTAAGCTAAACTAACATAGCTTAGTTTAAAATATACGAGCTAAGCTAAACTAACATAGCTTAGATTTTGGTCTGCAACCGGCTTTAATCTCTGAAACGATATTTGGAATAGATTTACAGTAGTGCTTTCTGTATTAAACTTTGGATACATTTTTTACGATAGACAACAGAACAATTATTATTTTACCAATTTTCTATTATTTTTTAATAGCTCCCCTAAAGGGTCTACCATCACGTTGGTCCATCAGTCGGGGTGGTATTCGTACTCCTGCTCGGCCTGCCCCTCCACCCACAGTGCGAAAAGACGGTGGCATCAAACTGTTGGACATTGCTGACCAACCGGCAACCATACATCAGAAGAAGAGGAGGAAGCTACTCGGTAAGTCACATTTGACCGTCTTTACATGCATATAAATTATGTATTGGAATTCACATCTTGATACAAGAATGTCAATTTTACTTGACTCGTTTTATACACAGTTTCATAATAAAAATTAAAATTGATTTTTTCCAGTATTACATATTTTAATGAATGTGTCAGTGTGATACTTTTAATTTCCTACGCTACTTGCATGCACTTACTGAGCGTACCAAACCACTACTTTTAGTTTTTCAATCAATAAAATAAGGTATGGTAAGGCATTTATCAAACGGGATTTAAATGATGCAATCTTGATTTAAGTAATGGTTTAAAAATTAAGGTACAATAATGAAGTATATATACAATGACACCTATCTACTTTATAACACGGTATTACCTACTTACTTACTTACTTACTCAGCCTCTTCTTGAGTCCAGTATTGGACAAAGGCCTCCAACTTGGACTTGCACAGGTCTCTCTTTCCTGGGGCCTCCTTCCGCCATTTTGTTGGACCATCTTGGGGCCTTTCCACGCTTCTACGTCCTGTTCTTGGCCTCCATTACATCTCAATCTTTGTCCACTTTTCACCCAACATCCACTTTGACTCCACTATTGTTTTGGTCACACGGTATTCTACGAAATGTATACACTGTGTAAAACCATCACAAAAAACACGAAGGCTAGACTCATTTGGGCTCTGATATTCTTGATGTTCCTGTATGGTGTGGAAACATGGACACTCAGGGAGTCAGAGCGAAAGAGGATCGATGCTTTTGAAATGTGGTGCTGGAGGCGTATGTTGCGCATCCCATGTAGAAGAACGAATGTGTCAAATCTAGACGAGCTGAAGATCAAAGATCGTCTGTGAACGATATGTTACAGATGTATCCTTCAATTCTTTGGACACATTGCCAGAAGGGAACCAAACTGCCTCGAAAAGCTTGTTGTGATGGGCAGCGTGGAAGGACGGAGATCTCGTGGTCGCTCACCGACCAGATGGAGCAATTTGGTTAAGTCCACAATGGGGTCTTCGGTGACTGATGCTCTGCGTTCATCCCAAAACAGATTGGCATGGAGGCGGGCCATACGTGTGGCGACGGACTACAGCCGCTATCCTCAGTCATGAGGAAAAGGACAAATATACACAGTGTAAACAGAGAATCCGGTGTATTTTGCCTTTAACATCACTCGCAAAATAAAAATGGTTATGCAACAACAATAATTCACTTAAATCATTTTTTTTCTATTTCACTTATATTCTAATATTCACTGACCCTTATCGGTCTCTTGAAGAGTGCTTCATTTTCTCGCACTTTGACGGTTGTCTTCAACAGACCGATTGAAAGTGAAACTGAAACAAGTGTTTTTATATCTGTGTATAATGCAGTTTCATCAAGAATTGTCCGTTGGCAAACTTAATATAGTAATACAATAATTAACATTTCAAATTATGTATTATTTCTCAGAGGCAGAAGAGCAACAGAAGAAGGCTGCCGCAGAAGCAGAGACTGCTCCGGTAGCTGCTTCTGCGACTGCAGCCACTGCTACTGTCGCCGGGGCCACAGCTGGGGCTCCTGGGGCGCAGGCGCTGCCGGAGTACGCTCGAGGACTCAACAACTACGTCATGCCATCCACACCACAGGACCAAGGTCAAAATTATTCTTAAATATATGTAATATAATGTATGCTCCACAATAACTCTTTATCACACATTCCAGTTTCCATGATTCTTTTTTCATTAGAAAAGAGGTACTTTATGGGGATCCTATTTAAATTTGGTGAAGGTCTGATGAAACAATCATCAAATTCTTCAGTAATTTTTAACCACGTCAACTGATTTATAAGAGTCTGTTTTCTTCATATGGTCGACTGTTTTATTTTTAATAATCTTAAAATTAAAAAGGAATTCCACTGAGTATTTGAATGAGAAATGATTTTTATAAATATCTCCTTTGCTGGGAATCAAAACCAAGATGTGGGCATAGAAGTCTAGAAGACTTATTGCTGTGCCACGGAAGTTGGCTATATTCATTATTTGAAAACCAAGATGTGGGCACAGAAGTCTAAAAGACTTATTGCTGTGCCACGAAGTTGGCTATGTTCATTATTTCAAAAAAATAGTAAATATTTTCAAAACTCACTTTTACGAGTACGATGGATTGAAATGGCTGAATTTTTGCTATTATTTATTTAACTTGGATATATATTTTTTCAGGAATCCCCCCACTATCTACAGCCCAATCTCCCGCCGTCACTCCGGTCACTCCTGTGGCTGGCCAGTCCTCCCCCTCGACCCCCCTCGCTATGGTCCCCTCAACCCCCCATGTCATTGTGTCCACGGCCCAACAACAGCAGCAGACCATCAAGTCCCCGACGGGAATGGAGATGCAGTCACCGACTACCATCGTCAGCCCCCCAACCAAACATCCAATACTCATACAGCAAGCAGGACAGAAACCTACAGGTATGTTTTATTTGTGCTGCATACGTGAACTAGAGATTACAGTAATTCCACATACTAAAATGCATGCACCAGTCTATGTTAAGGCCTTGGCCTGAGCTTTGAATTCTTAATTATGCCACGAGATACCTTCATTCAGCTGTGGAGAGAAGAAGACTAACATAGAAGAAAAGCCTAAGATAAATATATCATTTTGTAACTGTATGATAATTCCAAAAGTATATGTTAAAATCAGTGTTTCCTGTGTATTATAGCTATAGTGTCATTCAGCAGGTATCGTAATAGGTCAACAACAGAAGCTGTTGATAACTTCCGGTCAGCCAGGTCAGAAGCCACTATTGGTCACAGCTGGACCGGGCGGCACTCTCCTCTCCGGTCAGAACATCCTCAAGACTTCCTCTGGAGTTCCGGTCATATTCACCAACTCGATGCTGCAGCACGCTCAACAAAACGCCCAGGGACAGACTATCCTCACGCAGGGAGGCAAGACTGTGCTGCTGACCAATGTCAAACAGGTTAGTATTATATGTTATACTGTCCGTTCCTTTTGTATTCATTCATTGTACTCAATAACAATTATTGGAAAACAATGCGATATATTTTTTTAAATAATAAATGCTATGAAGAGAATCGAAGTATACCTGACTCGCTTTGTTGCATTCAAAATCACCATCTGTACTCTTCTTATCAACATCCGATTAACAATGTTTTTTTTTTAACATGTCCACGTAGGGGACGCCAGCTATTAGGATTTGGGTCCATTTTACTCTTTCGCAGAAGCGCACTACGTAGCGTTAGGAGGGGTTTGCAATCTGTACTCAACATTAACGTACAAAATAAAAAATCAAAGAAACACCAAAACAAACTGAAAGTACTCATATATAATGCATACATTAAAAGCAAACTAACATACCTAATACCTTTCTGGGCAAATGGCAATAAAACAGAAATACAAAAACTACAAACAAAGCAAAACAAAATAATCAAAATGACTTACGGTCTAAATGCATACACACCATCGAAATACCTATACACAAAAGAAACAAAACATACAGAAGATGGCACAGTGTGAAACATTATAGCTAATACACAGAATAAAATAGGAAAGGTGGAAGACCCTGAACTAAGACTTAAGAAGAGAACACATACAAATTATTACTTTGTAACTGAGAAAGATACAAAGAAAATTAAGACACGGAAAGAATAATGTGCCTGTAGACTCTGACTACAATAATTTGACAGAACAACTAAAAACTATGAACGATAAATCATTCCAACGGGAATTGAAAACCAGACTTTATCAAGAACTGAAGTAAAGTGTTGCTGTTTTGGAGGTGGAATGTTTTTATATAGTTATTTGATCAGAAGTTATTATATTAATATTACAAATTTGCATGATGAAAAGGATTATATTTAATTAAAAACATCTACCTCCCAATATGATATTGCTTATGTCAGTTCATTAAATAATTGATAATATGTATATTGTTTATAGTGATGAAAGGTTTCAAATAAAACAGATACAATAAAAATAATAAGTTAATTAATTTGTGATGTCGTGGTTCGGAACTAATACATTAAGATTACTCTGCTCTGTTAAACGATCAACGCATGAATATAGATCTGTAGATCGGCTTGCTTCAACAGCAGTGAGCTGTGGTTCGTTAATCATCGTGGATATTTGAGAATTATCGAGGATATACATGTTGCAGCCCGTTGACAAGGCGCAGCTACGCTATATATGAATAACTACTATATTAAACTTACAATTATAATTACAAATTGTTGTCATGAGCCAATCGGCTCTGTTAATAATTATTATAAAAAATGCAAAATTTATAGTCTGATAAACAAAGTGTTTATCTTGTGTTATTAGGTGAACCCGAGCCTGATGCAGCAGGGCAACGTGATAATACAGACCCAGCAGGTGGCGGGAGCGCCTCCGAGCCTCGTTCTGTCCAACCCCATCGGACTGCAGACGCAGCAACAACAGCAACAGTCACAGCAACAGCAGCAACAAGCCACTCCCACAACAGTGGCAGCCACCTCAAACACACAGGAAGCAACGCAGAGGGTGCAGCAAGTTCAGCAGCCGACAAATCTGTTGCCGAGGAGAGGGCTGACACTCACGGTGAGTTAGATGTGCAGCCTTTATTGAAGTTTTACAGGAAACTGAAGGATCAGTCCAAGGAGCCGCCCTCAGCTACATAAATGTTCATACAAAAATAATAATAATAGACTAAATATAGTTGTTCAATTATGAACTCCATTATCACATGACTTTTGCGCAACACTACTACACAGAGTGGTTATTCAATCAACTTGAAACTAATTTAAGACTGGTAACTGACTAATAATTTGAAAAGAACAAAATTAAAACAGACATTTAAAATATTGACCGATTTTAATAATATTTATTGTGTTAACACTTCATTTTGTATAAAAACCCCTTGTGCCGCCTGTGTATAATTAAAAATGGTCGATCTTTGTGTAATCTGAAATTACTTATAATTTTGTACCTTCAGTATGTTCCGCCATCACAATATCAACTTGTACAAAAATGCTATACTCCTCACTACCGAGGCACTCCACCAAGTATTAAAACAATTCAGCATTATCATGAAATGAGTTTGTCAATTTATTTTTGATCTAGATATTTTATTATGAAAACTTCATAATTCTTCAATGACATTTTATGAAAGTGATGTGCCTTTTTAAGCAAAGTGATGTGCCTTTTTAAGCAATTTGAAAATGAATATATCAAATTTTAAGTTTATTAACCTTGGTGTCACTTTGAAATATTTGACATTAAAAAAAATGAGAAGCACTATTCAGTATAGCCTTACTCTTGAAACTCGAATCCGATCCCGATTTCAATTTTTCATTTAGAACTTACCTATCTGTCGCCTGCGTACATTCAAATGAACGACTATTACTATTAAAACATACCTACCGACCGCATTCATTCTTCGTTACAAAGGTAGGTTCTTAGCGAGTCGGATCGTATTGGGATCGGATTTGCAGTGGAGAGTAAGGCCACAGATATCCTTCAAAATCTAATAGGGTCTAAGCGAGTATTAGATATACAAATTTGCAAAATTTGAAAAGAATAAAAGTATTTGGTCTATATTGATAAAGTAGAATAAACTTGCCGTACATAGTAGTCAGCCTTCATTGCTCAGTTGGTTAGGTATCTGACTGCTGATCTAAAGGTCCCGGGTTCGATTCCCGGTGGAGACACATTTTTTAATTGTGTTTTCAGTCTGGATCTGTGAGACGATTAATACCTTAAGTCTTCAGAATGTGGCAACTTGTTATTGGGTGCGTGTTAAATTAATATTTGACATAGTAGGTACCTGTTAGTTGCCCGAGATGTAATAAAAAAATTAAATAATAGCACATAGTACACTGCACACACACACACACTGGTGTTGCGGAGATTTGCTGGTTCATTGTAAAATTGACAAATTTGGTATTGGTATTTGATTTTATGAACGATTTTTATGCACTGCAGTTCAATAAATATGATACCTCGTATATAAGCCAAAAGGAAACAATGCACTTACCTTTAATTGGCTGGCAGATCCTTTTGGCAGAGGGCACTCTTCTCTTGCAGTGTTAGCGGGCGTTGAAGATTGATGTAGCGGATGAAAAAACTGTTGAAAATGTTTATGAACTGCGATGTTATTGTAGACGATAGCGGTGAAGATGGCGGAGAATTTGCAGTAAAAGTAGCGGTTGGAAATTATGCAGGTTTTATTTAATTAGCGGCGAAAAGCGGCGGTCACACAGACACGAACAAAATATGGATCCGTACTCTGCGAAAAACAAGCGGGAAGTCTCTTTTTCAGTGTTGCCAACTCGCAGGTGCGAATATTGGCAATGCATTGTAGGTAGGCGGTTTATTTTATAAAGCAGTAGTTGAAGCGGTGATGAGTGCGGATGAAGAGGATGAATCCCAGAAGAAGCCTCTTGATTGCCAATGGCCATTGGCTTAGTGCATTACTTATTCTGGCGATACACAAAGGCATCACAATTCATCGAATACAGTGCATTTTATTTTTATTTTTATATCAATTAAATGGCGCGAACACACACAGATACAGGTACATTGTGATGAAACTTTCAGAATACAATCTCAGCATGACACTAGTTGATAATCTGCAATAAAAAGAATAACCTCTAAAATTATGAATTTATAATTCCACACTATATCCCCGTGGGGTAGTGAGGAGTTTAAATGTATATTTTAGTAAACAAAGATTCAGGCATGAATGCCCAAACAGTTTTAATCTCGTACACTTCCTGGGTTTATTGCAATGGAAATATTCCACAAATCACATGAATGTATATCACATATATCACATGAATGTGATGAAAGTGTTTATTGATAGTAATATTTTTAATTTATCATTTACAGAGGGATCAAATGATAGAGGCCCAAGATATGTTCAAGAATGCCAACAGAGTCACTCGACCAGAGAAAGCTCTCATCCTTGGTTTCATGGCTGGATCCAGAGGTGAATTATTAATCATTATTGTTTTCAAATGGCCTTTTGGCTATTATAATGTTTTCTTTTGTACATGATGTTTTGTATGAATTTTATTTTAGCCAATAAAGTTTTATTATTATTATTATAATATAACACACTTTTTACAGTAATCAACATAGTAGTAATAATTTTAAAATACCACATGACATAATCATCCTTTTTTGTGATGTTGTCATGTGAAATATAATCAAACCCCAGGGTGCAACATTTCATTTACAGGGATCTTGTTAAAAAAAGCTCAGTATGCAATAGACCTGATAATGGTTTTCCATAGACTGAAACTGGTAAATGTCTGTAATAATGTAACTGTGGAATTAAAACTAGTGTTTTATTCTATGTCGTTTTAGCAAGTATTGCCTGTCAACTAAATTAAAAAATTAAATACTAATATGGCTGGGTTGTTTCAACAAAAGCATGGGTAAAATTATAGTTAAAGTTCTTTGATTTCATAAAATTGCTTCTTTTGACGGCGTTAAATTCAATTGAAACGACCAAAGTTTTGAACAATTTTATGAAATCAATGTATAGTTAAAATACTTTGATTTCATAAAATTGTTCAATACTTTTGGTTATTTCATTGAAATCTAATACCGTCAAACGAATCAAATTTGAACAATTTTATGTAATCAAAGTATTTTAACTATACTATTATCGATACTTTTGTTGAAAAAATCCAGCCTTAGTATATCTGTAGCTTTATGCATGCAATTACTTTTATTAAAGTACATTTTTACTCTTGAGGCACTGCCTTAGAAAAGAGCTTCCACTCTTTTTTATTATCATCGTTTTCAAGTGTCCTTTAAGAGCAGGGTAATAAAGAAAATACAACACGCAAAGTAACATCTCTCATAGTTCAGCAATGAGGTTCACCACCCATTCTGAATGTAGTGCATTTTAGGTGAGACAAGACTTTGGGTGTGGAGATACATGCATGTGCCTTGTTTCCTTTTATAAGGTTATGCACACCTTTCGCTGGTTTCCCAACATTTTGGAAGAGCCACGGTGGTTAATTATTACATTTCTGACTTATTTTTGTATTTTTTTTGCAGAGAATCCTTGCCCGAACTTGGGCAACATTGTGACTATAAAGCTGTCGGAGAATCAGGAGAATGTCCAACAAACAGACAACACGTACCTGACAATGCTGTGCGAGACGCACTTCCAGATGAACTACAACAACGGACACTGGATGAGGATAAAGAAGTACCGACCGATAGAGGGAGCCACCCCCCAACCAGTGCCCCAACACGTCAGTTAAAAATCGGAAACGACAATACACACCACAATTTGTTAATATTCATTATTATTAACTCTTGCACAATGAAGTGCCGAGTTGTACTGCGACAGTGGACAAGGGAAATAAAACTCCGACAGATTATTGATTCAATAGTTGTTCTATTTCTATGAGATAATCTGTGAATAGAAATATTTCTGCAGTAAAATAAACTGTCATTGGTTGAGTCTATTTTGTTATCTGCAACTAGACAAGATATCAACAGTTAACTCTATTTTGTTATCTGCGACTGGACAAGATATCAACAGTTAACTCTATTTTGTTATCTGCAACTAGACAAGATATCAACAGTTAACTCTATTTTGTTATCTGCAACTAGACAATATATCAACCGTTGAGTCCTATTCTGTCACCTGCAGCAAGACAAACTGTCAATGGTTGGGTCTATTTTGATGTCTGCAGCAAGGCAAACTGTCGTTGGTTTAGTTTATTATGCTAACTGCAGCGTGATCAACGATCAATGATTGAGTATATTTTGTTATCCGTTGCATAATACACTATCATTGGTAGTTTTAATTTTATTTTTATTGTTATTAACAGTAATTTAAACTGTCATCAGTTCAATATATTTGTGTCTGTTACAAAACACAACTTATAAAGAGTGTCATCAGTTCATTCTATTTTGTTATCTGCAACAAGATAAACTGTAAACTTTGACTGTATTTTATTATTTGTAGCATATTGGACAGATCTGATTTTTGTCTCCTAACAACAATGATATCAAAAATGCGCGCACACTGTTCAATGTTCTGTCTATCAATGGACGCACTTGTATGAATTCCAATACAAAGAATACAAATCTGTCTGATGCGCGCTGCGCCTGTATGGACACTAGCCTTAACATGTACACTATTATTAGTAATTTTTTGTGATCATTTACAGCAGATTATTCATTTTGAAAATTTGTAGTAAAAGATATTTGGATCATCTTGGCCTTTTGATCAAGTACAAAACTTAAAAATTATTTGGAGGTTTATCTCTTTGTGTTCAATTATATAATTTTATTTGAGAAATGCATGTTTTTATTTTGAATGTTGCGCAAGTACATAGAGTGATCATGTAAACCTAACGATGACTATTCGCGATCTCTGTAGGTGCCTGACTTTGCTGCTTCTATAAAAAATATATATATTCTGCTTCACCACCTCTATTGAGATGTAATGAATCGCACACATCATCAATTAAATAATAAATTAAATTAAATATAATCGTAAATACTGTTCAATATTTTTGATGGATTGATTTTTATTGCAATATCAGTAAAACATTTCTAGATTCATTGAATATATTATATTATATTTGTGAAACGGCTATGCTAATGATTGCATTTGAAATGAACTGAAGATTATAAATAAAAGCTTTTAACTATTAGTAAATAATCTGAATTAATATTGTACAGATAAATATATTTATCTATAGGTACCTACTATTGTTATAAATTACTAAACTGGAGGGCGTATAATATATATATATTATGTATAGTTATTATAAGATAAATAAATAGTTTTTAAATACATATATTATATGAACATTTTCAAAACAAAAAAATAAATATGAATTTATTGTATTTGTGTTATCATGTTGTTTTTTTTTATATATAATACAAAACGTGAAAATGTAATATAATTTTATTACAGTTTATCTTAAGAAATTTTATGTGAATAAAATTTGTATTAAATACTAAGTTATGCTAATTTTTTTTTTGTTTTATTGTTATCCGCCGTACGTAATCATTTTCAACTAAAGGCCGGTATTGTAGACCTTTTTTAGTCATAATTAAAAATAAATAAATATTAATTTTATACAAACACTTTTTTTTCATTTCATAATGATCCGTTAGTTAAAATGACAACAAAAGCCTTTACCACCAGGCGATTGTTCGTTAATAGATATTTCATCTAATCAAGCGTCATTTGAAATAGTTTTGGGTCAGAAATAAAAAGGTTTAAAAAACATTTAAAAAAACTGCTACATGCTATATTTTTTTAAGTTACAGGCAAGTTAATAAATACATAGGTATAATAAAATAATTATTTAATGTTTTTAATAAATCTATATCACTTGGTCAATTTTCTATCAAGCAGAAACTAAACTTCATAACACCAATTTTTTAACGAAGGAGATAAGTGTCATATAACAAATAATTATAGACCAATGTACAAAAAATTTTTGATTCCTAATATGTCTTGTTCCTCATTAATATTATGTCACACATTAATAACATTTTAATCTGGTAGATCATGAACACAAACAAATATGTTTATCACAAATATATAAATATAAAAAGCATTATTGAAGAAACCACAAATGTAGTGAAGAAATAAGGTCCGGACGACCCATGTGGTAAAATGATGTATAATAAATGAAGAGATATTATTTCATACAACAACATAAGACCAAAATATCAGCACCCTTAGAATGTGCATGTGAATCATTTAACAGCACTATTTATTTTTTTAATATTATTATGAGTAAGAGATATTGTGACAAGAATGAACCTCATGTTGGTTTGAACATATACAAAGAAAGAATGAATGTTTGACTAAACAAGTATACAACACTGAAAAGAATAGAACAATAGATGGGAGGGTTCGGCCAAGAAAAAGTTTTTTGTTTCGATATTTTATATATCATCATTGAAGTAGAGAAGTGGACAGATAATGCCCCTGAATTAAGTTAAAACCGCTATTCGTTATCGCCAAGTGCTATTTTTTTTGTATGGGATTTGACTTTTTTTGAAGAAATTTCTTCTACAACAAACGTCAAATCCCATACAAAAAAAAATAGCGCTTGGCGATAACGAACAGCGTTTTCATCTTGACTCAGGGGCAATATCGCCGTCTCCAAAATTCTTCCATTATCTATTATGTACAATAGACAGTGTACAAGAATTATAATTTTACGCTTTGATTTTTATATTTAAGAAAATATAATATTTATATACACGTGCCCTGTTTGTGGAAGGTGTTATATGTGTTCGCCAGCATAATGATGTTGAAATAATTTAGTCAATATATTGTTTTTAATTATGGATTTCTCATTTTCCAATAATTGATTGTATTTTAAATAACTATGATAGTTAAAAAGGCAAGTTAATTATTAATATAATAAAAAAGTTTTTTGAATAATCTAGTTTTTTATATTCCTACTACCTACATTATATCATCAATCTGAGACCTCCATGGAACATATCAAAATAAAGACTTGGGAGATAATGATAAAACAAATTTTCTATGCAATAAAATATTGTGATTAAAAGAAAAGTTTTCAAAGACTAGCTTACCATTGAACTTGTGTCATGGAGTAAAAACTCATTAAAGGAGGATCTTTTATTTGAACAGTCAAAAGAATGGCTTACTTGCTTCTTCTCAGCCATCTCTCCACTGCTGGATGCGCCTATTTCAACTTTTTTCACGCTTGCTAAGATTGATATTTTTTTTAAAGAATAAATTATGTCCTTATAACAAGAAACATATGTATACATCCTCATAGTTTCACTAAATTAAGGAGAAGCACTTTCTGTAGATGAATGAAATTGGTCAAGGATGATCTCACACCTGCGTGCACAGAGGGACATACACACTAAGACCCGAATGCATAGTCCTAGGTAACTAAATACTATGCTAATTTAAGGTCATTTGTACGAAGAAAAGAGATAGATGGTTTTCTATGAGTTTATACTGACGTTTAAAATGATTTTTTGTCATAACAACACAAACATATGTAACCAAGCTCACACTGAGAGCTCGATGTCACAAATTCTCGGCATCTCGTATTGATCGCTGAAAACTCTGTTTGGTATTTGATTTGAGAAAATTACCAAATACATATTTGACGAAGTCGTTAAAATCATCATCCATCGAAAATATCTCATATTTAGTATTAAACCACTCCTCGTGATCCATCTTACTTTTTGACAGTTCGCCCATGTTAGTGCCGACGCGCATGCGCTAAGTATTTAGACATTTCTCTGCAATGCAATTCTCATACAAAAACTTCGTAGCATCCTTAAGTTAGGAAGCCACGTGATCTCCTAACTTAAGTGAGCGACTGCAATGAAAACAAGGTTAGTATTTAGGTCGGACTCTGCATTCTGACCTAAATTTTCTACTCTGAATTCTGAATTCATCCATACATATAACATGTATGTTACGAAGCCTGAATGCTGGTGTTTTTTGACTTCAAATTTGAAAAACCATGAACAATGTAGATCTGGCTGTACAAAATCTCACGGATCTTGGCTAGAAGCTTTGTTGAGAAATAAATTCTGTTGAACAAATCAACAGTTGGATTGGATTACTGTTGCTTAGTTGATCCAGCATAGCGTTCTTGGAGTGATCTTGTAAATGTAATTGTAGTGAATGAAAACAATCAAAATAAGTTTTGAAGTACAATCCACTGGATTGCTCATTTTTGTATATTAAATGAAATTGAGGGAAAAATGGAATTTTAAAAAAGACCAAGTTTTTTTTTTATAACTAATCATTATATTAGCAGTCTTACTTATAAATATCACTTAAATTCATACCTGATACTGTATTATACTTTTATTTAGTACACTTGTAAGAATAATTCACTTCCTATCATAGAAAATAATGAAATTGTGGTAATATATTTGACATCGGTCTAAATTGACAATCATAAGTTACAATGTAATTCTTAAAACAATTAAGTTTAAGGAATTTAACAAGTAAGACTGTTTTATGTATAATATCTATGAGTAGGTACTTATTTTTATTCATAAATATAAGTTTTTAAAAAATATGTGTTTTACAAAGAGCAGTGTTTTATATAAATAATATGTTATATACTATATAAATGTAATGGCTGAGTTTCTAAATAGTACAACACTTCACATGTCTCTTTTTACATGACAAATACTTTCTCCACTCCCTTCATGCAGAATTTAGCATTGGTCTTCGGACATGTTATGGTACCATGTTCCTTCATCATTTCTCTCAGAGCCTAAAAACGAAAATAAATATATATTTGTTAATTATAAGACGACAATATAAAATGAAATGAAAATGTTAGCACCATCAAAGACGAAAAAGAATATCATGGCTGAAGAATCTCAGGCAGTGATTTGGCATTCCTGAAGTAGCGACCCTCGTAAGACTGGTCCAGGATCGAGAAGAATCCGGACGGATGGTCACCAACCTCCAAGTAGTGGCACGCTAAAAAGATGACAGTTGTTCTCCCTGGTACTGTCCCAACTTGCTGCCTATATTGGCTATTGGGGTCGGCTCTTCTCGTCCTCGGGCTGTATACTTTGGGTATCGCTTTCATGCATCTTGTTTACTAGATAAATATTCCCTTCAATTCCCTACTTTCTTTCCTTATTATTTGTTTTTTTTTTTCGTGTTTGTATTAAAATTTGTATTTACATTCTTGGGCAATTACCAGAAACTTTGGCAAATATTTCATTTAACACACACAACCCTATAATAAATTACCCCATTTTCTTAAAGTTCAATCGTCCTATCAATTTTTGGGCAATTACCAGAAACTTTGGCAAATATTTCATTTAACACACACAACCCTATAATAAATTACCCCATTTTCTTAAAGTTCAATCGTCCTATCAATTTTTGGGCAATTACCAGAAACTTTGGCAAATATTTCATTTAACACACACAACCCTATAATAAATTACCCCATTTTCTTAAAGTTCAATCGTCCTATCAATTTTTGGGCAATTACCAGAAACTTTGGCAAATATTTCATTTAACACACACAACCCTATAATAAATTACCCCATTTTCTTAAAGTTCAATCGTCCTATCAATTTTTGGGCAATTACCAGAAACTTTGGCAAATATTTCATTTAACACACACAACCCTATAATAAATTACCCCATTTTCTTAAAGTTCAATCGTCCTATCAATTTTTGGGCAATTACCAGAAACTTTGGCAAATATTTCATTTAACACACACAACCCTATAATAAATTACCCCATTTTCTTAAAGTTCAATCGTCCTATCAATTTTTGGGCAATTACCAGAAACTTTGGCAAATATTTCATTTAACACACACAACCCTATAATAAATTACCCCATTTTCTTAAAGTTCAATCGTCCTATCAATTTTTGGGCAATTACCAGAAACTTTAGCAAATATTTCATTTAACACACACAACCCTATAATAAATTACCCCATTTTCTTAAAGTTCAATCGTCCTATCAATTGGACATAAATCTTTGTGAAAAAAATTAGATATTTGATATTAAAACCCAAAATGGAGTTCTACAATATCAGTTCCGTCAACGTTGACAAAATAAAAACACTAAAAATGCTTACTTTTTCCCCATAGACCTGTCCATTAGGCAACATCATGGGATGGTTATTTTCATTAAGCGGCTCTCCGCTAATCCTGCAGACAAGTCTGGACTGGGAGCAGTGAGCGTGGGGGAGACACGCAGCCAGAGAGTTGAGAGGTTCACTGCAGACAGGACACGACGGGACTCGCCCGTCTGCCGAGTAGCACTGGGGCGTCTTGAGGGCGGACAGGCCGGCCTGCAGAGCCACGGAGAGAACGGACTGAGCCGGGAGCTGAAGGAGGCGATAGTTCTCGCTCCTAAACTGCTGGACCAGGTCCTGCCAGCGGGACTGAGCAAACAGATCGGCATATGGCTGCACTTCTACAATTGAATCAGTTTAAGGACAAATTAATAAGTGTGAGATAGGTGTAAGTGTGAGTACGAGCGAGACAGCATGAGTGACTGAGTGTATATAAAGAAGATGTGTTGGAACATCACCATCTTTATTCTTACTGCTGTCAATGACACCCATATTTTATGTCCATATTGTCATGTCATTGTAATTATATATTATTGTGTATATATTATAATATGTATATTGAAGTCCAAACCTCACTCCGTGAAGGTTATAATAAAATCCAAAGGAGATGCATACACAATCATCAAAAGCAAACAAAAAATCGAATCATAAGTTTATATCAAGTGTGATCTTACACCAATCCAATGTGAACATCTCAAGAGCTTTAGTGAAGAACTGAAGGAAATAATAAACACAATATATTGCTAGCCTGCTTTTTTGTATATGAACCTCATATCGATTTTGGCCAAATACTTATTATCACAAAATCATGGCTTACAATAATATATACTCTTTAATAATTATTTTTCCACAAAGTGAGAGCATCTTGAAAATTTTGAAAGATGAAATCATATATTAATGCACTTTACACAACTCGATTGAGCTCATAATTTGGGCTATTAAGAGGTCACAAAATTTCATTGTATGATGTACACAAACATGTCACGATGATACATTGCTGAAAAATTGTATAGTTATAACTAGCCATTGTTTCAAAAAGCCAAAACTTGTCATGAGTACCTGTATCAGGAGAGAAAGCCAATAGCCCCATGCACCTTTGTATTTCAGGCAATTGACCTTCTTCATAATTGGAGAAATACTTCTTTGCGTGTTTGACGGCATCCAGACGTTTGTCTTGCCTGACGAGCTCTATGTATTCCTGAAATTACTACCAATCAGATCATACACATTTATACAAGCAAGTATTGTTTATTAATTAAAAACTTAAATAATCTAAATGACAAAGCATGAAGCAGGATGAAGTGTTGTTGCGGTGTATATAATAAAATCGGTAAAAAGAAAGTAATAGACAATATATAGTGGGTAAATTGTGTAACCCGTTAGTACGTACAAGTATTGCACAGCACTACTACACGTACGATGGGTTGGTGTGATTCAACCAACTCCAAACAGATTTGAGACTGGCAACTGAATTTAATTATTTTATAAAAAAAAATAGATTTATATAACATTGACTGATTTGTAAATTATATTCACTTCATTTTGTATAGTTAATAATTCTGTTTCCTTTACACACATTGCCCTTAACCAGAGTGCTTGCATTCTGGTTAAGGGCAATATGTTTTTTTTACTGTGTAACTTTTTCTATATTAATTGTTATATTTTATGAGTAAAATAAATAAAATAATAATAATAATTAACACTTCCTTGCACCCTGCGCAAGTGGCGAGTTTATTGACATATGACAATTTCTTCCAACTAACTAATATTTCCAGCCCAGAGAAGCAATTTGCTTGAGAAATGAATTTAAATAAACTTCTCTGTGCATAATAGTTATGGGTAGATAAAATAGGTATGGTGTGGGTAAATATTTCCTACCTACCCTACACTATCATTGTGCAGTGTCTATTTCATATTATGTTATGTTACGGGTGGAAATTACACATTTAGTTTAGAGCCATAGATTAAGGATTAAACATTAATTGTACACTAAATTTTTAACACAAATTAAACACTAGAATTAAAAAGAATACGAACTGAGATATTATGTGGCTTTTGAATGTCTGTTTGGGATTTGAGAAAATATTGATATTATGCATGAGATGAAGTGAGTTGTAAGTTATTATACAGACAATACCAAGATTTTCAGGTTTCGCTAGTGTATAATAAAAATGACAATTAATACCTGTATTCTCAGCTTAAACTCCATGTTAGATTTGAGTTTCCTGAGTTTGGATTTGTTGTCAACACACCATTGGAGGCATCGGGTTGTGTCATGATTTGTAAGGTCTTGTTCGACTTCTCGAGCAACCAAAAATATATCTGGAAACAAAATTATCCCAATATAAAAGCCGATCACTGTGGCATAGAATATGAAGCCACTTGACTTCAGATATAATATAATTAGTATCAACTACATAAAAAATATTTGGAAACAAAATTATCCCGATATAAATGCCAATCACTGTGACATAGAATATGAAGTCACTTGACTTCAGATATAATATAATCAGAATCAACTACATAAAAAAAATGTAATTGATTTTTTGCTCTTAGGTAATTTCTACCAATCAATCACCAGAGTAAATATAAATGGACATTGTAGATTAAATAAACACCTATGCACAACGAACTTAGCAGACATGCATCTATGCAGATTCTGCCTAGACGAACATGAAACTCCGCTACACCTGCTCAAGGACTGTGGACCACTGATGCAAACAAGAGGCAGAATATTTGGCACTCAAATCGCTGATGAAACACAAATCAGAGAAGCCAGCCCACTGAAGATCTTAAGATTCATTCGAGAGATTGGACTATGGGAAGACCTCTAGAAGCCAATCATTTACAATGAGCTACATATCAAGCTGACGTGAAGAAGCCTCTAGAAGGATTTATAAAAATATATATATAAATGGAATCACAATAGCAAATAAAAAGTAAAAATAGCTATGTTAACCAAAAATAATAAAATGAAAATTCATTTATACAAAAGAGAGTAATAATACAATTTATAACGTACCGACATTAGTGAGATCTCTGAGGTTAGTCTTGTCAGCGAGATCGTTAGCGGCTTGGTAATATCCTTGTCGAAGGAAGTATTCTATCAACATCCTGTCCAGGCGTGTCTTTCTCCATTGGTTCAGTGTAGCCTAGGAAAAACCAACTTATTAATTATTAATAATTTTTACAGCGCTATTTATAAATTCAGGATCATTCCAAGGGTGCTGATATGAATTTTTGTAAAATGTTGAGAAAAAAAGAAAAGAGAAGTTGTAATATATATTTGCAGGAGAATCAATAAATCAGGCTCATACAGATATTATTTGCAGGAGAATCAATAAATCAGGCTCATACAGATATTATTTGCAGGAGAATCAATAAATCAGGCTCATACAGATATTATTTTCAAGTGATGTAAAAATTCCACACAACATACAGAAGTTTCAAAATTTTTGATTGATAAGGGAACTCTATGAAAAGGCATAATTTGTTAATGTTACACAAGCGCTTAAAGTGATCACATACAGTTCCAGTTATCCCTTAAATTGAGATATAAAGTTTGTCAAATTATACAATAATTCAAATGATTCACAACAATACTATCTGTCAAAAGTTAACTACTTATTAAGATTGATCCTGTTTTTTTTGTTTTGTTTCTCTAATAATTAACAGTATATATTGTATTTTTCTGTGTAATCCTTGTACAGTGAAGTTAAATGAATCATTATATATAATTTTCTCTACTATCAGTACTTTCTAGTTATGAAGATTTATGTTTGAAGTTTGTCAACTACAGTGCTAATCGGAATTATAATCAGTTGCTGTAAAAGTGTTTAATATATTTTCTGTTTACAAGAAAATAAAAACATCCCCCAACATCATTACACACCCAAGTGACATCTATTAAGAATAAACTGTATTCAACTTTCTTCCTATGTTACGGTGTACTTCCAAATTGTATGAACATAGGTGTAAATCAACAGTGTAGATACAGCCAGCTGTCGACTAGAGGTAGAGTGGTCAAGAACTCAACGCGGTATCGTTCTTGGAAGCAACGTGTGACGAGTTAAAACCAAAGCCGTCCAATCTAATTTTGTGTTTTTATTTTATATTTAACGCACCACATTACACTACCAAGATGGCATCTAATAGTGTGGCAACCAGGAGTCGTCAACCGTCAGACGCTGAGGACAGGGGAAGGAGAATGAATAAACAAGAAACAATTACAATAGCTGAATTGAAAGAATTACTGCTGACAACAATCAAGATAAGAAATTTGAAGAAATAATAGACCAAAATAAAAAAATGCTGGATTCTATCAACTGCATAACTAAACAATACGAAGACATCTGCATTAAGCTGAATGAAGCAGAGAAGAATAACAGCGAGTTAACAAAAAAGAACATGGAATATGAAAAACGAATAGTTAAGCTCGAAGAATGTGTCAAATTGCAAGAGAGCCTAAATAAAAAGAACAATTATACCATAAACACTGAACATGAACAGCGTAACAGATCCCACAATGTTGAAATTAAAGGGGTTAATCAGGCCAATAACGAAAAATTACCTGAGATAATACAATCCATCGCTAAAATTTTAGGCTCAGACCTTGATCTGCGTGAGATTGATTACATCGTTCGTGTACGATCCAATTCTATCGCCACACCTAGGCCTATTATAGTCAAATTTATCCGACAAATGGCAAGGGACAATTTCCTGGCACTGATAAGAACGAAGAGAAGAACAATGACCAACAAGGATATTGGCATCGCCGGGACCCCCCGAAACATTCTTATAAATGAACACCTGACACTATACAATAAAGAGATACTTTATAAAGCCCGCTTATTCGCTAAAGACAAGAACATAAAGTATATTTGGGTGAGAAACGGTAAGGTTTTTCTGCGACGAAACGATACATCTCCAAAAATCTTGATTTCTCGGGAGCAGGATTTGGAAAAATTGAACTTGTCATAGAGTTTCTGTTAATCAATTTTGTAATTTGTAGACACTATCTAATTGTTAATAGTCATCATCTCATGTTTGTGCTCATTTTTCTGTCTCTCTTATATATTCCTTTCCCAACCTCGCGATCACTATACCTAATTCCAGCCCTTCTTATCCTATTTTCCTACCTAATGTACATCGACCAACTGTCTGTTATAATTAATCTCTATAATGTTGGTATCAAATTATTGATATTGACTTTTCTATGTTGTTTACAGTTAACCCCAACTCCTATTTTACCTAAGGCCATAGACGTGTCTCTATGTTTACCCGTCTTACTCGTACAAATGGTACTAGAAAACTAGATATATACTACCAAAATGTAAGGGGGCTCCGAACTAAGACAAATGAGGTATACCAGAGTATACTTTGTGAAAATTGTGATGTGTACTGTCTGTCGGAAACTTGGCTGAATAACAACTTTCTAAACTCTGAACTTTTTGATCAAAGATATGTGGTTTTTAGAAGAGACAGAGACTCGTCTGTCTCAACTATGGGTGGAGGAGTTTTGATAGCTGTTAAGTCGAACTTAATCCAGTTCAGCAATTCTCATGGTCCTCTTCGTCGGAGGACTTATGGGTATCTATCCCATTAAGCCCTGCCACAAAACTACACATATGCTGCTCATATATCGCGCCTGGCATTGATCATTCTGCATGTCTTAAAACACACTTGGATATGGTAGAAGAGATATCCTCCCTTTTCAATGACGATACAATATTGTTAATCGGTGACTATAACCTCCCCTATATCAGCTGGACGCTTGATGGCGACTCCTTGCCTACTGTCGATAACTATGTTAAAAATCCATCTAATACTCACTTCGTCAACTTTCTCTCGTTGACTGGCATGAGACAGTACTGTCTGGTACCTAATACTTCACTCAGAATATTAGATCTTGCTGTCTCAAATCATATATGTGAAGTTGTATCATCCCAATCACACCTGGTCACTCCTGATCCCCACCACAGAACGTTATCCATTACCTTGAATATGTGTATAACAAGAAATAGTCTAATGAAAAATAACTCTAGAGATGTTATTCTCTTTGATAGGGCTGATTATACGAAAATAAAAGGTGATCTATTGGCTTATGATTGGGAAAATGAACTATCTGATCTGGCTCTTGATGAAGGTGTAGATAGATTTTATGAAATATTGTCTAAAGTCATACGTGATAACATACCTATCAAAAAAATAAGATCGGGTCACTCTTTCCCTCACTGGTTCTCTGCTGGGTTAATAAATATTATTAAGGAAAAACATAAATATCACAAAAAATGGAAAAAATCTCTGAATCCCATGGATTATTTATCCTTTTCATTATTAAGAAAACGACAAAAATTGATACAAGGTTATTGTTATGAAAAGTACGTGAAGGATATTGAAAATGATATTAAACATGATCCAAAAACTCTATTATCCTTTATAAAGACTAAGCGAAATTCAGCTGGTACACCTAAGACGATGTCACACAATAATACTACGCATACGGATCCTAAATCTATATGCAATTTATTTAACGATTTCTTTACCTCAGTACATATTCGAGATGATAACGCAATGACCAGAACTGAACATCATCTGAACGATTTTGCTTTCTCCTCTTCCATTTTTATTAATAATATTGAAATAGACACTGCACTCGTTACCAAATATGTTAAATCTATTGATGAAAATAAAGGCCCGGGTTCTGATAATATACCAGGAAAATTTATAAAAAGATGCTCTCCAATGATTTCAATACCAATGTCTATAATATTTAATAAATCCATAAAGGAGGGCTGCTTCCCCGCATTATGGAAGAAAACAATAATTACCCCAATTCATAAAAGTGGTAACCCAAATGAAATAACAAATTACCGTCCTATATCAAAGCTTCCAATATTAAGTAAACTGTTGGAAAAAATAATTATTGACCAGATTCTACCTCTTCTAAATCCTCTAATCATTTCAAACCAACATGGGTTTCGGATTAAAAAATCTATAGAAACAAACTTGCTTGAGTTTACCCATAGTGTTACTAGAGCAATGCACGATAAATTACAGGTGGATACAATTTACAGTGACTTTTCTAAAGCATTCGACAAATTAAATCACAAAATTTTACTACATAAGGTCTGGAACATCGGGATTAAAGGAGATCTCTTTAGGTGGTTTAATTCATATATAAGTAACAGGTCTCAGGCTGTGGCTTTGCACGGTCACAATTCTAACTATAAACCTATTTTTTCCGGAGTACCCCAGGGCTCTCATCTGGGGCCTCTGCTATTCTTAATTTACATTAACGATATAAAATCTTGTCTTAAACATTCCAACATACTGTTGTTCGCAGATGATGCTAAAATATTTAAAGAAATTAAAAGCCCGTCAGATTGTTTGGAGCTCCAAGATGATTTATATAGTTTACAACGTTATTGTGCGGAAAATCAATTGTTCTTAAATGTGGAAAAATGTAATTACATAACATACTCTCGAAACCGTAATAAAATATTATTTAAATATAAAATCAATAATGAAGAACTGAACTATAAATCTGAAATCAGGGATTTAGGTATAATACTGGACGAAAAACTATCTTTCACTAATCATATTGAATACATAACAACTAAAGCATATAAAACCCTCGGATTCATATTTCGAAACACGAAACCTTTTCATAACTCTGACACGCTGCGTATATTATTTAATTCATTTATTAGAAGCTTACTGGAATTTGGATCGGTTGTATGGAATCCAAACTATGAAATACATATTAACGCAATAGAAAATCTTCAAAAAAAATATATAAAGCAATTAAATTTTCGTAATAGACTACATTTCTCTAACTATTCTCAAGCTCTTAAACACCACAACACAAAACAACTGGAGACACGCAGATCAATCCATGATATTTGTTTTCTATATAAAATATTAACGGTCTGATCGACAGCGCACCCCTTCTAAGCACACTCCGTTTTCACTGTCCACTTAGGAGAAATAGAAACCAGTCTCTCTTTTATATAGAACCTTCTAAAACTAACTATATGCTAAATTCTTATATTAATAGAGCTTGTACTGGGTACAATAGAAATTGTTTGAGCGTTCCGGAGTTGGATATGTTTGCTTCAAGTTTTTATGTATTCAAAAAAAAAATTGTGAATTTGTCGGATGTTTAATCTGTGCTCTGTTTTATTGTGCACATCTTTAACTTTTTAATTGTGCCCCTTTAACATTAACTTAAACTTAATTTTAATTTACTATTCTTCATACATTGAGACACGTGAGGCAAATCATAATATGAGTTTCTAGTGGTCAATGCTTCCCCCCACTCCCCTTCCTACCTCTCTCCTTTCCCATCCTGTCTTCATAATTGTTAATAAATGTGTATGTACTTAATATATTTAGAATACTATAATTGGCAACATAAAAATTATCTCTGTTTATCTGTATAAATCTTTATTGTAATGCTGTTGTATTCTATAAAATAAAAAAAAAATAAAAAAAAAAAAAAAAATGATAATTTACCTGAGGAGTATCAGGATCAACCACAGCATCAGCGTGCTCCTTCAGATGTTCAAGTCTTCTCTTGCAAACACAGCCAGCTTGGATTTCCTCACTGATGGCCTCTGAGGCTTTGCGCTTCATACTTTGAAGCCGCTCAACCTACAATCAATTGCAATCAACAAATACATACATAGGTAGTACATTAGGTATAATCGAGTGGGTTGTGGCCAACGCTAAACTCTCCAATACACAATGAAGTTTCCCTGCTAATATTACACTCTAATATCAATATGAAATCAAATAACTTAACATTGCCAAACATAAAAAATTTTCTCTTTTATATATATTTTTCGTACAAAAATCTATTATTATGAACATAATTTTTCAAACGGTTGTATGTTTTTCTTTTAACGTTGACCAACTTTTAATGCAGTTTTTTGAAGATTATTGGTATTGTATAAATATTTTAAACAAAATTAAAATATCTCAAATTTCCAGGTTGTGAGAGCATTTTTTCAGTTTTAACAGATGAAATCATAGAGAAACATTGAGAAAAAATGAACCGATGTCTATGAAAAACTAATCAGCTCTAAGTTTATGTACTTTACACATATGGTATCAATATTAAGTTCATCTGCCTTTTAGTTTGATCTGTACAGAGGAAACATATTTTCATATTTGTGTACAGCATACACACAAAAACATAACGAAACTCAACGAAACTCTCTACATGATACCCATTGAGAAATTGATGTAGAAAAAATACTATTAAAAATTATGAAATTATGACTCTCCACTATTCCATAGTAGTGGAAAGTAATAACAAATAAATGGTTATTCTTGTGATTCCTGTTTTACACAAGAAACAGCTTTTAGAAAATAAGACAGTTATTTTAAAATGCTTCATAGAAAACATCATACTATATATTAAAACCACTAAATGCACTATGAAGTTTTGTGTTATTAAGCATGCACATGAAGAGTTTACACCTGATTCACATGATCGGAAATCAAAAATTTGTTCATTTACAAAACAAACCTGACCTAAAATAAAAAACCTATCACAAACATACAGTTTGATTTTATGCACTTTAAAAACAAAAAAGATTTTTTTGAATTCATACTTTAATTTTTTTTTAATTGTGTAACACTCATTTAGTAAAGAAGTGTTTAAAATATTTATGGTATTTATTGTTGGCTTTAAATACAGTTCTGTGAATGTGTAATGATCATTAATCCACTGTGACATTGTGATTAAATATCTATATGAACCAAACGGTATTACAACGCATATATATATGGTTTGACCATATCCTCCTCTCTCTAACCTGCATAATGCTTTTACAAATACAGTCATATGTATTAGAATTTGAAATTCTAAATCTGCCACAAGACACCCTGTATTTAATTTTCATTCAAAAGTAAGTAATATTATTGTTAAATATCAGCTTCGAAATAAACAATCAATTATTATGAGAAGTGATTTGTGCATATTTTCTCGTACAATGTCACGTTACGATGAAATATAATATCCAAGTATTGTACGTAAATGTAACATTAGATATTCATGGTCGTCAACACAATCATTAAATAATACAAAAAATAATTCAAACATACAATATAACATTAAACACTGGACAATGGTCACATAAAAATTACAGTATATTGTGAAAATATGTCGAATGCCAATTTGATGATTTTCTCACAAAAAGAGAATCATTTCCTATTTATAATATGAGGATGTACCACAGACACAAAATATTTGTCTGCTTTGCATATTCATATCCTGTAAAGTTTAACTAATTGTCTTATTGATTATCATTACAGACACAACAAAAAAAATGTTAAAAGAATTTTATATATAAGTTTGTATGTTTTCTTTGTTATATTGTGTTAATGGTTTTAATTATTGTTATATTGTATTGCTAGTTTTTAATTTTTGTTTGTTTATAATTATTTTTTGTTACATTATCAAATTTATATAAGTGTACGAGAGAGCTAGCACTGTTAAACTGCTTTTGCAGTTTAGTGCAAGAATACTTACTGTTTAAAAAAATGTAAATAAATAAAACTTTAATAAAAAAAAAACATATCAATTTATTAATATTTTCATAATTACTTTTGTGGCTTAGTTTTAATTTTTTTTAACACGGTGCTCGCCAAAATATTGATGATATTATAAACAATCAACTACTACAAATAATAATACTCAATTATTATTACAATTATGCGCGCTTCCTGAGAACAATTAGCAGATCAATGCGTAAATTATATAATAGATCAAAATAAAATGCAACATATATAACAATGCGTAAATTATATAATAGATCAAAATAAAATGCAACAAACGTACCGATCAACCTTTCAATTGGGAATAATTAAAAAGATAGGTGAATAGGTGGCTATACTATCTGTAAGCCATAATAGTTCTAGATTATTAGGGTTTAAAAAATCTTTAACGCTTCTACGTGTATTAAATTTAATTACACTATCGCCAATTCCGTTGTAGGTGGTAGTTATTATAAATTACAGTGTAATAATTAAAAGTTTGTTTTTTATTAAAAAATTATGACTTGATGATTTTGGAATAATGCCAGTGGCTGACATAATAAAAAGTAACCTTAGATTATATGTGATACAGATACCTAGTCAGCGTAATGAAAGTATGACAACAAAAACTAAGAACAATGTTCTGAGTTTCACTCGCCCGGCCGTCAATACAGTCATAGAACACATAGTAGTACACGTAAAATCTCTTTTCTATGCAGTATACGTCCACCTACCGATCTACCGCCTCACACACACATGTTAATAAAACTTGTCATACATTTCAATTCAAAATTTATATTGCACGCGGCTTCTGTACCTTATAATTCTATGAGGGTAACATTATTATTTTACGAAAATGCCAAAGTCTTTTAATCTTGTAACCTAAAGCGATGTATTTTCTAATTTTTTCACCATTGATTTTATAATATTACTAGAATTTGGAATAGCTATGTTGCAAATGTATGTTATTTTTTTTTGTAAAGTTTGGAGTGCCTCAGGGATCGGTGCTCGGACCAATTTTATTTATTTTATACATAAAACAACTTGATAATATAATTCAAAATCAAGGATTTGACTCTTTCGCTTACGCTGACGACCGCTTGTTATTCAAATTTTGTAGTCCCATGAACAAAAACCATCTGGAAGTGGATACTGCTGAGTGCATCGAAAAAGTCGCTACGTGGATGTCTCATAACAAGCTAAAATTAAACCCAACAAAAACAGAGTTTATGTGGGTAGCTTCACCACGGCGACAGCACCTCATTGAAAGTACTCCTATTAACATCAACGGAGAAAAACTCTTGCCGTCTGCAAGTGTCAAGTTTTTGGGTGTACACTTAGACAATAAGTTGTCTCTTGACCTGCAAATCTCTAAAACAGTCAGTTCATGCTTTTTCCAACTAAAACAACTGAAAAACATTCGTCGAAGCCTGCCCAAAAATGAGACAAAAACACTTATAAATGCTTTCGTTGTGTCTCGGCTAGATTACTGTAATGGCATCTATGATGGATTGCCAAAGTATCAGCTCGATAGATTACAGATGGTGTTTAATGCAGCGGCAAGGCTCATTTATGGAGCGGAAAAACGATGTCACATAACTCCACTACTTAACGAATTGCATTGGTTGAAGTGTCCAGAGCGAGTTGACTACAAAATCTGCTTAACGGTGTTTAATGCTTTAAATAACCTAGCACCACAATACATACAAGAGCTGTGTCAGAGAAAAGATCTCTCTGGGAGGCATCTCACACTTAGGTCTTCTGGATCACAGAGTACCAACTCCCTAAAGAAGTTGGACAGAGCCAATAAAGCGGCTTACTATGATCGATGCTTTGGTGTGAGTGGTCCTATAAAGTGGAATAAATTGCCTCTAGATGTCTGCAGTGCAAATAGTAAGAGCACTTTCTCTAAAGGACTGAAAACAGTTTTGTTTCGTAGAGCAATATAATATCTATCTAAATAACAACGCCCTTGGAATGATCTTGAATCATTAAACGGCGCTATACAAATTATTATTTTTATTATTATTATTATATTTTATTAAGTTTAGCATATATTATTATATTGGGTTGTATTGATCAGTCAGTTAATATTGTTTTATCGTAATAAATTGAAATATTATTTTCTAAAAATGAAATTGGTTTATATTCATAACATGGTTTTATGTTTATCACTTCAATTAATTCATAATAAGTAACAAATTTCATTTTTTCTACTTGGTTATGTCAAATATATATTCTGAATGCTACAAAATATATATTCTGACTGCGCGAGTGATGATCCTTTGTTTATAACAATTAACTTTTCCATTATCATTGATTTCGGGTGTCCCGTAGGAGTCGAGTGATAAAAAATTTAACAGGCAAAATAACATCACAAATAGTTCAGTAATGAGGTTTACCATCCAATAAAATTATTATGAACAACCACAAAATATCCGCCGAGTATTTAAACTATATTATAGTTCAAAAATTTAAAAACAATGTGCTGTTTATGAGTTGTCTCCCTAACACTATTGATAAATACAAAAAAAATTATAGAAAATCAAAAATTCAAAATTTTCACCATTCCACCGAGTAGCCTTTTGATTTCATCAGCCGGCACATTTTCCTTGTTCAAACCAGTTTCTATTTCGTTCACAACATTCTGCACTTGCCTTACTTCACCGTCAAGTGTTTTTTGAGCTTGTCTATACTTCTTATTGAATATTTCATATGGCACCTGAAAATTTGTAAAACATAAAATAAATCAAAACAGACATCAAAATTTGGATTAATAAAAGGGCAGAGATTATATAAAAAATAAATTAACCACCTGATATTCACATAACTACCAATCAAAAACGCAAACTAAGAATAGATACTTTCTCAGAACAGGTTTTTACTTAGTGAAGCAGTTTAAGACAATAGTTATTTGATTTTTTTTTATTATGTAATTTAAATATATTTTTATGTTATGAGGAAAAAAAGTGCATTATTATATAAATAAATAAAAATAATCTATTAACAAATATATTATTTGTAACTTTCTGTACATATAATTATGAACACTGGCGGGCTTATTGCAAAATGGAAATTTCTTCCAATCAGAGTTAATTTTAAATACATTATAAATGTGAACAGATAGCGGAAAATAACTTGGATGAGCAGAGTGCAAATTTGTATTTTTTGCTTGGCTGGTATATGTGAAAACCGACCCCCTGCACAATGAAAATTATAAAATTATTTGCCCGAAACTATACTATGGCAATAATGTATCACATGACAAAAATTAAGAATGAATATAATAAGTTCATAGTAATAATAGGAAAACAAAAGGATAAGGAGAAGAAGAGGAGAGGAAGAAGAAGTCTATACAGAATAAATTGTACGAGGAAAATGTTAGATGATATAAGACAGAAATAGAGGATTGAGATATTGCAAGTAAAATGAAAATAAATGCCTTGAGATTTTTGGCCACATAGCAAATATAATTGATGAAGCAATTATACAAGGTTAATAAGGGGGAAATGAAATGTAAATATCATGAGTATAAAAAACTAAGAATAGAGTTTGATTTGACATTTCATGGATAAGGTGAGAAATCTTTTTCTTCCTAGGTTAGACAAATAGTGTAATGTGTATTTTAAGAAATAACAGTGAATACATAAGAATAAATAAAAATGTTAGACATTTTTACACTACACTTTCAGTGACCTTACTCTTCACTTTATTGAATCCCCTAATATTCCCATCAAAATTAGGAAAAATTTGATCGACTCTTGCACTGCTATATGGCTGTGAAACATGGACCATCAGCTAACGTGAAATGGGACGTCTGTCTGCGTTTGAGATGTGGTGCTACAGACGCATGGCTAAAGTTCACTGTTCAGAACACATCAGCAACGACGAGGTACTAAGTAGGGTTGGAGAGACAAGACAAATTATGAAAAGAATTGCCCAACATAGAACAACTTGGATAGGCCACAACACCCGGAACCCAGGTCTGCTTTTTACCATCGTCGAAGGAATGATTGATGGGGGTAACTGTAGAGGTCGCCCTAGAAACAACTATATAGACCAGATAATCGGTGACATGCGCTATAGCAGTTACAAAGAGATGAAGAGACTGGCGGACGATAGAGTTAAGTGGAAAGATGGAATGTTTGGTGCAGACCAATCCTAGGATTGTGACCCAGAAGAAGGCTCTTCACTGCAAATCCGATCCGATACACTGAGAAACTACCTTTGTAATTGAGAATAATGCAGTAGGTAGGTATGTTTTAATCGTATTAGTTGATGATTTGAATGTACGCAGCCGACAAGTAGGTAATTTCTAAAGGTAAATTAAAATTCGGGATCGGATTTGAGTTTCAAAAGTAAGGCTACTGATATGTAGCTTAGCATTTTAAACAAGACGCTGAACCCCATTATTTTAAAAACTTTATAGGGAATAAATTATATATGAATTATGTGCTAAGTCTATATTTTAAATTGATTTATTTATTTATATTTTTGTACATAATATAAACAAATCTAACCATCATATCTTTAACACATTTAGCTATTTTCGCAACACAAAAACATCTTCATTATATAAAAAAAAAATAAAGAAAATAATAAAATTATACCTTTTCATTATTGTACAAGCATAAAAGTTATCATATTTTCCTACCTACATTTTAAAAAATGACCTTTTTTACCATAAAAATGTCAAATCACAATGTGAACATAAAGAATCGAATAAAAATGCTCATCGAATAAAAAATAAAATATAGGTATCTCAAGGCCATTGTAGTAAGCATATTACCAAATACGCAACAATATTTGACATATACTTATAAGGGAAATATATTTTTTGCATTGAAGAATTAAATTTAAAAAAATCCTTCGCGGATGAACATTAAATTGATGTTTTTGCAACTTTTTCTTAAATGAATCACAATTTATTGTACCATGTAATATAAGCATTTAAAAACGAAATCCATACTAAAATATAATGGTTAATGGATATTTTAATACCTTCAATGTAGGATGTTCCAATGACTTTATGTCGTTCATTTTCGTTCGAACTTTTGATAAATCAAAGCAAAATGAATAGTTGCACTTTTCTTGAGACTCAAAAAAAATATTATAAATATTTGACAATCAATTTAAAGGACAACAAAACCCTGACCAATTCACAAAGTAATTCGCTCATCGCAGCAGCTGACGGAGTATACTGTGTATATATCAGAACTTATTGTCGTTCCGTATAAAAACAACAATTTTATCTACTTTCTTCTTCACACTCGCAGTATAAAAAGAGACAAATACCATATTGCTTTCACCGAGAGACTTTTTGAAATTAAACAATGAAAAATGATTTATATTTTATAGCTATAAAATGTCTAAATATGCAGCTACCTAAAATAAGTTTTAGATTTCATTTTAAATTTATAAAAATTTAATGTTTTGAAATAAAACTAAAGAAATAAACTTCAAAACATAATTTATGTTGTTTTTTAAATGGTTTTAATTAAACGTTCAGAAAGAATTGAAGATATCTTAGCACATTGATGTTTATCGTATTTTCAACACTCCTCCAATATGTTTTTCAATAATTATTGGATTTCCGCAATTCCATTTTTTAAATCTCGCTTGAGTATAATGTTTATCCTAGACTTTCTGTGGATGATATTGAACTCTTTATCCATTATATTCTTATTCATTCTAAAGGTTAATTAAATTATTATTATTTTAAACCACATTTCAAAGAAATTGACAATATTAAAGAAAATGCATATTGTTTTAATTTTATGTGAAAAAATACAATGCTTGAAATAAAACTCATTTAATGTTGAAAATGAACGTGTAAATATTATGTACGTAGTTGTTTTTTCAAGTTTATATATATATATATATATATATATATATATATATATATATATATATATATATATATATATATATATATATATATATATATATATATATATATATATATATATATATATATATATATATATATATATATATATATATATATATATATATATATATATATATATATATATATATATATATATATATATATATATATATATATATATATATATATATATATATATATATATATATATATATATATATATATATATATATATATATATATATATATATATATATATATATATATATATATATATATATATATATATATATATATATATATATATATATATATATATATATATATATATATATATATATATATATATATATGTATATATATATATATATATATATATATATATATATATATATATATATCTACAAAAAAATAATACATACCTACATTTGAAAATGTACCTATACAATTTTGGATGGTAAATAAATAAATTAATTGCACAAGTTTTTATGAACATATATGATTGTTCATATTCACAAATGAAATATTTAACAAATAAAACTTTATTGTATTGAGATAACAAGATTATCGTATTATATTTACTTGAATACATAAAAATAGTTAAGTAAATATTTTATAACTAAGAATGATTTGAAAATTTATAGGAAGCGTTGTCCTGAATTTCTCAGCAGATAAGTAAATTATTAATTTCTTACCCAAACTTGCTTTTCTGGGATAGAAAGTCGGATGAAATTATCATTTATCAATAAACTCGTCACTAACACAGGTATAAGATAGTTTTAAAACGAAAATTAATAAAACCTTATAAATTAATAATTTTCTTTCATTTTCACTTAGTATGTATAAAATAAAGTACTATGATAATTTATAAATAAAAAAATAAACAACGAGGTAACTTTAATTCTGCATGTTTCTAAACATGAAAACATAAATATAAATATGTTGTGTAAATAATTATTATATTTGAATAATGTTATTGTAAGTAAAATTATCATAATATGGAATATTCTTTTTATGCGGTACCTACTCTTCTCTCAGTCATAGATAATATGCAAAGTATGAAGAAACGATTATTTTGCTTCGTACTTTCGCGTCATTACTTTAAAATCCGCCATTTTGAATGCCGCTAGTCGCGTTTGGTCATTGTTATCTGTCGTTTATGTGGGATTTTGTGGTAAAATTCAACGAAAACTAAGTGCATAAGTATCTTTTCTTATATAAAAGTTTCCTTTTCGGCATCTGTGAAATAAAGTAAGTGTTGGAACCCGTATTTTCCTTGCAATTTCGTGTTTTATTTGTGAGTGACTGGCAGCGGAAAGCGCGTGGCTAGATATAGTATTCTTTGTTTTGTGTTTTCTTGATTCAGTATTTACAGGTGAGTTTTTAATTGTATTCAAATTAATTATAATTACATATACTTTTATTTGGACATTTATTTGAGGTGATGGTGTTTATACATTCATCTTTATAAGTAAACCGACTACGCATTGTAGTGCTAACTTTTTGTATACGCGGTTGAAAGCGGGGGAAACGTAAACGACGGCATACTGCAGGCTGAGTATTTTCTATCTGCAGTTAAATTGTACAGAATTATGTTTACTTGACAGAGTTTGAAATAATAACTCGTATTTGCTCTCAAATTGAAGTTTTTTGTAACTTGGTCATTTCTCAACGGGCGCTTTCCATATTTATGAACGCTTATTGTAATGGGCAAGCGTTTAATTCGGTACACAGACGCATTCACGAGTTTAACGCCATTCTTACTTTTAATTACTTTATTCTTATTACGATTTAATCCGATCTATTGTGTTTGGAAATCGATTGTAAATATTATTTATTGGAAAGTAAGTCTTGAATGGTGACGTTTCAGATTTCAGTGCAAATACTTACCTACTATCATTTTTTGTTCGATGTATCTATAAGTACTATATATTATAATACATACATACTTGTACGTATGAATACACAATATGAGTATGTACATACATAATACACTAGCTTTGCAAGTTTTAAAGTTAATAAAATACAAGGAGTTCTTTTGAATCATATAGCAAGCATGTCTAGTACAATAATACAAGTTTGTAGATAAGTATACCTACTTGTATTGAAAGTTGTAGATTTTTAACTTAGTTTGTTTGTACGAATTCTCGTAGTATAAACAAATTTTATTTTCTTATAGTTGTGGCATTGGACAATCAGTCTAATTTCAAGTCCTGTTTTTACCGATTTCGTTATTCGTACAAGTTTTTTTCCGATAGTTTAAAGTGGTTATGAGGATGTATAATATGCACTTGTTTTTACCAAGGGCGTATTCATTTATTTGTGTAGGTACAACTAAATGAATCGCCACTAGTCAATCTCTTCGAACCAACACAATATTCATTTCTATGTAGAATGTAAATATTTGTTAAATTTAGGATGTAAATAAAGAATCCATGCTTGCGGTTTCATATCCATGTATTCATATATATATTGTATGAATTTGCAGTTTTTAATTTTTCATTTATTTATTACTTACTTACTTTCCGTGTCCGGAACACCATCACTTTCTGTGGTGTTGTTCCGGTGGTGAAAGGATTAGCCGGCATTCAGCCGTTTCCGGGGGGCGTCCGATTGCTTTTTGAAGTCGTTTCTATGTTTATTATGTTGAGTATAAAAATATGCATATTTTAATTTTTTTTACACTAAGTGTATAAGAATGAAGCAGATAATGGAAGTTTACAACGTATGATGAGTAGTAATGCGTATATCAAACCTATCTATCATCCGTAACGATCGTTCCGTGAAAAGAAATTATCCTCTGTGAAACAATTTGAAGTAATAATGTTCCAAGATGGTGTTCTACGAAGTGACATTAGTGACATTAACATTGACAACATAAAAATATTGGATCTACAATTTTATTATGTTTAATGTGTCCTTGTGTGAATGTGTCGACGTTGCTTTATTGCATCAAATCCTGACAGTATCGTGTTTCTTCTGTGGTATAATAATATGTTAATTATTATACGACAGTGCAAACGTGCAGTTATTAATTTCTATCTGTTTTCCCAATTTTGAAATGAGAACACTACACGTTTGCCAGCATAAAGGTACAAAAGGAGTATAATATTTTATATAGCTTCTCGGGCAACTAACAGGTACTATGTCAAATAATTATTTAACACGCACCCAATAACAAGTTGCCACATACCTACTGGAGACTTACGATATTAATCGTCTCACAGATCCAGACTGAAAACACAATTTTAAAAACTGTGTCTCCACCGGGAATCGAACCCGGGACCCTTGGATCAGCAGTCAGATATCCAACCAACTGAGCCACGAGGACGCGAATGAATGGTCTATTAAACAAGTAAATAATACATAATGCATGTACATATATCTAGATATTGGTGTACTTGTATAATGCCGAGTACAGTTCAATGCACGAAGTTCGATGATAGTTCGCCGTATCATTATTTTATTATACCTACATAAATTTGTAATGACAACTTTCTACAATAATATACATAGGCACATACTTATGTATATTCTATGTTGGTACATAATACTTTTGTATGCGAGTAGACAGACCGTTCATGCGTAGTAAGATTTGCTGGTTCGCTTTCTGACCCAGATTTCTTGACCAATAAATACATTTGGCTTTCTTCGTATTTGTCTGATTATATTATAATAGTAGGTATTCGTTTAAATCAACAAATATAGACTAATTATTTCTATTTTTTGGCTGCTAATTATCGATGGAATTCCAGTATCAATTATATAAAATTACTTAAATATAAGTAAAAATACAAATTTTTAACCATTTTCAACTAATTTATTTATTTACATTAACTCTGATTAGTTGGAAAAAATTGTCATTAGGCAATAAGCCCGCCAGGGTAATAATTATATGTACAGAAAGATTCAAATAAATAATTTAAAATTAATGGAAAGTTAAAAATTCGTGTTTTTACTTATTTTCAAGTCATTTTATATGATTAAATATAGACTAGTTTTGAGTGCTTACATTCTTTTTCTTTTACTATCGTTTTCGGGTCCCCTAAGTGTCTGGTAATCGAAACTACAACAGGCAACAATAACATCTCACTAAGTTTAGCAATGAGGCTAACAACCCATTTTGAATGTAGTGCCTTTTTTAGGTGAGACGATACAAGTGTGTTGACATACACGCACGTGTCGCATTTTGTATGTTCCTCCAGATATACAGTGTTTTATAATAAAAATATTCATTAGGTACATCTATTTGGCTGTATTTTATTAATCTTATAATTAATTGATTAGTGTGTATATTTAAAATAGAAATAATAGTTATCAGTGGATTTTGAATCTTCTTCTGGGTCACAATCCTCGTATTGGTCTGCACCAAACACTCGATCTTTCCACTTAACTCTATCGTCCGCCAGTCTCTTCATCTCTTTGTAACTGCTACAGCGCACGTCACCGATTATCTGGTCTATATAGTTGTTTCTGGGGCGACCTCTACAGTTACCCCCATCAATCATTCCTTCGACGATGGTAAAAAGCAGGCCTGGGTGCCGGATGTTGTGGCCTATCCAAGTTGTTCTCTGTTGGGTAATTCTTTTCATAATTTACATTGTCTCTCCAACCCTACTTAGTACCTCGTCGTTGCTGATGTGTTCTGACCAGTGAACTTTAGCCATGCGTCTGTAGCACCACATTTCAAACGCAGACGGGCGTCCCGTTTCGCGTTGAATATGTACTGTAAATTAAATATCATTCTCCAAATTTATCCTACAATACTTGTTTTGTAGGCAAATTAGATATAAAATCTATGTTGGATTTGAATCTGAATGACAGCTACTGAATCAAATCAACTTCAGTTCTTCATTTTTCTCAATCTCTATTTTATACATTTGATGTGTCGTTATGGCTTCTGACTATAACTCGACGATATTTTTAGTAATATGTAGTTTCAATTAACGACTATCAACATTGTTGTTGTTTGAAAAACTTCAGATCTACTATTATAATAGAGAATGCAACGAAGCAACTGTATTATTACGTCAACTTTACAATATCTGTATCATACATCAACAAGTATGTATCTGCTTATTACTTGACGTCACATGTCTATGTATTTTTTGTTTATAACAATATAATTATATGTTGTATTGTTTCATTTTTGATTTCAACGATGTTTTCATACAATGTCGCGGGACGATCATACATTTCGGCTTATTAGCAAACTATTAAAATAAGAAAAGTTTTTTTTAAACATTATGTGGTGAATTGAGATTGAAGAGGACTCGAGTCATATTACAGACTGTAACTGACGAGTCCAAGTGTCCAGAGGGATCTATGGACGATATTATACGATAAACAATGAAAATATATTATGTTTGAAATTCAAAAACAGTCAGTTAAACGAAATAATTTGTCTGACGAATTTAAATAAATCTCTTCTTCTTTTTCGTGTCCGGCTAAGCTTTACCACTCCAATAAGCATCGTCTGTCATTTGTCATAATCAGATCCCCAGGACTACAGACCACTCCCATCAAAATAAATATAAATGACGGTATCTAATATTAATCTAATGTAAACTGTCGCTCCCTTTCAACTATTGCTCTCTTTTTAAAATAACATCGCAATTTCATTTCTTCTAATCGCCTATCCTATTATTAACCATTAACCATTGTTAATGGTTGATAATAGTTATTACACATTAGGGCTCAAAAGTGTGGACAGTGTGAACAATCTTGGTTGGGTTTTATTTTGTTTGTTGAATCGTGATCACAACAAGGATTTAAAAAGATACAAATGATTCTAAAATCTGCAATTTTCACCTATAGAATGTTGATGGGTACTGGTAAACGCAACCACTCCCAGGTGCCAGATTGCCAGATGGAAACATAACAAAACCAGCCATTAAAAATGAATTGTTTTTTGATGTTGCTATCTCTTAGACTATTAGAATTATATTATTATAATGTAATTTTAGATACGTAACTGTTCCATTTAATATATAGGTACCGTTTATATTAGGTGTTGTTTAATGTTAGCTCTAATTGCGATCTGTTTGCTGCTTATCTATCCGCTAGTATTTAATGTATTGATTAAAATATCGGGCGGCATTTTATATCGTTATACATTATATATATATATATATATATATATATATATATATATATATATATATATATATATATATATATATATATATATATATATATATATATATATATATATATATATATATATATATATATATATATATATATATATATATATATATATATATATATATATATATATATATATATATATATATATATATATATATACATTTACTTATCGTTAAAAATGATATGTTTTTAGTATTTGAGTCATCATATTTTTATTTATACCTTAATAAAATAATCGACAAAATTGTTATCTATCGCATTAATTTGGTAAACAAAGTTATCAATAATCTGGTATTCAAAAATAAAACTCTTTCCAACTGTCGATTCGTTCAAGAGAATGAAATTCTATTGAAGGAAGAGGCAGTTAAAATCCAAGATGCGTGTACGAAGGAACATTTTGTGTGGCGTAGTGGACTTTTTGCATGCTAATAACACCAACTAGAGGCCTCGCAGCATATATGTTCCCATACATGGATTTACTCAGAATTCGGAGTAGAACATTTCATGTGAGTTTTGTGTGTCTGTGTCCTCCCCCCCTTATAACTTTTGATCCGCTCAATTTACAGAGCCCAGATTTTCAGAATATATAAACAGTTATAAGCCTACAAAACTTTTATACTCAGAAATGTTAATTTTTGTTTCAGTCAAGGGTTATCACCTTTTGAATTTTTTGTTTATTTTCCATATATCTCAGAAACCATAAAAGCTAGAACGCTGAAAATTGGTATAAACATAGAAAAATACAAAATCTCAAATTAGTTTTTTCAAAAAAATTCCAGGGTTTCTAAAGCATTTTTTATTAAGAAAAATGTTTTTTTTATTAAAAAATATGAGTTTAACTGCCTATATTTCCAAATATTTTAAAAATATCAAAAAAAGACGAAACACCCCAACTAGATAATTTAATTTTCTCTAAAAAATATAAATATTGTAGAACTAAATCTAATATTTTTTTTAACTATTTTTATAAAAATTGAATTTAGTGACCACATCGCTTCATACAATTTGTATGGCAGTCGCCTATACACAATATGTAAGAAGACTTAATAGTATGATACTTAAATCTTCAAACATACATACCATCATGCCATTTTCAGATTCTGGGTAGAAAAAAGGACTGACATCCATACTGTCCTATCTTGACATACATACCTACATGTATTGTATAGAAAATAAAATATCCGTGTGTTACATGCAACTAGTCTTAGTAAAGTTTGTTTGGAAGAACAAATAGTTCAACTCGGAAAAAGTTCTACTAATACTCAAAACGGTGTTTGAAACAAAGTTTGTTTTTTTGTATTTTATTATTTAGTTTATGTACGAAAAATATTTTTTCTATTTCTGCTTCCTATAAGATTTTGTCCTGTTATTGTTTGCAGCTAGGGATTGCAATCTAGCGGCGTTTCAATCCAGCAGGATTTTTGCGGATTTTTTTCTTAAAATATGCTGGATTATGATTTTTATGCTGGATTATGATTTTTTAAAATATTCTCATAAGACAACTTAGTTGTATTTGTAAGTATATTTTAGTCGGTAAGAGTTGTTACAATTTTACATGGAATCTTAATGTTTTAATTACTTTTACGTATTTTTTTTTGAAAATTAGTTGCGAATCCGTAGCGCTGTATACCGCCACGTATTTTGTTGGATACAGCAAGCCGAAAAATATACTGATATCCAGCTGGATTGCTAGATGTGTGATCCAGCAATTCTTATTCATACTTGGAGCCTATTCCCGCGATACGGAGATCCAACTATTTTTCTAGTGTGATAGTAGTTTTACATAGATAATATACATATCCAGCTTAATTTAATTATTTATACTGTACAATATTCTCTCTAATCAAAACCTGCCACAGTACCTAAAAACAAATTCACTTATATATCCAATCATGGACTTCAACTCCGATCTGCTGAACGTACGACACTCTCTATCCCTGTGCATAACATAAATTTTTAGATTGTCGTTCGAAGTACAATCAGTAAGTCCGGATATTGCGTCGTTTAACTAACTTTGTATTTTCAAGAAGAAGCTAAAGAAGGAATATTTATTCCTAAACACCTGATCCCGAGAATCCTTTTTTTCCCAATGTTTTTTTTTTCATTTTACTTAGTGTCAGAATATTTTCTTTCGAATATTTTTTAATTGCATATACGTAATCACGTAATGCAGCCGATGACATGTCGTAAGCCCTGTAGGTGCCTTGAGTTTCTGGTTCTTCCATAATATCCCAACTTCGTCTCTATGAGATGTTAAAAAGTTTGTCATTAAAAATTTTTTTTTTGTTTTTCCCCTCTCATCCTTTTGTTGATGTACAATGTACATACTATACAATTTTGTCATACTTTGTAATATGATTGGTTGGAAGAAATTGCCTAATGGCAATCAGGTCGCCAGTGTGCATTAGATATGTTTATATTATGTACAAAAATATTAAATATATACATACATACCATCACGCCATGTACCTATAGGAAGAGGTAACCAAACTCCACATATTTTATCTTGTTACGCATCCATCGCTTCATCTTCAGTTATGTAGCGTATCATACGTGTCCGTTTATTCTTCGAGTTTCTTACGTTTCCTTTCAGGATATCGTTCAAATGGTCGAGCCAGCCTTTTCTTGGTTGACCTTTCATTTTTATTAAATGAATATGTCCTTGTTAAGCAAGTACATTTACATCTTCCTACGTTCCCAAAAATAAGCATAAATACTTGTGCTATAGGTGAACGAAATCGGTAGAGGCAGGAATCGAACTCGCAACCACTGGATTTTATTCTATTTTGAGATTAACTTATTTATGTTACTTCACAGGTATTTATTACATTTAATATATTCTTCGAAAATGGTATTACATTTAATGTATTCTTCGAATACTCGTATAATTTGATAAGATAATATAATTGGTATCACTTGTATGTCTTCTGCTATAGAAAATGTGGAAATTCTAGAGAATCATTTTAAAATACATATTCCCAGCTCATTTTGCTTTTCAATTTACTTAATCTTACTATGGGTTCTTCACTCCCCGAATAACGACACATAATATTGAGCTGTCATTTATTTTTAAGATTGTTCGCAATTGGATTACAAAAAACACACACCTTTGCATTTTTAAATCCCGGCTCTCGACACTGTTATATGAGTAATTGTTGATTGCATTGTAGATTTTGCCGAGTTGAAACTTTATTATTAGATTTTTTAGCATTGTTTAAAATTATACCAACTGTTAAGGTCAAGTTGAATAGTAAAAACAATTGAATTAAATTATCATAATTTTCTTAACATCTTGTTTTTCAACGATTATCAAAATTCTGTAAGTAAATCTTTTGAACCTCGAACGGTCACTTTGCGTATAACATATGAAATGTAATAAAACTTCATCTTATGGCTGCCACAAATAGTTCGCTCGTCTTAAAATGCTCCTAATCATTTATCTTAGATTTTATATAATAGATACATAAGGATTTTATTGCTTTTTACAGGCTTGTCGATTTGCATCCGAACATTTTGTATTCATGTCATAATTTTTAATTTGATATTAAATTTTTTTCGTATTTTCACAATTATTTTTTTCATTAACCACACTAGGTAAAAAGTTACATCAGAATATTATATGCATAAAATATAATGAAACATAATAAAACCATCCCAATCTCGGGTCAATTACATGTGGTAAACATTGTTTTATTATATTTATATATTAAAAAAAATGGGCAATGTACAAAAAAAGTAACAATGTAATAAATAAGTAATTGTAACTCAATCAGCTCACATTTGATTTCATGTTGCATGTACTTACTGCTGGTAACAAAACAATTAATTATTCCTGTCTAATGTGGCTCTTGAAAAGGACCCTGAACATATAGAATATGTCCACGGACTTGATCCTTTCCAAATTATTATATTATGTGGTAAGGCATCGGTACAATGGCGAATTTTGAGCGGCGTTAGTGTTTTTTCTTTTCTAAAAAGAACGCTGATGTGTGCCTTGTTCGTCTGTTTGGTACGTTGGTGTTAATAACTTTCAGAAGGTCTGTACAGTCAATATTGCAGTTCATAATGTCATAAAGATACATTAAGTCTGAGGTCCTTCGTCTTGTCTACCAAGTCTCCAATTCATGTTTGTAGCTATGCATTACCAAATCTATACTTCCTGTGTCTCAAAAATGTGTGTTGAATTCGTTGTATATAATAATATAAATATTATATTGTGGATTCCAGATGACTGATGCTTGTCCCAATTGTGTAGGTAATATTATGATAGGCTTTATGTTTTCACTCGATTACCTAAATGGTTTGCATACTCTCATCAGGAATCCAAACATTTTATAAGCTTTGAGAATTGTATCAATGTGTTTGTGTCAAATAATAGATTACTGTCCAGTTATTTCTTATCGATTAACTCGCTTTTGATTATGTAAATGTATTGTTTTTCCTAGAGAATGAAATGGAGTGACGTTTTTTAATTTAGTAAGAGCTATTTGAACACATTGAGAAGTTGGTCTAGTTGCAGATCCCCACAGTCTAAATATTGTCATATGATAAAGGTATGAGTAGTGTAGATATAATTATGTGTAATGTGTATATGTTGTAGAGTTGAGTTTATCTTTTCGTATTCATAAGCAATATATTAAAATTAAAATACATTGATTGTAAGGCTAGTTGTATTAAAACATTTGCTTATAAAAATAAGGGTCATTCCATGGTGACGGGTGTGACATTTGAACTTTTTCTTTTAAGTATTTTTAATATAAATTGTGCAAATAATGATAATTTCTTTATGGTCACATTTGTAATACTATGGAAAAATGTTATTTAAATATTGTTTCGTTCATAATGTTTATAGTCTTTATGTTTGAAGCTATTGTATCGCTGTGACGGGTGTGACGAGCACGCAAACAAAACTTGTAGAGGGATGAATGTTTTGCCTTCGTTTAGCAAATTGAAACAGCTTGTCGAAGAAAAAACATACTGGTGCCTAAGAATACTTATTTCTTGACAATATCCAACTACAAATTTTGTGTAGATAATTTTTATTTACTAGTTATGATCAGGAATATGTTGTGACGGGTGTGACTACAGTTTGTGACAAGTTGAAAACTCGATGAGACTCTGGTCAGTTTTATGCAACATACATCTTTTATTTATCAAAAATATTCAAAGGGGATGGAATTTGTAAATAAAAATCATTATTAGGGAATTTTAATTTCACTACCACTAAGAGTTGTCCAACCACAATCGTGGAGGCCCGTCAATCTCGGCGAGGGTTACCCTCCCGACAGCGCCACGGTACACTAGACTATCACAGGGAGTCTTCGCTACACCTGTAGTACGTTACAGTTCTTCGATTTCCACACCAGGCGCAGCGTCGGCTGCACCTGTCTCATCATCATGGCGGGCTACTGCCAAGTGGGTCATGCCCACCAATCATTACGGGGGAGCCCCCCATGTTGCTCATGTTGGCGAATTTCAGGTACATCACCGAACAGTACTTTCAGTTCTCCGATTTCCATGGCTCAGTGATGCAGACTTAGTCATCGCCACCAACCTGTTGCCCAGAATCCTAGCGTGGGGCCGAGGCCACCCCCAACTTTACTGGCTAGGCCCCCATGGCCACAACCTATTATAACGACCAGTCTATTTTTTCTTTTTCTAAGAACAAACGCCATTTTTCAGGGTTGCTTTTCAACTTTTCTCTGCTCTTTCTCGTCCTAGAAGCAGCCAATATCCTGAATAAATATAACCATGTAACCACCAGCATGCATGTATAAAATGCCTATAATAAATAACAACTTAATCCAGCACAGAAGAAACAAATATATTATTTCATTATTTTGGTCACACCCGTCACATGTCATATGTGACGGGTGTGACCAAAATAAGGAAGCCCATCTCAAGCAAGGAATGATTAAAAAACGCGTTGAAACAATTACAATGTATTCACTTATAACATATCCTCACTTTCGTTAGTTATTTTATTTGTTGTAAGCTGTACTGTCTTTCACAACAAAACTTTTGTATTTATTTCGTGACGGGTGTGACACAAAAACACTAGGAACTTTGATTGACAATTAATCATTGATTACTTACCCAAAATTCTTAAATTTTACACATTACACAAACAAAATACCGGTAAATTTAACGACAGAGAAATAAAAACAAAGAGAACCATAGATTCAGTAAATCAGTGTTGTCAACATTCGCACGATAAATCTTGTACAAAGCAATTCGTGGTAGAGTGAAACTACAAGCATAAAAAAGTCAATTTATTATTAAAATAATGAAATTTCAGCTTTTGTTCCTGAAAGTTGGACATATCTAATTCAGTTTAAGATGAAACAGAGATCTTGATTATTTTATTTATTTTTATGTTATGTGCTATCGATTACCGTGGAATCTACCATAAGTAAATTCATCATGTTATTTATTATCCATCTACAATGAGAGAACGGCTATTGGCATTTATTATTAAGGTATAGATAGATATATATTATGTAAATAGGTTTGGGTACCTAATGTATATTATGTAAATAGGTTTGGGTACCTAATGTATATTATGTATGTATGTATGTATGTATGTATGGTATAAACGCGCATCCGCTGCGCTAGCATCGCGTCCGTCGATTATTGGATGCGATGTTTTGCTTGCTTTACATAATTTCTCGGCCACGTCTCGGATCACAAACAAGTTTTAATAAAAATAGGGATACGCAACATCTGGACGGCGAATGATTCTCGTTTCCTCGATATAAATATTTTTTTTTTTTTGAATATTTCTTGCATTTTGGGCAAGTTGCGAGGTTTATTGCCAAATATGAACTACCTATCTACTTTAAACTAGCCGGTGTTTCCAGGCCAGAGAAACAATGATTAGGCGAAAAACTATTTTAAATATTTTTTTTCCTCTTCTGAGAATCAACCTAGGATGCCATCACAGAAGTCATACAGCTGTACTGTGCTACGGAAGAAAACAAATTTGTTAAATTATAATAATTGTGTCCTGAAAAAGAAAATACAAGTTTCCAAAATCTACTACAATACGGAGTGTTGTTTATATCAATGAATTCATTAACAAGGTGTTAGTTAGTTTTCATAATATACATTGTTTTTTTGCAGTGAAAAATTCAACAAATCTATAAAAAAACTTATAATTTTTTATAATATATTTTTTTCTACATTATCCTTCTTACGCCACTGCTGATAATCCTATATTTATTTATTTATAGTAGTTTCTCTGGCACCCAATAACAACTCATTTAGCCACATAGGCCGACTTCCATCTGCTTCCATTCGTTTCAATCGCATCCCCTTCGTGTTCTTTCGGCAATGTCGTCAAAGTTTTTCTATTAGGGACCCCTTTGGCTCTTCATTAGATCATTCGGGCGCTATATTTTTTGCTTATTAATCATTTATGCCTTTATCGGCACAGATGTCTACTCACCAAAATAAAAAATAAAGTTGGAATGTTTCGTGTGTCGGCGGTTTCGTTCCTCTGCCTCCACCGATCACACACAGACAGACACACATGACATCGCACCGCACCGCACCGCCACAAATAATCGGCGATAGTTCTTGAGGCTTCTCGCTAGTTGACTCACCTTCAAATATAGCAATACATGCTTACCTATTTATCTGTCTATAATAATTTTATGCAGAGTGTACATACAATGTACTACCTAGTTATAACTTATAACCCCTCAAAAATGACGGAAATTTATGTTATATATTTAGATAGGTCGGTGGCAGAGCGGTTAGCGCGCTGGGTTAGTAATCCAGTGGTCGCGAGTTCGAATCCTGCCTCGACCGATTTCGTTCACCTATAGCACAAGCATTTATTTGCTTATTTTAGGGAACGTAGGAAGATGTATATGTACTTGTTTAACAAGGACATATTCATTTTTTATAAAAAAAATATATATATAGCTTTCTGCACGTTATGTTTACCTGGTAGATGGAAATTAACATTCTTCTTTGATGGTATTTTTTTAAAATTATTTATTTGTAACGGACGAGATTGGATTAGGTTTAAGTTATGAAATGTATCGCGGAAAAATAAAGCCAATGTGCCTGACTCTGATTATATTGTATTATATTGTAATGTAACTGGGTAGCGGCGAGGATACATGTGTAGGGCCTAGCCGGGAAATGGTGAAAGTCGTTCGGCTGCCGGCGGATACCCGCCGCGGTACACGACTGCACACCCCCGCGCAGACCGACTAGCATGCCTCACCGCGCCCGAAAATCGTTGTACCGCCGGCCGCTCATTGACCGGCGGCAATATATAAATATACGGCACATTGTGCAAAATATATGTTCTTTCATACCACTACCTGCGTTTATAATTTATCTCTTGACTCGACGCTGCCTGAACCTGCTTGGAATATGGAACACTCGACGACCCTGCCTGAACCTGGACTACCATTTTGAACTGGAATCAACCACCGACGGAAGCATTCATCCCGAATATCTCTTCTACATAGTATACGAGTCGTATACTGTGTAGCGAGCTGCTGGAGCTACGTGGAGACGACGAGGCGATCCACGGTGAAGAGGCGAGCCACCGCCTTAAATAAAATAAAGTGCTGCGTTCGGCTAACCACTGCCGTCCGTAACATTTTTGGTCCTTCGAGCGCCGGATCGATCTTCATCCAGTGTGTATAATCGCCAAGATGACTCCATCGTTGAGAAGCGGGAAAAATGCTGCCAAGGAGCTGGAAGAAGATGTCTCCGACAACGACTCGACGCACACAGTCGAGACAACGAGCGAGGACACCATCGTACAGCTACGGAAGGTTATCCGTGAACAAAAAGTTCAACTGGAACGACAGCAGAAGCAGATGAACGAGATCCTGAAAGCACGCACGGCCGGACCCGACCATGCAGCACCAGGAACATCCAATGCAGACCACGTCACGCCGGAGCCAACCGCTGAGACCGAGGCCTCCAGGCGAACGCGAGAATGGGCGACAAAAGAATCGGATCGGATGGCGTTCTTCACAGTCGCCTTCAACGAAGCCTGGCGGGTAGCGTCAGCACCCGACAGCTGCCCGTCACCCGAGCAAGAGACCCGCAGTAACAATACGCCAAGGCACAATACGTGTATGGCGAGAGACAGTACGGCGGTAGCCCTGCCGCTGTTCTCCGGAGACGCCATGGACTGGCGTAACTTCAAAAGTCAGTGGGATCAGTCGACTCAACTGTGCAACCTGACCGACGCAGAGAACATCCTCCGGCTGCGACAAGCGTTGACCGGAAAAGCGCACGAAGTCGTCTCAGCACTGTTGACCGACGCAAAAAACATACCCGAAATAATGGACAGGCTAGAAAAAAACTTCGGTCACCCCCAGATGATAGTGGGTGCGATGGTGGACAGGCTGCGCAGAATACCGCGCGTCGCAGAGCCAGCATCCATGGACACTTTGCGGGACTTCGCATTGGCCGTGAGCAACGTGGTTTCGACAATCAGAGGGGTCGACAAGACGTACTTGATAGCACCTCAACTACTGGAAGAGATAGTGGCGAAGCTACCGATCTACGTGCAGCTGATGTGGTTCGATACAGGAAGAAATAGAACCACCAAAGCGACCACCCAAGAGCTGTCACAGTGGCTAGACGGATTGTGCAATGCGGCGCCGAACATGGGCAGTCTACGCTCAGGTAAACCGGCAAAACGAGATGCGCAACGTCGAGACGGAAACGCCACTGTCCACCACGTAGTAGAGGAAAAGAAAAATACACCGGCCTGTGACTTGTGCAATGAGTTACACCCGCTGTACGATTGTGCAATATTTCGGGAAAAAAGTGTAAACGAACGTTGGACATACACGAAAAGCAAGCGATTATGTGCCGTATGTCTACTTGCCGGCCACAGAGCGAAGTTTTGCAAGAAGAAGAGGAAATGTGGTATCGAAGGATGCGACATGCCGCACCACCACCTACTCCACAACCCTCGCAACAACAACGCTGCGCCGACAGAGAGTGTGTGCAATAATATTGCACGAGACGGCTTGGAAACAGAGACGCTCCTGAAAATACTCCCGGTGACAGTGAACGGGCCAACCGGAGAAGTGAAAATACACGCACTTCTCGACGAAGGGTCAACAATCACCTTGGTAGACGCAGCAGTGGCACGCGAAGTCGGCGCCGACGGACCGGCACGACAGCTGAGATTACGCGGGGCAGGCGGAATGCATACCGACGTTCAATCACGCCGGGTGCGACTGAAAGTAACGGGCGACAGCCATCAATACACAGTCGCTGCCTACACCGTCAAGGATCTACGGCTACCACACTCGCTGATGATGAACGCCAGCGCGTGCAATGGCCGCTCGGGAGCGTCGAGACGCACCGCACTGCCGCAGATGCTGCTAGGGCAAGACAATGCCCACCTAATTGTATCCCGCGAAGTACGGGAAAACGGAGGCGCACGGATTGCGTCACGCACTGCCCTTGGATGGACGGTGCACGGCGGCGGCGGACCAGCGCACGAAGAAGTTGCACAACATACCGTCGCTTGCACTATCGCCGCCCAATATCGGGAACTGAACGAGTTGGTGAAATGGAGCTTCTCGGTGGACGCACTGGGAGTCACCGCCGCCGCCCGTGAACGGGAAGAAGACAAAAAGGCTGTGACAATCATGCGAGAAACGACGAGACGATTACCAGAGGGACGGTGGGAGACCGGCCTTCTGTGGCGAAACGAAAACTCACACCTGCCCGACAACAAGAATTGCGCAATAAATCGGCTTGCGCAATTAGAGAAAAAATTAAAAGCCGATGATAAAATGGCGAACGCATACCGCGAGAAAATGAAAGACCTTCTCGCCAAGGGGTATGCACGCCCATTGGCTGCCGATGAAGCTGTCACGGCAAATCGGAAATGGTATCTGCCTCACTTCGCGGTCATCAACCCGAAGAAACCCGGGAAGCTGCGCATTGTCTTCGACGCCGCCAGCAAGTACAAAGGAACGTCACTGAACGACACCCTGCTCGCTGGACCGGACCTCTTATCATCGCTGCTCGGCAATGTTCTACGTTTTCGCGAAGGAAAGATCGCCGTCGCCGCAGACATCAAGGAGATGTTCCTGCGAATTAAAATCAAGAGGGAAGACCAGGCGGCTCAGCTATTCCTGTGGAGAGACACCCCCGGAAAACAGCCCAGCACCTTCGTCCTGACATCCATGATGTTCGGGGCGAAATGTTCGCCGAGCAGCGCGCAATATGTTCGCGAACAGATCGCCGAAATGTACCAGGCGACGCACCCGAAAGCTGCAATGGCGATCCGGAAGAAATTTTACATGGACGATTATCTGGACGCAGCCGACACGCCAGGCGAAGCCGAAACCTTGGCAAAGAGCGTAAGCGCCCTCCTCAAAAGCGGCGGATTCGAACTCGCCAACTGGGCGTCAAACTGCGAATCCGTCCTAGGAGACATACCTAGACACAAGAGAGCGCCGGCCGCCGTAGATATCATCACTTGCGGCGAGTCCACGGAACGCGTCCTCGGAGTCCGCTGGGACCCGAAACGAGACGAAATATCATGTACGTTCGATCATCTACTGGGAGATTGCGACGAACACCCGACAAAGAGGAAAGTCCTGGCGGAGACCATGAAAATATTTGATCCGCTCGGCATTGCCTCATGCCTCACCGTGCGAGCCAAGGCCCTCCTACAATTTGTGGTTATTTCTTTAATAGTACGTCGTTCTGTTATTTGGACCGTATTTATTAGATCGCGTATCTCGCATCATTCAATTCAAAGAATCTCATTGCTTAGTCTACATTATGTTCTCCCGATATATGAATTTTGCGATATGCGCCATCAGCAGCATTACGCCAATTACATCGCTTGTAATTATATTATATTCTACCTACCTACCTGTTAGTACTCACTGTGCGCCTGATACGTTAATAGATCATTTTGGCAGTGTTACGCGGACAAACATTAAAACAGCCATGGGAAATTATGTATGTCGATTGGAAGCGGAGCTGAAAAGTTCTCTTTACATATAAATATGTATAATATGTTTATTCTAGGTACCGTGGCTCATTATACATTAGCTCAATAGTTGATATTGCATTCCAGGAATTACCTCTATAGGTGTGAAAATATATACATACTATTTTATACAATCGAGGCATTTCATCGTCTATTCACGTTTCTTACAGAGGATTCTTACAGGATTGGGTGCTCGTTGAATGTAGGAACTCTTCAAAAGTTTCGTTTGCCCATAAAAGCATATAAATATCAGCATATTATCTTGAGAGATTTCACCGATATCGCGAGCGCATCGTCAGAATGGTAAACAATAGTGTTAAAGGCAATCTATATTAGGTATAGATTGTATGTTGAGCAGCAGTAATCTTGTTGTCATTGTAAATATGGTGTGATTAAAAATAAATAAATAGATTTAACACGAGGATACGAATAATAGAGGGGGGAGGGGGTAATATAATGAAAAATAGAATAATACGATGAAAATGTTTCTGTTTTTTAAGATTATGTGTTTTATGTTATGTTATTTTTATGTAAATGAGAATCCAAAAGACATTAGTTTATATACTTCAGTAGGTACCTACAAAAAAAGACATTAGTAGGTACCTACAAAAAATATTGAATGGATAATCCAACTGTCACTTGTTCAAGATAATTTATTTCAGATCGACAAAATTTCAAGCCAAGATACGTGAGATTTTGTATTGACATATTTACATTTTTCATGGTTTTTCAACAAAAAAACACCAACTTAGAGGCTTCGCAGCGTATGTGTTATATGTTGCTATTAGTTATACACACATTTATATTCTGTAACTGCTTGTATTCCGTAATGAATAAATAAATAAACAATTTGGATGAACTCAAATTTCGGAGTAAAACATTTAGGTAAGGCGCGCATGGAAGCTTAAATTCATCGGCCGATCTTTTCTAACGCGCATGGAAGCTTATAGAATCGTACGATTGGAAATAACATGGCGGTCAACATTCATATATTTAAAATACAATATGTATATTCATAAGTTTTAATACCTATATGATTAGAAATATGGATTTTTTTGAAGTAGCATGTGTTTGTGCTCTTGTCCTCAAAATGCGTAAAAAGAAACGTCAAAAAAATAACTGGGTTCATCCGCTAATAAGTGCTATATTACCGAAAGGACAATTTGTCCTGTCTTACGAAGATTTAAGATCACACCCTGAGGAGTTTTTTAAGTACACCAACCAGTTATTAAAATTTCGCTAATCTCCAACCACAATTTTTGCTTACTTTGGCGGTCACTATATTTTTTTAATTTTTAATCATACTATGAAGGACGTGCTTCAACTAATGTAATTAATTGTTCGGAATCAATATTTATTTCATACATATTTTCTGACATTTCGTTTGACAACACTGACGTACTTCTCGATCCACTGCGCTTGGACGATTAAATAATCGGTGAGCAAGTGCCATGCGCGCTCTGTCATACAACAGGATTGGTTACAAAAAATCGGCCGATCTAGATCGGCCGATTTTTTTGTGTCTCGTCACAGACTTTTAAATCGGCCGATTCTGTTAGCTTTCATGCGCGCTCTTACATGTAATTCGTATGTTGTAGCTCACCGATAATTAATCGGCCGATGAAATTAGCTTCCATGCGCGCCTACTTTTACGTGCGTGTGTGCGTGTCCTTATTACTTTTGATCCGCTTCACAGAGCCTAATATTTCAAAATTATAAAAAGTTTTAGGCTCACAAAACTTTTTTACAGAGAATTGAAATTTTGTTCGTCAGGGGTTATCAAAATTAGTATTTTTATTTAATTTTTTCATACATCACATCTGTTACATGTAACTTAAGCATAACAACTTGTGTTATGTACTTGAGTGCAATAAAAAAATAGAATAATTATTATATTGAATTATACAAAATTGTTTATAGTTCGATCGTTGTTTGTTTGTGTTCCATGTGTGATCATTTTAATGTTTGTTAATGAATCTTTGAATTATTTAAGTGTCTTGATAACATGTGTTTGGCTAGATGTAGATTTGGCTATAACGACTATTGTCTGACCCAATTGATTAGTTGACGAGATTTGAGAGGAGAAACATGTAGGGGGTTGGGGTCATAGGGTGGAGAGGGGGTAGGGGAGGCGGCACTTCGCGCATCGCATTCCGCTTTGTTCCAAATTTCATATTTCAAATCAATAAATTCATTTCATATAAATGTTGAATAGGTTGGTATAAACCTTCCCTCCCGCCCCCGCCCCTCCTCACCTCGTTCCCGTCACCTATACGCGAAAGATGAAACGTTGTCATTTGTAAATAATAAACACTTCTTTGCACCCTGCGTAAGTGGCGAGTTTATTGCCGCATGGCAATTTCTTCCAACTAACCAATGTTTCCAGTCCAGAGAAGCAATATTCGGACAACCACCGCCAAGTTGTTGCCAATGGAATATTGCTTGTTTGCATTCTTTTGCTATCATCAAAACCAAAAGGATAATAAAATTATATATTGTTGCTGCCATGAGTTATACCGATAAATAGTAGTAGCACACAAGAGGAAGAAAAATATTGTGAAAACCCATGATAACATCAAATGAAAACCAAATTATTTTGTATTTTTACTAGCTATTATCTATTGTACCTACATATTATGCATGTAAATATGTATTTTACTCCGTGGTTCATTAATAGACTTATGTTTTAATTATATAATTGTGGAAAGACCATTTTGGGAGTATTAAAATAAAGTTTTCATTGTTGATTTATTAACGATTCTCACTGGCATTGGTCTAGTTTGAATATGGTCTGTTAGATTGATACCAATTTTTACGATGAAACTATTTTTGTGTATTTTATCTTATAAAAACGCCCTTGTGTCGTTTATTTACGCATTTGTTATTATGATGCTATATACAGTCTGAGATTTTTTAGCTATTATAAAAAACCTCTAAATGTTACCATTTCTCATGTAAAAATATTGCATATCACAGATTTGGTGATATACAATATTTTTTCGTGTTTCGTACATTACAATGTAATTTAGTGCGCATATTCTGTAAATTCGAGTACACAAGGGCATTAAAACCTTTTAACACGTTTTGTGCCTACTAGAGACCACCTCAACAGTGTTCATTTGAGCGTGCTTATCTGCGGAATATTTCGCCTTTCTTCATTGTGTATGTGTTGAGCTTTGTTTCGTTGTTATTTATGTGTTTTCAAATGCTCTCCCCGCCGTCGGATGGATACAATAAATCAAGTTTGATGTATGTACATACATACATATAGCGTACAGCCTACCTTTATACCTTTCCCGTCCCATATTATGTGTGTATATGTATGTAGTGGCTAACAGAGGGAGTACAATGTGACATTTTATTGTATAACGGTGGGAGGTCGTTCAGTCCACTCGGTTTTATAGGGGTTAAAGCGAAATTGGAAGCTGGAAACAAATCACGCGGTGTATAACAATTTTTGCTGTGATTATTGATATTTTAAAACTTTATATTCTATTGGAATTAGTAAATTATCTTCGTTTATTTCCACCTTTCTGGTCCTTAATTTTCTAGTACTTAAATCACATGAGGAAGAGAACGGTAGTTCTTGAAACTAGTAGTGATAAAAATCACAAAAAAGGGAAAATAAACGAAGAAAATTTATCATTTTATTTTATTAAAATCTCTACCTTAGAATATTTCTCTGTTGCGTGTGTTTTTATGTCACATTGCATATAAGTCACGCCAATTCACCACAATACATTTTGAAATAGAAACTCCTTAGCAAACGAATGTTTTTTTTTGTTTAGTTTTAATTTTCACTATTTAAAAATTAGATAAACATTACCCCCTATTCAGTAACTATGGTAACTAAAATAGGAACATAAATTTCATAATTATTTATAATACGTCTAATTCAGTAACTTTTTAAGAACATTCCGGCCAATATAGATACGTTCCTATTCCATTTAGTCCAAATTGATATTTTATAACGCTGAAATAAGACCGTAAATCTAAAATCTACAATTTTAGAACGTTCCTATTTTAGTTACTATAGTTACTGAATAGTATGTATTATCTACAATTTTAGAACGTTCCTATTTTAGTTACCATAGTTACTGAATAGGGGGTATTATCTACAATTTTAAAACGTTCCTATTTTAGTTACCATAGTTACTGAATAGGGGGTATTGTGTAGTATCGGTCATTAGCTGGCCATTTTCATTAAAATGATCAAATTTAAAATTGTTTTGTTTATCAAAATATTAATATAAATCTGTTACAAAATATTTAAAAACAATTATGTTATGTTAAAGCTTACCAATTATTGATAAAAGTATTGATTGACATTGCAATCGAATTATACTATGTAAAGAAACAAATGCGATTATTTTTATATATTTCCGCCATAGACACTTGCTATGATTGCGGATTTTGCAATTATTGAAAGAGGGAAAGTACCTTTTTATCTGATAAATTGTTATCTATGGCCGTGATGGCGAACCTTTTTGTGGGTCGTATTTTGTTAATTATTTGGTATTTTATTTTACTAGCTTGTGGGCCCTTCCGGTCGGAGGCATCACTTGCAAATCGGGAGGGGAGGATGGACAAAAATGACTTCTTCTTTTACTAATATTCACTCGTGCTTTATTTGAAAAGGCCGCGTTAGCCAGTGTTTGATCCGCGGATCACAGGTTCGCCATCACTGGTCTAGGCGTTAGTTGTAATTTCTGCTTGTCACTCGATCGTCGTTGCGAGGTCATTAAACCTTTCTTATCGATGTTCCACCTCCATAAGATATTTCGCCATAGTGTTTGTTACATCTCGTCAAAAGGTTCTGCTGCTAACTAACTTTGACATTGAACCTATGAAAGACATATTTGAATATTAAGTATTATCCGGCTCCGTCTCGTAGTAATTTTAGACCGTTGGATAATTTTATTTGATAGTCTCTTGTGATACTAAGTACATCATTAGTTAATAAAAGTTCTAGCTACAGTTCACAGGCTACATTTTTTTGTTTTGACGCTGATTTATGTGATTTCGTTGTGTCCAAAATGTGGCGACTTCTTGGTGGGTGAGTCAAATACATATTTACACAATTTTATTTATTGCGATTCACTTTGTCGTTAATAATAACAAATTAACTACCATCTTCATAAGTGTCGCCTTCCTCATACTAAGAGTTGTGATCGGCCTTTTTCCTCGTCATCATGATGTTGTATATCGTAGTCTGCCATTTCTTCCATCTGGTACAGCGGCAGCCCCAATCTGGTTAGTCCATCTTGTGGAAATCTCCGTCTTCCCCTTACACCTTCAACCCCACCAACGACAAATAGCTTTTCAAGGCTATTCTCGTGGTTACAAATCAGCCCTATGATTACACTATACACATAATATGATATCAATATGAAATATAGTTTAAGCTTTAGATATAGAGGATATAATATTTCATAGTAGGTACACCATAAGTACAAAAATATCACTATAAAATGCATTGTATGCACTAACCCACTATTCCATAGTAATAAAACACGTAAAATCTTTTAATATTAAAAGGAAAGTAAAATTCTATCGGCAATAAAAGTGTTGGCAGGTAATATAATAATATGAAACTGGGTCATTAAATTTATACTTATTAAACAGGTATTACTGACTATAATAATATAAAGTATTATAATTGTCTAGTGAATAATGTTTGTTGAGGAAAGAAAAGTTAAAGATAACCTCATCCCTCTTCTTTCTCCCTCTTACTTATCTCCTATTCCCCCTCCCTCACTCCACCCCCCTCCCTCTTACTCGGGCCGTTTAGTTGGTACGTTCGGCGGCGCTGGAATTTTTAACGACCAAACTTTCTTTTAAAACAACGATAATCTTAATCATTGCCAACTTTTCTGATTTATTCTCGGAGTTTTGTACCAACGGCGGAGATATTAGTCCGCTTCGATTTGTCCACCGGGCCTCGTAGTAGTCCACGGATTAAAGTGACACCACAAACCTGACACTGTAGTTTTATAATAAACAATTAAAAGTTTTATGATTGAAACCAAACAAATTGATATAAGTTCCACATATTTAACTATTATCCTTTTGACAAGACGACCGTTTCTATGCAATACTGGAGAATGATTTCGTATTTATTTATTTAATCTTCTTGTACATATAATTAGTACACTGGCGGGCTTATTGCCTAATGACAATTTCTTCCAACAAACCAGAATAAATGTTAAGTATACAAAACAATGTGCAATAAGTTAATCACATTACAAAATAAATAAATACAGCAGAAGAAAAGTAAAAAAAAAACAAAGAATATATGCGGATATACGGTGTATTTGGTGGGAACCAATTCTAGGATAGGACCTCGAAGAAGAATTATTATTAGAACAAGCTGCCACGTCCTAGAGACTTATTTAGAGACTTATTATTCGGTCTGGATCTGTGAGACGATATTTATCGTCTTACAGATCCAGACCGAAAAAACAATTCAAAACGGTGTGCCTACCGGAAATCGAACCCGGGACCTTTGGTTCCGGAATCAGATATATTCTCTCTTGGTATACTATGAATTTAGTGTAGATTGTTTACTTCAAACTATTTTGATTTCGTGTTGATATTATTTTGTTAAGAACATTAATTAGAGATATTTAAGTGATTAAGATAATTAAGAACATTAATTAGACACATTTTTCATATCATTTTACACACCTCATTACACATTTTCACCCACTACACATTCACATCCCAGTATGTTATTAATTGTATGAATTGATTTGCCACATGTAATTGACACTAGGTAGGGATAGTTTAACAATTATATATTAAGCCTACTCATTGTAATTTTTTACCTAGTGTTGTTTGTGTGCAGTTTAATTATGTAAATAAAAAAAAATATATATATTTTTCTATAGCCATCCGACCATTTCACACTAAATATGTTCCCTGTAGATAGCTATATGAAATTCATCGTTAGTGGATTTGAACCAGGGTTTTTTGCATTACAAGTCCAGCGAATGAATATAAGTTATATATGTAGGGATATAAGTTATGTTTTCAAATAATTTTTATTATATTTTTCACTCGCGTTAAATATAATGCACAAGTGTTTTTATTTTATCATGAAATGCCTACTTCACACATTTTTAATCATATTTATGCTACATACTTAGTGTAAGTTATTATTTAGAAATTCCATCTGTGTATTCCGGGCGTATTAATATGTACCTATATTTCACCGTGTTTATGAATTTTTTGCTACCGTTGCAAACAAAATACAGTACATTATGTATGTACATATGTGTATACCGCTTGGTATCTATGTAATAGTACCTATAATGTTTCAGCATTCCACTGCTTTGATGTTTTAGTTTTGCATCGTGTGTGTGCTCTCCTCTCTCTGACTATTTCGATGACGCGTGCATTCTACTAAAATATTTCTCGTTATGTACATACCTACTCTCTGCTATTTTATTAAAATTTGATATGGAAAGCAAACGACACCACGTGGAATGTAATGCGTTTGTATGTATAATATAAATACACCGTTTAAAAGTGACACCGATGATAAAGTCTTTCCATAATTTATTTACGCTTATAAAAAACTGTCCTGCTATATGAGATTCGACGCTATAGAAATATTTTGTTTTATATTTCAATATTGTTTTTTGGCCGTGATTACTTTTTATTTTCATCTCATAACGATCTTAATTCGACGATTTTATGCTTTTCATATATTAAAATAGTAATAGTTTCTATTGAGGGGGCATATAAACTTAAATAACCATAATTTGAAATAATTTTAGAAATGAATGATCGTCACACAATTTTAAAATTCAGCATGAATTCCCCTTAAAGAATATCCTTTTTTTTTCAAAATTACTCCATAACCATGTATTGTAGAGAAATAAATCTTTAATGTGTTTAAAGAGCACAAAATCAAAGTCAATGACCGATGGATAGATAAGACATTGCTTTATTTGTACACGTCATACTTATTTTGTATACATGATTGTACATATGTACATTAAATTAATATACATTATCCACATGATACATGACTAAGATTTGCGAAAACGTATTATCAAAAAACACACTATATAAAAACATATGAGGTTCACCACCCATTCTGAATATAGTGCCTTTTTACGTGAGACGAGACTGGTGTGTGGGTATACACAGATATGTTGTGCTCCCTTTTATAAGGTAATGCACACCCGCACACCTTTCGCTGGTTACCCCACATTGTGGGAAATGCCGTGATGGTATGAATGAATGAATACTATCGTAGAATAATAAATGTTCCAATTATTTGACAATGTAGCGAAAATAATTATATTACACTTGCAGAACGTGAAGACGAAGATAACAACTATTGTCTTTGGGACTGTTTTTTGTTTTATGGCAACTATTTACCCTGGTTATTTTTATATCCTGACCCTCGCTAGTCTGGCATTGCGGCAAAGAGAGGTTTTGCTGATTTAGCACACAGCACAAAGGATACCGTGTCGTATTATTTGCGGACGTATCATCATCGTTAAGGGTGGCCGCGGGTCGGAGGGAAACAGCTCCAAGTACCGTCGCCTTTAAAATCGCCACCCTTTTATTTTCAAACTTTTGCCGAAAAGTCTCCGTCTCAATTTGAATATTTATCGAATTGGGACGGCCGTTCTGAGAAATTGATTGCTTTGCCTAAGTCTAAAAGTATTAGCTCTCTATATTAGGAAAGTAAAGAAGAAAGTTTTTTTTTATTATATTTTTTTTTACTTCACTTCCAACTCTTGATGTAATGTCGCTTTCTGTGAGACAATTTTTATTTGTTTCAGGGATGTATAAAGTTGGACCCGTAATATTATATATTACATTTTTTATCGAGATTTCGGGTTTTCTGTTGTTATATGTTGGAGTAGTTAAAATGGCCATAAAACATATCGGATATCCTTTATGGGCCACTTTTTCTCTTTACGCAGATATAAAATATTAATACGTTTTTGTCTTTTCCTCGTATATTATTACGCGATGTTACATTTTTGCTGAGTGTGTACCGTACCATCCATCCACTAGTGTTACATTAAATAAATTCGTGTCCAAAATGACAGAATATTGATAATTAGTTTTGCATAAGCATTTTTAATAACGGTAAAAGTACAGTAATGTTTCTATAAATGTTTCATGTGTAGAAAATTGAAAATAAAAATGGCATAATAAAATCTTACATTGTTCAGCAATGAGGTTCACCACCCATTCAAAATTTTGCCTCTTGTAGGTGAGACGAGACTGGTGTGTGGAGATGTACGCATGTGTCGTGTTAGCTTTTTTGTGTCCTTGTTAAAACAAGTAAATATACATGTTTCTACATTCCCTTAATTAAACATAAATTAATGCTCGCGAAATTCTCAGACATATTCCACAATCTACGAAATCTTCACTGGCTTAAAGTGCCAGAGAGAATCAAGTGCAAATTATGTTTGTTGACTTTCAAAGCGATCCATGGCATGGCTCCCACGTATCTTTCAGACTTCTGCATCCCTCTCACCGTAAACGAGCGACAACAAACACTTCGGTCAGCCACCACATCCGTGATTGGCAAGTTGACTGAAATAAATAGAGTCAACACTTCATCCTTCGGTGATCGTGCTTTTGCTGTGGCCGGACCAGCCTCGTGGAATAAACTACCACCTGAACTGAGGCAAATCGACAACTTAGCACTATTCAGGAAACACCTAAAAACTCACTTCTTCCGCGAGTCTTACAATAACCCCTAATATATTCAAAGCGCCCCTGAGGTGAGGTTATCACAAAAACGGCGCTATAAAAATATTCCAAATTTATTATTATTATATAAACGATATCGGTCGGGGCAGGATTCACACTCGCGACCACTGGATTACTACTAGCCCAGCGCGCTAACCGCTCTGCTGTCGACCCATCTAACATTTTTATAAAGTAATTGACACCCGTCGCTGGTTACCCCACATTATGGGATAAGCCGTGATGGTGTATGTATGTATATAGTTAATGCAAAAAAAACTTTATGTTATGATCTCGGAAATAATAATTTGGGAGTCCACATTTTTTGTAATAAAATTGTGTGTAATTTAATCTTTTCGATATTTTGTTCAGCCCTATCTGTGTGTGGCGTTAGTACCAACCATGAATGGGTGGCTTCTTCAGCAGTTTTCCAGAGTAGCCAATACAGCACTCCGATAGTTTATGATGGTTCAGCATTTTTATCCTTTCATGTTAGTTCTATTAACGTCGATAGATTTTTGCGTATGTTTTCACTTTTTGCTTGCGTCATACAGGCAAGGCGTGTCCATCTCAAATATCTATATTATACACCAAACAATATATCACATTCTTACTTCATCAAATCTATTCTCATTTTATTATTTAGGTCAATACGTACATTCCTTACAGGTTCATAATATGTTAATTAATGAAATCATCATTATTTATTTTGTCAGTCTAGCAGATATTTTCTGATTTAGAGTGTTATACAGGATGTCTCAAAAGAAAGTTTATATTTAGTGGATCGATTAAAAAAAAGTATCGAAAAAAATGTTTATTAATTATTATTAATAAGTATAAGTACATTATTAATAAGTACACAATTTGGGAATTTATTTCTTAAAAATAATATCGTCCAAATGTAGACCCACGCGTTCGCAGCACTCATTTAATCGAACAGTAAAATTACTTATGACGGTTCGGCAGGTGGACTCAGTGATGGCTACCATTTCGTGACGGATATTTTCTTTCAAATGCGCCAGGGAATTCGGTTTATTGGCGTAAACTTTAGTTTTAAGATAACCCCATAGGGGTTAAATCAGGACTGCGTGGAGGCCAATTTATGTCACCTCTCCGGGAGATCAATTTGCCTGGGAAAAATTCACGAACTCGTGGCAGAGATGTATTGGACGTGTGTGACGTTGCTCCGTAGTGCTGGAACCATGTTTGGTTATAGCCAGGAAAGTTTTACAGTTCTGCCCCCCTAGACAACGTGCCATTTAAGCTAAGCCTTATATCGCTAAGCGATAGTAAATGTATGGAATTGGTGGCTATGACATCACGTGACAGCCACCAATTTCATACATTTCTATCGCTTAGCGATATAACGCTTAGCTTTAATGACATGTTGTCTAGGGGGGCAGGCACCAAGAAGTCGTCATAACTCTCCACATAACGCTCTATATTCAAATATAAATTTTCTTTTGAGACATCCTGTATAAGCAGATTGCTATTCGAAGTGTTTATAAATATTCATTCATACCATCACGGTATATCCAACAATGTGAGGTAACTAGTGATAGGTGTGCGGTTGTGCATCACCTTATAAAAGGAAACACGACACTTGCGTGTACGCCCACACACTAGTCTCGTATAAAAAGGCAACATTCAGAATGGGTGATAAACCTCTTTGCTGGCCTATGTGAGATGTTATTTTGCTTATTGTATTTTCAATTACCTGGCTCTTACAGTACACCCGAAAACGATAAAAATAGAAAATAGTGGAAGCACTATTATAAGTCGGTGCCTCACAGTCAGTAAATATAGTATGATTCAATTTTGATTTTAAAAGTTTTACTTACCTATGTTTGAAAGTAGGTAAAATAAAAATCATAATGTTTAAGTTTTCGAAAATAAAAAACTTTTTATATTTCTTTTTCTTACACCAATTGAAATCTTTTAAGCGCTATTGTATTTATTTTCCTCGTTTTGTCGTTCTTCTACTTATTCTCATGTCATGACAGGTCCCCCCGGCGTTGACGATCACCATAGAGAAAGCCTCCCTCTCCTGGGCAGTGCGAAATAGCTCCTGCACATTTCTCATATTGGTCCATCCCCGGATGTTTCGAAGCCAGGAAAGCTGCCTTCTTGCGAAACTCTACGACCCTCGATCTTCCCCTTCATGACAAGCTGAACGATGGTATATTTTTCACCTCAGAATATGGCCGGAGTAGGACACTGACGTTCTAAGGATCATAAATAGTTATAAATAAATAATAAACACTTCCTTGCACCCTGCGCAAGTGGCGAGTTTATTGCCATATGGCAATTTCTTCCAACTAACCAGTGTTTCCAGCCCAGAGAAGCAACATTAGCGTGAGAAATGAATTTAAATAAATTTCTCCTTTGCTGGGGATCGAACCCAGGACGCCCGCATAGAAACCAAGCGGCTTACCAACTGTGCCACGGCGGTCGGCACTCCTTTAGAGAATGTGCTTTTGCATCTTTGGACATATGAAAGTAATAATTTATTAATTGCATTTTATAGGGTCGATCATAGTAAGCAATCTCCTTTAAATAGTTGATACTGATTGAGACTACCAGATTGTAATATGCCTCCCTGAGAGTTCTATTCAAAATCATTGAACATCGTCAGTAAAATATTTTAGTCAAATCGTGAAGATTTTCAATATTATTCCGTTTACTTAGATATTCACGATTCGGTTCTGAGCAGTATCATGTCGCTTGTAAAATAAACGTAAATTTTTTTACACGATTTCGCCCGAACATTTTCAATTACGTTCGTCCTCTTCCGTCTTCCGCGACCGACGACCATAACAATATTATACGTTTATTTTTTATGGAATCGGCATTTTTGGTATTAGAGCCATCAAGGTTCCTGTCGACGCAGTTATTTTTATAGTAGGTACCTATCCATCGCCATACTACAAGTAGTGAGCTCGGTAAACCTCCCAAAACATTATTCTCATCATAATTGGAAATCTAGCCAAACGTATTTTATGTCATAAAATTATATAACTACTTTCGAATATTTTCATCTTCAACGATAAAATATATTTTTGTTTGTCTCTCTCGATTTCTCGAGATGTATCATGTAGATTTCATAGTATTAAATTCGTAATGATTTTTTTTGCGTATAACGTATGACTTATGGCGTGCTATGAAATGTTGTGTTCCCTGTAAAGCTCTAACAGTTTTATCGACTTAATATTGATATCAAATGTTTTTTTCTCTGTATGATTTCATATGTCAAAAAAATCGAATTGCTTTCGCGTTTTGGAAAATTGTTTAAAAATAAAGTTTACGTTACAAATTGGGTTAGTTAAAGTACATTCAGGGGTAGTTAACATCAATACCAACAGAACACAGGAATACACATATAAAACAAATAAACAGTTAGAATCAGCATAGTAGATCCAATACTCCAATAACACGTGTTTACTAAATATGTATATAATTAAATCATGCAGCATTCAAGAGTAAAAAATAATTAGTTTACTTGGTTAAAATGTAGTGAGAGTAAAGAATTGGCCACGACTTCTTCGTTTTAATAATATAGCTGGTCGGTTTCGTGCCCTGTAACAAGAAGCGGTAATAATAAATGTATACAAATACATACGACACTTTCGTCCAAACAAACAAATACACGGTAGTCAAATGTTATTGAATAGTTAGTTGCCGTCCATTCCCATGTGTGTTATTTCACACATCTTTATATCTATATGCAGAGGCAGGTATTTCATTATGTCTAAATATTCCAACATGAATTTGCGCCATTGTTATCTGTCGGTACATAATCATGATATTGCGTCCGTATCTAAAGATAATACACGTATTGGTTATAATAATAATAATAGTAAAGACTGTTTCATTCTGTTAGCTGGAGGAAAAATGCTACACAATGTTTTTAAAATAAGTAGCCCAGTTTTAAACTTTGCCCTCTCTGAACAACTTCCCTTAACTCAAATGGTTTCAGACTAGAATAGTATTTAAGTATTTAGTTACGAGAAAATATTACGCAAATTCAATAGATATTACAAAAACAAGCTTAAATATAATATATTATAATCACAGACCAGTAATATATAGACACATTAATTGTACACACCGCGTGACTGTGCCACCAAAATGGTTCGGGATGAAAATTTGAACAGTAGGTAATAATATAATATCAAAAAAGTACATGTTGTTAACAAAGAGATTTAAATTTCGAAAAGTGAATACTATATAGATGTGTCATTAATATTCTATGTATATTTAAACATTTACAGTGTTATTTACTTAAAATTTAACACTGTTACAGTGTTACCTATTTATAAAAATAAATTTGGTTCAATTGAACCCGGTTCAAAGTCTTATTCTGAAATTCAAATATTCTCACATAAGAATAAATAATTCTTGTATGAGAATATTTGAATTTCAGAATAAGACTTTGAACCGGGTTTAATTGAACCAAATTTATTTTTATAAATAACACTGTAAATGTGTTTAGGATACCCCTGTTCCACCTCACATTATACCAATGCCCTAGTCTAAATTCGTAGCTTATATCAGCTGTGTATATTCCTAATTATTGTACGATTATAATATTATATACATTTGGTATCGAAATGGGATTTTTTTAGTGTTCTCACAGCATATAAATTACAAGTTTTAACAACTTTTATAAAGCCGTTTTATATATTTTCGCGTATTTTATAACTATAATGATTTGATTAAATAAAATAAAACACAACTTTGTGTACACCATTACAATTATAACTTTTATTGAATTGAATAAAAATTCCTCTACACGTTACGAGAACATAGTTCCCTTGCTTAGGAGGATACAAAAAGTTGTAGAAGATTTTTTTATTAAATTGAATAAAAGTTATAATTGTAGTGGTGTACACAGAGTTGTGTTTTATTTCATTTAATTAATTGCTAAATGTACCACAAATTAAAAAACAATCGTTTGTCGATGATGTGATTAATTGATGTGATTGTTCATTTATTGGATGTATGAACATATATTTATTGTTTGTTATTTTTTTGTTCACAGGTGAGGATAATTTTCTTTTCTTCGTGGGTTTGGAAGCCTTCCACGTGTCGATAGACAGTTGGTATGTTATTATTTATTTTTTATTGTTATTTTGAAAATATCAGTACGTATATTTAAATAAAGCATAGAAGATACAGGGGCTGAGTGTAAATTGAAGATGGATTTTGCATACAATAAAAATAAAAACACCAATGTTTAGGCCCTTATGGAAAGTATTAATATCTAAGAAAATTATTGAAAGAGCTAATAGAGAAGAAGGGGCCAGCCAGAAAAACATAAAGTAAAAAAAGGTCAAATGCGAATTGAACCCAAGACGCTTGCAAAACGGTTTAACGACTAACCACTATGTTGACGCATAATATCGTTAGTTATCCAACTGTCGATTTGTTCAGGAGAACTTTGTTCTCTTAACATATCGACAATGTATCAAGCCAGAATACGCGAGAATTGTATGGAGAGGTCTACTTTTTTCACGGCTTTTCCAACTTTGAAGTCAAAAAACACCAACTTAGAGGCTTCGCAGCATATATGTTCCATACACGGATTTACTCAGAATTCGGAGTAGAACATTTCGTGTGTCTGTGTGTGTGTGTGTGTCTGTGTGTGTGTCCGTCCCCCCCTTATAACTTTTGAACCGCTCAATTTACAGAGCCCAAAATTTCAGAATATATAAACAGTTATAGGCCTACAAAACTTTTATACTCAGAATTTTGAATTTTTGTTTCAGTCAGGGGTTATCAACTTTTGAATTTTTATTTTATTTTTCCATATATCTCAGAAACCATAAAAGCTAGAACGCTGAAAATTGGTACAAACATAGAAAAATAAAAAATCTCAAATTGATTTTTTCAAAAAAATTCCAGGGTTTCTCAAACATTTTTTATTAAGAAAAATATTTTTTTTATGATAAATTTATGAGTTTAACTGCCTATATTTCCAAAACTTATACAATTATCGAAAAAAGCCGAAACACCCCAACTAGATAATTTAATTTTCTATAAAAAATATTAACATTGTAGTAGAAGATCTCAATTTTTTTTAACAATTTTTTTAAAAATTGAATTTAGTGACGACATCGCTTCATACATTTTGTATGGCAGTCGCCTATACACAATATGTAAGAAGACTTAATAGTTTGATACTTCATCTCCAAACATACATACCATCATGCTATTTTCATATTCTGGGTAGGAAAAAAGGAACTTCCTCCATACTATCCTATCTTGACATACATACCTACATAATATATGTTGTATAGAAAACAAAATATCTGAAAATATTCAATAATTTGTATTTATGGGTTTATAGTTTGGTACATATTCTTCAACTATACATACTATCGCTATCGACAGTTGGATCTCATGTGTTACATGCAACTAGTTATATATCAACATCGCTTAATGTTTTTGAATCGGTCGCATTTATAGATATTTATATCGTTGGTTTTTAATTTCGTGAGTGTGTGTGTCTATGTGTCACACAATGTAAATTGATAGTGGCTTTGTGCACCAAGAAGGTGGAAATTATGTCGGTTTCTGTTTTAATTGTGGTATCGCGTGACCGCATCTATTTCGTCGACTACATAATATTATCAGGGCCGGATCCCCTTTTTCGTCGACTTCATAATATCCACTTTTCCTTGTGTTTTTATTTTGTCAATGTTGACGGCATGGATGTTGCAGAACTCCATCTTTGGGTTTTATAAAATTACCATATCGTCACTCCATTTAGGTATCTATTTGACATACATTTCTCGCTTCACCTCCATGCATACTTCAAATTAATGTCTCCATCTTTCAAAATACCATTTACGTGATCGTGCCAACCTTTCCTCGGCCGACCTCTACTTTCTGTTTCGTTCCTCTTTTATCAGCCGACAGCCTTATATACTTTTATCAGCCGACAGCCTTATATACTTTTATCAGCCGACAGCCTTATATACTTTTATCAGCCGACAGCCTTATATACTTTTATCAGCCGACAGCCTTATATACTTTTATCAGCCGACAGCCTTATATACTTTTATCAGCCGACAGCCTTATATACTTTTATCAGCCGACAGCCTTATATACTTTTATCAGCCGACAGCCTTATATACTTTTTTTTTCAGGCGGTTATCACTCATTCTTTCTATGTAACCTTAGGTAATTTATTTTCATCTTGCGATATCTCTTTCAATCAATCAAAATTGAATGACTGATTATATTATGTTCCACAAGATTTTTTTTATTTTTACAATACAGTCGTTTCATCGATATTATTTATTTTAGTCTAGAGATTCCCTGTGAAATGTGAATGCAAATAATTGTTAAACTATTATTGAATTATTATTAGTATATACGAAGAATCCTCCTCTTGTAAGTTGATAAGGGCCTTATCAGGTGAATGATCGTCCTGTAAAAAGATAACAAATCTTTCTGGAATGTCATCAATAATTTGATACTCCAGAGTGTTCCAGATCTCATTCACAAATGCACCATTTCAAACTATGGTGAATCCAGCCCTGACTTATACATTTACAAATACTGACAATGGTGCGGTGCTTTTAAACATTACACGCCATTTCATTTAATTAAATCATTTTAGAAATATTAATAATATATGTTTTTTTGTACGTTTGTCACCTATTTCACTACCGAAGGCTATTAATTAATATGTCCATTGTTCCATCACGCCATGTCCCCATAGAGAATCTTTATTTTTTTTTTTCCTTTTATATTGAATTTTATTTTACTCCACAATTACTTGTACCATCGCTTTGTCCGATTGCACCTTTCTTAACTCCTACATCCCACCCCACCGCGTGGCTCTGGGTCTATCTCTACCTCTCTCTCGCCTTTCTGTATATTCCTAGTTCAGTATGTTCTGTACGATCTTCATGCCTCATCAAATTTGTTTTCTTTTTGTATATAATTTAAACAAATATATTGTACACTGGCCATCCACATTACAAATATGATAGTGTAAAAACAAAAATAGATAAGAAAAATACATGACACTTGGATAAAAAAAAAACACTATGGAAAAAAAATATTGGGAAAAAACAAAGAGGAATATTTAGTTTTTTCTTTAAATTTCTTGAAGTATTTTATTGCCTAGTGACAATTTTTTTTAGGTTTTCTCTACCTCCTTATTTAAACGTAATCCCTGTTTAGGGTTACTTGTTGGTTTTCACTCTTACAATATTGCGACTTTTAGTATATTTAGTACCGACAAGAGCGTTCAACTACTACGATCAAAACATAAATTAATTAGACACATACGAACGAGTATGTATACGGCGCTTTTTGATATATTATGTCTTTATATTATATACTCACATACGTTTAAATTTTACTTTAACTCTAATTATCCATTAATTTCAATCACTTACCTATATTTTATGATCACGCCATGTGTAGACTAACTTTTTTATTGTTAACTGCGATTTGTTGAATTGCGTGTTGTAATATTAACAAGTGAAAATAAAATTATGATCGAATACTTTCACTTTTGTTCAATACATTGTAATATAAAAAACCAACTATTATTTATTAAAAAAACACACCACTTTAACAATCACGCCATATTCCCCCCGGACGATAAATGTAGGTTTTCTTTTTTTAAATATCCCTTAATGTATGTTGTAGGTAGGTATATCTTAATTTTACCGAATTTCCTTGTGACATTGGCTTCGGTATCCGCCTCTGTACACTTGACTGTTAGGTAGGTACATGAATGAAATTATTTTTTTCGAGAGATTTAAAGCATTCCCGTAAAGCTTCAGAAATATTTTATCTGAATTTGGTAAAAATATTCTGTAGCTTTTTTAATTTTATTTGTTATCGGGAAATTTACAGTACTTATATTAACATTTCTTATACACATGTATTATGTAAAAAAAACTTAAACTAATTAAACATTTCCATAGTACCTATTAACAATCTTTTTTAACTGGTGTGCTTAAAAATTCGGAAAAAATATTTATAAGAAGTGTATGCCCGTGTATGAGGTTGGGGTATATGTGTGTGAGTGTGTATGTATAGGTATCATGTGTCAAAGAGAGAATTTATATCTGCAAGCTCGCGTAAGTTATTCCAATCAATGTCGATCCTGAACTAATTTCAGAGGAATGATTGAGGCCCCACAAGAAAAATATCGACATCCAGATGTTCACGATTATAGTTGTTCATCATAAGTATTCGGGGTGTGTTTTTCGTGTATTATTTTATATCATGTACTTCTCGGGCAACTAACAGGTACAATGTCATGTTCAACACGCACCCAATAAGAAGTTGCCACATTCTGGAGACCTACGATCTAGAATGTGGCAATCGTCTCACAGATCCAGTTTGAAAACAATTAAAAACTGTCTCTCTACCAGCAATCGAATGCGGGACCCCTGGATCAGCAGTCAGACACCTAACCAACTGAGCCACGGAGGCCGACAATAATTTGTAAGATTTTTAAACATTTTCTAGATGCCATGAAGCAATTATATGTATGTAACTTTATTAAGTTTACTTATTTTAATTTAGGAGATGATATTCTGTGAAGCTTAATCTCAATCGGTATAGAAATATTCGTGTCTTCAGGGTAATGATTTGACGACCATTTAGTTATTCTCTCTATAAAGAATTGTCTAGTGATAACGAATTCACGTTATCTGGTTATATTTATTATAGGTACCTACCTTATTTTGTGCTAATAACTTTCTTTTCCATTCTGCAACTTTTGAGCCCTAGGTATGAAATGTTTGTGATATTTTTAAGTCAAATAATGATTTTTTATAAACTATTACAATGAAGTATTTGTCTAATCTATACTGTGTGCGTGTTATGACAAAAACCTTGTATTTGAACGTGTATTTTGTACACTGGCAGGATCATCAATCGGTTTTTTCTAACTTCTTGTCCATGTAAGAAGTATGGCAAACAATACTGTATTAATAAAACAGTAATGGAATTTGTAGATATCATTGTATGACATATTATAAATAAACACGAAATACAAACATTCAATGTAATAATAGTTGAAAATTGATTGCAGTGAAAACACAACAAAAAGGTCAAAAAAGTTAAAGAAATCAGTATTCAAATATATATTTATGCTTAGGTCTTTATTTTAGCTAAATGTATTTATTTATCGTATGACATAGTGAATACATCAAAATCAAACCAACAAACAAACGTAAACAAAATACGATCACACACTATGTATAAATGTATACTATGTATGCACTATAAACGGAGAGCTGAGATATTATTATTGTGGATAGTAATACGCAGGACTTTATATTTTTAAAATGGCAAAACAACTACCTATTTATGCCAAAATATGTACTTGAAATAGTGAAGAAGTAAATTTCAAGAGTTATGTGGCACTTTTCGTTGTATACATAAAGATCTCAACGCATGGTTCAGTGCTAAATGCCCAGTTTTTTTTTAGTTTAAAGGCATATTATAATGTCATCCTTGAATAAGTTAATTTCTACACGTATCATTTAAAAGAGACGAATTGGTGGGTGTGTGGGGCTCGTTCCTGTTTGCCTACGCCGACTCTGCGAAAATTATCTCACTTTTTTACAAAACGAGACGGTTACTCAATATTGCACAATACTTACGATCGTTAAGAAAGTAAAATATATAATAAAAATGTAATGGATCTTCTATGACCATTTCGGGTATCCCATTCGGCGACAAAACTACAATGAAAATAAATAACGTATGATTGTGTGTATACGTGAAATAAATAGGTAAATAGATATTCGACTCTTGTGTCCCTGACTGTCCACTGGTATGTGACGTACCTCTTATTCGGGTTTTTCTATCATAATAATAATGGTAATAATAATAGACTATTCCAATTCCTCAAACGAAACATCGCCAAGACCCGTGGACACATTTCCCTTATTCTGCGAAAACCCCAAATAGAGGACTCGTGGTGGCGAGTCATGCCTTTCCCGTTCCAATGTAGAGCCGAAAAGGTCGAGAAGACGGCAGAGGATGACAACGAGGAATAATATTAATCGATCGTAGTACCTTTCTGCTTCAGCATCTATCTATCTATCTTTACGGACCATTAATTCCTTACCTGGAAATGTATAATATGTATATATAACTGCCTATACCCCACCATACACTAGTATAATCAATTATATTGTCATAAAAAAATAATAAAATAACGTACATTCCATCACACCGTGTCTCTCGCGGGACAGGCAGAGGACCACACCTCATTTACATTAGTGCCAGTTGCGGAATTGCTTATAGAAGCCGAAAATCTTGGCTTGTATATGAATACAGTTAAGAAATTCAAGACCTTATATTTTTTGTCTGTAATATTGAAACCATACTACACGATTAAAAATTGAACCGTATGTGTAGGTACGATACTTGACATGTAAATATTATTTTGGCATGTGATTTTAAAATATTTTCATGGGCACTCAAATGAACAACAATGCTAATAAAACATTAAATTTTCGACATTTCCCAATTTTTTTCAGGGTTTGCCTAGTCCGTTTCTTATCTATAAATATCTTTTGGCGTGCATGTCTCAATTTTATAAAATGATGTGATTAAATAATGCTATGTTTGAAATATTGTAATACCTATATTAAGGATGGGATGATATTCGAGAGGATATATATTAAGGATGGGAGGATATATATTAAGGATGGATGGGATTAAAGATGGGTGGTGGCAGATCGGTTAGCGCGCGATTTCATTCACTTATAGCACAAGCATTTATGCTTTATTTTAGGGGACGTATGAGGATGTATATGTACTTGTTACTACAAGGACATATTCATTCTTTATTTAAAAAAATGGACTACGAAAGAAAGAAATTTGATAAGCGACCGGTAATCTCACTATTTGATTAGCAAATCTGCGGAAATATCACGCCATAACTAAATAAACGTTAATATTAATATAAAACATCAAAGTAAATAAGTAAAGATAACATGGGTATAGTCTCTTTTCTGTGGTTTTGATATATGAAGTTGTGTCAGGGATTGGATTAGTGGATGTCTGCTGATGTCAGATTCATGGTATTATTTTTATTTAAGCTAAACAAACATTGGATCTAATTGTGATTAACTTTGTGTGTAGAGAGGGAATGGTCATTAAGTTCAAAATTGTATTATCATTGTCAAAATTTTAAACTGCCTGTCCTAGAACAGGGTTTCCTAGTCGGGCAGCAGAAGTTTGCTTGCTTGCTGTCACTATAGTGTGGTTTGAGAAATATAGATATTGTAAACAATCAGGAAGGAATAAAATGTAGGTATATATTTCAGAACTATCATATTTTTGACAATTCAACAATATTTGCTTCTCTCTATACTTTTCTTACATGATGATCGTTTCGCCTTATCAACTAATCATACAAGTGTAATTGAACTAAACATTCTAAATTGGTATTGTTGATATGTTTCAATTGCCTGTATTTCCCTTTTTTATTTGAATATATGTTTTTTTTTCTTTTTTTTAATGTTTGTTTGATTATTTTTTTTTATGTATGACTTTGATTTAATTGCTTTTTATTTGATATTTTTTATTTGTCAGTGTAAGTGATTCCCTCATCAAGCACAAGATTGTAATCTTTTTGATGAGGTATTGCAAAAACAAACTATTGTAACAATTACTATACTTGTGAATTATATTTTTATGTGTATTGGAACATAATATGTTAAATAAATTAATTAATTAATCAACGTCTAGATTATTCAATAATGAATATGTCTCTGAGACAAACGCATAAATATCACCATATATTTTTTTAATTAAATCAATGCTCGGTGCTTAAAAGTTTATTTTCAGAATTGATTTCGCTACTGTACTTCTACTTTATACAATTTTCTTCCTGTATAATTTTCGCCGTGTCCTCGATTTCCTATCACACGAAATGGATTCGTTCCCGGCTATTTTTATTTTGCTTCCACCACCACCAACCACTCCCTTTTCTGGTTACCTATTTTTCATTACAAACCTATTTCTTCGTCGGAGTAATTCGTCTCCTTCCATATCATGCCATATCGTACTGTGCTATCTCACCTCTGCGATACACTTAGCGCGATTACTTTCTTCGGGTTTCCCCTTTCTGACAAGATTTCACTACTCACTATTACATATATTATCTCTTTTTATCGAATAGCATTCGTTTGGTAAATTGCTGCTATTGTAACGTATGCATTTTTATTTTATATTAAATACACAAATCTATTTTAATTATATTTTAAATTGCTCGTGTATTCAAAACTGCTGTGATCAATGAAATCGGAGACCAGATAAAAAATAAATGATTGCAGGAAAATAGTGAATGCCAAAGATTTCTGATGGGATTGTAGCAAAGGAAGCGAAACTTGCTAGTCTCCGTTCCTTCATCAATAATTGTTGTTGTGATGAGCAAATGCAAGACCTAGACTGGGGTGCTCTTGTACTTATTATAACTTTTAATAATTATAACTGTGCTTTAGTCCATAAGTGTCCATAGAAAAACCAAAATACCCTGTACAAAACAATAATTTGAATAGGGGTAGGATGGGGATACGAAGCTCGGACACTGACTGCTAAATTCGCAGAAATGCTGGATTCCTTCGAGAGAAGAGTGCTACGTAGGATTCTGGACCCTGTGAATGATGGCGAAGCCTGGAGAATACGATACAACGACGAGCTATATAATATGTACAAAGCTACCAGGCTAACTGTTCGTGTTAGACTGAGGTGGGCTGGACATATCTAGAGAATACCGTCATCACGGATACCCAAAAGGATTCTGGAATGACATCCGGGAGGAAGAAGGAAGGAATACATTATTGTTAGCAGTAAAAAATCGCATTTATTGTCTTTCGTTATGTTACCTTATGATTAATTAAATATTTTAATCACTTTATATTATGTTTCGTACACATTAAATATTACTATTATGTTTTCTTCATATTTTTTTTTCTACTAATATTTCCCCCTTTTAACATACAATATGATAATTACGAATTAGTATGTACGCATTTACTATCGACATTACCAATCTCTTGGTCAAAAAATAGAATCATGCAACCGTTGAATTAATAAGTGTGTGTGTGTGTGTGTGTGTGTGTGTGTATAGGTCCGTCACATGACTTATTATGATTCGCGAGAGAAATTTGCTGAGTCAGACTGACAGCCGTCCCGTCCCGCTCCCTCCCATATCTTCAACACCAGTGGAATATTAACTTTTATTATTATTCATGTATGAGAGAGATTAGATTACATCGTTTTTGGTAACCCACAATAAAATTTTATATGTACTTACGTGTACTTACACTTGATTATTTGTAATTCATTTATGTTGTGAGATATTTTCGTCGTTTGATAATACCATGCAATAAATATTAGAGGAATAAGTCCTATTATGTCGAGTATATATATTTTTTTAAATGAATGAAAATGTTCCTGTAACAAGAACATAATACATTCTCATTATTCTTCTTCTCTAATGGCGCTACAGCCTATATCGAGCTTTGGTCAACGTCAGTCTTCGCCTCCAATGTCCGAGGCTCATCGTCTGATTTCGTAATAGCAGCCATTTTTTGGGAAGAGGTTATAAGCCTCCTGTCCAACCCCCAAAGCTCGTCGTGTGGTGGCATTGTGCGTTCTAATACACCCCCTTCAGTTCAGCATGCTATTGGTGAACGAAACACAAGGAATGTAGTTTAAGAATCATTAGATTGATTTAAGTTTTCTTTTAAATATTCTTTATATTCATGGTTAATACGCATATTTTGGCGTGTTGTCAGTGTGTGTTTGTGAAATGAAATCTCGAAACTCCTGCAATTTGTTATTGCGTGCGTTTTAATTCAATATCTGATACTGTATATTAAATATCTGATATGAATAGTATGTAAGTTGCTCGATAAGCAATATAAAATGTTTCAAAAAAAATATCGAACACGACATTTTTTGGGTATAATAATGACTCTAGTCTGTAGGTCGTAACACTCCGTCTGTGTCAGGGAGGGAAGAAGTGAAGGGGTTTAGGGGGGAAAGGTCAACGAGAAATGTAATCGGGTGTTAGGTTAAAAAAAGCGTGTTTACGTCAAACAGTGACAAGTGAAAAAAATGACAAAATTACCAAACAAATTAACCGAGAAACATAAACATTCATTACTTACTCACTTTCTTCTTCTCATTCTTTATTGTTTACACTTCTTTGTTTACTTTTATTTTGATATTATTAAACTAAGACGTTTCACGTTGTAAAATAAGCATACGTCTATTTATTTACCTATTCGTTATGTTACATATATCTTGAATTAGGCTCGAACACAAAAGGAAAATTTGAACTCTGATTAGGAACTGAGGAAGAAAGGAAGTAGAGACAAAATATGGAGGATTGCATGTTCACATTATGACGTGTATTTTATAGTACTTGTACCTACTAAATTTTTCGTACCAACTAATGTTTACTATCGATAAGATTAGACTTCTTACTCATCATTGAGACATATTGAATATACGATTGAGAGTTGGGTTAACATTGTTGCAATAGGGAGGTTCAACAGCTGTTTATATTGTTATTTTGAAAATACTTGATTATTGAAAACTTAATTCGAAGAATCATGTTATATAGTAAACTAAGAATTAAATTTTTGAACCGGATACTGCGCCAAAGCTCAACTACGCCTAATTATTGAATACACTAGTAGTCTCCTTTGGAGTGGCGCCCCCCAATACTTAATACCCTCGATGCTGTACAAAGACGTGCTATACGTCTGATCGACGACCCAACATTGACTGATGGATTGCAATCACTAGACCACAGACGCAAGGTCGATATTCTAAGTTTATTCCATAGATACTACCACGGGAGATGCTCAGAAGAACTTGTATCTCTGCCCCCTCTTCCACCCATTCACAATAGACTTACTCGTTATCTCAACACCCTTTCACAGTTAACCTTCAATTTACACGAACCAGTCGCTTCTCCAACTTTTTTATTAACGATTTTATGAATTATGTGTTTTCACACTCTTAACCCGGGTATTTTACCAACCCGAATTGATATTTTCCTGAGCAGATTGCAAACTCTCCCCAATGCTTCGTAATGCGCTTCTTCGGAAGAGTATAATGGACCCAAATCTTGATAGCTGGTGTCCCTTAAGGCCCCCACTCAGGATCGTGCCATCCTTCCAAATGGCTTGCCATCACTCCGAAATGCGCTCGTGAATGTCAAATCCCGCGCAGCCCAATTACCGCGAAAACGGCGCATCCTGTCGGTACGGCATGCTCGTGAGTGTGAAAACCAGCGGTGCATTGCGCCATCTCATTGCGCCGAGCTGTTTAACACTCTCGTGAATGCGAAAATACAAGCTCAGTTGGTTAGATATCTGACTGCTGAGCCAAAGGTCCCGGGTTCGATTCCCGGTGGAGACACAGTTTTTAATTGTGTTTTCAGTCTGGATCTGTGAGACGATTAATATCGTGTATCCAGAATGTGGCATCTTGTTATATTGGGTGCGTGTTAAATTAATATTTGACAAGTTACCTGTTAGTTGCCCGAGAAACAATATTAAATAAATAAATAAACAAACCGCTAAATAGCAGTTGTATAAAACTCATCATCAGAATTATAACTCATTTTTACTTGAAAATTAAAAAAACAATATAACTTATATTAATGCGAAAGCGCCGACCGCTTGCGTATCCTAATTTTGATGGCTCGATGGCGCGCCCGTGAGTGTGATGAAAATTTTACAATGCTCCAAATGGAGCCGGTCCATATGGAACGACGACGAATGGGCTGCTTTACGTAGCCATGTTAAAAAAAATACTCAAAAACCTCTGCAAAAAAGTATTTTTTGTATAATAGACAAAAATCGGCCTAGTCAGTCGCATTCAATATCTATAATAGTACAATAGCTTAACTGCTTAACACATAATATTCCATATTCATTATATCCCCGTGTCTCCTCTATTCAAAAACTGTATAGAGGAGACACGGGGCGGGTTATATATCGCCCGGAGGATGCCACTCTTGGTAAACGCTTGCGACAAGGTCGCCATCTTGCTGTACCGGTTCTCTGGCTTTAACGCGTGTCACGTCGGCACCTGTGGCGTAATGAAATAACATAATGACGGATGATGATTATGATGACTGGGTACACCGATAGAGACGTGGTGCGATGGAGGTGGTACTAATACTGACAAGACGTGTCTTCGTTGAAGTGTTGGAAGAAGGGGAGGGAGGGGTGAGGGTCGATTTGCTAAGTCGCAGCTCGCTCGAATTTGTGTGTTATAACCGGATTGGAGGATTAGATGGGTACCTACAACCTATGTAATTGTGTGTGTGAGTTTATCGTGAGCTGTTGTTACTATTTATAGAAACTAAAGCGCCTTGTGGTTTACACAAAGTGATTATAAATAGTTGCCTGCTTACGTAAATGTAACCCCTTCGAAGGATGTTTGCTATCATAAACGGGTGTAACTGTATGTACCCACCTGTGTTTCGTGTTGTGGATAAATCGTGATTTTTAAATACATACACCAATATTATATTATAATGAACAGATTTTACAATTAAAATGTATTGATAACAGACTCTTAGTTTATTTCGAAGAATTCCATTATAAATAATTATAAAGAGTAGAATAGATACATTTTATTTATGGAGGAATGTTAGCTAGAGTCAATTTTATTATAAAATCGTGCATTTGCTAATCACATTAAAATGAACAACACATTATAATAATAATTAATACTTAAATTAGAATTCAAAAAGTTGTCAAGAAGTTTTTATTTAAATGTAAAGTAGAAAATTAAATCACAATTTGATGTTTTTATTCTGCGTGATAAATTTTGTGAGAACATAAAGTACTTAAATTTTTTTAAGGCATGAGTATGGAGGCGATATTATGAATTTAATCAAGAAAAAATATTTAGAATGTAATCAAGTGTGTTAATGATATTTTAATGTTAATGATATATAATCATTTTATGTCGATAGGTATTTCTTCTTACTACATTATCGAGATTAATTTCCTAGTAAGAGTTGAGGTTGCAGTGTTTTTTAATGATATTAAAAATAGTATATCTATAATAGTATTTTTATAAAAAATGGTACATCAATCGGGACTGATTTAAGATTTAATCATCCAATATTTCCAGCCCAGAGAAACAAACTTTGCGTTTTATTTTTTTTTCTTGTTAAAATTGTAAACTGATAGACCCAGAAGAGGGCTACCTAGTCGGGCAGCAGAAACATTCACAATTGTCTTTTTTTAAGGTGTGAAAAAAAATAATATCTCCTTCACCGAGATAGCCACCGTACAATTTAATGGATTTAACCATGGATTATATCGCTGTTTAAAATGACATTTAATGATGAACTTGCACGCTAGACAATATAGAAACAATGCTATAGCGCAAAAATCGTTTTAAACGTGTTTTTTTATGAATTTTCTGTAGTAACTAAACACTACAATCTATTTTAATAATATCACGTATTAGACCATGTGAATGATATGCATAATCCTATGTACCTATGTGTGTTGTGTTATTCACCACGTAACGAACTCCGTATTGTATAAATTTCTTTACGATTCTCATTGTTATCCAATTTCAACACGATCGTATTATGAATGTTATATTGGCGAGGGATTCCCATACTCAATCGATTATTACATCACGACTACTTACAACATACACTCACTCTTAATCAAATATGTACTTCCTACTTGTCTCTTGTTGGTATAATTCACATAATAATATCGTTTGGATAGGTTACATATACGTAATAGTTTAGTTACGATTACAATATTTTTGCGTATTTTTGACGTCAATTTCTTAGCGGGTATGGAGTACCCTGTGTATATTATTAGTTTCTACGCGATGTTTTTGTGTATACGACCTATTAGGTGCTTAGCCTATGCAGTACTACTACGAAACATTCAGATAATCTTAAAAGTTCGAACGGTTTAATATCGATGTCGACAACTAACACTTCGGTCAGCCACCACATTCATGATTGGCAGGCAAGTTAACTGAAATAGAGTCAAAACCACATCCTTAGGTGATCGTGCTTTTGCGCTGTGGCTGGACCAGCCTCGTGGAATAAACTACTACCTGAACTGAGGCAAATCAACAACTTAGCCCTATTCAGGAAACACCTGAAAACTCACTTCTTCCGCGAGTCTTACAAAAACCTGTAATATATTCAAAGCGCCCCTGAGGTGAGGTTGTCACAAAAACGGCACGGCGAAGGTCATTAAAATAATCCCAATTTATTATTATTTATCAAATGTCAACTATCTGCATACTTACGTAATGTTTTGATCTAGTCAGTGCTGCATCATATGAATCTACGGCCATCAAAATAACTTAAAAAAGCAAGTACTGTAGAATTGTTTATACTATTGTTATTGTAAAATAAATAAAAGATAGTTCCGGCCCCTTTTTAAAAAAACGTTCATGGATTGTCAATCTTTCAAAAAGGTAAAAAAAATGTACTCTACTATGCAGACGAGAGTTTAGTTTCGGCCACAGCTCACTAGTCTGTCATATACTATACCTAGGTATATCTAAATATATACGATGTCATATACTACCCATATACGAGTACCTACTAATATGTTTGTCGCTAATGCTTCATTGTGTTATTGGTACCTATTGTATCAAATGAAGTATGCATGTTGGTTGTATCCACCATGTCTTTACTTTATTATTAGTGGGCATGAGTCGGTTGTGTGCGGTATGGATGGATAATATGATATCGATTTGATTCAATTATTCAAATGTTATCATCGCTTAGGAGAAAAATAGTAGCGGCGGTATTGCTCAAAAACTGGTACAAAAACTCTATATATAGATGCATAGCGGCGTGTACTTTTTAATTTTTGTACCTATTTTATTATTTGTTTTTATTCTTATATCATAGTAGCACATTTAATCCTTCTCACATCCTTTTTATTTTCATCTTCCCTTTATTTCCCGTCACCGACAAACATGCAATAATTTTTTAATGACATTTTAATTTATTCTAATAATATTTTTATTTATTTTGATTATATTCTTTCTTATTTAACGTTGTAATGTAATGTGTGTGCTTGTATTATGATTGTCATCTGTGGACAAATGTAATTGGTCTGTTTTTTTTTATTTATTTTATAGTGTATTGTATTCCTATTGTATATTTTATAAGACTGTGTTTGTCCCTTGAATAAATAAATAAATTGAGTGCCTTTTTCCTCCCTACCGATACTAATATAATATTTAGTGATCGAAAAACCGAACAGCATTTATGAAGGAGGTTTTATGTAGTAGTGTAGAGTTAAATGTTTTCCATAACCTGATCGTTTAATTCAGCTTTGAAAACCGCTGTCAAGGATCAGTTTCTATTTCTGAACGTTAATTACATTCTTTGCTTTGCGAGGGAAAGTTAATTATTTTCAGTAGATATAATTTGGTGCAGTTGCTGTTGTACATGCATAGGTATATTCATTCATTCATACAAAGTACGGTATATTCCACAATGTGGGGTAACAAGGGATAGGTGTGTGGGGTGCGCACTACTTTATAAAAAGGAAGCACGACACGCATGTATACCTTCACGAAAAAGCGCCATAATCAAAATGTGTGGTGAACCTCGTTGCTGATATTAGAAAAGAGCGATGGCACTAATCTAAGCCGGTGCCTCACAACTCATAAGTATATGTTGTTTCATAAATTTTATGCAATGAGTAATGTATTATTTGTTATAAGTACATATTTTGGAAACTGTAAAATTATGATGATTAACGAATATCGACAATCGGTCATGGATATTGCGTTATGGCGGAACGAATATGTTCGAATAATTCAACCATGAAATCATCAAAGCCATTTTATCATTCAATGCGCGCGGGTATCTTCATCAATATATCGATATTATTTACTAATGTGTAATGATGGACGTGGTACCCTGTTATCTTCATCTTGAGATTTTCCATGGTGCTGTAATTAACGTATGTTATATAGGAGTGTTAAGATTGAAAGATATATTGTGAGTAAAATGAAGATATACCTTGATCAACGTCTGATAAAGCAAATATAAAAGAGTGGGGTGAGATGAAGAGGTCTGCCGAGAAAAAAAAATGACACGACCATACGTTTGCCCACCGCCGTGGCATAGTGGTAATTTGTCCAATTTCTGTGCTGACGTCCTCAATTCGATTCGCAGCAAGGGAGAAATTCATTTAAAATTGTCGTTTCTCTGAGCTAGAAAAACTGGTGACTGATTGCTATTGCGACAATAAACTCAATAGAGTTTAGAAATATACGAAAGTATCGAGTCAAAATTCATTCGGACAAAGACACTACTTGGCTCCAAAAAATTTTAATACGTTAAAAAACGCAATAACGGACATACAGTTGATGAATAATTTGAAACTCATGAAAACAATAGATACATGGATTAGAAACAAGTGTTATATACTGCGGAAACATGATCAAGTTACAATAGTTAACTATGTTTTTTTTTTTTTTTTAAAATGAATATGTCCTTGTTAAACAAGTACATATACATCTTCCTACGTTCCCTAAAATAAGCATAAATGCTTGTGCTATAGGTGAACGAAATCGGTCGAGGCAGGATTCGAACTCGCGACCACTGGATTACTAACCCAATGCGCTAACCGCTCTGCCACCGACCCATCTTAGGAAAAATTTCTTTACTAACCGGGCCACATCCAATTTTAACAACCTTCTCAATAACCTTGACTTTTTTCATACCCAATCTCTACTCTCGTTCAAAATTGCGATAAAGCGCCAACTTTGCACTGATAACATAACTCAAAATTCCACTCTCTAGTATATACATATATGTATCGGTTCGGTCGGATCGGACAAGGATCGGTTCTCGGACCTATTTTATTCATTCTGTATATAAAAAGACTTGACGACTTGATTCAAAACGAAGGATTTAATTCATTTGCTTATGCGGATGACCGCTTGCTCTTCAAATTTTGTAATCCCATGTACAAAAATCGTCTGGAAGTAGAAACTGTTGAGTGCATCGAAAAAGTCGCCACGTGGATGTCTAGCAACAAGCTTAAACTGAACCCAACTAAAACAGAGTTTATGTGGGTAGCTACACCACGGCGACAGCACCTCATTGAGAGTACTCCTATCAACATCAACGGAGAAACACTCGTGCCAGCTACAAGTGTCAAATTCTTGGGTATTCACTTGGACAATAAGTTGTCACTTGACCTTCAAATCTCAAAAACGGTCAGTTCATGTTTTTTCCAACTCAGACAACTGAAAAACATTCGTCGAAATTTACCCAAGAATGAGACTAAAACACTTGTAAATTCATTCGTTGTGTCTCGGCTTGATTACTGCAACGGCATTTATGCTGGATTGCCGAAGTATCAGCTCGATAGACTACAGATGGTATTTAACACAGCGGCAAGACTTATTTTCGGTGCAGAAAAACGATGTCACATAACTCCACTACTAAACGAATTACACTGGTTGAAGTGTCCAGAGCGAATTGATTACAAAATTTGTTTGACAGTATATAATGCTTTGAACAACCTGGCACCAAAATATATACAAGAGCTGTGTCAGAGAAGAGATCTCTCTGGGAGGCATCTCACACTCAGGTCGTCTGGATCACAGAGTAACAATTCCTTAAAGGAGTTGGACAGAGTCAACAAAGCGGCTTACTATGACCGATGCTTTAGTGTGAGTGGTCCTATTAAGTGGAATTCACTGCCTCTAGATGTCCGCAGTGCTCAAAGCAAGAGCACTTTCACTAAAGGATTAAAAACAGCTTTGTTTCAGAGAGCAACACAACATTAGACTATCAGCGCCCTTGGTATGATCTCGAATCATTAAACGGCGCTATACAAATGACTTATTATTATTATTATGTATGTGTCACGTCACCATAATGGTTGCAACACCTTTTTTGTTAATCCTTAAGTACGTTAGAATCCCATGTTATGATTCTAAAATATAATCCTCTCTGTACTATTCCTTGTATGTTTCAGGTGTGATCCTATAATTTTGTTTTTCTCATTTTTTGAAAATTGTATGTAAAACTTTAAAAATTACTTGATATGATGTCCTTTTTTATGTCCATCATTTGCTGTTTTTTCCATTCTACTGTACTGTTGGATATCCAAAATAAATCAAATAAAAAATAAAATAAAATAGTTTATATTTTTATTTTATAAAAGGTATCTTTTATAACAAGTTTTAGTTTATAACAAGTTTAATATTTTTCTTTTGTCAGATATAACTCAAAAAAAATCCTGCCACCTCGAAACAGGCTCAGCCTAGTAAGGTGGTTTATTCCAAGTAAAAAAATATAAAAAAAAAATGTTACATACCTATTATTTATTTAAATTGTACTTATCCTTATATTTTATTGTCTGTATATTGTTAGATTTTGTTTGGTTTCATAAAAAAAAAATAGGAAGGTATGATGCGATGCATGGACTAAATGGTGCAAAAAAATATGTCAGGATACGATTTGTGTTGATCGGTTTTCTCCATCTGCCCCAAATAGGGAAACGACATGATGGTATAATAATAATAGTAAACTTTATTTAGACGTAAAAACACGCATAAAAATTTATATATCTAGTTTAAACAAAAAAATATAAAAAATATCATTTTTGGAACAAATAAGTATGGTAAGAGTATGACAATTAATTATAAAAACATTATGTAAAACTATGAAGAATATTAATAGTTTTTAACTATGTATTTAGCACCTAGCCTACTAAAGGTGACATGATTTGTATGTTTTCGTATGTATCGTTTTCCTTACGATCTTACCCGTAGTGTCATTATCAAAACACCCCTTTCCTGTGCTCGTGTATTATTTGTATATTAGTATGTTGTACGCGTCGTCTTGGTCTTCCAGAAGACAATTCAGTGTGACTTTCGCATATGGCTTAATGGACTGTCTGCCTGCATGTTACGTTGTACTTTCGCATATGGCTTAATGGACTGTCTGCCTGCATGTTACGTTGTACTTTCGCATATGGCTTAATGGACTGTCTGCCTGCATGTTACGTTGTACTTTCGCATATGGCTTAATGGACTGTCTGCCTGCATGTTACGTTGTACTTTCGCATATGGCTTAATGGACTGTCTGCCTGCATGTTACGTTGTACTTTCGCATATGGCTTAATGGACTGTCTGCCTGCATGTTACGTTGTACACTTCGCTATTCTATGTAGATCGATAATACTCAAAACGTGCTTACTCCATTACCTTTGTTGCCATATTTTAACGCAGGGGTTTTTAAACAACTCTAATCACGAATGAGTTATTTTATGACGGTCGTTTCGAATAACACGTTCGTGGTCCAATAAACACAATATCAATAATAGTTTTTAAATAATGTGAACCAGTAACGTAGATTATTTTTGTATTGGTTACCATTGCATGTGACATAAATATATTTAGTAGGTCGAGAGAACCGACTGCCATGATACTTCTGTAATTGCATGCATTCAACAGAATAATCGTATACCAACGAGAAAAGAATGGATTCCAAAGGAATATCGTTCAGAAATTATTAGATAAATAATATATATTAGTGTTTTATTATTGTTAAGGTTTACTCGGGTTTTCAATCCCGTATATGCAGATTCAATTAGGTCGGAACCCAAATGAGTCCTCATATTATATTGACACTCAAAAATGTTAAACTGTTTAAAAATATATTAAATTTATTCATTAATTGACTTGATCAAACTACTTTCAGTTTATGAAAGGTATCAAGTTCGTAAAATAATTAAGTAGGTATAGAGAATTAAAAGATATTAATAACTATATTAATTTTAATTACATCTTTCAAACATACAATATAATTAACTCAATAATGCGCTTACGAAATTAACTCTAAAGGCAAATGGCGCTCAAGTCCGTCGCTTGCGCGTTCAGTTAAATAGTCGCTAGGAGGAACATGAATCCATCTGACAGGGCAGCCGTTAGGCGCTGTGCAGCCACACATAGTTTAAGTTTTTTCTATAATATTTGTGCAGCTTGAGATGGCGTTACATCTTCACTTAGGTCATTCCATAGTGTTGCTAATTGTACTTGAAAAGAAGAGCTAATAACTTTGGTAGAGCGAATGGCAATGGAAAGTATGGTGTGTTCAACAGATCGAAAGTTTGGCCTTGATTTGATCGTAAAACGTAAATGGACTCGACAAATATACTTTGTATTCCATAAATAATCTTGTTGATGTGTTTAAAGTTTATCAATATTATTAATTGTCGGTTGTATCTGTACATAGGATACAGTTGGAATCACCTGGGTCGGTGTAGTACCATGGTAAAGCACTGCAGAGTGTGTATATATTGTATGTATATAATATGTGTGTATGGTATTTGTGTGTTATACATACGTGTATGTTGTATATGCATTGTTCTATGTCGTGTCATGATCATGAATCATGTGTGATGCCTCGGGCGCGATACCGACCGTCGACCCCGCACTTTAATCCCCTCCTCACCCCGATCCAACTTGTGTGTGAGAGAAGACACAAATTGTTTCTCTCTATAGTCTCTATACTTACTCTTGTATATTCTAGGCGTCCTTCTATCTAATACTAACCAATTTGATTTTCATATTGTTATTTATATATTGTATCTGCTAGGTCTATTGCAGATCGCATGCTGAATTTATAAGTAGTGTTTTAAAATAAAATAAATTTTTATATTTTTCATCAATAAAAACAAGAAATTCAACATAGTGAAATGATATTAGATCGCTTAGAAAAATTTGTAACAGAAATAAAGACACAAGGAAAGAATTTAAGTTTAAGAAATATGTAATAAACAGAATGAAAGTGAGGGATGGTTTGGCCATTTGGGGAGAATGATTAAAGAACGCCTGACGTAGAAAATATACGAAGCTGACAGGAACGGAATAAGAGGTCGGGGGCGCCCTAGAAAAGGATGGCACGACCGTGTGAACGATATTCTGAAATACGGAAATGTAAGAAGCGTGAACAATGGACGAACGTGTATTAGACTGTGTATGATCATTGACGACGCGATGAATGTGTGTCAAGATAGAATAATGTGGTATTCGGTTCTTTCTGCCTACCCCGCGAGGGTCATGGCGTGATGGTATGTATATAAGATGAAATTGAATGAGGGGTTGAAATAGAGAGAGTTAAGTTATTTTGAGGGGTTTAAATTCCATGTTGACATTAAGTAAATAATAATATTATGTAATAATGTTTTTATCGATCAATACCGGTTTTAATAAACCAACAATGAAATAAAAATTAGTGTTTTATGTATTATGTTTAGTAAAATTTACACTTTATCATAGGACAGGAATGAACTCCCTCTAGAATTCTACGTATTGACAATTTATTCCGAAACCGAATATCTATGATGGTCGTTCGAATATGGTACTATTGATAGAAAGCAACCCTTATATGGGGGCAGTAGATATGGGGTTGATTATTATTATTATTCCCCAAATGCAAACGCGGCTTTTAATTAACTAACCTACAGTGGTATTGCTGTTGTCATGTCCATACATATGTACATATATACCTCTATTGTCATTTGATAAAGGCTGAGATACGGTATGTCCTTTAGACATATTATCTGTACGAGTATATACAATATCATATTGTCTTGTCGGATAGTGGAGTAGTGCCACGTTGATTATATTGCACTGATGTCGTCTTTGTCATTTTCCTTTTGTAGTTTTAGGGATTCAAATTCTGATTAAAATAAACTGAATGTGAAAAATAACCCAGGTTATATTTAATTCAATTGATCTGATAATAAAAGTCATTAGGTGGTTGTAGCAATATAAAAAATGTAATTTTATATCCCACCTTATCCTATACTTACATGGGTGGTGGCGTGATCGCGACTCAGATCGCCAGTGGTCGCAAGTTCGAATCCTGCCGCGACCTTTTTCTGTCATGAGGATGTATAAAATTTACTTGTTACAAGGATATATTCCTTCATTTTAAAAAGTCATTCTATTCCATATACTTACTATCTTACTTAACTATATATTCCAATTCATAGTACCTACTGATTTTTTTAGCTCTTCATTTTAAGTACATCAGCAAGGCCATGGAATAGCCTTACGTCGGCAATCTCAATAAAAATATTTAAAAAAAGGCTAAAGCAAAAAATATCTTATCAGATAAAACTTGATTTCTTCTTCCTCTACTTACCTTTTTTCCTATTATTGCTATGAACTGTTCATATATTCAATCTTTTTTTGTTATTTTTACTTTTCTTTTGTATTCTTTATTATATATTTATTTTTATTTTTGTCATGTCCTAACCTTATTAGCTCTGAAAACCGCAACTGCCATGTACATATTGTATAGTATATTAACATCAACTCTGGTTGGTTGGAAGAAATTGCCGTTACACAATAAACCCGCCAGTGTATAAATGATGTGTACAAGTAAATAAGTACACAAATAAATAAGTACTTTTACTTATTATCTCATTTGTGAAGCTTTTTTTTCAACTTTCGTGCGTCTGTTAGGTACAACTTCAAGGTTTCGTATAATTATTATGAAAAAAATATATAATATAAATAATGTACATATTTAGTGTTTGATTGTGTGTGAATACACTATGGCGGTTTGGTAGTGCGACTGGTGTTTTCCAACGACAACGGAAGTGGTCATTTTTTGTTTTGGAATGTGCAACACGATTATTTTACCATTAACCTCACATTGGTTGACAATACCAAGTACCTACCTTCATATATTATACCCACTTCTTACACCAAACAGAGGAGAAGGCAACGTTGTCGCACACAGCAGTCAATTGGAGCAGAACTACGGAATAAGGGATTTTATGTCTTAAATGTATGGTATTGATTTATCTCATGCTAAAAATAAATTTGCTTGGTTTTAAATTGTAATTTGCGTTTTTTTTATTTTTTTTAGATCTTCGTGTTTTTGTCTCCAATCTATTTCATTATATTCTATTGCTTTTCAGGCAAATTATAGATTCTATGTCCAATTTTAAATTAACATGCAACCAATAACAAGTTACCATGTAATGATAATTAACGTCTCACAGACCCATACTGAAAACACTATAAAAAATGTTTGTCCCTACTGGAAATCGAACCCTTGGCTTCGTAGACGGATAATCAACCAATTGAGCCGCAAGGTCCGACATAATAATATGTTTTTGTTAAGAATTAATACTCGATACAAGTATATTTGCATCCTCATACGTATGTGTGATATTATATTATATTACTAATCCTGCGCGCTTCTCGCTTTGCCACCGACCCATTTAAAACCCATCCATTAAAAACAACTATGGAAACGTTTGATTCAAGCCACTTTGTTAAATACGGTACATTCTTTTTATATTGCTTTGCCACCGACCCACTTAAAACCCATTCATCGAAAACATGTATGGAAGCAATTTATTGATTTAAGCCACTTTGATTACTTAATACGTTGTTTTTATATTTCTTTGCACTGTCCCATTTAAAACCCACCCATTAAGAAAAGCAAACAATGATTCAAACCTGATTTAATAAATACCTACTGTACTTAATTTTTATTGTCTTCTCCTGGATAACTTATTACAGTGTTGTTATTAAACATACTGTGTCAAGTATATGAAATGGTTGTTTAGTATACATTCTACATAATTTAGCCTTGAACTTGAAATCAACGTTTAATAGCTTATTTTATTACGCTGTACAAACTTCCGTGGGTTGTGCCACCAACTTCATTAATTATTCAACAATTCTTACATTCAAATATAATATAGGTGCATTATTATATTATGTATAATTTTACGGAGAAGAATTATGTGAATTAATCTCGTGAAAAGTATTAATCCATGGTCGATGTCAATTGACTACTAAAAGGGTTAGTCACAAAGTTGATTAAGATTTAATCCAGACAAAAATTAATAACAATTTCTTACTAAATTTTTATCTCAACACGCATCAAAAGGATCATGAGTCTAATGGTTCGATTTTCTTTACCGGTTAAAATAATAAATAACCGGTTTCTTTGATTATTGGTTCAATTGCAAAAATGATGTGTATTTTTCATTACAAATTACTCTGTTATCATTATAAAATATCTATCTTATAATACCTGTATTCTTCTTCCTCTCTTCTTCTTATCCTTTTGTTTTCCTATCATTGCTATCAATCTGTTTTTACTTTTCTTCTGTTATCTAGGTATATATTTTTATTTTTGTTGTCATAACCTTTTTGCAATATTACACATTTTATTTTAACATTAATTATAGTTGGTTGGAAGAAATTGCCGTACATATTTTATGTACAGTAAGTTACAATAAATGAATAAATAAATATGTGACCTATTTCGAAGCGACCGCATTCGACAAACATTCACCCGTTTACCACATATAGGTCTTTTTATTTTATAAAATAATGAATGTGTCTGCAACAACAGAAATTATACATTCATAGTAGCAACCCTAAAATCAATTGTAGTCCTTTGAACTTTTCCCCCTTCTATCTTCGAATCCCTTCATTAGTCATCTTTCTAGTTATTTCCTTATTAAATTTTGGTTTGATTCTTTATTATTATAAATGATATTATTATTATTTGTGATTCTTTATTATTATAAATGTAATCCTGTTATTGTTTTTAATAACGTAACCACCATATAATTGGTTTATATAAAAAAAAAAACTGTTGTTTTGCAGTAAATAAATAACGTGTAGGTATCTTCCCATACGATTCCCAACTTCAGCATTTGTTCATGCTACAGGTGAACGACATCGTTCAGAGGCAAGATTTGAACCCGCGTTAAGCGGATCGATTTTGCTCACCGCATTTAATTGACCCTAAAGATAGGGATAGTTGTATAATATATTCTCATTTAATCTAATGTTTGGCTAGTTTTGTTCTCAAAAAAAAAAAAATATATTGCTCATCGTACGTACGTATATTAGTGATTTTTATTATTTGATGTACGCGATATGAATTTCTTTTTATTTGATTTTTTATCTCAATGTACTAAAGGAAAATTATATATTATCATGGCATGTATTTTGTTATAATTAATCTGTTTGGCCCTGAATCTGCAATATTATTTAATATACCTATAGTATGTACAATACATAAACAGTAGTATTATAATATATAGGTAATCTACTGTTGTATAATTTGTGGATAATTTGTTTGTGTTTTTCGAAGCGCACGTTCTTGGCACATTAATTATTTAGATTCACATCATCACAACATACAAAACTACACATATAATATTATCCCCATAATAAATAGGTTGGCATCTGAATTCGGTGTAGTTGATACATATTATTTTCATAATATGTATCAACTACACCGTTGATTACCTTTGTATATACTAACTGTATATACTATACCATAATATTTTATCGTAGGTATATCAAAATATTAGCTCGTAAATAGATATACTATTGAAACTTAATCATAAATTATTTTTATTATAGCCTCGGTCTATACCACAGAGTATAGACTATACAGAAACGATATTAGCTACCACTTTAGGTCAGGGAAATGGTACACAAAGTGTGGTGGAACGGGGATAACCCAAACACGTTCAATGTATAAATATAAATCGGATATTAATGTCACATTTATATAACAGTAAAGTATTTGGTTTGACAAATTTACATACATATATCTCAATACATATTAATATCATCTCGATGGAATATTATAAGGTAACTTTTATTTGACGGCTAAATTCATCCCTTCCCCTTTATTTCATATCTACTCCTTGCCTCTTATTATTTTTTTTTATAAGATATAAAAATCAAATGATGGATGCAGTTATTCATTCATTCATTCATACCATCACGGCATATCCCACAATGTGGGGTAACCAGCGAAAGGTGTGCGGGTGTGCATTGCCTTATAAAAGGGAGCACAACATATATGTGTATACCCACACACCAGTCTCGTCTCACCTAAAAAGGCACTATATTCAGAATGGGTGGTGAACCTCATTGCTGAACTATGTGAGATGTTATTGGATTACCCGGCTCTTACGGGACACTCGAAAACAATAATAGAAAAGAGTGGAAGCACTGTTCTAAGCCGGTGCCTCACAGCTAGATGCAGTTATTGGCGTTGTAAATAATGAAATGTTATTTTATTACCTACTGTAAAATAAGGCTTACTTGTTGTTTGCAATAAATTTAATACAGTCTTGGCAAATAATATCATTGCCTCCCAACATAGATAAAAATCTACCACTTGCGCAGGGTAAAAAAAGTTTCTTTTTATTATCACTATATATACGATCGTGTAATATTCATTTAAAATAGGTAGGTACGCTATATTGATTGTCACCAAATTCTGGTGGCACAGTCACGTGGTGTGTACCAAGAAATTTTGCCTATGTCAGATTATTTATTGGTCTGTGCAGAATATGAATTTTTAATAAAAACTATAAAAGTACATTTTTCTAATAATAAATTCTGGGACGATATTCCCTTGTTTCCTACCTCAATTTCCTTATAGATATGACGTGTTATCTCTATCTTTTATATACTATTGTCACTAATTTACTTGGGACTTCAAGCACATTGTTGTACATACATACATACATTGAATAAATCAATTATTTTATCTAATAAATAGCATTGAGGGAGGCCAAGTCTCGATTTAGATTGTATGATTACATTTAATTTTTTTTTATTTCGATACACGACATTTTTCGTGTATTTTGTTTAAAATATATATTTACTATGTTGTATAAATTTCTATTGTACGTGGGACCGTTCTAGAAGCTATTTGTCATTTCTATTATGTATAGGTACTATGTAGATACTATTACACCTATATTCATATGTACGGACAGATATTACTTAGCGACAGCGACCAATATATTACATCAGTGTGTACTTACATATATGTAGGTATGTACATAAATCTACCTATGTTATATGGCTGAAGATAGTTTCGTAACAGATTGTGAACATCTTAAATTATTATTATTAAACATCATTCTGTACATGTCTACTATTTAGGTATACCTATAACGTTTCTTCAATAATATGATGTATGCTACATTATATATAGCATTCACAAGCAGGTACATACATATATGTATGTAAGTTGAACCATGAACTTATCTTTGTGTTGTTATAAAGGATCAGGCTATTAAAATACAATATGATATTCGTTACATACCTACTGCATACAATGTAACGAATATTCTTGCTATTTATTCTCTTTTATTATACTGTAGTTTCGAGTACAATCAGCTAGCCTATGTTATAACTTTAGTGATGATCGTCTCATCTATTTATGTAATACCTTCCTGTCGCAATTTCTGCAATCAGTTTTTTCTTTCACAGAAAAAAAATTATTAACAAAAATATCTCTCGTATTTGTAATGTAACCTTTCATAGTTGACAATCTGGCGATTTTAGTTTAACGGAGTTGCTAACATTTTAAATATTTCGCAACTATGGAAATTTATGGAATCTTTGCTTTTAAAACATTTTATTTATTTTGGGGGTTTGTCATAAAAGCATCTTTTATTGTTAGTCCTTTGGGACGAAGAGTAAGGAATTTATTTATCCAACTTAACGTTATCTATTTGTTATCACATCTGATAATGTTTAGTTTATTTCATTTGACAACAGTTAAAATCCTTACCAAAGTAATTACTAACCGAAACGCACTAACTTATTAATGCTACTGATACCTATATTTTACCAAACTCTTGTTATCAGTATCTCAAGTTTAGCTATTATAACTGTACCGTTTGGTTTGGCTGTGTGCACTTATGTAACCAAATATTTAGTATCCACTATAGTTTGGTTACTTTTAAGATGAAATAATGTTACTATTAACAATGAGTAGGCCGTGACCAACGCTATCCAGCCTTGTCGTGTCACCAATGGTCTCAGATTTACTTGATATTCTTTTATTTGTTCCGTTTCAAATCCGTATTTAAGAATACAAAATATTATTTTGAGATCTTATGATTTTTTGAAATTTGTAGAAAAATGACCCGAGGGCTATTTCCGATGCCTTACATTTTTGTGACACTGTAGTATAAAAAATATAACCTTTTCAATTTTTAATTTATCTCAATGAATTTTTCTTAAATATTCTTATAAATAAATACAGGTTTAGACAAAAGTACAATTATTCATTGAAATCTTATACATTTTACATAAAAAAATTCAAACTTGCGTTTTTTGCGATTATTTTTTTTGCAAAAACATGACTTTTAAGAATTTAATTATATCCAATGCGACAGCAAATATCAAAGCCACTCTACATAATTTTTAATCAAAATACTACATACTTTATAAATAAGTGAAAAAAAATATATGGCTTTTTGAGTGACAGTGCTGAAATTGTGACTGTGAATGTGGACATGGATAAAAAATTGATATGGGTCCAGCGTCAAGGTCTTGCTACTCTGAAATGCCAAAAAATATTTATGAATTAATTTGTCTTGTGCCCAGTGACGGCTCTTCTTAAAGGTCTCTCGGGCTCAGACCTCCCTAACACTTTGTATTCCAAAAAAATTGTGTAATTATATCTTGAGAATACATTATTTTTCTAATTAATATTTACCGTCTTACGCCTGTAGTATATTTAGTGAAAGTATTAATTTAAACCTACCTGCTTTATAAAACAAACAAGATTCTATGAAATATTTTATTCCTCGGGCACAGTCGACTTCACGACTTGTGCCCGGAGAACCCATACAATTCACGCGACCGTCCGCTGCCGCCACAGCTCGCCGTACACGCTGAATGTATGCCGAATTCGAACAAAATGGGGCAGTGCCCGCGAAGGATTTTAGCATATTTTCATTCATTTATATTTTGTTGTACATTGCGATGATCGAACGTTAGGTAAGCAGTTGCATTTCCTTGAGGCTAACATTAATTTATATTACATAGTTTAATCTATAAATCATCCGAAATATATTAGAATTATTATTAAATTAATTGATACCAAAATATTGTTAAAAAATGATATTAGAAATAAAATGTGTAAAATCAGGAAGCAGTCTTGCGGCTGTTTCCAGAAGGTTTTTTTTTTCAATTTTGTATTATTCAAATTCACAATTCACAAATATTATTGTATAATTTATCGATGCATTTTATAACAAACTTTATTTAAAACCCAACCAAATACACCATAAATGATTCACGTTTTATTTTCCAATAAACAAAATAACTACGGAAAACACTGGTAATTTTAATATACGGAAATAATATTGTGTCACATATCTGCTTTCTGATTCCTGTTGTAAGTTAATTTCTCTTCTAGGTAAAATTATAATTTTGAGCTTGAGCCCTTCTAAAATTTAAGGTCACCAGCCGCCACTGCTTCTGCCCATCACATAAAATATATAAAAACTTTTCATAATGCAGAAATAAATAGTGCAAATATTGCTTCTCTGGTCTGGAAACATTGGTTAGTTGGAAGAAATTGCCATACGGCAATAAACTCGCCACTTGCGCAGGGTGCAAGGAAGTATTCATTTTTAACTACTACGACACTATTCGTGCAAAGTATTTTTTTTTGCCTTATTTGATATTGTATATTATTTTCATTCATTCATACCATTAAGGTATATCCCCACATTGTGGGGGGTGACCAGCGACGGGTGTGCATTACCTTATTAAGTATTAAAATTTGTATAGAAAATTTTCAGCATTTTCATGAAATGAGTTTTCGTAATTATTTTTGATAAATGTCGACGACGACGATAAATGTCCTTACTGGACACGGCAGTTTCAAAAGTTATCTCTTTCGTTTTCACTTATCCGATTCGTCCTCATGTCAGCTTTGTGATAACCCTGAACAGACTTCTGAGCATATCCTATGGGAATGCACTAACTTCTCCGTGTCAACATTCCGACGAGAACTCTACGACGATGTCCGAGGGAATTTCTTTGGACCCATTGGACATGCGGACCTTGTAGCCACGAAGAGCAACTTTAGGGCTTTCAAGACTTTCTGTCTTAAATTCGGTGCACTATTATCTTCACTATCACTGAGCAGTGAGCCAGTTGTTTCAACATGATTAGCTCTCTTTGGCACATTAAGTGCAGTGTCTGCAAGGTTTTAGAGTTCTCCGGACTCTTCGTATGTTCTTTATGTGTTCTTTCAGAGTTTTGCAAGGGGCCGTTATTAGTCCCCATAAGCAGAACGGGTGGTGGTGGGGGGAAGAACAAATGTCGACGAAAGTGATGTGTGCCGTGCCTTTTTATTATAAAATAACGTCGATAGTTTTATAGATTTATATGGATTTCAAATTGTAAGTACAAATTTTGTATCAACCGCAACTATGAGTATTTTAGGTCGAACCTTTTCGATGCTAACCACTTCTTCCTCCGGGCAAACTTATATTTTATCGGAATGTGTGCACGCGCTAACGTGTGCTATAATTTGAAAAAAAGTGCCACAAAGTAATAGTAAAATCGTATGAAAATATGGATTTCGTTTTTGTTTTTGTAATTTGATTCATTTTATTGATTTCTTTTCTCTTTTTTTGCAGGTAAGGAGACTTGGTTACAACGTCCATCCAAACATGGCTCTTAAGTAAGTCAGTTCATGTTTGTCTTGATATAAGTTAGATCACAGAGTTCCAATTCTTCGAGAGATTCGGATTGAGTGAAAAAAAAAATGCTTTCTATGTCGTAATGTTAGTAGGTATAAAAGTTTTTAAGTGGAATTATTTTTCCTTTATACTTGTGGAGTTGCCATTTTCATAGCTCATTAATACAGATTAGTGTTGTTTAAATGAGCGTCCTTCGGACGATCTTGTGTCGGTCTTGAGCCATCTAAATCCATGTTCATCTCGCGCATTTCTTGTTTGTATCAGTAAACGGCGCTATATAAGTGATATTATGACACGATTGGAGATTTTGTTTAATTTACCGGCCAACTCATTCGGTATGTTGTTTTGTAGTTTTACAAGTAGACTTATAAAGGTCGTCGGTAGACAATTGCTACATATGAAGTTCCAGGACGCACACACACATACATCTAGATAATACCTCTCCTATAACCATCATCCCCGCCAAACAAGTTAGTTGTTTGGAATAATAATAATAATATTCTCCCCTCCGGAGAACTTTTTGCTACTACAAGTAGTTTACAAGTTGGCTGGTTGGTTGGCGTTTGACGCGAAACTTAGTTATAAACAGGCAGGAAGGAGGGGAGTGAGGGATGAAGGCGGGGGATAGTTAACTTTCGTCCCGACCGAGGACACTATTACCGTCGGTCGTGTATTGGAAATGTAACCTCCCATCAACCCTTCCTCCAACCCCGTTTAACAACTTGTATCGACAAGAGTGCCGCTATTAAATCAAGTCATCACCGTAATTATAACGACTTACTTAATTCACCGTGTTTCGTTTGCATATTTTACAGTGAATTTGAATACAACTAAAAGAGTAGCCGATTGTGTCTAATGTGATGTATGTTTTAAATTCTTTACTAAACTATTCGGCCCGCCCTCTGCCGTTCAGTATCACCTTTTTTCTTCATTGCAGTTTCATATTAAATAATTCGAAATACTCTTTTGCTTGGAATCAAACCCATAACGCTATAAGATAATATTTGCTTGACGATTTTGGTTGGTATTTTCAATCCAGGATCGAGAAAAATATATAATGTGTTGAGGTAGTGATTGTGAGCGCAGAAAGTTGAGATTGTGTACCTATTTAGTGTGGAACGGGAACAATCACCTGGTTCATAATTGCATATAATTGTAAGTAAAATTTGTAAACTGCTAGTCCTAGAACAGGATTTCCTAGTTGGGCAGCAGAAATCTACTTATTGTTAGCATTATATATATGGTGTGATTAATGGTAAATAAATATATAATAAATGCATGTTTTTTTTTTTTTTTTAACATGTCTACGTAGGGGACGCCAGCTATTAGGATTTGGGTCCATTTTACTCTTCCGAAGAAGCGCACTACGTAGCGTTGGGAGGGGTTTGCAATCTAGAAAAGAGTTTATTAATTCGGATTTTAAAAAGACCCGGGTTGTACGAAGGTGGAAACACAGAATTCGGAAGATCGTTCCACAGTCGGGCTGCTGTGTTAATAAAGGAGTTCGAGAAGCGACTTGTTCGTATATGTTGAAGGTCCACTGTGAATGGATGCTGCGATTGAGTGAAGCGAGTGACTGTTGCGAGTGGGTGGAGGAGGGACCAAAGATGCAAGTTCTTCTGAGCAATTCCCGTGGTAGTATCTATAGAATAAACTTAAAATACCGACTCTGCGTCTGTGTTCTAGTGATTGCAATCCATCAGTCAGTGATGGATCATCAATCAGACGTATAGCACGCCTTTGGACAGCGTCGAGGGTATTCAGTAGGTATTGGGGGGCGCCACTCCAGAGGTGACTGCCATATTCAATAATTGGGCGTATTTGCGCTTTGTAGAGTATACAGATCTGGGTCTTAGTAAAATATCTGCGCGCTCTATATAGTACGCTCAATTTTTTGGAGGCGAGTTTCACCTTAGCTTCGATGGAGCCCTTTTAGTGTAATTGGTTCGTTATAGATACTCCAAGCAGGTCGATAGAGCTGCTGTTAGGTAGGGTGCTTCCGTTGAAAGACACTTGCAATTCATTGGGGTTTCTCTTCGCAGAAATTAGACAGGCTTGGGTTTTTGAGACGTTAAATGAAACAAGATTACTTTCACCCCAGGTATTGATTGAGTGGAGGTAGCTATTTATTTTTTGATGAAGGTCTTTCCGGGCTTCTGATATTTCACTCTGTTTAGGAGGTTTGTCAAAAGAGAAATTGTCATGGACTGTGCTGTCATCAGCGTAACAGTGGATGGGGGCGCGTAAGAGCAAGTCATTGATATGTAGGAGGAATAGGGTTGGAGATAGAATGGACCCTTGAGGGACTCCCGCATTAATGGAATGGGGAGAAGAAGAGCAACCGTCCACTACAGTTATGACTTCGCGATCTTTTAAAAAATTCGCAATCCAAGTACACAGAGACTGGGGTAGTCCATAAGAAGGGAGTTTCATTAAGAGACCTCGGTGCCAAACCCGGTCGAAAGCTTTAGAGATGTCAAGGGCGACAGTTTGAGCTTCTCCAAAGCGTTCCATAACTCGACCCCAAACGGATGTCACATACGCGAGTAGATCGCCACAAGATCGATTTCCACGAAATCCATATTGGCGGTCGCTTAAAATTTTGTTTGCTTCGAGGTATGTGATCAACTTGGTGTTTAGTACCCTTTCCATTATTTTGGAGAGTACAGAAGTAATAGCGATGGGTCGGTAGTTAGATGGGTTGGAGCGATCACCTTTTTTGGGAGTTGGGTGGATGACCGCTTTTTTCCAGTCACATGGGACAATACCAGTTTTAAACGAGAGTTTGAAGAGTTTAGTGAGAACTGGGGCTAGTTCGGCGGAGCATTTTTTTAACACAAGAACGGGAATTCCATCTGGTCCATTAGCTTTGTTAACATCCAACCCTCGGATGGCGAGTAAAACCTCAGAGAAGTTAATCCTTACTTCGTTCATTTTAAAACCACAATGTGGAACTGGTTGAGGAGTTTTTCCTCCGTCGTCAAGGGTTGAGTTATCTGCAAATAATTTACCGAGAAGATTAGCTTTGTCGGTGGCAGAGTTAGCAATGGATCCGTCATGGTTCGTTAAAGGTGGAAATGAAGATGTGCAAAAGTTCTGACCTATGGAGGTTGACAATGACCAGAATCTTCGGCTACCGTTAGGGCATGAGGAGAGTTTTTGACTTATATGTTGGTCATGGAGTTTTTTAGCCTGATTAATGGTTTTTTTACAATCCTTTGTCATCTTGTTGTATGCTTTCTTGTTTGACGGGGATTGAAGTTTTTGAAATGTTTTGAAAGCCAGATTTTTACGCGTGACTGCTTCTCGGCATTTGGAATCAAACCAAGGTTTTGTGCCTGGTCCGCAGGTTTTGAGGGAGGAGGGAATATAGCCATCCATAGCAGAAGTGATGACATCCCCTACCTCACGCGCACAGATAGAAGGGTCTTTGGTTCTAAAACAGACTTCATTCCAAGGAAAGTCGCGAAAGTGTATTCGCAGTGCATTCCAATCTGCTGACTTGTATTGCCAAATTTTGCAGGTGTGGTTTTTGAGATTGCAAGTGATGGTGAACAGAATTTAAATTACTGTGGATACCTCTGATGTTAGCGAAGTCTACCAACAGTTCACAAATGGTGCGAAGGTATGCAGTCTTGGTTGTCGCTGTATAAACATTATTATTGGGTTTATCTGTCATGAAGGTTTTGGGGGGGGGGGGGGGTGGCATTGTGAAACGAGGAGATCAGAAGCCCTTTTCAAGGGCATTTGTTCCGGCAGCTGCGCTGCTAGGTTGAAGGAGGGAGGATATGGCCGTGGAGGACGCCTGGTGCCCCCCGCATACAACTGCTGGGACCTCGTCCGGTCACGATCCGGCACAACAATTGCAGCGAGATTATGCGCCGACTGATAGGGCAGCCAACCCGTAGTCGTTAGCTTAGGTCGGGCCCCTGTACTATTCGGCGGCCGGCCAGCGACGAACCGTTTCACACAGATCTCCCTCGGCTCACACCTCCAACCAGACCCGCCGCGCAGCGGCCGGGATGACATCATCAAGATAGGCCGCCGATCAACTCCAACACAAGTGCCCGCCTGGGCACCAAAGCAAAGAACCCCGAACATGGCGAGCCATTTTAGGGGACCATAAATGCAGTGGCTTGGTAAACCAGTATAGTATACTGACCCCAGGTCGAAGGCAGGGTTTACTTTCCAATCCCAGAGGATGGGTTGGGGGGAGCAAACTCACCTTCTCCCAAAAAAGAGTGCTATAGTTATCGTAAAACAACTTGAAGCAGTCACGTGGTATTTTTTTATTTTTAAAATTATTTTTTCTGGTATTTTTTTTTATATTCGTAGAGTTATTTTTTCTGGTATTTTATTTTTGTGTTTTGATATAAGTTAAGTATGTGAGAGAGAGAATCTGCCCAGCCCAAAAAAAATCTGCTATGCAGTTTGGCGGGAAAAATATGATAGTAATTATTTTTTTATTAAAAAATAAAAAAGCAAAAAAGAAGACGTACAATTTTCTTTTTATATGCAAATATGCCATCATAAGATAACTCGCATTCGAGATGATAGCCGTAATACACTATCACGTCGCGTCCATATTATTGGGATAATCTGAGAGAATTGAGTACCAAAAATTTCTGTCTGTATCGTCCCATACCTCTGTCTTCTCCCGTCAATCGTGTTTTTCATTAATATTTTCCACGTAGTCAATCCATTATTTATTTATTTATCGTATGGTACTAGTGAATCAAATGTTTAAAGTCAAAATTTACAAAACACAGCAATGAGAGCAATCAAACACAAAACAGCACGATATGTCAATCACACATTCACGTCGAGGGCTCCATGACCTTTATTTCCTTCTATGTCCTTCCTACCCCTTCATCTCCATTCAAAATCCTCTACACACTACTTAATTGTTTTAATTTTATTTTGATAAGTTCTGTATCTTTTTTGTTCAATTTTATTCAGTAACATTATTCTTTTGATTATTTTTTTTGTTTGTTGATCATTTTCTTATAATTTGTGAATAGTAGTTTTGGCGCACGTTTTATTTTTTTGTTTTGTCGCTGTTTACAACAGCCTTCATTAGTCACACTCAGTTATTATATATTGTTATATATTCTAGCATACATCGTTTTTTTGTATAGCCTACAAGATATACCGCAAGCTAGATCTTGACAAATGCTTATTGGAAAGTTGTGTTTTGAGTTTCTGATCATACTAAAATATAACTTCATTGTTGATCGAGACTAGATAATACTACCTAGAGTTAGAATACGTAGAATACATAGGTTTATATAACTTACAATGTAGGTATGTATATTTTATTTCTAGAAAGCGGCAACGTGATGATAAGATCGTGTGGTTGGTTTTGTATGTTACATTCATCCAACGACATTATGGGTGCACGGATCGACATTCATGTATTTCGTCTAGCCGAGCAAATTGTCTTATGTCTGCAATGTAGGTATACAAAATAGCTGTAGCATATATGTAGGTAGGTACCTATATTTCATGCAAAAATGTAGACGAGTAGTTTGATCAAAGAGACAGATAAACAGTTCGCTACTCAACTTCAACTAAAATCACTTATACTACTCAAGTCGTATGTCGATATTATACTCTACGATCTACAAGCAAAAATCTTGTTCTATTTTTTATTGAGACTTTTTCGATCTACTTTAATCACATATACATAATATTGGTTCGTATATCGGTATTAAAAATTATTCTTTTTCTCAATAATTTCCGAGATGATAATCATTATTAAAAAGCAAAAAAGAAATTTAACAAAATCATTTATAGCAATTAAAGGATTTAGGTGAAAGAAAGAAGAGGATATCGGTATCGGATGTCGACAGAGGAGATAAACACATTTTTAATATTTTCGGAGCTATCTTTTTGTAGCTAACTGTCACTGGTAACTCCAAACTGTGGGATATGCCGTGATGGTATTTTTTTATTTATTTAAAAAAAAATGGACAACGTACAATATTTTTTTATAACCATACCATACCATTACGCCCTTTCCCTATTTGGAGTAGGTAGAGAGAACCGAACGCCAGATTCGTCTCTCTTGGCATACACTTCTCGCTTCGTTCTTGTCCATGAAACTTCTCATACACGTTCTTTTGTTATTCTTACTTCTAACGTCTCCATCTTTCAAAATTCCATTTACGCGATCGTGCCAAATTTTCCTTGGCCGACTACTTTTAGTTCCTCTTTTATCAGCCATTTATATATTTTTTTCAGGACGGTCATCCCTCATTCTTTCTATGTGGTCAAACCACCTTAGGTCATTTATTTCCATCTTACGACATCTCTTTTAATCATAATAATAATACATTTATTTAACATATAAAAAGAAAACATACAAAAACAATACACCATAGAGACCACTCAGTATTTATATAATAAACAAAAAATATAATAAAACAAAACATATGGGTGCTCCCTGGTTGTCATTATTCCATCACTTTATCTTATGTCTATCTAACTAGGAATAAGAAATATTTTATAATAATAATTGTAACTTATTCAGCCCCCCTTTAATGAATGTGAATGAATGCACTTTGTAGCAAATGTATTTAATACATTTATATAAGTTCAAAGCACTAATAAGTTCTTTAAACAGTGCTATTACTATTGACACCCAAATTTGATCCCGATTTAGAATTTTGGGTAAGAACCTACCTTTAAAATGGAGAAAAGGGCGGTAGCTAAGCGCATATTATGTTTTGATCTAATAGTAATATGTACGCAGGCGACAGGTACCTAATTAAGTTCTAACTTTGTTATTCTTACTAAATATTTGTTCAATATTCATTATTTTTTTTAAATCGTATATCCGTGCGATTTGTAGTCAATTGTAGACGCCCAGCAAAATGTAAGATGGTATCTACCTATCTATACGCTGTATGTGCATTAAAAATACCGCAAGCATCAAGTGTTGTTAAATCTTGGCGTTGCTAACCGCCAGACTACTCCCTTATGGAAGTTATATATTATGTGCCTTTAAAATATACATTTTCATATGTGGCCTCCTTATATGTACATAATATACCCCATAATATAAATGTATGTACATGTATGTATGTATGTATGTTCATCCCTCAAGGACTTCAGCTCTGACCGCATTCAATTTCTCACAAGTATACATGTATATGTGTACACATTATGTATTCAAATACATATAAACATGGCGAATGTGGCCGGGATGATACAACCGTTTTCATTTTCTTTATGGGTACAATGCAAGGTTATTTTTAGTGACGTAAAATAATAAAAATAACACGGTGTACTTTTAGTTGTATGACTAATCTCTTCAGAGATTATTTTCGATATTGAAAGTGTTAAGTATACTTTGAGTAATCATTTGAAACAATAATTTATTATAGATTTAGATGACAGATCGGTGACAGAGGTAGTGGACTGTTCTAGTTATCCAGTAGAATTTGATTCAAATCTATCATCGACGGTGTTTTTTTTGTAGTGGCAAAAATAAAAATAAAATTAAGGCAGGTTTTAATAAAGGAAATTAATGTTTAATAATAAACAGGCTGTCTGATTCATATGCCGGCCTAACTCAATTTTCTTTTCAAGATCGTGGCGAAAATTTTTTTGTGCTATCTGTAGGAATTGCGTGACAACCATAGCTCATAAAAAAGTTATTTTAAAGCTTTAATATGCTATTTTTAAAGGCCCAATACGATAATTTTCACCGAAATACAGCAAAGATCATCGAAAAATTGGATTTGTTTTTGCTACCTCTTTTTTTGAGTAGTGTATTATCTGTCTACATTGAAAATTAAACCTCATTTTTTCCACACCAACGTAGACCCCTGTCGAGTCCATCGTGGACCACTTTGAGAATCACTGGTCTAGACTGTATAACTGTCTTATCAACTAAAAAAACTGCCTTATCGTTGAATTCTAGTCAAGTTGCAAATAGTATAACCAGTAGTGTATTGTTTGATATGTTTTCTGTATACATGAGTTATAAGTAGCGTGTATGTACGGCATACCTATATATATAATAATAACATCTAAATTATAGATGTGCATAGGTACCCGTAGTAGATGGTAGTGTAGTAACTTTTTCGTCGGTTCAAAGTTTGCGCGAAATTCAAAATGGAAATATTGTTTAGGGAACTCTGCGCCCAGCCCACGGCGCCAAACTTTTACACCACCTACCTCCCCCCCCCCTCTTCCCACCACCCTACCATAACTTTTATCTACTCAGTCATTGTGTGTGTATACCTCACGTATACATAGTAGCGTCAGCAACGTTCATTCATTCATACTTACAACATCGTCCTAGCGCATTGGGACAAAACGACACACTGGGTTACACTTGTCGTTCATTCAATTTCCATGAAGTAATAATTGCTTTTAGTTGGTTTGGCCACATACAAAGAACAAAGTACGGAAAACATTTGACTTATTACAACTTGAAGATGAAGCAGTGTCATTTTCAAAATGACGTTGAAGGTAAAATCTTCTGCGCACCATTTCCCAACTATTTGGGGCTGGCGGTTCGCATTTTTTCCCTGTGCATTTTGTTATAACTAGCTTATTTTTAGGTTTATAGTTTATGTAGTTGTAGGCTGGGTTGTTTCAACAAAAGTATCAGTAATTTTATCGAGTTTATGTGGGTAGTTTCACAGTGGGTAGTGGGACGACAGCATCTCATTGAAAATACTCCGATTAACATCAATGGAGAAGAACTTACACCATCAAATACCTTCAAATTTCTAGGCGTCCACCTGGACAACAAATTATCGCTGGACTTGCAAATCTCAAAAACTGTTAGCTCTTGTTTCTTTCATCTGAGGCAATTGAAAAGTATCCGCCGGAGCTTACCCAATAACGAAGCTAAAACGCATATTAATGCATTTGTGGTGTCACGGGTGGATTACTGTAATGCTATTTATGCGGGTTTGCCAAAGTATCAGCTTGATAGATTACAAATAGTTTTCAACGCAGCTGCGAGGTTGATATATGGAGCCGACAAAAGATGTCACATAACACCTCTTAACGAACTGGACTGGTTGAGATGTCCAGACGAGTGGACTATAAGGTATGCCCGATGGTGTTTAATCTTCTGAACGACTTGGTTCCACACTACATTCAGGAATTGTGCCAAAGGAATGTTCCATCGGGGAGGCAGCTTACGCTGAGATCGTCTGAATCACAGAGTACCAACTCTTTATAAGAATTGGACAGAGTCAATAAGGCGGCTTACTATGATCGCGGTTTTAGTGTGAACGGGCCTTGACATGACATATGCTTCGACCTTTTGACCGTTTGTCCGATTTCGATTATGGTTACCTTTCGATTGGTCACATTTCAATTTGGTCCCATTTCAAACTCTTCGTCTGCAAAGTCGTCTGCAATTAGTTAACTAATTAACTAATTCTTTACCACTTCGACTGAATTCGATGTTTTCTTTTTGATTAAAGAGGGATTACCTCTGGGGTGGTTCCACCTGAACCAAGCCAAGAGATTTGATGATGGGAATCATGAAAAATCATAAAACTCGTAAATTTGCGAAGCATTTTGCGTATGTATAGGCGAATTGTATGAAAAATAATATTGCTACTTACATTACATACATACCGTCAAGCCATATCCCTCGTGGCGTAGGCAGAAAGAACTGAATACCATATTTTTCTATCTTTACTCATTCATTTTGAAGTCGGTTTTTTTGTATAAGAAAAGTCTTAATACTGCAGTCTTTTTTACATGCAATTCAGCATGTTTATCTAAATTGCCTTGTTGAATTAGTAAAAGATAGAGAATTATTATAAGGAAAATTATAAATTAGTTGCAGGGAACATTATCGTTTGCAAGGGACCGATACTAGTTTGGTGTTATTGCGGACCTAGTAACACTACCATACATTCAACTCTCTAAATGTGTACCGGAGTTTCGACAGCAATAATCATCTTTCGACATGGACGGCGATAGTTAGTTTTTCATTCCGCGACCGTGAATATTTTCGCCTCCCCTCGAGATATTGAGGTCGGGGTGAGCCGTGCGGGGGGAATATATATCTCATCACCCGCCCGTTTCATCGGACAACTTTTCATTTTATAAAACTTGTGTGTGGATACACTCCCCCCCTCGCTTCCCGCCCGCACCAATCTAACTTTTCGCCGGGAAGGGGGACTGTACCAAAGAGAGAGAGAGAGAGAGAGAGAGAGATGGGGGGGGGGGGGGGAGGAGAAACTTCTCCGTATTTCAAAGTTGTATTGTTTTGATTTATGAGTTTTGCTTGATTTAATGGATTTTAACTCTTCGAAATTTATTCACGTTCTATTATAAGTTTTCAAAGTCCATTCATACGTAGGTACCCCTAACTATGTGAAAGGGAGGAAGAGATATTATATAGTATGTTGCTAGCAGTACCATTTGTATAATATTTGTATCAGGATGATTTCTAACTTTGCATCTGACTTATTGTATAGTAGAACCTTTAAGGAGTTTTTTGTTTTGGTTTTATCTACATATTTTGTTCTTGAACGATTGCAGCATATGATCTATGATTTTTAAGGCTCGTCGCGTCGCACTAACTAAGAGCTCTTCAACCTTTATATAAATTCATTAACCACATTATTGAAATTTATTTATTCATTAAATTTATCTAATACAAGTGAACGAAGGCGGATTTATATTTATACTTCAGGCAATTGCTTTCAACCAACTCAAGTAAGGTGAATATTCAAATCGTTTCGGTAGAGTCCTTTGTAAAATAATAAGCTTGACAAAAAATAAAAAAAAGGTTTTTTTTTAGTTATTTCATGGATTGCGATAGTAAAAATGTGTTATTTTCAAATGAATTGTATCCCATTATTGATATGTACAGCACTTTCAAAAATTGCATAAGCGCATTAAGGGCCGGTCTTATAAACGAAAGACCAAATATTCGTAAGTATGTTAACGATTTATGTACTAACGGATGGATGTTCCTAAGTAGATATCACTATCGGCGGTATTATAAAACTATTTAACTGCCCGTTTATTTGACAGTTACAGTCTAATTAGACTACAATGGATTTTCAATAGATTTGTATTGGACTATAATGGATTGTAATGGATAAAGCGGTGCTGTCATTGCAATATATAAACAGAGTGTTTAATTTTTTTGCTTACTTCAAACAGTATCAAAAATTACAAAAATGATGATAATCCTTTATTATTTAGCTAGCGCGCTGGATTAGTAATTCAGTGCACGCGGGTTCAAATCTCGCCTCAACTGATTTTGTTCACTTATATCACAAGCATTTATGCCTAGTTTATGGCATTAAAATGAAATTTAAAAAACTTAATGCATATGTAGGTACTAGTTACATTTCATTCATTTTTTTAAAAAAAAATATTTAATTTTTTTTTATTTAAAGTTTAAAAAAATAATTAAAATAAAATAAAACGAAATTCAGTGTCATCAATGTCATGTTGAAATAATAAAATATTTGGTCAAACACAATCTTGTAATCAAATTCGTTTTGGTTATTCAAAATCACTGTCGGCCGACATTTTTTATCGAAAAAAAGCAATTCAATATAAAAATCCAAAAAATATAAAACAGTATTTTTCAAAATATTCGTAATATTAAAAATGTACCGCAACATAAAAAAACAAGTGTGAAAAAACTCAATCCTTCCATAACTTATCGTTAACGAACGCTTAATCGGTGGTCCGACCGTCAGTAAAGGCTATCGGTAAAATTTTACTAAGATTTAACTAACGGATTGTTATAAGACGAAATATAGAGCATTTGTATCAAATTTCGGTTTGTTTGGTCTGAAATCTAACTAACGGACGTTTATAAGACCGGCCCTAAGTGATCACGTAAATGACAGTTCGTTAGCCCTGTAGATAGATGCCTTGAGTTCCTAGTTCTTCTATAATATTCCAAATTCGTCTGTTGAGGTGTTGAAAAATTGTCAAAAATACCATTGACTCCCGACATGTCTACGTAGGGGACACCAGCTATTAGGATTTGGGTCCATTGTACTCTTCCGAAGAAGCGCACTACGTAGCGCTGGGAGGGGCTTGCAATCTAGAAAAGAGTTAATTAATTAAAAAGACCCGGGTTCTACGAAGGTGGAAACACAGAATTCGGAAGATCGTTCCACAGTCGGGCTGCTGTATTAATAAAGGAGTTCGAGAAGCGACTTGTTCGTATATGTTGAAGGTCCACTGTGAATGGGTGCTGCGATTGAGTAAAGCAAGTGACGTTTTGCACTTTCAAAATTTTCGATTTTTATAACAGTTCTTTACGACGATGGTATGACAGGGTCAGAAATGAGGACATAAGGAAAGAATGTAATATGATGAAAAATGTCATTAATGGAATGAAAGTGAACACACTGAGATGGTTTGGCCACGTGGGGAGAATGAATGAGGAACACCTGACGAACAAAATATACATTGCGGACAGGAATGGAATGAGAGGTCGGGGCCGCCCAAGGAAGGGAGGGCACGTCCATGTGAACGGTATTTTGGAAGACGGAAATGTCAGAAACGTGAACAACAGACGAACATGTATAAGGTGATCTATGAATGTCGACGAGGCGATGTATGTGTGTCATGATAGAAATAAGTGGCGTTCGGTTCTCTCTGCCTATCCCGTGAGGGACATGACGTGATGATATGTATGCTGTTTACAATTAGTAATTTGAAATATTGTCCATTTTTATGACAGCATTAATGTTTTTGTTCTATAAATATATCATTAACATTTATTTTTGATACTCCTTTGTATCGGCTTCTGGTGTATTCGAATCTTATGAATCTTATCAAGCACTGCCCTGGATGGCGTGCTTTGTGCCATTAGTGTATGGGGTGTTGTGCAAAAGAACGTTGCGATTCTTATCTAAGCGACTGTTTTTCTACATACCTTGTCATGTTATAGAAAATTATGTATAGGGAAAAATTAATAATTGGGAATTTATAGTTTTTTTTGTGCGAACACACTAAATTGATTTTTGTCAAGTGGCAATATTTTTTATGATTAGCAAAGCTTATGTCAAATTCTTTCTTTTTGCATACACCTATCGAAGCGGTACGGCCAGTGTAGGATAATGGCGGCCGACGTCGATTAGAATTTCTGAATTTGGGGTAAGTTTGTTTTATGTGTTCGTATGTCAAGATAGTTTTGCGAGAGATCATTTTTCAAACCAATAATCCTGTTTTCTTTTCTATAATCTAGATGCTGATATAAATGTCAGTCATCCCAAATTCAATCCTACCCTGATATTGCGCACCCATTCTGACGAAAATAATTTTTATTTAATTCTACAAATGGATTATTCGAATGTTATTCCATTTAGTTTTCCATTGGAAATATATTTTATTTGGATATTATTTTGCAATTACCATGCTTGCATATACACGACGATGAAATGTACGACATTTAATTCTGCCTAACCTAAAATTTTATAACTGACGACAAAGGAGTCACATATAGGAAATTGTCGGAGACAATTTCTTCATTTGGATTTTTACTTGGACACAAACAAATTTCTTCACTTGGATTTTATTGTAACATGGAGGGATCAAGATACAAATAGTCACGAGAATTTTAAAATCTAAATACATCTTCTACAACCGGATTCATTTGAAGATATTGGTCATCGAGGGGATCTCCTTATTCATGCTGCGAGTCGATATTGTTTTATAATGTTTACTCCATAGCTGTATGATGAGTTATACCTTTATGATTTTATTGTCTGAATATATGAATGTGAATCCATTATGTTTGAACCTAATATAGATTGAAATCATGATTTTGAGTATGATATGAAAGAGATTTTGTTTGATTTGATTTTGATGTAAATTCATGTTATATATAAGTTTCAATCTTTAACATTATTTTTATAACAAATATTTAAAAATTTCACTTTTATATTCAATTTTCATTTTCCTCTTATAGGAAATAGTTGGTACTATACAAACAAAGTTTGATATTTTAGAGTCATGTATTATAATTTATTTCTACAATAAAAATGTAAATATCTCAAAGTGCGTTATCTCTCTGTCTTCCTAATGCAGTACATCATTATCTCTCATATTCAGTTGATATTTTTATTTAATTTAATTCAATTGTTTGAATTCATTTTGTCTTCATATAGGTTCACGATTAAAAACATGACCCTGAGAGTAAAATTTTCATGAGTCTCATTGCCTCTATCGCTGACTGTTGGTGGAAGGAAGTGTTGAAGCATATCAAAATCTGTTCCATTATCACACACCTTCTCATTGGCGGCCCAACGTGGAACCCCTTCTCATTAACGTCACATCGAGGAGCTTAATTTTTAAAAATTCTTTGGCGTGGACTATTAGGCGTTCATGGATCGTGAATTTATGTGAGGACTGGCGCCCAGATTTTAAATTTTATACCTTTATCTTGTTGTACTGTGTTTGGAGGAGAGAGATTAATAGGTAGAATCTATAGAAAGTTTACTTTAGGTAGGAACTCCTATATTCCATATAAATCCCACCTTTTAACCTTCCTTAAAACTGACAAGGACACTAAGATGATCAACATGGCTTGGAGGATGACCAGGAAAGATCTGATGCTCAGTTATGTACAACATCAATACAATTTGGCTTTGAGCATATCTCACATCGTCAAAAGTTAAGTGATTGTTTTGTGTTTTTTCTATCATTTTATAACTGATCGTTGAAAGAATCTGAATTTTATTATGTCTCTTTTTATTCCAGCATACAGAAGCAGTTATTTGAAGATTTTTTTTTATATTTGACAAATTTTCAATGTCAAAAGAAATTTCATTACCTACATAATTTGAATTTTTTTATATATGCAGAATGTTGTACAGAATGTATTGTTTCAGTAAAAAATTATTAATTACCTAGTGACAAGAATTATTGTTGAGTGTATTTTTTTTTTTGAGGAAAATTATAATTATTGTATTATTGTAATTGCATTCTGTGGGGAGACAGATCTTTTCTAACTTTGGAAGTGAACAGTCATATTTACAAATTCAATTTTGATTATTTTTTTTTGAAAGGAGAGTTCTTGTTTGAAAAGTTGATTATTAATTGGAAGAATAACTTAGTGATTTTTTTTAGAGAATATTTCAACATATTCATTTTAATTTTTTTCTTTTCTTCTTAAATATAAACAAATTAGTTTTGGTGTTTTATCAAGATTTATTTTTTTTAACTTCATTATAGTGTGGAAAGGAATTGTTAAATAATTTTCAATTAGTATTCTTGGGGATTTATTTGTTAAAGGGGGAAGTGTGAAAATTTTTCATCGTTGTTTAACAGGTGTGATTAATTCTTTTTACAATTTTCAGATTTTGGATTTTGTTTTATTCGAGATTCACTTCTGGAAGCTTTTACATTAATACCATAATATTCAGATGATTTTAAAGGGAAAATCTCACATTTAATACAAATAAGTGGAGGTAAAAAGGTATTATTTATTTTATTGAATTTTTCACTACTACAGTTTTTTTTTATACATGTTTTGAGTTTATTATACGTTTTTCCAGTTATTTCTTAGGAAGATTAATATTCCATATTGAGGTGTGATTTTGTTTATCATTAAATATAGTGTTTTATTGTTAAAAATGGGTCATTATTTGTTATTTTAAAGGGAATCAATAATTATTTGTTCAATGAATTTTATAGAAACGAATTAACGCCACCTGTGAATAAACGGTCATACTTTTATGTGATTCAGTTATCTATTCAATATTTTCTGTATTTCGAATATCACGAGCGATTGATTGTTTTATATTGTAGAAATCTACTTACCGACATAAATACGATTTGTCATTCTGACATTGTATAATGCGTTAATATTAAACATCTCTTTTCTATGATATTAAACGTTAAATATAGTTGATTATAGGATGAATATTATCAAATTACTGTTATTCAGAATCGTTTTAAGGTCAGTCTTATGTTATTTATGGTTTTTGAACGTTTAATACAACATACTATAAAGTTAATCATAATTTTCATATACTTGTTTGACGCAGAAATCATCTTGTCAAATTCAAAATAAAGTTTTGGTTTCATCTTTGAGATATCATAATATCTAAAGAATATTGAACAATAGTTGGGTAATCGTTGACTTTTATATTCATTTATATTCTTTTCGAGTAGTCCATTTATGTAAACCATAAATTATTATTCCGAAATCAGTTTTTTTTTTATAAGAACCGAAGTGTCAAAAGTTCAACATTTTTTTTATTATTTGTGAAGTATTTTATTGTTTGATTATCAGTTTTAATCTAGTTCAATTTTTTTATTTTTAAAACGAATAATTATGGATCTAATTCCAAAATATGCTTTTAAATCAATCGAGGAATTAAAAATACAATTAAAAATGCGTGGTTTACCATCAGCAAACACATGGAGGGATTTGAGATTACAGGCAGAAGCATGTAATGGGGCAATTAGACAAATAATAGAAGAATTGAAAAAATCAGAGGTTGACGATGATTCAATTAGAAGCTTGAAAAAATTCTATGGTATACCATATGTTGATATTGATGTTGATAATAAGGATAAAGAAATTTTAGTGGATGATTCCCCACCTCAGTTGTCTAATGGTAACGATGATATAGACTTATCAATAATTACGAATGATGAAAATTTGAAAATAACGGAAAATACTTCCATAATTTTGTCATATACGGAGTCCGAAACTACACAGTGCGTACGTGAGGTGGAAATGAATGAATTTAGTGATTCGAATTTGCTCAATGATAATAATAATTCAGATATCCATGATCCTTTAGTCGATCCTGTAAATACTGAGCAGACGTATTCGATCTCTGATAGCGAAGTTAATTACACAATGAATGAATCAGTGGACTTAATTAAGAAAAATGACACTCCTTATTTATATTGTTCGTATCTTTATTCACCTCAGGCCAACGTTGTTGAAGTTCAACATAGAAAAACCATTACGGCACTTACCACATTGGTTCATGATAATCAACGAGATGAGTATAACCATGTTGTTCCTATTCGCTCAGCGATGAATTCTTTAATTAAGATGTCAACTGGATACATCCCATATTTTACGTTGTCTAAAAAAGAATACATAATAAAAATGGAATACCATAATAAATATAATCCTGTTTGCTCCTCATTTAATGAAGTTACGGTTACGTCCACAAACATTTATATGAATCATGTTTCTTATTTTAAAGATGCTTTCATGAAAGTTCAAAATAATACATTCGAGTCATATTTAAATTATACTAATGATTGTGAAAAGGCTGAAATTGAGGAAGAATATAATATAGGGGATTATTTTTATGAAAATAATTTTCCTCTATCAAAGAATATGAATTGTTTTTCCAATAAAAGGTCTCTGAGTTATTTAAAAAATAAAATAATAAATAGAAGTTCATTTCTGGTTTATATTTTTTCTAATTTGGATAAGAATAGAGTATTAAATTCCATAGTAAAGACATTGTTATGCAGGGTTAACGATTGGATGTTAATTGTTAATCGTTTTATTGTTTTTCGTTATGATATAATTAAGTATTTATTTTTTCAGAATTTCACTTTGAGGTGGATGGACTGTCTCAATTTCTAATGTTATTTTATTTGAGTAAGGTATTGATGAATCATTAATAATGGATTCATTTAATTTTTTATTCTTGTTTACTTATTTATATTGATTAAGGAGTTTTTTTTGTTATTAACATTCAGTATAGTAATGGGAGAAATGCATAATGAACACAAACAAAGTTAACGTTGATTATTTATTTTAGATTCAAACCATTTTAAGCATAATATTTTGCATTTCAATATCATCCAACTAGTATTTAGTGATAATTGTTTCACTTTATTCAAATTTAAAGATTTAATTAAAAGTAAATAGTTTTTTATTTAGAGATTTTTAGAATTTTTTTTTAGAGATTTTTAGAATCTTTTATTATGATGAATGGTGATTGTCAGAGTGGGGGTGAAATATTTATTGTAGATAGATTTGTTTTAAACATTTTATTTTTTTTATTTTTGAATGTTTATTTTGATGTGATGTATTAGTATTGGTATCGACATAACATACAAGATTATTTTAGGTACAAATCTTATTTTTTTTATAATGTAGACTGGGGATTTAAAATTTACAAATGAATATTTTACATTTTATTATGATTTTTTTTACTGTCATCAGTTAGTTGTATTACTTCACAATTTATAGTTGATCAATTTTTATTTGTGAATGCTGTTAGGTATCTGTCGTCAGAATTACTTTGTTTCTTAGATAATGATGTAAATTCGCACATTACATCGTTATTGTTAGTTATATGGTGTTATGGTTGTGCGACCATAATATAATATAATCTGAATACAAAACAATTTAAAAATCTGGTAATGGAGATTGAATAGCAGAAACAGATTGTGAATTTGTTTTAAATTTCTGTGGTATTGTATATTTTTTGTATAAATCAGTTTTTAAGAATTTGATTCTGATATATATTAAATTTTAATATTGAATTTGAAATTTTATTGTGGAGTATTACAACATTGTACAGCGCTTGAATACAAAACAATTTAAAAATCTGGTAATGGAGATCAAATAGTAGAAACAAATTGTGAATTTGTTTTAAATTTCTGTGGTATTGTATATTTTTTTTTGTATAAATCAGTTTTATGAATTTGATTCTGATAGATTAAATTTTAATATTGAATTTGAGATTTTATTGTGATGGGTTACATCGTTTTGTGGGTAAAAGAAATACAAATTTCTTTAATCATTGAGTGATAGACATCAAATCACAGGAAACATGAGAAGGGTTTAAAATTAATTTTTAATAATGAATAATTTTAATATTAATTTGTAGTAATCTGTGTGAAAACATAAAATATATAGGTTCCAGAATTTATTTGTTTAAATAGTTTTAATTGAGAAGGGATCTTGTATGTGATGTCACTGCTAATTAATAATTTATTTATTTATTTTCTTTTATATACAAGATATGAAGGTGTGGTTGTTTGGTCTTGAACTGAATTTCATTCTATGGAATCTCATAGATGTGATAATTGACATTTTGTCATAATTTATTAAATGTTTTAAAATTTATTTTGAAGATTTGGGGTTTTTAATTTTTTATAATTGATGTTAGGAATAGTATTAAATAATGTTTAACCAGTTTTTGTGTTAAATGTTATATTTTTTTTTTAGGAATTATATAATATTTATATTAAGACTTTCCATTCCACATGATAGACCTGCATTTTTCCGGCTTATAATTGGATTTTGCATTTTGTATCTCGCCTGAGGGCATCCGATGAGCCAAGAAGTCTTTGTATTTCGCTTGAGGACATCTGATTTCCCAAGAGATCATTTTTTTTTTTATATCTCGCTTGAAAGTACTTTGCGACTTGAGAGATTATTCTTTATGCTAAAGCCTTTTCGGTCGTTTTAGCTAAAAAATGAAAATGAGCGATATATGAGAGTATTTTTAGTCAAATTTTCTACTAATAATTAAAAATTTGTTAGGGGAAAAGTTTTAAATTTAAAAATTGTAGTCTTCTTGTGAGCCTTCAATTATTTTTGGGATTTAGGGTGTAAGTTTCACTTGTTATAAAGTGATACTTGTAAAAATTGATGTAATAAAAGATCATAAAGTAACTCTAAATGAGTCGTTTTAATTTTATTTTATCATTTAATTGGGTGTTATGTTATTTCATTAATTGGGATCATTTTTTTTGTTTTTGTTAGGAGTTTTCTTTTCTTACAAGCGGAACTCTGTTATGTCAAATTGTACTTAAATATTTTAAAGTTAAATTTTTTGAGATATTTGTATTTAGGAATTGGGGATACATATTAGAAGGTTATGTTCTGAAGGAATAATATTTTATATTTCAAACAGTATTCGTTTTACAGGTCAATATTTTTTAATCCGTTAACATGATTTTGTATGTTTCAGGTTATTTTTTTTTGAATGGTAGATAAGTATATCGTTGTTTTACCATGTCTATTGTGTAACTGTTTCAGGATGATGATTTATGATGCAAATGATTTCCTTTTTTCTTTTCATATCCTTCGGTTTGATTTATGATCTCTGGGTTGGTTTCATAATTTGCAATTTTCAGTTTTTTTTTTAAAAAAAATTTCTATTAAATTTTTTTTTATGTGGGGTTGCGGGTATGTCATGTTATAGAAAATTATGTATAGGGAAAAATTAATAATTGGGAATTTATAGTTTTTTTTGTGCGAACACACTAAATTGATTTTTGTCAAGTGGCAATATTTTTTATGATTAGCAAAGCTTATGTCAAATTCTTTCTTTTTGCATACACCTATCGAAGCGGTACGGCCAGTGTAGGATAATGGCGGCCGACGTCGATTAGAATTTCTGAATTTGGGGTAAGTTTGTTTTATGTGTTCGTATGTCAAGATAGTTTTGCGAGAGATCATTTTTCAAACCAATAATCCTGTTTTCTTTTCTATAATCTAGATGCTGATATAAATGTCAGTCATCCCAAATTCAATCCTACCCTGATATTGCGCACCCATTCTGACGAAAATAATTTTTATTTAATTCTACAAATGGATTATTCGAATGTTATTCCATTTAGTTTTCCATTGGAAATATATTTTATTTGGATATTATTTTGCAATTACCATGCTTGCATATACACGACGATGAAATGTACGACATTTAATTCTGCCTAACCTAAAATTTTATAACTGACGACAAAGGAGTCACATATAGGAAATTGTCGGAGACAATTTCTTCATTTGGATTTTTACTTGGACACAAACAAATTTCTTCACTTGGATTTTATTGTAACATGGAGGGATCAAGATACAAATAGTCACGAGAATTTTAAAATCTAAATACATCTTCTACAACCGGATTCATTTGAAGATATTGGTCATCGAGGGGATCTCCTTATTCATGCTGCGAGTCGATATTGTTTTATAATGTTTACTCCATAGCTGTATGATGAGTTATACCTTTATGATTTTATTGTCTGAATATATGAATGTGAATCCATTATGTTTGAACCTAATATAGATTGAAATCATGATTTTGAGTATGATATGAAAGAGATTTTGTTTGATTTGATTTTGATGTAAATTCATGTTATATATAAGTTTCAATCTTTAACATTATTTTTATAACAAATATTTAAAAATTTCACTTTTATATTCAATTTTCATTTTCCTCTTATAGGAAATAGTTGGTACTATACAAACAAAGTTTGATATTTTAGAGTCATGTATTATAATTTATTTCTACAATAAAAATGTAAATATCTCAAAGTGCGTTATCTCTCTGTCTTCCTAATGCAGTACATCATTATCTCTCATATTCAGTTGATATTTTTATTTAATTTAATTCAATTGTTTGAATTCATTTTGTCTTCATATAGGTTCACGATTAAAAACATGACCCTGAGAGTAAAATTTTCATGAGTCTCATTGCCTCTATCGCTGACTGTTGGTGGAAGGAAGTGTTGAAGCATATCAAAATCTGTTCCATTATCACACACCTTCTCAACCTATGTAGTCCCAGAAAAACCAAGACAATGCGAAAAGCAATATCTTTAGTGGAATAATATTGAAACTTAAGAAGTTAACGGGTTTTAAATGGGTATATTCCCCCACCCAGATATTCAGCATATCCAAAGATCTGGTTTCAAGGACATAATGGGAATCCATTCCCTCAAATTAGCAACCCTCTGGGGAACTTACCACATAGTTATCACAGCTATGTGTTTTGACATGTCTGTGTGAGATGAAATTCTATGAAATATGGCGTCTTTTGTACAACCCAAACTACATTATATTTTTTTTTGACAAATTTTCAGCATCTCAATAGGGATGAGAATCTGGAACTCAAGGCACCTACAAGGCTTAAGACCTGTCATTGGCTGGTTTACGTGATCACTTTATGCGTTTGCGAAACGTTCACAAATTATGCCAATTATGCTTATCTAAAATATCTTTGACTCCCGACAGGGAAATAATCCAATGTTTGCGTATATGCAACTTTAAATATTCGATTTCCATCATTTAAGTTTGATCGACTTTATATTAACATTCATAAAATTTTTTCCTAGACATTGCTTCTCCGCGATTTCATCCATTAAAAAATATTTTCAAAATACCCATGTTGTGGAAATTATAGATTGTTTAAAGAATTTTTATTAAATAAATGTACCCATTTCATAAAAATGACCCGTTAATATTTGGAAATGAAATTCGTTATAAATAATATAAGTATGTAGTGACGTAGAATAATGTCTTAAAAGTAAGTAATCTAATCTGTTTAGAGCGAAGATACCTTCTATTTTCTGGTCGCATCAGTAACATCACTTTGTTGTAAGATTATAGTATGTACTATGTACCTAGTTAGTTACGGTTATTTTGGTAATATATACATCATAAAGCAAGTGTTAGACATGTAAACTGTTGCTAGACTAGTAAATTGTTGTTTACCAACTCCGCTGTGCTATAATAGGTGAAGCTCTCTTGACGTTTTATGACCTAGGTCTTGTACCTTTGTATATAAATATATCGATTTGAATAATTAAATGGACCCATCCAGCCCAAGGACTATATACTGAACATGACTATTTGCAACCATTTTACTAACGAATTGTTTTTGGCTATCACTAAACTCTTCACTACTCAATGATGATCGACGAAGTTTTTATTTTGTAGAATTCCATTATAAGTTATATCTATAATTAAAAGTAAACCACTTTTTGATTCTACATGGATTTGCTAGTAAATGCCCTAACAAGGCGAAATAGGACTATCGCTCATAATAAAAACCACGTAGAATAAATAAGTGGTTTACTTTTAATTATAGATATATCTTCACTACTCTATTTTACTACTTCGTTACTTTAATTAGTGATTTATTTCATCTTCAATGCCCGTTTCTATTGCATAAATGATTTTAAGTCAATTTTGCGGAACTATATATATATATATATATATATATATATATATATATATATATATATATATATATATATATATATATATATATATATATATATATATATATATATATATATATATATATATATATATATATATATATATGTTATATTTGATGTTTTCACGGGTGAAATATGTTATAATATTTTTATCTCGGTTTTCCCGTGTCAGTAGGTCTTGACTAAGACCATTTGTCTTCCGACGTTTCGCCTGAATATCACCAGGCATTTTCAAGGACTTAACGAAAAGCACGCGCGCGACACACGTCTACTCACACTGAAAGCTCACCGTCAAGTGACTCGTAGCGTACAAGATGGCCGCTTATGTCAAAAATTGTTAGCGCGACGTGATTGGCTCCTTGTGACACGCCCACCTGCTGTCGTGTTCGTTGGTAATAATATTTTATCATTATTTTTGTGTTGTGATTTATTGTTAATTTTAGTTGTGACATTAATATTATTATTGTTGTGTTTTGGGGTTATTTTCGCTATGGTATTATTAATATTATTATTGTATTGTTTGTCATATAAAATGTTCTTCCAGGTACTAGGCAAACGAACTCCGTCGTCCCGATTGTTCATTATATCCCTTCTCTTATATATTTCTATAGCTTCCCTGTAAATTCTGAGAGGTTCACTGTTTAAACTTGCTATTATTTTTGAATGGTCAAAATCTATTGTATGTCCTTCTGTGAGCGAGTGTTGTACAAGTGAGGATGTAAGTTTTTTGTTTCTCATTTTTTGATCCCACTACATTTTTTGCGTCCGCCAAATATCCGACAGATCGGCGTCCACCACTTCTACTTATTATTTTAGGTTTATGTCAGTGAATTTAGAGCTATTTGTTGCTCACAATCATTGTAGCCATAAGGTTTTTCTTGTAAATTGAAAAATATAAATATTCAGTTTTATCCTATTTTGGTACGTTTGACACGTCATTTTCATACTTGCGTCCATGTGTATATTTTTTGTATATTTTACAAATATCTTCCTATAGTTTTCACGTCCATTTTTTTATCTTTATTACTACGTCCGGTGTATATTTTTTGTATATTTTATATATTTCTTCATATAGTTTTCACGTCCATTTTTCTATCTTTATTACTACTTCCGGTGTATATTAAAAACTTTCCTATGCATAATTGACATCATACTTGCGTCCATGTGTATATTTTTCGATATTTTATATATTTCGTATATTTTATATAGTTTTCACGTCCATTTGTTCTAGCTTTATTACTACGCCTTCTGTACACAGGCGATTTCTTAGTGTGTACATAAGTGCACTACACTGCCTTCTAAAATTAATAAATATTATATTATATCCAAAAAACTTATTCAAAACGCTTGCCAAAATACGTTATAATGGTACCTAGTAACTTTGTTAGTAGATGCGTGTTTGTATATAGCGCCAAAATTCGTATATTATAGGATTGTGTGCATAATTTATATGAACGTAATTTTTCTACATATTATCTCATAGTAATACGAAATTTTGCCGATCCGTGATTGTGAGCGACACAGATAGCGCTTCATTGGTATGTGTTAGAAAAGGACAGAACACTGTCCCGGTCCGTGCTTTGCTCCAGACATGCGTATTGAAGACATAAATACTGTCCATAATGAGTTAACATCAACATGCGTACTAACAACATTTTACTTATTATTTGTAAGGATTATTTTACATTAACTTACGTACAATGTTATGACAAACTTCTGTGGTGTGATGGTGAAGTTTGTCCGAATGTTCATTAGTGTAGTAAAATTAAAAACATCTTTTGTAATATCAATAAGGATATTAAAAATAATATATCAATTAAATTGCTCGTTCTATATTATAGGGATGTTTATTTCAATGTCGATGGACTGATATTATCAATTTAACAACTATGTTTTTTTAAATACCTACGATGTTTAGAAACATATTGTGAATTATTGTTCAATTTATTGACAGCTTACTGTTGAGTCCGACGGTGTTTTTATACGCAGTTTTGAAGAAAACTACATTATTATAACATAAGACCATCTCAATATTTTTTCAACGATGTTACACCAACAAACATTTGATCTCCTCTATCGTAGAGTTTTATACAATCGTGTAATCGAAAGGCATGCACAAATTTAAGAGCGTTGAACTTTTTTTTAAATTTTCATATAGATATCAACCGGGAGTATAACATCTAGGATTTTATGAATCTTTTATATATTTTGAAGTACTCGTATATTATACAAATAAAAAAAGTTTTTATTTGATTTTTTTGTTGTGATATATTTAGTCAAAAGATAATTTTGTGTTAAAAAATGTTGGGGAAATTCATTATTTAAATATTATATAAAACACACTACATAGGTACCTACTTTGTTTAATGTCACTATTTATTAGATGAAGTACTTACGTACTAGGTACATCATATAAATTTAATATGTACCCAAACATTATTTCTTTCAAAATAAATTATAAAATAAAACAAAATTCAAAGACTCGCCATTGAAAAAATATATATAAAATTTAAAAATAATAATAAATACTTCCTTGCACCCTGTGCATGTGGCCATTTCATTGCTATTCGACAATTTCATCTAATTTATTTACCTAGTGTTTCCAGCCCCGATAAGCAAGAGTTACGTGAGAAATAATTTTAAATAAATTTATAAACATGAATGTAGATACCTACATAATATATTATAATATTGTGTATAGGCGACTGCCATAGAAATCGTATGAAGCAATGTCGTCACTAAATTCAATTTATGTAAATTTGAGATGTACTACTACAATGTTACTATGTTTTATAGAAAATTAAATTATCTATTTGGATTGTTTCGGTTTTTTTCGATATTATTAAAAACTAAGGAAATATAGGCAGTTAAACACATAAATTTAAAAAAATGTTTTTCTTAATAAAAAATGTTTGAGAAACTCTGTAATTTTTTTGTAAAAACTCGTTTGAGATTTTGTATTTGTCTATGTTCGTACCAATTTTCAGCGTTCAAGCTTTTATGGTTTCTGAGATATATGGAAAAATAAAGTAAAAATTCAAAAGTTGATAACCCCTGACTGAAACAAAAATTCAAAATTCTGAGTATAAAAGTTTTGTAGGCCTATAACTATTTATGTATTCTGAAGTTTTGGGCTCTGTAAATTGAGCAGATCAAAAGTTATAAGGGGAGACGGACACACACACACACACACACACACACACCCTCACACACACACACACATGCACGCACGCACGCACGCACGCATGCACGCACGCACGCACGCATGCACGCACGCACGCACGCATGCACGCACGCACGCACGCACGCACGCACAAGCACACGCATACGCACACAAAACTCACACGAAATATTTTACTCCGAATTCTGAGTAAATCCGTGTATGGAACATATATGCTGTGAAGCCACTATGTTGGTGTTTTATGACTTGGAAAAGCCGTGAAAAAAGTAGACCCTGCATACAATTCTCGCGTATCCTGGCTTGAAACATTGTCGATATGTTAAGAGAACAAAGGTCTCTTAAACAAATCGACAGTTGAAATATGTAATTAAGATAAACGCAAAAAAACAATTACTTACTTACTTATCGAGTCCGGAACTCAGATTTTGCCACTCCAATGTGTGGCGGCGGAAATCGCCCTGTCGGTAAGTTTAATCAGGTCGTCCATGTGGCAACCCTCGTTCAATTCTGGGCAGGACAGCAGATGGTCGTCATCCTGCACTGCCCCACAATCACAGAAGGTATCATCCTCCGTCGAGAAGCCCCACCTGTGCAGGTTGCTCTTGCAGCCACTCACACCCACCCTCAGCCTGTTCAGTGTCTTCCATATTGGGAATGGCAGGCAGTGCGCCATATTCGCCTTCTCGCTTGTGTCCATCCATGCAGAGATTGGGTCGTCCATCCACAACTCCTCTCGGCGTTGCTTCTGGGAGGTCTGCAGGTCGGCTGTGGACTTTAGGAAGCTATTCCTTGACTTGAGGCGAGGGTTTGGTGCTTTATGTTCATAGAGTGGGTGTCTTGGGTCGTGTATCTGCTTATGCCTCTCCGCATCTGCTGCCACTCTTCTTCTGATGTTAGGGGGTGCTATGCCTATTATGGGATACAATTTGTTTTTGGCTGTGGGTCTAAGACATCCTGATATAATTCGTGCCATTTCATTAACTGCAACATCCACTTGGTTGGCATGAGCTGATCCAAACCATACAGGGCAAGCATATTCGGCGGCAGAGAGGCACAGTCCCAGAGCAGAAGTGCGCAAGAGCTCAGGGCATGCTCCCCAAGTTGATCCGACAAGCTTTCTCAAGATATTATTTCTGGCGGAGACCTTCTGTTTCGTGTTTAGGCAGTGCTGCTTGTAAGTCAGAGATCGATCCAGTGTCACTCCCAGATACTTTGGTGCGTGGCAGTTTTCGAGTTCCTCATTTCTCCAGTTGACTCGTAACCCTCGACCCGCCTCTCTATTTTTCAAGTGGAAGGCGCATAGTTGTGTTTTTTTGGGGTTGGGTTTTAGGTGGTTTGCATCGTAGTATTCACCCAATTCAGTGAGTGTTGACGTAAGTCTATCCTCTACCTCATGAAATGATTTCCCCTGTGCTGCCACGGCGGTGTCATCGGCATATATGAATTGGCGTGTTCTGTTTGGTCTTGGTTGATCATTTGTATATATGTTAAACAGTAGAGGCGCCAAGACACTACCCTGAGGAAGTCCATTCTTCTGCATCCTCCAGCGGCTGTCCTTCCCCTGCAGCGTGACATAGAACCGTCTATTGCTCAACAAAGTTCCAATTACTGAGGTGAGTTTGAAGTCTCTCGAGATCCCGTATACTTTGTGTAACAATTTCCTGTGATTGACTGTATCATAGGCAGCAGTTAGGTCAATGAACGCTACTCCTGTAATTTTGCCTTCCTCGAAACCGTCCTCGATGTGCTGTGTCAAGTTAAGGATTTGTCCCGTACATGATTTCCCAGGCCTAAACCCTGCTTGTTCGTTTATCAGGTGTGGGTCCAGAGTGTGACCAACTCTGTTTAGGATCAGTCTTTCAAAAACTTTACTGAGGTGGCACAGCAGAGATACAGGTCTAAAGTTTTTTGGTTCGTTGGGCTCCTTGCCCGGTTTGAGAAGTGCTGTGATTCGGGCTTTCCTCCACATTTTTGGTATTTTTAGACTGGTCACACAATTATTCATTAAGTTCAGGATCCATACAAGAGTTTTATTGCCAAAATGCTTGACTTGCTCTACCCTTATATCATCGAGCCCAGCTGCTTTGTTGGTTTTTAGGCAGGCGACTGCATCTTTAAGTTCGGAGTCGGAGAATGGTGATTCAAGTGAATTGTTTTCTGACTCTATATTACGTATGATTTTTTCGGTACTCGTTTTTTGTTTTGTTTTCCCGTTCAGCAACAGTTGATGGGCTATCTGATTTGGGGTAACTATGTATGGGTTAGGAGTTTGCACTGCTGGATCATTGCTAATGTTCTTTATTACCTTCCATGCTCTCCTACTGTTTTGTTTCATATCCAGGTTTTCAATGAGGTTATTCCATTTCTCTCTTCTTGATTGGGAGATAGATTGTAACAGTTCTTCACCAGTTTGTAGAGTCATTTCTGAGAATGGGTTATCATTGAACAGTGCTTTGTACTTTTCAAGCAAGGATTTTGTGTCATCAGAAAGCCCAGGTAGATATTCTGTTCTACATCCTCTTGGTATATGTTTCCTTGACACCCTTTGCACCAGTTCGACAAAGCTTTCATACATTTCAGGTTTAGGCTCTAAATTTTGAACTAGATTATCCAATTCTGCACTAAAGTTGTTCCAATTGGCCTTTTTGAAGTTAAATTGCCTTCTGAGCGGCGTTATGGTTGGTCTTATCATTGGGACAATTGTGCAAGTTATTGGTCGGTGTTGTGTCCGAGGGATTGGGTCTTCCACTTGTTTTGAGCATTGTGATATTATCTTTTCGCTCACGAAGATATTATCCGGGTTGTAACCCTTCCTCCAACGAGCACTATTGAAGGATGCAGGAAGTTTTGGATGGTGGACCAATTGTAGCCGTTCGCTCTCAGCCCACTTTTCAAGTTCTATGCCATTCTCATCAGTTTGTTTGTATCCCCAAGCGGTACTGTGGCAGTTAAAGTCCCCTATGATTATTCTTGCATGATGATTTTTGAAATTTGTGGGTTCTGTGAATATGAATTTGGAGTTCGGTGGTTTGTATATGGAAGTTAGTGTACAGTTTGCGAAAGTAACAGTTAAAATTTCGATATTTTCCACATCTGTGTATGCAACTGATTGAATTGTGAGTCCCGGTTTAATAAAGATTGCGCTGCCATATTTTTCGTGTGGTCTTTCGAGAATTAAGTTCATGCCCTTTATTTTTGGTCTAGCGGCGGTGTTGCTTCTGTGAGTTTCTTGAATCATTAATATGTCGCATCGATTTCTTTTGCAGAGGTCCGATAGTATGGTCTCTTTGTCGTCGCTAAGTCCCTCGATGTTTATCGATATGGTCATGATTGGCCCTGAAAAGGGCCTTTTGGGTGGACTGGTAGAGTGGCTGTCCGGTAGTGAAAGGGTTCGCCGACAATTGTCGTTTCCAGGGAGTGCCCGATTGCTTTTTCCTTTTTTTTTCATTGTCGTTATCTTTGGTTTTTCCTTATCGGTCTTTTTAGCAATCTTCGTGGAGGCCCCTTTCTTACTCCCAAAAAAAAAAAAAAAAATAAGAAACTAGTTGCATGTAATACATGAGATCCAACTATCGATAACGATAGTATGTTAGTTGAAGAATAAGTACCAAACTATAAACCCATAAATCCAAATTATTGAATATTTTAAGATATTTTGTTTTCTATACAACAGATGTAGGTATGTATGTCAAGATAGGACAGTATGGAGGTCAGTCCTTTTTTCTAACCAGAATATGAAAACAGCATGATGGTATGATGGACGACATTATATAGAATATGATATTTGCTGCGAAGCCTCTAAGTTTGTGTTTTTTGCATGCAATAAGTCCACTATGGTAGGTATACAAAATGTTCCTAATACGCGCATCTTGGCTTAGTACTGTCGATATGTTTAGATAAATAAATTTTCTTAAACAAATCGACAGTTGGATTACATAAACATCAACCATTATACACAGTTAGTACAACATCTGCCGGGTTTGTAATATTTTTAAATTTTGTTGAAAGTATCATTAACAGATTTTTAATTATCTCAATAGAGACGAAGTTGGAATATTTATTGTAGGAGAACCGGGAAATCAAGGCACCTACAGGGCTTAAATATCATTGACTCCCGACAGAAAAAAATCCAATGTTTGCGCATATGCAATAATACAAATATTCGAAAGTATCATTATTATTTATTTTCTTCGCAAATACACGATACTGTGGTGAGTTCGAAAGAGAATGTGTAACAAGAGTTAAGTAATACGATCGCTAATCAATGTGTTATCTGATCTGCGTGACAAACGGGAAGTCTATAATACAAGCCTAAATCCCTTTTACGGAAATGTAGAAATTATGTTTACCACTAACGAATTTCTATTTAAGCCGGGACGCGGCCAATCTATGGTTTGAAAAAAGGTAAAGTAATTATACTCACTCCTCAAAAATTCACTGAAAACCAATGATTTAAATAATATACGGAGTAAATGAAATGACCCTTAATAAACATTTAGTGACATCGAAAATAAACAGTCACCAAGCTTTAAAATATTCTCATATCATTTATATTAATTTAATGGATGGATGGGTCGATGGCAGAGCGGCTAGCGCGCTGGGCTGGTAATCCAGTGGTCGCGAGTTCGAATCCTGTCTCGACCGATTTCGTTTACCTATAGCACATGCATTTATTTGATTTTTTTAGGGAACGTAGGAAGATGTATATGTACTTGTTTAACAAGGACATATTCATTTTTTATATTTAAAAAAAAATATATTTTAATAAAGATGCCGGTGTGTCGACAAAAATGCGCATGGCATGCTTTTTTATAGGATAATGCACACCCGTTCACCTGCCGATGGTTACCCCACATTGTGTGGAACGCAGTGAGGATCGATCCATGAAAGTGTACAGTATGATACCAATGATTAACAATAAAATGAATGAGTTTGTTAATTTTTTATTTATTTACATAAGGTACTAAAAATATAATAATTAAACAATAATAGTAGGTATTCAACAATCATTTCGAAATGAATGTTGTGTACTATTCAATATCATATTCTAAATAATGATAGACGACAATTTATTTATTAAATAACTGTAACACTGAAAGATAATTAATATCAATATGTTAAGTTAATTTTTTAATCAACAGATATACATATTTAGAAAATAAAACACTGAACGAAAACCAATATTAACATACGATTGAAACCTCGACTATTTTGAAACCTTGAACAACTTAGGAACTCAAATGAATATCAACATTCGATTGAAAACTCGTCTATTATAAAATAAGATGATTTTTTAACCAACAGATTTTTAAAATTAGTTGCATGTAACACATGAGATCCAACTGTCGATAGCGATAGTATGTATAGTTGAAGAATAAGTATCAAACTATAAACCCATAAATATAAATTGTTTAATATTTAAAGATATTTGGTTTTCTATACAACACATTACCTAGGTATTTATTTATTTATTTTGGGACAAATACAGTCTTAAAATACTAAAATAGTATAATACACTATAAAATAAAAATAAACAGACCAATTACATATGTCCACAGATATTAAATATGAAACATTTTAAACATCATTAATTTAAATATAACTAAGATGTATGTTTGCCTGTGACGGGAAAGGAAGGGAAGAGAAAAAAAAGGATGGGAAAAGGATTGTGACAGTTAAATTATGTATGTATGTCAAGATAGGATAGTATGGATGTCAGTCCTTTGATCCTACCCAGAATATGAAAACAGCATGATGGTATGTATGTATGTTTGGAGATTAGTATCAAACAATTAAGTCTTCTTAGATATTGTGTGTAGGCGACTGCCATACAAATTGTATGAAGGAATGTCGTCACTAAATTCAATTTTTATAAAAATTGTTAAAAAGAATTTGAGATGTGCTAATACAATGGTTATATTTTTTATAGAAAATAAAATTATCTAGTTGGGGTGTTTCGGTTTGTTCAATGTTTTTAAAAAAATTTGGAAATATAGGCAGTTAAACTCATAAATTTTTCATAAAAAAATATTTTTCTTATTAAAAAATGTTTGAGAAACCCTGGATTTTTTTTTTAATACTCATTTGATATTTTGTGTTTGTCTATATTTATACCAATTTTCAGCGTTCTAGCTTTTATGGTTTCTGAGATATATGGAAAAATATACCAAAATTTCAAAAGTTTATAACCCCTGACTGAAACAAAAATTCAAAATTCTAAGTATAAAAGTTTTGTAGGCCTATAACTTTTTATATATTCTGAAATTTTGGGCTCTGTAAATTGAGCGGATCAAAAGTTATAAGAGGGGACGGACACACAGACACACAAAACTCACATAAAATGTTCTACTCCGTATTCTGAGTAAATCCATGTAATGGAACATATATGCTGCGAGGCCTCTAGTTGATGTTATTAGCATGCAAAAAGTCCACTACGCCATAAAAAATGTTCATTCGTACACGCATCTTGGCTTAATAAGGACGATTCATTCAGAGAATTGAATTCTCATAAACGAATCGACAGTTGGAAAATTAAATTATCTAGTTGGGGTTTTTCGTTTTTTTTCGATATTCAAAAAAATGGAAACATAGGCAGTTAAACTCATAAATTTATCATAAAAAAATATTTTTCTTTACAAATAATGTTTGAGAAACCCTGGAATTTTTTTGAAAAAACTCATTTTAGATTTTGTATATGTCTACCTATGTTGATTCCAATTTTCAGTGTTCTAGCTTTTATGGTTTCTGAGATATATGGAAATTTTCTATAAAAAATATTAACATTGCAATAGTAAGTAAGTAGGTACGCGCATCAGAGTAACAATAAACAAATTGATAGTTTTATGAACTATGTAAAAATAAAAGTAAGTAGGTCCGCGCATGAGAAAGTAACAATAATCAAATCAACATATACCTAGTATGAACTTTGTAAAACTGAAAGTAAGTAGGTACGCGCACGAGAGAGAGTAGGTATCAATACATATATCGACAGTTGTATGAAGTCGTAAAAATAAAAGTAAGTAGGTACGCGCTTTTTCAAGGCAATATTTAAAATGCGTTGAATTGTATTCATTTTATCGCCAAGGTCACAGAGACATGGTTGAAGAGTATTGAGCGCGGACGCAAGACGATCGGAGCCATATATATAAATCACCTTCAAAATATACTCCGAACAAATCTCCGTGCGGCCAAGGTCAACATGTAATATTTTGCCGCGGATGCAAAACGATCGGTGGCTTAGTAAAAATATACACCTTCAAAATATACACTGAATAAATCTCCGTGCGGCCAATGGTTGAACTAATAATATTCATTTCAAGATATTTTGATATTTTTTTTGCTTCCATGTAAATTTTTGCCAGTTGATTCTCTATGGTATAAGCAACAGAATGGTAGTTTTTGGCGTGAAAATTATCTTGCGTCCGTATACCGGACGCGAAAAGTTGGTGGACGCAACAACCCTATACGAATTTCACATAGGTGACGCAACAAGTATTGCGGGATATATATATATATATATATATATATATATATATATATATATATATATATATATATATATATATATATATATATATATATATATATATATATATATATATATATATATATATATATATATATATATATATATATATATATATATATATATATATATATATATATATATATATATATATATATATATATATATATATATATATATATATATATATATATATATATATATATATATATATATATATATATATATATATATATTGACGGTGAGCTTTCAGTGTGAGTAGACGTGTGTCGCGCGCGTGCTTTTCGTTAAGTCCTTGAAAATGCCTGGTGATATTCAGGCGAAACGTCGGAAGACAAATGGTCTTAGTCAAGACCTACTGACACGGGAAAACCGAGATAAAAATATTATAACATGTTTCACCCGTGAGAGCATCAAATATAACATATATATATATATATATATATATATATATATATATATATATATATATATATATATATATATATATATATATATATATATATATATATATATATATATATATATATATATATATATATATATATATATATATATATATATATATATATATATATATATATATATATATATATATATATATATATATATATATATATATATATATATATATATATATATATATATATATATATATATATATATATATAGATCCCACTACATTTTTTGCGTCCGCCAAATATCCGACAGATCGGCGTCCACCACTTCTACTTATTATTTTAGGTTTATGTCAGTGAATTTAGAGCTATTTGTTGCTCACAATCATTGTAGCCATAAGGTTTTTCTTGTAAATTGAAAAATATAAATATTCAGTTTTATCCTATTTTGGTACGTTTGACACGTCATTTTCATACTTGCGTCCATGTGTATATTTTTTGTATATTTTACAAATATCTTCCTATAGTTTTCACGTCCATTTTTATATCTTTATTACTGCGTCCGGTGTATATTTTTTGTATATTTTATATATTTCTTCATATAGTTTTCACGTCCATTTTTCTATCTTTATTACTACTTCCGGTGTATATTAAAAACTTTCCTATGCATAATTGACATCATACTTGCGTCCATGTGTATATTTTTCGATATTTTATATATTTCGTATATTTTATATAGTTTTCACGTCCATTTGTTCCAGCTTTATTACTACGCCTTCTGTACACAGGCGATTTCTTAGTGTGTACATAAGTGCACTACACTGCCTTCTAAAATTAATAAATATATATTATATCCAAAAAACTTATTCAAAACACTTGCCAAAATACGTTATAATGGTACCTAGTAACTTTGTTAGTAGATGCGTGTTTGTATATAGCGCCAAAATTCGTATATTATAGGATTGTGTGCATAATTTATATGAACGTAATTTTTCTACATATTATCTCATAGTAATACGAAATTTTGCCGATCCGTGATTGTGAGCGACACAGATAGCGCTTCATTGGTATGTGTTAGAAAAGGACAGAACACTGTCCCGGTCCGTGCTTTGCTCCAGACATGCGTATTGAAGACATAAATACTGTCCATAATGAGTTAACATCAACATGCGTACTAACAACATTTTACTTATTATTTGTAAGGATTATTTTACATTAACTTACGTACAATGTTATGACAAACATCTGTGGTGTGATGGTGAAGTTTGTCCGAATGTTCATTAGTGTCAGAGTAAAATTAAAAACATCTTTTGTAATATCAATAAGGATATTAAAAAAAATATATCAATTAAATTGCTCGTTCTATATTATAGGGATGTTTATTTCAATGTCGATGGACTGATATTATCAATTTAACAACTATGTTTTTTTAAATACCTACGATGTTTAGAAACATATTGTGAATTATTGTCCAATTTATTGACAGCTTACTGTTGAGTCCGACGGTGTTTTTATACGCAGTTTTGAAGAAAACTACATTATTATAACATAAGACCATCTCAATATTTTTTCAACGATGTTACACCAACAAACATTTGATCTCCTCTATCGTAGAGTTTTATACAATCGTGTAATCGAAAGGCATGCACAAATTTAAGAGCGTTGAACTTTTTTTTAAATTTTCATATAGATATCAACCGGGAGTATAACATCTAGGATTTTATGAATCTTTTATATATTTTGAAGTACTCGTATATTATACAAATAACAAAAGTTTTTATTTGATTTTTTTGTTGTGATATATTTAGTCAAAAGATAATTTTGTGTTAAAAAATGTTGGGGAAATTCATTATTTAAATATTATATAAAACACACTACATAGGTACCTACTTTGTTTAATGTCACTATTTATTAGATGAAGTACTTACGTACTAGGTACATCATATAAATTTAATATGTACCCAAACATTATTTCTTTCAAAATAAATTATAGAATAAAACAAAATTCAAAGGCTCGCCATTGAAAAAATATATATAAAATTTAAAAATAATAATAAATACTTCCTTGCACCCTGTGCATGTGGCCATTTCATTGCTATTCGACAATTTCATCTAATTTATTTACCTAGTGTTTCCAGCCCCGATAAGCAAGAGTTACGTGAGAAATAATTTTAAATAAATTTATAAACATGAATGTAGATACCTACATAATATATTATAATATTGTGTATAGGCGACTGCCATAGAAATCGTATGAAGCAATGTCGTCACTAAATTCAATTTATGTAAATTTGAGATGTACTACTACAATGTTACTATGTTTTATAGAAAATTAAATTATCTATTTGGATTGTTTCGGTTTTTTTTCGATATTATTAAAAACTTAGGAAATATAGGCAGTTAAACACATAAATTTAAAAAAATGTTTTTCTTAATAAAAAATGTTTGAGAAACTCTGGAATTTTTTTGAAAAAACTCGTTTGAGATTTTGTATTTGTCTATGTTCGTACCAATTTTCAGCGTTCAAGCTTTTATGGTTTCTGAGATATATGGAAAAATAAAGTAAAAATTCAAAAGTTGATAACCCCTGACTGAAACAAAAATTCAAAATTCTGAGTATAAAAGTTTTGTAGGCCTATAACTATTTATGTATTCTGAAGTTTTGGGCTCTGTAAATTGAGCAGATCAAAAGTTATAAGGGGAGACGGACACACACACACACACACCCTCACACACACACACACACATGCACGCACGCACGCATGCACGCACGCACGCACGCACGCACAAGCACACGCATACGCACACAAAACTCACACGAAATATTTTACTCCGAATTCTGAGTAAATCCGTGTATGGAACATATATGCTGTGAAGCCACTATGTTGGTGTTTTATGACTTGGAAAAGCCGTGAAAAAAGTAGACCCTGCATACAATTCTCGCGTATCCTGGCTTGAAACATTGTCGATATGTTAAGAGAACAAAGTTCTCTTAAACAAATCGACAGTTGAAATATGTAATTAAGATAAACGCAAAAAAACAATAAGAAACTAGTTGCATGTAATACATGAGATCCAACTATCGATAACGATAGTATGTTAGTTGAAGAATAAGTACCAAACTATAAACCCATAAATCCAAATTATTGAATATTTTAAGATATTTTGTTTTCTATACAACAGATGTAGGTATGTATGTCTAGATAGGACAGTATGGAGGTCAGTCCTTTTTTCTAACCAGAATATGAAAACAGCATGATGGTATGATGGACGACATTATATAGAATATGATATTTGCTGCGAAGCCTCTAAGTTTGTGTTTTTTGCATGCAATAAGTCCACTATGGTAGGTATACAAAATGTTCCTAATACGCGCATCTTGGCTTAGTACTGTCGATATGTTTAGATAAATAAATTTTCTTAAACAAATCGACAGTTGGATTACATAAACATCAACTATTATACACAGTTAGTACAACATCTGCCGGGTTTGTAATATTTTTAAATTTTGTTGAAAGTATCATTAACAGATTTTTAATTATCTCAATAGAGACGAAGTTGGAATATTTATTGTAGGAGAACCGGGAAATCAAGGCACCTACAGGGCTTAAATATCATTGACTCCCGACAGAAAAAAATCCAATGTTTGCGCATATGCAATAATACAAATATTCGAAAGTATCATTATTATTTATTTTCTTCGCAAATACACGATACTGTGGTGAGTTCGAAAGAGAATGTGTAACAAGAGTTAAGTAATACGATCGCTAATCAATGTGTTATCTGATCTGCGTGACAAACGGGAAGTCTATAATACAAGCCTAAATCCCTTTTACGGAAATGTAGAAATTATGTTTACCACTAACGAATTTCTATTTAAGCCGGGACGCGGCCAATCTATGGTTTGAAAAAAGGTAAAGTAATTATACTCACTCCTCAAAAATTCACTGAAAACCAATGATTTAAATAATATACGGAGTAAATGAAATGACCCTTAACTTGTCACGAACAAATACGCGGCCGTCGATACAAATATTAGATAGACCAAGAGACTCGCGATTTTTTATTTAACACTAGTATCCGTAGGTTATATTCTCTTTGAACACTAGTTGCATGTAACACATGAGATCCAACTGTCGATAGCGATAGCATGTATAGTTGAATAATAAGTACCAAACTATAGACCCTTAGATTATATATAATTCTATGTATAAACCCATAAATCCAAATTATTGAATATTTTAAGATATTTTTTTATACAACACATGTAGGTAAGTATGTCAAGATAGGATAGTATGGAGGTCAGTCCTTTTGTCCTACCCAGAGAATGAAAACAGCATGATGGTATGTATGTATGTTTGGAGATTAATTATCAAACTATTAAGTTTTCTTTGATATCGTGGTATAGGTGACTGCCATACAAATTGTATGAAGCAATGTCGTCACTAAATTCAATATTTATAAAATATTGTTAAAAAAAAATAAGATAGACTACTACAATGCTAATATTATTTATAGAAAATTATATTATCTAGTTAGGGTAAATCGACTTTTTTCGATATTTTAAAAACTTTGGAAATATAGGCAGTTAAACACATAAATTTATAATAAAAAAAATATTTTTTACCACACACAGACACACGAAATGTTCTAAAATAAATAAAACTAGTAGCATGTAACACATGAGATCCAACTGTCGATAGCGATAGTTGAAGAATAAGTAGGTACCAAAATATAAACACTTAAATCGAAATTATAGAATATTTTAAGATATTCTGTTTTCTATACAACACATGTAGGTATGTATGTCAAGATAGGACAGTATGGAGGTCAGTCCTTTTTTCTACCCAGAATATGAAAACAGCATGATGGTATGTATGTATGTATGTTTGGAGATGAAGTATCAAATTATTGAGTCTTCTTAGATATTGTGTATATTGTGTAGATATTGTGTACCATACAAATTGTATGAAGCAATGTCGTCACTAAATTCAATATATATAAAATATTGTTAAAAAAAATTCAGATACACTACTACATACAAATATTATTTATAGAAAATTATATAATCTAGTTGGGGTATTTCGATATTTTTATTTAGACCCTACATACAATTCTCGCGTATCCGCTTGAAACATTGTCGATATGTTAAGAGAACAAAATTCTTTTGAACAAATCGACAGTTGAATCAATATTAAAGAACTAAAACACTGAACGAAAATCAATATTCGATTGAAATCTTGACTATTATAAAACTAGTTACATGTAACACATGAGATCCAATTGTCGATAGCGATAGTATGTATAGTTGAAAAATAAGAAGTACCAAACTATAAAATCATTAATCGAAATTATTGAATATTTTAAGATATTTTGTTTTCTATACAACACATGTAGGTATGTATGTATGTTAGATAGGACAGTATGGAAGTCAGTCCTTTTCTCCGACCCGGAATATGAAAACAGCATGATGGTTTGTATGTATGTTTGGAGATTAATAAAATATATTATAGGCATCGAAAATAAACAGTCACCAAGCTTTAAAATATTCTCATATAATTTATATTAATTTAATGGATGGATGGGTCGATGGCAGAGCGGCTAGCGCGCTGGGCTGGTAATCCAGTGGTCGCGAGTTCGAATCCTGTCTCGACCGATTTCGTTTACCTATAGCACATGCATTTATTTGATTTTTTTAGGGAACGTAGGAAGATGTATATGTACTTGTTTAACAAGGACATATTCATTTTTTATATTTAAAAAAAAATATATTAATAAAGATGCCGGTGTGTCGACAAAAATGCGCATGGCATGCTTTTTTATAGGATAATGCACACCCGTTCACCTGCCGATGGTTACCCCACATTGTGTGGAACGCAGTGAGGATCGATCCATGATAGTGTACAGTATGATACCAATGATTAACAATAAAATGAATGAGTTTGTTAATTTTTTATTTATTTACATAAGGTACTAAAAATATAATAATTAAACAATAATAGTAGGTATTCAACAATCATTTCGAAATGAATGTTGTGTACTATTCAATATCATATTCTAAATAATGATAGACGACAATTTATTTATTTAATAACTGTAACACTGAAAGATAATTAATATCAATATGTTAAGTTAATTTTTTAATCAACAGATATACATACATATTTAGAAAATAAAACACTGAACGAAAACCAATATTAACATACGATTGAAACCTCGACTATTTTATATTATGAACATTCGATTGAAACCTTGAACAACTTAGGAACTCAAACACTGAACGAAAATGAATATCAACATTCGATTGAAAACTCGTCTATTATAAAATAAGATGATTTTTTAACCAACAGATTTTTAAAATTAGTTGCATGTAACACATGAGATCCAACTGTCGATAGCGATAGTATGTATAGTTGAAGAATAAGTATCAAACTATAAACCCATAAATATAAATTGTTTAATATTTAAAGATATTTGGTTTTCTATACAACACATTTATTTATTTATTTATTTAGGGACAAATACAGTCTTAAAATACTAAAATAGTATAATACACTATATAATAAAAATAAATAGACCAATTACATATGTCCACACATATTAAATATGAAACATTTTAAACATCATTAATTTAAATATAACTAAGATGTATGTTTGCCTGTGACGGGAAAGGAAGGGAAGAGAAAAAAAAGGATGGGATAAGGATTGTGACAGTTAAATTATGTATGTATGTCAAGATAGGATAGTATGGATGTCAGTCCTTTGATCCTACCCAGAATATGAAAACAGCATGATGGTATGTATGTACATATGTTTGGAGATTAGTATCAAACAATTAATTCTTCTTAGATATTGTGTGTAGGCGACTGCCATACAAATTCTATGAAGGAATGTCGTCACTAAATTCAATTTTTATAAAAATTGTTAAAAAGAATTTGAGATGTGCTAATACAATGGATATATTTTTTATAGAAAATAAAATTATCTAGTTGGGGTGTTTCGGTTTTTTCATTTTAGATTTTGTATATGTCTATGTTTATTCCAATTTTCAGTGTTCTAGCTTTTATGGTTTCTGACATATATGGAAATTTTCTATAAAAAATATTAACATTGCAATAGTAAGTAAGTAGGTACGCGCATCAGAGTAACAATAAACAAATTGATAGTTTTATGAACTATGTAAAAATAAAAGTAAGTAGGTACGCGCATGAGAAAGTAACAATAATCAAATCAACATATACCTAGTATGAACTTTGTAAAACTGAAAGTAAGTAGGTACGCGCACGAGAGAGAGTAGGTATCAATACATATATCGACAGTTGTATGAAGTCGTAAAAATAAAAGTAAGTAGGTACGCGCTTTTTCAAGGCAATATTTAAAATGCGTTGAATTGTATTCATTTTATCGCGAAGGTCACAGAGACATGGTTGAAGAGTATTGAGCGCGGACGCAAGACGATCGGAGCCATATATATAAATCACCTTCAAAATATACTCCGAACAAATCTCCGTGCGGCCAAGGTCAACATGTAATATTTTGCCGCGGATGCAAAACGATCGGTGGCTTAGTAAAAATATACACCTTCAAAATATACACTGAATAAATCTCCGTGCGGCCAATGGTTGAACTAATAATATTCATTTCAAGATATTTTGATATTTTTTTTGCTTCCATGTAAATTTTTGCCAGTTGATTCTCTATGGTATAAGCAACAGAATGGTAGTTTTTGGCGTGAAAATTATCTTGCGTCCGTATACCGGACGCGAAAAGTTGGTGGACGCAACAACCCTATACGAATTTCACATAGGTGACGCAACAAGTATTGCGGGATATATATATATATATACATATATATACATATATATACATATATATATACATATATATATACATATATATATATATATATATATATATATATATATATATATATATATATATATATATATATATATATATATATATATATATATATATATATATATATATATATATATATATATATATATATATATATATATATATATATATATGTTATTATTAAGTATTTTGGGGATAACCCGCGTCAAATTATGATTCCCGAGAGAATCAGTCGTCTGCCGACGTTTCGTCTGAATCACATCAGACATTTTCTAAAGGCGCCTTGTTAATAAATTTTCGTCTCGAGGGATAGTGCACGCACGTCCGTTCGAGTCGAAAGCTTACTACCAAGTGAAAGTTTGAAAGGAAGCCGCGTCAAGAATCATAATTTGACGCGGGTTATCCCCAAAATACTTAATAATAACATATTTTGTACTCGCGAAAACCTTAGATTTAACATATATATATATATATATATATATATATATATATATATATATATATATATATATATATATATATATATATATATATATATATATATATATATATATATACATATATATACATATATATACATATATATATATATATATACATATATATATATATATATATATATATATATATATATATATATATATATATATATATATCCCGCAATACTTGTTGCGTCACCTATGTGAAATTCGTATAGGGTTGTTGCGTCCACCAACTTTTCGCGTCCGGTATACGGACGCAAGATAATTTTCACGCCAAAAACTACCATTCTGTTGCTTATACCATAGAGAATCAACTGGCAAAAATTTACATGGAAGCAAAAAAAATATCAAAATATCTTGAAATGAATATTATTAGTTCAACCATTGGCCGCACGGAGATTTATTCAGTGTATATTTTGAAGGTGTATATTTTTACTAAGCCACCGATCGTTTTGCATCCGCGGCAAAATATTACATGTTGACCTTGGCCGCACGGAGATTTGTTCGGAGTATATTTTGAAGGTGATTTATATATATGGCTCCGATCGTCTTGCGTCCGCGCACAATACTCTTCAACCATGTCTCTGTGACCTTCGCGATAAAATGAATACAATTCAACGCATTTTAAATATTGCCTTGAAAAAGCGCGTACCTACTTACTTTTATTTTTACGACTTCATACAACTGTCGATATATGTATTGATACCTACTCTCTCTCGTGCGCGTACCTACTTACTTTCAGTTTTACAAAGTTCATACTAGGTATATGTTGATTTGATTATTGTTACTTTCTCATGCGCGTACCTACTTACTTTTATTTTTACATAGTTCATAAAACTATCAATTTGTTTATTGTTACTCTGATGCGCGTACCTACTTACTTACTATTGCAATGTTAATATTTTTTATAGAAAATTTCCATATATCTCAGAAACCATAAAAGCTAGAACACTGAAAATTGGAATCAACATAGACATATACAAAATCTAAAATGAGTTTTTTCAAAAAAATTCCAGGGTTTCTCAAACATTTTTTGTAAAGAAAAATATTTTTTTATGATAAATTTATGAGTTTAACTGCCTATGTTTCCATTTTTTTGAATATCGAAAAAAACCGAAAAACCCCAACTAGATAATTTAATTTTCCAACTGTCGATTCGTTTATGAGAATTCAATTCTCTGAATGAATCGTCCTTATTAAGCCAAGATGCGTGTACGAAAGAACATTTTTTATGGCGTAGTGGACTTTTTGCATGCTAATAACATCAACTAGAGGCCTCGCAGCATATATGTTCCATTACATGGATTTACTCAGAATACGGAGTAGAACATTTTATGTGAGTTTTGTGTGTCTGTGTGTCCGTCCCCTCTTATAACTTTTGATCCGCTCAATTTACAGAGCCCAAAATTTCAGAATATATAAAAAGTTATAGGCCTACAAAACTTTTATACTTAGAATTTTGAATTTTTGTTTCAGTCAGGGGTTATAAACTTTTGAAATTTTGGTATATTTTTCCATATATCTCAGAAACCATAAAAGCTAGAACGCTGAAAATTGGTATAAATATAGACAAACACAAAATATCAAATGAGTATTAAAAAAAAAATCCAGGGTTTCTCAAACATTTTTTAATAAGAAAAATATTTTTTTATGAAAAATTTATGAGTTTAACTGCCTATATTTCCAAATTTTTTTAAAAACATTGAACAAACCGAAACACCCCAACTAGATAATTTTATTTTCTATAAAAAATATAACCATTGTATTAGCACATCTCAAATTCTTTTTAACAATTTTTATAAAAATTGAATTTAGTGACGACATTCCTTCATACAATTTGTATGGCAGTCGCCTACACACAATATCTAAGAAGACTTAATTGTTTGATACTAATCTCCAAACATACATACATACCATCATGCTGTTTTCATATTCTGGGTAGGATCAAAGGACTGACATCCATACTATCCTATCTTGACATACATATATAATTTAACTGTCACAATCCTTTTCCCATCCTTTTTTTTCTCTTCCCTTCCTTTCCCGTCACAGGCAAACATACATCTTAGTTATATTTAAATTAATGATGTTTAAAATGTTTCATATTTAATATCTGTGGACATATGTAATTGGTCTGTTTATTTTTATTTTATAGTGTATTATACTATTTTAGTATTTTAAGACTGTATTTGTCCCTAAATAAATAAATAAATAAATAAATACCTAGGTAATGTGTTGTATAGAAAACCAAATATCTTTAAATATTAAACAATTTATATTTATGGGTTTATAGTTTGATACTTATTCTTCAACTATACATACTATCGCTATCGACAGTTGGATCTCATGTGTTACATGCAACTAATTTTAAAAATCTGTTGGTTAAAAAATCATCTTATTTTATAATAGACGAGTTTTCAATCGAATGTTGATATTCATTTTCGTTCAGTGTTTGAGTTCCTTAGTTGTTCAAGGTTTCAATCGAATGTTCATAATATAAAATAGTCGAGGTTTCAATCGTATGTTAATATTGGTTTTCGTTCAGTGTTTTATTTTCTAAGTATGTATATCTGTTGATTAAAAAATTAACTTAACATATTGATATTAATTATCTTTCAGTGTTACAGTTATTTAATAAATAAATTGTCGTCTATCATTATTTAGAATATGATATTGAATAGAACACAACATTCATTTCGAAATGATTGTTGAATACCTACTATTATTGTTTAATTATTATATTTTTAGTACCTTATGTAAATAAATAAAAAATTAACAAACTCATTCATTTTATTGTTAATCATTGGTATCATACTGTACACTTTCATGGATCGATCCTCACTGCGTTCCACACAATGTGGGGTAACCATCGGCAGGTGAACGGGTGTGCATTATCCTATAAAAAAGCATGCCATGCGCATTTTTGTCGACACACCGGCATCTTTATTAATATATATTTTTTTTTAAATATAAAAAATGAATATGTCCTTGTTAAACAAGTACATATACATCTTCCTACGTTCCCTAAAAAAATCAAATAAATGCATGTGCTATAGGTAAACGAAATCGGTCGAGACAGGATTCGAACTCGCGACCACTGGATTACCAGCCCAGCGCGCTAGCCGCTCTGCCATCGACCCATCCATCCATTAAATTAATATAAATGATATGAGAATATTTTAAAGCTTGGTGACTGTTTATTTTCGATGTCACTAAATGTTTATTAAGGGTCATTTCATTTACTCCGTATATTATTTAAATCATTGGTTTTCAGTGAATTTTTGAGGAGTGAGTATAATTACTTTACCTTTTTTCAAACCATAGATTGGCCGCGTCCCGGCTTAAATAGAAATTCGTTAGTGGTAAACATAATTTCTACATTTCCGTAAAAGGGATTTAGGCTTGTATTATAGACTTCCCGTTTGTCACGCAGATCAGATAACACATTGATTAGCGATCGTATTACTTAACTCTTGTTACACATTCTCTTTCGAACTCACCACAGTATCGTGTATTTGCGAAGAAAATAAATAATAATGATACTTTCGAATATTTGTATTATTGCATATGCGCAAACATTGGATTTTTTTCTGTCGGGAGTCAATGATATTTAAGCCCTGTAGGTGCCTTGATTTCCCGGTTCTCCTACAATAAATATTCCAACTTCGTCTCTATTGAGATAATTAAAAATCTGTTAATGATACTTTCAACAAAATTTAAAAATATTACAAACCCGGCAGATGTTGTACTAACTGTGTATAATGGTTGATGTTTATGTAATCCAACTGTCGATTTGTTTAAGAAAATTTATTTATCTAAACATATCGACAGTACTAAGCCAAGATGCGCGTATTAGGAACATTTTGTATACCTACCATAGTGGACTTATTGCATGCAAAAAACACAAACTTAGAGGCTTCGCAGCAAATATCATATTCTATATAATGTCGTCCATCATACCATCATGCTGTTTTCATATTCTGGTTAGAAAAAAGGACTGACCTCCATACTGTCCTATCTAGACATACATACCTACATCTGTTGTATAGAAAACAAAATATCTTAAAATATTCAATAATTTGGATTTATGGGTTTATAGTTTGGTACTTATTCTTCAACTAACATACTATCGTTATCGATAGTTGGATCTCATGTATTACATGCAACTAGTTTCTTATTGTTTTTTTGCGTTTATCTTAATTACATATTTCAACTGTCGATTTGTTTAAGAGACCTTTGTTCTCTTAACATATCGACAATGTTTCAAGCCAGGATACGCGAGAATTGTATGCAGGGTCTACTTTTTTCACGGCTTTTCCAAGTCATAAAACACCAACATAGTGGCTTCACAGCATATATGTTCCATACACGGATTTACTCAGAATTCGGAGTAAAATATTTCGTGTGAGTTTTGTGTGCGTATGCGTGTGCTTGTGCGTGCGTGCGTGCGTGCGTGCGTGCATGCGTGCGTGCGTGCGTGCGTGCATGCGTGCGTGCGTGCGTGCATGTGTGTGTGTGTGTGTGTGTGAGGGTGTGTGTGTGTGTGTGTGTGTCCGTCTCCCCTTATAACTTTTGATCTGCTCAATTTACAGAGCCCAAAACTTCAGAATACATAAATAGTTATAGGCCTACAAAACTTTTATACTCAGAATTTTGAATTTTTGTTTCAGTCAGGGGTTATCAACTTTTGAATTTTTACTTTATTTTTCCATATATCTCAGAAACCATAAAAGCTTGAACGCTGAAAATTGGTACGAACATAGACAAATACAAAATCTCAAACGAGTTTTTTCAAAAAAATTCCAGAGTTTCTCAAACATTTTTTATTAAGAAAAACATTTTTTTAAATTTATGTGTTTAACTGCCTATATTTCCTTAGTTTTTAATAATATCGAAAAAAACCGAAACAATCCAAATAGATAATTTAATTTTCTATAAAACATAGTAACATTGTAGTAGTACATCTCAAATTTACATAAATTGAATTTAGTGACGACATTGCTTCATACGATTTCTATGGCAGTCGCCTATACACAATATTATAATATATTATGTAGGTATCTACATTCATGTTTATAAATTTATTTAAAATTATTTCTCACGTAACTCTTGCTTATCGGGGCTGGAAACACTAGGTAAATAAATTAGATGAAATTGTCGAATAGCAATGAAATGGCCACATGCACAGGGTGCAAGGAAGTATTTATTATTATTTTTAAATTTTATATATATTTTTTCAATGGCGAGCCTTTGAATTTTGTTTTATTTTATAATTTATTTTGAAAGAAATAATGTTTGGGTACATATTAAATTTATATGATGTACCTAGTACGTAAGTACTTCATCTAATAAATAGTGACATTAAACAAAGTAGGTACCTATGTAGTGTGTTTTATATAATATTTAAATAATGAATTTCCCCAACATTTTTTAACACAAAATTATCTTTTGACTAAATATATCACAACAAAAAAATCAAATAAAAACTTTTGTTATTTGTATAATATACGAGTACTTCAAAATATATAAAAGATTCATAAAATCCTAGATGTTATACTCCCGGTTGATATCTATATGAAAATTTAAAAAAAAGTTCAACGCTCTTAAATTTGTGCATGCCTTTCGATTACACGATTGTATAAAACTCTACGATAGAGGAGATCAAATGTTTGTTGGTGTAACATCGTTGAAAAAATATTGAGATGGTCTTATGTTATAATAATGTAGTTTTCTTCAAAACTGCGTATAAAAACACCGTCGGACTCAACAGTAAGCTGTCAATAAATTGAACAATAATTCACAATATGTTTCTAAACATCGTAGGTATTTAAAAAAACATAGTTGTTAAATTGATAATATCAGTCCATCGACATTGAAATAAACATCCCTATAATATAGAACGAGCAATTTAATTGATATATTTTTTTTAATATCCTTATTGATATTACAAAAGATGTTTTTAATTTTACTCTGACACTAATGAACATTCGGACAAACTTCACCATCACACCACAGATGTTTGTCATAACATTGTACGTAAGTTAATGTAAAATAATCCTTACAAATAATAAGTAAAATGTTGTTAGTACGCATGTTGATGTTAACTCATTATGGACAGTATTTATGTCTTCAATACGCATGTCTGGAGCAAAGTACGGACCGGGACAGTGTTCTGTCCTTTTCTAACACATACCAATGAAGCGCTATCTGTGTCGCTCACAATCACGGATCGGCAAAATTTCGTATTACTATGAGATAATATGTAGAAAAATTACGTTCATATAAATTATGCACACAATCCTATAATATACGAATTTTGGCGCTATATACAAACACGCATCTACTAACAAAGTTACTAGGTACCATTATAACGTATTTTGGCAAGTGTTTTGAATAAGTTTTTTGGATATAATATATATTTATTAATTTTAGAAGGCAGTGTAGTGCACTTATGTACACACTAAGAAATCGCCTGTGTACAGAAGGCGTAGTAATAAAGCTAGAACAAATGGACGTGAAAACTATATAAAATATACGAAATATATAAAATATCGAAAAATATACACATGGACGCAAGTATGATGTCAATTATGCATAGGAAAGTTTTTAATATACACCGGAAGTAGTAATAAAGATAGAAAAATGGACGTGAAAACTATATGAAGAAATATATAAAATATACAAAAAATATACACCGGACGCAGTAATAAAGATAAAAAAATGGACGTGAAAACTATAGGAAGATATTTGTAAAATATACAAAAAATATACACATGGACGCAAGTATGAAAATGACGTGTCAAACGTACCAAAATAGGATAAAACTGAATATTTATATTTTTCAATTTACAAGAAAAACCTTATGGCTACAATGATTGTGAGCAACAAATAGCTCTAAATTCACTGACATAAACCTAAAATAATAAGTAGAAGTGGTGGACGCCGATCTGTCGGAAATTTGGCGGACGCAAAAAATGTAGTGGGATCTATATATATATATATATATATATATATATATATATATATATATATATATATATTATTATATATTTTATTTTCTGAAAATATCTACCTTTCTTCGCAATCCCAAAGATTCAGTTGCACTCGAGTCGCACGGAGTATATAAAATTCCATGCAATTCGTGTGACAAAGTATACATCGGTCGCTCCAATAGAAAAATATCCTCACGAGTAGCAGAACATAGAGTGGACGTCAAAAATAAGAAGTTAACTTCGTCGTTAGTCCAACACGTTCTTAACGAAGGCCACACTATTGATTTCGAAAATTCATCCACCATCGCTAACTTAAATTCCGAACCACAACGCATATACAGAGAGGCAATTGAGATTTTCAAACATGCAAATAATATGAACAGCAGAAATGACGCGATAAGAATTCCTCAAACATGGACAAATATTCTAGATAGTAATACTCATAAAACTAAAGTAATAATTAGAAATTCAATACCTCCACACATAACAAAACAAACAATATTTGAAAAACCCACTATTAAAATGACAACTCGTTCGCAAAGTCGGCTTAACGGTACAAATAATAGAACAAATAGCTAATAGGTGCGGGGAGTGAAGGGGTGGAGGGGGGAGGGGAACCTACCCGCTCGCTACCTCTGCGCTCATGCATAGACTGGCGCTTCTCACTTGACGGAAAGCCTTAGTTGTGTGCGGTCGTGTTTCGCGCGCGTTCGTTCTCGCTCGGTTTTCGTTGCGTTCCTTCGACAATGCCCGATGATATTCGGGCGAAACGTCAGGTCTTAAACAGTCCTTCTCAGGACTATCTGACACGGGTTAACCCAGAAAATTCTTTTTCATCTTATACCCGTGAAAACCTAAAAGTTAACATATATATATATATATATATATATATATATATATATATATATATATATATATATATATATATATATATATATATATATATATATATATATATATATATATATATATATATATATATATATATATATATATATATATATATATATATATATATATATATATATATATATATATATATATATATATATATATATATATATATATATATATATATATATATATATATATATATATATATATATATATATATATATATATATATATATATATATATATATATATATATATATATATTTGTTTAAACGCCACTTTTTATTGTATATCTCGACATGTTGCGATATGGACGATGCTCTCTTCTTCATTGGATAAGTACCTATGTAAAGTTGTTTAAAAATTAAATATGTAGCCACAGAGTACCTTTATTTGCAGTGGAATCATATTATCCATTGTCCAACATACATATAATAAATTGTGTTGGTTTATATGTACACATAATTATGTATATCAGTGATATAGACATTAGTGTTATAGATATATAATTATGTATATCCGTAAAAGAATCTGTATTATTAGAACTATGCATGACAGGGTCAGAAATGAGGACACAAGGAAAGAATGTTAGATGTCATTAATATCATGTAAGTTAACACATTGAGATGGTTTGGCCATGGAGAATGAATGAGGAACGCCTGACGACGAAAATATTCATTGTGGACAGGGATGAAATGAGAGGTCGCGGGCGCCGTAGGAAGGGATGGCACGTCCATATGAATGTTATTTTCAAAGACGGAAATGTTAAAAAACAAACATGTTTCAAGATAGAAATATGTGGCGTTCGGTCCTCTCTGCCTACCCCGAGAGGGACATGGCGTGATGTTATGTATGTATATTAGTGATTTGAACAGTATTTGGTAATCGAATATTTTTATTATTGCATATGCGCAAACATTGGATTTTTTTCCCTGTCGGGAGTCAAAGATATTTTTTAACAGATTTTTAATTCTCTCAATAGATGGCGTTCCAACAAAATAAATAAAAATAATAAGATTGTTGTTCATAATTTCACCCATAGATGGCTGTAGTAAAAATTCCTTATTTTCAAGCGAAAAGAATTTCAGTATTACAATATATAGAACTTTCAAAATTGAATTGATAGGGATCTCATTAAAAGGCATAATTGGTGAACGTTGCGCAAGCGCATAAAGTGATCACGTAAACCAGCCGATGACAGGTCGTAAGCCCTGTAGGTGCCTTGATTTCCCGGTTCTCCTACAATAAATATTCCAACTTCTATTGAGATAATTAAAAATCTGTTAAAAAAAAGTATTTGGTAATATTGTGAGTGAGTGATGGCAGCTAAATGGATCAACCGCCCTTATAATTTTATGTTGGGGGTATAATGTGTTTGTATACACTTTTACTCTACCCTCTTCCTAATAATTCTATTCTCATCACCCTGCCCTACCCAATCAATAAACCACCTCCATTACGTCTCCATTCTATCGTTATAATCCATCAATTTGAATTTATGTTCAAAATATAGGTATACAAACAAGAGGGTTTCTTCATTCAACCTTCGACTATCTTGAAGATTGAAGTTTCATTGGATGGGTCATTTCATTTAAATTTACCTTCCTATTTTTGAATAAGCATTTGTATATTTTATTTAAGGAAAATGACAATTGAGGAAATAACGGCGACGGGGTTAGTTTAACACTGGTTCAACTTGAAATGTCACTATTTTGAAGTACCTATAACCATAATTATATGAGATAAACATATAAAAAGCGATTAAATCGATAAATATCGAATGTCACAAAGTGCAATAGCTAGAACTTGACAGAGCTACATATCATGTGGCGCGAACGTATTTCGTACCGCGAATGTTGTTCTGTGGTCATGACAGCCAACTTAAGAAAACTAAAATCGGTGCTGTCGTATGAAATAGAACTCAAAATCGAGATCAACCGAACTAGGGTTCAAATATTTTTATAAATAAGGTTTCAGTTGGACGTGGAATAAGACTGAACCGGGATCAATTGAACCATGATTCAACCAAGATTCAAGGAATCTTTTATCAATAACACTGAATAAATTTTTTAATTTAAAGCTTTTTGAGCACACGTGCACAATGGCGGGCAATATCTTATGATACATACCTACAGAATATTTATGATACGTACCAACATTTTTATGAATACATATAATAAAAATATAATTCAGTTAAAAATCCCACAAGGCACAGAGATTGTGCGAATCGAGTGTGCTAGTCTTGTAGTTGTGCAAATCGTTGTATTTTTTCCAATGGGTTTTAGAGGAGGTGCCTCAAAACACCAAAACTGTCGAAAGATATTACAATGCTTTCATTTATGTACATTATGTTTAACCCAATTATTGTCGGCGAAAATGTTCAGTTTTCTTTTCAAATTTCATTTGATATTTTTTAAGCGTTTTTCCACTCCATTGTGTAACACAAAACTTAAGAATTATGTAAAAACATTATTTATTTTCTTATCATATTTCAAACGCTCCACTATCTGTGATCATGTAACTAACTGTATGACTTGGAATTTTGCTATTTCGCCCCATTCTTCCGTTGACCTATATAAGTTTGAGATGGCAACACCCATCGCTATAATATTTACGTTACCTACAAATAATAATATTACTGTAACCGTCCATGAACTAGGTATATTATACATATTATATCTAACTCGATATTGAAACGTTGTTTGCTCCCCAGTTGGAAAAGTGGATTTTCGAGGAAAACAAATTTCATTCATAATGTAATATGCTCGGAGAAAAGTTCGGTTCGCTTCTGCTGCTACAGGGTGAGAATTCATTTTCATTCGTATGTTTGCCAAATAGCTCTCGCTACCACACATTGTGTATTTCTTTGCATGCCGAGTGACATACATACATATACAATATTATAGCTTATATTGTTGATGCATCGTACGTTTTATTCGATCACGCTCGTGTAACATTTTTGTTCGTTGTTTGTGATATAAATTATAATATATATTATATAACATATATTTGAGCATGGTATATGAAGGATGCATAGAGTACGGACTGAGGATGAATGCTAGCAAATCAAAGGTAATGGTCTTTGAAAAGTGTGAAAGCAGAACATCGTGTCAAATAAAAGTAGAGAATGAATGGCTTGAACAAGTCGACGAATATGTTTATCTGGGAAGCATGTTCCAACGGAATGGACGGCCTGATGAGGATATTGAAAGAAGAGTTATGGCAGGAAACAGAGTGAATGGAGCACTTAAACCAGTTATGAATGATCGTAACGTATCAAAGGAAGCTAAAGTTGCCATTCATAACGCAATTGTAGTGCCAACCTTGATGTATGCAAGTGAAACCTGGACATGGCAGAAGTCGCATGAAAGTAGAATAAATGCAGTGGAAATGAGATCGTTAAGAAGAATTTGTAATAGAACGATGTATGATAGAGTTAGAAATGAGGTCACTAGGAAAGAATGTAAGATGAAGAAAGATGTAGTAACTAGAATGAAAGTTAACACACTTAGATGGTTTGGTCACGTGGAAAGAATGAATGAAGAACGCTTGACGAAAAAAATATATAAGGCTGACAGGAATGGAAAAAGAGGTCGGGGGCGCCCAAGAAAAGGATGGCACGACCATGTGAACGATATTCTGAAAGAAGGAAATGTTAGAAGTCTGAACAATAGAAGAACATGCATGAGACGTAGCATGAATGTTGACGAGGCGGTAAATGTATGTCAAGATAGAATAGTGTGGCGTTCTGTTCTCTCTGCCTACCCCGCGAGGGACATGGCGTGATGGTATGTATGTATGTATGTATGTATTTGAGCAAAACCCCTAGTCCTTCTCCCACCCCCATTTATTTATTCATTTATTACACAAAATAAATATTTCATATTTATTTATAGGATGACTAATAACGCCCCACTAGACAACAGACTGTTCTAGGTTTGTTATTTTACACAGCTGGGTATTTTTATTAAGCTGTAATTTTCACATTTTTACGATATAAATGAAGAGTAAACAGAATATATACCTACAAAAAAAGAATGATACAAAAGAAAATTATAAATTTGGTATGGTAAAATAAAACCAAAGTTTTCAGTTCTACTATTGGCAATGGAGTTCTACCAAGAATTGTCCATAGAAAAGTGAAAAAGTGATACAAAAGCAAAAAATAATACATTTGTACAAAATATTCGGAAAAGTAAATGTAAGTAGTATTCAGTAACAGAAAAATGGGAACATGTACCACTCAGACCTTTTTTCTTTAAAATAATTGTGGAAACACTGGTTAGTTGGAAGAAATTGCCATACGGCATTAAACTCACCACTTGCGCAAGGTGCAAGGAAGTGTTAATTATTATAGGTAATCATAAGCCAGATATTTTTAACAATAGCCTACAATAATTAAAAAAACAACTATCATCAATATTATAATAAATACTTTATGTACCAAATTGTATAATTTTTGGTATGTCCAATACTATATTAATATGACAACTCACCCTTTCCTCATCTCCTACCTTTCCCCATGTCCCACCCTCGCTTCATAAAATACACACACACACACACACACACACACACACACACACACACACTCACACACTCACACACTCACACACTCACACACTCACACACTCACACACACTCACACACTCACACACACTCACACACACTCACACACACTCACACACACTCACACACACTCACACACACTCACACACACTCACACACACTCACACACACTCACACACACTCACACACACATCACAATTGTACACTTACACCACACTTTTGTCTTTGTTATACTGAATTGTCTTTATTATATTAATCTGTGGAACAATGTAATTGGCTTACTTTCCTGATTATCATTATTTTTTTATTAATGTAAAATATGTAATAGCTGTTTTGTTTCCCAAAGTAAAATAAATAGGTACATATTTTTCTTCTTGCTTTTATCTTTTAATAATAATTATAATAATAATAAGTCATTTGTATAGCGCCGTTTAATGATTCAAGTTCAAGATCATACCAAGGGCGCTGATAGTCTAATGTGTTGCTCTTTGAAACAAAGCTGTTTTTAATCCTTTAGTGAAAGTGCTCTTGCTTTGAGCACTGCGGACATCTAGAGGCAGTGAATTCCACTTAGTAGGACCACTCACACTAAAGCATCGCTCATAGATTTTACCCCGTCAGATTGTGCTCCTTTTTATGAAATGGTCGTAATTAGACTGGAAGAACTACAGAATTATAATATCAGTCGGCTGAGTTCAGTTTTGGAAAATTGTATGCTAGGATATTGGACAAAAATTTGAGAAAGGTTACACCAAGCAAGGTATGGAATGCACAAGGAGCGTTAGTTGGAGTCATCACTCATCCTTTCTATGTGACCAAACCACCTTAGGGCATTAATTCTCATCTTTTTTTATTGAAAAAAAATGTCGTTAAACAAGTACATGTACATTTTGCTACATTCTCTAAATGAGGCATAAATGCTTGTGATATAGGTGAACGAAATCAGTCGAGGCAGGATTCGAACTCGCGACCACTGGATTACTAGCCCAGCGCGCTAACCGCTCTGCCATCGCCTCATCTTACTTACGATCCTTATATCCTGAGAATGCCTATGTTTGTGCCTACCGATAAAATCAGACTATACAGCATGACTTACGCTTTCGTAATTTCGAAATGCGCAACACGGCCATTCCCACCTTTGGTCATTTTTTGTTTCGAGGTTGTACGAAAACTTGATTCAATACATATTCGATATTTCGACTAGTGCGTATTTTTTTAAAATATATATGTCAACAGTCGTATTCTCTCTGACCCAAACATTAGTCTTTGTGTGTGTGTGTGTGCGTCTACATTGTGTAATTGTGTCTGTAGTGGAACACACACATACAGTATCTCTCTCTTTTGATGGGGAGAGTTCGCAGAACGGGCCGCGCCGGCTACTATTGATTTAAACGCCCACGACAAAACCAGCCACCCGTTTTACTTACTCTGTGTATCTATGGTCGTGGATAGGTAGGTAAGTACTGGGTACCGAGTAGGGGTGGGTGTCTCTCGCTACTGCCGTGGGGTGGGGAGGGGTGTCGCCGGACGGGGGAGTTGTGGAGCGGAGCGCCCTCTCGCTTCTTGGCCAAACAATTTTTTTTGCGAACCAACTTCGCAGCGGCAATAATATAATTGAAATGGAATCATATTGCCGTTTTCCATTTTTGAAATTTAATTCTGATTGTTTTCGAGTATTGTGTATCGAAGTGATTTACATATATTATGTATTTGTTTGTGTAGGTGAAATTGAGATGGCTGACCTATTGATTACTCTTTATATTTCCTTACCTTTTATTTTTGATCCCGAACACTTGATCTCGATTTCCTCTCCTTGTCCTTACCCCATCCTTGTTTGTGCTATTGTTTTCTTTTTTTTGTTTTAATTGTTATCTAAGTGTAATATATATTTTCTGTAGTTATAATTTTTTGTCAATATACTTACACAATTTGTCATGCTTTATTTGGTTAGTAGGAAGAAATAGCAATAAACTCGCCACTTGCGCAAGGTGCAAGGAAGTGTTTATTATTATTATCATTAAAATGTGACATAATATGCCATTATCTGTAAATAGGGAGAAAATATCTATGTAAGATTCCGTTAATCAAATGTTATCGAGGCTTTGCACTGAAAAAAAAATTGTTACTGGTAACAAAATTTCATGTTAAAATTAACGAAACTATAGTGACTAAAAACATTTAGTTTTGTGCAGTCAAATTTTTTTTCTTTCTATTAATTTTGATCTCCTGTAGGTACCTTATATTTACTAAATTAATAACTTTCTATATCTGGTCACATTTTTATATACGGAGACGTACTTCTTCAAGACGAGTAAAATTACTGCAAACTGCTTTGTTTTACAATTTAAGTAACACTTATTTTATGTAATGTTTATTGTTTGACTGTTTGTTGACTTGAAAATAAATAACTTAATGTTTTGTGCACACAGCCAAACCGTACAGTTATAAAAAGATAAACCTATATTACCGATAAAGGCTAAGCGAAAACGCAGGTAGCTAGTTCATTTGTGATATTTGTCTTAAAGTTTTAAGCGAACTGCAATTCCACCATTTCATTCTGGTAATAAATAATATTTGTCATTCTCAGATACTTATATGCCAATATTTTGAACACATATCTTAGACATTGTCCATACATACTCACTGTGATTGTAGGACCACTGGAATAATTTTATTACCCTTTGACGTATGAAGATTGCATTCTACTACTTGACTACTGCTATTTCTGTGAGGTAAGAACATAGCAACAGCGTCCTCAGAATGTTTAGTCTAATTAGGGCCTAACAGATACAAATTTGAACACGCATCCAACTGCCACGTACTGGAGATTTGTGACATAAATTCATTCACAAATCAAGGGGTTTACAGTATGAAAGAAATGTGATATGAATTGAATTGACAAGTCATATCACAATTCGATGAAAACTGTATTCCAAAAGAGAATTGGTTTAGAGGTCACATATTTTAGCAACCGAGTATGGCGACTATCACAATTAGCACATCTCTGGTGTATTCTATACCATAGATAGATACATTTTTCGTCTTAGCCGGCGTGAATGGGCGTTAATTCTTTTTACGGCGGTCCTAATTTCCCTCGAGATGTCGTTGCGGAGTGAGTCAGGGGAGGGGGGTACCGTCTCCGTGACGCTAGAGGAGTATCCCGTGTAACAACGCACCGTGGAAAATTGAAAACGGTTCAGATTTTTACCGTCGGAGAGATGATAGTAGATATATATAGAGAGTACGGCTGTGGCCCGAGACACAATGTCTTACAAAGAAATATTTCTGCGTGGGGGCTTTTACATTTTTCAAGTGCCTGGGAAATGGAGTGTGGGGGTGGGGTGGGGTCCCTCCCTTGCTCCCCCCCCTCCCCCCCACAGCCCTCGCAGTTCAAGCGGGAGACGGGGAAAGAGAGTCACGCTTCTAATGGCTTAATAATAATTCTGACTACTACTACACCACTTGTGTGTGGTGATTGTGCACAGAGATATTGTATATTTCTAGGAATTCCCTTCTACTTTCTACTCCCCCGTTTCTGTGTATCTGGGTCTCTGGAGCTCGACAACATCAATCAAAATTTGTAGGTATTAATCGTGGCTTTGTTACTACTCGATGTGGTTGTATAATTTCAAAACACAAGATACCTACGTTTTTATTCTACAACGCCTATAAGATTCAGTAAGATTTTTACTCCTCAATAACCCAAGAGGATATAGTGGGGAGTTATGATTTCGCAATTTATAAAGGTATTTTTTATTGCAGATTATCAACTACCTATTGTCATGCTGAGATTGTATTCTGAAAGTTTCATCACAATGTATCTGTGTCTGTGTGTATGGTATGTGCTGTGTGCTATGTACGGCGTGTTTATTTTACATTATCGATTATGGACTATAGTACTCATTCGATTATTTTCAAATTTTGCATATATGTATATCTAATACTTTCTTAGACCCCATTAGATTTTGAAGGATATCTGAATAGAGCTTCTCAATTTAATTGTAAAATATTTCATAGTGACCCCAAGCTCAGGAAACTTAAAATTTAAGTTTTTTATTTTCAAATTGGTATAAAGGCACTTAAATTTCATAAACTGGCATTGAAGAGTAATCAAGTTTTCATAATAAAATATTTAAGTAAAAAATAATTTAACAAACTTATTTCATGAAAATGCTGAATATTTTCCATACAAATTTTGGATACTTTATGACTTGTGAGTGAGGAGTTTAGCGTTGACCTCAACCCACTCGATTTTATTTAAATTTACGTTTTTTAACAAGTAATTTATAGTGAAAATTCCACCGTGTTGACAAAAATACTTTTAAATTATCGTTTTTATATAGTATGTATGTTCTATTTACGGTTCGATTTTTCTTTTTTCGTACATATTTATTTTGTATTTGAAATTTAAATCGCCCAATGTCAGCACTCCCTTCAGCGTAAACATTATTATTTATTTTATAAGTTAAAATTGTCAATTTCATGTGCTTAACTTGGTGGGTCGGTGGAACAGCGACTAGCGAGCTGGATTAGTAATCCAGTGGTCGCGTGTTTGAATCCTGCGTCGATTAATTAGTTTACTAGCATTTACTTAATTTAGGGTAGGTACTGAGCATGTACATATATCTATCAAGTGCATATTTGTTTTTTTTTTAAGTTTTATTTATGATCTTCCATAGGTATTATATTGTGTATGACTACGCCAGAAATTATAAGTAAACACTATCAATAGGATGTATATAATAAACATATTATGTATTTATTTTACTTTATTTACTTTATGTATGTATGTATGTACGTACTTATTGATAGTTTATGTAAATTATTTGTATTGTTTATTAGCAACATATCTTTATATATTATATTGTAGTGTCAGTAAATAGATTGTCTGTGTCAGCAAGGACTGGACTCCGTTTCTTGTAGCCCTGAGTCAGCTGTAATATTTGTACCTACATACGTACAATGTATAAGCATATTGAGTCTCTTCCGCGCCACAGAACATCTTTCTATTCTCTAGTCTACTCTATACACCTACTTGTTCACCACGCCGGGCGTGGATGCAGCATTTCGCTGACGGCGTTGCTAGCAAGCAGATTGTTGTATTATAGCTATAGGTAGGTAGGTGTATAACACCCAGCCGAGGAGTTTACCACTCAGCAATTTTATATGTATTTATTGCTGACCGAGGGAATAAAGTACACTTGTATCATTGCATAGTGCGGTATTGAGAGTATCTCATCTATTTAGGTAGGTAGGTAACGGAAGTACCGGCCCTAAGGTTTGTTTCACTAATATGTAGCACGCGTTGTTTCTTTTTCAAATCTAATATAACTAAGTGCTTGTAACATGAGATCCTGTCCATGTATAGTTAAAGAATATGTACCAATTATTAAACCTTAAATCCAAATTATTGCATGTTTTAAGATATTTTGTTATCGTATTACGACGTTTGTTTTTTGAAGAGAGCCACGTCTCTGTAGCACGTGGAACGTTTCTGGGACATGACATCGAATGGAGTATCACCATCTGAGGTGTTGTGCTGGACGCCACGCCAATAGTTCAGTTTTATACTTGTCTCCTGAATAATATATAATACATTTCCCATCTCGATTACCATGACTCTTCGGAGATGTCTTTTTCCCGTGTGACGTGGAATATTACATATTATTTATTTTATGTATTTTTTTATCTCGATGCACATTACTGTACAGTTTCATACATCAAACAATATTTGAAGCAATGCCAAGGTGGCCTACGGCCGCGAGATAATTCGTTGATTCTCGAATGATATTCTGCCTGCGTCCTTCAACTCATTTCTTAGTAATATATTAAAATAAAACAAATTTATAATTTTCTTCCACTTTTAATAGGTTTAATTGACTTACTAGTTTAGCTATAGATGAGCATCTTCAGAGTAGTGCAGATGCTCGTCATTACTCTGAAGATGCTCGTCTAGAGCGAAACTAGTATGTCAAATTAAACCAAGTGGAAGAAAATAAAATTTGTTTTATTTTAATATATTATAAATGAAATTCCATCAAGTCGATCGAAAAAGTAAACAAAATCGTTCCTTAGTTCTTATTTTATTCTTTAGTCCTTACCTTATTGCCGTGGCAATACATTTTAGACTTATTTTCTTTTACTTTTTAAAGAATATTCTTTTTTTTATTATCGTTTTAAATTAAATATGAATAAATAAATAATTTTTACTGTCTTTCCACATTTTTGCAATCGACCTGTTTATTTTTGTTATACATATTATTAGTCAATCAGCTAGCTAGGAGTGACGATATACCGTCTCAATCCGTAGAAATATTTGAGAAAAACTCAAGATGTTATTGTGCCGATCGACGTGGCACAGTTGGTAAGCCGTTTGGTTTCTGTTCGGGCATCCTGGGTTCGATTCCCAGCAGAGGAGAAATTTATTTAAATTCATTTCTCACTCAAATATTGCTTTTCTGGGCTGGAAACACTGGTTAGTTGGAAGAAATTGCCATAAGGCAATAAACTCGCCACTTGCATAGGGTGCAAGGAAGTGTTTATTATTATTATATCTAATCATTCACGAACGATATTTCTTCCCTGCGGCCCTCCAATTCCTTTCTGCATTTTCTCGTTGCTGTGATAATGACAAGTCATTACATATTCGTATTGAGATACATTAATTTGCTTTGATTATACTAATTAAACATTAATAATACTTATACAAAAAAATCATTTGTTTTTTTCCCCAGCGTAACTACGTAGGTACCTATGAAAAATGAGAGATATCGATTGATCGTGGATGATTTCACTATTTCGGATGTACCTATTATTTATCAAAAACGTCTAGATATTCTCATCATGTATATTATATTTCCGACATTTTGTTTATTTGACGTGTGATTGATGCGTGATATAACATAACTATTGGCACTTTCCGTTTTTATCCACGGTATAAAGGCGGAAGCTCAACCTTCTATATGTTAATTATTTTCTATACATATTTTTTTTTAAATAAAAATTGAATATGTCCTTGTTAAACAAGTACATATATATCTTTCTACGTTCCCTAAATTATGCATAAATGCTTGTGCTATAGATGAACGAAATCGGTCGAGGCAGGATTCGAACTCGCGAGCACTGGATTACTAGTACCGCGCTATCCGCTCTGCCATCGAGTCATCAAAATATCCTCCGTTGAAAACGACAGTTTATTTTGTGTCCATACATGACTGATAATTAGTTACAATCGTGTTCATTTCACCAATGCACAAATTATAACGTATAATATTTCTTTGTACTTATTTATTTTTTTGTATATCTAAAGTAATAAAGCAATCAAAATGTTAGTGTTTGTGTGTGTGTATGTGTGTGTGTGTGTGTGTGTTTGTCTCACGCCTTCTGAAAAACCAAGAGCATCTAAAAATCTAATTTATGTGCGAACGTGTACCTGTATACCTGATGCAGTGTCACGCTAAAAATAATGCGATAAAAATGCTGAATTTTAAAAATATTTCAATAATTATTTTTTTCATACAAAATTTTCCAAGTCGTATCTGTCAAAAAAGTGTACATTTTGCACGCAAATATCTGTTAGTTTAAAAGTTAGAAGTAGGTATTTACACAAAAAAAATATATTTTGAAGTATAACTTAGCGTTTAAGTGAAAAACATGGTGAATATTTGGTATAATTATAATGTTTAACTTATTTTCAAAGTAAGCCTTTTGTACATAAACGCCGCCATTTTAATATCTTTTCATACAATATTTCATTTTCCCACCGAATGAATATGTTCTTGAAAATAATAAACCTTTGAAATAAATGTAATTATGAAATAATAAAATGAAACACAAGACATTACGGCAAGTTTTAAGACATATATTGTAAAAATGTGTTATTTATTAGTAAAGATATAGGCATAATAAAATTGCATAATTTGTAAATAATATTTGATTTTTCTGACAATTTTCATTTTTATGGCATCGAACAAACCAATGTAGGTACCTACATATTCAAAAAATGTATCCGAACCATTCGATATTACTTACGTGTTCGAATCGTTTCCATGGCTACAGAAAGAATGTGATATTCAAATAAAATTTGTTAGGAATCGAATTTATTTAGAAGGTTGTTGTAGGTAGGTACCTACCTAATACTATTTACTTACAAATCAACAATAATATACCTATACTGATTTCCTATAGGAAAATTATTTTATTTATTTATTTACCAACCGTTTGTCCGATTATAATGAAACTTTGGTGAATTGTCGAGCGTATGCCCAGGATGGTTTTTGGATTTAAACTTTTTTCTTATTCTTCTTCTTCTTCGTGTATTTGGTCGTTTTACCTATGAAGGGGGAGTATCCTGGGAAAAGAAGGTCCGACTGTCCCTCCATCTCTTCACAGGTCTTCCAGGACGGGTTCTGCATATAAACTTTTTTCTTCTTTTTCTTCAACGTGTACTTGGTCATCTTACCTATGAAGATGAACTATCCTGGGAGATGAAGGTCCAATTTTCCTTCCATCTCTTCGCAGGTTTCTGGATTTAAACTTTTTTCTTCTTCTTCTTCATCGTCTATTTGGTCATTTTACCTTTGAAGGTGGACTAACCTGGGAGAAGAATGTCCAATTTTCCTTCCATCTCTTCGCAGGTATCTGGATTTAAACTTATTTCTTCTTCTTCGTCTTCATCGTGTATTTTTGGTCATTTTACCTATGAAGTTGGAGAATCCTGGGAGAAGAAGGTCCAACTGTCCTTCCATCTCTTCGCAGGTATCTGGGTTTAAACTTTTTTCTTCTTCTTCGTGTATTTAGTCATTTTACCTATTAAGTAGAGCATCCTGGGAAAAGAAGGTTCTTTCATCTCTTCGCGGTTCTTCCAGGATGGTTTCTGGATTTAAACTTTTCTTAACCGACTGATGGGACGGGATATAATGAAGGGAAGGGAGGCACTAAAGGGCCTGAAGGGACGGGAGGTATAAAACTGCCTGAAGGGACGGAAGGTACTGAAGGGCCTGATGGGAAGGGACATAATGAGGGATTAAAGGGACGGGAGGTACTGAAGGGCCTGAAGGGGCGTGTCCTGGAGTCTAATTCTTTTTCTTCTTAATTTTATGTAGACCTTTAGGGCAGTTTTTATACAAACTATTTCCTATTGTCTAATTCATCTTCTTCTTCTTTTATGTATACATTTGGGTCATTTTTTTATAAAAATTATTTCCTTTAGTCTAATTATTATTCTTCTTCATTTAAGTACGTAGACTTTTGAGAGAGTTTTAATACAAACTATTTCCAATAGTCTTATTCATTTTCTTTTATGTAGACCTTTTGGTCAGTATTTATACAAACTATTTCCAATAGTCTAAATATTCTTCTTCTTCTTTTTTGTAGACCTTTGGGTGAGCTTTTATACAATCTATTTCCAATAGTCTAATTCTTCTATTAGGTATATGTATTTTTACTTATTTTATGTAGACCATTGGTATAGTTTTTTATACAAACTATTTCTTATAGTCTTATGCTTATTTTTCTCTTTTTTATTTAGTCTTTTGGGTTAGTTTTAAGTCTAATAGTCTATTGTGCAGAAATATTACTAACGATATGCACACTTGATGAAAATACATATGAAATGAATGGGATATGGGATGTGACGATATAACCTGCACTAGAATCTTTTCAATACTTTTGTTTAATTAAATCTAAACCATTTATATCACCCTATTTTGAATAATTTTCAACACCTAATATTTAAAGAATGGGGGTTGTGGCCATTACTGAACTCTTCACAACATTTATATTCAAATTAAAAACTATTTACTATAGTTCAAGTCTTCTTCTTCTTCGTTAATGAAGACTTTCAGTCAAATTGAGCAAAAATATAATGCACACTTGATGAAAAAATATAAAAACGAATGGGATGTGACCAATACTAGATCTTTTCAGTACCTACGTTTGTTTAATCAAATTTTAACCACATCCCAACATCCAAAATTACTAAATTTTCAATAGGTACACATTACAATTTGTTTTCGATGATAATATTTAAAAATGGGGGTTGTGGCCAAACCAATCTCTTTACAACGTTGATAAACAGTCATATTTAAAACCATTACGCATAGTCCATGCGAGCAGAAATTGTATAAATATTATAGGTACTTCATTCACACTTTATAGCAATATATAAAAAAGAATGGGTTGTGGCCATCACTTGAACATTTTACAATACTTAAACTCAATCAAATTTCAAACCACTTTTCATAGTCTGATATTGCAAAATAATTGGGTGACAATATTATAAAAACGATTGCTTTTTCTTTCACAATTTTACATTCTTGGCCAACGGCGGGACATAAAAGCTAGTAGTATATATAATATTGATTTGATAGATGTATCAATAAAAAAAATGTAATTCATTTTGCTGTGCATGTACCCTGGATGATTTTGTATAGGAATTACAAAATATTAAAATATTTTTGTTTCCATAATGTGGCAGCTACAAAGTTCACAAATAGAATTGTATTTTCAAAATACTCAAAAACGAAACAAACACTTTTTTTTCTTGAACTCGATTTAAAGTTATTGTTTGAAAGTTAATTAGAAGTAATACAATGTTTTTGTTCTGAATTATATTAAAAATAAGTTTGTAAAAAAATACAACATTTGTTATTTTCATCCAAATATATTTTGTTCTAAAAGCATTCCAGAGACAACGTTGCGGAAAATACCTCTTCAGTTTTATAAACTAGTTGCATGTAACACATGAGATCCAACTGTCGACAGCGATAGTATGTATAGTTGAAGAATAAGTACCAAACCCATAAATACAAATTATTTATTATTTTATGATATTTAGTTTTCTATACAACACATGTACCTAGGTAGTCAAGATAGGATAGTATGGAGGTCAGTCTTTTTTTCCTACCCGGAATATGAAAACAGCATGATGGTATATGTATATTGTATGTTTAGAGATGAAGTATCAAACTATTAAGTCTTCTTTGATATTGTGTATAGGTGACTACCATACAAATTGTATGAAGCGATGTCGTCACTAAATTCAATTTTTATAAAAATTGTTAAAAAAAATTTGAGATGTACTGCTACAATGTTAATATTTTTTATATAAAATTAAATTATCTAGTTGGGGTGTTTCGGCTTTTTTCGATATTTAAAAAAAAAATGGAAATATAGGCAGTTAAACTCATAAATTTATCATAAAAAAAATACTTTTCTTAATAAAAAATGTTTGAGAAACCCTGGAATTTTTTTGAAAAAACTCATTTGAGATTTTGTATTTGTCTATGTTTATACCAATTTTCAGCGTTCTAGCTTTTATGGTTTCTGAGATATAGGGAAAAATAAAATAAAAATTCAAAAGTTGATAACCCCTGACTGAAACAAAAATTCAAAATTCCGAGTATAAAAGTTTTGTAAGCCTGTAACTGTTTATATATTCTGAAATTTTAGGCTCTGTAAATTGAGCGGATCAAAAGTTATAAGGGGGGGACGGACACACACACACAGACATACACACACACAGACACACAGACACACACACACAGACACACGAAATGTTCTACTCCGAATTCTAAGTAAATCCGTGTATGGAACATATATGCTGCGAAGCCTCTAAGTTGGTGTTTTTTGACTTCAAAGTTGGAAAAGCCGTGAAAAAAGTAGACCTCTCCATACAATTCTCGCGTATTCTGGCTTGATACATTGTCGATATGTTAAGAGAACAAAGTTCTCCTGAACAAATCGACAGTTGGAATATCTGGTGCTTTGTCAAATATTAATTTTACACAAATTATTGGTGGGATTATTTGGTTCTTCTTCCTTCAGCTATCCCTGCACTGTTGGATATCCCTGCCTCTTCTAGTTTTGTCCAATCTTCGGTCATTTTGTACCCACCCATTGTTTGGTTATTATCAATAAATTCAGTCATATCGCAGTAAAAGAAATAAAGAGATTTATACGTACTCAAAACAAACGTATATATATTTTTTTTTGTAGAGAATGAATAGGTATGTCTTTAGAATATATCCCTAAAATAAAATATGTATATGTCTCAATAGAAAGTAAACGGTCGTGGCTGTACATATTAGATCGATAGTCACTAGTCGAATCGTTTTTGATATTGCTTTTCCAACTGTCGATTTGTTCAGGAGAACTTTGTTCTCTTAACATATCGACAATGTATCAAGCCAGAATACGCGAGAATTGTATGGAGAGGTCTACTTTTTTCACGGCTTTTCCAACTTTGAAGTCAAAAAACACCAACTTAGAGGCTTCGCAGCATATATGTTCCATACACGGATTTACTCGGAATTCGGAGTAGAACATTTCGTGTGTCTGTGTGTGTGTCTGTGTGTGTGTGTCCCCCCCCTTATAACTTTTGATCCGCTCAATTTACAAAGCCCAAATTTTCAGAATATATAAACAATTATAGGCCTACAAAACTTTTATACTCAGAATTTTGAATTTTTGTTTCAGTCAGGGGTTATCAACTTTTGAATTTTTAATTTATTTTACCGTATATCTCAGAAACCACAAAAGCTAAAACGCTGAAAATTGGTATAAGTATAGAAAAATACAAAATCTCAAATTAGTTTATTCAAAAAAATTCCAGTGTTTCTCAAACATTTTTTATTAAGAAAAATATTTTTTTTATGATAAATTTATGAGTTAAACTGCCTATATTTTCATTTTTTTAAAAAAAATATCGAAAAAAGCCGAAACACCCCAACTAGATAATTAAATTTTCTATAAAAAATATTAACATGGTATTAGCACATCTCAAACTTTTTTTAACAATTTTTATAAAAATTGAATGTAGTGACGACATTGCTTCATACAATTTGTAGGGCAGTCGCCTATACACAATATGTAAGAAGACTTAATAGTTTGATAGGTACTTAATCTCCAAACATACATACAGAACCATCATGCTGTTTTCATATTCCGGGTAGGAAAACAGGACTGACCTCCATACTGTCCTATCTTGACATACATACCAACATGTGTTAAAATTTTCAATAATTTGGATTTATGGGTTTATAGTTTGATTCTTATTCTTCAACTATACATACTATCGCTATCGACAGTTGGATCTCATGTGTTACATGCAACTAGTTTTATTAAAATATTTCTTGTTCAGTTTGGTTGTCGCATACACTATTATCCGATATTATACATAGTAGGTATGTAGATACATGTCGGACATTATGTAATTTTGTTTGTACTGTGCCATTTGGTATTAATAGGTTATATCGGGACATTACCAGGGGTTTTATATTTTACATGACCCATTATTTCACTAACGTACCTATTTATATGAATTTTTAGACAAAACGTGACACATAAGGTCTAACTGCGCATTCGGTCGAATCAATTATAAAACATCGTCGACGAATGATCGAAAAAAACGTTTATCTATTGGCTAAACGTTTACTATAGGTACATAATATAAAGTATATGTAATTCAATTGTAACTTCTTCATTATATTATTAATAAAATAAATAAATAAACACCATGCTGTGTCCCTACGTGGTAGGCATGTATTTTTTTATTTTAAAAGATGGGTATGTGAGATTAATTGAATATGTACTTCATAAAAATGTAATTTTCTATGAAGTGGATTTTAGTCTTGGCTTTAACCCATTCAAGTTTTCATTTGAGACAGACGAGCGGTTTCGGATTAACTATTAATTTCATTATACCGATTATCGAATTGATAATATCTCGATTATATTGGATGAGGTGAATTTCCGCCAATTGGCGTTTATTGATTATTGATATATTAAAAATATATATTTTCCATATAAGTTTGTATGATGTCATCAATACATTAAATTATCTTTGTTTGCGTTCGTGGGTTGATATTAAAATATAATATTTGTTTACTTTATCTATTCAACAATTTTAAGTACACATATTATCACTGTGTTTTCTGTGTATACAAAAAAAGCTATCCCACGGTATTTTATGTATTATTATTACTAAATTTAGTTTGTTGTAGTTAGAAGTCGTTTATTTTAAACGGTTTGATAATTATTTGAATATATCCATTTTCATTAACATTAGTAATACGAGGGCATGTGATTTTATAAACTTGTTATTAAGCCTAACGTGATCGCAAATAGTAACACAATATTATATTTAATTTATAAAATAAAACATAGTCCACAGCGAGTATGAATTTAATGATCCTTAACAGATTCACTAGACCCAGCTAGCATTCTGAAAAGCAAAAATTATACCATCAAATTATTAAATACTAATTGTTATCAACCCGGTTGTTGGCATAAGAAAAACGACAGAACATGAGGAGGTTATCGAATATTTTTATTATTGCATATGCGCAAACATTGGATTTTTTCCCTGTCGGGAGTCAAAGATGACCTTATAAGTCTGGCGCAATTCAGGGGTGACTTCTATGCGAAAAATGCATTGTCACCTCAGATATAAGAATTGTAGCTTTCATTATTTACAAAAAAACCAATTCTCGCAATAGATGGCGTTGCAACAAAATAAATAAAAAATAATAAGATTGTTGTTCATAATTTAACCCATAGATGGCTGTAGTAAAAATTCCTTATTTTCATGCGAAAAGAATTTCAGTATTACAATATATAGAACTTTCAAAATTGAATTGATAGGGATCTCATTAAAAAGGCATAATTGCTGAACGTTGCACAAGCGCATAAAGTGATCACGTAAACCAGCCGATGACAGGTCGTAAGCCCTGTAGGTGCCTTGATTTCCCGGTTCTCCTACAATAAATATTCCAACTTCGTCTCTATTGAGATAATTAAAAATCTGTTAAAAAATGAGGAGGTTACTTGGATTATCTCCGTCGAATATATATTTCATAATGCAATCGGTGTTCCAACCTTGACGTATTCAAGTGAAACCTGGACATGACAGAAGTCGCACGAAAGTCGTTTAAACGAATAAATAAATGAGATCGCTAAGAAGAATTTATAATAAAACGATGAATGGGTAGTAAATGAGGACACAAGGAAATAATGCAAGATGAAGAAAGATGTAATTTATAGAATGAAATTTAATACACTGAGGTTGTTTGAACACTGGAAGAATAAATGATGAACGCCTTACGAAGAAAATATTCAAAGCTGACATGAACGGAATAAAAGGCGGGGGCACCCAAGAAAATGATAGCACGACCATATAAACGATATTCTGAAAGATGGAAATGTAAGACGCGTTAACAACAGACGAACACGTATGAGACGATTCATGGATGTTGTCTAAGCGATGAATGTGTGTCAAGATAGGAAAATGTGGCGTTCGGTTCTCTCTGTGTACCGCGTGAGGGACATGGCATGACGGTATGTATGTATTTATATATTTTAAACAATATATCGCACTTTCCATCCTGTAGTCTCTCTTTGAGCGAAAGTTTTCTTTTAACTATTTTAATTTATTTAATACTATTAATTGTTGCATTATTTACCATTTATTATTGAGTACCACACCAATAAAATATTTCGTCGTGTATATATTTTTTATCAGTCGCCAAGTTACGGGTAGAGATCATAATATTTTTATTTTTTATGGCTGAAAATGCCTCCAAAAACACGAATTAAATGATCTTGTTTATATTGGATGATTATATTCATGATTTCACTATTTTAAAGCGCATTTTTTTAAAAGAAGGAAACTCCTTACATTTGATATAAAAGAAGCTTCAGTTTACCTGCATTTTAAACATTTTTTTATTTAATCCAAGAAGAAGGTTTTGTTTTTTGTACATGTACCACTTTCACCCATTATTGTAACAGATTGTTGTCTGGAGGAAATAAGTGCGTCATTTGTACTGGCATATAAGTGAAATTATTTCCTATATTTTTAGATTTATTTTTGTATTACTTCTGTGAATATACCCCGGGTTACAACTAGTTTATTTTGTTCAACAGACTATGTATAGTCGCTCAGTAAGATTTCCATAATTTTTTTAATCTATTACACAGCTACTTTTTATGTGTTCCTAGTACATATTAAAATAGTATCGTGTAAATAGTCTACAGCGGAGATGCATCAATACAAAATATTATTACACCGTCAATTTCTCAAGTGGTAACATTTCTAAGAAGTTGTTGCAGTTGACGGTTTTCTATGAGAGAACAATGAACCATAAATTGCCTATTTTACTACTCGATTGTGTGTGACAGCACGGAATCGACTTATGGAATTACTTCAATACATAACTATTTGACATTTATTGACGTTGTGTAGGTACTATTAAATTTGTCTTGCAGTTCTTCACTTTGTAGCTTTTTAAGAAAGATGGCCTCTTCCGTTTGCTTCAATGACGTTCACTTATCCAGAACATCATGGAGTATCAGATTGATAGATTGAAAATTTTCATTGACGCAGCTGCGAGGCAGATTTTGGAGTTGACGAAATATCTCAATTATTAACGAACTATAATTTATTATTGAAGAGATAATCAATGTTGTCTTTGAAGTTCTAAATGTCTTTGCTTTATCGTCATTTAAATCGTCAACATCACCGAGTACCGATTCTTTAAGTTCAATATAGATTATATTTACTATGATCGTAGTTTCAACAGGTTAATTTAGTCTTTTCGTTAGGAATCCAGGGGATTTTATATTGTATATTTACAATAAATTTACCATGTGCGTATTTAAATCAACCCTTTCTGTATCTTAATTTTTGATATTGTTTAGAGTTAGGATCAGTGAACATGGGGCCTAAATCATCAATATCTGGGGGGCAAGTCTGGTCAACCGCCGTAATCAAAACCTTCCATGTTTACCCATATCATGGATATAATTATCTTATGGAGTTCTATAATATGTTAAGATGTTATACAACTCCACAAGATAAATATATCGATGATATTGGTAAACATGGGTGATTTTGATTACGACGGTTGATCAGGCGGGCAAGTCTGGTCCAACCGGCGAAATCAAAACCCTCGTGATTACCCATATCATAGATATAATTATCATTTGGAGTTCTATGACATCTAAAGATATTATAGAACTCCATATAATAATGGGTAATCGTGAGGGTTTTGATTTCGCCGGTTGGACCAGACTTGCCCCCAGATCTGCACTTTGTCTCCATACTACAATATTAATACCTCACCCACTCCAGGTAGGCGACATTAATCTTTCCGTGACAATTTAATCACATGCAACTTTCTGTCGACAACAACTTTGTAACAATAACAGTGTTATTGTTGTAAAGATGTTATTTCGACCGTATCATACCTACTTACATAATATGTAGGTACAGTACACCGTTTATTGTGTTATTTAAACGATACATTATATTTAAGAACTGCTATAATAATAATTGTTTTCGTAACATATAAATTATAACTGGTAAAAAATACAATTATACCAAACGAATAAAGAAATTCCGTTTCTTTTTATTTAAATAAAGAAAAGCTACATCCTAATATGTATGTAGTTGTGCTTAACATTTTCAATATAGGTAGAAGAAATTTTCGAACCTGGGTTTCCATTGAATTGTTAATAATAATAATAAGGACAATTTATAAAGCGCCGTTTAGTGACAACCGTGGTCACCTCAAGGGCGCTTTCAGTTTGCAAAAAATAATTTAAAATTAGTCCTATAGCTAACACATTGAAAATGGTGAAACATAAAACTTAAAAAAAATACAATCAGTTAAAATTAAGTTACAATTAGTCCTATAGCTAACACATTGAAAATGGTGAAATATAAAACTTAAAAAAAATATCTAGAAATCACAAATTAATCTTGTTACATAATCCAGATGAAATTAATTAAAATGTTAGTCTAACGATCATATCGCACTGCAACCGACCCATCTGTTATTTATTTTATATAGATTCTCGGGAAACTAACGGTCACTACATATGCCAAATATTAATTTAACATTCGCTCAATAACGATTTACTTTATTCTGGAGACTCATCATGTTCATTATCTCATACATCTAGACTGAATAATGTTCAGAGTATAACATTATATGATTTGTTAGTTAAGGTGGAATATCCTGGGAGGATGAGGATCAGCTGTGGTCTTTCAGATATTTCAAATTATTATGTTCAATATTTTTGGCATTTTTCTGATTTTGCTTTTCTTATGTTATCTTTATTATATATGCATATTTTTTTTTATTTTTGTCATGTCATAATCTTATTGCACAGTACACAATGTAAGTATTGTATATTAACATTAACTCTGGTTGGTTAGTAGAAATTGCAGTTTGGCAATAAACCCGTCATTTTACAAATTATGTGTAGAAGAAGAAACAAAAATAGCAATAGTAAATATATGATTAAAATATATAGAATTTAAAAAAAGAGGATCAATAGGGAACTCAATAAGAAGGCTTAATTGGTGAACGTTGCACAAGCGCATAAAGTGATCACGTAAACCAGACTATGACAGGCCGTAAGCCCTGTAGGTGCTTTGAGTTCCTGGTTCTTCTAATATATAATATTCCCAATTCGTCTCTAATGAGAAATTATTATAAAATATCATTTGACTAGTGATGAGCAAAAGTCTTGCAAGTCTTGCAGTCTTGGTCTTGGTCTTGCATTTTTTGCAAGACCAAGACCAAGACCACATACTTCACTGCAAGAACAAGACCAAGACCAGGTACGCAAGACCAAGACCAAGAACAAGACCATGCTTGCAAGACCAAGAGTCTTGCAAGACTTAAATGCAAGACTCTTGCGGTCTTGCATTTTTTCAATATGTTAACATATTACTCATAGAAATTGCATTGGAACGACAGTAAATGACTTATCCAACTGTCGATTCGTTTAAGGGAATGAAATTCTCTTGAAGGAAGAGGCAGTTTAAATTCAAGATACGCGAGATTGTATGCAGGGTCTATATTTTTCACGGTGTTTCCAACTTTGAAGTCAAAAAACACCAACATTGAGGCTTCGCAGCATATATGTTCCATAGACGGATTTACTCAGAATTCGGAGTAGAACATTTCGCGAGTCTCTGTGTGTGTATGTGTGTGTGTGTGTGTGTGTGTCCGTCCCCCGTATTAACTTTCGATCCGCTCAATTCACAGAGCCGAAAATTTCAGAGTATATAAACAGTAATAGGCCTACAAAACTGTTATACTTAGAATTTTGAATTTTTGTTTCAGTCAGGAGTTATCAACTTTTGAATTTTCACTTTATTTTTCCATATATCTCAGAAAGCATAAAAGCTAGAACGCTGAAAATTGGTATGAATATAGACAAATACAAAATCTCAAATTTAGTTATTCAAAAAAATTACAGAGTTTCTTTTTTAATATATTTTTTATGACAAATTTATGTGTTTAACTGCCTATATTTCCATAATTTTTAAAAATATCGCAAAAAGCCGAAACACCTCATTAGCATTGTAGTATTACATCTCCATTTTTTTTTAACAATTTTTATAAAAATTTACGACATCGCTTCATACAATTTGTATGGCAGTCGCCTATACACAATATGTAAGAAGACTTAATAGTTTGATACTTAAATCTCCAAACATACATACATACATACCATCATGCTGGTTTCATATTCCGGGTAGGAAAAAGGACTGACCTCCACACTATCCTATATTGACATACATACCTACATGTGTAGTATAGAAAACAAAATATCTTAAAATATTCAATAATTTTGATTTTTGGGTTTATAGTTTGGTAGGTACTTATTCTTCAACTATACATAGGTACTATCGCTATCAACAGTTGGATCTCATGTGTTACATGCAACTAGTAGTATGGTTTAAAATAACATACAAAGATCGAATTTTATGACATCATTTTATAAAAATGGTATAAAAATAATTTATAATTTAAATAATTTTGTTTCATTGTTAAATGAATTCATAATAATAAATAGGTGTAGTTACCAAAATGTAATTTCTAGGTAGGTACTTCTTTAAGAATGAAATTTACATATCGGTTTAAAATAGGTACAAATATTTATTATACTATGAACACGTGCGTGTATACACAGGAAGTCAACATCTCAGATTCAAATTGTCTCATATTACGTTTACGTGATGCAAAAATAACTCTTATCATTACTAGCGCAAATGTCATATTTGACCGCGGTGTGTAAAAGAATAAAATAATATTATTCTTCGAGACAATAATTTTGGCCGATGTAAACAAACGTACTCAGAGGCGTTGCAAGTGTAGGTACTTTACCTTGTGCATAAAGTAAATACAATTAATTATTTTATTTAATGTTTTCCAAATTTCGATTTGTTCAAGAGAATTTATTTCTATTAACAGACCGATAAAAGTTTCAATCCAAGATGTGCGAGATATGTATGCCAGATCTATATTTTTCATGGTTTTTTCAACTTTGAAAATACCATTCCTATGGAGCACGTTACAACTATTTAATTTTCATACGAATAATACTGCCGAAGGCCATTTACAATTACAATTATACACAATACATATAAAAATATTCATCACAGTCAATTAGAAAAACATAATAATGTACCTATTTATTTTATCGATTGAATGAATATGCAAACAAAGCATTAAATATACATATAAGGGACACACACAGACACACTAAGCCTCTAAGTTGGTGTTTTTTGACTTCAAAGTTGAAAAAAACATGAAAGATATAGACCTGGCATAAAATTCTCTTAATACTGACGATTCATTAAGATAAATAAATTATCTTGAACGTGTCGACAGTTGGAATATTATGTATCTATGTATATATGGGTATGTACATATGTATGCATGTATATATTTTTATGTGTTTAGATTTTCTTATTAGTATGAATAGCTAAATTTTGTATTTTTGTAAAGTAATCCTGTTATTGATTTCTCTGATCTAACTTTCATTGAATTAATATGTCTTTTGGTTTGTATGGAAAAAAAAATGTTAATTTGCCATAAATAAATGTAATAAATATTTTTTTTTGCTAAATCACATAGATTTTTGTTATATAAGATAGTCTATGTTTTTTTTAAATGTATAATAATACAAAATAATGATGCATTTTCATTCATTCATTCATACCATCACGGCATATCCCACAATGTGGGGTAACCAGCGAAAGGTGTGCGGGTGTGCATTGCCTTATAAAAGGGAGCACAACACATATGTGTATACCCACACACCAGTCTCGTCTCACCTAAAAAGGCACTACATTCAGCATGGGTGGTGAACCTCATTGCTGAACTATGTCAGATGTTATTGTTGCCTGTTGTATTTTCGATTACCCGGCTCTTACGGGACACTCGAAAACAGTAATAGAAAAGAGTGGAAGCACTATTCTAAGCCGGTGCCTCTCAGCTACATTTTATTTTATTAATAATGCGTGTCGTTCCGTTTTCAAATTTTTAACATTTTCATGAAACGAGTTTCTTAATTTATTTTTTATTTCAATATTTTATTATGAAAACTTATTTTTTAATGCCATTTTATGAAAGTAATGTGCCTTTTTAGCAATTTAAAAATAAAAATACAAAATTTTAAGTTTCCCAAGCTTGGGGTCACTTTGAAATATTTGACAGTTAAAAAAATTGAGAAACACTGATCAGATATGTTTCAAAATCTAATGGGGTCTAAGCGAGTATTAGATATACAAATTTGAAAAGAATTGAATGAGTACTTTAGTCTATAATCAATAAAGTAAAATGAACACGCCGTACATAGCACACAGCACATAGAACACACACAGATACATTGTGATGAAACTTTCAGAATACAATCTCACCATGATACTAGTTAATAATCTGCAATAAAAAGAATACCCTTAAAAATTTCAAATTCATAACTCCGCACTATATCACCTTCGGGGGTAGTGGAGAGTAAAAATATTTCACATCAAACCATTGATTTTTTACGTTCATATTGCCAATGTCAAACGCAGTGGTTCAACCATGTTAAGTAAAAATACATAATATCTACTGTGAAACAATATTTAATAAACAGTAAGTACTTAAGGCAAACAACACGTACTCTAATGATGTATTTGTAAAAGAATGTAATTTAATTAATATTATATAGGGTACCAATAGAAGAGGGTACCTACATATGTATATACATACATAAGCAATATAGAGGTATACTCTTTGACAAAAAGAACCTCAATGACTTTCAAACTTAAAAATCTAATGAATTACGTATGATTGTTTGACCATTGGATGATCACTAGTAGGTACATACAAATTTAAGAAATCTTTGTATGAAGTTAGATTGAAAAAGCCAATTTTCTAAAAGCATAACATTTTTTCCACTTTTAATAATAGATGCACATTATTTTAATTAAACAATAAAAAAATGATTAATTAAATTTACCATACAAGGAAATAAAATAAAATCAATTATTAATAAAAAAAACACGGCACTCGGCTCTGAACGAGCGGTATGTAAGTCAAAGAAAGGATTAGTACTTCTCTTGTGTTACGCCGCCGTTAGACAAACATGACATTTATGTTACTATCATTAAAGTATATTTTTGCATGAGTTTGCACGAAATAAGACATTTTGAATCTGGCACGGTTCATATTTTAACATCCTGTGTAGGACGTAGGTATATGTTTCTGTGCGAGTTTTGACATGATATAATATTATACCTACATAAATATCTATCATTCAAGTAAGTTGGAAGGTATATTCATTATTTCACGAGTTGCATGTAACACATGAGACACAATTTAAGAGTACGTATCAAACTAAAAACACACATTAATAAATATTTTAAGTTTTCTTATTTTCCAACAACAACTGTCGATTTGTTTAAGGGAATTTATTCTCTTAACATATCAAGCGATGATACGCGAGATTTGTATGCCAGGTCTATATTTTTCGTGTTTTTTTCAACTTTGGAGTAAAAAAAGTCAACTTAGAGGCTACTCAGCATATATGTTATATAAATAGATTATTATTAGATGGGTCGATGGCAGAGCGGTTAGCGTGCTGGGCTAGTAATCCAGTGGTTGTCAGTTCGAATCCTGCCTTGACCGTTTTCTTTCACCTATAGCATAAGCATTTATGCTTATTTTAGGGAAAGTAGGAAGATACATATATATGTACTTGTTTAGCAAGGACATATTCATTTTGTATGTAATGTTTTTTAACATTTTTTATAAAAATTGAATTTAGTGACGACATCTTTTCATACAATTTGTAAGGCATCTCAAAATTCACCAATTATTGTAATAAAATAGTTTAGTGACGACATTTCATAAAAATTGTGTGGCAGTGACCTATACACAATATATTATTAGGCAATGAAATATAATATCATTGATCTAAGGTGACTAAATAGTTTGATACTTAATCTTCAAAATAAATACATACCATCAAACTGTTTTCATATTCTGGGTAAGAAGGAAGGACTGACCTCTCCATACTACCCTATCTTGACATACATACCTACATGTTTTGTATAGAGTACAAAATATCTTAAAATATTCAATTGTTTGTATTTAGGGGTTTCTATTTCTGTGCGTATTCTTTAACTAAACATACTATCGCATGTCTGATAGTTTCCTTGTATTTATTTATATATTATTATAATTTTAGGGAGAGGACTTATATAATTGACATCAATGTTCATGACTAGAAAAATATTTTGTTAGATATTTTCATAAGAATAATCTTTGAAAGATTTATTATATTCAGACAATGATTTTAGTTTTGATTCACTTCAGCTTATACATCGACGTTATGGATCTTAAATTCTTCAACATGTTTGTATTTCATTTTTTATTTTTATAACTATAATAACAACATAATATGAAAAGTTATAAAAATACAGAAATTTCAAGACGACATATAAACGATATTTCATAGTTTGGTGATTTTTTTTTTCCAAAAATTGTAATAATTTGATCTTAGATTATATATGTTTGATAGGTACCTAAAATTATATAACATGTTTACTTTAAGGAAAATTTAGGTTTCATTAAAAAAAATCGAATATGTACCTACTTTACCTACTCATAAAAGTGCAAGACTTGCAAGACTCTTGCTGCAAGACCAAGACCAAGACTATGTATGCAAGACCAAGACCAAGACTATACTTGTAAACGCAAGACCAAGACCAAGACCGCGGGTGCAAGACCAAGACCAAGACCACCCCGGTCTTGGTCTTGGTCTTGCATTTGCTCATCACTACATTTGACTCCCGACAGGGTAAAAAATCCAATGTTTGCGTATATGATGTACAACTACCTATAAAGATATTAAATATAAATTTTATTATTAATGAGTAAATCTATGTATGTCAAATGTTCATATTCATCGATAATTGATTGTAATTATTTCAATATGACGGAATGAAATTTTGTAAGCATACTCAATTCTTATATGTATTACAATATCTAATACATTTCAGTTGCAATTAAAATTTGTACTCGTTTCTTACCTGCAAATACATACCTACATTATATAGTTTTGTGTATTTTATATCCGCGCTTTACTGCCAATTTCATCTTGGCGATGCCCACTCCGAGAATATATCCTCGTTATTATTTATAACCATACATCAGACTCGTGATGTAAAATTAACCATCACCTCCATGAGGGGGCCGGATCATCATATCGGTGGCAGACCGGTTAGTGCGATAGACTCGCTGAACGGATCTCTGTTCGAATCCAGTTGCAATTTATCTCGTCCGACAATTATTGTCAACCGTAGGCGAAAGGTATGCAAATATTGTTTTTTTTTCCGACAAAAATGAATTTTTTTTTATTACTTTCTATATATAGCTAGCTTAGTAAAGTTTAAGTAAATGTACTTTTCAAAGTTTAAAATCTTTAAAGCATGTCATTAGCAACCGCTGTCATGTAAGAACCATAAATTTCACCACATCAAATCGCATAAAAATTATAAAATAGGAAAAATCATAAAACGTTTGATTGTGCATTTTAAGACATTTATGAAATTTTTCAATATCATACTTGTATAATAATTTTTATAACATTTTAAGATTTTGCCAGGCCCTGAAAGTCTTTAGATCCGGTCCTGCCTCAGAGTTATAGGCACTCGTAATCATCATAATAATATTATTATGTTGGTAGGTTATATTAATTTAAACTGCACTCGATTTGATGAATCGTAAAATGTTTACACCGTAATCCTTAATGGCTGCAATCCAATCACATTTCATTAGTCATTTTTAATTACATTTTTTAATTGTTAGGTTGTGGTCATAACTACATGATTGTGCCGGTGTGTGTGTCTCTTGTCTTTGATTTGTAACGGATTCAGAGTTATTTAGAGTTCCTTTGTGAGATGAATATGCCAGGAAATGTTTAATGACAGACATCCGTGAAGTACCTATTACAGGCCGCCTTAATCTTGATCTTTAAATCTCATTGCATATTGTATTGGTGTCTCCTTCAATATTTGTAGTCAATTTCTCTCTCTGCGTCGCTATCCTTATTGCTGAGAATCTTGAACATCTTCTCTCATTGTCCTCTAAACATTGTGGATTGTTGTCCTCCGCGTCTCCTGCTTCACCGCCGTCTGCATCGCTCCAATCACCGATGTTCCCGTGGCTGCCTTGACTTGATCAGTGCATCATCCTTCGACTCCTCCCACAGCAACCAAATTTTGAAGCGATCAAACATCACGATGTGTTAAAATTCAATTTAATCTTCTTCACTGGCGCTACAGACCAAATCGAGCCTTGTCCTCCCTTCAACTTTATCCAACTCCTCAGTTATTTCTTCCCAGTTTGTTACTTGGAGGAGCTCTGCCGCATTCATAGCCTTGACATCTCAGTCTTGGTCTCCCTGTCATCCTGCATTTTGGGTTTCCAACCACGATTCTCTCGACTACTCGAGTTTTTGGTATCCTTAGTACGCGCCCAGCCTATCTCAATTCGAGCAAATCTTATATTTTTTTATATTTGACTTTGTAAATGCTGTGTATTCGTCGTTTCTTTTATTCTCCATTATATTTCTTCTTTAATCGGACCACATTTCTGATGAAGATCTTTTCTTATTTTGGCTGTAAATGTATTTCACATAAGATCAAAAACGATTTACTATGTTCACAATTTACCCCCTGATACTCTCGAGACTTTAAGTTTCGGTTTTTTTAAATTATGTAAGACTTCGGTTTTTCATACGAAAGCCACCAATTAAGCAATAGGGCACTTAAAATGATCTTAAACGGCGCTATATAATTATTATTCCTCAAGTATGTTAGTTATACTATATTTTGCTATGGGCCATCTGCAAGGTGGTATTATCATTTTGGCTCTATGCATGCATTCTTTAGCATTTGAACTTGGCAGTGCAGCATTTAGTATAGGTATAGAGAACCCATACTACCCATTATAAATATAACCGTTATATTGTTATACATTATACTATGTACCGAGAAGTATTTTTGTGTAATTAGTATACTTTTTATGTGTAAAATGTAGCCACCTATTATTGTTTGTAGATATTATGCTCAGGTTAATGTAGCGACCCAACTTAATTGTATTGTAGTCTGGTACAGTGTTTTTAAATTCGCGGTTCGCGTATCAATATTGTAGTATTGGTTCTCATTTTTTGTTCTTGCACCATGCAAGTTGGAATATGTTAGACCGCCTATCCATTACTCTTCAAGAGTTGAAAAACACTTGACTTCGTTATAAATAAAGTAGAATATATTTTTTTGAACATGAATTGGTTTAAAGCTGTGTTATATATTTATTGACTTAATTTGTCTATTGACTTATGCGATTGGTTAACCCTTAGCCCTTAAGATCGCAACCTCCATTAGGAGTGGCACAAGAAAAATAAGAAGAATAATTAATATTAATGAAATATGACGGAAGTATTCGTATATCGTTGTGTTTTTTTTTTTATTTGATAAGTTTTGTTTTAGTCTAATGATTGATGATTACTAACTTAATTTCTGTAACAGATTCACCCGATTTTTGAAATAGTTTTTTCAAGAAACACGTCATGTAAGATAAATACTGAAGTACTTTTGTTTAATATCCCTGATATATCTTTGGTCTGTAAATATGCGTACCTACGTATTTGTATTGTTTGTTGTCTGACAAATGCTTTCAGAAATGGTACTTGTATACATACATGTAACATCCATCTGTATCCATGTGTATCTGTACCTATCTACTTTGATACATACCTACATATTTCGTACAACATACATTATAGATAGAAATGATAATACGTCGTGTGTTTTTGTTTCACCTGTATCGCAAATATACTTTGTATACGATATTTGATGGTAATTTGTTGTTACATTTTTGAACTTATTCTTATCATCATTATGAGCTTGACAGAATTGGATCGGCCTAGACTGAATCTAAAGGTCTTATCTATGTATAACATGTATGTTACCCTTAGTATAAAATGATTTGGGCAAATGTAACAAAAAATCAGTTTTTAGTTCCATTGAATTTTTGACACATAACAGTATCGTTCAATGGATAGCTACCTCCAGTGTCCAGTGTAAACAAGTTAGTAATAAAAATGACGACGCCCACTTCAATGTTTTCTTCACGTTGAAATGGCGATTATATAAGATTTGTAGATATCAAGGCGTTATTTGCAAACAAAATTGTTTAATTTGATCACAATATCAAACGAATTAAACTGGGAACATGCACTGTCATCGGCAATAGACAAAGATGAAAGTTTCAGGGCGTTAACTGGTCAAGAAGTTAATCGTTTACAAAATTTCAGTACAGAAAACTGAAGTTGATAAAAGGGTTTATAACAATATTATTACAGCGAAACTAAAAATAATGTTTTTTATGAAATAATATAAATTACTAACTTGTATCGGTCACTGGGTGAATATCTATTACATTGCCCATTGAGATGTCAATTAAAGTAAAAACTACTTGTTTTATTTTTACCATAGGTATACATTTTTTTATTAATTTTCTGTGGGTTTCCATAATGAATTGTCGATTGAGAAGTTTTAACTAATGTCTTCCATTTTGTTATTTGTAATGCATTAGCGAGAGTCCATCCATTGCTGCATGGACATTCCCGATCTTCGTCCTTGTTGTGGAGAGTGTGAGGCGTTTTATAGGGATGTCGTCCTCCATTCTGATTACGTGACCAGCCCATCTCAAGCGTCCCACCACTATGGAACTGATCACGTCGGGCTCTCCATACACGACATACCATCAAGTCATATCCCTATTTGGGGCAGGCATATAAAACCAACCTTGAAATTTCTCGTCTCATAAACGCTCTTTTATCATTCTTAAGATCCCATTGATGTTATTATGATCAATTTAAGTTTATCCATTGCTCACCTACCGATGTTTACCGTTTTTATTGATTTGTTAGTGGCGCATGAAATGTCGACGAATATGTATACATGGGAAGCATATTTCAACGAAACGGACAACTCGATAAAGAGATCGAAAGAAGAGTTATGGCAGGAAACAGAGTGAATGGAGCACTAAGACCAATTATGAATGATCGCGACATATCAAAGGATGCCAAAGTTGCCATTCATAACGCCATCGTAGTGCCAACTTTGACGTATGCAAGTGAAACCTGGACATAGCAGAAAACGCATGAAAGCAGAATAAATGCAGTTGAAATGAGATCGTTAAGAAGGATTTGTAATAGAACGATGTATGACCGGGTAAGAAACGAGGACATAAGGAAAGAATGTAAGATGAAGAAAGATGTCATTATTAGAATGAAAGTGAACACATTGAGATGGTTTGGTCACATGGGGAGAATGAATGAGGAGCGCCTGACGAAGAAAATATACAGAGCAGAAAGGAATGGAATGAGAGATCGGGGACGCCCAAGAAAGGGATGGCACGACCATGTGAACGAAATTTTGAAAGACGGAAATGTTAGAAGTGTGAGCAATAGACGAACATGTATGAGACGATGCATGAATGTCGATGAGGCGAGGGATGCGTGCCAGGATAGAAAGATGTGGCGTTCGGTTCTCTCTGCCTACCCCGTAAGGGACATGGCGTGATGGTATGTATGTATGCATGTATGCATGAAATATTATATTCACAACTATACCGTGAGTCTTATAACATTAGATGTCTGTACCTATGTCTATTGTAAGATTATTTACCGAACAGTATAAAATATGAAAGAGAATTCTTAATAAGGTGTTGTGTTATACATCGGTCAACTTTTTGTGTATTTTTATGTTGGTCGCTTTGTTCACAGTTCATATAGCGATGTTTTTTTTGTGTGAATTTCTTTTGTGATATTTTATACGTCACTATGAACACATACATATGTACGTATGAATAAATAAATGTCATAGTCAGGTTGTGTCAGACAGAACCGAATACTCTTATTATTCAAGTTCTTTGATTATCTTATTAAAGAGGATTGATCGGCCTTTTCACGACCGACCGGCCGGCCGGTCGTTTATTTCAATATTTTTTCTTTTAAGCGCACTCTACACACGCGAGAGTAAGCGTCTCTGTCTTAGGCAGCTCAGAACAATTCTCATTCCTTCATAATTATTTCCATCTAATTGATATAATGTTATAAGTGGTATTTTTGTGGCTTACTTTATTTTTGATTTTTTTACAAAGTTCAATATTACTTCTTATTCTTCATTCCCCTACCCTGTCTTCCAACTGTGAATTAACTTATTTATAAATTTCAACCAAAATATTTAAATAACATTTTTTTGTATTCTGTGTTACCTCGACCATATCTTTGGATGCATATTATGATTATATTGTATCTTACCGTACGATATGATACATGTGATGATTACAATGTATAGGTACACTGTCATTATGTGAGAATAATACATACACAACGCTGAAGATGAATATGCATCGGAATGCATTCTAACAATCGCCTTACAATGTATGGATGGATGTATGAAATATGCCAATCTCTCTTTGAAATCTTTTAATGCATACAATTTTTGTACGGCCGCCATTTTCTGTATAAGTTCAAGTCGAGTATGAATCCCAAAAGATGATAACTTTGAAATAATATTATTTATTATTTAATCGCCTTCATAATGGATTAATATGTTAGATTGAATGCCAAGGAGCCTGAATGCACCGGTTGTTAAGTGAAATGCGCATAGTACAACATAATATTTGTTAAATATAAGTATATTGCTGTTTTATCAGCCACCACTACAGTCTAGTTGACATTATTGTTAAATATAAGTATATTGCTGTTTTATCAGCCACCACTACAGTCTAGTTGACATTATTGTTAAATATAAGTATATTGCTGTTTTATCAGCCACCACTACAGTCTAGTTGACATTATTGTTAAATATAAGTATATTGCTGTTTTATCAGCCACCACTACAGTCTAGTTGACATTATTGTTAAATATAAGTATATTGCTGTTTTATCAGCCACCACTACAGTCTAGTTGACATTATTGTTAAATATAAGTATATTGCTGTTTTATCAGCCACCACTACAGTCTAGTTGACATTATTGTTAAATATAAGTATATTGCTGTTTTATCAGCCACCACTACAGTCTAGTTGACATTATTGTTAAATATAAGTATATTGCTGTTTTATCAGCCACCACTACAGTCTAGTTGACATTATTGTTAAATATAAGTATATTGCTGTTTTATCAGCCACCACTACAGTCTAGTTGACATTATTGTTAAATATAAGTATATTGCTGTTTTATCAGCCACCACTACAGTCTAGTTGACATTATTGTTAAATATAAGTATATTGCTGTTTTATCAGCCACCACTACAGTCTAGTTGACATTATTGTTAAATATAAGTATATTGCTGTTTTATCAGCCACCACTACAGTCTAGTTGACATTATTGTTAAATATAAGTATATTGCTGTTTTATCAGCCACCACTACAGTCTAGTTGACATTATTGTTAAATATAAGTATATTGCTGTTTTATCAGCCACCACTACAGTCTAGTTGACATTATTGTTAAATATAAGTATATTGCTGTTTTATCAGCCACCACTACAGTCTAGTTGACATTATTGTTAAATATAAGTATATTGCTGTTTTATCAGCCACCACTACAGTCTAGTTGACATTATTGTTAAATATAAGTATATTGCTGTTTTATCAGCCACCACTACAGTCTAGTTGACATTATTGTTAAATATAAGTATATTGCTGTTTTATCAGCCACCACTACAGTCTAGTTGACATTATTGTTAAATATAAGTATATTGCTGTTTTATCAGCCACCACTACAGTCTAGTTGACATTATTGTTAAATATAAGTATATTGCTGTTTTATCAGCCACCACTACAGTCTAGTTGACATTATTGTTAAATATAAGTATATTGCTGTTTTATCAGCCACCACTACAGTCTAGTTGACATTATTGTTAAATATAAGTATATTGCTGTTTTATCAGCCACCACTACAGTCTAGTTGACATTATTGTTAAATATAAGTATATTGCTGTTTTATCAGCCACCACTACAGTCTAGTTGACATTATTGTTAAATATAAGTATATTGCTGTTTTATCAGCCACCACTACAGTCTAGTTGACATTATTGTTAAATATAAGTATATTGCTGTTTTATCAGCCACCACTACAGTCTAGTTGACATTATTGTTAAATATAAGTATATTGCTGTTTTATCAGCCACCACTACAGTCTAGTTGACATTATTGTTAAATATAAGTATATTGCTGTTTTATCAGCCACCACTACAGTCTAGTTGACATTATTGTTAAATATAAGTATATTCAGGTATGTGTCTTTGAATTGGAATACCTTACATACAGTGCATCTGTGGTAATATTTAGTGGTGAGTTTTATTTTTATATTTTTTAGGTCATATTAAATAGGTCGGTATCAGAGCGGTAAGCGCACTAAATTAGGTCGCGAGTTCAAATGTTGTCTCGACCAATTTCATTTACATATAGTACAAGCATTTATGCTTAGTTTATGGAATGTATGAAGAGGGTACTTGTTTAAAGGACATAATCATTTAAAAAATATCTATATCAATTAGTCGTTGCAGTAATCTTTTGCGATTTTGTATTCATGCAAGGAAGAGCTGTCTCCTTATGTGTTGTTCTTTTATTTATTTAAATTCAAATAAACAATACAAAAATAACAATAATACAATAGTGCAACAATAGTACAATTAAACTATGAAACATAGACAATTTAGAATATGTTGGCACCAGTGGCGGCTCTTCCTAAAGGGCTCTCGGGCTCAGCCCTCCCTAACACTTTGTTCAAAAGATTCCAAAAAATGTATGTAATTTAATTTTGAGAACGCATTATTTTTCTGATTAATATTTGCCGTCTTACGCCTGTAGTATATTTAGCGAGAGTATTTAAACCTACCTGCTTTGTAAAGCAAGCAAGATTCTATGAAATATTTTATTCCTCGGGCTTGTGCCCGGAGAACTCATACAATTCACGCGACCGCCCGCTGCCGCCGCAGCTCGCCGTACACGCTGAATATAATATGCCGAGCAAAACGGGGCAGTGCCCGCGAAGGGTTATAGTATATTTTCATTCATTCATATTTTGTTGTATGTACATTGCGATGGTCGAACGTTAGGTAAGCATTTGCAATTTCTTGAGGCTAACATTAATTGATATTACATAGTTTAAACTATAAATCATCCGAAATATATTAGTATTATTATTTAATTAATTGATACCATAATATTGAAAACAAAAAAGATATTAGACATAAAATGTGTAAAATCAGGAAGCAGTCTTGCGGCTGTTGACAAAAGTTTTTTTTCAATTTTGTATGATCGAAATTCATTAACTGTCACAAATTATTTTATAATTTATCGATGCATTTTATTACAAACGTTATTTAAAACCCAAACAAATACACCATAAATGATCAGGTTCATGTTTTAATTTCCGATAAACAAAAGAATTATGGAAAACACTGATAATTGCCGACCGCCGTGGCACAGTTGGTAAGTTTCTGTGCGGGCGTCCTGGGTTCGATTCCCAGCAGAGGAGAAATTTATTTAAATTAATTTCTCACGCAAATATTGCTTCTCTGGACTGGAAACTCTGGTTAGTTGGAAGAAATTGCCATACGGCAATGAACTCGCCACTTGCGAAGGGTGCAAGGAAGTGTTCATTATTATTATTATTATAATTTTAATATGCGAAAATAATATTGTGTTACATATCTGCTTTCTGATTCCTGTAGTGAGTTAATTTCTCTTCTAGGTAAAATTATAATTTTGAGCCCTTCTAAGATTTAAGGTCACCAGCCGCCACTGGTTGGCACTGATAAAATGCTTCGAGAGGACACTTAATTATAACATGAACAGAATCAGAATATATTTATATTCGGTAATCATCTTTTCTCAATCTTGAAATTTCAACGAGAACCGGCATGCATTTAAAGAAAGATAAAATGCCAAGTAGGTATATCTTATCTCCTTCCCCATTGTATGTCTCACCCTTTTTGCCGACCGCGGATTAAGTTGCGTCCGACTTCGGTCGGGTCCCCTCGCCACACCAATTGGAAACAAACAGGGATGAATATCAAAGTTATAATTAAAATACATAATTAAACTATGCACGAATTTCCAACCAGTGGAAGTTTAACATCCAACCTCCCTTCCCCCTCTCAGTTGCCTCACTACGTTCAAACTTTATCACTAATCACCCTCCGATATCTCAAATACATTATACCCTACCCCCCACCCCACACTCTCCTTACTTCCTTCATTCCCTCACACCCTTTAAACCCCCTACACCCGGTCTATTCTCTCGCTAAACTTTTTAACTTTTAAAACTTAATTACAACATTTTGTAAGTAATTTCTGTGGCGCTCTGCCGGTTGGAATAATTTACGCCGAATTGAAAAGTTCAATACGTACGGTACAATACCTAAAATACCATTGCGATGTGCCGAGTTAGTGGAATCGTTCGTCAAACTTAATCTCAGTATTTAGCCGAATATCTAATCTTCATCTATGTATGTTTTTGTTTATTTGTAAATTTAATATGAAAAAAGTAGATGATTTTTATTTTATATGTTTACTATGATTACTCGCACTATTCGCGCGATTTAATATTTCACTTGTTTTCATAAGTTTGCGTAAGAAATTGTCCATTTATCCTTATGTTGGCTTACAAAATATTTTACAATCTTCTCGTAGAACGAAATAGCTATCGACATACATAGTTTACAAATATGTAGAATAGTACACTAAGTTTTTCTTACTTATTTTTTAATCTTGTGTTTGAAGTGAATCAACAGTCGCCAGATTGTGATAACACATTAGTTTGAACACTTATTGTATGTACTTGCGTATTGTATGAACACAACAAAATAATACAGTATACATTTTGAATTGTTAGGTACCCAATACTAAATTTATTCTTTATTTTCTATGGAATTTTATCGAGTATTATCCGTAGCAGACATCTCCATTGATAACCTATATTTAAATACTTACATTGCAGTTGTAACGTGGAATTGGCATTATGAATTCATCTAAATTTTCGCGATTTATTTTAGATCTCGTGTGTTTTATTTACACAAACGTAATATATAATGTATGTACATATGATATAGATATATACTTAGCTCCCACGCTATTCTCTTAGTTGTTATTTATAAAAATTTGTACAAACACTCGAACTATTCACTCGATGTTTATTTTTGTTCGGCTCTTTGTGTGTTTTAAAGGTGTTAGCCGATGCTCTTTGGCCGTACGAAATTTAGTTGGGTCGCTATTATATATATCTTACTCTTTTATCACAAAATGATGAATCATAATATTTTTAAACGCTAAGGTCCAAAAGGCCCTCATTACACCATATTTTATGTTTACTTTTTAAGAAAACTTGCCTGACTTGTATCGTCAATGATATTTGCATTCTTTAAAAGTATACATGTACATATTGACAAATTGATGAATTGAAAATTTGAGCTCAATTGATTTGAATATTATGTATGCGTTTATGTGATGTATAAATAACAGATCTAGAACAGAAAATGAAAGCAATAACAAACTTTCTTATTAATTTGATTTTGAGATAAATTAAATACATACTTAGTCAACATATTAATTATGAAAATGCCACTGGAATTCGTCCATAAACAATTAATTCAATTTTGATTTTCGCAATGATTTTGCCCCATGTACGTACGTACCTACAGGTTTTAATTTCTTTGAATATTTATTTATTTTAAGCATTTTGTATACATATGCATAATGGCGGGCTTTTGCATTATGGCAATATCTTCCAATCAACCATATTCATTTGGTGAGGTAAATTGTTTTTATGACACATACCAATTTATGTACTTAAATAAAATATATACTGAAACATATTTAATATAAGGAGATACATATTTAATATATATGATAAGGAGACATATTTAAGTGTTATGTGTAAGGAAATGATTCCTCAGATTTCTTTTGAAAGCGGGAAGTGTTAGAAAAGTCGATGTTGCGATTCTTAAGTCGGACTGCTTGTGGAGAAAGATGTGGTGAAAAAATAAGTAGTCTGTACTGGGATACTGAGCATTCGAATACTGAGTATTTAAACAAATGTTGTTATTCTTCGTCTGGTCATTGAGTGTGTACGCTCTCGTCAAATGTCATCACGCATCCACATTAGCATAATATTGAATCCATCGACAGGAAACGACACGAACATTCTGTTGTTGCTTACTTGCTATATAACATTATGCTTTTTGCTAAAAACCTGTCCGACAGGTGTGGTGTGGTGTGGTGTGTCTCACCTACCTATCTGCGACCATCTGTGTGATATATTGGCATTATCAGCACGTGTGTGTGCGCGCGCTTAGAGGACTTTCGTCAACTTTTTGTCAAATCACTCGCTTTTGTTGGTATAATGTGGCCATCTTTACAATTCGTTTTCGCTGTCTGAATACTTAAGTAATTTTGAGCGTGTCCTGGGTTCGATAGCCGTCTACAGATTTTCGGATAAGGGTAGTCCAAAGAAGTTGTCATGGCAATATAAATGATAACATTGAAAACTGATTCAAGAAAAAATCTTTCCATTTATCATGTCATAAATTGGTCATTATTCCAAAATTATAGTTTTTTATGGCGATGGCCGATTTATTAATGATTTTTGTTGGCCTTCGTGGCTCAGTTGGTTAGATATCTGATTGCTGAGCCAAAGGTCCCGGGTTCGATTCCCGGTGGAGACACAGTTTTTAATTGTGTTCAGTTTGGATCTGTGAGACGATTAATATCGTAAGTCTCCAGAATGTGGCAACTTGTTATTGGGTGCGTGTTAAATTAATATTTGACATAGTACCTGTTAGTTGCCCGAGAAGCAATATTAAATAAATAAATAAATAATGATATTAATAACCATTAAGTATTACAAATAATTGCACTCAATTATTATTATTTCCATTATACACTTCCTCAGAAGAATTAGCGAATCAATGCGTAAGTTGTCAATTTTTTGATAGATCAAAATAAAATGCAACAAACGCACCGATCTAGCTATCAATAATTGGGAATCATTCACCCACCCAGATACTTGATACGTAGTATGGAGCAGGTCTCTATACTACCTATCAACCCTAATCCTGATTCCCAATCAATGAGATTAATTAAAATTATTATTAATTAAAAAAATATATATTTTACATTTTTCTATACTGAAGAAGATATGACAACCGAACTGGCTACCTGCGTTTTAGCAAAAACTATTCCACTTTAATGGACATGAAATGGACGTTTGTTGCGACCTTTGCGTTTGTTTTGCTATCGTCTTGTAGCAAATCATTTACAACTGTGTAAATCAGCGGTGCAGCGATAAAAAATATATGAATCATAAATAATATTTTCGAACATGAATATGGCGGTTAATGGATTAGAATGAATTTAACAATGCTAGCATGGATAGAATCTTGTTACTCCTATTTTATAAGATGCATGATGTGTAAGTTTTATGTTCTTTTTGTTTTGTTTTACGAAAAAAATGTTATTTACTGATTTATGGTGTTGAAAAACGGAAGGAAAATTACTTTAGCCAAATCAATCGATAAATTAGTAGATATTATTAAATATGTAGGTTATATTATAATATGTAGGTTTATTTTTTCTCAGATCGCTCTACGGATGTTGTATGTTGTACTTTATAACGTTTCCGATAGTTGAACATATCCCGAGGGCTTTGACCTTTCTGGACTCTATTTATTTATTTATTTATTTATTATTTTCATCAACGGCTAAATAGCCTTTTACAAGTACATACAAAATAAACTAGTATAAACACGTTTAATACATACATACAATAATATTATCCAACAGTCGATTTGTTCAGGAGAACTTTGTTCTCTTAACATATCGACAATGTATCAAGCCAGAATACGCGAGAATTGTATGGAGAGGTCTACTTTTTTCACGGCTTTTCCAACTTTGAAGTCAAAAAACACCAACTTAGAGGCTTCGCAGCATATATGTTCCATACACGGATTTACTCAGAATTCGGAGTAGAACATTTCGTGTGTCTGTGTGTCCCCCCCCCCCCCCCTTATAACTTTTGATCCGCTCAATTTACAGAGCCCAAAATTTCAGAATATATAAACAGTTATAGGCCTACAAAACTTTTATACTCAGAATTTTGAATTTTTGTTTCAGTCAGGGGTTATCAATTTTTGAATTTTTATTTTATTTTTCCATATATCTCAGAAACCATAAAAGCTAGAACGCTGAAAATTGGTACAAACATAGAAAAATAAAAAATCTAAAATTAATTTTTTCAAAAAAATTCCAGGGTTTCTCAAACATTTTTTATTAAGAAAAATATTTTTTTTATGATAAATTTATGAGTTTAACTGCCTATATTTCCAAAACTTATACAATTATCGAAAAAAGCCGAAACACCCCAACTAGATAATTTAATTTTCTATAAAAAATATTAACATTGTAGTAGAAGATCTCAATTTTTTTTAACAATTTTTTTAAAAATTGAATTTAGTGACGACATCGCTTCATACATTTTGTATGGCAGTTGCCTATACACAATACGTAAGAAGACTTAATAGTTTGATACTTCATCTCCAAACATACATACCATCATGCTATTTTCATATTCTGGGTAGGAAAAAAGGAACTTCCTCCATACTATCCTATCTTGACATACATACCTACATAATATGTATATGTTGTATAGAAAACAAAATATCTGAAAAAGATTCAATAATTTGTATTTATGGGTTTATAGTTTGGTACATATTCTTCAACTATACATACTATCGCTATCGACAGTTGGATCTCATGTGTTACATGCAACTAGTAAAATAAAACAAAAAGAGATGTATAAATGTACGAAATATCTACCAGAACATTTTTTGCATATTATATCTAAACATTTTTTAAGAAACAAATATCAAAAACAAAAATAGCATATATAAATTATATACCTAGGTATAAAGTTAATTCAAAAGTGTCATTAAAAAAGAATGAAACATAAAAACAGTTGAAAAATAAGCCATGAAACTAAATATAAATTCAAAATAAAAGAGTAATTGATAAAATAATAATAACATCTTATAGGATTATTAAGACAATGTAAACTCTCTCAAATTGCGCTATGAAACTTTTATATCTTTGAGTTTAAATAAAAATGTAGATGGAATAACATAATGTGGTTCACGAAAGAATGTATTGTAGGTTGGATGAGGTGTCTTAATAGGTATATGGACGATTAATGACCAAATCTCTGCCTACCCCACAAGGGACATGGCGTGATGGTATGTATGTATGTTAATGACCAAAAAAATTAAATCGTATGAAAAATCTTACTTCATTGGGATTTATTTTTTTAAACAAATATACATCATATATACGTTTTATAATTGGGTCATTCCATTTTCGGGTCATGCAAAGGGAATCGAGCTCCACATTTTTCTATCTTCACAAGCATCTTTCGCTTCATCGGCATTCACGTGTCGTCTGTTGTTCATGCTTCTTACATTTCGACGACCCCAACATTTTTGTATATCATTTTTCTTTGTCAGGTATTCTTTCTGTGTGTCCAAAGAAATATACAAGTTATAAAATGTATATAGGTATCTATACGAGTATTGTGTAACTAAATTCGTCGTATAAAATTATCGTATAGTTGATGTTTTAATTAATATCGATTTCAACGCCTTTCGATTCCTAGCATTCATAAATAATTACAGTTCTTTCACGCATAATTAAACAAAGCATTCGTCTATTTGTTGAATATTTTCTTCATTTTTTATTTGTGCTCTGGCCACAATCTTTTTCATGTAACACTTATTCTCGTTAGAAATTATGCCTCTTTGATATTTCAATATTAAAAAAAAAATTGTGATACGTTTTTAGTTTGATATTATTAATATTTTTTTTAGTTTTCCTTGTGGCATAAAACAAATTTGGATGTGTTGATGATGAAGCGTTCGTTTCGAAACCGTTCGTGTCAAACATTGTTCCTTGTGTATCTCATATCAAATAAAGATAGTGAATAGATCACAAATGTTATACGGGAGTTGGTACAAACATCATAATCTACCTATTAGTATTTACTGATTTTATCTACCTGTGTCGCAGGTATTCCGACATGTCCGATATCAAATTATCTTCACCCGAGTCTTATATTTGTATTAATTTGCCGCGATGATATATTATTTACTATCATATTCCTTATCTTGTGAATGTGGCAAGTCACAACATATCGCAATATATCACAATATATAATAATATATAGGTACCATACATCATAATACACGATGATAATATGTACATATATTCGCTTCTATCGGCTTATATTAGATCCATAACAATATCATGATTCACGTACTGTCTTTATGTATGTATTGATATTGTATGTTGAGTGAGACTAATGTCAGAGGTTGGAAAGTCGAGAGATGTGTGCCACGATATCGCAAGTATCTATCTTGACAGTACTTGTCTTGAATATTTACAACGGAATATAAGTACACGTAGGATCGCGAGCTCTGTATGTCTTAATGGGATGGATGGTCTGCGGTCCGAAAGAGCGTTTGAAACTTTTCGGTTCGAAGAAGGAAAAATGTGGAGAAAATATAGTTCACGATACAAATATATTTGTTTTTATTTTGTCTATGGTGACGGCACTCCATGTTGTAAATAGAACTTCATCTTAGGGTTTTATTATAAATCCAGTTTCTGATATAATATGAACGAAGGCTCCACATTTCCTTTCACGCGACGATCGTTTTAATTGATAAGGTCTTTATTAACTGATTTATGTACATACTTGTGTATATTTATAAGAGAGCATCGCTTGGAGTCAATTTAATTAAATGAATTTATCATTTGTCTTAATTACTATTTAGACATACAGACCGAAAACTAAAACGAATAGTCTATCTTGGGCAGATCAAGGGCTTTGGGGATTGAAGATTCTGTAGGGGAATCAACAACGTCACTTCAAAAGGTCTGCGAGCGACCTTTGGATGTTCTACCCTTTATGCTTCCCATCACGATTGTGTCCAAAATATTTAAGGATGTGTTAGTAGATTGACAACAGACGATTTTTTGTTAGTATATGAATACATTGGGTGTCATGTCAGTTCATGGTATTGGCAATTGATTCTAACAAAATTATTTTATGCCAACGTAATGGATATAAGGGTCGCAGACGAGATATTTAAATAATTTACGATATACGTACTGCGAAAAAAACTTATAATATCGATGTGTAAAATGAATTCGAGTGGTAATGTTGCCTTGGGGATTTATCAATCTAAATTGAAGCAATACGCTGCTCTAGTATTGAGCGAACACTATCTAACCCCGTACTTGTAGAATTTTTGTGCTGACTCAATATTACCGTATAGCGCTGGCGTAAAATCGAAATTCACTTCTGGATTATGTATGACACCCGCCAGCCACTCGACAGTTCTGTATCCATCCTTCCTTTCCTTAAAGACGTAACGTTTTCCTGCACGTGTAAGCATTTCCCTCACATTTAAGGGTTTTTCTCACACATACCCGTATACCGGCCCTCGAGGACTCGTCCCGTCCATCTCTAGTTTTATTTGCTTGCTTACGTCGGTCGAGTCGTTTTATTACAGCGCCGCCGAGTTTAGTTTTTGTACATACATATGTGTGTGTATCCTAGTTGGGTAAGTATCACCCCACCACACAGAGTTTTTATACATTGTCGATTTTTATGGAGATGTTTTACCTTCCTATCCCTTTGTGGAAATTGTCGTTAATCGTTTTATACGACATCGAACCATTAATCTTTTTGTGAGGCACCGGCTTACATTAGTGCTTCCACTCTTTTCAATTGTCGTTGTGATCGTGTTGTCCCGTAAGATTCGGATAATCGAAAATAAAAGAGGCAAATTAACATCTCGCATAGCAATGAGGTAAATGAGGTTCACAAGTTCACAACCCATTCTGACACACGTGTGTTTTGCTTTCTTTTTTTAAGGATATTTACACCTTCACACCTGTCGCTGGTTACCTCACTTTGTGGGATGTGCCGTGATGGTATGATTGAATTAAATCATTAATCTATTAATTTTATTGTTTATTGTTTTTCCTTATATTTCGAAAATATAGTTTTTACGAAATCTCTGAACTTATTTTATTGTTTCAAATTATCAATTAAATTATGAAAGATTTTATTTATTTTATATTATTTCTCGGGCAACTAACAGGTACTATGTCAAATATTAATTTAGCACGCACCCAATAACAAGTTGCCACATTCTGGAGACTTACGATATTAATCGTCTCACAGATCCAGACTGAAAACACATTTAAAAACTGTGTCTCCACCGGGAATCGAACCCGGGACCTTTGCTTTGCTTCAGCAGTCAGATATCTAACCAACTAAGCTACGAAGGTCGTTATTTGGATTGTGTGCACAATGGCGGGCTTGTTGCCATAAGGAAATCTCTTCCAATAAACCCAAACAACGTAAAAGCCTCATCTACTTCAAATTTCTATTGTTTGATGATACAAGTTACAGAAATAAAAATATTTTATGTACAATGCAGTTATTCAAAAACTAAGAAACCTACAAAAATGCAACAGGTAATATGTACGTGAATAAGCGTGCCATCATAATATTGTGATATCTATTTTGTATTTTCCTAAAATAGTTAAGAAAACAATGTTTGATTAGTTTTTTGTCAATTGGATGTTGATTTACATAAACTAATGATTGATTGATAATATTTTTTTTATTAAGGGTCAGACAAAGAAAATTAATTATCTTGTTTTAAATAGATTATATTTGTATAATGATTACTAACACTTGATTAATTTATTATATTATAAGAAAACAGTTGGTGTGGAATATCAATCAAATTACACTATATTTAGTAATCAGTCGATCGCTTGTCGAGTATTGTCACTGAATTATATCAAAATTATTGGAATTTTATCGATTAATTGTTTTATTTTTGCGTATCAATTTTATCGACGACGACGCCACTGTTTAAATTTTAATTGAGATTATATAATTTTATTTGATGATATTTATAAGTATTGTAAATTAAGAAGTTATAATATGTTTACCTTTGTATTAAAATACTTAGTTTTACTCTCCATTATATTTTTTACATCAGTTTCTCAACATATATCATGTAGCGAGTGAATACTTTGAGTCATGTGATATTTTTTTTGTCTAGTCGTACAATGTAATTTTGGTTCCTTTTTGCTGTTTTTGATACTATACGACTCATATATTCATCCTTCATTTTTTTTTGATGATTTCATCCGTCGAAACGTTGTAAATGCTCTCACGGTCCGGAAAATAAGTTTTTTTATACTGTGTATATGCTATAAATGGGCTTCATAAAAATGAATTCAGGGATTTTGACCTTTCAAGAAGGAACCTATACCTATTTACACTATCTATGCAGTGAAAATTTAATTGTTGGCCACAACCCACTCATTGCATGTACAAAGTGAGTGGTATGTATTTTTGCGAGTCACTTTTATTGACAATAAATGAATTATATTTATGTTTAATGTATAATTAATTTCACTACAAGTGTGACATTATTTATAAACGTTCGTACCTACATTCTTTTCCGATTCTTTTGTGCTTTTACTATATTTAAAATTTGCGATATTGTATGTATGTATGTATGTATGTATGGTACTCCCACGCCAGCCGATGTAGTTCGCACAGCGCAGTCATAAATAACTGAATGTGTTCGTTGTAGATTTTACATCTCATTATCTGATCTATCATCGTGTGTATATATTCATGTTTTGCATTATGTACACATAGCTGGATAAAATATATTATATGTGTTACATAGTATTGAATCTCAACTGATCGCCTTTATATATAATTATCATTTTGACCGAAGTACATATTATATTCACATGTTGTAATTCTACCAGTAGCGGCTCTTGCCATAAAAATATAGTTTACTTACGACGTGGAAAATTCCACATTTATTTGTATTATAGGTACAAGTGCACAAAGGCGGGTTTATTGCCATTTGACAATCTCTTCCAACAGACTCTGATACGAGAGTATATTGTGAAATGCAAAAGGAAAACACAACAATCATCATATTGATTATAGCATCGATGATAGGAACGATGGAATTAAATCCAGCTGATTTTATGAAGAGCTTAGGAATTTGGAAAAGTGAATGGGAATATCGACACTCATTGTAAACAGTAACAAAAATTCATAATAATAGTCATCAAATTATAGTGATTACTGAACATTTGGTTATTAAGGTGACGGGATAGGCTCCAAGGTACTTTTTGGAAGCTCATTACGCCTTACTCTTAAAAGTTACGTCTTCAACAAAAATATATATTATTTTCTCATTATTTGTCTATACATTGGCCCGATACACTTTTTTTATTTTGTGTACTTTGTTCATAGTATTTTTTTAATAATACGTTTTCATACAATGTTCTCACTTTTTTGTAAAATCAAATAAAAATGATCTTGAAATTCAACGTAGAGGTGCTATTTTCAATTTATTGCGAGGCCGTCCTTCTGTCGTCGGTGACACTTCTTTTCACCCCCCTGAAAGTCGAATGTCTCGAAGCTCAATTAAGAGAAACGTGAGCGACACTCTACTAAACATTTGGCAAAACCGCTGGACGACCTGTCTAGTTGGTAGAGTTACCTTTTTATTTTTTCCTGACGTGAGGTCGCGACTGAAATCTCCTTGGGTTGTTCCAGACTTTTGGACTTCTCAATTTCTCACAGGACACGGTAACTTTAAAAGCTATCTCCATCGCTTCAACATTGCTCCCTCTTCCTCATGTCAGTTTTGTCAATGTCCGGACCAAACTTCGGATCACATCCTTTGGGAGTGTTCCCACCCAATTGTGTCCTCTTACAGATCGGAGCTCCTCGTTGCTGTCCGTGGGCCTCTTCAAGGTCCCATTGGACATGCGGACTTAGTGATCTCGAAGAACAATTACAAAGCCTTCAAACGATTTTGCCATAGATACGGTGCCTTATTATCCGAAGATTCTCACTGACTTTTCTGTTTCCAGAGATCTTGGTCACTTCTCTGATGCCCTATATATATGGATCTGAAGTCGCCGACAGTCCGCAAGTGTGAATCTCAATTCGCACTTGTTGATTGTTCTTTTTGCACCATGGTGCCGAGATTGCTAATCTTAAGGGCTCCATGAGCTACTCTTCGTGCCATGCATTGTTTTTTTTGTCATTCATTCTAGCGTTCTGCGAAGGGGCCGTTGACAGTCCCCATATGCGGAGCGGGTGGTGGTGGGAGTAGCGAAAAAAAAAATCAAATAAACCATAGTATTTTATGTAACGCTCGATTCAAATTCACTAACTTGGGCGCACGCGATTGTAATCTTTAAGGACGTACATTCTCATACAATAGTTTCAAATTTTGCATTTGACTCGTATTACATTGCCTTACCCTGCCCCTTAATAACAAAAGTTTTGGTAAAATATCGGTTGCCAAACATTTTACATAGTTATCTGGAACTGGGCGGGAGTGGCTGATGATAGGTGGACCTGGAGTTCTGGAGTGGCAACCGAGACAGGGAAGGAGTGGTGTTGGACATTCTCAGAGACGGTTGTCATATTGTAAGAAAGTGGTGTCAGGGAGTGATTGGATGTGGTGTGCCCGGATATGGAGGAATGGAAGAAGAAGGGAGGGGGGGATACTATGTTCAACTCTGGACGCAGATAGGCTGATGACAATTTTTTCAATGCAGATACACCACTGTCGCAGATGTATCATCACTTTTAATTATGAATTTTTATGAATTCATCGTTGAATTGAAAATTCAAATACTAGACCGACTCTGTGATATATCTTTGTGTAGTATGTACTGTACTGGATTGATCAAATGTTCGAGCAGTGAGGTCATGGATATGTTTTAATTGGAAAACCATATATTCTCAGATTTTTTATATTATACGTGTTAATGTAGCCAAGTTTGCAATATGTTATATTGACATATTATATGATACATATTAGGTAAATAGAAAGTTTCATAAATAATGTATGTATTTAAATCGTTTATATTTTTTTATTGCATATACGCAAAAATTGAATTTTTTTCCCTGTCGGGAGTCAAATGATATTTTTATTGACAATAACATCTCAAAAGAGACGAAATTGGGATATAGAAGAACTAGGAACTCAAAAACCAGCCTATCCTATTCCTAGCCTATTCTTCTATAATATCCCAACTTCGACTCTATTGAGATGTTATTGTCAATAAAAATATGTATGTATTTATTTAGGTATACAATTAATATCGTATTGTATCTTTATTGTGTTCTCCATTTGCCAAACAAAACACCACCCGCAATCCTCTGTTAGCCGCCGCATTTTACTTGTGTTACTTAAAACGTAGTCATAAAATCATCTCTTTTAAACATATTGGTTCAGCCATCGTATTGATAAAATGTTTTTTTTTTGAAACGATAACTCTAGTCATCTTATTTTAAGTTATTTTGGTATCAGTGCAGTAAGTAATGCAGTGCGAATTCTCCATTTTCCGATTCAATTTCTGTGTAATTTAAAGATATCCCATAATAGAAAATCAACATTCATGTATTGATTATCTTGCAATTAGTGGTTTTGACTGATAATTAAATTAACTTACAATGAATTATATTTCATTCTTCTTTCAATGTGGTATAACCGCCTTGAAGCATTTATTCTCGTTATGTCATAAGCAATTCTTGTCATATTTCCACTTAGAAATAAGACGATAATTAATGTATGTGTGTATAAAATACACCGTTTTAACACACATTTATAATATAACGATGAGTATGTATTTCTTCCTCTTCGAATTATTATTTGTTTTCGAAACCGCCCACACACATCTAAGTATCTCGTGTCCAATATCTATACTTTCTCTCGTCTCTTTGACGCGGCTAGGATATTATATTATTATTTATTACATACATTTTTTGCAACAAGTCAAAATAATTGATACGATTCCAGCTAAGTGATTCTCATTTTACGCTTGTTTAATATTTTTAATGGTGTATTTTTCAACGTTCCAGAATTAAATTTATTTCATTTCAAAAGCCTGTCTTCGCGTAGGACTAATTGTATGTAGGTACATTTGTATAATAATCATTTATATAATAATCATTTATATAAATATATCACACCGTTCGCATCGGGTTGGTAAAAAGAATTGAGTGTCCCATGCTTCTGTAAACAAACATTCACCTCACTGGCATTATTTTTTTTTTGTAAAGGGCTATTTACATGTAAACAATTGAGTTTTCAGTTCAAAAAGTTTTTTAATTAGTTTTTTTTATATTAAATTTGACTAAATTCCAAACTCTATCAAGTATTGTCGACCGAAAACCTACATACACACATACCGTCACGGTATATCCTACAATGTGGGGGTGACCAGCGAAGGGTGTGCGGGTATACATTACCTTATAAAGAAGGCACAACACATACTTGTCTGCCCACACATTAGTCTCGTCTCACTTAAAAGGCAACAATCATAATGGGCGGTGAACCTCATTGGTGAGCTATGTGAGATGTTATTGTTGCCTGTTGTATTTTCGATTACCCGGTTCTAAAGAGAACGATGGCAATAGAATAGTGGACCGAAAAACTAGACATTTTTAATAATTTACAAGCGGACCCGAAAGACGTTCTCCTGTCCGCACGATTGACTCGCTCGTCTCCTGCTATTTCATTGAAATCGGTCCACCCGTTTAGGAGTTCAGTGACATACACACGTACTGAAGAATAGTAGGTATATAAAGAAATTTATGAAACGCCTGTTTCGAATTTCATTGTTCATCTCAAAAATTATACTGTTTTCATAATGCCAGGCGTATATTTTTTGACATGCATTTTATAATTGTGTGTAAAGTGATCACGTAAACCAGCCGATGACAGATCGTAGGCCCTGTAGGTGCCTCGAGTTCCTGGTTCTTCTGCAGTATCCCAACTTCGTCTCTATTGAGATGTTGAAAAAAATGTTTGTCAATAAAAATATCGTTTTATTATTATTATTTCCACTGTTTCAATATGTGATTGGGATTGTGAATCCAAACCACCTAGGGACACAAAAAATCACCAAAATCGATTCAGCCGTTTAGAAGTTCAGTGACATACACACGAACAGAAGAATAATATATTGATATAAAGAAAGTCATACTCGTAACTTCACCGTCATTATTATGTAGGTATGTTATGTTACCACTAGTTGCATGTAACACATGAGATCCAACTGTCGATAGCGATAGTATGTATAGTTGAAGAATAAGTACCAAACTTTAATCCCATAAATACAAATTACTTAATATTTTAAGATATTTGATTTTCTATACAACACTTGTACCTATGTATGTATGTCAAGAGAGGATAGTATGGAGGTCAGTCCTTTGATCCTACCCAGAATATGAAAACAGCATGATGGTTTGTATGTATGTTTGGAGATTAGTATCAAACAATTAAGTTTTCTTAGATATTGTGTGTAGGCGATTGCCATACAAATTGTATGAAGCAATGCGTCACTAAATTAAATTTTTATAAAAATTATTAAAAAAAATTTGAGATGTGCTGATACAATGCTATTATTTTTTATAGAAAATTAAATTATCTAGTTGGGGTGTTTCGGCTTTTTTGATATTTTTAATAAATTGGAAATATAGGCAGTTAAACTCATAAATTTATCATAATTAAAATATTTTTCTTAATAAAAAATGTTTGAGAAACCCTGGAATTTAAAAAAAAAACCAATTTGAGATTTTGTATTTGTCTATGTTTATACCATATTTCAGCGTTCTAGCTTTTACGGTTTCTGAGATATATAGAAAAATAAATCAAAATTTCAAAAGTTGATAACCCCTGACTGAAACAAAAATTCACAATTCTGAGTATAAAAGTTTTGTAGGCCTATAACTGTCTATATATTATGAAAAATTGGGCTCTGTAAATTGAGCGGATCAAAAGTTATAAGGGGGGGGGACACACACACAGACACACACACCCACAAAACTCACATAAAATGTTCTACTCCGAATTCTGAGTAAATCCATGTATGGGAACATATATGCTGCGAGGCCTCTAGTTGGTGTTATTAGCATGCAAAAAGTCCACTACACCATACAAAATTTTCCTTCGTACACGCATCTTGGCTAAATAATGTCGATTCATTAAGAGAATTGAATTCTCATGAACGAATCGACAGTTGGATAATATTTCTTAAGACTTTTATTTTATATGTATAGGAATATAAATACGCCTCAGTGTACGTTTTTTCTTTTATTTGCAGGAGTCTTCCAATTCATCCAAACAACGTCCTGTTGTAATTCAATTCAAGTTAATTTATAAAGAGCTACGATTACACTAACATTACTTTATAGAACTCTGTCATTTACGCCTTTCGAATATTAAAATAGTAGGTATCATAATTTTCTATTGGATATTCGACTGGTTTCGATTTCGAACATTTGTATATCCAAACGTACAGTTGATGTTATGTTTTCATCGTTTAAATTTTATCTTAACCCGGCGCAACATTATAATGGCGTCTGCGATCTCCTGTCCGGCAGTCGTAACATTTATCAAAATCTCAATGAATGCAACGGATGGTTGAAGTTGTGCTCTGGCCATATTCCCACGCCCGCCCTCCCACCCACCCTCCTATCTCTCTCTCAGTCTCCGTATCGATCTCTAGTGTTTCTAGATCTACATTATTATTATTATTAATCGCTTTCCTCGTAAACTAACCGTCATTGGCCGGAACTCTCATCGCCTCCAAATTAGGGTGACCATATTTTTCTTAATGCAAACTCTATGGTAACGGCAGAAAGTGATATAAATATTTATCTAAAATACACTAAGTCTTATTTTTTTTAACAGATTTTAATTATCTCAATAGAGACGAAGTTGGAATATTTATTGTAGGAGAACCGGGAAATCAAGGCACCTACAGGGCTTACGACCTGTCATCGGCTGGTTTACGTGATCACTTTATGCGCTTGCGCAACGTTCACCAATTATGCCTTTTAATGAGATCCCTATCAATTCAATTTTGAAAGTTCTATATATTGTAATACTGAAATTCTTTTCGCTTGAAAATAAGGAATTTTTACTACAGCCATCTATGGGTGAAATTATGAACAACAATCTTATTATTTTTATTTATTTTAATGGAACGCCATCTATTGAGAGAATTGGTTTTTTTGTAAATAATGAAAGCTACAATTCTTATATCTGAGGTGACAATGCATTTTTCGCATAGAAGTCACCCCTGAATTGCGCCAGACTTATAAGGTCATTTTTGTCTTATTTACCTACTTGTACCAATGTGTAAGTAATCGAATATTTTTATTATTGCATATGCGCAAACATTGGATTTTTTTCCCTGTCGGGCGCTCTGTAGGTGCCTTGATTTCCCGGTTCTCCTACAATAAATATTCCAACTTCGTCTCTATTGAGATAATTAAAATCTGTTAGAAAATATCTTTGACTCCCGACAGGGAAAAAAATCCAATGTTTGCGCATATGCAATAATAAAAATCTTATTTTTTTGTTGATTTTTAGTGAGTTCATCTAAATTAATTTCGTAGTGGAAGGTACATTGAATTTATAACAAAAAAACTTACAGAAACACGTCCTCTTCTTCTTCTTTCCCCTTAGCGCTTTTGTCCCGTTTCTATCGGGGTACGCTTTGACCATGATCCTGGAATTAGCGAGTCTAGTTTACATTGAAACGACTGCCATCTGACCTTCGTAACCCTTAGAAAGGGGAACCAGACAAATTGGATCATGGTTACACATACACAGCTAGTGATATATATCCGCCCATAGATTTTTTTGAAAATCCAGAGGTGCGAGCCCCGCTCGGATACACACGTAATAAAGAAAGATAAACACGTAACATTATTAAATGTAAAATCACAGCAACATAGAAAGGAGGGAGATAGAGGATGTGTGATGTGAAAGAGGATGGGGGAAAGAGTGTCAATTAAGAGTTATTAGACAGGTATAACAGCTTTTTTAAACGTAGGGATATATGCTTTTTGACTTTTGTTTTATTTTATTTATACCTAAAGTCACTTAATTATGGTATAAGTTTGATATATTTTATCAGTGCCTATTAGTTGAGAAGATTAATCGACATTCAGTAGCTATAGATAAACTATCAGCCCCCCTAGACAAGTTATCATTTAACTCAAGAAAACAATCAAGAAAAGATAACTCAATGTATGGAAGTGACAGATGTCACGTGACTGGCACATGTCACTTCCATACATTGAGTTATCTTTTCTTGAGCTAAATGACTCGTTGTCTAGGGGAGCAGGTCTATGTCTTGGTAGGACGAAATAGCTATCGACACCATATATTAAATATGTAAAATTTAACAAATTGTTATCTTTTTAATATCCTTTTAATTTATAATCAAATTTTACTAATTAAATGTTAGCTTAGTAATTGAAGAACGGAAAAACAGCGACCCCAGGGACGAGCCCCTTTTCGATGGAGTGGCCAAATAATCAGAATTCATAACTGGTTTTCAATGGCTGAGGCCCTAAGATAAGTACAGGACAGAAGCGTCGGGTGAAGTTTTTTTCGGGGGGGGCAACCAAAATGGACACGACCTACAGCAATGAAGATAACGAAAAAAAAATGAATAATTCATATTAAGGGCATAATCAATAAGGGTCTTATGTTGTTAATGTCTACCGAGTTACGAAAAACTACGTTTTTAATTTAGTTTTTCTTTTTTTAAGAAATCGTAAAATTCAATATTATTGTCTAGTATGTTTTAATCGAATGCATGATTTTATTCTTTTAGAGTCGCATTCATTACGACGCCAAGAGAGTCATCACTAGTAAAGTGTCAGTCTGTACGTATATATGGCCTTTATTTTATGTATATAATATATTTATGTATCAATCATAAGTAGACAACTTTCACCCAATTCACACACTAACATAATGTATATAATTATGTATCTATATATCCACCTAATCTATTTAATGCAATCTAATGCCAACAACGATCGTAATTTAATACGACTTGAATGGACTTGAAATAGATGGACCATTATCGATACTTGATATTATTTTTATTTTATTTATTATAAATAATTAGATATTTCTACACTCGAGATCCGGTTTTGTGGCAATCACACGTAACACCAATATCAATATTTTATTTGATCGGTTAATACATAATATGTATATTATGTACTTCAATAAACTTTCCTCTACATTGTGTTAGTACATTGAAAGTCTCCATACCATGAATTTCGTTTTTGTGTTTTTGTAATGATGGTGTAACTGTGAAATTTTTGTCTTCTGTAAAAGCACAAACATATTAATTTCTTCCGCATGATTTAATCAGAGAAAACTTCAAATCCCTCAATTCCATCGACTTGAGGGGTTTAAAGTTTTGATGGATGTAAATATTGATATCGTATGTGTGCATCAACTTACAGCTCTATGTTCATAATATTGATATCATTTAAGAAGTGTGTCTAAACATAAGACATGTTTTATTTTATTTATTATTAAATTCATATACAATAATGTGCACAATTGCGGCACACATTCAATTTATAATAAAAAGCAAGCAGAAAGACAAACACATAACATTATTAAATTTAAAACCACAGTAACAAAGAAAGGAAGGAGATAGAGATCGCATTCAGGAACTTCATATTGATATAATTTAAGGAGTTTGTTCTCCTATGACTGGTAATATTTCACATAGACATCTGTTCATTTCCTCCGCATAATTAAGATAGGTATCACTTTTGTTGTAGGATAACCAAACTGTATGAATGAACTGACGATTGGTGACATTCATGTTTCTATGTCCTCTGCAAGTCACCTCGATTTACGTAGCTCGGTGAGTTGTACTGGACTGTGTTTGATTAATTTGGTCAATTGATTTGATCTTGGATTGTTTACGAGTTAACTTGAGGCGACTTGGGTAAGTGCCAGAGGATTATTACACTTTGAAATCTCTATAAAATTTCCTACTACCATCCACTCGTGAACCTACATGTTATTCATCATATCCACAATGTATTATTGACGAATTTTACGTGTGGTTAAAAAAATACTATAGAACAAAACAAATAAATGTTCATCAGGGGGGCAAGTCTGGTTCAATCGGCAAAATCAAAACCTTCGTGATTACCCATATCATGGATATAATTATTATATGGAGTTCTACAATATCTTTAGATGTCATAGAACTCCATACGATAATTATATCCATGATATGAGTAATCACTAGGGTTTTGATTTTAATTAAAAATAATTCATTAGATGGTCTCTTCGTTGTTTTGCACACTGTTAAGTATCGAGGCTCCTAGACAAGTCTTAAAATTGGAGTAAGTGGAGAAATCTGGTGCCACTCACTTCTCTTTGTCATCGTCTCATCCATGCTTGTTTGATATTTACATTTTCTTAAATGATACTATTAACATTGTTGTGCCAACTTTATAATGGTTGGCCACTTCTACGTTCAAGTCAGTCGTTCGTCATTCATTCGTCATTCATTCTTACTATTGCAGTTGATCTACTCTCTTTCTGTTAACAATATTTTTAAGTTACACTGAGATCTCATACTTTGTTCCTCATTTTTTTCATAAATCTTTTTATTGTTCCTTTATGTGGATATTGTTCTACTGTCGTGTCTTTTCAACCATGTCTTGCTTGCATATTTTGATGTCGGTACAGCGATTGCATTATGTAGTGTATGACACGTTAAAAGACTTCGTTGATATATTACAACCATTCAACACTGCCATAAGTATTCCATTTATTTTATTTTTTGTTAATAATTTTCTTTCAATATATTTATCCGGTCGTTGTGAAACTTCGTTCCAAAATAATAATCTTTGTTTTATTCATGCCATTCATTCAAAGAAATTGTATCATTACCATATTGCTTCTGAATCCTTTTTTGGTCTGACAATTTTAGTCCATTTTTAAATAATATCCGCATTAAATTTTATTTTTATGAGAAAATAACACGTAGGTCGTTATTCATTTTGTTTAACGTCTCGTAATTATTGGGCTATGTGGGTGCAACCAGCAACCAGCGTATTGTAGATAGACATTATGTACCTATTATATCGGTTTGCCTTTGTTTCTACTAATAATAATAATACAATTTAAAAGGTAACAAAACTGTGGATTCTTGTGAATTAGTTGATTTCTCTAGAATATGGCAGATGCAGTATCGCTATTTAAAATTGTACATGAAATCTTCGAACTTCATAGTTTCACTCTCTTAGTCGCAACTATTCACTAACATGAATGATATCGTGTATCACTCAACGGCGCTTTTTATTTTACTTATTATTATTTCTTTTATTATCACTCTTGATGTGAAACAGCGTCCTTTTCTTTTATAGATCTATAAATTCTTTCAGTCTCAAATTCAACAAAAAGTTACGTGCGTTTTGTTATTTTTTTCAGCTTTTATTTCCTTGCATCATAATTAATATTATCTTTTTAAGTATATAAGGAGTAATTTTGTTGAAAAAGCTATAAGGTAAAACAATATTCCTATAAAAGTGGAGAATCATTTCGTACACATTAAATCTTGTTTAATTTTTTCAATTTGGCAATGGAATCTACAATGTATATGTTGTTCAATTGCTAAAATTAAACGTTCTGAAACTTTTATGTGTTTTAATATGTTGTGTATTATTTAATTAAACTTATTATCTTTACAATTGATTGGCATTGTTTTATATATTCAAGTATCGAGTATGCCGTTCGAGATGACTCGAATCGTCCTTATCAATAAAAAAATCACGTTTTCGCCTCTCTCTTTGATATTGACCGTAAATGTTGGTAATACTCCACCGCTAAGTTAAACTTGGCGGTCTGAAGATCGAGCGAGAGGTCGGATGGATGGAAATTCCTGAGCGCAACGTGGACACCGCACCACAATCGTAATACCGATTCCTTTATTATGAAGAATAGGATGGTTAAGACGCATACGCACCACACATTTGATGCGATCTGTCGCCCTGTTTAAATTGTCGCGTGTGGACTGTTGATTTGCTTCGGAAAATATAGTTTTATATTATAAAGCCTATAGGCTAGTAGAATCATCGATGATACGCCAATGACTCTATATTGCATTTCTTTTAACTATAATATATATTATATTCATGAATTTACATTCCAGTAATTTAGGTACTTATTTAAATTCATTTTTTTCTGTATCTTACCAATCTATTGTAATTGTAATTGTCATGGTGCAGTTGGTCGGACTATAGGGACGATCTGTTGCTCTCTACAGCCACATACTGTTGGTTCTCCCTGTTACGGGAAACCCCATGAATATAAGTTTCCAGCATACTTCCAACGTCGGTTCTAACTTCCATGTTAGCGACTCCGTGTTGTGGCCTGAGGAAAGACTATATATAGGTCGGGTTAAATCTTAGGGAGATTCTCACTGCCATAATTGATGCATTTCCTGGTCATGGTGCGTGGTTGCGTCGATTAAATGGAGCTTTTGCAGGACCCGACTTTTGTGGGATGGTTTCTGCTTATCCAAATTCCATCCTGCATATCACATTGCGCGTTATGTATGGTATAGCAACACCCCCAAGAGGATACAGCACTTATTATGAATAGAGTAGACACCCTGTGATGATTCATAAAACTATTCAAATGTGGAGGCTCAACTTTGTGGAAATCCATTATTTAATATAAATTTCCTCTAGACTGCACCCATTTTATGAAGTGAACGGGTGCTCCCGAAACAAATGATATAAAATCAAATATAAAGTGGAATAGAACGTAAAGCGTTTTATTCAAATTATATATTAAATTCATTTAACTAATTAATCAAAAGGACGCGACGTGTGTATGCCCGAAAACGAAGGAATTGGAAGCAGAATTCGTCGGCGACAAAATAATCTGCGACCCACTGAAATTGAATCGTCCGTGTCAAACCGCCTTTACGTAATATCATCAAAACAGGTTTTGATTTAAATCCATAGTTTGCGCTCGATCCACGTATACACCTACCTAAGCATTCATTATTGCCCTGTCCATATTAATCGACTTGATATTTGCTAGCCGGCCGGTAGTGGCAATGGTACTACCTTACATTAAAATAATTAACCTTTATTGAACTTCTATAATATATAGTTACGGAATATTCTCCCACATTTGTACATTAAGGCAAGCCGATTATTCTACTTCCTTCAAAAAGTATCTCGAAACGCACCTCTTTCACAAATCTCATCAAACGATAAATATTAATAAACTTTCTGCGGTCTTGATGTGGAATATTTAGATAAAACGGCACTGTATAATAGTGGTTCTATACCCCGTTGTGGGGCTTGACTGCCTCCAGTATTCGTAGCCATCTCCCTTTATCCTGGCATGCACACCTCAAGTTCCTATCTCTTTCCCTATAATGTGATCCACATATGGGTTGGCGGCAGAGGGGGCATCGCGTTTGCTTAGTAATGATGGCGAGCTCGAACCCAATCTTCGACCGATTTCGTTCGTCTGCAGCACAAGCATTTATGCTTTATGTGGGGAATGTATCAGGATATAATTTTCAGAAGAACATAATGATTCTTTAAAAACCCAGATGTTTTTCCATGTCGATTTGCTCACATCGTAGTTTGTCAAAGTTTTTGCATAAATGATGCGAACGTCGCGTCGAGACGGACTGATCTGAGAGAAGCGGACTGGCGACCGAGGGTTGTATTATTTAAATTAATCGGGGAACGTGTGGAGAGGGGGGGACTTGTAAACTTGGCGGAAGTCGCGAGAGAAAATGAGAACTTTCAAAATATTTGATCCCATTAATAAATTTCAACTTTATATTATTATTAGATGTAGTTTTAGTCCATGTAGTTTTTCAACATGACAGTAATCTTGTATAGAATCATTGTTTTTACAAATGTTCCAAATGTGGCCAATAGACATGCAAACCTAATGGTCGATTTCGACTTGTAGATAATTCATTCATACCTTTTCTTTTATGATAAGGAGACTAAAGATCATATATTATGATAAATAAGATTAGGTCTTATATTTAGAAATTTGTAGAAATATGCAAGAAAAAACTATATACCTTCTTCGATTACCCATTTGCTTTCATTGTTGTGATCAGTCGTTATTTTGTAATCACATTGTCATCATTGAAGTCGTTATTTTGTAATCACATTGTCATCATTGAAGTCGTTATTTTGTAATCACATTGTCATCATTGAAGTCGTTATTTTGTAATCACATTGTCATCATTGAAGTCGTTATTTTGTAATCACATTGTCATCATTGAAGTCGTTATTTTGTAATCACATTGTCATCATTGAAGTCGTTATTTTGTAATCACATTGTCATCATTGAAGTCGTTATTTTGTAATCACATTGTCATCATTGAAGTCGTTATTTTGTAATCACATTGTCATCATTGAAGTCGTTATTTTGTAATCACATTGTCATCATTGAAGTCGTTATTTTGTAATCACACGATGCTTTGCCTTGCTTGGGTTTGTTGGAAGAAATTTCCATATGGAAATAAACTCCCCTGTGTGAACTTGTTCATACATAAATTTTTAATTATAAAAATAAAAGATGCTGAATGTTTGATTTGACTTCTTTAACTCATGTCAGGTAGACAACATCTAGAAATATATTGTGACCAAAATGGATGTGTATGTGTGTAAGAGTCTTAAATATCACAATTATTAATAGAATGGCTAAAATAAGATGGATTATTGATTTACCTCAAATAATTCTTAATTGAAATACGTCTAAATGTGATGATATGGCATTTTACGATACCAAGATATATTTTTTACACGAGTTATTGGTGCAACTTTATGTGGAGATGATATTACGAGTAAAATCGGGTATGGAATATACGAAGCTTTCTATTATGTAACATTCTGATTCGCGCTGTCTTGAGAAGTACTTTAACTAGTCAAAGATTTACATTGAAACCGTGAATCGCTTACGAAGTAAGTAAATGAACTTGGGTTACATGATCTGAATCTGATCGTGATGTCAGGGACTGAGAGCTAATCTAACTAATGTATGTAGGTACCTATCTCTCTATGGAAATAATGCATTATGAATTTATGGTGAGTTATTCTCATTATGGAACAATCATTTGACATCCTAAGTTACACATACATAGATACGTTCATATCACTTCTTGATCTTTAGAAGTTTAGAATTTGCTGTGGTGAATCATTCTGTACTACGTTAGTTCATTTAATGTTCTATCGAGCTAATGAAAAAATTTCCATTACTCCACCACCATTATATTAGCCCTCTTTCGTTCAGTAATGGACATACGGCTCTTTCTGAGACCTCTACAAGTCAATATCCTGGGCAGATCGCATCAAATAGCCACAGTCACTCGCCTTATGTCGACGGACCACCTAGCTTGAGGTCCTCCCGTACTGCCCGTTCTAACTTCATTCCTATTACTCCACCACAATCGCACATGTCTGTCAAGATGTTGCTTGTTTTTCTTTGAAATCTCCTTATTTGCGCCTTTACTAGTTTATCTCTTTAAATTATCGTTTCCCTCGGACTGATTGATTCCGTCCTCTGTCACAGTACATCCATAACAAGGCAGGGGTTACAAAGCACTTGGGACATTTCACCAACTAGCTGCTTTCCCACAATTCATTTCACATTTCCTAGTACTCCAAATTCAACGCGGAACCCCATTCTCCCCACACCCCTCTACTGGAACATAACTGTGGGGCATGGGGAGGAAGGGGAGGGGGGTTGTTCGAAACAAAGTTTTTGCCGAACAACAACTTTTGAGATTACCTTTGTTGGCAGAAATTGTTATAATTTCTTTTGAATAACTTGTCCAACTCTGAGCTGGCTGCCTGCCTGTTTTGTTGTTTTTTTTAATATTTAAATAATCTTATCAAAGCTATGAATATTTAAAACATCTTTTATGCATAATAAAGTTTTGTAACAAAATGCATTTTTATGACGAGATTTGTATGACGTTGAGCGAAAAGCTCACTATTGTATATTATTTTATTTATTAACTTTGTTGCATTTACGAATGAGCTATTTATGCATTTGCTTCTTTCTTGCTCGGGTTGGATAATTAATGAGCAGTTAGTTGTTCATACCATGATTTTTCTGAATAGTGTAAGCATAAGTATGTTGCCTATAAAATATTTTCAGCGACATTTATAGATTTTTATAGGTTCTCTTTTTTACGTTGCTTTATTACTTTTCATCTTGTAATCGAATTTTAATCGAATCGACTTCCCAAAGAACGGACCAATTGCTGAAATTTATCAATTGCACTGACCATTTTTGCTGATATTTAGTATACAAAATTGGTTCCAGTGATTGTTTTAAATGAAAAACATATTTTATCCAATTGTTTTAAAAAATAATACGAAAATAACTATATAAATACGAAAATTAACTATACATAGTAATAGCAAAACAATGAATGTATCCGAAATATTCTTAATTTTCCAAAATGTCATAACAAGCTACCTTATGTATAAAGCTTTACTTCCTACTTTAAATGTTAGGAAGTAACGTTGTGTGTATGTACCTATGTACATATATATCGAGTGAAAGTTGATTGTGTGTGCCTTTGTGTTTTGGGTATTTAGTTTAGACTGTGTGTTGTTGTCTCTTAATTAAATATCGTGTATAGGTGTTCATATTAAAATTTTCAAACAACAATTGTTCACCGTTTGATAAAGTTTTCACACTGTTTATATCTACATACATACATACATACATTCATTTCTATGTAGATGGATATAATATTTCGAGCACCTAGATATAATAGAAATGTAGCATATTTACTCAAACGTAATCTTAGTTATCGTTAATGCGGGCACAAATATCTTTAATTACATATAATTATGTATTTAAGTATGTACTTATATATGTAATTTAAGTAAAAGTGTTTTAAGTTAGTCCCGTAAAAATATAGTTCAGCAAATGAGGTTTATCACCCGTTTTGAATGTTGCTTTTTTAGGTGAAATGAGACTGGTGTGTGGGTATGCATGCATTTTTTCCGTAATCACACGACAGCTGCTGCCAATTATAGTGTGAGATATCTACCTCGCCCGAGAGAGTGTTAATTTTTTCCATAATACGCACCAGAGTGCTGCGGGCCACTACATCCATTCTGAAATGGAGGACGTTCAGAAGATTATGTCCTCTACCCCTTATGTAGCTGGCTGGTACAAAAAGTCTTAGCTTTTCTAGCAGTTCTGGACAAATCTTGAAGCCGGTCAAAAGTAGTGCGTTTTCGCGCCTACTTTCAAGACTCATAAGAACAGGACGTCAAAAGTTCAGGGTGGTGCAAGTATGTCGGATATCCTCCGTGCATCCGCATGTACAGGTGCTTCCTTTTATTAGTTATTGCGCACTCTCATATCGTTGGTTACCCCACATTGTGGAATATGCTGTGTTGGTATTTATTGAATATGATTGAAAATTACTATAAACCCCCAAACAGATTATGGTCCATTTACCAATGCTTCCTTACGCTTGGACCCTCTTAGCTTGTATTTATGTTTCACCGTCTACAAAAGGACTTCCTTAGGCGCTAGAAGCTGCCTGATACTTGGAACCCGATTTTGGCCTCCTTACAAATACTGTTATATGATCAGTCTGACGTTAAATACATAACCTGGAAACAGGAATGGCAATTGAATATGTAATTCCAAATTGTAAAAATCATGTATTTTGTATTTTAATGCATTAAACAAATGAAATTTTGCCATTAACAAAATTTTGGATTGGAATTTTCAGACGTAATTGAAAGAATGTGTGAGCTATAAACAAATCAATATACATTTTGAACAAAACTGTTATTATATTGAAAAAAAAAATTCTAGCTACGAAACAGATAGGACCAATCGATTGATTAATAACTAATAGATGATACGTTAAGAACTACCTAGGCTTAAGTAATTACTATCCAGGAGGGCAAGTCTGGTTAACAGGCGGAATCAAAACAATTCATGAGTACCTATATCATGGATATAATTATTTTATGGAGTTCTATAATATCTCAAGATGTTATAGAACTCCATAAGATATTTTGTTCATGATAATATATGGGTAAACATGGATGGTTTTTATTTCGCCGGTCGAACCAGACTTGCCCCCCAGGTGACAGTTTAGAAAGGCTTGGTCAAATTTGTCAAATATAAATACCCTTGTTCTAGATATGTAAGTCTTGTGTTGTCATATGTACTATTTAATGTTATTTTGTATAATGTAGTTTCATTTTGTACATTCAACCTTCCTTGCTCTATGGCGTAAATAATACAATCATCTTTTTTATATATATTGTGTAGAGTATGTATAATAATAATAATAAGGACAATTTATAAAGCGCCGTTTAGTGACAACCGTGGTCACCTCAAGGGCGCTTTCAGTTTGCAAAAAAATAATTTAAAATTAGTCCTATTGCTAACAAATTGAAAATGGTGAAACATAAAACTTTAAAAAATTCAATAAGTTAAAATTAAGTTAAAATTAGTCCTATAGCTAACACATTGAAAATGGTGAAATATAAAACTTAAAAAATACCTAGAAATCACAAATTAATCTTGATACATAATCCAGATGAAATTAATTATAAAAAATAATCGATTCAAAGTAAACTGGCATAATATTTAGTATCTACACATAATATTATTGAACGGATGAAGGACAATCTGGATACGACTTGCGGAAAAGATGAGTATGTATGTATGTAATTCTCTTCGTTAAAAATCGGTAACTAGAGTTGGTGTATTGGGCGGGAACGAGTTAAATTAATGTTCGCCTCACCCTCTCAAAAGTACAGAACAATGTTAGTTGTATAGGTAAGGTATTATGGAGTCGTTGTTAATATTGTTTTGTTTTATTTGTTACAGGTGTGGTGGAGGTTACGAGGGAAAATTGGACAAACTTTAAGTGGTGAGTCTGCATATTCATTGTAACTATAATTTATTATATTTTATATCTTCTTTATTGTCCTTCATTGTTTCTGTTGTGCACTATTTCTGTATCTCCCACAACTTACCAACTGGCAGTTGAAGTTGGGTAGAACATTAATTAATTGATATATTTTATAGTCAATATAAGCAAATATCATATCATTTATGAAATAAAAGTGACCGACCATTTTGAGATGGTTTGGCCACACGGCAACCATGCATGACGAACGCCTGATGAAGAAAATGTTATAAGCTGACAGGAATGGAATACGAGGTCGGGGTCGTCCAAACAAAATATGGCTAGACAATGTGAAGGACGCAGTGCTAACTTTATTCGTACATATTATCACGCCGTGTAGGCAGAGAGAGTCGAATGCCGCATTTTTCTATCTCGTTAAGCACATATTACGTCAGTCTATTGTTCAAATTAACGTCTTTCAGTCGTATGGTTGAGGCAGCCACCTTGGATGACCCCGACTTCTTATTCCATTCCTGCCCGCTTTGTATATTTTCTTCGCCAGAAGTTCTTATTCACTCTTTCCTGTTGTCTTATTTTTTTTACTCTGTATGTTTGTATAAATAAATAATATATTTTTTCACGATTGAATTTTAACTAAATCGTTTAACCAAAATATTCCAACACCGTTAAAATGCGACATATTATATTTTTCCTCTTGTTTAATAAAAGGCCTTTGTTGTCGGCATTTTCATACTTGTGTAGATAGTATTGATAATTATGATTTAGAAGTAGGTAGAGATCACTAAGCAAAAGAATGTAACGTGTACATAAACTAATTTTAGTACAACGATATACGTGCTGTATAAAACTGTAATCGGCGTTCTCTCACTTGTCGATCTCTACATATGTACAAATATTGTTTTCTTGCTACAGCCGTCACGCTACGCCTTATGGTTTTATGAGGGAAATGACAAATTAACAAGTCTATTAGTGCGTGTCAGTCACTCTCTCACTCAACTTTGATACAACATACTATACATTCATACGTACTTCTACGAATATAAGACTTATTTGTTATATAATTTATGGATATACTTATGTATTAAAAGCTTTTCGTCTAATCGTTAATACGCTGTTTTACAAACTTTCAAAATTGGAGATGTTCCTCGTGAATTAGTAAATTCATTTATTTGAGGTGAGTTCTTACGAAAACGTCGCTACAACTATAACTATTTTCAGTGAGGAGCAAGGTCATGATCTTAGTCTTTCATACCCAGTATTGTAACTTTTATAAAAAAATTGAAACGTTTTCGACGACCATCGTTTCGTTAGAACGGTGAACAATAATGGTAGTGACTAGCGACAATCCATGTATACATTTCGGTACGAGGATAAGAATATTAGAAAAGAGGGGATAATACTAAGAAAAACTCTTATGTACATATGTTAAAGTTCAGTAATTAAAACGAAACATGAAATAAAACCACAACACTTTATAATAAACTTTCGGCAGTGTGTAGCTCATAACTCATCCGTGGTTTAAACTAAGTGAATTGCAATAAATTAAAAATAATGTCTATTATCTATTTTAGCTATTCATGCTTCTTCATATTTACATAGTTAAATTCAATGTATGAGTGTTGACATACATTTTGGTTTATATTGACATGTTATACAATGTGGTGAACAATAACATCACAATGTAGTTTACAAAAAAATTGAAAATCCAACCATAGTGGAGCCCAAAACAGTTAGCCGGGTGTACAGGAAAGCTATTTGAAAGCACTATCATGGAGTATGTGTTGTTTTAACTTTTTTTTGAAAAAATGGAGTTTTTGGTAGTGCTTAATGTCATCTGGTAGTTGATTGTACAAATTAATGCTGGTGGATGGATAATTGTCCTTTGTTTAGTCTGTCTGTTCTATTGCTGTTTCTTTGTCTAGTGTCGTAGTTATGTATGTCACTAACAGTTTCCAGGAGTGTGTTGTGTTTGTTTAAGTAAGTCATGTTTGATTTTATAAATGTACATTATTTTTTCATTGTTAATAATCTGTTGTATTGTGGGTTCTGATACTATTTCATATACAGTTTGTGTAGTCATTCTCAGTCCATTGTTCATGCATCCATCGAATACTATTTCAACCAAACATTCCAAGTTTTCCACACATTCTACCATTAATACTTTGTCATGTGCATACATTAGATCACATGCAGTTATCAGTGTAAAGAAAAGTTGAAGTCGCCCATGGAAAATTTTGCTCGATCACGTAAATGGAATTTTGAAAGAAAGAGACGTTTGAGGTAAGAATAATAGACGAGTGTATATGACGTGAATGAAGCGAGAAATGTATGTCAAAAGAGAAGAGTGGCGTTTGGTTCTGTCTGCCTACCCCAAATAGGGGAATGGCGCGATGGCATGGAAAAGGTCTTCATATTTTGAGTTTCCATATTTTCCTCTCCATTGTATCTTCTAAAGTGTATGAAGGATGCTTGCAGAACGGACTGAGAATGAATGTGAGTAAATCTAAGATATTGGTATTCGAAAAAACTGAAAGTATGACTCCGTGTAGAATAAAAGTAGAGAACGAATGGCTAGAACAAGTAGAGGAATATTTGTACTTGGGGAGTATGTTTGAAAGGAATGGAAGACCTGATAAAGACATTGAAAGAAGAGTTATGGCAGGTAACAGAATAAACGGAGCTCTCAGACCAGTAATGTCCGATCCAAGCATCTCAAAGGAAGCCAAAATTGCCGTACATAATGCAATTGTAGTGCCTACTTTGATGTATGCCAGTGAAACATGGACGTGGCAAAAGACGCATGAAAGTAGAATAAATGCTGTGGAAATGAGATCACTAAGAGTATGTAATAGAACGATATATGATAGAATAAAAAATGAGGACATAAGGAGAGAATGCAAGATAAAGAAGGATATTATATGTAAAATGAAAGTGAATGCTTTGAGGTGGTTTGGACATATAGAAAGAATGAATGATGAACGACTGACCAAAAAAATATACATGGGTGTAAGAGATGGAGTGAATAGTAGGGGCCGCCCCAGAAAGGGATGGCATGACCATGTGAATGATATTTTGAATGAAGGAAATATAAGAAGCTTGAATAATCGACGAGCATGTATGAGACGATGTATGGATGTAAAGGAAGCTAGTAATGTATGCAAAAATAGAGGAGTATGGCGCTCGGTTCTCTCTGCTTACCCCGTAAGGGATATGGCGTGATGGTATGTATGTATGTATCTTCTTTGGGAAGCACTGTTTGAAGTAAGTTTAACACCATCAAGAGTGTATGGTTATTATGTGTATGTATGTACATAATATGACTACAATTGATAAAATTTTCTGTCTCTACCTGTCTTGAGTTGTTTGTTATATTAATACATCCATCAATTTGTGTTTTGAAATATGTCACGTAACTCGATTTTGTATGTTCCATGACAACAATGAGCCCACAATGTGCCTTGAATCGTTTTTATTAATATTTTAATAGTTGTAGCTTCGTGGCTCTTTTGGGAAAATATCCAACTGCCGAGTCAAATGTCCCGGGTTTGATTCCCGGTGGAGACATAGTTTTTAAATAAATTTTACATGCAACAAAATATTTACGAAATATTAAATTTTACATGCAACAAAAACTATTTTCAGTATGGATAAGACGATAAATATCCTAAGTCTCCAGAATGAGTAACTTTGCTATTGGGTGAGTGTTGAATTATTTTTATTGACAATAACATCTCAATAGAGACGAAGTTGGGATATCATAGAAGAACCAGGAACTCAGGCAACTTCAGGGCTTACGACCTGTCATCGGCTGGTTTACATGATTACTTTGTGCGCTAGCGCAACGTTCACCAATTATGCCTTTATTGAGTTCCCTTATCAATGTAATTTTTGAAAGCTATATATGGGATAAGGGAACTCAATAAAGATATAATTGGTGAACGTTGCTCAAGCGCATAAAGTGATCACGTAAACCAGCCGATGACATGTCGTAAGCCCTATAGGTGCCTGAGTTCCTGGTTCTTCTATGATATCCCAACTTCGTCTCTTTTGAGATGTTATTGTCAGTAAAAATATCATTTGACTTCCGACAGGGAAAAAACTCCAATGTTTGTGTATATGCAATTAAAAAATATATTCGATGTTGAATTAATATTTGACATAGTACCTGTCAGTTGCTTAAGAAGCAATACAATAGAACGGTTTCATAGTGACGTCCTCCTGTCTTTTGCATCCATCACAAACTGTTATAATTTCATCATCTCACAGTTTGATGATGGTGAACTTTTAATTATGCCGCCATGTGCATTTGTCGTGTGTTTTCACTGTAGGTATTTTATTATTATTATAATATCTAGTTGTATGAGAGAGTCTACAATATGTCTACACATACCTATTGTATGTAATATGTTCTGTTTGTTGAATAACTTGGCCACTTTGAGAGCAATTACTCGCGTACTTTGTCCCAACAACTACTAGATCCGCAATGCACTCCACCGGTATATATCTATCTATCTACCTGCCATAGTTGTCTCTGTGCATAGTAACAAGAGGAAACTTTGAATTTTACACCACTTGTACATGATGACACGTATTACGTAGCCATGCGGCCATCTGGCTTACTCTTTACGTTCAAATCCTATTCTAAATTTTCGCTTAGAGCTTACCACCTCTCGTCTGATACCTGGATGCGCATTAAATAACTGAATCCAGAAGTCATCCATTTCTACCTATCTGTCATTTTTGTCTTCCAAGTTATTTAATTGTGGTGTGGTTGATTCAGCACTGACATGAGTCCACCTATCGTCATCGCATTTGTGCCTTCCTGCAGTCGTACTGTAAATAATACATTATGGATAATAATTTTACTTAATATAATTTGACTATCGACGCGTTTAGTGTAAGGAACGTCGACAGAATATGTTTTGTTTATACGAATGAATAAAATCCCATGCAACTTGGTAAAAAAAGTATATTATATAGATGTCAATCTAGTAAGTATCTCATTCCATTCCTGACCCTAATGTATATTTTCTTCGTCAGGCGTTCCTCATTCATTCTCCCCATGTGGCCAAACCATCTCAATGTCTTGACTTTCATTATATTATGGAAACTATTGGAGGAGGCCTTTACCCACGAGGGATCAATTTCATGAAAAAATGTACATATTATATACATATAAATAAGATAAATTAGAAATAATTTAAAATATTGTATAATAATTTAACAAATTAAATAAAATACTTATAAAAATAATTGTATAAGAAATGGAATAGTAAAAAGGCTTTATTATTATCATTATATATTGACGCCTTACTCTTGAAACTAAAAATACAATTCCAATAAAATCTACGCTAAGAACCTATCTACCTGCCTGCGTACATTAAATTACTATTTCGATTAGAACAAACCTACCGACCGCCTTATTCTTCATTATGAAGGTAGGTTCGGATTTGAGTGTCAAAGGTCGGAGTGCCGCTGATCTCTGTCGTCCTTGTTGTATGGAAAGTTTGAGTCATTTTACATTAGATATGTAAATATAAAGGTAATAATAATGAATGGAATTTATATAAAGCAACGTTCAGTGATACAAGATCACTCCAAGGGCGCTGTAGCTTATTTGTTGGCTTTACGAAACAAGGCAGTGCTGATAATACATTAAAAATGAATGTCGGCTATATTTTATGCGTGCAGAAATAATAATTTAGTAGTGATTACTTGACAATTAATAGCTTGCGTTTTGATATGTTATTTAATGTATTTTGTGTACCCGTGTCTTGTCTTTTTATTGCCGGTAAACCTGTCCGAAGATGGTGCGGTTTGGAAATATTGCGAAACCAGTTATGTCGAGTAAGTACTTAACAACAGACTACCAATGTCATACCATACCGTGATACATGAAGAGTAACCATTGTAATGATACGTACGATTTATTTTATTCCATACGACTTGGTTACATATACTATGAAACTGTGTTCACACAGATAATAACATATCGATATATTTTTCTTATATTATTCATAAAAATTGGGACTGTTTTTCTGTCAAATTACACGAGCTATGCATTATTGCAATTTGCATTTATTCTACTGGTTAAAGCTCTTCTTTCCAAGTGCAATCAGCTAGATAAAAGAATAACTAACACGATGATCTTACGTCGAAGAAGGATAGGGTCTACTTCGAAACTAGTAAACATTATATCAACCGCCGTAGCACAGTGGTTTCCATGCCGGTTTCCTATTCGATTCCTAGCAGAGAAATTATTTCTGACGCAAATCTTGCTTCTGTCTATCGGAAACAATGGTTAATTGAAAGAAATTGTCACTCTGCAATAAATTCGCCTCCGTGGAAGCAGATAATTCGTATCCTCTACTGATTCAGGCGGCTCACCGTCCATATAAAATAATTTTTTTTTATTATTTGATAAATAGTGCATATTTTAGTCCAATGAATATGATATAGTTACATATTGATATATTTTATTTCAGAAAACTACATTTTTGTACATTGTGTGGTTACATAACGGTACTTTTAAAATTATTATAAGCCAAAATTATTTCTTCTAATTAAAAAAATTGAAACACAAATATAATCGGTATGCTGAAAAGTAATATAATAAATACAATAATAAAAAAACGAGTTATAAAAAAGACTCAATAATATGTTTAAGATGGGTCGGTGGCAGAGCGGTTAGCGCGCTGGGCTAATAATCCAGTTGTCGCGAGTTCGAATTCTGCCTCGACCGATTTCGTTCACCTAAGCACAAGCATTTATTTGCTTATTTTAGGGAACGTAGGAAGATGTATATGTACTTGTTTAACAAGGACATATTCATTAAAAAAAATGCAGACAGTAGCTGGAATAGTATCTGCCGGTATGTGTCACTTGTGTTATATATCTAAAGTACATAGTATAGTATAATGTATGTCGTAGGTACATAGTATAATGTTGCATAATGCAGACAGTAGCTGGAATAGTATCTGCCGGTATGTGTCACTTGTGTTTTATATCTAAAGTACATAGTATAGTATAATGTATGTCGTAGGTACATAGTATAATGTTGCATAATGCAGACAGTAGCTGGAATAGTATCTGCCGGTATGTGTCACTTGTGTTTTATATCTAAAGTACATAGTATAGTATAATGTATGTCGTAGGTACATAGTATAATGTTGCATAATGCAGACAGTAGCTGGAATAGTATCTGCCGGTATGTGTCACTTGTGTTTTATATCTAAAGTACATAGTATAGTATAATGTATGTCGTAGGTACATAGTATAATGTTGCATAATGCAGACAGTAGCTGGAATAGTATCTGCCGGTATGTGTCACTTGTGTTTTATATCTAAAGTACATATTATAGTATAATGTATGTCGTAGGTACATAGTTTAATGTTGCATAATGCAGACAGTAGCTGGAATAGTATCTGCCGGTATGTGTCACTTGTGTTTTATATCTAAAGTACATAGTATAGTATAATGTATGTCGTAGGTACATAGTATAATGTTGCATAATGCAGACAGTAGCTGGAATAGTATCTGCCGGTATGTGTCACTTGTGTTTTATATCTAAAGTACATAGTATAGTATAATGTATGTCGTAGGTACATAGTATAATGTTGCATAATGCAGACAGTAGCTGGAATAGTATCTGCCGGTATGTGTCACTTGTGTTTTATATCTAAAGTACATATTATAGTATAATGTATGTCGTAGGTACATAGTTTAATGTTGCATAATGCAGACAGTAGCTGGAATAGTATCTGCCGGTATGTGTCACTTGTGTTTTATATCTAAAGTACATAGTATAGTATAATGTATGTCGTAGGTACATAGTATAATGTTGCATAATGCAGACAGTAGCTGGAATAGTATCTGCCGGTATGTGTCACTTGTGTTTTATATCTAAAGTACATAGTATAGTATAATGTATGTCGTAGGTACATAGTATAATGTTGCATAATGCAGACAGTAGCTGGAATAGTATCTGCCGGTATGTGTCACTTGTGTTTTATATCTAAAGTACATATTATAGTATAATGTATGTCGTAGGTACATAGTTTAATGTTGCATAATGCAGACAGTAGCTGGAATAGTATCTGCCGGTATGTGTCACTTGTGTTTTATATCTAAAGTACATAGTATAGTATAATGTATGTCGTAGGTACATAGTTTAATGTTGCATAATGCAGACAGTAGCTGGAATAGTATCTGCCGGTATGTGTCACTTGTGTTTTATATTTAAAGTACATAGTATAGTATAATGTATGTCGTAGGTACATAGTTTAATGTTGCATAATGCAGACAGTAGCTGGAATAGTATCTGCCGGTATGTGTCACTTGTGTTTTATATTTAAAGTACATAGTATAGTATAATGTATGTCGTAGGTACATAGTTTAATGTTGCATAATGCAGACAGTAGCTGGAATAGTATCTGCCGGTATGTGTCACTTGTGTTTTATATCTAAAGTACATAGTATAGTATAATGTATGTCGTAGGTACATAGTTTAATGTTGCATAATGCAGACAGTAGCTGGAATAGTATCTGCCGGTATGTGTCACTTGTGTTTTATATTTAAAGTACATAGTATAGTATAATGTATGTCGTAGGTACATAGTTTAATGTTGCATAATGCAGACAGTAGCTGGAATAGTATCTGCCGGTATGTGTCACTTGTGTTTTATATTTAAAGTACATAGTATAGTATAATGTATGTCGTAGGTACATAGTTTAATGTTGCATAATGCAGACAGTAGCTGGAATAGTATCTGCCGGTATGTGTCACTTGTGTTTTATATTTAAAGTACATAGTATAGTATAATGTATGTCGTAGGTACATAGTTTAATGTTGCATAATGCAGACAGTAGCTGGAATAGTATCTGCCGGTATGTGTCACTTGTGTTTTATATTTAAAGTACATAGTATAGTATAATGTATGTCGTAGGTACATAGTTTAATGTTGCATAATGCAGACAGTAGCTGGAATAGTATCTGCCGGTATGTGTCACTTGTGTTTTATATTTAAAGTACATAGTATAGTATAATGTATGTCGTAGGTACATAGTTTAATGTTGCATAATGCAGACAGTAGCTGGAATAGTATCTGCCGGTATGTGTCACTTGTGTTTTATATCTAAAGTGCATAGTATAGTATAATGTTGCATAATGTTGTTTATTCATATTTGGGTCGCAAATCATTGTGCAACTCGCATTCATTTATATATGTTTATACTTGTCTTATATATACATGTGTAAAATGTGACCTTTATACTGTGTAAAGTACCTACTTATATATTTTATATCTGACGTGCACGTAAGGTGGTGTTCTTGTACCTACTCTGTAGTTACACTTGCACTTGCACCTCATCTCATTATTTGTCCAATATAATGAAGTTACTACGGTCTTAATATTGACTCGATCAAAATATAATTGCCTAATTCTAATAGCAATAAACCCGCCAGTGTAGGTAGGTGTATAAAGAGGAATAAATAAATAAATTGGAATCCGTTCAAGGATCAATTGACGTGTTAAGTTACTTATGTATTACTTTACTTTTCGTATGGTTTTACATCAGATTCTAAAGTCTCGGTTCCAATTTACCCGTCAGCCGCCTCGTGGATGTCTTGGATGCTTGTATGGATATATTTTAAGCTGGCAGTGTTTGCACCACGTGTTTCACCGACTGCTCAGCTCCACTCAGGATTATATCTTTTTCCCCACCTCCAGATGAAGTCATTGCAGCAGCCCTATCCAAATCCTCGTGTTGTAGGGTCTGCTATTACGTGTTTAAGCTGAGAAACATCAACAGTGAATTTGTGGGTATAAATAAACACATTTCTCTTCATATTGTATAGCTTTAGATACATACATTTTAACTCGTTGACGTGCTCGCTTTATCCTGTAATAATAACTTTCGACAATTTGTATACCACCGTTTTAATGAATAATTCACCTCAAGGACGCTGAAAATTGATTAAGCTATGTCATTTTGGCAGGGATTGCGAAAAAAGTGCGTTTTGTGATCTTTTTTTAAGGAATATTATTATATATGTATGTATTATATTTTCGATATGGGAGCATATTCCATGCATTAGGTCCTACTACAGTAAACGCACAATCGCCAAAATTAGTGGTGTGCAGTGCACCTTTTAATTGATGAAGATCCAGAACAATGTAGGTAATTATGTGTTGTATTTATGTGTTGAATATTGAATGCATAGCTCAGAGAGGTAATATTATGTAATATTAACGGATTGGTTTGTATTTCGTTACGCAGGTACTCGCGACCATCTCCAAGATGTAAATTAACAGACAGACAGACAGACAGACAGATTAACAGATTTTTTTAATGAATATGTCCTTGTTACTCAAGTACATATACATCTTCCTACGTTCCCTAAAATAAGCATTAATGCTTGTGCTATAGGTGAACGAAATCGGTCGAGGCAGAATTCGAACTCGCGACCACTGGATTACTAACCCAATGCGCTAACCGCTCTGCCATCCAGACCCATCTAAATGAATCGCGGGCATTGGTGAAAGCATGTTTTTGTTATTGCTGCTTTCATTTTGTAGGATAACAGAGCAAGAGAAGTGTGGAATTATTGAATAGAAAATGGTTTTCTAGGATTCATAATTCTTTGTCATCTCGTCCTGGAGTGGAGGACTGTGGATCGCACGATTCGTCTCAATTCCACTGTTTTACGTCTAGAAATATGCATTTCAGGTCTTTGCGTTTCATGATCATACAGCACTTGATGACAGACTAAACAAGTTCAAAAGAAGACGTTTGCATTGGTTTTCTTAATTATTGATTGGGTACACGTCGTAAAAAATATAACACGAATGCATGAACTATATATAGACAAAGAAAAAATATAACACGAATGCATGAACTATATATAGACAAAGAAAAAATATAACACGAATGCATGAACTATAAATAGACAAAGAAAAAATATAACACGAATGCATGAACTATATATAGACAAAGAAAAAATATAACACGAATGCATGAACTATATATAGACAAAGAAAAAATATAACACGAATGCATGAACTATATATAGACAAAGAAAAAATATAACACGAATGCATGAACTATATATAGACAAAGAAAAAATATAACACGAATGCATGAACTATATATAGACAAAGAAAAAATATAACACGAATTCATGAACTATATATTGACAAAGAAAAAAAATCATCCACTGTCGTGTGTTTAGGTAATCTATAATAATGTTGTATAGAATAGAATATGAAGTTTACATGTAAAGCGACTTACGCTAATCTATTTAATGGGTAATCGCCGCGCCGTTGAGCTCTCAAACGATACTTCTATACGTATGTACATACATAGTATATAATATATATATATATATATATATATATATATATATATATATATATATATATATATATATATATATATATATATATATATATATATATATATATATATATATATATATATATATATATATATATATATATATATATATATATATATATATATATATATATATATATATATATATATATATATATATATATATATATATATATATATAAACGATACTTCTATACGTATGTACATACATAGTATATAATATATATATATATATATATATATATATATATATATATATATATATATATATATATATATATATATATATATATATATATATATATATATATATATATATATATATATATATATATATATATATATATATATATATATATATATATATATATATATATATATATATATATATATATATATATATATATATATATATATATATATATATATATATATATATATATATATATATATATATATATATATATATATATATATATATATATATATATATATATACGGTTTTCTTCCTCTCTCTACTATCTACACAAGTTGTGTAAATTATCCTCTCTATGTATCATAGATAATATAATATATAAGTTGTTAGACCGTAAGTTGTTAGGTCAACAGTATGGTTTCCATATCTGTTTCAACACTAGCGGGATTAATTTTAAAATACTTTTCGATACATTCTTAGTGTTATTTATATTACTGAAGATGCTGCTGTCACTGTTGTTTTTACTGGTTGAACCTGTTTGTTAAGTTATTATTAATTGTGTATTTTTCTATATTGTGTCTTACCAATTGTAAAATTGATCGATTTTGGTGCGATTTAAGTAAGCTCTTCGATCTACTAATTTGGTAATTTTATATCATAATACTTTCCATTCGTGTTGATGTACACAAGGGAGTGGTTTTATGTTTTACCTTATCAATCGATAAGGCCATTGCCAGACGAAATTATCAAATTAAATAATTTTTCGTAGAACATTAAATCTTGTTTGATTTTAACGAATATCGTATATTGCATACCTACTATCGTATTTAAATTTTGTTGTCTTAAGGCAAAACGAGTGATGATTGATTTATCAAACAACTTTTTTTAGTATCATATGATTTTTATATATAATTGTTTGATAGTTCTAAAATGTTTGTGCTAAGAGATTGGAAATACATTTTTATATTATCAAATACAATTCAAACAATCAAATAAAAAAATGGACACCCTTTTCAAAGTTTTAAAATCGATCTTATAACGATATAAATAACGCATGACTATTTTGAAATATGTATAGCATTCACACTTGCATTTCAGAAATACAAAATCGGTCAATTGCATCAAAAGATCAAATGAATCAAGACAGTTTTAACGTGCAATAGTTCCAGAATAGTTCGTCATCGGGAATAGTTCCAGAGTTGTTAACTGGTCGGGAAGTAAGTTACAAATCGATTGCAATATTCCAGTGCAGTCCGACAAGTGAAATTAAAAAAGTGAATAAATCTGTCATATAAAATAAAACTTTGGAGATAAATTTTCCAATTAATTTATTTCAGTTAAAATAATAATCATTTGACGGATTAATAACACTAGTGTATTTATGTTAGCTAGAATGCTGTACAATATAATATTATATCTATAGCCACCGCCACGGCACGGGTTCGTCCTCCCTAACTCGAGGATTGTTGTACAAGTCGCAGACTTTGCCCCCTCTACCTAAACAACCAACCAACTAACTTGGAAGTTAACTTTGTCTACACTCCACTAACTATATGGAGAGAGTGCGTTGCCTTGTCTTGCCTTGCCTCACTTATATCATTTGGGATTGTATTTACAATCGATATGATTCATATAAGCCACCCGTTATAATAATAAAACATAATAATGTATAGGTAGGTACATAAAAGGATATACATAAATAAACAACTTAAGAGGCTATAGTAGGCTATATAGTATATTTTGAAAATAATTTCCCCAGTACCCTCAAAATATACGTCTTTGAAATAAAGAACTGTTAATATTTACATCTTTATTCTATTGCATGAGTTTTTTTAAATTTGAATTTGTTTTATACCTATTTATATTATAAAATTAGTTTTAGTAAAACCCTTTTTTATTTTTTTTTTGTAAGTAACTAAAAAACTACAAAGCATATGAAGAAGATTTTTACTTCAATCGAAAGAGAATATGAAAATCTACCGGCTGAGTTTTTTAATATTATAATTACTATTCTTGCTATTTATAAAAAAACCTCTAAATTTTACATTTTTTTCACGAAAAAAATGTTGTATATCACATATTAAGTGATATACAATATTGCTTCGTGTTTCATACATTAGATTTATTTATTTAATTTCAATTTACGGTTTGATAACCTTTTACACATACAAGTATACATAATATATTAAAAACAACAGAATTTAAAAAAAAAAACAAATAAAAACAAACAAATATACAAAACGAAAATAAAAAATGAATAACAATATAAAAAAGGTGAAAACATGTAAAAATATGTAAAAAATAATGAAAAACATTTAAAAAAAAAAATATGTAAAAAATAATGAAAAACATTTAAAAAAAAATATGTAAAAAAAAAACATGCGAGAAACATTCAAAAATATGTAAAAAAATAAACAAAAAACATGTAAAAATATGTAAAAAAAATAAACAAAATACATGTAAAAAATAATGAAAATCATGTAACAAATATGTAAAAAATATGTAAAAAATAAACAAAAAGCATGCAAAAATATGTAAATAAACAATGAAGAACATGTTAAAAATATGAAAAAAAAAAAAAAAAAAGTAAACATACATGCAAAAATTAATACAGGAAAAAAGAAATGAGAAAAGTAGTTTAAAAAATAATACGACAAAATAATCTAATGTTTGGTCTCATTAACAAGTGCAGTGTATAGGCAACTTCTATAGATGCCGATCGAGTCATTAAATATATCTGTGTATTGTGCATACTGGTTCCCCAAACTATGCATTCTTTGCAAGGTTGAATTAGCCCGGTATACGCTAGTGTTAGTATGACAATAAAATGGCGCGGTACTGCGTGTGACCAGGGACGGCACCCGCAAATTTATAGCACTGAGCAAGTAAGGGGTGTCAGTATGCGAGTTTAATATTTTAAATAAAAATAACAGATCTGCTAAAATTCTTCTCTGTGACAGTGGCAATAAATTGGTTAGCTTCATAAGACTGTTATAATTTATATAATCAATCGGTATTCCAAGTTTAAAATTAATAAACCTAAGAAATTTTCTCTGAACTTTTTCCAAAGTATTAATATGAATAGAATAACAAGGAGACCAAACAGTGGAATTATATTCAAGGTGGCTTCTAACAAGAGTTTTATATAATAAAGACAAAGTAAAAATATTAGTGAAAGCATTTGATACTCGCAATACAAATCCAAGCATCTGTAGAGCTCTGTCATGAATGTTGTTGATGTGTTTTATAAACGAGAGTTTTGTATCAAATGTCACCCCAAGATCTTTCACTTCAGCTGTTCTAAGTAGAACATTGTTGTTCAATGTATATTTATTAAGAATCGGTGATTTAATTTTATAAAATGAAATAACTTGACATTTGTTAATATTCAGATTCAACTTATTAGAAAGGCACCAATCATACAAAGTATCCAGATTTCGCTGTAATATCAAACAGTCATTCAAATCTTTGATCTTCCGGAAAAGTTTTAAATCGTCAGCAAAAAGAAGAACCTTTACATCGTCGAAAATATTTATGATATCGTTTATAAATAGAATAAACAATAGGGGACCTATGTGGTAATTTTGCGTTCATTATTGTGTACATCTGCATACCCAGGGTATACAAGAGCCTTAAGATCTCAAAAGGACCATGCTCAACTATGTTACGGGACGACAGTAATCTGTTATTTTGTAGTTTGGTTGTTTTGGTAAATTTGTCTAATGGCAATAAGCTCGTTAGTGTGCAATGGACGACCTTGGAATTTGAATTAATTGCATCATGAAACCGCGCTGTGAAATATGAAAAGTCAAATAAATAAGATGCATAAATATAAACTAACCTAACAGTTTGAAATATATATGTACATAGGTGTACATGTAATATGTAGTAGGAATATATTATTATGTAATTATATTTGAATGAGAAGAAGATGCGATACGCTTTAAGACAGCTCGGGGCTCTAGTCGACGTTTATATAGTTTTATACAGTGTTTTGTACCTTGAAGCGGTGGCGGTGTCTTGAGTAAACTTTTCATATGTATGTAGCGTATCTATCTATATGTCTACACTTAGCAGCAAAGTTTAGCAGTGAACATTTCTCCATACCTCACCTCCCCGTACCCAACTTACTTACCCTACATATATCTCCTCGCTCTAGCGACGCACCATAAGGTCGGTCCAACTTTGTTCGTCAAAACTTGAGATTAGTTAAGTTCGACTCTTGTCTTATCGTCGTTCCTTACTTCATCTCGTTATTATTAATTCGTCTGTTTTCATTTGAACCGTGTTCACGCCTGTCGTCACGCGTGTTGTTGATTCATTTACATCAATACTTCCACGCCGTGTAGGCAGCGAGAACCGAACGCTAGATTTTTCCATCTAAGCATACATACATCAACACCCGTGGATGCATTCTTGCGTCGTCTCATATGTACATGCCCTTCTGGTGTTATTAGTTTTCCTCCCTCCTTTCAGGATATGGATATCGTTCACATGACGACCTCGGCCTCCCGTTTTCTCTATAATATATCCGCCGTGTTTCTTTCCTTCGTAGACCGGTTTTCTTGATTTATTCGTACAAACCATAACAATGCGTTGAGATTGAGACACTTTAATGGTGCACGAATATAGTATAAAGCGCCCTTGAGGTGACCACGGTTGTCACTAAACGGCGCTTTATAAATTGTCATTATTATTATTATTATATTTTATTTTCAAATCAAAATATTGTCATCGTTATATGTTTTTTTTTTAATTTCGATTAATTTGTTTCTTTTTTGTATAAATTTTGTTTAGCACTATTTATTATTTTATGTTAAATTGTCGAATTCAATACAGGCCAGCACAAGTGAGGTCGACATTTATATATTAGTTTGTATTTTTTACCGGTAGAGATAAATAAATAAATTTATTCATGTATTCGTATTAAGATTTTTTTATTTATTTATTTATTCAAGTATATATCATTATACCATATTTTTACTTAATGACAATATGTAACAAAATCAAAATGTTAATACTCTTTCGATGGAGTTAATAACTCGTGTTCGGGAAATGAGTATCGTAATTGCCAAAAATATGACCTTTAATGCTATTTTAAATTTGTTTTGATCTTTAAATTCTCTAATGGAAGTGGGCAGGTTTTTGTAAAATAATATTCCCCTATATGACAAAAATTTCTGTGCTGCAGTTGAGTTGTATTTTTCTTTGGTATGATGATTTTGAACATTCCTCTAGTATTTTTAGTAATTAGTAGGTACTATAATATTGACTTAAGCTTACTTGTAATGTATAGTTAAATGAAGTTCCTAATTTTTTGCTGTAGGGAAATATAAATTACTTAAACAAGTTATTGTTATATTAGGCTTTGAAATATTTTTGTGTTGATGTTTTGATACATTGTTTTGTGCTGTCGAAAAGTTGGGTTTGAAAATTTAGCATTTGCTCGCTGTTGGGGATTTTAGTTATTGTTTGTTTGTTTTAGTTTACTTTTAGTTCATGTTGAGCAGGAAAAGTTCTTTGCCAACTTATAATATTGTATTATGTACCAACAAATGGATACAGCACCCCACCTCATCCCATATCATATTAGTATTCATATACATACATACTGTTGAATAATGACACTACATAGGTATAAGAATATTATAATGTTATTTATCATTTAGGCATTTCGAATTGTAATGTCCCGTCAACTGCGGTGGTACAGCGGTAAACATTTTGGCTTTTGTGCCGGCATTCTAAGATCAATTCCAAGCAGAGGATAAATTTGTTTTAAATCATTTCTCATGAAATATTGTTTCTTTTGGACTGAAAACACTGATTACCTAAATAAAAAGACAATTAGAAAACCCAATGAAATATCGTCAAAGATTTGACAATAAATTTAAAATTAAATAATATCTTGTATTTTGTCTTTTCTTATATGTATTTTCTTATTAATGTTTATATTGTCATGCATTTAGTGTAATAATAATATAAAAATTTTCTCTAGTTTTTCTTAAATTATTATTTATTTACAATAAAAAAAAAACAATAAATATGTTCTTGAAACAAGTACATATACATCCTCATACATTCCCTAAACTAAGCATAAATGCTTGTACTATAGGTGAACGAAATCGGTCTTGGCAGATTTCGAACTCAAGACCACTGGATTACTAACCCAGCACGCTAACCGCTCTGCCACCACCCATCTATGTGAGGTTATCACAAAAACGGCGCAATACAAGTACCGATTAAGACGGTGACGTATCATTATCACCTAAGTTATTCTGTAGTTTAGCAGTCTAGCTGATAAAATTATGGAATGTTAATTTGTACACCTGACTTGATAAAACTGAAAAAAAACCTTCATAACCCCTAGCAATAGAACAAAATGCAGAATTATTTTATTTAAATGGCATAATAATTTATTGCTGTTTAATCATTTTTTTATTTAAACCTAACAAACATACAGTCATACAAACAAATTTTTAACAAATTCAATGTAAACAATATATCATAGACCATAAATAAATACAGTCATACAAACAAATACTACAACAAATTCAATGTAAACCAAATATCATAGACTATTGTTTGTGGATACACATTATTTTTTAACATCCATAGTACTTATAAAACAATTACTAATATAACATTATACAAATTGTATAATTTAAATGAAACCAATTAAAGTCTTTTTATATTTCGTTATGACGTGAATCAGCGACAATGGATGCCAACAAACAACAGAGTAACCATTATAAAATAATATTATGGCAAAAACAAAACATAAAAATAAAAATAAAACAAAACAACAAAAAAGGCAGTACGAAACATTAACGAGATTAGTAACAACGACTAAAAATGTGTGCAAATAAAATTGGTACAATGTTCGCTTAAAGTCTCTTCTTACGCCACAAAAGTTGTATTGAATTAACACAAGTAACTTTTGGCGAATTTCATCGAAGAAAGAATTCCCCCATCGAGATGTACAACTTTGAATGGGGGGGGGGGGGGGGGCTCAAACTTTGCCCTCGACAAAAAAAAAAACTTTGGCCCTACTTTCTTTCCAACTTTTTTCTTTTTCTTTATTTCAGTTCGTCTTTAAAAGATTTTAACATTTCTTCGTCCCTCTTTCCCCTCTCTCTTTCATTCCCCTCCAGCGGAGAGGAAAATGAATGATACCACAAAAGTTCTGGTAAACTATTTTCATGTAAATCGCCATTCTACTTTGTTCTCCCGCATAGTTCAACACTTGATTTCGTCCTTATTCGAAACTTACTGTTTAATTATGATGAAAGGATACTGATGGCGGATTTATTGACGAGTTTTATATAAACGTAATAATAACTATTTTTTTAAATGAATATGTCCTTGTTAAACAAGTACATATACATCTTCCTACGTTCCCTAAAATAAGCATATGAATGCTTGTGCTATAGGTGAACGAAATCGGTCGAGGCAGGATTCGAACTCGCGACCACTGGATTACTAGCCCAGCGCGCTAACCGCTCTGCCATCGACCCATCTATTTATGGTTATAGTCACAGTTACAAAATGCATTAACTAAGACTTTTAATTACCCACATACAGACCAGAAAATGTAACACTATGAAATTAATTAACACATTGAATGATGGTAAATCTGAATCAAGGATTTAGGAAGGAATTAAAAGGGAAGATTAACAATACTACTACATGCCACTAAGATGAGAACACCATTACGCTATACTGATTTATCATAATATTTATATGTTCACTTACATACATACATGCAAACGTATACACACACGTACATACATTTAAAAGTAAATTTAATTATAGTTGTCGCCAAATATCTTGAACTTTTAGCCGAGAAGGGGGGCGATTTGCACGTAAACCAACGAAGTAAAAAGGCACAAATTTGCGATCTGCGCAACCGGAAGCTCGTTCAAGATGTTTGACGAAAATTCTACAATTTTTTTTGCTTCGTAGACATCGCTTAAACACTCCTGATGAATCAGAAAAATTGTATCTATTTCCACAGTATGTATGAAATTTGGAGCAAGCATTTTTGATATTTTTTTGTGTAATTATTACGTACTGCCGGAGTTAATCTAATTTTTCATAGTGCCGTATTATGATTACACGATCATTTCAAGCTTAATTGTTTACTCAGCGAAACAAAGTGGTCTTAAATTTAACTTCCGATATATTATGATACATACAAATTAAATTTCCACCATCACATGGGTTGTAAATGGGTCCAATTTACAGCACCTGTATGAGATAAAAATGTAACAAATAAACTAGTTTTTATATCGACGTTTTTCAATAACGACCGTGTTCTTCATCGGATGAGTTTACACTATTTACAATTCTATAAACGCGATCTTCACAAATTTCCGAAAAAATAATTTGTACAAAGTAATAAAACGTAATTTTAATTCTCAATAGAAATTTCCGCAACGTCTACGTCATCGAGAATTGTGTCTTTTGGAATGTTGAGGAAAGGTAAACTCATGTGACTCATGTCTAGATATTGATGGGTATCTCATTTTTCAATATTATTTTTTTATACTTTTTTATCTTTATCTTTAAGTAGGTATCTTCTATTTTGCAATCAGGGCCTATCTCTACTGCGGTACAATATACTAATGATGACGGCGATGATTGAGGTCCTATAATATTATTTCCATACAAGTAAATAAATATAAGCTATTTTTTTGAAACTAACTACAATAATGCATAATAATACGCTTTATTGAGATATAATGCAAAACACGAGATTAAAATATTTTTAAGGCATAAGGGATGTATATACACATATATATTATGCACTTATAACCTTCTTATGCGAAGGTAATAATTGCATATTGAAATATTGAAAGAATGAACGATGAACGACTGACCAAAAAAATATACATGGGTGTAAGAGGTGGAGTGAATAGCACGGGTCGCCCCAGAAAGGGATGGCATGACCATGTGAATGATATTTTGAAAGAAGGAAATATAAGAAGCTTGAATAATCGACGAGCATGTATGAGACGATGCATGGATGTAAAGGAAGCTAGGAATGTGTGTTCAAAAATAGAGGAGTATGGCGCTCGGTTCTCTCTGCTTACCCCGTAAGGGATATGGCATGGTGGTATGTATGTACCTTCTTATGCATGAAACACGAACAGATATTGCATATCATCAAATCTATAAGACTTTTATTACAACTAATTTTACATGGAAATCATTTATTGATTTCCATTTAAAATTAGTTATAATATAATGCAAATTTCAAAAAACTCATTCAATAGAATACAGATGAAAAATAAAATTTTCTTTAATCTTTTGAGGGTAGTGGGGAAAAGATTTTTAAAATTTATTATTTAGCCTATTATAGACTTTTAACTTTATCTTTCGTGACGTGGATATAAAAATTGCGAGTATTGATGGCACTGAAGTGGTGTCCACTGAGGCGTCTTCTTTTCCGGCCATCATCTATCTTACCTCCCCTTCCTCCCGTCCTCTCCCCCCATTACCTCCCCTTTCATTATTTTCCGATTCGTTTTAATTAAGAACACTCTTAAAAGTTTAAAACAACTCCCGACAGATTGCGGCGGCTGGACGTGGGAACAATATTTTGAAACTTACCCTCACCTCCTTTCCTCACACTCGCTATTGCTCAGCCCAACAGGGCTCGAATTGGCAAAAAAATAATACATTATCGATACAAAATATATATTATGTTTGTTATAATTATAATAATATCATTTGATTATCGATACGTTTAGTGTAAGAAACGTCGACAGAAATTTTATTTATATGAATGAAACCCATGCCACTTAGTAAAGAAGTATATGCAGATGTCAGTCCAGTAATGATTTTCAAAGATACATACATACCATCACGCCATGTCCTTCACGGGGTAGGCAGACAGAACGAAACACTACATTTTTCTATCTTGACACACATTCATCGCCTCGTGAACATTCATGATTCGTCTCACGTATGTTCACGATTTTTACATTTCCGTCTTTCTGAAAATTCACATGGTCGTGCTATCCTTTTCTTGGATGCCCCAGACCTCGTATTCCATTCCATATTTTATTAATGGCCAAACTTAGTATTGCCTTTGGTGTTGTTTTGTATTTATTACAATATCAGGTCCGTTTCTTTAAATTTGCAGTGTATTCCGTTTATCATCCACGTCAAGCCCTGCTGCTATGTGACCACCCATTCCCCTCCCGAGTAAAACAAGAACAACTCAACTTACTTTCGGACTTTTTAATATAAAAACTTGCCCAAACTCTCTGGTATCGCTTTGAAGGGCTTATTTTTAATTCCGTACGCCCCCCTTCCCCCTCCACCCACCGAAAATATACCCCGTACCCCTTCTTCTCTTTCCTCTCACATTCACCTCTCAGTCATCGTTATTGAAACCTATATATATATATATATATATATATATATATATATATATATATATATATATATATATATATATATATATATATATATATATATATATATATATATATATATATATATATATATATATATATATATATATATATATATATATATATATATATATATATATGTTATATTTGATGTTTTCACGGGTGAAATATGTTATAATATTTTTATCTCGGTTTTCCCGTGTCAGTAGGTCTTGACTAAGACCATTTGTCTTCCGACGTTTCGCCTGAATATCACCAGGCATTTTCAAGGACTTAACGAAAAGCACGCGCGCGACACACGTCTACTCACACTGACTTGACGGTGATATATATATATATATATATATGCTGGTCCATCCTCATGGAATAAACTTCCATACCGACTCAGACAAATAGACAATATAAACACGTTTAAAAAACAACTTAAGACACACCTGTTTAATATTTCACACAATAACACCTCCTAAATTTGAATTTGTATATAATGTAATGAAACCAACTTAATAACACTGTAATTAACTGCTCCGTGACACTTCTCAACGTTTCATGGCATTAGATTCAATTAAATAGAATATACTTATTACTGTATACATCGTTTTTATGTTTATTTTTAATTTAATTTAAGATCAATAACCTAGATTTTAAGCTTTTACTAACATGAAAAACTAATAGCTACAAAGCGCCCTTGAGGTGAGTTTTCACGAAAACGGCGCTATATAAATTGTCCAACCATATATATATATATATATATATATATATATATATATATATATATATATATATATATATATATATATATATATATATATATATATATATATATATATATATATATATATATATATATATATATATATATATATATATATATATATATATATATTATAATATTTTTATCTCGGTTTTCCCGTGTCAGTAGGTCTTGACTAAGACCATTTGTCTTTCGACGTTTCGATATATATATATATATATATATATATATATATATATATATATATATATATATATATATATATATATATATATATATATATATATATATATATATATATATATATATATATATATATATATATATATATATATATATATATATATATATATATATATATATATATATATATATATATATATATATATATATATATATATATATATATATATATATGTTATTATTAAGTATTTTGGGGATAACCCGCGTCAAATTAATTAATCGTAATTTGACGCGGGTTATCCCCAAAATACTTAATAATAACATATTTTGTACTCGCGAAAACCTTAGATTTAACATATATATATATATATATATATATATATATATATATATATATATATATATGTTATTATTAAGTATTTTGGGGATAACCCGCGTCAAATTCTGATTCCCGAGAGAATCAGTCGTCTGCCGACGTTTCGTCTGAATCTCATCAGACATTTTCAATAGGCAGAATCTCGGCACGCGTTTCTGAACATCGCGTAGATATTAAAAACCGGAAATTAACTTCATCTCTAGTAAACCACTCATTGACCGAAAATCACTCCATAGACTTTGAAAATTCAAAAGTAGTCGCGAATATTAACAATGAAACATTTAGAATTTACAGGGAAGCAATAGAAATATATAGAAGAAGCAACAGTATAATGAATAACAGAGACGATAGCATTCGAATCCCGACCGCATGGACAAGTGTACTTGAAAACAATATTTTGAAAAACCATAGTAATCAAATTAACCCAACTACCGATATTTCAAACAATAGTCACATTAAAAACATTAGTAAAATTCCTAGTAAACCGAAAACTGATAATCCACCTGTAAACAATATACCGTTAAGTACTCGAGTCACTAGAAGCCAAACAAAACGCAATAATGACGTCATTGGGGAAACCCACCCCTCCACTAACACCTGACTCGGCTTCCTTTCAAACTTTCACTTGGTGGTAAGCTTCCGACGCGAACGGACGTGCGCGCACTATCCCTCGCGACGGAAATTTATTAACAAGGCGCCTATTGAAAATGTCTGATGAGATTCAGACGAAACGTCGGCAGACGACTGATTCTCTCGGGAATCAGAATTTGACGCGGGTTATCCCCAAAATACTTAATAATAACATATTTTGTACTCGCGAAAACCTTAGATTTAACATATATATATATATATATATATATATATATATATATATATATATATATATATATATATATATATATATATATATATATATATATATATATATATATATATATATATATATATATATATATATATATATATATATATATATATATATATATATATATATATATATATATATATATATATATATATATATATATATATATATATATATATATATATATATATATATATATATATATATATATATATATATATATATATATATATATATATATATATATATATATATATATATATATATATATATATATATATATATATATATATATATATATATATATATATAGAGAAGTTTATGAATTCATGTGGTTATGGTTATATCTGTCGGCATTCATTTGATTAAGTAGAAACTTGAGATGAGAGTTATGGTGAACAACTCATCATTTAGTATTGCCATAAAAATGTATATAGAGAAGGATATCTGAATAGTGCTTCTCATTTTTAACTGTCAAATATTTCAAAATCACCCCAAGTTCAGGAAACTTTTGAAATTTTTATTTTCAAATTGATAAAAAGGCACATCACTTTCATTAAGTGGCATTGAAGAGTTATCAAGTAAGCATAATAAAATATTTAAATAAAAAATTAAACAAACTCATTTCATGAAAATACTGAACATTTTCCGTACAACATTTGAATTCTTTATAGAATGTCTTGTTAGTTATGAGTTAAGCGTTGGCCACAACCCACTCGTTTTATTCTTCATTCGAACCTGAAAAGTATGGCATCATTTTATTCGATTTCTCATAGTAATCATTGTAAAATTATGTTAGAGAATTTATGGCACGCAGTTCTCTGCCTACCATATGAAGGCTACGACTTAGATGTATATATTATTCTATGTCCCGCTATAATATTATATGTAGATTTTAATGTAAAATATATTATATATGGTTGAAGTGTGTACATATGTATGGATAAAGTTAAATAAGTGTATGGCGTGGGGTGAGTGTGTTGACCCTCTTTGTAGAACGGAATGGAGCAGAGCAGAGTAAAGTGGAGTGAAGTGAAGTTAAAGTTTGTCGATAACTTGTTCAGTAACGACTTTTGACATTCATTCGGCTTTATGTGTTTGTTTTTCTGCTCAATGTTCAATGGGTAATCGATGTCTTCCCTTCCGTTCCCTCTCTTTACTTCACACTTACATACATACATACACTACATAATCTAACCGCTACACGATATTTATTTTACATTATTTAATATCCTACAGGATTATAATAATAATGGTACAAATGCTTTGCTAAAAACCACTTGATGAGTATAAATTAACACTAATAGTTTCGGGAGAGAACCATTCCTACAGGATTTATTATATCTACTCATGGTACCATCGTACCTGACAATGATAGTTTAGGTTGCAATCCAGGGGGGCAAGTCTGGTCCGACCGGCGAAATCAAAACCCTCGTGATTACCCATATCATGGATATAATTATTATATGGAGTTCTGCAATATCCTTAGATGTCATAGAACTCCATACGATAATTATATCCATGATATGGGTAATCACTAGGGTTTTGATTTTGCTGGTCGGACCAAACTTGCCCCCCAGAATTGAATAATAAAAACACTCAAATATATTAAAGACAATATTTTTTTAAAATAAAATTAACATATTATTTCATGACCATTTGAATTTCAGATAATTGGTTCGTTGGAAGAAATTGCCATATGACAAAAAAAAAATGCCACTTGCGCAGGGTGCTAGAAAGTTGTTTATTATTATCGTTATTATTGAATGTACGTTAAAATTGAAAAACAGTATTTTTTATACGCATGTAAATCATTTAGTAAAAATACGCTAAAAACGGTGAAATCATAATTCTCCACTATTCCATAGTAGTAAATCTCCACTATTCCGTATGTTTATACAATATAACCAGTTAAGAGGTTATAGTAGGCTATATAGTATACTTTGAAAATAATTTCCCTAATACCCTCAAAGCATACATCTTTGAAATAAGGAACAGTTTGTATGTACACCTTTATTCTATTGCATGAGTTTTTTGAATCTTGAATTTGTTTAATACTTTTTTTGTAAAACCCTTTTTTAATTTCTTATTGAAAGTAACTAAAATACTACAAGACCTATGAAGTAGATTTTTACTTCAATCGAAAGAGAATATGTAAATCAATCGAGTTTTTTTTATTATTATAATATTTTAATAGCTTTTCTTGCTATTTAAAAAATCTCAATTTTACCTTTTTTGCACGATAAAATGTTTTATATCATATTATGTCAGGTGATATACAATATTTTTTCGTGTTTCATACGTTAGAAGATAATTTGGTGTGCATTTTCGGTATACTCGGGCCTTAATACTAGACGGATATTTAAAATAATTAGCTAGGTTAAAATACTTCTCCTGAAATAGTTGTGATTGTAGAGTAATGAAAATATAAATAAGTTTAGTTTGTCGATCGACAATTCTTGATAGAACTCCATTGTACGTTGATATGTTATAAAAATATAAAAATACTTGGTTAATGTTCTATTATATTTATTGGATTATTGACGCGTTTCGTGCAAAGCACATCGTCAGAATAATGCTCTACAAGACAAATTTTGTATATAACCACTAGTCTCAGTCTTGTAGAGCATTATTCTGACGATGTGCTTTGCACGAAACACGTCAATAATCCAATAAATATAATAGAACATTAACCAAGTATTTTTATATTTTTATAACATATCAACGAAAATATAAACATTAACTCCTCTGGGCCTTGAGTCAGAAGAAACATTGGGATTTGCCAATCTTCATAGGAATCCATCTTTGAATTTCATTTAAATTAACCTAGTTATTGAACGGAAATTGGGTTAGTTGGTACTACTAAAAATGGCGTACTCTCCAACTTGTATTTTGGTTTGAAAGCTTTTTGGTCGATTGATTTTTTGATGGTCGCATTTAAGTAAGACTATAATATATAATATAGGTACATATATGTCCATATTATAGCCAACTGTATCGAGTCGTAAATGTTGATGTCTCGTGCTGTGTATTAATACCATGTTATTTATCGTCAAGGAATATTATATAAATATAAAAAGTATTTTTGGCTAAGCCTTTTCGAGACGTAAACACCATAATAATCATAAATACGAAAGGGAGGATGAGGAACAAGAGATAAATAAAAGAAAGACGAATGTGGGGGGAAAAAGGAATACACACAGAGAGAACCAGAGCGTAATTTATTCTTCTATCTTCCCACAAATCTTATTTATTCAGTTTTTGAATCTCTCGCGGAACAAACATGTTTTTCGTATTAACGCTATGGGCATTTCCTCAAGCCGAGATGTTGCTTTTTTTAAAGATTTTTTCATGTTAAATGTTTAAATCTGGGCGAGATTAGGAAACGATATAAATATAAAAATCTTATTTTAAGTGGTTTTCAAAAACACATTAGTTTTATTTGTAGTGAATTATCGGTATATATGTAATCAGATAATTGTATTCTGATCGGATGTATGTAACTAATCACTCGATCTCTCCACTAATCTCTATTATCCGCCAGCCTATTCATCCTATCCGGTAGCTGTGCACATCGCATTGCATTCAGATAATATAAATTGAGATCAATATACATATTTATGTCTCTACGATCTGCTGTACGCATACTTCCCTATTTTTTTTATATCAGGCAGGCAGATACTATTCATGTCAGTTTCTTCTCCTTCGTGTCATATCAGGTCCCTCCGATCACTGCTGAGAAGGCATCTCTGATGCCGGTCCACTCACAAATGTTGCGGAGCCATGACATCTGACATCTTCCTATTCTGAGGTGTCCCTATATTGCATCCCTTCAAAATCAGTTGGAGCAGCCTGTACTTTTTACTTCGCAGAACGCGACCCAAATATAAAAACCTATCAACCATATAAAATATCCCATGAGGTAATTTTAAACCTATAATCTGAATCAAATATCACACCCTTTAAATAAAAACAGTGAAATAAGTTGAAATGAGATCGTTAAGAAAAAAATGTAATAGAACGGTGAATGACCGGGTAAGAAATGAGGACATAAGAAAAGAATGTAAGATGAAGAAAGATGTCATTACTAGAATGAAAGTGAACACCTTACACCCTATTTATTAACTATTGTAACTAAAATAAGAACATACTAAAATTATAGATTTTAGTTTTACGGTCTTATTTCAGCGTTATCAAATATAAACTTGGACTAAATGGAATAGGAACGTACCTATTTTGGCCGTAACGTTCTTAAAAAGTTACTGAATCAGACGTATTATGAATAATTATGAAAATTATAAAATTTTTATCATTTTCATAATTATTCAAAATATGTCTGATTCAGTAACTTTTTAAAAACGTTCCGGCCAAAATAGGTACGTTCCTATTCCCTTTAGTCCAAGTTTATACTATATAACGCTGACATAAAACCGTAAATTTAAAATCTACAATTTTAGTATGTTCTTATTTTGGTTACAATAGTTAATGAATAGGGGGTATTGAGATGATTTGGTCACATGAGGAGAATGAATGAGGAAGCGCCTGACGAAGAAAATATACAGAGCGGAAAGGAATCAGAGGTCGGGGACGTCAAAGAAAGGGATGGCACGACCATGTGAATGATTTTATGGAAGACGGAAACGATAGAAGTGTGAGCAATATACGAACATGTATGAGACGATGCACGAATGTGGACGAGGCGAGGGATGCGTGCCAGGATAGAAAAATGTGGCGTTCGGTTCTCTCTGCCTACCCCGCAAGAGACGGCGTGATGGTATGTAACATTATTTAAAGAAAGATTGTTTTGTTTGATTGTGATGTCGCAGTGGCAGAGGTAGACAGAGTGAGATAGAGATATATACCCTCGAAATGTATTTAGCCTTTAATGACAGAGCGGAAGAACGTTTAGTCTGTGAAGAGCAAAGTTTCCGTGCCGCGAGATGGGTAGTGAGTGAGTGAGTGAGTGAGAGGGGGTGGTTGATAGAAACTTCATCAAAGTAACTTTTGTGTAACGGTAACATGGCGGGATGGATAGTCGGCAGTGGCCATCTAACAATAGTTGGACTAATAACAGAGGAAACTAAACGTATATACGAGTAAACAATGCGACGTAATTCACGGCTCTTGGTTTGAGTCGTATTTAAATTTTGTTAATAAGTAAAATAATATTATGTAAATCCAGGCTTATTCCGGGGTAAGTACAACATTTTCACATGTATATATATCCTCTTCGGTCCTGGAGGCAACAATCCAGAGTCGAGTCTACAGTGGCGTATCTAGACATTGTGGGCCCTCGTGCGTATGTACATATGTAACTGAGTAAGGGTCCCTAACATTTTTTTTATATGAGCATATTTTATATACAATAATAATAGCGCAAATACTTTACTAAACACCACATAAGGTTAACGTCCATGCAGGCGCAGCCGGCGGAGCGCATCAGACGGATTTGTTTGTGGAGTGCGTCCACAGAGGCGCACCAATCGGATTGCCGACACAACAATCATTTGGATTTTGGATTATTCGACTTGGTAATCGCATGCTCGGCTCGTACATTATTTTATTCATTAAAATATTTAATGAAAATTAACTAGAATTAAAAATAATTTGAATAATTAACTTGAATTAGAAAAAAAATACATAAATAAATTAATAAAATATAAAAATCCAGTATAATTTTTTTTTCTTAATTATGTAATTTTTTTCTTAATTATGTAATCTTAATAATATACCCTCAATATTTAACCTTTGTGTAAATGCTTAAGAGACCTCAGAACAACCTCAGAACAGGCGCTCAACCTAGTGAGATAGTAAAATTTCAATATTTTTACTATGTATACCATTTTGTCGGCCTTCGAGGCTCAGTTGGTTAGGTATCTGACTGCTGATCCAAAGGTCCCCGGTTCAATTCCCAGTGGAGACACAGTTTTAATTGTGTTTTCAGTCTGGATCTGTGAGACGTTTAATATCTAAGTCTCCAGAATGTGGCAACTTGTTATTGGGTGCGTGTTAAATTAATATTTGGCATAGTACCTGTTAGTTGCCCGAGAAGCATTATAAAAATTATGAAATGTACTGTACTGAAATATGTAAATAAATAAAAAAATTAATATAGCCCATATGTAGGATAAATAAATATATAGGATATACCAACATATATCGATTACACTCAGAATGTGTGGTAAACCTTATTGCTGAACTACATAGTCGTATAGTATCAAAAACAGCAATCTGTCCTCGGACTGATTTCAAGCAAATTAAAAAAAACATTTTTTTTTAATTTGTTCGAAATCAGTCCGAGAATAGAACGCTGTTTTTGATACTAGACGACTCATATTATGTGAGATTTAATTTTGCCTGTTGTATTTTCGAATATCCGACTCTCACGGGACACCCGTAAACGGTCATAATAGAAAAGAGTGGAAGTACTATTCTAAGCCGGTACCTCACTGTTTTTCAATGAATGACTCGATACTTTAGCCCACATATACCGTACCTACTCGTTGGTGTTGGTTTTGTTTGAAGTTATACTAAACTGTTTGCTCATTAGTTTCTCAGAACTCGAGTTGACGTTTTAATATTGTCAAAGTTTATAGGCAAAGTTAAAATCATTTTGTGACTTCTAAAATGCCGTAGGTGCTTACTTGAAAATATTGTATTATTCTCAAAATTCTGAATAGCTTACTTGGTTTGTTTTAAATATACTTAATACAGAAATATACCTGCACACGTAAAACCGTAATTACCTACCTTTAGATGTTCAAAAACAATAATAATATTCGCACTTTTCAATCTTTCGATTGTGACGGCTTCTAATTTGTAGAATTCCATTATGACAATGATTAATATGAACACATATATAATTTAACAATTTATTTTATTTTTCTCCCGATGACCGTTTCGGCTTATAAGGCCATAATCAACTTTGATTATGGCCTTATAAGCAGTTGATTATGGCCTTATAAGCCGAAACGGTCGTCGGGAGAAAAATAAAATAAATTGTGGAATTATATATGTGTTCATATTAATCATTGTAATAATAATATTATTGTGTAGGTATTAAAATCTTCTGTAAATTTGAATGTATCGTTAAATGTAATATCCCCAACCTCACTAGGAATATATCTGTTGAGATGATTGAATTGAGGATTTGCATTTATGGTCTGTGGCAAAAAAAAATGATAACGTTTTAAAAGTTCATGTCCATCTTGGAAAGCCATTGTTGTCTCCCTGTTTCTGACGAAGATTCTGTTGTCTGCCTTTCTTAGGTCCTTCTTCTTCCTCAGCCGTTTTCAATCCATCGTTGGATATAGGCCTCCCCCTTGCTCCTCCACATGTCTCTATTCCGGGTACATTGCATCCAATATACTCCCACAGTCTTTCTGATGTCATCCGACCATCTAGCCTGTGGTCTTCCCACACTCCTTCTTCCCGTTCTAGGTTGCCATTCTAGGAGTTTTTTTGTCCATCGTTAGTCAGTACATCTGGCAATATGACCTGCCCAGCTCCACTTCAGGGTAGCCATCCTTTCAGCTACGTCCACAACTTTAGTTTTCTCTCGTATCCATTTGTTTGTCTTCTGATCTCTCAATGAAATAAATGCCCAGCATTTTTCTCTCCATGCCTCTCTGCGTAACTAACAACTTTTGCACATTTTGTTCTGTAATTTTTTTCATATTTATTTTTGTATTCTAGCAAGAGGTTTGAGAGCTGTTGAAATTTACTGTCGTTTTCCGTAAATTTATCAGATATGAAGTTAAATAAGTCAGTTTTCATCTGAAGTAGATTGACATCAGTCGAGATCTGGCTAGTTGATAATATTACATCCGAGACGCGAACCTCATCACGGGCAGGATTATTATTTTCGCTAGTATTTAACTTCTGGATTATATCGCCAGATGGCTCTTTTTTGTTTCTACAATATTTACATTTGTGATTCGCTTTATTGGTTTTGTTCAACTTACGAAAGTTTGTTTCTTTGAGATATTCACATGAAAAATGATATGTTTGTTTGCACAAACTACATGTAATATCATCGGTATCATGAATAGTTTTTTTACAGGAGTGGCAAATGTTAGTTAGCTGATTCATGGTGAATGATTATGGTAAAAATGATGTCCAATTTACAAGATTATGTTATAATATAAATATATGTTTAGGTATAAAGTTGTGCAATCCAGAGTGTAGTTGTTTGTTTACATATATTAGTGGCAGATGTTAGTAGCTGATTAACGCTGAATGATTATGGTAAAAATGATATCCAGTTTACAAGATGATGTATGTTATAATATAAATATATTTATAGGTATAAAGTTGTGCAATCTAGAGTGTAGATGTTTGTTTACATATATTAGTCGTAATTGATGACTTGTACGTTAGTAAAATCTTTTCTTGAACCAGTAATGTTAGATGTTATTGATTGTTAACAATACCTCAATGTATGTAAATTGACAAGTCTGTGTCTCTCTCTGACTTATAGATGACAAAATACGTTATCTCTTTCTTCCCTGCTACAATTCCATGTTATCAATTTGACAGGTGATCACAGACACTTTGCTGTTTTATTCGAAATAAAAACGTAACTTGTTCGAAATAAGTATGTACAATTTGTTCACCTTTACAGCCACTTTGAATTTATAAATTATATTATGTCCTAGATAGACATAACTATCGACTCTTTCGACGGTCCTTCCATCTACCAAAATGGGAACGTTACGCGCCGTGCTGCTCATTATTTTGGTTTTTGTAGCATTCATTTTGAGGCCAATCTTTAAACAGGCTGCGTTTAGTTTATTTTCTTAGGTCCATTAATTACAAATGGTCACAGTGCAGGGGCAAATTTGTGTGTATGTGCAATTTGAATATAGTGACCAGTAATATCGAGGGTTGGGTGGTAGTGCAGGATGGAGGGAAGGAGGTAGGCGAGAGGGATGGGTTCGAACGTCTTTGAAAGTCCTTTCGTGTTTTTCTTGTTGGAAGTAAAAGTTTGTTGTTCGGAGTTAGTTGGTCTATCTAGACGGGATGGGACGGGCCGGGCGCAAACTTGAAATAACTCTCTTTGGAAAGAAACTTTGTTCTGGGGTGGTGGGTGTATATATATATGTATGCATGGATATATAGATAGTGAGTGTAGTGGATGGGCCGAGTTTAGTAAAAGTTGCGCCCGGGAGTGGGGCAGGTTTAACTCGGCTCGCCGCGTTTCAACTATGGCTCGTTTAGGGAAATCTTTGGATAATTTTTAATTCACACCCCCCCCCACTCCTCACTTCAACTCCTTGCTCCGTGTCGCACCCACATAATTGGAGTAGGTATATCTTTTTATTCTTCGCCGCTATAGGTGAATCAGTTTTAATTGTAAGTAGTGAATACATGACATGACATGACATGTATACTGATTTAATGTTTTAATATTCAAATAGTTCCACTTGTATGTATGTCGTACAATGCAAATATTCAGTGACAAAATACAAGTAAGTATTTGTACCTAGTACGTAGAATGTAGATAAATCCGAACGCCATCTTCCTCCATTCAGTTTTCTCTGCATTTATGTCCGTTTTTTTATTATTTTTTATGTAATATAGCTTAGTTCAATGATAGTTTCTAAAAATGTTACCTATGTTTAGCGAAATCGCTTTAAATATGTTAATACACGTTAATGTCATGTAAAAATAAGTGTTTCTCTACGTTTTGTTTATAAAAAAAAATAGATTTATAATTAAGTTATTTTTTAAAAATTGTGAATAGTAAATATCCTTTATCCTTTCCTTATCCTTTAGTCTTCCTATCATTGCTATGAATTGTTCTTATTTACTATTTTCTTTGTTTTATTTTTTACTTTTCTTCTGCTATTTTTTATTTATTTTGTAATGTTATTATCTGATTGCCATAGTACACATTATTTTGTATATTTAACATTTACTCTGATTGGTTGGAAGAAATTGCCATCAGGCAATAAGCCCGCCAGTGTACTAATTATATGTATATGAAGACTAAAATAAATAAATAGTTTTTATTTCACAGTTTAATGACGGTACATTAGTCAGCAGACGCTGACCGTTCTTGGTCTATCAAAGACTAAAATGCCTACACTACCAATTCTGCAGCAAATTTAAAACTATTTTCAAGAATAAAACAACATTTGCCAATCGTTTTGTTCTCGTTCGTAGCATCTTGGCTAAGTGGACCTACATATTGTTGTCAAGGGCAAGGCTACACAAAGTAAATAAAGATGGTTGCAAGAAACAATATATCATAATATCTAAGGGGTTGTAATTTGGGAAATTCCTGTGATTTTGTATCATAATTATAATTTTAATCGTATTTAACGGTACATCTGTTGGCCATGTCATTGAAATTCTTGGCAACTAAATTAATGGCGTTTAGCGTTTAGTTATATTATGAATCAGGTATAACAAGTATACCTACATAATATATTATATGTAAGATGTACTTACGTTCAGGTATGTATGATAACGATTCTATTAAGGAAGGTCAATGATTGGGATATATCGTTTTAATGTTGCATACTACATTGAACCGATTACTTTTTAATTGGCAACTTTCTTGGATATCGAATATTTTATGAAAGTTGTTGGGGATGATTACGAAATTATTGTTCCTATACCAGCAGGTCTTCGCTAAGATTAGAATAGAAAAAGTATCTGCACATTGATTGCTTTCTGACTTATTTTTATCAGTTCCTACGATGAACTTTGTAACTGCGTAGGTATCTATGTTAAGTTGAATTTTATTAAAATATTGAATACATTTCTTAAGGTGGCATATAAGTACCCATACACTCCAATTTGAAATCAAATTGCAGAAATATGTTAAACAGAGTTGATCTAAATAATACCATAAGTATTTTCAACATTTCCCTAGTTAATATTCGTCACATATATTTAAAATTTTGCATAAATTCCCCTAAAAAGATATTAAAAATATTCATTTTAACAGCATTCTTTTAAAATTTCTTCATAATTATGTGTCGTAGAGAAATAAATTGTCGATGTGCTTGAAATCAAAGGGAATGCTCGTGATAAGTTTTTCATTTCAAGTCAGGGGGGCAAGTCTGGTTCGACCGGCGAAATCAAAATCCCAGTGATTACCCATATTCATGGATATAATTATTGTATGGAGTTCTATGACATCTAAAGATATTGTAGTAGGTACTCCATAATATAATAATTGTATCCATGATATGGGTAAACAAGGAGGGTTTTGATTTAGACGGTTAGCCAGACTTGCCCCCAGGTTTGTTATTAAAATGCAAAAATCAATAAATTTTGGGTTTCCAATAATTCAAATCACCTATAAACCCTTTTAAAATAAGCGATGTTCACAGTACATTAGGTGGTTTTAATATATTACATACATATATCATCCTTTCAGTTACTAGATTTAGCGTTATATGCCGTATTATAATTTGTAACATTATAATTAGCACTGATATATAATATAATGGATTGTAATGTGTTATGTATATACTCCCATCAGTCTTAACTTTAAGTTATTTAAAGTAAATTGGTGTATGGACTCACCTACATAATAAGTACCTACATATATTATATAAGACAAATATTATTCCCTTCCAGAGTTATCTATCATCTGATTAGGGGAATAACTTTTTTACGTTGTACTCTTCTAACGACCATCGAGTGCGAATGTCTCGTGACCGTGACCTTTAATTAATATTTCGCCAGTATTCGATAATCTTATAAATAAAATGCATCTACCTTCTTATTCTGGTGCCCTGTCAGAAACCCCCGACGTTGGCGATCATTCCAGCGAATTCCTGCGCTGCCAGGAATATCTGCTCCACAGTTCTGAAGCCCGTCCATTCCTTAATATTACGCAGCCAGGACATCTGTCTCCTTGTGCCCTCCTGATCAAATAATAATTAATCCAAAGAGTGTTCCAAAATTGTAATTTTCACATAAGAAACGTTTTCTCTTAAAACTGGCTTATTCTATAAAACTGGCCGTGTTTGTGGAACAACCTTAAGGACGTTTTACACTTAAAAATACTAACATTAATATTTCTTGGATAAACAGGCTTTAATTTAATATCATTTAATGATTCGGCGGATATTTTGTGGTAGTTAATATAAACCATTTTTGAATTATAAATTTGCTATAAACCACTTTCTAAAACAAGTGGTTTATAGCAAATTTATAATTCAAAAAGGCTTTAATTTTTTTGCAATTGATTATTATGCCATTGACTTTTCTGATAGGTGGTTGGATGTTCGACTTTGTGGTTATCATTGACTTTTACCTATTCTTTTTTCACTGGTGATGACGGTTTTGACGACGTAACACGTCGTATAAATTGAATTTTCAAATTAAATACAAGTACCAATTTTATTTTTGAATCGTTCATGCGTACACGCACATAACTCATATTTTAATAATATATTTTTAGAATTATCTCGAAAAGGGTGTAATGGATATGCACTCGTGTGTCGTTTTCGTAGTAACTTTAATTTTGTTCCCGGTTATTTTAAATACCCCTTTCTCCGTTTCGGGTCCCCCCCCCCCCCTCCCTCTCCACCCTACCAGCAGTCACCGTTTCTGCCCCCAACCCACAGTTTGTAATTAGTTTGTCGTTCTGTCGGTAGGTGCCGCCGTTAAACCTCATACCATCCTTTTATAATATCATCTACCAATTTTTTTTTTCATTTTTTATTTTATTTTATTTTACCAAACAGCTTTTTCATCGCTTTAATAAATCGAGTTCGGATTTTTTCCCCCGAGGAATATGGCTTCAGTTAAATTCGGATTCGTGAAAAAAAATATTAATTAAAAAAGATTTATGTTCATAATAATATTATTATCAACATTGTTTGCTGTTGTATGTAGCTTTTTTCGTAATTATTATTTTTTACATTTTTATGTTTCGACGTTGCTTCATGCGTGGTCGTGTTTTCTGAAAACAATATTGGGTTATTATTATTTTGTAAATTTAATAAAGTCGGTTAAAAAAAGGAAATTTTAATAAAGTTTTACGATACTAATAAACATTCCGCGTGTTTGTTTTGTAAAAGTGGACTTGTTACAATATATATATATATATATATATATATATATATATATATATATATATATATATATATATATATATATATATATATATATATATATATATATATATATATATATATATATATATATATATATATATATATATATATATATATATATATATATATATATATATATATATATATATATATATATATATATATATATATATATATATATATATATATATATATATATATATATATATATATATATATATATATATATATATATATATATATATATATATATATATATATATATATATATATATATATGTATATGTATATGTATATATATATATATATATATATATATATATATATATATATATATATATATATATATATATATATATATATATATATATATATATATATATATATATATATATATATATATATATATATATATATATATATATATATATATATATATATATATATATATATATATATATATATATATATATATATATGTAGGTATATAATACAATAGGTATAGTTTTGTAAAAGTGGACTTGTTACAATACATATATGTAGGTATATAATACAATATAGTTTTGTAAAAGTGGACTTGTTACAATACATATATGTAGGTATATAATACAATATAGTTTTGTAAAAGTGGACTTGTTACAATACATATATGTAGGTATATAATACAATATAGTTTTGTAAAAGTGGACTTGTTACAATACATATATGTAGGTATATAATACAATATAGTTTTGTAAAAGTGGACTTGTTACAATACATATATGTAGGTATAGAATACAATATAGTTTATTTTCGATTTCTTTTTGTCTGGGAATTAAAACTTTTATTGTTCAATCATTTACATATAGTGATTTTATTTTAGGGCTGATTTTTAAGGATTTTTTAATATTAGCTGGATTATAGAACATCTTTATAAAACTTTTCCATCTTTTCATGTATCTTTTGGGATAGGCAGAGAAAATTGAGCGTCATACTACCTTGTTCACTCATAATACATATTCGCCGGTTTTTGAATTATTTGATTTTAAACTTTTTTATAACATTCTTATAATATTATGCTGAATGTTTTTTTTTTTTTTGAATGTGTCAATACTTTCATATCTATTTTTTGACCAACGCAATGATAAGGTTGATGTTCGTTTTTTTAAATATATTTTTATTTTTTTCATTTATTACAGAATATAAAAGTACATTTAAGAATTAAATACAACAACAATTAAAAAAATATTGCCCCATTAGATTATGCTAGGTATATCTATTATTTTATTGACAAATATTTTTTCAACATCTCAATAGAGACGAAGTTGGGATATTGTAGAAGAACTAGGAACTCGAGGCACCTACAGGGCTTACGACCTGTCATCGGCTGGTTTACGTGATCACTTTATGCATGCGCTTGCGTTGTAATGCAATTATTCGATTAAAAATATTCGATTTGTGTATCTGTTATATTCGAGACAAAAAATGCTCAATGAGATTTGTGAATTCCATTTTAAATTTCGACTTAGCGACTGATCTGCATTCTCTAAATTTCAAATCAACCGCATTGTACAATAAATATATCGATCCTTGGTCAATTGTTTCGACAAACTACTACGTTATACACAATGCAATTTGTGTAATATACATACATATGTGGACCGGCCTCAACGATGAATAATAGTTGTTGCTATCGCAGGGGAAAGGGGTTGTCATTTAAATTAGGTACCTACCGTAATTATCGGGAATTTTGCCCCGCCTGCATTCTTTTGTGTTGTTAAATCGCGGGAGGGTGGGTATATACCGACTACAAAAAATATCGTGTCATATTATTGTGTCTGTGTGTTTTGTAGGTATACGATGCGTCGCCGGCCGAACTAACAAACAAACAATTCAAGGCAGATTTCATTCAGTTTTAGTTATGTGACAGACCGCGTGGGTCATCATTTCTGTGGTGTTTCGTAATGCAGTTTCAATTTTGTAATGGATTCATATTTATTATCATATTTGTGTTAAACTTCGGTATATTTAGTATAAACACTTTCGTGTGATTTATTCTTGAGTGAATTTCGTTTGATTTCTTTGTTAAGAGAGTTTGTGGAAGTCGTCGCGTTTCGCAGGTAATAAACTAGTTCGTTTTTATTGATTTTACGAGGACTTGTTATAAAATACTTGGATTTGTAAATACAAAAAAAAGTTAAAATACGATATTTTTGTAATAACGTTTATAGTTTTACGTAATTAAGCTGTTTATCGAAAATCTTGTAAATGGTTTTCGTGAATGTAACCTGTGTATGATTTGTTTAGTTTAGATGCTTAATTATTCACGAACGATTCATGCACCTTGTATATAAACCCATACCTATTTTATACATAATATTATCTAATCTACAATTCCTTATCATGTGTTTCTTTTGGCTCACTTACAAGTTCAGGGCCAGATGTTTTCTGTAGACTTGATTGTTTATTACTCACTATTTCACGCTAGTCATACTATACTGGTTTAAATTTGTTTCCTAATTGTATACCTACTTAATCAACCATTTTATTTTTATCTACCGGGTTTGACTTAATTTGTTTTCTTTTGTATTATAAAATATTTAAAATGTCCTTATAATGAGTACATATACACATTCTGTCTTATTCATAATAACTTATGATAGATTTGTAACACTTCATACCAGCGTCACAAAAATCACTATTCATAATAACAATATAAGACAAAAATGCTTCGCAACAACTTTTCATCCCCATTTATTTCTATTTAACGTTTTCGATTAATCCCCATCTGATGGTCGCATTCAATTATTTTTGACATTTATGAAGTGGTGGCGTAAGTGATTGTGTTACTGATCCATCAACAAAAAAATGGATAGTATTTTAAACATTATTGAGTATTATCATTATGATCAAAATGTACCTATTATTACATGTAGCCACAGGGCAAATTGAAACAGTACTGCCTCAGAACAGACTTGTCTAGTGAGGCAGTAAATTTCCAATTAGGAAAAATTGTATATACTATGTTTATGATAAGTATTTTTTAAAATATAGCTATTTTTTTGTTATTGTTTTTATATATGTGTAAATGGAAAATAAATAATTTCATTTCATTTCATGTGTTGAGTAACCAAAAATATTTTATGTAACCACTGACATTATTTATTGACTAGTTGCATGTAACACATGAGATCCAACTGTCGATAGCGATAGTATGTATAGTTGAAGAATAAGAATCAAACTATAAACCCATAAATCCAAATTATTGAAAATTTTAACACATGTTGGTATGTATGTCAAGATAGGACAGTATGGAGGTCAGTCCTCTTTTCCTACCCGGAATATGAAAACAGCATGATGGTTCTGTATGTATGTTTGGATATTAAGATCCTATCAAACTATTAAGTCTTCTTACATATTGTGTATAGGCGACTGCCATACAAATTGTATGAAGCAATGTCGTCACTAAATTCAATTTTTATAAAAATTGTTAAAAAAAATTGAGATGTACAAATACAATGTTTTTATTTTTTATAGAAAATTAAATTATCTAGTTGGGGTGTTTCGGCTTTTTTCGATATTTTTAAAAAGTTTGGAAATATAGGAAGTTAAACTCATAAATTTATCATAAAAAAAATATTTTTCTTAATAAAAAATGTTTGAGAAACCCTGGAATTTTTTTAAAAAAGATAATTTGAGATTTTGTATTTGTCTATGTTTATACCAATTTTCAACATTCTAGCTTTTATGGTTTCTGAGATATATGGAAAAATAAACCAAAATTTCAAAAGTTGATAACCCCTGACTGAAACAAAAATTCACAATTCTGAGTATAAAAGTTTTGTAGGCCTATAACTATTTATATATTCTGAAAATTCGGGCTCTGTAAATTGAACGGATCAAAAGTTATAAGGGACACATAGACACACACACAAAACTCACATAAAATGTTCTACTTCGAATTCTGAGTAAATCCAAGTATGGGAACATATATGCTGCGAGGCCTCTAGTTGGCGTTATTAGCATGCAAAAAGTCCACTACGCCATACAAAATTTTCCTTCGTACACGCATCTTGGCTTAATAATGTCGATTCATTCAGAGAATTGAATTCTCATGAACGAATCGACAGTTGGATAATGGCTTCATGTATTTGAAGTTCCTCACTTTTTCATTATTGCTTCAGTTTTCCCAACCGTTTTTCAAATAAATATCTAAATTATAATATTCATGAAATAAAAAATGTAAATTTTGTATGTAAAAGATATGGTTTGGGTAGCATTGCACCCCCCCTGCATACAGACTGGAATAAAATCTTAAACTTAATAAACTGAAAATAAATGACCACACACTGTAAGAAATCATTGTTTCTTTTTCTTCAAAACGTTGAAATGTCAAATATATATATATACAGAATAAATTACGAAGTTGGCAAATCAAATAACATCACAGCAATGTCATTGTTAATTTAATATTTTATTATGAATAGTCGAGATTTAAAGCTTATGATGTGTTTTAGACATTATAAGAAAATATTATGAATTAGACTGATATGTATTTAGGATCTTTTCCCCAGTCATTGAGATAAAGAACAGTAGGTACAGTTATACACATTTATACTATTGCATGAGTTTTTTAAAATTCCATAATACTTTTCTCGTAAAATTAGTTTTTTCAAAGACCTTTTTTTTTTAATTATAAAATCGAAAGAGAATATGAAAATCTATCAGCTGAGTTTTAATTACTATAACTGCAATTTTAAAAAAACCTTTAAATTTTACCTTTTCTTCAAATAAAATATTGTATATCACTTGATATACAATATTTTTTCGTGTTTCATACATTAGAAGGTAATTTAGTGTGCATATTTGTCTACATCCGTATGTCCAAGGTATACAAGGGCCTTTAGTGTGTAAAAAACAAGCATTTAAAATTTTGGCATTTAATAATTGGTTTATTTTGGCACTTTGATATATTTAATTGCTAACATTATTGTTTAGAATTATAACATCACTCAGAATTTGTCACTGATAGATAAGAGAAATAGTGATTCATTGTTTTAAAATTATCATTTTTTTTCCTTAGATATAATGTACAAATTACTTTTGCTTCTGTCGTCAGTTAGGTATGTATTCAATTGAATCGACTATTGACATGTGACTTATCAAAATTTGTGCTGCTGTTTATTTGTTTTCTTTACACAATATTGCTATCAAAAGTGTTCATAACTCATCATATGAAAAATAATATGTCATATTTTTGTAACAGTAGTGTATAAACATGCAAGACTGGTAGTCGTGTAATATATAGTGTGATAACAGTTTCAAGATATCCGTGTTATCTGAAATTGAGTGTAAATTTTTCTCATACGTAAATTCTTTTGTATGTTATGTGGGACCTAGTTATTATTATCGTTTTGAAATTAGTCATTTAATTTTTTTTATTTGATCAGCTTGTCCTTGTTCAAAGTACATACATTCAGCAAGATTATAGATATTGCGTCGTCAAACTCAGTTTATATATTTATTAAAAGAAGAATAAAGAAGAAATATTCATCAGTTAACACCTGATTCCAATTTCCTTTGGTAATCCTTTTATTGCTATGTAATATTTCTTTAATTGTTCGAGAGATAGCAACGTTTTTGATGAAAAAAATTTTAATTGCTGGTTTTCTTGATATTTTCTTTCGTATAGAATATGGGTATGAAAAAGGTAATCCTGAATCCTGGGAGCGGTAGCGTTTACCAGTGCTCATCCTTTATATGTGAAAATTGCAGATTTGAACATTATTTCAATATCATTTGTACTTGTATGTTATTTGTACCTATAAAATCCGTTATATAAGGAAGAGAATATCAAAAAACCAATCATTCAAAAAATAATTGTTTTTTGACGTTATCTCTAATGTAATGTTTTATTTTGTTTTCGTTATTTTTTCTGCTGTACATACCTCTTATTTTTACCTCGTATATTTTTGTTGTCTTAATTTGTAACCTGGACGATTGGCCATATAGCAATCAGCCGATTGGCCATATAGCAATCAGCCTACCACTGAACAATTATGTTTAAAAAACGTTTATAACTTAATTCCACTGTTTATTTAGACCACAACCGGTTTCGTGCTAAGCACATTTTCAAGCAGACTACTTGAAAATGTGCCTAACACGAAGCCGGTTATAGGTTGTAGTCTAAATAAACAGTGGAATTAAGTTATAAACGTTATTTATTTTTAATGTTTATTAAAAATTGTAAAATTTTAATGAAATTCCATCAAGGACTTTCGATACAAAAATTAAATCTTATATTTATATTTCGTACAAAAACAAAATTTTTAATAAAAAGTATTGTTGGATTGTTTTTAATAATTTTTCTTTTTATTTGTTTCAGATCCTCGGACGTGGACATATCTGAGTAAAGTGTGTTGTGCGTGTCTCTGTTAGCTACGATGATTCGTCGGAAATGATGTGTTCAACGTCTTCGTCTAGTGTCAGTGCGTCGTTGATTGACAAGTGAAAGTGTTTTCTGTTTTGTGTTCGGTGGCGTCCAAGTGAACAAACTTCGTGACTGTGAAGTGCTATCGTGCAGAGCTGTTAATTGAGTGTGTGGTGCGGTGAAATAGATTGGGCGAGGGGACGGTGGGTGTTGTGGGGGGGACGCGGTGGGCCCCGGCGGGGGGCGCCGCCAGCTGGTGAAGGGCGAGGGGTGTGTGTGTGTGTTTGTGATCCATCCGGCGGACGGGAGCATTTAACAGATTTGTGGCGCCGATAGATGGAAAAACGAAAGATGTTGCCCAAAAGAGCTCGAATGGACAATCTGCGTGGGCCCATCGCCAATGGTCCCATGCAGGCAAGGTAATCAAATTTTTTTTTGTAATAAGTATAACTATGTCAGCCTTCGTCGGTCAGTTGGTTGGATATCTGACTCCTGAGCCAAAGGTTCAGGGTTCGAGTCCCGGTGGAGACACAGTTTTTAATGAAATTTTAATGACAGTTTTTAATTTCATTAATATGGTAACTTGTTATTGGGTGCGTGTTAAATTAATATTTCGTAGTTACCCGTTTGTTGCCCTAGAGCAATATGATACATCCCCTTACATTCCTGATATTTACAAAATATAAATATACATGGTATAAAAAATAATTTGAGGCAGATTGTTAGTCTAGTCACACTAATTATTATTTTTCCATTGACCCGGATTGAACAATTAAAAAATTTCCTTTACAAGAATTTTTTTCATTAACAATCTTTAAAAGATTATCTTACTGTAAATTTTGATAAATAAATTTACAATGGCCATACAATAGGTTATTTTATGCATTAAAATTTTTTAAACAATAATAACAATATTTAAATGTAGAATCCATATAATTCTTCTCTACAAAAAGTTGGGAAAAAAATCTGAGGGTCGATGTTAAAATTTGTTATGGAAAGTTTGTATTGTTTTTAACTAAAAGTTTTTATTACTTTTCCTTTGATCTAAATTAAATCAACCTTTAATAATACATTATAGTACAATTTAAAAATTATTTTATTATTTCTCATTTATTTTTCAATGAAGTTATTTTACAATTATTGTGATTGTAAAAGAAAACGAAGCATATTGTCATGCATTGAACCCTTTTAACTTATTTCAATACATGAAAATACATACCCAAATATTTTTAAAATAGTATTTTATTTTATTTATTCAAGGTTACATACAGTTTTTTTTTAAATAAACATAAAATCTCAAAATGATTAACAACTTTTATTAACATTTTAATTAACAGCACCCCGACTAGAACGATCTTCCGAATTCTGTGTTTCCACCTTCGTACAACCCGGGTCTTTTTAAAATCCGAATTAATAAACTCTTTTCTAGATTGCAAACCCCTCCCAACGCTACATAGTGCGCTTCTTCGGAAGAGTAAAATGGACCCAAATCCTAATAGCTGGCGTCCCCTACGTGGACTTAAACCAAGATTGTAACACCAATTACTAAGATACGGTCTTACAAAAAAAAAATATAGCTATATATATTTGTATACAAACAAAAACAAGGAAAACTATTTGTACAAAATGACAAAAGAGAAAAACCAAATAAGGATAAAAAGCAATCAATATTAATTAAGCAAATAAATAGATGCATACAAGCTAGGATATTTGGGACAGAACAATGGATATAAATAGAATGGGAAAATTAGGAATAGAAAATCAATGATTTATGTAGGTGCCTAATCAATCGGAACGCCAAAATCCCATATTCTCGTTAAAACAAGTATCCACTAATTATAGACAAAATTAATTTCTTTGGCGTGTTTGTAACAATATAAATAATTCAATACTTAACTCACCAGAATTTGACGTATTCCAGTGTAGTATTACAGGGGCGAGAAATGTTCTTAGTGCTAAGTTCTTTAATGATATGTGATTTGTTTGTGAATATGATCTTTTTTAATGTAATTTAATATTTTCAAGTAATATTATGTTTACCTCGGCTGCAGGATGAAACTTTATCTATAACAGAAACACAATAATATTGTGATGTTGTATTTTTCATCCTGCAACTGATGGTATGGCCTATCAGCGGAGACTTATAATTGGCTGTTTAATCATTATCTTAAATTTAAAATTGTAATGTATAGCTGTTAGTCTCCCAAAAAATTGTAAACAAAATACGTTGATATGTTATAAAAATATAAAAATACTTGGTTATAGTTCTATTGTATTTATTGGATTATTGACGCGTTTCGTGCAAAGCACATCGTCAGAATAATGCTCTACAAGACTGAGACTAGTGGTTATATACAAAATTTACATGACAGGTGTATAAAAATGTTGGTTTTTGAACGGTTGAAAAGAAGTTATATAATGCAAATGAATCTATACAAATCTACATTTTAATACAATTGTATTAAAATGTAGATTTGTATAGATTCATTTGCATTATATAACTTCTTTTCAACCGTTCAAAAACCAACATTTTTATACACCTGTCATGTAAATTTTGTATATAACCACTAGTCTCAGTCTTGTAGAGCATTATTCTGACGATGTGCTTTGCACGAAACGCGTCAATAATCCAATAAATACAATAGAACTATAACCAAGTATTTTTATATTTTTATAACATATCAACGTACAATGGAGTTCTATCAAGAATTGTCGATCGACAAACTAAACTTAGTAAACAAAATAAATAAAATAATAAAATACTCTTAAAAATGCCCGGTGAGCCTAATTAGTTCGAAGAACAGGTTTTCGCGCCGGAACTTAAGGTTAATTTCCCCTAATAAATTAGGAGTATCAACGCAATTATTCAATATGTTATATAGAAACGTCATGTCTCTAATTGTACGCCTCTTCTGTAAAGTGGGTAAAGAATATTTCACACACCGAGTAGGGTAGTCAGGGGAATATGTATGTGATCTATAGTCGAGGTGTTTCACAAAAATAATATTGACAAATTTACTGTTTTTAATCACAAATTGATAATTTTAGCGTTACTTTCTATGACAAATAAGCCGTATACAGCCTCATAGAAATTTTTGTTGTATTCTATTTCATCTATTGAAATCTGATTCAAAAGTACAAATGTATCATCACACCATGCGGGGTAAGCAGAGAGAACTGAGTGCCATGTCTTTGCAAAGTTTGTCGCCTTACTTACATGCTCATCTCTTTATTTACACTGCTGACATTTTGCATGGTCTGCTTTTCTACTTTCTTTCATTCATATCCCTCAAGTTACACTTGCTATTATATCTTCTTTCCTTATTCTGTCAAAATACTCTGTTCTTTATACATCGAAATATGTATAAAGTGTTATCTTTTACTGGTATTTTTCTTTTCATTTATTATCTTGTCTGGTAAATATTATTTTACTGTGATTTATATAGACCAATAGCCAGCGAGAGCCAAATTTACACCATAGTATAAAGGGTGATTTTTTTTTCTGTAAAGGACACCGCAGCACGAAACAAGGATTACATAATATGAATCCTAAGTAGAGATTACAGCTTTCAAATTAGTCAGTTATAGTATAATGCTTGATTTAGATATAAAAAAAGTCTTTAAACTATGACTTAAGTAACACCGGCATAGAATAATACTTCCACTCTTTTCTATTAATATCATTTTCGGGTGTCCCGTAAGAGCTGGGAAATCCAAAATACAAGAGACAAAATAACATCTCACAAAGTACAGCAATGAGGTTCACCATCCATTTTGAATGTTAAGTATAGTATAAATTTTGTATGGGCCCACTAAATGACTTATGACATAATAATAATGAAAACTTCTTTGCACCCTGCGCAAGTTTATTACCGTATGCCAATTTCTTCCAACTAACCAGTGTTTCTAGCTCAGAGAAGCATTATTTGCGTGAGAAATAAATTTAAATAAATTTCTCCTCTGCTGGGGATCGAACCCAGGAAGCCTGCACAAGAACCGAACGGCTTACCAACTGTGCCACGGCGGTCGGTGTACTAATGTCAAGTCAAAATGGCGGGATTTTTATACTAATACATTTATAGAAAGACATGCTATTATTAATCTATTAAAAATCTGTTTTGATGGTCATATAATTGAATGTTTATTATTTATTTCAGACCCCTGGTGGCTCTGTTGGACGGGCGAGACTGCTCCATCGAGATGCCTATCCTGAAAGACGTAGCGACAGTTGCCTTTTGTGATGCACAGTCAACGTCTGAGATACACGAGAAGGTGCTGAATGAGGCGGTGGGAGCCCTCATGTGGCACACAATCATACTCACCAAGGAGGACCTGGAGAAGTTCAAGACTTTGAGGATTATAGTTCGGATTGGCAGTGGTGTCGATAATATTGACGTCAAAGCTGCCGGAGAATTAGGTAACAATAAAAATTATGTTACATCTAACAAAAATATGCCAGTAAAAATAAAGGGTCTAGTTTATAAATCCATGATATGATCCGTACTGGCATATGGATCCAGAAACCTGGAACGTTTCCCTAAAACATGTTTGTGCCGTTGAAACAACAGAAATGATTTAATTTTTTGGTCGAAAGTTCTTGATGGAATTCCATTAAAATTTATTAAAATTTTTAATAAACATTAAAAATAAAAAACTTTTATAACTTAATTCGTTGGTTGTAGTCTATATAAACAGTGGATAGTTATAAAGGTTTTTTTTTATTTTCAATGTCCCAATAAAGTGGGTTGGTTAACCAAGTGGTTAACAGTTTAATATCAAATCAAGGTGATTTGATACGGTTTGTATTAAGATTACAAGGACAGTGGTTTAGAGAGAAGAAATAATAGAATGAATGATTTTTAACTTACGAGTATATTGATCACAATTAATAAAGCAGTTTTCACACAGGTGAATTTACAATCAATAAAAGAGGAACTTTCTCATGATGCGTAAGTATATTTAATAAATCAATTCAGTATAACAGTACGAGTGAGTTAGCGAGCGAGTAGATAAGCGAAACGTAGTGATCCGAAAAATGACGTGCTGTGTACAGACGTACACTCCATTATATAGCTCTGGTGCTAAGGGTGGCAAGTTCAATGTCCTCGAACTTTTTAGATCATTTCATCGAACTATCATACCCTGTTGAAGTTTATTGCCACTCACTCGAAATCGCGGGTGATGAACTTTGCCCTGCGATAAACAAATATTCTTGTTGTCGTTAAGCACGTGCTTGATAGAAATTTCTCGAAGGTGGTTTGCCACAGTTTATTAAAAATTAAAAAAAAAAAAATAATTAGACGGATGTGTGGGATGACTAGGCTAGATAAAATAAACATCCATTTAGGAAGAAGCTAAGGGTGCATGATACATCCGAAAAACTCCAAAAAACAGAAATGGTACGGGCATGTTTGTAGAAGGCCATATAGGAAAAAATAAAAAATTGTCGGGTAAACGATCCAGAGGGAGACCAAAGCCAAGATGGAAAGAGGTGGTGAGGTAGAATTTTCTTAGCAACGGAGATACCCCGGAGGAAGCACAGAACCGAGGACATTGGATACGTTATACGCAGAAAGCAGACCCCACCATCAGGTGGGATAATTACTGAGGAAAATAAGAATTTTCATAGCGCTGTTTTCAAACTTCTCGTCTCAAGGATGCTTTATAATAACACAGGTTACGAAAAAATTCTGGGATATTTTTAAACAATTTGAATTATTACTAATCAATTTTCATATTCAAACATGTTCGAAGCAACTGCTTCTTTATGAGGGATATTCCTGATATTAAATTTAAATATAAAGTTATGTAATTTTATTTGTCTCTTGATTGGTGTTATTATAAAGTACTTGTTGGATATAGAGAGAGAAAGGGAATATTGCACCTACCTGGTTGCGAATTTCTTCCTTTGTATCGGAGGTCTTCAGGGAATGCACCCACTCTAACCTCTATATCACAACACTATAATGCTGGCTGGTATAACACACCACTTCTAAACACAGTTTGGGTATTATATGCGCACAACGCTTACTTTTAATTGATTGATATAATAACATGAAGTATGTATATTTCCCCTTGTATCGAAACTATTGAATTTCAACTGTTAATGTAACGTACACAGCGACGAATTGTAGACGATCATAATGACTACTGAATATTGTAAGTAGAAATACTTTTGGGAGAGGAAAAGGTTGGAAATGTTACCATATTTTCTGAACAGTACTGTTTCTTCCGGTTGTAGAACAAATGATTATATAGTAATGTTACAGTGTTATTTTTCAATTGGTTTTTATATCAAAAAATATATTATAATTATGTGTTATTGCTCAAATAATAACTTAAAGTTGACATGACAGACTAACAGTTTTAACTTCTTAATTGCATAGAAATGTTTTTTGTCTGCTGTGTTTCTTTACAAAAATGCGTCTTGAATTTATGTGGTTAGTCAACAGTGATAATCTGATTTACATATTTAATATGGATTTTGGAACAAAACTTGCAACTAGGACCTCATGACAATAATAAACACTTCTTTGTACCCTGCGCAAGTGGCGAATTTATTGCCATATGGCAATTTCTTTCAACTAACCAGTGTTATAAATAATTAATACTTATTATGTTTATTTATTCTTTCATACCTACATTTGTTATTTTATTTTATTTTAGTTCTTCTTTTTATTTGTTTCTAAATAATAACTGATATATGTACTTGAACACATATGTATTGTTAATATGCAGATCTTAACTTAAATTTTCTTTGAATGTATTTTTATAGGTATTTTTTTTTATTTTGTATTTTGACTTATCTCATTTTTCTTTTTGTTTTTATTTTCATTGTTTATAGGTTGGGTATGTTTGTTTTTTTTTTGTATATGAATTTTCACACATTATTACGTACCTACTATATTTTGTATCTTTTGTGAAAACTTTGTGTAAATGGCAAATGCCGTAAATAAAATAAATAAATAAATAAATACGTTACCAGCCCAGAGAATGAATATTTGCATGAGGAATGAATTTAAATAAATTTCTCTTCTGCTGGGGATGGATCCCAGAATCCCCGCACAGAAGCCAAACGGCTTACCAACTGTGCCACGGCAGTCGGCTCAGTCGACCAGGGCCATTTAATTATGATCAATTGTGTCTTTCTCTATAATGTGTCTTTGTGTCTTTCGTCTGTGTTTTGTCTGTGATATTAGATTTATTTGACTTAATGATACCTTGTATGTAAATATGTGGAAATGATACAAATGTGTTGTGTTTTCAGGTATAGCCGTATGCAATGTTCCAGGATATGGAGTAGAAGAAGTAGCTGATACAACACTATGTCTTATACTTAACTTGTACAGGAGGACGTACTGGTTAGCTAATATGGTACGAGACGGAAAGAAATTCACAGGTATGTTTAATTTCATTCACATTTTTATTTGTAAGGTAATTAAAGAATTAAGTCGGTTGCAGACCAAAAGCTAAGCTAAGTTAGTTTAAAATAGCTTGCATAGTTGAGGTCCTTTTTCATACTAGTGAGTAAACTTCCGACTATGTGAACTATGTGAGTTGTGCTATGTCACGCCCATCCCGCCTCATCTTGGCTGTGTTCAGATACTACACTCGACGTCGAATGTCAGATGAACCTGAAGTTGCAGATTATGGCATTTTTCACATCAATTTCACTGAACGCTTTCGCGCGGCGTTTCAATCAACGCAGAATCAAGCCGTTTTAAATGTCAAATATCATTTATCATACATGTCTCTTTTTAGGTTGGTTATATTTTCATTGAAAGACAACAATTGGGCAGTGGAGTAAATAATGCTCTGACCTTTTATTGGAATTTCTGAATGATATTTTTAGAAATTAACCTCTTTGTGAATGCATATCGTCTTAATAAATATCTCAATTGATAATACATAATAAATAATTATAAAATAAATAAATAAATAAATAAATAATAGATACCACAGTAACAAATACATACCACAGATAAAATGGAAGTCAACAGATACTATAACAGTCAGACAGTTTTTCACCTGACAATTTTACAGAGCGTAAACTCGACGTTCGGTCTTAACGCCACAGAGTTTCTCTTGAGCGTCTGTTTCCGGTCATTATGAAAAACTTCGAGCGTCACTAAAGGCACTCGGCGTTCATTGTGAACGTAGCCCTTACACCTTTCCGCTCCTTTGTATATTTTATTTTTTTGCGGGTGGCAGTTCTCAAGGAGAACACAGGAGTGGAGAGCTCCCTTGTGATACCACAGTGGGGTTCCCCTTACTTATTCACCCTGAACCAGCCAGAGTGGCTAGTGAATGTCATAATGTCTCCAATATCGGCTGATGCTATGTCCATTAGGTAATGGAGCATGTGTTTTTCTCAAACCACTTCTGGTTAGCACAAGTGGTCGTTTTCTCACTGACCCTGAGTTTACATGTTGCCATGGGAACTACAGGTTTATTTATACATCTTCTTGTACATAATGTAAACAAATATAATTGTACACTGGCGGGCTTATTGCCATTAGACAATTTTTTCCAACCAACCAGATTACAAAGTATGACAACATTGATACGTACAACAGCAAAAGAATAACAGTAAAAGATAACAAAGAAAATATATCGATACCTCCTACGTAAACTACAGTAAGCCAAATTTTTGCAATTTTGATTTTTTTTACATATTTGGGTTCCTTTTGGATCGATTATCAAAAAACACAAACAAAAAAAATTCAAGTCCTAAAACTACGTTTCTTACAAACTTAAAATATCGTATCTAAAATTTAGAACGACGTGTAGTACGGTATAAACAAATACTATTGTTACGCAGAAAAAACGCAGAGAATTCTGTGGTGCTAGTGTAGCATTTTCCCGAAAGTATTGACTCTGTTGAAATTATTTAAATCGTAAATTTTTAATAATATTTTTTTTATAACTCTTAATCAATATGAATGCAATATGTTAAGATTTGTGTTTCCTGTGAACATTTGAAACTTTAAACTGCTCTCCTCTAAATTTGACTTATTGCACGGTAGTTTACGTAGGAGGTATCGATATATTACACTTAAATACTATTAAAACAAAAAAAAAAAATAATAATTCATAGCAAGAAAAAAAGATAGGGTAAGGACAGGAGAGGAAATCGGTATCAGGTGTTCAAGGATAAATATTCCTTCTTTAGTTTTTTCTTGAAAATACAAAGTGAGTTAGACGACGCAATATCCGGACTAAGGCTATTCCATAATCTTGCTGATTGTACTTCAAACGAAGAGCTGAGAAATTCTGTATTATGGATAGGGATGGATAGTGTTGTACGTTCAGCAGATCGGAGTGGAAGTCCATGATTGGATAAATAAGTGAATTTATTTGCTTTTGAGGTACTGTGGCAGGTTTGGGTTAGAGAGAATATTGTACAATAGTGACAAAATGTGTATATTGCGCCGCTGGTGAATCCTTGGCCAACAAAGTAGATTGCGGTAAGATTGATAGTAAGATTGTTTATGATTGATAGTATCTAGAGATAACAGGGTACCTGCTCTGGCGAGTTCATCTGCCCTAATATTCCATGCTATATTACTGGCCCGGCACCAACATGATTGAACCGCTCCGCTGCCCCATTTAAGATGCCGTGGCAGTTCAGGGCCACTCTAGAAGTCGTTCATAAGCCCTAAAGGCTTCTGAAGCTTTATTTTACATGTCTTTTTTGTACTTATTATTTTATTTAAAAATGTTAATATTCCCAAATAAAATAGTCCTTCATCTTCTATTTCATAAGAATAAGTTTTGAACTCACCGGTTGCTTGCAGAAATTGAATGTGTCTGCTAATCCAATATCTGTAATTGGTTCTTCTTTTTAAATAATAAGTCGGTAGTATTAATATTATTTTCCTAAATTGAATGGATTATTCATAAGAACTTACGTCTTGAATCATTTTCTTACTGCCTAACGGCACGTGCCGTCTGTCCGGCTCTGTAAAATAATACAGACTGCACCAAACTGACTTAGCTATCACATAGATTCCGGTATGCACGTAACATATTTCTAATTTAGCTGTAATAAGCTTAGCTTCGGCGTAGCTTGGCTTTCGGTCTGCATGCAATATATTTCTAACTTAGCTGTAATAAGCTTAGCTTCGGCGTAGCTTGGCTTTTAGTCTGTATGCAACATATTTCTAACCTAGCTGTAAAAAGCTACGCAGTATTTTACTTTTTTAGTTTCTAAATTTTTATTGTCGATAGCTTTATGTCTTGTGAGATCATTTTCAAGACTCAAGGTGTAACATTAAAAAATAACAAGATATACTTTTATGGTTGTAGTGTTGTATATATTTTAACATTTTTTGACAAATTCTAACATCTCAATAGAGACGAAGTTGGAATATTATAGAAGAACCAGGAACTCAAGGCGCCTACAGGGCCTACGTGATCACTTTATGCGATTGCGCAACATTCACCTATTATGCCTTCTTATTGAGTTTCCTTATCAATGCAATTTTGAAAGTGATATATTTCAATGATGAGAAACAGGTTGTTTGAAAATAAGCTGTTTTCACTATTGCCATCTATGAAGTAACGAACAAAAAAATTTGTAACGCCATCTATTGAGAAGTTGGTTTTCCCCGACAGGAAAAAATCCAATGTTTGCGCATATACAACTTAAAAAAAAATCTAATTTAAGGTTATTGGTATGTATTGTATCATATATTTGTATTTTTGAAGGATTCCAGGAAGGTTATACATAATATGATTGATATGTAGATGATTTTGACACTATGATTACATCTCAGATGTCTGGTCTCTGAATCTTTGTATCAATGAAATATTTCTGGCTGAATCAAATCAAAAAACCCTTGAACTAAATAACTTTGATAACTTTTTAACTGAATGAAATCAAAGTTATTTCTTTAGTCGGTTCTTTAGTATGCTTTTTAGTTATGTTCTTTTGATATTCTCAAGACTTGTAACAAAATCTTTCACCATCAAATCGGTATATAATGATGCAGGTATCTTGGCAAATGTATGGTATGTCATATACATGTATATTGTATTTTGTACTTGTTGATATTTTAAACCAAAATAATAATATGTGATTGTTATGTGTACGTTTTAGGCCCGGAACAGGTTCGGGAAGCAGCCCAGGGATGTGCGCGGATCCGAGGTGACACGCTGGGCGTTGTCGGCCTGGGAAGGATTGGTTCAGCAGTAGCCCTCCGAGCCAAGGCGTTTGGCTTCAATGTCATCTTCTATGATCCCTACCTCCCTGATGGTATAGAGAAGAGTCTCGGTCTCACACGTGTATACACCCTGCAGGTGATTATATAATTGCACAATATTTTTTAATTTCGTTTCAATTGAATATAACAACGTTAAAAAAAAATCTAAGGATGTAGATATATCATAAAAAAATCAAAGATAAACAAAAAATCACATATATTTACTCAAAGAAATTGAACACTTCATAGTGTAAACATAAGATAAATGAATGTTTGGCATAGTAAAACAAAATTAATCGTCACAGTATCTCTCTTTCCTACGCGCATGCGTATTAGATCCTTACAATGGGCGGGAGAGTTTCAATTTGGCCGGTAATTTTCGATGAATTACAATGGTTAGAGTTCTTAACTTTTTAAATAATTTAACAATTGTTTTGTTGATTCGCCGACAGATATCTTGAAGTAAAATATATTCATACAATTTTTGTCTTAATCAAGTACGAATTTACTAAGATATGAAGGTTCTAAATTAGGTACAGCATGAGAGCATTTTAGGCATACAGCCGGTGGGCATCTATACATGACACTTGTTTTAAAAAGGTTAAGGTTTTATCACAATTTCATAGTGTTTTTAAGATAATGTGTAGTGAAGTAATACTTTGATCAATACTTGTGAGTTGATTGCATAAATGGAAACTTACGAAATAAGCAAGAATTGATTTTTATAAAATTTCTTCTCTGTTGGTAATCAAACCCATCAGTGGCGACTGGTCGATTGTATTTTTGATCATTTTTGGTAGTAGTTCAGTAGTTTTTCCTGAATAAATAATAAATTAATAGGAATCGACCTTTGTGGCTCAGTTGGTTGGGTATCTGACTGCTGATCCAAAGGTACCGGGTTCGATTCCCGGTGAAGACAGTTGTTTTCAGTCTGGATCTGTGATACAATTAATATCGTAAGCCTCCAGAATGTGGTAACTTGTTATTGTCATCGGCTGGTTTACATGATCACTTTATGTGCTTGCGCAACGCGTTATTATATATTTCAAACATATTTTAATATTAATTTTAGAATATACCATTTAAAAATTGGTAGTGCAATTGATCCAAAGCACTTTATATAGAGTCGCTGCTGGACACCAGTACAGAAGTCAGGCAACTTGTTACTATATGCCACGCCAATCAACATTATTATTTTATAATTAAAAAAAAATGATGTAGGTATATATTTTGGTATTGTATTAAATGAATATAATTATTGTATTTCAGGATCTCTTATTCCAGAGTGATTGTGTTTCCCTTCATTGCAGTCTAAACGAACATAATCATCATTTAATAAATGAATTCACCATAAAACAAATGCGCCCAGGTTTGTAACATACACTATACTATACCTTACTTGTGTTATTAAAAACAAATAATATTATTAAGTATTATATAGTCAAAGTTGCGTAAATAATTTATACACAAAAATGAACTTCAGTATACAGTGAAACCCCCATTTAACGTTTTTTAAGGGTCTGTAAAAAAAAAACTTAATTGGAGGGAAAATGTAAATAGGGGGTATCAAAAAAACACATTTTATTTAATACAGATAGTGCACATACATAGTGTGAACACATGGGGGGGATATTGAAAAAACAATGTTTTATTTATTAATTTATTATAAAAGTAAAAACAGATTGTTCACATAGTGTGAACATAAACATTAAAATTTTATTTTTTATTAAAAAAGTCATTAATATTCGTTTGTTGCATTTTTTTCTTTTTTTGCAACTCTCTTTCAATATTATATATTGACCTAAAGGTCTCGTCTTGAACATCACTAATACGTTTGCTTCCAATCTTCGGCGATATCTAAATCAACACTGCGTGATTCCCCGCAAACTGACCTGTAGACCACATTATGCCTCTTTTTAAAACCATCTATCCACCCATTTGATGCAGTAAACCCTTCAATATTAAGACGATTCGCGATGTGCAGCGCCTTTTCACGAATAATCGAACCGCCGACGGGAATATTGCATGTTTATCAACTTTTTCGAGAATATTCCTTTTCTCATGCACCGACAAAGCTTTTCTTTGTTGAGACATTTCTTTTCACTTTATAACGATTATACTGTAAATAAAAAAAAGAACAGACTGTTAACCACTGAAATGAATACGAATGACGAATATGCGAAAGCACTGAAAGCAAAATGACAGATAGACAGATGATTAAAGATGTCGCCTATACCCACCCCATATGTACTCCGACCAATCACAATTTCGGAAATTCACCACGTTGCGTCTTGTACTTCGACCAATCACAATTTTGGAAATAAACCAATCACTGTACGCCATTCTAAAGTCACGTCGCTAGTGTTTGTACTGCGCCGACTCATTGTCAAACGCGCGTAACTCACATATTTTGAATATTTCCGACGTAAATCGCGGGGAAAAAAAACGTAAAAGCGGGTATTAAATGTATTAAAATATACCGGGACCTAAAACTTAACACGCAATTGGCGGGAAAACGTAAAATAAGGGGACGTAAAATCCGGGTTTCACTGTATTTGTAAATACAATCAACTCAGCTAAGCTAATAAGACCATGCTCAGCTAAGCTATGAAGTGAAATGGCAAGCTCCTGGTAAGTAATTTTCACCATGCCATATATATTAAATTCATTTTTATTTATTATTGCAAGGACAACACACATAAAATGAAATGTAAAGGAAGCCAGAAATGTGTGCAAAAATATAGAAGTATGGCGCTCGATTCTCTCTGCTTACCCCGTAAGGGACATGGCGTGATGGTATGTATGTATGTATGTATGTATGACAACACACAGTACATGCATACAAAATAATGATAAAAATATCAATGAAGAATACAAAAATGACTGCACCTCTTTCGTGCAATATCAAAACAATATATTTTATATCTTTGTACGTGTGGCGAGTGATAGACAAAATATAGTGGGCCAATTGTGTACTCCGTTAACACATACAATTTTTGCACATCTTAATTAAATATTACTAATTTTTAAATTATATTAACTTTTTTTTGTATAGTAATATTTTGTGTTTTTTGTTTTCAAATTTATATTTTTAATTTATTAAATAAAAAAAATATATATATATATATATATATAATATGGCTGTGTGATTAAAGAGTGGGTGTATGTATGAGAGATAGAAAGTTCCAGGGTTTCTCAAAATTTATTTACTGAGTAAAGTATTTTTGATGACAAATTTAGGTGTTTAACGGCCTATATTTCCATTCTTTTAAATATTGAAACTTAAATTTTCTGTGAAAAACATATTCATTATAGCAGTACATCTCAAAATTTTCTTAATACTTTTTGTAAAAATTGAATAACGTAACGACATTGTTTCAAACAATTTGTATGGCAGAATACACAATATCTATGGGAACTCTCAATAGTTTAATACTTAATCTTCATACATACCATTAAGTTGTTTACATATTCGAGTAAGGAAAAAAGGACTGACCTCCACACTATTCTATCCTGACATTCATGTTATGTATAGATAACGAAGGATTTTAAAATATTAAATAATTTGGATTTAAGGGTTTATAGTTTAGTAGTTATTGTCAACTATACATAATATTGCTGTCGACAGTTGGATCTCATAATGTTACGTGCAACTAGTGTTAACAAATTTTGAGTTTCGTATATTTTTGAAATATGAATTAAAAGTGAAAATACCTTTCGGGAAGTTTTCGGGAATTTTAGGAATCTTAAGATTAACAAAACCTGTATCTACGGTTGAAAAAACTATTGGATTTGGTTTAACCATATCGTCATATAACTTGTGGTTATAACTATGACTACGAATGTCACTCATTTTGAAAAATCCATCCTTAATTTTGAATAACATATTTTTCATAGATGTTTATGAATCAAATAAATTTTATGGTGTGAGTACCTGATAATCTCGAGAAGTTTAATGGAATGTGTAGGAGTTAGAAAATCCTTACTGACCCGATGAAGTGAACTTTTCAAATCTGCTGCAAAATTTTATGCATGACCGTCCATTCGTCAAGTTATAGTTTAGCCACCGTCCTAAAGTTATGAGGCCAAGGAAGAAGATGGGAGAAGGAAGTACTAGATATGCAATGTGTAAATTTAATTTTAATGTTTTCTTACTGTAGCATAAACATTTAATTTTTATTAATGTTTATTTTGTTATTTTGTAGGAGCGTTTTTAGTGAATACAGCCCGAGGTGGTTTGGTTGATGATGATGCCTTAGCAGCTGCATTAAAGCAAGGAAGAATAAGAGCAGCTGCATTGGATGTACATGAAAACGAACCATTTAATGTATTCCAGGTAAATAATGAGACACAATTTTTGCCAATATCATGGAATAGCTGAAAATTTTGGTTTCATTCAATCAATTGTGCATTCCGAGAACAAGGATTTTTACACTATAGAAGTTGCAACGGCTATCGGTTAGAAGAGCGGTGTATTCAAATGTCTGAAGGGCACATCTATACTTGACTTTCTTATGAAGTCTCTCAGAAACCTGACAGAAACAGAGAAGTCTAGCTTAACTTTTAAAATGTAAAAACGATTAAAAAAAATGAATTAGTAAAACATTCTCAGTACTCAATTCTATGCTTTGCATACAAATGTCTTTTGTTGTGTAGTATAAATATAAATAATTGTTGTTTAGGGTCCATTGAAAGACGCCCCCAACGTATTATGTACGCCACACGCGGCCTTCTACAGCGACGCATCAGCCACAGAACTGCGAGAGATGGCCGCCAGTGAGATTCGAAGGGCAATTGTTGGACGTATACCAGATTGTCTCAGAAACTGCGTAAACAAGGATTACTTCCTTGGTGGGGCGCCTCAAGGCCCAACACCTGCGTATCCTGAAGGTAATAAATATTACTTGACATCTGGTTCTCAGGTGATATCATGCTATACTTATTTTATGTAATTTTTTACAATACATTATACCATGTCCCCCATATTTTAGGCTGAGAAAACCGATTCTATCTTGACAGCAATCTTTGCTTTATCAACATCTATGCATTGTCTCATACATGTTTGTCTGTTGTTCAAGCTTCTTACATATCCTTCCTTCTGAATGTCATTCACATGGTCATACTGTCCCTTTCTTGGGCCATCTTGACCTCATTTTCTTCATCAGCCAAAGTGTCCAAACCATCTCAACACCTTCACTTTCATTCTAATAATGCCATTTTACTACATCTTACATTCTTCATTTTTTACACTGTCATACATCATTCTACTACAAATCCTTGTTAGAGATATTATTAATCCATTTCCAATTTCTGCTGAATCCAATGAATATACAGTTAATTAATGGAATAATACTTCCACAAATTATTTTTTTCAATCATTTATCATCTGTTGTGTACCTTCTAAAAAAACATTCTAAATGGTTCTAAAATGTGCTATTATCATTAAAACTTTTAAAGAAATCTGTGTATCATTATATTGTTATCATTATATTGTTAATTAACTTTTTAAGTGGAGATTAATTTAGATCCAATAATTAAGAATTAGTTCATTTGGGAACCATTTAATCTTTATCATCTTTCAGTTTCCTGTTTTACCAGCTATTAAAATTTAAAATAAAGCATATTTGATGGTCTTCAAGACTTTGAATGGCTCCAAAATACATTAAATACTCAAAAGAATGTGCCTTCAGCCGAACTTCCAACATTAAATTTCCAAAAAAGTCTTACATTCCCAAGATGATGGCACATAATATGTGAATTGACACAAAGTTTTAGTTTAACCTCTCGTGTGCTCACGGTACGGATCCGTACCAAGGAAATTATACCCCGTCGTGTGCTTACGGTACGGATCCGTACCAAGAGGTATTGTGTTTATTTTTTTCAATTTTAAATATTATGCAAGCAGTAAATAAGTTTTAGATTCGCTTGAATCTAATCCTAATGAATTATTTTACCATAAACAAAAAACATCCGGTCAAAATATGCGACTAATTCGTCATTCAATACCGTTGAAGTTCGACCAAGTTTGAATGTTTTGTACTGCGAGTCGAAGTTTTGTTTTTGTGGAAAAGAAAGACGTAAATAACTAGAAAATATAAGTTATTGTTATATTTCGTTACTATTTACTAAAATAAAGTGAGTGCGTAAATAAAAATTGTAATTTTGTGTCATAATTATCGAAAAAATCTTGTTAAAAATTTGAAACGGTAAAAACGAAGTGCGTAGTACAAATTTGTTCGAGTGTTTTCTACGTATAGAAGAGTACTTTGAGTGAACCACTTATTTCATTTTGAAGATAATTTTGTTGTGAACAAATATCCAACAGATTCCAATAAGTTTTTTACAATAAATTCAAATGGTGTGATAAAAATATTTTGCAATCGAGAAATTCATCATCAAACAACACACACACAAATGCAAACAAAGATGGCGGCTCCTTATCTGTATACAAAGACGGCCAGGCAGGGATATCACAATATTTGTTATATTTATTGTTTTTGATTTTGTATACATTTATTTAGCTTGTATACAAAATTTTAGTTACATGACAAATAAATATTCTTTGTTCTATTTTCACTTTTTACATAACAATTTTTATTATTTTTTTTGGCACCGTTTTTATTATTAATTAATTTATTTATTTATTTCAACTATTTGTACAAATAGTTGTACACTGGCGGGTTTATTGCCAAGCGGCAATTTCTTCCAACCAACCAGCCAGAGTTTTTGGCACCGTTTTTATTATTAATTTATTTATTTATTTCAACTTTTTATACAAATAGTTTTACACTGACGGGTTTATTGCCAAGCGGCAATTTCTTCCAACCAACCAGCCAAATTTTTTGGCACCGTTTTTATTATTAATATATTTATTTATTTCAACTTTTTATACAAATAGTTTTACACTGACGGGTTTATTGCCAAGCGGCAATTTCTTCCAACCAACCAGTCAGAGTTTTTTTGACATATAGTTGTCATCTACACATTTGACTATCCCGTAAACTCGGGTTATAAAAAAATATGTAAATTGTATTTTGTTGCTTTTGTATTTTATTTTGACAGTTCTAAAGTAATTCTGTCAAAATAAATATTTGCAAAAAAAAAAATAGCAACCATTTGTATTATACAATAAACTAAGTATAACTTTATGAGTTATAAAAATTATTTTTTTTGTCAGTTTTTGACAGATAGTTGTCATCTACACATTATACTATCCCGTTAACTCGGGTTATATAAAAAATATCTAAATTGTATTTTGTAGCTTTTGTATTTTATTTTGACAGTTCTAAAGTAATTCTGTCAAAATAAATATTTGCAAAAAAAAATTCAACCATTTGTATTTTACAATAAACTAAGTATAACTTTATGGGTTATAATTTTTTTTTTGTTTTGACAGATAGTTGTCATCTACACATTTTACTATCCCGTAAACTCGGGTTATAAAAAAAATATGTAAATTGTATTTTGGGTTGTAAATTTTTTTTGACAATTTTTGTCTATCCCGTAAATTTTATTTATAATTTTTTTTTAATGCCAACTGTATTTTGTTCTTTTTGTGCTATTGAATTTTATTTTTGACAAATTTTACATATTGACAAAATAAAAGTATTTTTTCTAGTTGTTTGTTTCATTTCAATTATTTATCAAAATAAATATGTTGTGAATCCCTGCCGCTATTGTTTGTGAGTCCCTTCTGTAAGGCCCGTCCAATAGCGAACGAGCATTGTGCCAGCGCCATCTTGAAATATTGCTGACCAATACCAAACGTGCGCCAATTTCAAATTTTACCAATACATACGCAAGTAGTAGACCAAAGACAACCGAAACAAATGTTTTTTTGTTCACTTTTTTATTATTGACTGGTTAGAAATTTATTACGTCATATGATAGATATTTTTTTCTTCTTTCCAATGATATACAATATGTTGGGGATTTACATCAAGGTCATTTACAAGAGGCAATATCAAATTGTACTACTAAAATGGGGTTATGTTCAGTTTATTTGCCCTAAAATCAATTTTTCAATTTAGATTGTGAATTTTTATGTGGTATTTACGAAATACGATAACTAACTTGTGTAAAAAAGTGATTTCTAACATCCAAGACCAAATAATTACGTCTTGCGAGTATCTGAAAGTCAAGTTTGACGAAGTATAAAATGGCGTAAATGCGTATTTTTTTGCAGTTTTCAAATCGGAAATAATAACTCATTTTCCTCTAAAGTATTTATTTTCTTTGTATCATATGATTGCTTTATTATCGCTCCAAGTAGAAAACATGAAAAATCGCGAATTGAAATAAAACATATATTGAAAATTCCTCGTTTATTGAGATGGGAACTGTTACAAGTTGAATTCTATATTCAATGGCCTATATAAAATAAATAAAACATGTGTTCACAATAAAAAATATTGTAAAAGGTTGGTTAGTTATCTAGCTTTAGATAATAACCGCAAATTTATTTCGTCCCGAAGCATAATTAATTAATTTTCATATAAATGTAAACACCTCCATACGGGCTGTCGAGATAACGATATACCCAAGCAGACGACCATTAAGCAATTTGCGCACAAGGTCAAACACACCAAGGGTTAAAGGTTATATGAAATTGTATTATTTATTCCATTACACTTTTTTACCATACTTTGTTTTCATAGTAATTGAATTTGAAAATTCTTCATTCATTTCAAATTTCTTCATTTCCATTGTTCAATGTATTTTCAGTATAGAAATATTAATCAATCATCTGTCTCTAACGTAACTAATAATAATGAAGTCATATTTTCATTACAAATTTTTGTTTGTCAATTAGTTTTTTCATCACATTAGAAGGCTGAAGTGTATCAACAAAGATTTGAGTAAAACAGTCATTTCATTTATTATTATAGTCGTTTAACAAAATTACATTTCAATGAAACAAAAAATAGTATTGGCCTATTTTATGAAATCAAACTATGTTTTTGACTTAAATTTTACTTCATTTCTTGGTTGAAACAATTACGTCTTTGTATTTCAGATTCTTCTTCATTCACACATTGAATGGATTGCATATTAAGTATATTTATGTTCATATCAACCTGCATTTGTATTGTTAAAGACTCAATTTCATTTATTAGATTTCCAGATATTTAAGAGAGAAATTTCGTCCAGTTTCCGCTGCATGTTTGTAGTTCATTTGTATCACTAACAAATTTAACTTCAGTTTGTATCAGACAAATTCCTTTCAGTGTATTGCGTAAATTAGTTAAAAAGGGCCGACCCACATAATGAGAAGAAATGACCAGGGTGAAGAAGTATTAGGTAAACTGTAGGACCACTTTTCATATTATTTCGGTAAAGGTTTTGGATTATTCTGCCATGTGTGATTTGCTGTGTGTGTTATTCCGATTGTCTTTCAAAAAAGCTCTGAACTGCAATATCTGCGAAACATTAGTATGAAAGTGTAACTCAAACGGCAGGATAGCCCAAATGTCTGAACCTGAGAGAAAAATTAATAGCATACTATGCTCTTCGTCCTTGTCCTCACCCTGACCCGTTATACTGAGTCATTTGTATACATCAATATCAAGAAGAATCCACATCTCCAGATTAATGCAAAATATGTTTTTACTGAATTTATACAGATTAAGTTGTGTGTTTGGATGTATGTGCGTCGTTGGGGTCATTTGAGTTGACTGGTGTGCGTTTGTGTGTTGCAGGCATAAATGGCGGTTACTACGGCGGTGGCGGCGGCGGCGGTGGCGGTCTCCCCGTGCAGCAGGCGCACAGCACCACGCCGCACGAGTCTGGCGCGGCCGCAGCGGCTGCGGCTGCGGCGGCGGCGGCGGCCGCGGTGGGTGGCGGCGGTGGCGGGAGCGGCGGCGCGGGCGGCCCCGGCACCGGCGCGGCGGGCGGCGCGGGTCCGCCCCCGCCCCTCCCGCCGCACGCCCTGCCGCCGCACGGCCCCCAGCAGCCTCCGCAGCCGCTGCCGCAACAGCCGCCGCCGCCACACTCGCTGGTAGGTAATGAATATCACAACATTATTAATAAATATATTTCACTTCTCTCTATCTATCTATATCCTTTACTACTACTGCATGTGCTGTGCTGTGTCTTTCATATAATATAGTACAGGGTGGTGGAGATTGAAAGATCACATTTGAAATTGACACCGCAATTTAAATTTTTGCGAGGGATTAAATAAATACCAAGTTGTTGCAAATTAAGAGAATTTTCACTGGCTATAAAAAAAATGACGTGTGAAACAGAATTTGTGATAGATTGTGCCCTTGCACGGAGATGCATTCTTGGAGGCGCTTGGTAAAGTTTTTCATCACTTGTTAGCCGTCGTGAGTTTCCTTAACAGAAACTTGAACAAGTGTCACATTTTCTGGTGTCACCATAGATGTAACACGTTTAACAATTTATGGGGCAACTTTACAGTGTTACTGAAAATTCTTAACCCACTTCAAAATTGACCGGAGGTTGGAAACAATTCCTCGTGGAGGGTGATTGAACCGCAGGCGGAATGTGTGCTGTGTGGTAACTTCCCATCTCGCACTACACAATGAGAGGTTTAGCAACGTTGTGCAACATCAGGACTTTTCGCTACTTAACATACGAGGAAAGACTTGACTTCTTAAAACTGGAAAACCGAAGAGAACGTGGAGATCTTATTGAAACATTCAAAATATTATCAGGCCATTATGACTGTGTAAACATGAAAAACTTCTTTCAATATAGTCAAAACATTAATTTGCGTGGCCATAGCTTAAAACTTGTGAAAAGCAGGTTCTCGAAAAATCCTCGAAAGCATTTTTAGTGGTGAATACTTGGAATAAACTGCCCCAACATGTTTTGGATGCTGAAAATATTAATATTTTCAAGAATAGACTGGACTTTTTTTGGACACAGCGAAATAGTTACAACCAAATAATAAAATTCGACAGTGGATATATAGGCACATCAGCCTTGGCTGCCTACCTATAAATAAATAATAATAATAATAACATCTGGCAAAAGCATGTGAATACAAATGCGGTTTTTTAATCTCCACCACTGTATATTCAGATAATCTACTAAATCTAAAGTCAGAAAACTAGTATAATATATGTAGGTTATTCATTATCCTTTCAGAAAGTAATATCAAAAATCAATACAATTTTATAATTCAGTACAAAATATAAGAACTAATAAATAAATAAACAACATTTCTTTATGATACTGAGCGCTATTGGATGCTTTGGGTGCATGGTACTGAGCGCTATGGGATGCTTTAGATGCTCGGTATTGAGCGCTATTGGATGTTTTATGTCTCATCAAATCGTTTTTATAATGTGAAATTACATAGCTAGTGTTTGGTGCTCACATATTTTTTAAATTTATTTGACTTCTAATGTAATATTTTTGTGTGTTTGGCCGCGAAGTTATGCTGGAAAAAAATGTTACCCTTATTTCTCTAGTAGATTTGAATAATTGTAAACTAAAATAAAAAAAATCAAAATAAATTATCTTACGCGACGTCCTACGTAGGCGATTCAAAGCGAATGCGAAGCGGCGCGGCGCAAAAATAACAAACAGTCAGTAACTATGGTAGTGTCCTACGTTACCGACCGCGAGTCGGTTTCGATGCGGCGCGGCGCGATGCGAAGCGAACGCGATCAGTTGGTTTAATATTTTCGCGCGAATTGATAGCGGCGCCATTTTTTTTGACATGTCAAAAACAGAAATTTTAATTTCTGTCCATGAACGTCCCATTTTATGGGACAAATTATTATCGAACTGCGAATTTTAGGATTTGGCAAAAATAAATGGGACTACAAGTAAACACATTTATTTATTATTGCTATTTTACAATAGAATGTTGTTCAAAACACACAAAGTTTTCTCTCGCTTGCACGAATGTCAAATTTTGATATGTTTCCCGGAAAGATGTAAATTCAGTCTCATTTATTAATTCAAGATCTCGTAATTCTTCATACAAATCGTGATATCCCCCATAAATATGCCTCTCTAAGTACATAATATTAGTTTCATTTCTCTGCCGTACATACTTCTTGAGTATTTTATATACGTACATCCATGACAGTAGCTGGCGGCAGAGGGAACGATTCGCGCACACGTAGGACAGAGCCGCCGCGTCGCACCGCATCGCATTGAATTCGCTTGTATCCGCACCGCATCGCTTCGCAATCACGTTCGCTTTGAATCGCCTATGTAGGACGTAGTGTTATAGTGATCATAAAAAAACTGGTTGCTTTTATTTAATTATTTATCGAAATTCACAATAGAGTATAATAAAAAAAAAACTGTTACAAATGCCTTTCATATTCTATTTATTCCTTTTTATATTTACAGCTTGACAATATTTATAGTATTTGAATTAGTCATAATTTTGGCACCAATGTATATATAATATACACAACATATCTTTAAAATACATATAACCCAGAACTTAAAATTATAATATTCATTTAAAATAGTGCATAAAATATTCACCTGTGTTAGTTTTAGCTAATCATTTAACATTTTAAACATGTGGATTTCAAATTGCTTTTTTTTTAGTCACTTTAGGCATTTTATTTAGCTTCTTTTTTCCGTTAAATGCTCTTCTTTAGTTGGTATTTGTGCATGATTTTTTATTTTGCATGCCCTTTTTAATTGTATTATTTGTAATACGCTAGCTTATAGAAAACATGAGATTTCAAAATTTGTACGTCTACATACTAAGATATTTTTTATATAGTTGGCTTATAGCAGATTTTTATCATATTTAGTACATTCATTTTTTCTTTCCCAGAATTAAAAAATTTAATTTATAATGCACTCTCCAATAAGTGGTCCCAATTTAATTGAATTATCAATGTCTAAACATTTGTTGCCTCCATTTTTTTTTTCAAAGGTGATGCCCTCAATTGAACAACTTATTTATATAATATAAAAATAATATACATGACTATGTAATTTCCCAGTGTAAAAAAATATTATGTTTATTGAATATATTTATTTTCTCGGCAGTTCACTAGGATCCCAATAGTTACCTAAATTGTTTTTAACTGTGTTTTAAATATTTAATTTAATATTAGAATTAAAGCTAAGTATAAAACACTTTTTAATAATTCCACTATGCTGCGATTAGTGGGATTATTAAAAACTGTTTTATTTTATATGTTCACATAAAATTAAAGTAGATTTCATGAAGTAGGTTGGAAAACTAAATTTAATTATAATATTTGTAAAGTGCCCCACGTTGGGCGCCATTTTTTATTTAATTTAAAATTTACATATAGATATATCTTATTATTCTGTACTTTTTGTTTTATTTGAATACATAAACAGGTTACTATTAAAGAAAGCATTACTTAAATAAAACAGTGGGTTTAACTCAATAAGATGTAATAAGAAGATATTTAATTTATTTTATCACTGGTCGTCGAATAAATTTACTTTAATTATTTTATGTTTTGGGTACCATATAATATAACAATTGATTATTTACTGAACTGTACACATTTTGTTTGTTTTTCAATATTGATTATTATAATCTTCAATGTTGATGTTTTTAATGTTTCTCTTTATTTTTATTATTATTTTTTGATTAAAACAACTAATCCGAGTGAATTTGACAATAACTAAAAGAGAAGACTGAAATAATAGTAATTTGTTGTTTAAAAACGTTGAAACTTGCAATGAATGCGCATGATATGATAACTTCATGCGCATTTATTTATTATGATATTTGATTCTTCAAATATATTGTAACTTTTCTTAGTGAAGTCATTTTCAGATTCACCCCATATAGAGTAATTTTCAGACAACAGAATGGATCGAGTCCAGTTAATGTACGACGACTACAAATCAGTGGACATGAGCCAACCGTACTTATAAAAAAATATATATACCAAACGTCAATACTAGTAACAATCAACTTTACACAATCGAAACACTTAGAAAAAGATGGAGTACCTAGCTGTGTGTCTTATGAGGCCGTTTCGAGTTTAGGTATATCCTGGCTAATTTGTTAGTTGTGTTTATTATGCCAGACATTCTTATATAATATATTATAGTGAAACAGCTTCTTCCAGATATGTATCTTTCATCTTGTGCGTATCTCCGCTGCTTCACTAACATGGGGCACAAGCATTTTTATTGCTGCTTATTGGATTTTATATAATATTCTTTTAAAATAATATAATTAATTCACAAAACATTTTGAAATCTCATCATAATTTATTTTTTTGTGATTGTACCAGTGATTATATTATATTATCTATAAATTCAATATTTTAAGATCATTTTTTTTTTGTTTTCTAAATTTCTAATGGTTTATATTTTATATTCCGAATTTGATAAATTATATCTTGGGGGGATTTTCAGTGCATGAAATAAATTATATTAATTATTTATATATAATTAGTCATTGATATACACTGGAATAATCTTTAGATTGTGTTTCTATTTATTTAATTTTATTGTTGAAAATTTAATTAATTAATTCCAGTATATAACAATGAATAAAGAAGAGGGTTTTTATATAATATTTCTGAATGGGTATTGTGTTTCCAAAATTTATTTTACTTTTGATGAATGTTCCACTAAAATCATCATCGGCCATCTGTCACTGTTGGATATAGGCATCTTTTCTCAACTTCATCACTTCTCACTCCCACTCCCACCACTCTTTATATTATATCGTCAGACCATTTGCTTTGTGGCCTGTCTGTGTTCTTCTTCTTCTAGGTCACAATCCTAGGAACCTAATCTTTCCACTTAACTCTATCGTCCGCCAGTCTCTTCAGCGCACGTCACCGATTATCTGGTCTATATAGTTGTTTCTGGGGCGACCTCTACAGTTACCCCCATCAATCATTCCTTCGACGATGGCAAAAAGCAGGCCTGGGTGCCGGATGTTGTGGCCTATCCAAGTTGTTCTCTGTTGGGCAATTCTTTTCATAATTTGCCTTGTCTCTCCAACCCTACTTAGTACCTCGTCGTTGCTGATGTGTTCTGACCAGTGAACTTTAGCCATGCGTCTGTAGCACCACATTTCAAACGCAGACAGACGTCCCGTTTCGCGTTGGCTGATGGTCCATGTTTCACAGCCATATAGCAGTACACTCCAGACGAGAGTCTTGATCAAATTTTTCCTAATTTTGATGGAAATGTTAGAGGACTCAAAAATAGTTGATCTTTTGTTGAAAGCGACTCTTGCTTGGTGGATTCTGCTTTTGATGTCTGCTGTTGAATGTCCGTCTTGAGATATTCTGCTTCCCAGATATATAAACTCCTTCACCTGCTTAATTTCGATGCCACCCAGAGCAATATTTGCGGTGCATTCCTCCCTTCCAGCAACCATGCATTTTGTTTTGTCCTTATTTATCCTCATGTTATAATCGCTTGTTAGGATGCCTTCCATCTTCCTGAGAGCCTCATTTAATTCTTCTTCTGTTTCTCCTAGCATTGCAATATCGTCTGCATACCTTATCATGTCTATTTTGTGTCCCTGAATTTTTATCACCATGCCAATCTCTCATTTCTTCTCTCAGCTCTGTGTTATTATCTCTGTCTGTGTTATTTTGGCATTAATTTATTATTTTGGCATTCATTAACTTATGATCGGCCTTATTTCACTTAAAGAATTCATCTCGAAGATTAATGTTTAACATCCTCCTCTGTATTACGTTGTGTGTACTAAGATATATAAAAGATCAAACATTCAATTCTGTTGGTGTGAGATGCAACATTTTAAATTACACCTAATTACCTTTTTATACAGTTTTTATTTTAAAAAATATTTTTTTTTTTAATATTACTTTAAAATGCGTAACAGTAATAATGTTCACTTGTTATAATTTTCCACTCTTTGTATGAATTACACACAACCAGAGGAGAAATAATTTAAATTCATTTGTCACACAATTCTTACTTCTCTGGGCTGAAAACACTGGATAGTTGGAAGACATTGCCACATGGCAATAAACTCACCACTTGTACAGGGTACAAGGAAGTGAATATTTTTGGAATGGTTCACAATGAAGATATAAACATTACTCACAAATATCAAAAAGTACATGATATTATTAACAAAGGGATTTAAATTCCGGATTGCAAATACTTTTACTGCTATATAAATGTGTTATTGATATCTGATTTATATTTAAACATTGAATGTGTCTGGGATTCAATGTAACAATATCCTGGCCTAAAGTCGTAGCTTGTCAGCTCTGAATATTCCTTACTATAAGATACAAAAGAGAAAGGCAACCGTGGTTTCACTGGATTCATGAATCCAGGCCCACGAGCACAGGCGACCAGAGTACCACCACTCACTCACCAATCTCGGACTGATACTCCACTCCCCTGCGCAACCAAATCCAATAGGTTGCAGATCATGCTGCTTTTACCATCCTATCCAAAAGTTCTTTTATTTTACCTCTTGGGAGACCCAGGTCTTTAAAGTAGGAATATAAAGATTTTGCGGGCAGGCCTCTCGCCCCCACCTCTACAGCATATATATTCGTGATAAAGCCATTTTGAACTGTTTTATCTATCAGTTCCTTATACTTCTTTATTTTTTACGATTTTAGTACGTACATATTAGAAGTATTTTTTTGTAAGTGATTTTTAAAAATAAATAATGATATATATTATTATATGTTGAAGCTTATCTACCAGCTTTCATTGTTCATGTTGACAGACAAAAAGAATATAAACATTATGCATACAATTTTTACTTATCATTTTGGAATCACAATACTTAGATGCTGTGTATTAAGTCAATATTGTTGTTTATTTGTTTGATGTATATTCATGTTAATGTTTTCCTCGACAGGCGATCAACACATCGGATCCGGTGAGCCATCTCCCGCCTAAACCGGAAAGTTCCGAGGTGCATTGAGACCACCGTCGGCTGCTATGTCAACCGCTATCCAGACACAACATCACCAACAATCTCATCCTCTTAGATACAAACAGACAGACAGACACGGGAGACGTGCGCTACAATCTATCAAACGTTCCTCTCTCAGTCTCTTGTCTGTCTCCTGAAACAAATTGACGGGATTCTTCTGCGCGATTTATTATATATTATTATTTTAGTGGATAAGGAGTATGGAAAGAATAGATTTAACACAACATAGTTATAATGATAATTTTAGAGTTTTAAGTCGGGTAAAAAAAAGGAAGAAGAGAGATTTATATATATATATATATATATTGATATCTTAGCTGTGCACGATATGGTGTTGACATCTAAAATCTTCATGTAGTGTGGTTTTTTTCTTCATTTTCAACCATTATTGAATGTATACAAAATAAAAAGATAAATAGATTTATATATATTTGTGTATTTAAAATGTGACATATTCGGTTACGGAAATTAGTAAATGATGATACTACAGCATTTTTTATATATAAAAATATATATACTTGATGTTTTCGTGTGAACATTTTTCCATGTTTTCGCAGTTTGTATTATGGATGATTTAGTACAAATATAAAAAAAATGAAAAAAAAAAACATTACGAAATTATAATAATAGTGAAAAATAAAAAATATATATATGATGATGAAATGCATGAAACGTGATGTCTCGTCCCGACAATGTGACACATGTTACGGAGTGAGTGATAAGGACACTTGTGACGGTTACACAGACAAGAGAGAGAGAGAGACAGACCATCAATATGGACATTATCAATGATGGTTGGATATTAGTTCAATTGAAAGTATTCTTCGTAGTCTTGTGTGCGATGTGGTATCGTATAATTCAACACCTGTATTTTGATATATTGTGAATATAAAAAAAAATGAACTCAATGTTAATTTTTCCTTAATATTAATATGATAGTTTAATATTTAAGTGTAAGATGTACAAGATTTGTAAACGAATAATGTGATTTTTTTCTTTCTTTTATGTGTACACAAGACGTGTTTTTCTTTTCTATCACTCACAATAATGATTTAGTTTTTATATGTTTACGTAACGAGATTGCAACAAAATGGATGCGTCAAAGTGTAACAAAATGTGTTTTTAGATTTAATTATTTTGTGACGGGAGGACATAGGTTATGATTGACTGTCATATAATGTTTTGATTTATTTTCTTCTTATATTTGGCAGCATTTAATAAATAAATTCGTCACTTTGTATTTTGATTGTGCACTTTTTGAATAGTTGTATTTTTTATTTATATAATTTGAACAACTCACAGCTTTTATCTTTTGTAATATTTCAAATCTTATATGTAAAATTTATAATTTAGTTATCTACCACACATCATTTTATAAATAGTCAACTGTCTATTATAACAATGGCTGCTTTCGGCTTGGTACAGCGCTTGCTCCATTTGTGGATTTCAGTTCCACATGAGTTTGATACACTTCTGTTAATGTTTTTTGTAATAACAATTTAACAAATTAGTCTTAGTATGCATCAGTAAATGGACAGTACGCAGAGCTTTCTGAAGTATGTGCGGTAGGTAAATAACCATGTTATAAATTATTTTTCATGCTTTATATAAAATAAAAATTAGCTTTTGCTATGTCATGACCCAAAATATAAAAGAAAGGAATAGATTTTTGAACCACTGTTATAAGTTATAACTTAATGACATAAAATGTGGATTATTAATTTTTTCCTTTTCTAAAAATAGATCATCGAATGAAAGAATGCTGTCTGACCTTTTTTTATGACAGATAAACAATTTGTGCGAAATTTCGTTGGCATATTCGCCGTTATATCCACGTTTTTTTTCATTTGATAACCTTTAACATTGTTGTGTAAATATAATTACAGTTCATCATTAAATATAATTTATAAACACAATTAAATTGTTACAAAATTCATTGATCAACGTTGTGTTGTACATATGACTTATTGTCCCGCAATATTATTTTTACCTATTCATTGAATATGTATTTTCATTCATCACATTTTATATTATGTTTAGTTTGTTGGCAGTGTTGTGTTAATGATAATAATTTAGTTGTAAATAACACTCCTATAAATGTTGTTAAATGTTTCAACATTGAAATAACCAGAAGTATGTTTCATATTTAAAGATTTACAATATTCAATACATCGGAGAAATATTAATAACCTATTTTTGTTAATGCCACCAATTTGTAAGACTCTGACGTCATAAATAGCATATTTATATAAATAATATATTGTTTCATCAGTATGATTAGTTTTATTACTCTGATGCACAGAACCCAAGACAGTGGAAGCTTAACACATAGAAAGCAGACACCAACATTATGTGGTACAATTGCTGAGGAAAAGAACAAGTGTAATCAATCTAATTTAAATATTTGAATAATTATATGGTTTACAAAATATTCTGTCCTAATTGTTGTCAGTTTCATAATAGTAAAAAGACCTTCAGTTTTCTTAAAAATAAATGCATTTCAAAATAGGAAATTTGCACTTTAGGCTTGCTTTGCGCTTACAATAGACTTCATTTTTTGTTTTTACATCTTAAATAAGGAGGTGCCATTTACATAGTAAATTTTGGAGTGCATATTCAAAAGCCATGAATATGGTACAAATATTTTTAAATGCTTATCAATATTGTTTTCTTTATAAATCTGGTGTTTTCAATTAAGAAACATTCACTCTTTCAATTTATGTATTAGTTTTTACATACAATATGTAAATTTTCTATTATCAATTACAAAATTCGAGTTCATTTGTAACCTAGGGGATTATTTTCGTAACTGTTGGATCCTTTTCACTGTCAACGTCATTTAATTTTAGTTCCTGATAACACATAAGGTCGTTTTATTTAATTTTTTTGTTGTCATAGGTGTACTTATAATAGTTTGATTCAATTTTGTTTTTATCACATTTGGCTTACGTGGCTCAGTGGTTTGCAGTGTTAACTAACATCATTTGTGAGACTCAACACCTCGAGTCTTTGTGTGCGGCGGCTAGCTATACGGGTGAGTGTGCCCGTCTGTTGACCGACACACGTATGTACAGTGTAAAAAATTTATTGTTTCGATCAACTTATGAAGTTTTTTTTTTCGTTAACATCCTTGCAACACATGATTTGAATACACAAACGAACGACTGCATACTGCTTTCATTTAGAATAACATTTAGTGTAGGGATGTGACAGATAGTTTCTGGATCATTTTAAAATGTAATAGAATGTTTTGCAAACAAAAAAATCAATTTGGAAATATTTTGTGTAGTTCTGCCTAATTAATGCGATCAATACAATTGCTATGTAACATGTTCAATTTGTTGAACTATGAAAACTGTCAGATTATGTATTGAAAAGGGCTATACAAAAATACTTGATTGCTTTCATACCTTATAATTTTATTCAATGTATATGTATATTAACGGCAATATTGGTTCAACGTCAATACAAAAAAAATATACTACAATCTATCTGTTGCATCACTAATTTAGTATATTAGTATTAGAGATTAATTATTATTATTATTTAAGATGGAAGAGAACTAATGGAGTGTTGCCACTGTCATTTACTTAAAAATATTGTTCTCACGTTTGTCCATATTAATATTTTTTATTTTTGTGTATTATAAATATAAGTGTTATATATTGTCGTCATCAATCAATCGATTTTTTTTTCACAAATTAGCCACATATTTATATACGTTGTCGTAATATTACAATAATCTAAGACACACATTGTTCACTCCATATCTTAAATTATATTTGTTGCAACACATTCACAGCAAAGCAAAGTAAAAAAATATAACAAATTATATATTAATTTATGTATTATAAATTCCGAAAAAATATTACTAAAATTTGTATTTTCGATGACATTTTCATCATGCAAATATATATTTACTCGTAACTTAACAATCTATAGAAAATTCTATATAGTATGAAATATTTTATTGGTTCAGTACTCAATAATAAGGTGGAAAACAATGCAACATATTTTCTAAAAATCTTTCAAGGAGAGAATCTAAGCATTCCTCTCTCGCTTTCACGTATTTAAAATCTTTTCTTTTGCTGACAACTGGCTTTTTGCCTATTTATAATATTATGATGTCATTGAATTATTTCCGTTAATATGTGATTGGAGTAACAGATTTATTTTTTGTACGGTATTAATTTTGTTGATAATATTACACAACCGATATTGTGTGTGTGTGTGTTAATAAATAGTTTTAAACGTTGTATATTTCTGCATTTTTTTGTTACTTATAATTAGTTTTTTGAATGAATTTGCGAGTGAACAAACACGTACACAAATAACTGTTCCCCGGCTGATTAGTGTTTCAAACTATTAAATATAATTAACTTTAAGGGAGGTTATATAAAAAACAATGTTTTTGGATTTTTTTGGCATTAGAGTATGTAATAATAATAATTATATTATAGGTAAAAAAGGAAACAAATAGCTAAAGAAAGTTAACAATACATAAGTGAAGATTGTAGTCTAGTATTGATCTTCCACATACATTTGAAATAAAACATGAGCAAAATACAATAACTTTTATTTATATGATACATATCTTCCCAACTCCTCTCTCCTTTTATTTTGTATCACTTGTTAAAAGGCTATATGATTTAAGCATTATTGTCGAGTTAGACGTATAGTTTATATTTTTCAGTTTTCAAATGAGCTAATTCTCACGATAATCATTAGTTCTTAGATTCGAGACACATAATATGGCATCAGAAAAATAGCTTAGTTTCTCAGTATTATTTATTAACTAGGGGCTCTGCCCCTGGCCGCTGTCACGGCCCAACCCCCAACGGCCGCTGCGCGGCTTTATTTGCCGCTACGTGGCAGTTGCGAAATAACCTCATAAAACTAAATATCGTCAAATATACCATTTAGGACTTTACACAACATTTAAAAACTAAATATCTTTACGTGAAAACGTTAAAATCAAGTAATAAAACAGTATTTTTATAGTGTAAATGCGAAAATTATAAAAAAAAATATTTTTGACAATGTTTTGAAAGAAATGCGTTATATGAAATGCGTACGTTTGAAATTACAAACAATGATAATTCAAATGTACGTTTGAAATTACCTTGGAAATTACAAACAATGATAATTCGAATGTACATTCGAAATATCATTTAAACAGTACACAACAGTTAAGACTGAATATCTTTGTATAATAATACAATAATAATGATAAATTATACATATATATAATTAAATAATGCGATTAAACGAAAACATTACCTGTCATCTTTTTTGCGTATTATTATGACATATTGAAAGCAATATTGTCAGTATTCAAAATGGATATTCCGCAGATTATTACGGTTAAAATTTATTCTGAATGTTTAAAATTCCTTTTCAAACAATAATATTGTCAATTTACGCAGAAAATACATTTTATATGATTAATTTGTACTTTTTCGCATCAATTTATTTTTTATTTTAAATAAAAACTTCGAAAGCAAAAATTGTTTAGGGAAAAATTATTTCACTGGCGATTCATTGAAGGATGAAAAAAGATGGCATACAGTAATTATATTATAGATTTAAAGAAAAGGAAAAATATATCTTAACATTTTTAAAATTTGCTGTCAAGGAAGTAATTATATTTTTTTCGTTAAAATGGTGCTTCAGTCACCATAGCCTTTTGACCATCAATATGTGATTTTTTTTTAAATAAAAAAATAAATATGTCCTTCTTAAACAAGTTCTTAAATATGTCTTCCTTCTTAAATATGTCTTCCTACATTCCCTAAATAAAGCATAAATGCTTGTGCTATAGGTGAACGACATCAGTCGAGGCAGGATTCGAACTCGCAACCACTGGATTACTAGCCCAGCAGCTAACCGCTCTGCCATCGACCCATCTGAATAATTTTGTAGGTAAAAAATGTATTTCATAGTCTTGAAAAGGATATCGTCGCTTGGCGTTCAATACTGCAAAAGCGTCAGTTTTTGTAAAATTATGTTTTTTGTTGAAATTGGAACGGCTAAAATGTCAAATAAAACAATACTGTGCGTTTTTTTGATCTGTAAAATTTTGTTATTGTTACATTAGCGATATTGAATGCCAAGTGACGATATTGTATTTCAACATGTACCTATTCTAAAACTTGATTAGTATACATAACATACAGTCATATTAAAAAGATGTACAAATATAAGACCAACTACTACCAATTACAAGATTACTAATCACAAGATTATAGAAATATAACGGGAAAAATATTATTATATTGAAATATTCAAATTATGAGGAATGTATTCTACTGATTGGATACATTCAAACATGTCAAGGTATACTAGGTTTCTACATATTATATATTTCCCTTTAATAGGACGACCGTTTCGGCTGACTAGGCCCTTATCAACTGGTAAACATAGAGTAGTGTCTTTTTCTTATATAATAATAATAATGAACACTTCCTTGCACCGTGTACAAGTGGCAAATTTATTGCCGTTTGGCAATTTCTTCCAACTAACCAGTGTTTCCAGCCCAGAGAAGCAAGTATTTGCGTGAGAAATGAATTTAAATATATTTTTCCTCTGCTGGGAATCGAAATACTAGAAATCCAAGAAAATTCAGGTTATTTGAGAATTTATCTTGTACTCTAGGTTGTGTTTCTCGAACAAAAGTATCAGTAATAGTATAGTTAAAATACTTCGATTTCATAAAATTGTTCAATACTTTTGGATGTTTCATTGAAATCTAATGCCGTTAAACCACTCCTCCAAGCGTTAAATGATACAATTTTGAACAATTTTATGAAATCAAAGTATTTTGAAACAACCCAGCCTTAGTACTTATACAATTTAATAATTTATCTTGTAATCTTAAAACTACTCAAAAAATTGATGTTTAGATTGAATCTTTAGATATTTTCATATAACAATGTAGAATTTGATAATATTTCTTTCGTGATTTTAAAAATGATCTGATGAATCATCCTTCTTCAGCCATCTCTCCACTGGTAGATGTAGACCTCTTGTCTCTTTTTGCACCCATCCAGTGATGGAGACAATATCATCGGCCCGCCTTTTTTGAGGCCAGCGTATCCTCCTTTTCATCTCATGACCTGCCCGTTGCCATTTTGCCGTTGCAGTTACCGTTGCAAGTTTGGCAACTGAATCTATGACATTGACAGGATTTGTCTGAAGTCTGATTTCTAATATACAATTAGAAGTGATGAAACATATCTCGATATTATAATGGCAAAATAAAATATAAACAACCTAGTTCAAAAGATGTTGTACACCAAAATGTCAACTCCTGTTCTTAAAGGAGTTGACATTTTAATGTACAACATTTTTTGAACTAGGTTGTATATATTTTCAAAAAGCACCAAGGAACTATATTTAAGCATTAAATAAAACACACTAGGTATAGTTCTCTAGTAAGAATATCTAGGGATCGAGATGGCATGTCACAATGACCTGTATGGAGAAGTGACACAGCAAGCACATAAGGCCGCAGCGATCTCGGGCTGTCTGAGGGAAACTATATGGAAGAACACACACATGAGCACCAATGGCAAAATGAGGATATACAAAACATGCGTCAAATCTATCCTAACATACGCCATTGAATCCAGAGCTGATACGGTCCGTACCAAACAACTTATGCGCACCAGTGAAATGAAAATACTGCGATGCATAGCGTGATAGAGTCAGGTCTTCCTGATAGAGTCAGGAATACAGAGATCCAAAGAATTTGCGAAGCTGAGGACATCGTAAGATGGGGGCGCCAAAGAAGAAGGTACTGGAATGAACACGACAGCCGCATGTCCGAAGATAGGATCCCAAAAATAGCCCGAGACAACGTACCGGAGGGGTCTAGATCACGAGGACGCCCACCAAAAAGATGGCGAGATAGTTGGCAGTCCACATCATAGGAGGCTGAAAATGCAACATTAAACAGGCCCTAGGCCTAATGAAAGAAGAAGAAGGTATAGTTGTCGCCATATAGCTTTTACTTTTAGCCGATAAGGCAAAAAGACACAAATTTGCACTCAGGGCAACTGGAAGCTCGTTCAAGATGTTTGGTGAATATTACACCTACTTTGTTTAATTCTACTGTTTATTTTGTGTTTTTAATTACAAACCGACCAACCTTGTGAGAAACCCACTAATCCCTTCTTCCCATATCATTTGTTGATAAAAATATGAAAATTTGTTGATAAAAAAAATGTGATAAAAAACAAAATAAATAGTGGAATTATAAAACTAGTACCTAGTGTGTTTCATTTAATATTTTAAATTAGTTACTCCTATACCTAAGAGTGGGAACCTGAAAGATGTTTCAAATTACCGACCAGTTTCCAAATTGCCCATTTTGAGTAAACTCTTGGAAAAGATCATGTACGATCAAATGTACTTTGCGGTCAAACTCCATTTAGATCCTAAACAACATGGTTTTGTTAGGGGACGTTCTACTAATACAAATTTAAATGTCTTTCTAAACGAAATTCATGACAACCTTGATAACAAAAGACAAACTGACGCAATATATACAGACTACTCAAAAGCCTTTGATAAAGTGGACCATCTAATTCTGACTAAGAAGCTAAAACTTTTGGGTATTCACGGTGATCTTCTTAGGTGGCTAAAATCATACCTTATTAATAGAAGCCAAATAGTAGAGTACGTTGGTCATCTATCGTCTGCAACAGAGGTGCCATCGGGTGTACCTCAAGGTTCCCATTTGGGGCCTCTCTTATTTAATATTTACATACATGACATTGGATTATGCTTCAGGAACAGTAATTGCATATTATACGCTGACGATATGAAAATCTACAAAACTGTTATAGACATTACTGACTGTGAGGACTTACAACTTGACCTTGATAGACTAACTTCTTATTGTGTCTCGAATAAGCTGTTACTAAATGTAAAAAAATGTCACTCCATTACATTCTCTAGGAAAAAGAGTACAATACAATACACATACACAATCAATAGGGAGGCGATTGATAAGAAATCAGACTGTAGAGACTTAGGTATACAACTGGACAGTAAACTTTTATTTGACAAACACATTGACACAATTACACTGAAAGCTTATAAAATGTTGGGATTCCTGATGAGAGTATGCAAACCATTCACACAAGTGAAAACATTTATCTTACTATATAACACAATTGTTAGAAGTCAATTGGAGCATGCATCAGTCATCTGGAATCCACAATATAATATTTATATTAACAGTATAGAATGAATACAACAAATATTTTTGAAACATATGAAGTACAAATTTGGTAATAACTACAAACATGAATTGCAGACTTTACAAACAAGACGAAGGACCTCAGACTTAATGTACCTTTGTGACATAATAAACTTCAATATTGACTGTACAGACCTTCTGAAAATTATTAACTTCAACATACCAAACAGACGAACAAGACACACCTCAACGTTCTTTTTAGACAAAAAAAACACTAATGCAGCTCAAAATTCGCCATTGTACCGATGCCTTACCACGTATAATAATTTGGAAAAGATCAGGTCCATGGACATATTCTGTATGTCCAGGACTCTTTTCAGGAGCCACGTTAGACAGGAAAGATAATTTTTTTTTGTTACCAGTAGTTAGTACAATGCACCATGAAATCAAAGGTGGGCTGATTAAGTTACAATTACTTATGTTGCTATTCTTATTTATTATATTTGTTTAAAAAAATATTATTGTACGTTGCCCATTTTTTCAAATAAATTAAAAAAAAAATAATGAATTACCACAAAGTAGAAGTCTTCATTACATATAATCTAATATAGGCTAATCAGCGGAGCCGCGAAATTCTCACACATATCCAACCATCTATGAAATCTTCACTGGCTCGTACAAATAATGTTTGTTGACTTTCAAAGTGATCCATGGCATGGTTCCCATGTATCTTTCAGACTTCTGCATCCCTCTCACCGTAAACGAGCGACAACAAACACTTCGGTCAGCCACCACATCCATGATTGGCAAGTTAACTGAAATAAATAGAGTCAACACTACATCCTTCGGTGATCGTGCTTTTGCTGTGGCTGGACCAGCCTCGTGGAATAAACTACTACCTGAACTGAGGCAAATCAACAATCTAGGAAACACTTGAAAACTCATTTCTTCCGGGAGTCTTACAAAAACCTGTAATATATTCAAAGCGCCCTTGAGGTGAGGTTATCACAAAAATGAGGCTGTAAAAATCACAAAAATGGGGCTATAAAAATCATCCCAATTTATTATTATTTTTATAATATATGTATATTAAAACAATTTTAATCTTCATGGTATGATCTAGTCAAATTAACAGTATGGTCTATCGCAATCACACCAATGGAAAATGATTTTTCATTCATTATGAAAAAATAAATGCTATTTGAAGTGGAAATAACAAGAACTCAGCAAGAAAATGTAACTTTTATTATAAAATTTGCAATAAAATAATATAAAACATTCAAATATTGGCAAAACATTACATATTCACTTTTGATTTATTCCTTTCATTTATCATGGCATATTCAATAATGTGGGGTAACTAGCAACAGGTGTGCATTCAGAATGGGTAGTGAACCTCATTGCTGTACTATGTGAGATGTTATTGTTGCCTGTTGTATTTTCGATTACCCGGCTCTTACGGGATACCCGAAAACGTTGATAATATAAAAATGTTGAGCACTATTCTAAGCCGATACTTCACAGCAAACATTTTTATTTATTCAAAGTAAATATATGAAGAGACGTTAGTACATAAAAACCACAAAGGAATGAAAATTCTTATATTACAAAAAAATAATGCTTTGTGGTCAAACGCTATTCACTTCATAGTTTTATATAATTTCCGGAAAAATAATTTCATATGCCGACGACACTGTACTCATTTTTAAAGAAAATTCGTGGAAAAATGTAACATACTTAGCCAATAAAGGTATTAATAAACTCAAAATATGGTTCGATGATAATTTACTTTCATTAAACTCAGAAAAAACAGTTTTCGTTCCCTTTTGTTTAAACGTCAATGAAATAACGAATAATATCAACATAAATATAATACAAGAAAACGTAACTCAAAATAAAATAGCTAAAAAGGACGAAGTAAAATACCTTGGAATAACCATTGATAAAAATTTAAAATGGAAACACTTCATAGAGTTAACAAAAAATAGAATGAGAAAGTTAATTTACATATTTCTACAACTGCGTAATATACTGACAATCCAAAATTTAAAAATATTATACTTTGCCTTTGTACAATCTATTCTACAATATGGAATCCTTGGATGGGGTGGAACGTATAAAACTAATTTAAAACCGATTGAAATCACTCAGAAACTGATCATAAAAATAATCTTAAAGAAACCAATAGACTTTCCCTCCAATGAAGTATTCAAACAATTTCGTGTACTAAAGCTAAATAATTTATATAAAAAATATACTCTTTTAACAACATTTAAAAAATATTATAGTGAAATACATGAAAACAACAATAGAACCAGATCGAAAAATAATATTGCTATCCCTCGCGTCAATACATCTGCAGCCCAGCACCACTTTACATACCTGGGAATAAAACATTTTAATGACCTTCCAGATGAATTGAGGAAAATGAAGGAATATATACAATTTAAAAATTCTATTATAAAACATATTAACAATTATAATTACATCCAGTGATGGATTTTTGTTTTGTTGTTTTTTTTTATTGTATTTTAATTTTTTTATATTTCCAAATTACGCCAAATTGTTAGTGTAATTTTTTTTTTTTTTTGGTGTTGAGTTGTGTGTACTTTTTTTTTTGATGATATGTTATGTGTATATATAATTTTTTGATGTTGTCTGTTATTATATAAGAAATATTGATTTTGTTTTTGATGAGTAATTTATTTGAATTTGTTCTTGATGTAATTAACGTATTTTTATTGTATTCCAGTTTTTGCGGTTAGTGGTTTTTGTTTCGTGACGGTGGACGGTGAACGGTGAATGCCTGCTAGTGGGGCCCTGTGAACGGCAAATGCAGTTCGCGGTTCTCAGTATGCGCTTGCGTATACTAGAGTATGCTCCATTGGTGAGGGTTCATCCGTAAACTGTTCACCAGTTCGCGTAATATTAAATTAAATATATGCGTTTTATTTTTAGTAATATTATATGTTATTGAAATAAATGAACCGATAAAATGACTGTGCTCCTCCCTCGAACACGAGATTTGATCTCAACTGAGGGATGAATAGATATTAAATAATTTAATTTTAAGATACTGTTTATAATTCTTTTTATCATTAATGTATAATTGTTAAAATAAAAAAAATAAATAAAAATAAATAAATAAATATTATTAATACTTCCTTGCACCTTGTGCATGTGGCATGCTTATCTATTCCGTGGTATTTATTACATTTTCATGGTTTCTCAGCCACATTCATGTCTCATTTGCGTATTTTATAGTCAGTGTAACAAAGGACTAATTTCACATTTTTTTAATTTCTGAAAAAAAAAATTGTAAATAAAGAATACCTGTGAAAGAAAAAATTACATCTTTCAAAAAAAATGCTATGATTTATAGTCACTTCCCAAATACGCCATATTGATATGGGATGAATCAATTAACCATGTTGGTTTCATTATTCATTTTATTCGTAATGGGTTCGAACCTCGTGTTTTTTGTGCGAAATATATTTTCATTGTAAAAATGATTACTGACAACATTTTCTTATGATATTGATTACTTTTTTAATTCCAATCTAGAATGCGGCAACTTGTTATTGGGTGTGTGTTTAATTATTTGTTAATATGAATATTTGACAATAGTACCTGTTTGTTGCCTGAGAAGTTATACAAAATAAATAAAATAAACAATAAAGTATACCTACAAACTTCAATCTTTGATTAAAGTGTACAATCAGTTCCCTTGCTGCATTTAGTAGGACAGAGATTGTATCCTCCACCGAAGAACTTGCTGATGGGCTGTAGAGGAGGTCTCTCTTGAGCTGGTCCTTCAGTCATAAACTCTATCTTTGGTATCTCCACTGATGGTTCTCCTCTTTCCTTTTCATACTGAACAAATTTGTCCTTCAATATTTTGATTTCTGTTTTAGCAGCCTCCAAATCCAACTTGTATTCAGTCAGCTGCGTCTCTCTCATGTGTAATTCTGTTGATTTAAGAAAGAAATTAGTCATATAACATCATCCTCATTGGCACTACAGTCTACTGCGAACCCTAGATGCCTAGTCAATGTGTCAATTTAGCAATGGATGGATGGATAAGAATAGAAAAGATAACTCATACACTGAGTAATCTTTTTCTTTTCATCGCTAAACTGACACGTTGACTAGGTACCCTGGTCTCTTCAAGAAATTGTCTCCATCCCTCCTTATCGACAGTCTTCTCCAATTGGCCAGCTCCATTATTCTGACATTAGATACCACTTTGTCTAGTCATCTCAACTTGTGTCTACCTCTACTTCGTCTTTCTTCTGGACATTAAACAATTCCGATTAGTGCCATTAATAAATCGGTATCAACATTATATAAATATCAAATTACTTTCTTAACCTTTTTAATAAAATAATACTCATACCTGCTTTGATACTTTTGATTTTTTCATTTTGCTCAGTGGTATATTTCTTTGCTTTCAGTACTTCCTCCTAAAATAATATTTACCATTAACAAATTTTTAGAATATTTGAACCAAATTGGACTCTTTAGTCTTTCAAATACCTTTTAGTCCTTCAAAGTTTTAACAAAAAACTAGGATTAACAAATCTTAGGTAGCGCTCTGTTTGTGTTTCTTAAAGTTATTTTTAGTTTCTTATAATATTTTTTTTTATACCTTCAAATTACGATCCGGTTCTTTTGGCATATTATTGCGCAAAACTGTAACTAACTTTTGCAGTTCTTGCACTTGTTGCGCTTTATTCAAAAGTTTTCTAAAACAGAAAATTAAAAAATGATAACTGTTGTATGTGTCAATTGTTTATTTATCTATGATTTATGATAATTTTAAAAAAGGTGCATTTTTTGAGAAAAAAAGTTTCAAAATAGTGCACTGGAGCAGTTTTTTCAGCTTTTGTTTGTCTTATAAATGCTCTGCGATGGTTCGGGCATGTAGAAAGAATGACCGATGAACGCCTGACAAAAAAAGTATACAAGGCTGAAAAGAGTGGAATGAGAAATCGGGTCCAGCCGAGAAAGAGTTGGCATGATCATATAAATGAGATTTTGAAAGATGGTAATATACGTAGTCAGAATAATAGAAGAGCATGTATGATGCGATGCATGGATGTAAATGAGGCAAAACATGTATGTCAAGATAGAGGAGTCTGGCGTTCGGTTCTCTCTGTCTACCCCAAGTAGGTATACGACGTGATGGTGTGTGTGTGTTATTTGTCTTCTGCAAACTCTGATGTACTATCAATATGATTATCTTAACAATTTTTTCACCATATTCAATTTGTCTTTTTTGAAATTACTTATGTATTTAAAATGTGGGCTTACTTTTGTAATATTTTAACTTTGTCCAATAGTTCGAGTGTGGTTGGATCAGTGCTTTGTAGTTTTCTCCATCTATGGACGTTAAGCGGAGTCTCCAATGCTTCCTCTAAAGCCCTGACTCTCTGCCTCTCTCGGTTCAGGTCTCGTTCCAAATTGAACACCTAAATATATCTTACTCATTTTCTTAAATCTTATGTTTGATACCAGAGCACAACAATTGAATTATGTTTCTTGAAGAACTTTTATTTGTGAATAATAACTTTTGTACAGATTTGACATGTATTAAAACTACATTCTTTAATTTTCAAAGTAGGTATAATAAAGTTTATCAATATACATATATCTTATTTAAGTGCATTTTGTCATTGCTTCGCTTTACTGATTGAATAATCAATTAAAGAACATTTATAACTTAACATTGTAAAATTAGATAAAAGAAACAGGGATCAAAGAAGAAATGTATGACACCATTGTGTGAGCTATATTCTAAAAAAAATTGCAGAAAAGAGTGTAATGAAAGCTTGAATAATAGACTAGTATTTGTTCAAAAAAATAAGGAACAAGCATGTGATATAACAGACGAGCGTGTAATGTTTGCTTGAAAAAAGAAAGATAATTATGTGATAGTTATAATAATAGAAAACCTTGTAATGACATCTGGAATACCAGATTGAGTATTTTATGATAGCTTGAACAACATACTAACATGTAATGAAATCTTGAATAACTGTGGTTTTGATTATCTACAAATTCATTTAATATTTCAGTTTACCTCTAGCCTCAGGTCTGTCATATTTTCTATTCCCTTAGCTAGTAAATTCTTTTCCTTTCTCAATCTTTTTATTTCGATTCTCATTAACCTTATGTCCTCCAACCGTTGTTGATATTGCTTCTCACCTATTTGATTTTAATATATTATTTCAGTGTTTTAAATCAGATACGTCTAAATGAGATAAATATTATGTTTTATTATTTATTTTGAAAAACTCATAAATATCAACAAATTAGATTTAGAAATTAAAATGATTTTAATTCATAATAAAAAATGAAAAATCAATGTTTTTCATTCCTTCAGTAAATTTATTAAAACTACTATTGTTCCGTAGAGCTAATAATTACTGTATCTTCTTCTATGGTTCAATCTTGGAGATAGGTTGGCAGCAAAGCCATACATCTCTTCCTCTATTCTGCTCTGTATTCAATGATCCTCTTAAATCTGTATATGTTCAAATAACATCAATTTAAATTTCGACTATTTTACCTGTTTCGAGAGTGATGAGTAACATTTTAATTTTCCCATCTTGAAGGCTTAATTCGTCATTCTTTTTAACCAACTGCGTTCCTATCATATCTCTCTCCGCTATTAAACTTTCTAATCGCTTATTCATTTTTAATTGTATTTTTAACAAAAATTTGACTGTGACGAATCTAGCAATAAAACAATAAATTGTGTGAAGTTTAACTATCACATAGAAAAAACTAATAACCAAAATAAAAAAAACATATAAAAGACAAATCTAATTTTAGTGATATTTCAAATAAATATAAACAGTTGTCATAGAAACAAACAGCTTAGTAACCTTTGGTTACTGGAAGTAGATAGGTATTTAGGTCAATTATTTTTTAATCAATAAATACCAACTCCTCCAAGATAAATACCATCTAAAACAGGGGCTGGCAAACTTTTGGTACAGATGGCCAGATTCTGTAATTCAAAGTGAACGGCATGCCAATATGTAGAAATAAATATATTTTATACATAATTTGTTTATCTGGGGTGGCAAGTCCGGTCAAACAGTGGAATCAAAACCCTCATGATAACCCATATCGTGGATATGATTATCTTATGGAGTTCTATAATATCTTAAGATATTGTAGAACTCCATAATCATAACCCTCATAATAAAAATCCATCATTTGGATTGTCATGAAGATTTTTGTTCCACTATCTGACCGAACTTGCCCCCCTGGTCTTTAATTCTATTGTTTTGGGATAATGCCTAATTTGGGAAATTAAAAAAGCAGTAATTTTACAGAGATTTTATTTTAAGAAATATTTACACAAGTATGTATGTATAGTATGTATATTACAATACCTAGTAACATAATAATGTGAGATTCAAAAACTACAAGCTATTTGTGAAGAACTATTCTAATTCTTAAATATCTTGAAGCACACATAGAATAATATAAAATACAAATGTGTCATATCTTAAAATGAAATATCAAAGTCAAATCTTTAATTAAAAATAGCCATTTTGTCTCAAACATTCATTTTAGGTTACCAGACAATTTGTAAAAGTCTAATTAGAACACAACAATTTGTACCACATCAAAACAGAACGGTGACAAATCAACACACATAGTAAAAACAGCTAGTACTTTGACAAATAAGAACGGTGATAATATGGTACATAGACAAAACAGAACATTTCTAATATGATTTCAAAGAGATTATGAAATTAGACAATGACGCATAAAATCCAAACTTTTTGTTAGAATAGTTTTGTTATGCACATATGCAGTCATTATTGCGAGTCGCATGATATTAACCATATATGCAGATACATATTATGCAACATCTAATTTTATAGTGTCTTTGAAATCATATATGTATTGCTTTGATCTGTCTATGTACCACATAATCACTTCTTATTTGTCAATGTAGATTTTCCGATGTACTGTATTGATTTGTCACTTCTGTTTTGACGCGTTACAAATTGTCGTGTACTGATTAGACTTAATCAATTTATCACAGAACTTTAATTTTAATAGCCTCAAAGGAATTTTGTTAGATAATTATTAAAAATAATATCACATTTTCACTTTATAGTAGAATTCATGTATACAATCTTATTATATTACATGCATCTGATATTATTTTATAAAAAGTAAAAAAAAAAAAGTAAATATTGCAACTGCAACATTATATTAGGCCTCATCATTCCTCAAATGGAACCATCGTCAAAATAATAAAGAAATATTATAAACCAATAAATCTTATCATTTACATAAAGTAAATTTTCTTAATCATCATTGAAAGATGATTCTTTATAAATTACTTGTGTTAAGAAATATGTGAAAAATAATAAAAATCATATTTATATGAATTTAAAGTTATTTACTAACTTTTTTTTGTTTTTTTTTTTGTACTCTGCTAAACGTATACATATCAACAACTTATACAATAATAATTAAACAAACATACTTCAATAAATAACAATTAATCACTAACTTTATTAAAGTGCCGGTGAAAATGGAAATACAGATTATAATAGTAATATTACAATCCCACAGAATATTTTGAGCCTATCTAAAAAAAATATATGCCTTTAAACAAGACTACATTCAAAATTTATGTCATTTATTGCATTTAAAATTTATAAATAATTATTGCTATTTAATTATGGCAAATATTTTTATATATGAAGATAATTCAAATTAGATAATGTTTATTTTCAATGGAATTAAGAATCAAACAAACAAATTTTAAATTCAGTTTCGATGAATGTCTCATAAATTTATACATTTAATTTATTGGTATCTGTGTTATTTGTATACTGATTCGTTTTGTTTACTCAAAATAGACTAGGTTCTGCATTTTGCTATGCATATTTTTATCCTTTGGTTTAAACTAATGAAATGAACTTAACTCGTAATAAATTGTAACTAAACTTGGTAATTTAGATCACAGAGTCATTGGTACAATTTAGAGTCATTTGATTGGTTTCCAACTGACGATGGCTCTTTGTGTGTCTGGCGCTTTGCCGAAAGGCTGTGCTCCCGAAGATGAGACAAATTGATTGACTTGATAGTCACACATTACTTCGTATCCCATTACTTGGCCAAATTGCTGTAAAAAAAGATATTTGCTGTAAATATATACTTAAATTTACTAAATGAACTATATGCGTTGTTCATAGTCAATTAATAATTATTGATAGATTAAATTATAGATAAGGTGTCTTGTCTGAATGATGTATAGAATATGACTTAAAATTATGTTTAAAAATTGTGAAAGTAGAATGGCTTATCAATTTATAGTAGAGAATGATTGGTTAATATAAGCCGTTTGATATCTTTGTCTGGGTATTGTGTACCAATGAAGATTTAAGGCAGAAATAGTATTAGCCAATAATGGTAGAATAAATTATACCGAAGAATGCCAAAGTTTCCATTGTAGTGTCTACATTGACACATGTAAGTGAGATTTAGGCATGGCAGAATATGTATCAAAAAGAGAATCAAAACGATGAATGACATAAGGAAAGAATATAGAGCAAATACAAGTATTATTAAAAAACAAAAGTGAATGCATTTGTGGGGACTAATACCTAAACATCGATAAATATACGTCATCCCATCATTCCCTGAATCTCTGGGTAGCAACAAGTCCCTACACATCTAGTACATTCCACAAGCGTGTCCCCAGCCCAACATATTCATATTAAAACCTTCAACAAATCAGAAGACAGATGACATCATCAACAGTTCCAGTTAGCTTCCAGCAGCCCCAAGCGTGTTCATACACAGGACCCGGCATTCCTGTCCAGCCGTCAGCTACAGACAGTTGCACTGACTCGTCGCGCACATCACTGTCATACATCATTCTTCAGCAAATCTACTAACCACTACTAACCTTCACGCTGCCTACCTCTACACATTCAAATTTCTTTTAAGAATAATTTGAATTCATTATAATTTACCGAACATAGACACTTATAAAAATAACCTGTGTTATAGGGCTTGTGTTGGTTGTGAAAATTCCCGCAAAACCTCTTTTGGCAGCAAGACCCACAAGTTCTTCTTCCATGAATTGTATAACTGACACATTTTCCTGTGCAGACAGGCTTGGATGAGTTGCCATCATGAAGGAGTGTAGGATCTGACCAACACCACTGGGCAGGCATCGTTCTCTAAAATATTTTATTGCAAGCATAGTAAATGAATGTTTACTTTAGGCATTTAAATTTATTACAGTTCAATCCTACTAATCTGGTACTTTTGTGTCTTCGTTAGTGCCAGATTAGTGGATAATTAGGATCCGGTACTGTTGCTAAAATAAGTAAAACATCACAAAAAATTATTTAGTATGTTCTTAATTGTTTATTAATAAAATACAAATAAAACCAGTTATTTTTTTTATAATCATCCATAGTGATTTGCCAGTAAAGTGAAGTGCCAGATTAGTGAGATTGTGCTGTACTATTGTTGTATCTGTGATTTCGAAGTTCTTCATAACTTATTATAGTTATTTTGTGATCTTAATGTTGTCTGTAGATCCAGGAATCAATTGTATAAATTGAGTGTCTTCTTCTTCTTTACAAATTTCAATTCTTCAGTAAAAGGTATTACAAAACTTGGTCATCAATAATAATAGGATGTACAACTAACCTCACAGGTTCTTCAACAAACTCCAGGAATTCAAAAATAGTGACCAACTCGTTGTTTAGTTCCGCTGCAGGTTCATCTCTTGCATCAAAATTAAGGGAAACACCAACTGCTAAACCGTCTGATTGTCTTCTGACGATAAAACTGAGATCCTTTTGGAGGAGGTCTGACCATGTCTCCTCTATCATTTCACTATAGTGTTCTCTCTTGATGGCTGGCTTCAGCCACATCTCTAAGTCAGCCTTTTCGTAGAAACTCGACACTATCATGCTGATAAAGAAACAGATTATGAATTAATTCAAGTAAATTGAGGAAGATTTTCAAAACAGTTGGACAATAAAGGATTTGTTTGAACTATCAGTTATTCCAATTTGAATAATTCATCAAGTGTTGTTTCTATTCCTAATGTGAAAAATAAAAAATAAATAATTTGGAACGAATCGACAGACAATATTGAAAGACAATAACTATTGTTTGATAATAACCACGGTATTGATAGATAATAACAATGTTTTTGTTGAAATCATTATTGTATTGTAAATTTCCTTTAAGAATGATCTTTACTTACTATTCTGCTTCATTTTTATGTTTGTTTTCAAGTGGTTCCAATGTATATGAATCAGTATTTTTTTGGTTCATTATTAGCTGTTGTTCATTTGTTATTTTATCCAATATTTCACCTAGATTTTCTGCTAAGATGAAATCTGTAATTCCTATAAAAAATACACCAAAGAGAATCAATAAATCATTCAATTCAATGCATATTGTATACTTCAATACTTGCATAACTTGATGAACTTGAAGTGTTGAATTAGTTGAAATATTAATAAGTCCAAAAACAAATATTTTTTATTTCAATATTAATTTACTAATTTGTAAAATATTTATGAAAAATCTTTGAATTTCAATGTTTCTAATTTTTTAATATATGTGATAAGAATGTATTTATGAGAAGTTCATAATATGTAGCTCAATACTTTCAAATGTGTGATATTTCTCAGTGTGTGATATTTCTCATTTTTTTATTTTATCTCTTTTCTTGATGATGAAATCAATTATCTATTTGAAAAAATGAACATGCCAATTTAAATTATTCGTTTAAATGAACATAACAATTTAAATTATTCGTTTAAATGAACATACCAATTTAAATTATTCGTTTGAATGAACATACCAATTTCATATCCTTGTTCCTTAAGTTTAATGATGGTGTAAATAGAATTGAGAGAGTTTCCTCCAAGCTCATAGTAGTTGGATAAAATTGATACTGTATTTCTTGTTGATCTGCCTATCACTGAACCAATTGTTTGGAAAAGCACTTCAGCTGCCTTCATCTTACTGGCTGGGATTCCAGAATAATCGTAGTCCAAAGCTATGGCCATGTCATCTGTTGACAGATTAAATAACATATTAATAATAACATAGTATAGTTTTTATATTATAAGGCAGTCAAAAAAATTATAATTACGAATTTTAACATTAACTGTTAATTGCTTTCTCTTCCTTGTGCCAGTTTTCTCAATGGTCAGACCAAATTTCAATTCAATATAATTAACAAAATAATAACTAATACTTTCACTCTTTTCAATTATCATTATTTATGGCTGTCCAATAGAGCTGGGTAATTGAAAATACAACAGGCAAAATAACACCTCACAGAGTTCAATGATGAGGTTCACCACCCATTATGAATGTAACTTTTTTAGGTGTGACGATATATGCATGTGTCATTGTGTCATGCTTCCAATTATAAGGTAATGCACACCTGCATACCTGCCACTGGTAACACCAGATTGTCGCTACTTACCCCACATGAATGAATGATTATATAAATCAACACTAATACACCAACATTTCTTGTGTATGCGGGGAAATCCAAGAATAAATTAAACTAAATACTATGGTGCTATTGTCGAGACTGTTGTAGCATGAAGTAGCTCTGCTTAGACAAGAGTACTGACTTTCATTTAAGCTACTTATTCTCATGTTGAATAGTTTCCTTCTTATTGTTATTCTAGGGTTAAAATAAATTTTGTTAAATAATTACTGTCTAAAGAAACTAATAATAATATTTTATTTACGTACCATTGTTATTAGTGTTTTCATACATTTTGAGTAAAGCTTGTCTGTCATTTTTTCCATTAACCAACAGTGGAATACTGTCTAAAATGATGACCTAAAACAAAATATTTGATTGGTTAGTCGTATAGTAAATTAAATTAATGTTTTTATCATTCATAATTTACACACTGTTTGGTAAGAAACATATATTTGTAATATCGGTAAACTGAAATTGTGTATAGGTATTACTTATATTGTATAATTTTTTAATTCATTGAAATATTTAAATAAAATGTGGAAATAATGTATTTATTCTATAAAATTGTAACCTGTGGTATCATGTAGAGGGCAAGTTTGTCTTGCAATTGATTTTCAACTCTGATTCCAGTCAATTTGGAACCGGGATCGCAGGTAACAAAAGCTAGGAGTGCCTGATCCATTTCACCGGGTTTGTAGCACAAGACAACACCTAAAATATAAATAGGTAACAATAAATTATCATTCATTTTCATTTCACATCCAAAATTAATTTAAATAAACTTCTATTTTGAATATGTAATGTATATGTTTATTATAATTATAGAGTATTCATTACTACTTTGCACGAAGTTAAGTAGTACAACGGCATAGTTTCCGTTAAACTTCTTGAGGCTTCTCGCTGTGGAGGGGGGCGATTTACACATATACCAACCAAACAAAAAGACACAAATTTGCCCTCTGTGCACCCACCTTACTGGCTCAAGTTATTTTACGAAAACTATATAAGTGGTTAAATATGTTCTTAGAAAATATTATATTGATCCTAACTCATATTTAAAAACATACAATTGATATTTGTTGTAATTCTGAATCAATAAATTTATTTGGTAGAAAGAAATAAATGATTACCAACTCATGGCCCGATCTGTTAAATTAAACTATAATCAACAAAAATCTTGTGTACCTAGTAAGTAAAATGAAGATAACTGATTTTCACCTAATACTGAAATTAATGCTGTTAGTTTTTTAACAAATTTAATCAATCAAGTATATCTATATGATAAATTATTAAATTAATAATACATAAATATCATTATGCTGTTAGTGGACAAATTATCTTTTTTTACATACCTTTGTCAATTCCTTCTATCAAATGGACAGCTTTCTCCACTTCAGTTAAGTCAACTCTATGTCCTCTTATTTTTATCTGTGAATCTGTTCTCCCTTCAAAAATAACTGTACCTTTCGATATTCTGGCAAAATCTCCAGTACGATAAAGTCTTGAATATTCTGTAACAAATAAAAATCATCATTTTGACACTAATGTCAAACTTTTAAATGTTAAATGAAAAATTGATGCAATGAATTAACGCAGTGGGTCGTACAATAAACATTTAATTATTTACAAAGTTAAAATTTCAATATGTCACAAATTGACTATTAATTATCTAATCTGTAGCATTTGAAGAATTCAACTGTGTATCAAATGATAGCATATGCATATATGCTATCATATTGATGGGCTGTAGAGTATAAATATTAAAAAATCACTCCAGCTTAACAATAGGTAAGTTGTTTGGTGGAAATATTTTTGTATTTTTGTAATAATGAATTAAAAAATTATACAATACCTTGACTGGGAGCCATTGGATTATTGATGAAGCGATCGGGAGATCTGCCATTGACATAACCTGCTGCCAAGTTACTTCCAGATACCCATAGTTCACCCATCTCTCCGATAGGAACTGGTCTCAGATCGTTATCCAACAGATATATTATTGTGTTAAAGATTGGGTTTCCTAAAAAATAACATTATTAAACAAGTGAGATAAAACAGTCTATGCTGTACCGATCAGAGTGCTGGACAACATAAAAAAACATGCACAACAACTACACACGATTGCAATAAATTAGTTGTGCTGGGCAGGTGGTGACACACCTTGATAAAATTCGAAACGATTATGTCAGGGGATCAAAGTAGCCCCAATAGAAGAAAAATTGAAAGAGGGCAGACAACAATGGTATGGCCATGTCATCTGAAGGGAAGACACCTATTCTGTCAAAACTATGCTCGGTATCCTCTCAAAGCCATGAGGAAGGCACATGGTGTCCTACACGAGACAACTCAAGACTCACAGATCATGGCGACTGTTGACTAGGAGGCCCAAGAGGGGCAGGAAATGATGATGTTTAAACAAATGAGATACATACAACGATAGAGTAAATCCACAGATTTGACTATCATAATTTATGGCTTGAATTTGTGATGATAATCCGAGCCTTATAAACCATAGGTTGTTTTATAAAAAATTAAAATAACGCTGAAAATTTTATGAAAATGTTTACATTTTTTTAATGAACAATTTATGTGTTCAAAAATATCGAAAAACTCCAATACATCCCAATTAGATAATTTAATTTTCACATTTCAAATTTTTTTTAACAATTTTTGCAAAAATTGAATTTAGTGACATTGAATTATACAATTTGTATGGCAGTATACACTACACAATATCTAAGGGGACTCTAAATAGTTTGATACTTAATCTTCATACATACTTACCATTAAGCTATTTACATCTTCGGGGTAGGAAAAAAGTACTGGCCTCCACACTATTCTATCCTGATATATATATTTTTTGTATAGAAAACAAAATATTTTAAACTATTTAATTACTTCTAGGTATTTAAGTTTGGTAGGCATTCTACAACTATACATACTATCGCCATCGACAGTTGGATCTCATATGTTAATACAATTAACTTAGTTCAAACCTGGGAGGCAAGTCTGGTCATCCGGCAAAATCAAAACCATCCATGTTAACCCATCATCATCAAAAGTCTCAATCCTGTGGATTGGTTTGCAGAAGAAGTCTACATCTCGCTTTCCACTTCTCTCTATCCTGTGCAGCCCTCTTCAGCTCAACATATGTGGCGCAGTTCATGTCCTCGCACACCAAATACTCCCATCGGGGGCGCCCCCATATCATGGATTTAATTATCTTATGGAGGTCTATAATATCTTAAGATATTATAGAACTTCATAAGATAATTATATCCATGATATGGGTAAATATGGATGGTTTTGATTCCACCATCTAACTGGACTTGTCCCCCCAGAAATAAAGTTCTTTAATCATGCGGTCTTACTATTGACACTCAAATCTGATCCCAATTTTGAAATTTTAGTAAGAACCTACCTTTATATGTGGAGAAAAAGGCAGTAGGTAAGTACATATAATATTTTAATCTAATAGTTAGCAAAATATCTTAAAATATTCAAGAATTTGGATTAAACGCTTTATAGCTTAGTACATATTCTTCAACTAAACATACAACTGCCATCGACATTTCAATCTCATGTGTTAAATGCATGGGAGTATAATGTTAAATGCAACTAGTACCTATATTGAAAAGGGTTAAAACTGATTAGAGGATTTCAAATATTTACTAGTTGCATGTAACACATGACACACAGACACACACACAGACACACGAAATGTTCTACTCCGAATTCTGAGTAAATCCGTGTATGGAACATATATGCTGCGAAGCCTCTAAGTTGGTGTTTTTTGACTTCAAAGTTGGAAAAGCCGTGAAAAAAGTAGACCTCTGCATACAATTCTCGCGTATCCTGGCTTGATACATTGTCGATATGTTAAGAGAACAAAGTTCTCCTGAACAAATCGACAGTTGGAAAATTTGCAATAAGGGATTTGAGTGGTGTAAAAATAAATAAAGATATTCAATTGTGATCTAAAATATTAGGTGTAAACTACCACCTGAATTCAATGTGAAGTGTCACAGTTGGTATTTGTGCAAACCATCATATTTGCAGATACCACTATACCACAGAATTATTATTTATTTACCTATGGGCACATAGTCCATGTTTTCTAGTTCTCCTGCACTGGTCGCATACCAGTATGTCACATCAGCCATTATCTCTGTGCTTCCGTAAAAGTTACACAGTTGACGTCCTGGTCCAAAGTAACAGAAGAAATCTCTGGCGAGCTTTGCTGAGAGAGCTTCTCCAGAACTGATCCATAGTCTGAGAGTGGAGAGCAAATTATTCTCGGCTGGCTGCAATGAAAGATACAGCAACATGGACCGAAGCAGCGATGGAACCAGAGATAGACGTTCAATCTGAAAAAAAAATCAAATCAGACATCATTATCCATTGTGGCACTTATCCACTATATATCAATATAGTATAAGTATTGTCCTGTAATTAGAGCTTAAACCACAATTAAATGATATAAGTTTACTAAGATTTTGCATTTATTGTCAAAAGAATTGTTATATATTATTTTATAGTAGGTATAAATTTATTACATTCACTTTGTAATTGTTTTTTTTAAAAAAAAAAAACTTGTTATCACTTTATTCATTACCGAATAATAGATTTTCACTGTTGTGGAAAGTATTTAAATCTATTATTCAGAAATCACTTAATTAATTACTGCATAATAGATTTTGACTGTTGTGGAAAGTATTTAAATCAATTATTCAGTAATCACTTTATTCAGGAGAACTTTATAATATGAACCATATTTTGAAATAATGATTATTGGACCTGGATTAAGGTTAGATGAGTATAGAGGGATCCTAGTGTAGATATATTATAAAGATTTCAAAAAAATTATAGTAACCTTGTATTCAGTTAACATTTTAATCAGCCTTTCAGGATCTCTTGTGATCATTTTGGGAACAACAAGGACCGCAAGTCCATTCAGCAGTGGACCCCAAATTTCACAGATGGAATCAACGAAGGTAAGTGCAGTCTTGAAGATGCATATCTTTTCAGTAAGAGAGAATGGAAAAGTCACATATTGCCATTGTAAACGATTTTGGATTATGTCATGAGGAAGTCTTACACCTGAAAAAATGAATTTAAACAGTATAATATAATTGAATCAAAACGAGCAATCTTCGATTTCATTAAAATATTTTTTGCAATAATTTCAACTTATCAGAATTTTTTTATGAAATGCATAACTCTTAATTAACGAAATAATTGGTATTTTATTCAAATAAAGAAAATATTGCAATTGAGTACTCTGTAGTGAATGAATTTTCCACATTTAATTTCCATTTTATCTAAACTCAAATTTATTTTAAATTAAACTTTGTAAAAACATAGTATTGCTTAGAATTTTTTTCTAAATATGTGCTCAGCACATTGTGGACTAGAATAAAAGTGAAATTTGGTTTTCATTCAATATTATTATTAGTAATATTATTTTTACGTCTATTTATACCCCCATAATTTTTACCTTTTGGTACACCGGTACTTCCAGAAGTATATAGTACCAAGGCAAGATTTTCTGTGGATTGTTTAAGACACATATTTTCTGGAATATTTTCTGATGAATCTTCTTGGCATTCTTTACTGAGTATAGAGTATGATACTTCTAAGGTACCAGCAAATGCATCTGTGTCAGCTGTAAAATAGTAATATTAATAATTTTATAAATACCTTGTTAAAAATCAAATAAATATCAATTCAACCATTTTTTATCCCTCTTAATAGGATAATCATTCAAAAACAAATGTCTAAAATTCAAAGTTAATTTGTTTGTTTATTACTATAGGTATACAGGGATGGTAAAACTTTTTGAGCCTGAGTGCCGAAAATATATTTTTTTTCAATATAATAATATCTTGTGTGCTACATAATATCATGGAAATAAAAATGCATCAAATGTTTGTGTAACTTCAGATTTTTAATATAAACTATAACAAAGCATCAATACATAGAAAAAAATAATTATGTACTTATTAATGGCAAAATAAAATAAATAAATAGAAAATAGACTTAAAATAGTGATGTTTATTACAAAAAAAATCACCTCGGGGGACTAGCACCGTGCGGGAAATATTAAACAATGCAATGTATTTATGAATGAATGTCGTCACATCTTTCGTTTCCGTCGTTTGTGACACTATTGATGAATGAAGAAAATACACACGGCTATTTAAATATTTTGTGATTTTTTTTATACTAATTCTAAAACTTTTTTGAATTTTTTATATGATAACTTATTTTTTTCGCGTGTCGTGCAAAATCGTCTCGCGTGCCACCTGTGGCACGGGTGCCATAGGTTCACCATACTTGCTATAGTTAATACAATTTGAGATGGTTTATTGTGATATAAAATAAACAAAGCAAATAACCTGTATCATCATGGATAATCATGATTGGTTTTGATTCTTTTAGAATGTGTTTAATTCTTTGTTCAGGGAATGATGGTTCCAATGGAAGATAGGCAGCACCAGATTTCCATATAGCTAGCAGAGTAATCAGTAATCTAAACAAATTATCAAAACAATAACATCAAAATTCAATAACCAAATAGGTTAATGAAACATTTACATTGTCTGAATCACAGAGTACCAATTCTTTAACTGAATTGGACTCAATAAAGCAGCTTACTATGATCACAGTTTCAGTGCAAAAAATCCTTTAAAGTGGAATAAATTGCACTCTGATATTATCTCTTTCAGTAAATTACTTAAGACTGATTTGATTCATAGACCAACAACAATTAAGCTATAGTGCTCTAGCAAATCTTGTATTACTAAATAGCACTTTATAAATACTCATTATAATACATCAAAGCAAACTCATAATTTCCAAGAAATGTTTCAGAAATTACAGAAATGTTTTTAATTAATTGTCGTTGACTCACACTTAAGTTTAATTCAATTGAAGTAATTGATGTTTTTCTAAATTTGAAACTTTTGATAGAGATAAGAAAAAAATAAAAAACTTCTTTATTATATTATTTAACTTCTCAACAATTCTCTGGACAATTCCTAATGAAACTCCATAGCAAATCAATACAAAAATACCTGTCAGATGGCTGCATACAAACAGCAACAATATAATCACCATCTCCATTTGGTGGAATATGATTGTTGTTGCCTCTCTGTAGGATTACTCTGGCTATTTTGTTTGCTTGCTCATTCAGCTGACGGTAACTGGTTTCATGGACTGCTCCATTTTCTGTAATGATTTTATATAAGTTATTGCTTTAGTTGATAGAGAGTATTATTCTTGTATGTAAATGTGGCTTGAATCCCCAATGTATAAAAGATGGGCATCAATAATCCTGCAGTAATTTTCATTCACTATTTTCAGTATTTTCCAAAGACCTTATATACTAAATATAGACTGATAGTTACGAATGGTGATACGTACAACATTTGGTGATAAGGGGGCGGGGACACGACTAACCATTTTATCGCCAAAGTTAGTCGCTTGACGTGTGTTGTGGTGAACGGTTATAGAAATAAAAATTCATTTTAACCGAAAATGGTGCAGTGTGCAGTTGCAAATTGCTCCTATAAGAATCAAATTCTTGTGCAGGAATTCATCGGTAAGTAATTTTAAATATTTCGAATAAACTTCTATGTTACAGTCATTTTGATACATAGCGCTGTGTGAATAAATACGTCGAGTCCAAAAATAATATTTTTTTTATATATATATTTTATTTTTTTATATATTTTTATCATCGTTTTCAAATCCCATGTAATGTTGAACTTTTATTGGGTTCCCACAATTGTATTGTAAGAGTTTTTAACAGGGTATACGAGCATTTAATAACTAGTATTAATGTAAACACTTTTCGTTTCTTCCAATTATCACTGTAGTTCTATAATAATAATAATAATAATAATTCTTTATTGGCTAAAATAACATAACAAAATAAGTGCAAACAAGAGCAAGTTAAAACATTAAAAAAGCCAAAAGGCGGACTTGTTAATAAAATTAACATCTTCCAGTCAACCTTAGAAAATAAAAATAATATAAGAATATATAAGAACATATATATCAGAACATATATATACATATACACACACATACATACATACACACATAAACACACATATGCATTTAGGGGGATGGGAAGGAGAAAAAAGGAAGGGGCGGAGATAGTGGTAAGGAGGAAAATGAGGCAGGGAGGGAAGAGAGACATCAGAGTTTCACCCGCTGTTTGAAAGAGAAAAATGATGGTAAGGTTCGAGTATCAACGGGAAGTTGATTCCAGAGCCTAGCACTATGAACAGTAAAAGAATTAGTGTAGAAGTCCGATCGGTGGGATGAGTTCTTTATGGTGGTCAAACGAATTGGATATTTTTTTTTATTACTTTGATTGTGTCTCAAATTCACGTTTTTTTACTATAGATTTCCAAAACAATCGACGAGGATAGGTTTATAGGGAACTGCAATCAATCGGCCGAATTGGAGCGCTAACGTCCATAGTAGGATCTGCTCAAGACATTTTAAAACATGTGATTTTTTTGTGACGAAAACCGGGAAGAGGACACTCAGAAGAACTGCTGTATTCAGTGTATGTATTATGGTGGTGCAACTACTTTGTATTATGGTGTGATCGTACATTTACATATAATAATTATATGGATAGGGTAATAGTTTGAGTTGGTTATCCATCTACTTTGAGTACAGTGGAAATGTCATGGATCATGTAGTACTCACTAGTTACATCCATTTTCATATATAATTACCATGATGGTAAAGTAATAATAAAGTAGTGATTTTTTTGGTTTTATTTAGTATATTTTTTCTATTCAACTCGTGTTTTAAAAAAATATTCCTGTCCAAAATATTACATCTATATCATCTATTATCACGGCAGTTTCATGGATGTATATATAATATTTTCTAATAAATTCAAAGTTTTATCGTTATCATAGGGAAGTTCATAATTATTCATTAAATTAATTCATAAAAAATAAAGTCGCAAAATTACAAATTTCTACTTTTTTACGCGATTAAGGGTTTTAAGTATTGCTCTTTCATATGACACTAATAACAACCAATAAAACGTAGTTGGAATACTTATACCTTCATTTCATATTATACCAGTGCACATCTAACTTATTTTAACAATTTTTTGTATAAATTTAATTTAGTGACGATACTTTTTCATACAAATTTGTATTTGTAGGAGCTCTGAATAGTTTGATACTTAATCTCCTTACATACATACACACCATCAAGCTGTTTGCAGATTCAGGGTAGGAATGAAGGATCGACCTCCATATTATCCTATCTAGATATACATTTATTATTAATATTATAACAACGTTCTCGTTCTAACTAATTTTAAATCTTCTGAAATTAATTTCTAAGTCTATATTTGTAAAATTTACTAATATTCTGTAAAAATCTTTAATTTAATTTCAATAATTAAGAATATTATGTGTTATTGATGATAGAAAATAAGTATTGTACTATGCATTATTATGTTTTCAAACACATTTTATGTTATTCTTTATCCCCATTTTCGACGAACGAATATCCTTCAAAGAAATAATAAAGGTGAATTATGTCCACGACACCGAACGATTTAAGAACAGTATTGTATATAAAAATTGATTTTGGTATGTATTAAAAAATTGACTCGATACATTACCGTTTCACCTGTTAGAATTGAAAGGAGTGGCCTGTTTCTACGATGTATACCGGACGCGGCCGACTATACCCGAATACCCATCCCGCAACCCTCCCACATCCCCCCGCAGGTACGTACGAAAAGTTTCATACTAAAGTCACCTAACATCACCTAACATTCTGTCTATACATTATTATAAGGTCTTTGGTATTTTCTCATATATCTCTTATAAACTACGTTCAGTTTGTCGATCGACTCCATTTTATGTAGCTAGATAATATATTAGAAATATAAAATAAAAAATATTTGGTATTAGTTCTATTTAAGTAAATTTATTTGAATCAACCGCAGTTCAATATTTGAACCACGTTTATAAATAAATGAATTATTTTACGTTTATAAATAAATAATAAGTTTATAATAAATTATTTTGTTCTTTCCGTTTGTGCCATACATGTTGTCATGCACAGGCAAACGACAGGCCACAGATTATATTATGGTAGTAGCGACAGGCGTAGTGTAAATTACTGTCAGTTGGATTGTCAACATTGGACATTAATGTACTTTATAAACATGACGTAGGTATCAGGGAATAACACATTTTATAGAAAAAAAAACGTGGTATCCTTACTATGAAATCCTTACGCTCTAGCGTTAAGCGTTGGTAACATGTCACGCGTTTTTTTACTGTATTTATGTTTACTAATACGGGTACCTATAGTTCTAATTTGAGTGAACGTTCGACTATAAAAGTAAAATGTAGCTTTTTAAATTTATTTTCCATAAAATAATAAATTGTAATATGTCTGTGTTTACGTATGGTCTGGAAACTATCACGCTAACTGCGAGGACCATACATAAGCTAAAATGCACTCAGAGATCAATGGAAAGGCAAATGATAGGCGTAAATCTAAGAGACAAAATTATAAATAAAGAAATCAGACGTCAGACAAAAGTTGTTGATGTCATGGATCGAGTTGCAAAACTTAAATGGCAATGGGCAGGTCATGTTACCAGACAGGGTACGGACAGATGGGCACCCAGAATTGGAGACCATGGATATGAAAAGGGGAATAGGCCGGCCCCAGAAAAAGTAGGCCGATGATATTGTCCCTGTCGCTGGAAGCAGATGGGTTCAAAAAGCCCAAAAAAAGACGAGTGGAAGCTCTTAGAAGAGGCCTATATCCAGCAGTGGAGAGATGGCTGAGAAAGAAGAAGAAGAAGAATTCTAATATGAAATGTTATCCGAAATGAGATTTGCCAAAAAACGATGTCGTCATTCTTTATTATTATAAATATTAGGTAGCTGCACGAACATTACTGATAATTATTAATTGCAGAATCATTAAAATAATACCAGGAAACGTCTTGTTTATGCTAATTTATTTGTTTAAGCAAGATATTTGAATACTTTTACTTGGCCTTCAACAGATAAATAATATTACTTAATGTGGGTGATTCCATGATGTACAAGTGATTGAATGACGTGTTGCTTTAACAGGAAATAAAAGTAGGCACCAAATATCATTAATAAGATTACAATTTTCCTTTTAAAAAGGACAAAATACTTAATACCAATGAGTAAAAGCATTCTTTGCCCTAGTGGTAAAAACATTATTGTACATAATAAATTTATTATATTGTGCTATAATGATAGTATAACCAAAGGCGTTTTAGATTTAAAGAGAACAAAAATGGTTGATTTATAAATACACAAATTTAAAAACAAAAAGACTTAATTTCCATAAAACAATCCATTTATTTTAAGTACGTACTTATAGGCTGGAATAGTGAGATTGTATCTAGTACAGTGTCATTGGTCATCTCTGACAAATGAAGTGCTGGGTCTTGTGACCCCTGACTTCTTCATCTGAAGTTGGGTAGTACAGTGTATATTTATTTAAATGTAGGTATTTATAGAACCTTACCAACTGATCAATCGATAAGGACCTAACCAGCTGAAACTATCAACATTTGAAAGTAATTAGGTACTAGTTACATGGAACACATGAGATCCAACTGTCGATTGTGATAGTATGTATATATATAGTTGAAGAATAAGTACCAAACTATAAACCCTTAAATCCAAATTATTGAATATTTTAAGATATTTTGTTTTCTATACAAAACATGTAGGTATATCAGGATACGATAGTGTGGAGTTCAGTCCTTCCTACCTCGAATAGATAAACGGCTTGATGGTATGTATGTATGTATGAAAATAAAGTATTAAACTATAACAGTGTTTTTTATAAACGAATTTAATTCTTTTGAACAAATCGGCAGTTGGAAAACTTCATGGAACCTAAATAAGTGATTTAATTTTATAAAACCCCAAATAAAACATGTGCCTAAGAATAAACAGCCTAAATTATTCGTTATTTTTGACGTAGGTATTATTTGAATATTCATAATTTAAGAGGGTGACTGCTGCCAACGTACCTATTTTTTCAATTTGAATTTGCATCATTACTACAATACGAATCGTTTTGAAAAAAATAACCTAGTTACATAGTTTGGATATTAATAAACAAAAATATACCTTAACGTTTTAATTATATTCTGTATATATTATTGTAGGAAAATAATAAGCATACCCCGATTTTTGACATTTATCTTAAATTTCTAAAAAACTATAAGGTATAGAGCATTATATTTTTTTATAAATTAAAGGAGTTCAAAATATCTGGAAAAATACGATGTAACGTTGCATTAATGCATCAAGTTAAGTTAATAAACCAAAAAAACTTTCATTTCGCAATGGCGCTGAAGGGAAAATAAATGTTTTTTAGGTTTATTTACTAAACCTGAAGCATTAATGTAACGTCACATCATATTTTTCTAGATATTTTTGTCTTCTATAATTAAAAAAAAATATGTTGAACTACGCCTTATAGTTTATTAAAAATATAAGATAAACGTTGAAAGTCGGGGTATGCCATTATTTTTCTACAAGAATTTATACAGAACATTATCAAAAAGTAAAGATGTCTTTACTAATACCCAAACTATCTAAATTATTTTTTTCAAAACGATTTGATAAGAAATAATGATGGCATATCAAATTGAAAAATAGGTACGTTGGCAGCAGTCCCCCCCCCCCTTAATACAATACTCTAAAATAAACTCATTGTAACAACGAGGCATCAATTTTCGCATATATTATTTAAAATATATATTTGTAGGTTTTTTTTTATTGAGTAACATAATATGAACAGACACATAGTACAAAGATTTAAATTAATGCAGTTTTTTTTTTCAAAAGGCACTGTCCCAATAAAGTTAAAAACTTGTGCTTGGGACAGGTACCTTTAACTTTAAATTAACAAACTTATATTATTATGAATTTACTAGAAATTTTAACGACCCTGCTAAACACCCAGTTGTATTTTTCGCTCTAATTCTATTTACTTCAAATTAGACGTATCAGAACCAGTTTATTTATAAAGTTAACCATCGAACGTTAAATTTTTTGAACGTTTTCCACGAACATTTTTATACAAATTAAATGAATAAATTGTTGCTGTTAGGTGTGTCATGGACAATTGATTTGTTTTATTTTTAATTAAAACCTCAGGATGAAGTGAATTAGAATGCATAAATAGATAATGGTTTGTGTAATTAACTGTAGTGCAAACTATTGTAAATTTACCACGCATCAATTTATGTATAGCAAATTTAAACATTGGTATAGATATTGATCTTCACATCGCAGTCTTGTATTAAGAGGGCGACTGCTGCCAACGTACCTATTTTTTCAATTTGATATACCATCATTATTACTAAACGAATCATTTTAAAAAAATAACCTAGTTAGTTTGGATATTAATAAAGAAAAATATACCTTAACTTTTTGATTATGTTCTGTATATATTAATGTAAGTAAATAATAAGCATACCCCGATTTTAGACATTTATCTTAAATTTCTCAAAAAATATAAAGTATAGAGCAATATTTTTTTTATAAATTAAAGAAGAACAAAATACCTGGAAAAATATGATATGACGTTGCATTAACGCATCAGGTTAAGTAAATAAACCGAAAAAACTTTTATTACGCAATGGCGCTGAATGGAAAATAAATGTTTTTTAGGTTTATTTACTAAACCTCAAGCATTGATGCAACGTCACATCATATTTTTCTAGATATTTTTGTCTTCTTTAATTTAAAAAATATATATTACTCTACGCCTTATAGTTTATCAAAAATATATGATAAACGTTGAAAATCGGGGTATGCCATTATTTTTCTACAAGAATTTATACAGAACATTATCAAAAAGTTAAGGTATATTTTGTTTATGAATACCCAAACTATCTAAATTATTTTTTTCAAAACGATTTGATAAGAAATAATGATGGTATATCAAATTGAAAAATAGGTACGTTGGCAGCAGTCCCCCCTTAAGTAATATAACATAAAAAGGATATCCTTAATAAAAAAAATCAATTAAGATATTCAATATTCAGGTTAATGTTTTCTCGTATATAGTTAATCTAAATCAATCAAGTATTAGATAATTAGTTTTTACTTCTCACTAACCCAAGGGGATATAGTTGGGAGTTATGATTTCGCAATTTTTAAGGATATTTTTTTTATTGCAGATTATCAACTAGTATCATGCTGAGATTGTATTCTGAAAGTTTCATCACAATGTATCTGTGTGTGTGTGCTATGTGCTGCGTGCTATGTGCTATGTACGGCGTGTTTATTTTACTTTATCGACTATAGACTAAAGTACTCATTCAATTATTTTCAAATTTTGCAAATATGTATATCTAATACTCACTTAGACCCCATTAGATTTTGAACAATATATGAATAGTGCTTCTCAATTTTTTTAACTGTCAAATATTTCAAAGTGACCCCAAACTCACGAAACTTAAAATTTGAATTTTTTATTTTCAAATTGGTAAAAAGGCACAGCACTTTCATAAAATGGCATTGAAGAGTTATCAATTTTTCATCATATAATATTTAAATAAAAAATAATTTCACAAAGTCATTTCATGAAAATGATGAAAATTTTCCATACAAAATTTGAATACTTTATAGGATGACTTGTTAGTGAGGAGTTTAGCGTTGGACACAACCCACTCTTTTTTTTATATATATATTGCACGTTGTGGTGTAAGAAACAATACTTTGACATAAATTGTTTGTATTTTGCTGCTATAGGTGGTCAGAAAAAGCATTTTATTAGTTCAGCAGCTTCATTATCTTTATTTATTACAATTAGCTTTGTTTATACTGTACCTACCACGAATCATCCATTTTATTCGACCGGCAACGAATGATATTCTCATTCGTTGTTTAAACAAAGCTAACTGCAATAAAATAAAATGTGCATTTTTGTCTTTTTTTATTGACAAACATTTTTTTTAACATCTCAATAGAGACGAATTTGGGATATTGTAGAAGAATCAGGAGCTCGAGGCACCTACAGGGCTTACAACCTGCTCACCATTTATGAAGGCATAATTGTGAACGTTGCGCAATCGCATAAAGTGATCACGTGAACGAGCCGATGACATTTATAGAAAACAAAATATCTTTAAGTTTAAGTTTTATACGTATTCTTCAATTATACATACTATCGCCATCGACAGTTGGATCTCATGTGTTACATGCAACTAGTTTATAAATAAATACCTTGGAATATAATACTGATGGCGTCGTACAGTTGTGATGTTTTTAGACGCTCTTCAAACTCTTGATGTAGTTTTTTCTTGTACATCACCACCCGCTTATCACCTTTCAATATTGACAGATCGGGGATGGATCCCATCTTGAACTAGAAAATAAATTAAACAACAGCATTAGAAGGGTATTATTTGACATTGTATTCTCAGTCATCTTTTATTTTTTTAAATGATGAATAGTAAATATTCATCTACACTGCATGGCTACTCAGGAAGTTGATTAGAATAATATTAAGATCAGCTTCAGTCTTAAGCAATCTTTGAGATTACAATTAATAATAATATTAATTTATTTTTTCTTAACAATTTTTTATGTGAATAAATAAATAACTTTATATTTTTCCACAATATTACATAAAATTGTTAAATTGTTAAATTGTTATATTTTATTTCTATATATATAAATAAATAAATAAATAAATAAAAATAAATAAATAAAAATATTAATTTTTTTATACCTTGAAAATGCCAAGTCACCTTGGCGAAAGCGTTTGGTCGTTATTATAAAAAATATTGTGGAAAAATACAAAGTTATTTATTTATTTAAAATGGATTTCCACTCTGTAAACTCTAGAATCATTATTTTCTTATGATATAAAGAAAGATATCTAAATATTAGACTATGATCGATTTCTGATTTGTACATTTTCAAGATTAAGGCAAGATAAGAACGTATTAATGTATTAGTGTAATGAGTCGCCCCCCTGGGATGGCTGGGATGATATATAAACGGAGAAATATAGGTACCTGAATTCTAAATATTATTATGTTAAATAAATAAATAGATAGGTAGATGGTGATAGAGCTGGGTTAGTAATCCAGTGTTCGCAAGGTCGAATCCTGCCACGACCGATTTCGTTCACCTATAGTACAAGCACTTATGCGCTTAGTTTGGGAAACGTATGAGGATGTACATGTACTAGTTTCAAGGAAAAAAATTTCACGCTAATATTGCTTCACTGGGTTATACACTGGTTACTTGGAAGAAATTACCATATGGCTTCCTTGCCCAGGGATTATTTTAATCTATTGAACAAGCATTTATGCTTGGTTACAAGGACATAGTATATGTACCTACTTGTTACAAGGACATACTCATTCTTTAAAAAAACACTATTACGAATAAATATAAACAATGGTAAAAGGAGTAGTGTTCTTAGAGCATTTTGTAAGTTTTGACAAATGAAATAATAATAGAATAAAAATAATGTATGCATATATATAAAAAATTATTCAATTCTATATATGCATGTAATGTTATATTCACTTTCAATACCAATATGCAGTCGATCAAAACTTATACTTTGAGATACAGAAAACAACATTTTAGTAAACATCACGAAACTCATTGTATGCTCAATCTACATGATACTTGTCGAGAAATTGATGTAAAAATTGCTTAAAAATTAAATCCTAAATCTCCACTATGCCATATAATAGCTAAAGTGAGAAAAAAATATTTATCAAACAGTATGTAGATAGATCCATTTGTAAGTAGGAACCTATGTACACGAACATACAATTTACATAAGAAGGCAAACTTCCTGGCAAAATAAAAGATGATTTTGAGTAATTGATGATTTAAAATAGTAGGTAATTAATTATTTACGAGTATTATTTGTGATTCATCAAACAAGGTGTAGGTATTTATATATTTTTCAAAAGGAAATCAATGTTTAAGTTTAAATGTATTCATATATTAATATGCAATAATCTATTTTTATATACAATGCTACGTATTACCTAACAATTATTCATCAGTGTTATTAAATTGAAAGTGGTTTGAGTGTTTTGTGATTTTTAAAATATCTCGATAAAAAATAAAAACAATTCAGCGCCATTTTTGATGCAAGAATCCAAAGGCGCTCATGCTTAATTATTGCCTCTGTGAAAACCGCAATTTACGAACACGATAACGTTTTAAATTTTACTTGTACCTACAAATTATTAAAAGAGATTTAAGGTGGTCATCGGTTAACTTAGATCTGTAAACATTCTTTGTGTATTCCATTTTAAAGAGTTTTTCTTACACAAGTACATATTACGAAAAACACAACAAAACAGTCCACGAGCAAATTTATGCAAATTATCAAATTGAGAAAGACTCATAAAATTCCAACAATGATGATTTTTGATATTTGTTCTGAATTCTCCCACTGCACCGTAAATCAATAATAATTTCCATTTGAAGTTCCGGGGCTAGGGTTTCAATGTCGGTATCGAAGGGATTTTCAAAAATCTTAATTTCATTCGCAACAATATCAAAGTCTGAGAAACGAGTATCAAAATTTATCTTCATAGCACTCGAGGCTCCGATTGCAAAATCGATGGGAAACTCAGTCTCAGTGGTGTGACTGAACATTTCACATGTTTTAAAATGTGTGAAACAGTATTATTTTCTGCCGGAATGGTTTAATTTTAGTGTATAGACCAAGGAGAAGCTGGTTTTCTCAGATGGAAGACTCAGATGGGCCGGACACATCCAGAAAATGAGCGAAGAGGATGTCAGAGGGGGGACGGAGAAGAATTGGAAGGCCGAAACTTCGATGGCTGGACGGAGTAGTGAAGGATGCAAACAACATCGGCATCCATAACTGACATAATGCATCACAAGACCAGCAGTCATTGAGACGGGCTCTGTAGGAGGTTAAACTCAACCTGGGTTGAGTCACATATAGATAGACTGATTCATATCTTTAAAATGTGACAACTCGTTATTGGGCGCCTGTTAAAATTATAGTTGACACAGTAGGTATATTATATACCTACAGCGTTGCCAATTTGTGGGGTATTCCCCAAATTGCGGGGAATCTCAATTCGATTAAAGATTTTGTGGGAATTGGCTTTTTGTGGGGAAAATGTGGGAATTCTAGCATTTTACCATTCATCGATAGCTGATACATCGATAGTTTGATGCTTAGTGATTAAAACGTCTATTAATTTGAAAAAATGATGAAAATATACACTGCCCAATGTACCTAATTAATGTCGGGCATTGTTAAGAGATTGTTGAATTTTGAATTGATGAATTAATGTCGGGCATTGTTAAGAGATTTGATTTAAGAGATCCTTTGTATTTCTATTATATCACCTATTGTGAATCCTTCAAAAGCTTAACAAATCAAAATTATATCACTGGTGCCTGTGCTTAGAGGATTTTCGCTGTTTGAAAACTTGGTGTGAATAACAAAAATAGCGAAATGACGAATAGCGAGTTCACACTATGCTGTATTTTACTCTACATGGCCTTGTTGGATATGATGATGCGAAGAGTTACTGGGGTAAAGTATTAAGTGTTTAAAGTGTAAATATTATGAAACCTTGTATTTTTCTTGAGAATATAAATATGTGGGGAATCGGGATTTTGTTATACTTTCCCAATGACCCCGATTTGGGGAATTTGATCTAGATTTTTGGGGATTTTGGAAAATTGGCAATGGCAACGCTGATAATATACCTATTATTATGTGTACTTGTTAGAAACTTGTCCGAAAATAATGACATTATTAATTTGATGTGGATTTGATTTGAATAAATAAACAAATAATTTGTCTATCAATCTACGTAGATATGTCACAGTGAGATATGTAAATCGACGCATACAAATAAGTTGATGGTCATTTGTAAAGTGTTGTGTCTGGTGTTGATGTACTTATAAATATACAATTTACAAACCACCCATATTACAACACAAGTTAACAGACAGTCATGTACCTACTTAATCCTATAACTACTAGCAATATTGTCGGATTAAATAATTTTCAAAGTCCACATCAAACTGACACTGTTTGAAGGTTCAACATTATTTCACTTCAGAAATTATGCTGTCAAAGGTTCTTGCGAATAATTTGTTGCGAATGTGATTATACTTAAAATGCATAATGCACGCTTGTTGTTAATGTTGGCTACCAATATTACTCTATGTTGAAATCTCATCACATTGGTTGCATGGCAATTACATGAATGTCTCTTTTATTCAAATCAATATATTTCTAAAGGGCTTCATAGTAATATGGGTTCTCCGCTTTGAGCCTTAAAATTGGGTTTCTATTTTATTTACATTTATTATTAGTCTGATCTTTCCTAATTCAATTATTGAAAGTAACAACTGGCACATAATAAAAATACGAAAATCTGGCTTATCTAGACTTCGTTTTTGTAGATTTTTTTATATCATTTATATTATAAAGTATACACAATGGCGGGTTTATTGCCACAAGGCAATTTCTTCCAAAAAATCAAAGCAATTCGAGGCCATAAAAAGTGTAGTGGTAGCCACATTAAATTTATAGCCAAAATAAACAGAAAGAAAAACAGGAAGCATTATTAAATGTAAATACACAGCAACAAAGGAGGGAGATAGAGATTGTGGGATGTGAGAGAGGATAGGGAGGAGTGTCAATTAATAGTTATTAAATAGGTATAACAGCTTTGTCTTTTTTAAGAGTTGCATCTATTGAGACGTCGATATATCATCACTTAAGGTGTTCCATAGTCGTTCCATGATTGTACTTAAAAAGAGGAACTGAGAAATTCGGTAGAATGAATAGGAATAGCTAGTGTGGTACGATCAGCGGATCTAAGAGGCAGACCGTTATTTGACAAGAAAATAACATTTTGCTTAAGATATGGTGGTGAATTAGTGATATTAATTATATTATACAGTAGTGAAAGTAAATGAATGTTACGACATTGACGTATCTTAGGCCAGCGAAGAAGATTTCGGTAAGTGGAAGCATGATCAGATTTTGTAAGATTGTAAATAAAGCGTATTTTGCAATCGTTCAAGTAAACGTCAGTATAATCAAGCAATGGAAGAAGTTAGTGTGATTTTAGAATGTGTCGGAATATATTTTTTTAATCTATTGAGAGAGACGTTCCTCTACGGTGTAGAGACATGGATTCTGAGGGAGTCGGAGAGAAGGAAAATGATTTCACTTTGAAGTTTTTACTCTATTAGGGGCACAACACGATGGTATCAATTTATCAAATATTGTACTTATTCATAACGATTTGTCCTCTGGTAAAAATAGAAATCCTAACAATTAACTGATCCTAAAAGATAACTTGGTGTTACAACACTTTATTTGTGTCACTAACTTTTGATATTGTCACATAAATATAGCTGTAATTAAAGATGACATTTATTACAAACAAAATGACTTCGGAATTATGATTTCTTTTACATAAATATTATTGATTTACTTAACACAAAAAATATATTATCAAAAATATGTAATAGTCATTTAAGAATGTAGTGTTTTCTTTCAAAATAAGTACACCTTTATAAACTAACATTGACATATTTTTATATTTTTTATAGTTATTTCAAAGACATTAACTGTTCTGATATCGACACATCTAATACATAGTTTTTTGCGAAGTTAACTAAAAAATGCACCGAATGTTTAGATTTTCCGTGACCTCAATCAAAAGTTTATTTGATAAGTTATGTACTATCTATTGGTTGTACCATGATTGAAAATAATTCATTGTCAGATAGGCATAGGAAAAAATATATATCAAATACTTAAATTAAATTGTACCTTTTATTAATAGATAAATACAATTCAATGGCCAGTTTAAGTTAATTGAAGCATAATTTAAAATACTTTTATATTTAGTAAATAGTAAATTGGTCATATCAATAAATAACATATCAACCTATGTATTTCATGTTATATGACCTTACATGCTTACATGTATATATTAATTACATACGCATAAATAAGGTCATCTACTATTTGACATGTTACAGCAAAAATTGCTATAAAAGTACAATATCAAAACATAATTTATAATAATAATAATAAAAATTTATAAAGCGCCGTTTAGTGATACAAGATCACTCCAAGGGCGCTGTAGCTTATTTGTTGGCTCACAGAAACAAGGCAGTCTTAAGAAGTTTACCGAAGGTGTCAATGCTCTGAGCTCCACGTATGTCACGAGGCAATTTATTCCATTTTAAAGGCCCGTTCACACTAAAACCGCGATCATAGTAAGCCGCCTTATTGACTCTGTCCAATTCTTTTAAAGAGTTGATACTCTGTGATTCAGACGATCTCAGCGTAAGCTGCCTCCCCGATGGAACATTCCTCTGGCACAATTCCTGAATGTAGTGTGAAGCCAAGTCGTTCAGAGCTTTAAACACCATCAGGCATACCTTATAGTCCACTCATTCTGGACATCTCAAACAGTGCAGTTATGTATTGAATTAATCTGACATTGTATGATGGCGAACTGATAAATAATTTATAACAGGAATATAAAATTGTAAGAAAAGTGAATCAGATTAAAATTAATAATAAGTTTAAATTTCGCAACCCGCACAAAAAAGAAATGTGAATATAAAATGAAAAATACTTGATAAACTTATTTAGTATTTTTTATACTTAATCAACAAATAAACGAATTTGGTCGTAAACTCAGACAAAAATGAAGCACACTTGGCCATACGCATTACTTCCACTGTAGTTTTTAGCTATGTTTTTCATGTATTCTGCGTTTCACTTAAAAGTGGACTCCATGGTAAATTTGGTACGACAAATAAACTAAGTATTATACCCATAATATCGCCAAATTATTTTCCTCTAGTATCACAGTTAATACTTCACAATAAGAAATTCAAAAGAGTTTTGTACGAACGAAGAAAACTTTTCCTCTATAATAATTTATTTTAATCAAGAGGCATTAATTTTTCGAAATATTTATGTGTATTTATTTCAAAAACATTTCGAAAATCAATAATAATTTCTATAATGTACCATTTTATTTTATAATTAGTTCATTAATATTTACAATGAAACTAACTAATATTAATTTATAAGGCAAAGTTAATTAAAAATATGATAACGTTTGACATTAAGTGATGTTGACATTTGTCAAATGCGCAACATAATTTTTACATAATCATGTACATGACATTGATTGACTAACCGTAATTAAAAATAAATAATCGTTAATCTTTTATTACAAGTATAATCCAAAGATTATTTCAACGCGTGATAATACAAGCACGGAACCTGCATACATAAATATTAAAGCCCGCTAATTTTTGTCGATTAATAACGGAGATACCTAAGTATTATTTATTTATTTATTTTATGTAGCTTCTCGAGCAACTAACAGGTACTATGTCAAATAATTATTTATCATGCACCCAATAACAAGTTGCCACATTCTGGAGACTTACGATATTAATCGTCTCACAGATCCAGACTGAAAACACAATTAAAAACTGTTTCTCCACCGAGAATGGAATCCGGGACCCTTGGATCAGCAGTAAGATAACTAACCAACGGAGCCACGAAGGCCGACATTATTATGCGTGAAAAATAAAACATTTCTCTCCTTCAATTTAAATAAAAGGTATTATTTTTTTGAATGAATTGCCGACAACCGTGGTACAGTTGGTAAGCCGTTTGACTCCTGTGGATTCGATCCCCAGCAGAGGAGAAAATGATTTAAATTCATTTTTCACGCAAGTTTTGGTTATCTGGGTTGGAAGCACTGGTTAGTTTGTAGAACTTGCCATATGGTAACAGACACGCCACTTGCGCAAGGTGCAAGGAATTGTTTATTATTATAATTATTATAGAGCCTTCTTCATGGTCACAATCCCAGGGTTGGTTTGCACCAAGCACTCCATCTCTTTTCATTTCTTGGTAGCGGCTATAGCCCACATCACTGATCACCTGGTCCATTTAACTGTCTCTAGGGCGATCTCTATGAATTCTGCCCTTCGTTATTATAGTGTAATAGGGTCGTATTACGCGTGTTATATAAGAAAACGGTAAGATAATCTTTCCCTGTCCAAATTCTCACGTCGTATTACAGAAGTTATTTGGTATTATCTGTTATAGAAAATAATTTCTGTAATACGACTTGAGAATTTGGACAGGGAAAGATTATCTTACCGTTTTCTTATATAACATGCGTAATACGACCCATAATTACACTGCATACGGAGCAACATGTACCTTTTTAAATTATTTTTTAAGGGATTCGCTGGCGGCGCCTTGTTTATTCATTTAACTTTTTGTGCATAATATAAACAAATATAATACACACTGGCGGGCTTATTGCCATCAGGCAATTTCTTCTAACCAACCAGATTACAGAGTGTCAGAATTATATATGTACATCAACAAAATGAAAGCTAAAAAAGAATAGAGATCAGGTGCTTAGGGAAAAATAATTCTTCTTTAGTAAATATTACGTAGCAAAGGGAAGGAAGGAAAAGGAGAGGGATCAGGTATTTTATCATCAGATGACATGATTTTCACTGAATTTATTGTTTCTAGAGACCTTGGCCATATCTCTGATATTGTATGCATCTAAAGATAAATATGATGTCGATGATAATCTTTTTGCTTGCGTTTTTATTGCACTAAGGTGTCGAGATTGATAATCGGGGCATTAGAAACTTTGTACTAATTTTTTATCACACTGAAAAAAATAATTATTGATTGAAAATAAAATAATTATGATTTCGCATTCAGTCAAATCATAATTAAATTATGAGTAATTAACAATCACTGTGTAATCACTTAATATACTTATACCTACCTAGGTAATTGTATGTAGATAAATATTATGAATAGAATTTTATATAATATCATTTACCTAACTGTTATATTATTGACAACACAATGATGTAAATCTGCGTGATGGATGTTCATTGAAAAATATTATATTTTTTCATTAGATGAATGGAATGTTTAGTAAGTACCTAATAGCGGTATGGTCTCCGAAGTACTTTTTGGATGCTCATTACGCCGTATTCTTTAAAGCTACGTCTTCACCAAAAATATATATTTTTCTCTCATTATTTGTCTATATGTATATTGACCCGATACACTTTTTTATTTGTTGTACTTAATATTTTTTAATAACACATGTATTCTCAGATTTTTTATCCATAACTCAAAAATTATAAGGCTTAGAAACATGAACGTTTTTTTTAAATGATAGGTATTTTATAAATCTAAACATTGGCTCGATACGTTTTCACACAATGTTCTCACTTTTTTTGTAAAATCAAATAAACCTCGGTTATGTAACGCTCGATTAAAATACACTAACTTGGGCGCACACGATTGTAATCTTTAAGGACGTACATTTTCATACAACTGTTTCAAAGTCTGATATTGCGAAAAAATGCAGTCTACAGTGCAGGACATAATGTACTGCAGTGCACTGACACATATGTACATATGTCAGAGATTCTCTGTAAAAAAGTTATTTTTTTATTCAAACTATCTCAATGATAGACGTATTTCTGACGCCGCATTCTTTTGATATAATAATAATAAACACTTCCTTGCACCCTGCGCAAGTGGCGATTTAGCAATTTCTTCCAACTAACCAGTGTTTCCAGCCCAAAGAAATAAACTTAAATAAATATGACATAATTCTTGAATGAGGAGTGAAGCCAAGTCATGCAGAGCCGTGATGACTATCGTTATAGTCAACTCGCTTTGGACACCTCAACCACTGCAACTCGTTAAGAAATTTTTTTTTTGTCTTTCTTTGATTATAATCGTTTTTTTTTATTCGTTAATCGTTGTCGGCCTTCATGGTTCAGTTGATTAGATATCTGATTGCTGAGCCAAAGGTCCCGGGTTCGGTTCTTGGAGGAGACACAGTTTTAAATTGTGTATTCAGTCTGGATCTGTGAGACGATTAATATCGTTAGTCTCTAGAATGTGGCAACTTGTTATTTGGTGCGTGTTAAATTATTGTAAGTGTCCCGAGAAGCAATACAAAATATAATTAAATTACACTATTTCACATACTTATTTTTCCACTAATATTTCATTATTTTCTATTATAATTGTTTTCGGTTGCCCCGTAAAAGCCGGGTAATCGAAAATATCATCTCACATAGTTCAGCGATGAGGATGCTTACATTACATATTTACATATTTAAATTTTGGTCATATTATATATTATATATATATACATAAAAAAAGCATTAATAAAACGAGAGGGTTGTGGCCAACGCTAAACTCCTCACCAACAAGTCATTCTATAAAGTATTCAAATTTTGTATGGAAAATTTTCAGCATTTTCATGAAATTAGTTTGTTAAATTATTTTTTATTTAAATATTTTATTATGAAAACTCGATAACTCTTCAATGCCATTTTATGAAAGTGAGGGGCTTTTTTTACCGATTTGAAAATAAAAATTTAAAATTTTTAGTTTGCTGAGTTAATAAGAATCACTATTCATATATCGTTCGAAATCTAATGGGGTCTAAGCGAGTATTAGATATACATATTTGCAAAAGTTGAAAATAATTGATTGAGTACTTTAGTCTATAATCGATAAAGTAAAATAAACACGCCGTAGGTACATAGCACACAGCACATAGCACACACACACACACCCTCACACACACACACACACATAGACACACACACACCCTCTCACACACACACACACACATACACACACACACACACACACACACACACACATACACACACACACACACACACACACACACACACACATACACACACACCCTCACACACACACACCCTCACACACACACACACACACACCCTCACACACACACACACACACACACATATACATTGTGATGAAACTTTCAGATTACAATCTCAGCATGATACTAGTTGATAATCCGCAATAAAAAATGGCTTAAAAATTGCGAAATCATAACTCCCCACTATATCGCCTTGGGTTAGTGAGGAGTAAAAATGCACTTGTCACTAGTTACCCCACATTATGGGATATGCCGTGAAATGTATAATATACGTCTTTGTTAAACAAGTACATATAAATTCCCTAAATCAAGCATAATTGCTTGTGCTATAGGTGAACAAAATCTGTCTGTTCGAACTCTCCATAACTCGATTACTAAACCAGTACGATGTCCGCTCTACCACCGACTCATCTAGGTGTAATGTGGTATCGTTAATCACCACCATAGACAAAAAGAATTACCTCCACCAAGGGTAAATTATATGTGTTACACAATATTAAAATGTGTAAAAAAGATATTACGTATTGAGCTTCTACTATTCGTATGCGGTACCTAATTTATTTCAATATTGAAAAATATATAATAAAATTATAAAATAAAAAAAGTTTATAATTTAAAATAAAATTGTGTGTATGTGCATAAATGTTAAGTTGTAAAAATATAATATTAAAATACTCAATTAATATAATATTTATATATATTATATCATTTGTTACAGTAATGCAAAAACGCGTAGACCTCGCGCGGGTAATGCAAACCTGTTATTGTAGATCATTGATCTACATTAATCATTGTAGATCTGCGTGTCATGAATTAACACTATTAACACAACAAAGAATTATTAATCATTCTCATTTATAATGCATTGTATCTGTATATTAATTGTAAGTACATTTAGGGGACAAGCATCTACTTATTTAAATATACTGTATTAATTATACCTTCATTATGCGTACAACTCGGTGTTGATTAATTTTAATTATCTCAAACAGTATCGTTATAATGATCTAAGGTAGGCACTCACCAATGACATTTTATATATAGACAAGTTATATGAGAAAAAACACTACAAAAATGGTACAGTTTAACGAATTCGTACAATATCACCAAGAAAGAGCACACTCGACAGAATACATTAAGTGAGAAAGATACATACATACCATCACGCCATGTACCTAGCGGGGTAGGCAGAGAGAACCGAACGCCATTTGGCCAAACCATCTCAATGTGTTCACTTTTTTTTTTCAGAAAGATGTCATTCTATTAATGACATCTTTCTTTATCTTACATTATTTCCTTATGTCCTCATTTCTGACCCTGTCATACATCGTCATATTAAAGATTCTTCTTAGCGATCTCATTTCAACTGCATTTGTTCTGCTTTCATGCGACTTCTGCCATGTCCAGGTTTCACTTGCATACGTCAAGGTTGGCACTAAGATAGCATTATGAATGGCAACTTTAGCTTCCTTTGATATGTTGCAATCATTCATAACTGGTCTTAGTGCTCCATTCACTTTGAGAAATAAGAGATACACATTCTGCAAACATATTTTCTCTTTTATTCCAGTGCAATCAAATTATAATTATCTCTCACACCAAATAATGACGGAGAAAGAGACGAACTGTGTGAAAAAGCAAATACAACAGAATACCACTGCATACCAAAAAGCGACTATGACTTTACTACTCCTTTGTGTACCTACTCAAAATAAAAATAGTTATTGAAAAATCCATATAAATATATTAATTATCGAATACATATGCAGCAAGAAATGAGATGTCTGATCGTTCCTTCACAGTTCGAGTGTAATTTTTGTTTGTTTCATAACACTAGATGACATTTTGACTACGATAATACGTCCGGACGCTATAATACCTTGCGTGTAGGTAACTAAAGTGCGGTAAGAATTAAGTGAGGTATGTGCCTTACTTTTTTTTAGCGAATTTAAATACTAGTATCGTATCTATTATTTTTATGTATCATTGGCACCAACTGATAAAATGATCGTACACATAAAATCATTTGAAGATATATTTTATAAAAGCGTGTATAGGTATAAAAGTGAGATATTTTAATTTTTTTAAATTGTCAATGCTGCTTAAGGCGTAGAACTCCATTATACTATATTAAAAAAAATGATTATGCTTCAAAAAATGATTATGATTATTTATCCCCGTACCAGGACAGCTGTTTCGGCTGACTAGGCCCATATCATTTGGTATGTTTGATCCTTATCTTACCTAGTTGATAAGGGCCTATTTGATACCAGTTGATAAGGGCCTAGTTGGCCGAAACGGTCGTTCTGGTACAAGAATAAATACACGTAGATACATAAAGAGAGAGATAATAGGATTTTCTTATTATCTCTCTCTCCTTAGCTTTAATCCCACATGGTTATGCAGTCAGCTCTCCTTGCGCATCATCCTTAGAGACATTACATGCCCGCATATCCTCCCCCACCAAACTCTACCATCGTCTTTTGGGACGCCCTTTTGATCTTTTGCCAGGAACTCGAAGTCCAGTGCAGTGTTACATACGTTTTATTGCGATTTTTTTTCGAATATGTCCGAACCACCTCAGCCTACATTCTGTTTTGATACTCCATCTATAGGTACATGAAATGTTGATATAACTCTGTCACGCTTAACTTTACCACAAATCAAAATATTATTTAACTATTATTTTTCCTTACGACATTTTTGGTTTTAACAGGATATACCATTGGTATCCTTATGATGTTAATATTATTTTGAAAAACCCAAAGAAACTTATTGTCTACTCATTAGAGTTAGCCACAAGATTTTGATAAAACAAAAATTAATATTTTTTTATTATTTTATTATGAAAGGACAAATTGCACTCATAACATTTTAATTTATTTTAATGTCTTCAAGATAATATAAAAGCAAAACCGTCTTTTCAATCACTGTCCATATATAAATTATAAATTATTTCGTTAATAAACACAAGGTTTACGTTTGTCTCATAGTGTGACATCGCGTACGCCCAGGCTGATCTCTCCTTGTGACACCGCACATCCACTTAAGCATCTTCATATTGGCTGTTTTCACTGACTGCACTGACTGAAGCACAAACATTATGCCTATTTCAGGGAATGTATGAGAATGTATATGTAATTGTTACATAGACATATTCATCTTAAAATAATAAATAAACATTTGGTAAAGTTGTAGCCAAATAACTTGAACTTTTAGCCGAGAAGGGGGGCGATTTGCACGTAAACAAACGGAGAAAAAAGACACAAATATGCGCTCTGCGCAACCGGAAGCTCGTACAAGATGTTTGCCGAAAATTATATATTACATTTATTTTATTTTATTTTATTACGTTTTACAGCCTACGAAATAAAATAAAATTATAAACAGTTTAATAAAGTTACATGGAATATATCACGTCACAAGACCTAGGTCTGTTCTGAGGTGATACTATTTTTTAATAATTTTAGATACTTGTATTTATCACATCTCGTGACTTACTGCCCATTGATTATAATCGGGTGTGTGTTTTTATTACATCTTATACAGACGTAATTTGTTATTTATAGGTAGTATTTTTTTATTTACAATCATTGCAGACATGTACGAATTGTAATCATATTTGTGGTTGCAATATAATTTATTATAGAAATTATTTGCTGGAGGCTTTTCGTTCAAATGTTATATTTACATATGTCAGAGTATCGTTAATATTTGACCATGAGATCATATTATTTATATTATTTAACTTATGTTTAGTCATCTTGAAAAAAGTTAATGTCTTGTAATAACATATTGACAGCGAAATAAAAGATTTAAATATAGTTTAATCCCTATACATTAACAAATCAAGTTTTCAATATGATATGACAGGTTAAGAACGTTGTATGACAGCGTCAGAAATGAGGACATAAGAAAAAAATGTAAGATTAAACACATTCAGATGGTTTGGCCACATGGGGAGAATGAATGAGGATCTCCTGACTAAGAAAATATACGAAGAAGATAAAAGAGGAACGAAAATATAGAGGTCAGCCAAGGAAAGTTGGCACGATCACATAATGGAATTTTGAAAGACGGAGACGTTAGGAGACGGAGAAGTAAGAATAACAGAAGAACGTGTATGAGGCGATGCATTGGCGTAAATGAAGCAAGAAATGTATGTCAACAGAATGGAGTATGGCGTTTGGTTCTCTCTACCTATCCCAAATAGGGAAATTGCATGATGATATGGTATGGGGTATGTTGAGTTACAGTCTGTGGCAATGCCGGCCACACGGCGTTCATTATTCAAAAAAATATATAAACAATCAAATTTTAATTAATTGTACATACATACACACCATCATGCCATATTCCTTACGGGGTAAGCAGAGAGAACCGAGCGCCATACTCCTCTATTTTTGCACACATTCCTAGTTTTTATTATATCCAAGCAACGTCTCATACATGCTCGTCGATATTTCAAGCTTCTTATATTTTCTTCTTTCAAAATATCATTCACATGGTCATGCCATCCTCTCTGGGGCGGCCCCTGTTATTCACTCCATCTCTTACACCCATGTATATTTTTTTGGTCAGTCGTCCATCATTCATTCTTTCAACATGTCCAAACCACCTTATCTTGCATTCTCTCTTATGTCCTCATTAATGAATTGTATTATACATAAGTACAGAAAAGAACTTATCGAAATGTATAATAATTGTGAACGTTATACAACGCTCAAAGTGATCACTTATACCAGACGATCGCGGATGTACATGCTCGATTTTCCCGACTTCTTAATATTTGTACTTTTTAAGATAACATTGAAGATGTAATATTTTCAATTATTTTGTTCAACAATGTGTATTTCAATGTGGGTGTCTTAGGAGTTTCCTGAACACAACTTAAACGCTGGCAGATAAACCCAAAAATCCAAGAGTTGTTCTGTCAGACACAACGGAGGCAGACAAGCGGCCATATTCAATACATCAACGGAAGCACTGCCCCCAGGACATTATCGACCGTGGCTTATGTGGAGTAACAGGATTAGGATTGGGATAGGTCGTATAATGATACACCTCCAGAGATGGAGAATAGCTGAAGACGCGATGTGCGACTGTGGACAAACATTGGACACTGAGCACCTCCTAGCATGTCAATTATAATGGTTCCTGGTCTCGTATTTACCTTTCCTTGTTGATTAGGAGGCAAGTACCACCTCGAATTAGGCACTAGTTTGTTGCGCTAATGCATTTAAAAACTCGTGTTCAATTCAAGGCAATTAATTATTCAATATGGAACATATATAGTAATGAAGTTCGCGCGATATTTCATTTCGCTCGCATTTCGTCTGTCACTGTCACTCTATCACATTAATTTGTATTTTGTTCATAGATTTATATATGGTAGTAATCAGTAATTTTGTTCAAGTCTTTAAGTAATATGGAACTGTTAATAGAGAACATACTTGATGGTATTTTGGACAACTTTAAAATTGTAAAGTACGAAGGAGACAGACAAGGTTAATTACCAATGTAAAGTTCGATGCTCTATATCTTGTGAAGATAATTACGACGCAAAGTGTGAGTACCAATCTCATACAAAAAAATTGTCCAACTGTCGATTCGTTCAAGAGAATGAAATTCGTGTACGAAGGAACATTTTGTATGGCGTAGTGGACTTTTTGCATGCTAATAACACCAACTAGAGACCTCGCAGCATATATGTTCCCATACATCGATTTACTCAGAATTCAGAGTAGAACATTTTCCAACTGTCGATTTGTTCAGGAGAACTTTGTTCTCTTAACATATCGACAATGTTTCAAGCCAGGATACGCGAGAATTGTATGCAGAGGTCTACTTTTTTCACGGCTTTTCCAACTTTGAAGTCAAAAAACACCAACTTAGAGGCTTCGCAGCATATATGTTCCATACACGGATTTACTCAGAATTCGGAGTAGAACATTTCGTGTGTCTGTGTGTGTGTGTGTGTGTGTGTGTCTGTGTGTGTGTATGTCTGTGTGTGTGTGTATGTCTGTGTGTGTGTGTGTGTGTGTCTGTGTGTGTGTCCGTCCCCCCCTTAAAACTTTTGATCCGCTCAATTTACAGAGCCCAAATTTTCAGAATATATAAACAGTTATAGGTCTACAAAACTTTTATACTCAGAAGTGGGAATTTTTGTTTCAGTCAGGGGTTATCAACTTTTGAAATTTTGGTTTATTTTTCCATATATCTCAGAAATCATAAAATCTAGAACGCTGAAATTTGGTATAAACATAGACAAATACAAAATCTCAAATTACTTTTTTTAAAAAAAATCCAGGGTTTCTCAAACATTTTTTATTAAGAAATTTTTTTTTTTCATGATAAATTTATGAGTTTAACTGCTTATATTTCCAAATTTTTTAAAAATATCAAAAAAAGCCGAAACACCCCAAATAGATAATTTAATTTTCTATAAAAAATATTAACATTGTATTACCACATCTCAAATTTTTTTTAATAATTTTTATAAAAATTGAATTTAGTGACGACATTGCTTCATACAATTTGTATGGCAATCGCCTACACACGATATCTAAGAAGACATAATTGTTTGATACTAATCTCCAAACATACATAAATACCATCATTCTGTTTTCATATTCTGGGTAGGATCAAAGGACTGACCTCCATACTATCCTATCTTGACATACATACATATGTAGGTACATGTGTTGTATAGAAAATCAAATATCTTAAAATATTAAATAATTTGTATGTATGGGATTATAGTTTGGTACTTATTCTTCAACTATACATACTATCGCTATCGACAGTTGGATCTCATGTCTTACATGCAACTAGTATGTGTGTGTGTGTGTGTGTGTTTGTGTGTGTGTGTGTGTGTGTGTGTGTGTGTGTGTGTGTGTGTGAGGGTGTGTGTGTGTGTGTGTGTGTATATATGTGTGTGTGTGTCTGTGTGTGTGTGTCCCCCCCTTATAACTTTTGATCCGCTCAATTTACAGAGCTCAAATTTTCAAAATATATAAACAGTTATAGGCCTACAAAACTTTTAAACTCAGAATTGTGAATTTTTGTTTCAGTAAGGGGTTATCAACTGTAGAAATTTTGGTTTATTTTTCCATATATCTCAGAAACCATAAAAGCTAGAACGCTGAAAATTGGTATAAACATAGATAAATACAAAATCTCAAATTGATTTTTTTTCAATTCCCGGGTTTCTCAAACATTTTTTATTAAGAAAAATATTATTTTGATAAATTTATGAGTTTAACTGTCTAATTTAAATTTATGAGTTTAATATCGAAAAAAGCCGAAACATCCCAACTAGATAATTTAATTTTCTGTAAAACATATTAACATTGTATTAGCATATCTCAATTTTTTTTTAACAATTGAATTTAGTGACGACATTGCTTCATACAATTTGTATGGCAGTAGCCTACACACAATATCTAAGAAGACTTAATAGTTTGATACTTATCTCCAAACATACATACCTACATACCATCATGCTGTTTTCATATTCTGGGTAGGATCAAAGGACTGACCTCCATACTATCCTATCTTGACATACATACCTAGGTACATGTGTTGTATAGAAAACCAAATATCTTAAAATATTAAATAATTTGTATTTATGGGTTTATAGTTTGGTACTTATTCTTCAACTATACATACTATCGCTATCGACAGTTGGATCTCGTGTGTTACATGTAACTAGTCTTAATGATTTTTTATGATATAATGTAGATTTGTGTAGATTAATCTATTAAAACAAATGCAATCATACACAAAAAATGCAGTCTTGTAACGCTCAATTAATACGCATGATAAAATTTATAATGCTGTGTACGATTGAATGATGCGTGCCTTGAATTCAGCACGAGTTTTTAAGTGCATTAGCGCAACAAACCCTAATTGGAGTCAGTACTTACCTTCTTATCAACACGGAAATGTAAATACGCCTCCTGGTCAGTGTGTTTGGGAAATATTAACCAAATGATGCCACAATATTTGGTGGACTACTGGGAGCGGATGAACATTTAGATATGTTGACCGACACGATACGAAAAAGAAATTAATAAATAATTGATATAACGAGTTTTGATATGATATTCAATAAAAACAATGTAGCATATCCTGTATTTAAACATCTAAAACTAACTACTATGTAAGTTTTGTTTTTTTACTCCTCACTAACCCATGGGGATATAGTGGGGAGTTATGATTTCGTAATTTTTAGGGCTATTTTTTTATTGCAGATTATCAATCAGTATCATGCTGAGATTGTATTCTGAATGTTTCATCACATTGTATCTGTGTGTGTATGTGCTGTGTGCTATGTACTGTGTGTTATATACGGCGTGTTTATTTTACTTTATCAATTTTAGACTAAAGTACTCATTAGATTCTTTTCAAATTTTGATACTCATAGACCCCATTAGATTTTGAAGGATATCTTTTCATTTCGTTAAATATTTTAAAGTGATCCCAAGCTCAGGAAACTTCAAATTTGAAGTTTTTATTTTAAAATTGGTAAAAAAACATATTTCTTTCATAAAATGGCATTGAAAAATAATCATGTTTTCATATTAAAATATTTAAATAACAAAAAAAATTCAACAAACTTATTTCATGAAAATGCTGAAAATTTTCCATACAAAATTTGAATAATTTATGGAGTGACTTGTTAGTGAGGATTTAGTGTTGCCCACAACACACTCGTTTTAATTTGCTATTACTTGATAAAAAATCTTGACAGTCATGTTCATGTTTTAGTCAATAGTAAAATCAAATTCTGAAGTATCGTTTTTTCAGAGATAATAAATATAATACCTGAGTTAGCAGTGATCTCAATCTTATAAAACTACCTGAGTTAGCAGTGACCTCAATCTAATATTTTATTTTATAGTTTCTTTGTCATTAATGTTTAGTTCAAGAAAAACTGGCTATACCTGCTATTTGATTTTGCTTATGCAAGAATTCACCTTATTTCATGTAATGTAACTATTAAATTTATTGACAATATAATATCAAGATATAGAGTATTGAATTGTTATTTGCTGTCCAACAAAAGCGACTGCAACTTATAAATATTATTATTTTATAATTTAACTAAAATAATAATAAAATAGGAAACTTAATTTTACTTAGTTTGATGTCGATGTGGATGGATGTTCATTTGACAAAACAAATAATAGAAAAATATCTCAAATTGACAGTAAGATACAGAATTTTTTAAGGTTTTCAGGATACCCTTGCTATTCACACATACTTTATTGAAGTTAGAAGCTCTTGACTTCACAAAAGCTTTATTATGGAATAAATTATTTATTTGTTTATTATTCCATGTTCAGAGTATTTACTAAAAATATACAAAGAAAATGCGACACAGAAAAAAGCTTTGAATGTATTACATAGCAGTGAAGAGAAAAATAATCAGTTATAATATGTATATATGTATATACATATGATGGAATTTGATTTTCTGCATTAAACCAATGCTAGAAACATATAGAAGTATGTAACATGTACGTATGTATTTGGGCGTGGTCAAATTGGACACACGGAGCCGCTGACAAATCGGAATGTCGAAGACTTTTTTTGGAGGCAAGGTCCCACCTTGGAATTTAGAGCCGATGATGATGTTGTTCAAAACAAATCGTAGTACAAACATATTTATAGGATTCTGTCCCTCTCTCTCCCTCTCCCTCTTACAAAAACCAACTCCGACATAAAAAATGCAATACTCGTTATATAGAAGTTGCATTTATGATATCATATCGTCACAGTCTGCTATACGAATATTTAAGAAATACGACCTTTTACGTCCTTCATTTTTTTCGTTGTTGTGACCAGTCCGTTATTATCTCAATGTTGTTCAAAACGCCAAAGAGACAATAACAAAACACATCGTGTTTTGACACGTCTGTCACCTCGGAATAGGCCTGGCTTAGTGAAGTGGTCCAAACCAACCCAATTTATTTATTATGTTGCTTATATAAAATAATGTAATTATTGGTATATGTAATATATTATTCTTCCGCGTTTATCATCCAGAAGAAGACCAAAAATAACACCCGGAAAAACAATTGCTCCAAGATGCTATAAAGAAATGGCTTGCGTAAAAGCGATACCCAGAACCGCAGAGTAAACGGCCTGAAGGCGAGAAGAGCCGGCGCCAATAGCCAATATAGGCAATAATTGACATAAACAGCAAGAAGAGCGTCAAATGAGATGGTATGCGAGTAATCAGCCGTAAATTAGGTATATTATAGAATAGAATTTACTCAAAACTATACATTGCTTGAGTAATTCTTATTGTGGTGTCGGTATATACATCTTATTGTAGTGTCGGTCTACACATCTTATTGTGGTGTCGGGCAACACACATTATTGTGGTGTCGGTCAACACATCTTATTGTAGTGTCGGTCAACACATCTTATTGTGGTGTCGGTCAACACATCTTATAGTGGTGTCGGTCTACACATCTTATTGTGGTGTCGATCAAAACATCTTATTGTGGTGTCGGTCAACACATCTTATTGTAGTGTCGGTCAACACATCTTATTGTGGTGTCGGTCAACACATCTTATAGTGGTGTCAGTCAATACATCTTATTGTGGTGTCGGTCAACGCATGTCATCGTATTGTGGTGTCGGTCAACACATCTTATTGTAGTGTCGGTCAACACATCTAAAAGCCCACCCGCTCCCAGAAGGCCACAAAATCCTTCGTTGAGTCCTCTAGATAGGCTCGTTCAATAAGAACCTCCCAAGTACGCTGGCCAGGAGCCATTATTGGACATGCTAGGAGGTGCTCGTTGTCCTGCGTTTGAGTAAGAAGATATTGCCTTATGACAACAAAGCCGTTTTTGTGCATAAATTTAATAAATACATAAATTATGTAATAATATTTTTGTATCAGATGTAGACAAGCAGCACAATCACACTAAATCTTGATAGACAAGTTTATAATAATTATCAACACCATCTGTTTTAATAGCGATAAAATGTACGTTATTAAAATTATAATTATTCTACTAATTTGCTATTCAAATGTTCATCCATTGCTGTCTGAGACGGAAATATGCGGAAATTGATTGATCGATCATTTTCGAATTATATTTACAAAAAAAAACTAACTCTTTGTTGAATTGTCAATGTCAGTTACCTGCTCCGACCGCGGTAATCTAAAGTAATAAAGCAATCAAAATGTTAGTGTGTGTGTATGTGTGTGTGTGTGTGTTTGTCTCACGCCTTCTGAAAAACCAAGAGCATCTAAAAATCTAATTTAAGTGCGAACATGTACCAGTATACCTGATGCAGTGTCACGCTAAAAAGAATGCGATAAAAATGCTGAATTTTAAAAATATTTAAATAATTATTTTTTTCATACAAAATTTTCCAAGTCATATCTGTCAAAAAAGTGTACATTTTGCACGCAAATATCTGTTAGTTTAAAAGTTAGAAGTAGGTATTTACACAAAAAAAATATATTTTGAAGTATAACTTAGCGTTTAAGTGAAAAACATGGTGAATATTTGGTATAATTATAATGTTTAACTTATTTTTAAAGTAAGCCTTTTGTACATAAACGCCGCCATTTTAATATCTTTTCATACAATATTTCATTTTCCCACCGAATGAATATGTTCTTGAAAATAATAAACCTTTGAAATAAATGTAATTATGAAATAATAAAATGAAACACAAGACATTACGGCAAGTTTTAAGACATATATTGTAAAAATGTGTTATTTATTAGTAAAGATATAGGCATAATAAAATTGCATAATTTGTAAATAATATTTGATTTTTCTGACAATTTTCATTTTTATGGCATCGAACAAACCAATGTAGGTACCTACATATTCAAAAAATGTATCCGAACCATTCGATATTACTTATGTGTTCGAATCGTTTCCATGGCTACAGAAAGAATGTGATATTCAAATAAAATTTGTTAGGAATCGAATTTATTTAGAAGGTTGTTGTAGGTAGGTACCTACCTAATACTATTTACTTACAAATCAACAATAATATACCTATACTGATTTCCTATAGGAAAATTATTTTATTTATTTATTTATCAACCGTTTGTCCGATTATAATGAAACTTTGGTGAATTGTCGAGCGTATGCCCAGGATGGTTTTTGGATTTAAACTTTTTTCTTATTCTTCTTCTTCTTCGTGTATTTGGTCGTTTTACCTATGAAGGGGGAGTATCCTGGGAAAAGAAGGTCCGACTGTCCCTCCATCTCTTCACAGGTCTTCCAGGACGGGTTCTGCATATAAACTTTTTTCTTCTTTTTCTTCAACGTGTACTTGGTCATCTTACCTATGAAGATGAACTATCCTGGGAGATGAAGGTCCAATTTTCCTTCCATCTCTTCGCAGGTTTCTGGATTTAAACTTTTTTCTTCTTCTTCTTCATCGTCTATTTGGTCATTTTACCTTTGAAGGTGGACTAACCTGGGAGAAGAATGTCCAATTTTCCTTCCATCTCTTCGCAGGTATCTGGATTTAAACTTATTTCTTCTTCTTCTTCTTCATCGTGTATTTTTGCTCATTTTACCTATGAAGTTGGAGAATCCTGGGAGAAGAAGGTCCAACTGTCCTTCCATCTCTTCGCAGGTATCTGGGTTTAAACTTTTTTCTTCTTCTTCGTGTATTTAGTCATTTTACCTATTAAGTAGAGCATCCTGGGAAAAGAAGGTTCTTTCATCTCTTCGCGGTTCTTCCAGGATGGTTTCTGGATTTAAACTTTTCTTAACCGACTGATGGGACGGGATGTAATGAAGGGAAGGGAGGTACTAAAGGGCCTGAAGGGACGGGAGGTATAAAACTGCCTGAAGGGACGGAAGGTACTGAAGGGCCTGATGGGAAGGGACGTAATGAGGGATTAAAGGGACGGGAGGTACTGAAGGGCCTGAAGCGGCGGGTCCTGGAGTCTAATTCTTTTTCTTCTTAATTTTATGTAGACCTTTAGGGCAGTTTTTATACAAACTATTTCCTATTGTCTAAATCATCTTCTTCTTCTTTTATGTATACATTTGGGTCATTTTTTTATAAAAATTATTTCCTTTAGTCTAATTATTATTCTTCTTCATTTAAGTACGTAGACTTTTGGGAGAGTTTTAATACAAACTATTTCCAATAGTCTTATTCATTTTCTTTTATGTAGACCTTTTGGTCAGTATTTATACAAACTATTTACAATAGTCTAAATATTCTTCTTCTTCTTTTTTGTAGACCTTTGGGTGAGCTTTTATACAATCTATTTCCAATAGTCTAATTCTTCTATTAGGTATATGTATTTTTACTTATTTTATGTAGACCATTGGAATAGTTTTTTATACAAACTATTTCTTATAGTCTTATACTTATTTTTCTCTTTTTTATTTAGTCTTTTGGGTTAGTTTTAAGTCTAATAGTCTATTGTGCAGAAATATTATTAACGATATGCACACTTGATGAAAATACATATGAAATGAATGGGATATGGGATGTGACGATATAACCTGCACTAGAATCTTTTCAATACTTTTGTTTAATTAAATTTAAACCATTTATATCATCCTATTTTGAATAATTTTCAACACCTAATATTTAAAGAATGGGGGTTGTGGCCATTACTGAACTCTTCACAACATTTATATTCAAATTAAAAACTATTTACTATAGTTCAAGTCTTCTTCTTCTTCGTTAATGAAGACTTTCAGTCAAATTGAGCAAAAATATAATGCACACTTGATGAAAAAATATAAAAACGAATGGGATGTGACCAATACTAGATCTTTTCAGTACCTACGTTTGTTTAATCAAATTTTAACCACATTCCAACATCCAAAATTACTAAATTTTCAATAGGTACACATTACAATTTGTTTTCGATGATAATATTTAAAAATGGGGGTTGTGGCCAAACCAATCTCTTTACAACGTTGATAAACAGTCATATTTAAAACCATTACGCATAGTCCATGCGAGCAGAAATTGTATAAATATTATACTTCATTCACACTTTATAGCAATATATAAAAAAGAATGGGTTGTGGCCATCACTTGAACATTTTACAATACTTAAACTCAATCAAATTTCAAACCACTTTTTATAGTCTGATATTGCAAAATAATTGGGTGACAATATTATAAAAACGATTGCTTTTTCTTTCACAATTTTACATTCTTGGCCAACGGCGGGACATAAAAGCTAGTTATTAATATAATTCGATATTAGGTGGTTTCTTTAACAGGAAGCTTTCGGACAGCTTCTAACACTCATTTAGACCCCATTATATTTAGAAGGATATCTGAATAGTGCTTCTCAATTTTTTAAACTATCAAATATTTCAAAGTGACCCCAAGCTCACGAAACATCAAATATGAAATATATATTTTCAAATTAGTAAAAAGGCATGCTGATAATACCTCAAGTACCTACATTATTTGTAAGGGAGAATAAGCGGTAGGTATGTATGTTTAAATCGTAATCTATATAAATAAAACAAAGCCGGGTTAGTTTTTTTTTATAACTTTATTTTTTGTACAAAACATGTAGGTATGTATGTAAGGATAAGATAGTGTGAAGGTCATTCCTTTTTTCCTACCCAGAATATGAAAACAGCATGATGGAATGTATGTATGTTTAGATATTAAGTATCAAAATATTGGGAGTCCCCGGAGATATTGTAAAGTGTACACTGCCATACAAATTGTATGGAACAATGTCATCAATAAATTAAAATTTTATAAAAAATGTTAAAAAAATTTGAGTAGTAGGTACCTACTACTATAATGTACATACTTTTTATAGAAAATTAAATTATCTAGTTGAGGTTTTCGGCGTATTTCGATATTAATTTTAAAAAAATTTGGAAATATAGGCAGTTAATAAACATAAAATTATCAAAAAAAATTGTTTAACTTGAGAAATATGGAAAAATAAATCAAAAATTCAAAAGTTGTTATCCCCTAATTGAACCGAAATTCGATAATCTGAGTATAAAAATTTTGAGGCTTAAAATTTTCTATACTTTCTGAAATTTAAGGCCCTGTGAATGTAGCGGATCAAAAGTTATAAGGGACGGACGGACACACACATTCACATAGACACACTAAATGTTCTACTCTGAATTCTGATTAAATCTATGTAAGGAACATATATGCTGCGAAGCCTCTAAGTCAGTGTTTTTTTACTTCAAAGTTGAAAAAAACATGAAAAATATAGAACAGTTGGTTAGCCGTTTGGCTTCTGCACAGGCGTCCTGGGTTCGATCCCCAGCATAGGAGATATTTATTCAAATTCAATTCTCACGCAAATATTGCTTCTTTGGGCTGGAAACACCGGTTATTTGAAGAAATTGCCATACGACAATAAACTCGACACTTGCGCAGGGTGCAAGGAAGTATTTATTATTATTATTATTATCTTGTCTTAAAACTGTCGATTCATTAAGAGAAACAAATTATCTTGAACAATCGACGGTTGGATTATGAAACCTGAATAGTGATGGCTTTCGGAGATAACAACCTTCATATGCATTAGGTACTCATGGACAATACAAATAATATGAATTGTTTACGATACTGATGGACACTAAAATGTATGCTGTTTAATTTTATTAATAATCATTGTTACATAATTTCAAGTAAAATAAATATGTATATAATTTTTAAACTCTGTTATATAATATTATTTATGATGGCAATAAAATGTTCAAATGAACGACGTGTTAATACACTATTCAGAATAATTCATTAATTTTGTATAAATAATGTGAATTCACACGGTTAAATATTAGCACATTTTTTTAAAGAATGAATATGTATAAGCAAATTAGATGGGTCGGTGGCAGAGCGGTTAGCGCGCTGGGTTTGTAATCCAGTGGTCGCGAGTTCGAATCCTGCCTCGATCGATTTCGTTCACCTATAGCACAAGCATTTATTTGCTTATTTTAGGGAACGTAGGAAGATGTATATGTACTTGTTTAACAAGGACATATTCATTTTTATTTAAAAAAAAAAAAATGCAAGACCACGAACTAGACTAGTGTCCTACATCCTTGATTATGGTATTTACAGTCTTTATTTAATTTAACTTAATAAATATTTTTAAAAATTTCGGTAGTAGCAATATGAAACGAAAACGAAACAAACATCATGGGGGCAAGTCTGGTCAACCGGCGGAATCAAAACCATCCATGTTTACCCATATCATGGATACAATTATCTTATGTAATTCTATAAAATCTTAAGATATTATAGTAGGTACCTACACCATAAGATAATTATTTATTTATCGTATGGTACTAGTGAATCAAATGTTTAAAGTCAAAATTTACAAAACACAGCAATGACAGCAATCAAACACAAAACAGCTCGATATGTCTATCACACATTCACGTCGAGGGCTCCGAGCCAATCCACAAATGCTGGTGTCAATTCGCAAATGTCCGACTTTTGGCCTTCATATGCATGGACGCTGCATTCTTCCAATATGTGTTGCATTTTTTGAAAGGGGTGGCCGCAATCGCATTGTGCGGATGGAACAATGCCCCACTTTGCCATAAGGTAGTTGCAGCTTCCATGTCCAGTGCGGATCCTATTCAGGGAGGTCCACAGCCTTCTTAGCAGCTCGAAACCTGGAGGTATCTTCGTTGGAGTTTCCATGTACATAAAATAATTATAAGATAATTATATCCATGATATGGGCAATCATGAGATATTGGTTACTTTTTATCAAAAGATATACATATTTTGTAAGTATGCAAGCCTAGTTTTGATCTTACATCCATGGGGGGGCTACTCATGACACATTCTTAATATAATCTTATCTTGCCTTAATCTTAAAATTGTATTAATCAGTTCTTGATCATAATCTAATCTTTTTATTACTCTTCAATGAATCATAAAAAATATTAAGCTCAATGATTATTATGAAATTGTCATTTATTTTTGTATAAATTAATATTTTTATTTAATTAATTTGAACGTCAAAAATTTCTGAATTCTGAGGCTGATCTTAAACTTATAAAATCAAATTCATGAGTTGCTCTGCTGGTATTGCTTATGATCTTGAAGTGATACATACAGTACATATTGGTTTTCCTTTTGTTTTTGACCTGCAGAGATCGCATGTCCCACTCAGCGACTAGAGCTTGGAAAACGCACATGTCATTTTACCAATGTAGGATGAGCTGTCAAAGTTGACATTAATCGCGATAATTTAAAAAATTAAAAATGATAAGTACCTAGTGTTCAAAACCATAAAAGTGGATAAAAATATGTTAACATAAATAATTTATTTGAAAAATGTGATCAAATGGCTTGACAAATACGAATACATAATAAACTTATTCCTTGCCTCAAATGGTGTTGATAAAATTTTTCCTGCAACCAATTTCTATTCAATTTATAAACCAACTCGCTCGCGCGAGTCGCAATTATCATTTAACACTAACTAAACCTAACCGAATATTATACGGGATGTAATAAAATACGACAACGAAATAATAGTATGATGTGTACGTAAATCCCGTTATTTTTTTGGTTAGGTATAGTTAGTCTAAAAATTGCTTTATAACTTGAATAGAAATTGGTTGCAGGAATAATTTTATCAACACCTTTGCCATTTGAGGTTAGGAATTAGTTTATTATGTATTCGCATTTGATCACAATTTTCAAATAAATTAGTTTTCTCAACACATTATTTAAGTAATTGTATGATACTTACTATTTTTAATACTACTTATTATTATATGCATCGAAAATTTTCGCGTTTAATATCAACTTTGACAGCTCTTCCCGACTAGTCACTCAGCGCACTCTGGATTGGCTGTTATATGGAAAACGTACGAATCCAGAGGGCCTTGTCCCACTATACATAATCATGCCATCTCATTTTAGGTATGCCAATATACTGAAGAATTTCTTCAGCATGGACTACTAACTTATGAAGTGTCGAGTTGAGTGTCGACTACAAAAAATGATTTTTGTGTTATGTATACAATACTAAAAGCATCATACAATCTATGTTTTATTTTGAAAGGCAATGTTTTGATTGTTACGTATTTGAGTAGCGATTACAGAAGGTCATGGTTAGTAATCATGATCACGTTTAAATATAAAATTGGCAAAGAATGTAATTTATATTATTGCCAAATTAACCAATAATTACAATCAATACAATAAAACCAGACATAACAAGTTACGTGTTTCGTTTTAAACGATAAAATATACAATCATTTTGCACCAATATATGTAATGTAATATAATAAATAATTTATGGCTATGTTGTAATATTTCAGAAGCAGTATTTTACTGTAGCAAATTTTGTTAAGAGACTATTATTTTTTTATTAAATTATTTATCTTTTTGTACATAATATAAAAAAAATATATTGTGCAGACTGGCGGCCTGATTTCTTACAACCAATCAGATTACAAAGTATTACAAAATTATAGGTACGTGTACCTACATCAACAAAAAAATGAGGGGGGGGGGTTAACACAGACATACAGATACACTAAATGTTCTACTCCTAATTATGAGTAAATCCATATATATACCTATATATGTATACCTAGAACATATATTCTGCGAAGCCTCTAAGTTGGTGTTTTTATTCTTGAAAGTTAAAAAAACACGAAAAATATAGACCTGGCATACAAATCTCGCGTCTCTTGGCTCGATACTTAGTCGATATGTTAAGATAAATAAATTCTCTTAAACACATCGAAAGTTGGATTATTATTTGTTTTATTATGTATTTTTTCTTTTTTTATTATGTAGGTAGGTACATATATGATTGTTTTCATTTTTTCAATGTTCAATTGTATTTCAATGTGTGTAACACTTTCATATTAATTTTTTTAAACGTTTAACTTAGTTTTTGTTTTCACTTTTTTATACTAGTTGCATGTAACACATGAGATCCAACTGTCGATAGCGATAGTATGTATAGTTGAAGAATAAGAATCAATCAATAAAAATCCAAATTATTGAAAATTTTAACACATGTTGGTATGTATGTCAAGGTAGGATTTATTTTTTTATTATTTTGTATTGCAATTGATGTCGCAAATAAATCGAATAGTAAAATACAAAAAAAAATGTTATTATATGCATATTATAATCATTTAATAATGCATATTATAATTTCTTTGTATTACTTAAATTATTTAAATAAAAAAAAAACAATTTTCGATAGTGCAGCAATGTTATGTTGATAGTTTATACCTATATTAAATAATAGTGAAAAGTAAAAATACACTTAAAATGTCCAAATGATGACTCTCCTTTATACATATACTATAATAAAGCGGAAATTAAAAATAAGTTTTCTTTTGATCAACTTAGACATGAATCGCGAATGTGATGAATGTGTCACAATATATAATCCAACTGTCGATTTGTTCAGGAGAACTTTGTTCTCTTAACATATCGACAATGTATCAAGCCAGAATACGCGAGAATTGTATGGAGAGGTCTACTTTTTTCACGGCTTTTCCAACTTTGAAGTCAAAAAACACCAACTTAGAGGCTTCGCAGCATATATGTTCCATACACGGATTTACTCAGAATTCGGAGTAGAACATTTCGTGTGTCTGTGTGTGTGTCTGTGTGTGTGTCCCCCCCCCCCTTATAACTTTTGATCCGCTCAATTTACAGAGCCTAAAATTTCAGAATATATAAACAGTTACAGGCCTACAAAACTTTTACACTCGGAATTTTGAATTTTTGTTTCAGTCAGGGGTTATCAACTTTTGAATTTTTATGTTATTTTTCCATATATCTCAGAAACCATAAAAGCTAGAACGTTGAAAATTGGTACAAACATAGAAAAATACAAAATCTCAAATTCATTTTTTCAAAAAAATTCCAGGGATTCTCAAACATTTTTTATTAAGAAAAGAATTTTTTTATGATAAATTTATGAGTTTAACTGCCTATTTTTCCAAAACTTTTACAATTATCGAAAAAAGCCGAACACCCCAACTAGATAATTTAATTTTCTATAAAAAATATTAGCATTGTAGTATGAGATCTCAATTTTTTTTAACAATTTTTTTAAAAATTGAATTTAGTGACGACATTGCTTCATACATTTTGTATGGCAGTCGCCTATACACAATATTTAAGAACACTTAATAGTTTGATACTTCATCTCCAAACATACATACATACCATCATGCTATTTTCATATTCTGGGTAGGAAAAAAGGACCTTCCTCCATACTATCCTATCTTGACATACATACCTACATATGTTGTATAGAAAACAAAATATCTGACAATATTCAATAATTTGTATTTATGGGTTTATAGTTTGGTACATATTCTTCAACTATACATACTATCGCTATCGACAGTTGGATCTCATGTGTTACATGCAACCAGTAATACATAAGTGTATAGTTAAGTACCTATAATATATAACGTATAGGTATATATTATGTACCTTATATTGCAGTATAAGATTTTGACCTAGGGCTACATGGCATTGAAACATTGATTTACTTACTTCAGAACTAACCTACAAGTTCATTGCTCGATTTCAAGTTCATCTGATCTGCCCGCAACGATATACCTTATATAATATATGAATGTGTAGAGGGCTTTATATATACGCAACATAATGTATAATGCACATTTTGTTTTATCTTAATATATAACAATGAATGTCGGTATAAACGTATGTATGTGGCCGATGGACTATATGAGATGCATTGCTACTCAAGAAGTTGATCAACATAAGTTTAAGATCAGCTTCAGACTTTAGAAATCTTTGAGCTTCAAATTAATTAAATATTTGTATTTGTTTATACAAAAATTAATGACAATTTCATACTAAACGTTGATGCTAACAAATTTTTATGATTAAATGTAGAGAAAGATTAAAATTAAATGATGATCAAGTAGGTACTGATTTGCAAGTTAAGCATGTATTATGAATGTGTCATGAGTAGCCCTCGTTCAGCGCAACAATTACCTAATCCTCTCAGGGTTTGTTTATTTATTTATTTATTTATACATCTTCTTGTACATAATATATAAACAAATATAATTGTACACTGGCGGGCTTATTGCCATTAGGCAATTTCTTCCAACCAACCAGATTACGAAGTATTACAACATTGTGTATGTACAACAGCAAATAAATATGAGTAAAAGAAATCAATGAAAATACGTATAACACTTACATAAATACTATTAAAACAAAAAAAATAATAATAATTCATTGCAAGAAAAAAGGATATGGTAAGGACAGGAAAGGAAATCGGGATCAGGTGTTCAAGGATAAATATTCCTTCTTTAGTTTTTTCTTGAAAATACTAAGTGAGTAAGACGACACAATATCCGGACTAAGACTATTCCATAATCTAGCTGATTGTACTTCGAACGAAAAGCTGAGAAATTCTGTATTATGGATAGGGATGGATAGTGTTGTACGTTCAGCAGATCGGAGTGGAAGTCCATGGTTGGATAAATAAGTGAATTTGCTTTTGAGGTACTGTGGCAGGTTTGGGTTAGAGAGAATATTGTACAATAGTGACAAAATGTGTATATTGCGCCGCTGGCGTATCCTGGGCCAACAAAGAAGATTGCGGTAAGATGATATGCGATCAAATTTTCTGAGATAATTAAGGAAAAAGAAATAAAATAAATATGAAGAAAATACAATTTTTAAAAATAACAGCGTAGGTAACACCCTTTGGGCTATTGATGCTCTGAATTTAATGGAATAATTTTCAATGAAAAATAAATATACAAGTTTTTCTTTGGAAAATTCATTAAATTGTGGGTTAGGCTTTTGTTGCGCTACGCATACAAAATAACTCATATCATCCATGCAATTGCGATGAAACTTCGGGGATTTGTTCAGCAATCCGATGACGTATTAAACGCATTTTTACAGGAAAATCTTTATGAAACAGAAGGGTATGAAGGGACGGAAGAAATTGAAGGGGTAGAGGGAGGAACTGACGAGAGCGACTTTAGAGTTACTTTTGCTAAACATTACGCTATAAATATAATGAAAAATATGCTTATTTAATTTATTAAATTATTATATTGCTTCTTGTTAACTGAAATAAAAACATTTTTTTTTCATACACCCAATAACAAGTTGCCACTTTATGGAGGCTTACGATATTAATCGTCTCACAGATCCAGACTGAAAACAACTAAAAAATGTGTCTTTAATAGTTGGTTTGAAAATACTAAAAAAATGTCTCGCCATAAAAGGAAAACAAAATTATCATAATGCTAGCACAATATACACATAAAGTAATCAGGACTTTCGACTTTTGATTATAACACGGTTCAACTCTTTGTCAAAATTAAGTAGGTATTACCATTCAATTTTACGATTCTACGAAAATATATTTATTTACATTATAGTGATGGCAACATTTCTAAGCATTTTCAAAGCTTTTAGTTAAGTATCGATATATTTTTATTTCAATAATAACTTCATTTTTAAATATTTGCTGTTTTGGTAAAACAGAGAAAATGGATGCAAAATACCTCAGTACGAAAAAAAGTCAATAAGATATATTATTTAGTTTAAGACGTTGACTTTAGTATTTCAAAAAAATCTTTTTTGTGTCTTAAATGAAGATAAAAGATTTAAAGCTTCAAATACATTGCAAAGTCAAATAAACGATATCCGTGTTTTCATATTAGTTTACTAGAGAATGTATCAAATTACGCTTGATTGTATTAAATTATTCAAATATATCTTCATTTATGTTTCCTGACAGTATCTAAATACTTGTATTATATAAATACAATATACCTAGATAGTTAGTGATAATCTTTGTATGTACTTATAAAATGATTATTGTATATATAGTAAATTATATTCGAAAACATGTTATGCTGAGAAGGTATCTATTAAGATTATGTAATAACATGTATGATTTTTAAATATAATTAGTAAAAACACGCAAATTTAATTGGATATTATAACAATTTAGAGGTATTATCATCTGTTACAACGAAGAATAATGTTTATCGAAAAAATAAATTTTTGCCAAAATAATTATCGACCACCATCTCTGAAATTTAATTGTTCGGTGTGATTTTTCTAATATCACAAAGGAAAGCCTAAAATACTCGAAATCTAAAAAATCGAATGGAATCAAAAACATATAATGCCAATATAGTATAACCACTTTATTATACGGAACAGAGTAATATAGTGATTGTATACTAAACAATGTCATACTAAACATTGAAATTAACAAATTTTCTTGATTAAACGTAAAGAAATATTATGTAAATTGTAAAAACAACTTATAAATTGAAACACAGTTATATTCCACACTGAGTATTTTTATTTGCCTAAGCGTTTTTGCCAGTCACAGCTGGCATCCTCACAGGCACACTATATACTCTACTACTACTATACACACTAGTATAGCACACTGGTATATAGTGTGCCTCTGAGGGTGCCAGCTGTGACTGGCGAAAGCGCTTAGGCAAATAAAAATGCTCAGTGTGGAATATAACTGTGTTTCAATTTATAAGTTTTTTTTACAATTTATAATTATGAACTTCCACTGTGTCAACGAAAAAACCTTCAAGTTATTAGAAATATTATGATTGAATTATAATCGAGTATTGATTTATACATTTTTAAGATTAAGGCCTACTGTCCACGTAAACCGCACGTCATGCGCACGCTTTCGTCAATTGACGAATGCAAGATGAATGCTTGCATCTTGCATAGAAACAATGTGTCCACGCTGCTGCACGCACAGCGTGACTAATGCTCCGTGGACACAGTTTTGATTGTTTCTATGCAAGATGCAAGCATTCGTCTTTCATTCGTCAAATGACGAAAGCGTGCGCAACTGCGCATGACGTGCGGTTTACGCGGACAGTAGGCCTAAGTCAAGTCTAAGAACGTGTTATGAGTAGCCCTCCCAGAACGAGATCCAAGAACATCGAATATTTTTTAAAAGTTATTTTTAATATGCAAACATTGGATTTTTTACCATCTCAATAGAGACGAAGTTGGAATATTTAATAAATATTAAATGAAATAATATTTCTGGCGCAGTTCAGGGGTGACATCTGGACGGGAACACTGTTACCTCATGTATAAGGACTGTTGCTGTCATTGTTTACAAAAAAAAACAACTTCTCAATAGATGGCGTTACAAAAAGGTTTCTTCGTTACTTCATAGATGGCGATGGTAATAATAGCTAGTTTTCAAACGATCTTTGTCTCATTATTGAAATATATATATAGATCTTTCAAAAATTGCATTGATAAGGGAACTCAGTAATAAGGCATAATTGGTGAACGTTGCGCAACCACATAAAGTGATTACGTAAACCTGCCGATGACAGGTCATATGCCCTGTAGGTGCCTCGAGTTCCTGGTTCTCCTATAATATTCCAACATCGTTTCTATTGAGATGTTAAAAATTTGTCAACAAAAATATCAAGAACATTTTATGCTACATCATCAAATGGTCCACGATAAATGATCTAGGAAAAAAAGGTTTCTAAACACTGTATCCGAAAACACAATAACAATATGTAGGTATTTAGTAGAAAAAAACAACTATTTTTTTTAAAAAACTAGTAAATTATATTGATAATCCTTCGCAAATTCCAAAAAGTAATGTTTTTTCCATTAGTTTTCATATCATTGCTATGAATTGTTCTTATATGCTATCTTTTGTTTTTTTTTTACTTTTCTACTGATATCTTTGTTTATTTTTGTAATGTGATTAACTTATTGCCATAGTACCTACACACTGTTTTGTATATTTAACATTAACTCTGGTTGGCTGGAAGAAATTGCTATTAGGCAATAAGCCCGCCAGTGTACTTATTATGTGTACAGAAAGTTAAAATAAATAAATAAATAATGAAATTGCGAAACGATTAAATTATAACAAAAATATAAATTCCTTGCACCTTGGACAAGTGGCGAGTTTATTGCAATATGACAATTTCATCCAACTAAACAGTGCTTCCAGAAATAAATTTAAACAATCTTCCCCTCATCTGGGGATCGCACCCAGGACGCCCGCACAGAAACGGATTGCCAGCTGTTCCACGGGAATAAGAATGTGTAAAAAATATGACTAATTCACCGGGAAAATAAGTACAACAAAATAAGTACAACAAAAATAAACATTTGCTTATCCCTGGATCAAAAGGGACCATGGCAGAGAATCACCAATTTTTTTATTAAAACTCATAACGACAACAATAAATAAATAAACACTTCCTTGCACCCTGCGCAAGTGGCGATTTTATTGGCATATGGAAATTTCTTCCAAAATATCCAGTGTTTCCAACCCAGAGAAGCAATATTATCGTGAGAAATTAATTTCTCGGATGCACACACAGTAACAAAACCAACTGTGCCACGGCGGTCGGCACATAAATTAATTTCTCGGATGCACACACAGTAACAAAACCAACTGTGCCACGGCGGTCGGCACATAAATTAATTTCTCGGATGCACACACAGTAACAAAACCAACTGTGCCACGGCGGTCGGCACATAAATTAATTTCTCGGATGCACACACAGTAACAAAACCAACTGTGCCACGGCGGTCGGCACATAAATTAATTTCTCGGATGCACACACAGTAACAAAACCAACTGTGCCACGGCGGTCGGCACATAAATTAATTTCTCGGATGCACACACAGTAACAAAACCAACTGTGCCACGGCGGTCGGCACATAAATTAATTTCTCGGATGCACACACAGTAACAAAACCAACTGTGCCACGGCGGTCGGCACATAAATTAATTTCTCGGATGCACACACAGTAACAAAACCAACTGTGCCACGGCGGTCGGCACATAAATTAATAAATAGGTACCTATTTATCCAAAAATTACAAAATATATTAAATAGGTAGGTATATTAATTTATTTACACTTTATGTACAAGTGCACAAAGACGGGTATGTTGTCTTAAGGCAACTTCTTCCAACCAACCCGAGCAACTTAGTCTCTAAAGTGAAATTGGTAGGTACAATATTTAGTAAGAAACAAAGAAAAAAAAAAACAAAGAGAAAAAATCATAATAACACTTCACATAACAATAAGGAAAATAAGAAGGGTTGGTACGGAAGGATATAGAAAGAATATTCAGGAACTTAAATTATCTTTAAATATTTGTATTTATTGAGATGACTCAGATGACGCAATTTCATCACTTATAAGCCTATTCATAATCTAGCTGATTGTATGTACTTGAATAGAAGATTAATTGTAGTTTTTTTATATTCTTTTTTATTTTTAAAAAAAAGTAAACCATCATAATAATAATAATAATGAACACTTCCTTGCACCCTGCGCAAGTGGCGAGTTGAGTTTATTGCCGTATAGCAATTTCTTCCAACTAACCAGTGTTTCCAGCCCAGAGAAGCATTATTTGCGTGAGAAATGAATTTTAATAAATTTCTCCTCTGCTAAATAATAACAAAAATAGAAGGAGATTGAAAAAGTAAACCATTGCTAAATAATAACAAAACATGAGGCAGCCTCCTCGTGTTTTGTTATTATTTAGCAATTTTGTTATTATTTAGAATAAACACAAATGGTACAAGGAGACGGAGGAGTATAAATATTTGGGGAGGAGGGTATTATTTTGGTACATAGTTCATAAGACATGAGTAGTAAAAAATTGATATGCATATCAATTATTTCCGTGTATGTTTTTTTAATACTGACAAAGGGTCAAAAAGTAAAGGGATTAAACAAATTAAAATGTAAACGAACGCATACTTAAATGTCCTTGTCAAATTAACCTCTCTATAACAGAACTGAATCAAGGATTTTATCTACCTATGGATACTAGTTCTGGAACAAGTAGGTATGTACACGAAGTTGGCCAGCAGTTATCGTTATAATAATTAAAAAAAATAGTGAAATAAATTTGAAATATGCTAATCTTAATAAAATATATTACTAATTCAACATAGTTTAATAGTATAAAGTTTACTTTCAAAATATATTGACACAAGAGTTTTTCACAACACTACCACAATAGTAACAACAATGAGTTGGTGTGGTTTAATGCACTAGTATCTGAATTGAATAATTATTTCAAAATAAAACCTGATCCCGATTTCCTCTCCTTGTTTTAGTTGTTATTGTAGTGTTATTTATCTTGCTAACACTTCATTTTATATAACAATAAATTTAATTACTGTACGCCATCTTTTTTCGTCCTTCAACGGATCGCCAGTGAAATAATTTTTCCTTAAACAATTTTCGAGTTCGAAATTTTTATTTTAAATTAAAAATAAATTGATGCGAAAAAGTACAAATTAATCGTTTAAAATGTATTTTCTGCATAAATTGACAATATTATGGTTTGAAAAGGAATTTTATACATTCAGAATAAATTTTAACCGTAATAATCTGCGGAATATCCATTTTGAATACTGACAACATTGCTTTCAATATGTCATAATAATACGCAAAAAAGATGACGGGTAATGTTTTCGTTTTAATCCATCTTTAACCCCGGTTTAATCGCATTATTTAATTATATATATGTATAATTTATCATTATTATTGTATCATTTTAAAAAGATATTCAGTCTTAATTGTTGTGTACTGTTCTAAATGATATTTCGAATGTACATTCTAATTATCAATGTTTGTAATTTCAAACGTACGCATTTCTTTCAAAACATTGTCGAAAATATTTTTTTTGTAATTTCCGCATTTTTACTATAAAAATACTGTTTTATTACTTGATTTTAAGGTTTTTACGTAAAGATATTTAGTTTTTAAATGTTGTGTAATGTCCTAAATGGTATATTTGACTTTAGTCTTATAAGGTTATTTCGCAACTGCCGCATAGAGGCTGTTGGGGGTTGGGCCGCGACAGCGGCCAGGGGCAGAGCCCATAGTATAACAATAATTCTGTAGGTATAAATTTTTGATTCTTTTGTTCAAATTTCTCCTTTATACACGAGTGCTTGCACTGTATGATTGTATGTCATTTGATTTCATATGTTGTATATGTAAATGATTGTATTATAAATAAATAGAAAGCAAATTAAAATGTGCCTTCTTAGTTCAACTGACGATTAATTCAAGAGAATTTATTTCTCTTATTACATTTCTCTTTCTCATAAATTCCGTTTAAGAATCGAAAAAAAGCAAATGGTGTCCATTCTTTCGACATGACCGAACCTCCTTTTCTGTCTACTCTGTTTTATATGATGTCCCCATCCTTACATATTTATTCTGATGCTCCTCGTGCTGAGGCACCGTCTAAGAATAGTGCTTCTATTCTTTATATTGCCATCGTTTTCGGGTGTTCCGTTATGCAATGTCACAAAATTCAGCAATGAGGTTCACCACCCATTGTGAATGTTGTCTATTTAGGTGAGACAAGACTAGTGTGTGGGCATACACGCACGTATCGTGCTTCCTTTTATAAGGTATTGGAAACCCGCACACCTATCGCTGGTTTCTCCACACTGTGGGATTTGCCGTGATGGTATGTATGTAGTGATGGTCCTCAGGCGATAGTTTAACATTAGTTCAACTTGAAATTTCACATTTTTCAAACAATTTCAATCGGATTTTTTAACATAAGATATGAGAAAAAACATGTAAAAATCGATCGATTCATAAGAATTATTGATTTACGTTGAATTCAAACAAAAAAATCGAATGTCAAAAAATGCAATTGCTATAGTTTGACAAAACGATCACGCGGCGCGCACGTCTTCCGTGCCGCGAATATTGTTCTGCGGTCATGACAACCAACTTAACAAAACTAAATTCGGGGCTGTCGTATGAAATGGAGCTCAAAATCGATTTCAACTGAACTGCGGTTCAAATATTTTTATAAATAAGTTTTTTGAAGCCAAAAAATCTTTGACTTAGGGCGCATTTAAATTTCATCGGCCTGATTTTAGCCGTTTTCTGATCACAGCATATTCCGGCCTCACTTCCTGGACCGTTTACCGTATTTATTTAGTATACAACAATACAACTAATTAATAAATTCATATATAGATGTGAATATACAAGGGAACACCATAGCAGTCGACTGACAGGATGTTTCCCAATGAGTCAGTATGTAAATACTCAATGACTATTTTGTATATATATATATATATAACTTGACCATATAAATATTTTAATATAAAGTATACTGTGACTATATTCAGGCATTTTTTGTTATAAAATATAAATTTGATGAGATCCAATGCAAATAAATTGAATTTATATTTGTTGTTGAAAATATATTGAAAAAAAAAATATGGTACCTAAACGAAACAGTTTTAGTAATAGGAATTTATTAATGTCAACCACTGGCATTATTCAAAAATCGTTAATCGCTGAGATATCATAGATTTATCGAAATGAATCTATATATTTACACGTGAAGCTAAAACTTCGGACCCCTTAGTAGCAAACTGCGCGCACCGAGGTGTTTGAGATTTGGCACAGTAAATGCTGGGTTGTTTCAACACTATTATCGGTAATAGTGTAGTTAAAATAGTTCGATTCCATATTGTTCAAAATTAAGTCGTTTGACGGTATTAAATTTCAATGAAACAACTAAAAGTTTTGAACAATTTTATAAAATTAGTATATTAACTATACATTTACTTTAATCTTTGTTCGAGAAACACAGCCTATGGCTGGGTTGTTTCCACAAAAAGTATCAATAAAAGTATAGTTAAAATACTTTGATTTCATAAAATTGTTCAAAATTGTGTCGTTTGATGGCATTAGATTTCAATGAAACAACCAAAATATTGCACAATTTTATGAATTAAAAGTATTTTAACTATACTTTTACTTTTATATTTGTTCCAGAAATACAACCTTAGGTTGTGTTTCTCGAACAAAGATTGTGAAGACACGTAATGTGAAATGCAGTTGTTTTAAATTCCAATACAGAATATTTAAAAGAAAAAAAAACACAATCTACTGTGTGGCAATATAATTGGTTCTTAAACAATTACATTTTACAATATGTGAAGAGAAAACTATGTTCCTCTTGAAAAATATATAACGTTTTTTTCATAGATCAGGTCCAATTATATTTCAAACTTATAAAATTATTGAATTACGGTCGACTTTTGACCTCTACCATACGCGATCACTTGTCCTAATAAATATGCAAAAGAAGCTTGGTCGTTTCGTTTGTTGCATTTTGTTTTGATCTCAATATTTTTTAATTTACGTATTATTTAATTTGTTTATTTACGGCATCGATTAAAAATAAGTTAACCATTGATCTGTTAATTGTTTTGAGAATTTTAATGTTAATTTTGAGACGGTTAAGAAAAGTGTCGGAGGTTCTGCAATGTCGAAGATGTCGTGCACTGGGAAAGACGCTACTGGAGAGATCACGTGGACAGATTCGACAAGAGTGGTGGAAATAGTATCGGTCAAAATACCCTACATCCATTAGACCTCCAGGAAGACCACAAGAGATACCTGGACACCTGGTCTTCCATATCCCTTCCATAGGAGACGTGAACAACGGGATGTTTGATAAGCAGGGGATTGTCTTAAATTTATCGACTTAATTGATATCAGGCCAGCTTTACGAATTCATTCACAGCCTGTTCAACAATCTTCTGTTGGTAATAAAAAAAATCATCAAAAAGATTTTTTTTGCAATTGAAAATAACACGCATGTAAGTACAAATATTTTGGCAAGGCTGGACATGGCTGGTTTGCCTGGACATGACAGAAGTCGTACGAAAGCAGAATAAATGCAGTTGAAATGAGATCGTTAAGAGGCATCTGTAATAGAACGATGTATGGCAGGGTAAGAAATTAGGACATAAGAAAATAATATAAGACGAAGAAATGTCATCAATAGAATTAAATTGAACACATTGAGATGGTTTGGGCATATAAGGAGAATGAACGAGGAACGCCTGACTAAGAAAATATACAATGCGGACAGGAATGGAATTAAAGCTCGGGGCCGCCCAAGAAATGGATGGCCACGACCGTGTGAACGATATTCTGAAAGAAGCGTGAACAACAGACGAACATCTATGAGGCGATAAAAATGTGGCGTTCGGTTCTCTCTGCCTTCCCCACGAGGGACGTGGCGTGATGGTATGCATGTATGTATATTTTGCATGTGTCCCTGAAGCAAGGTACATAGTTTTTAAGCGGCATATCGATATAATCTCTTGCACATATTGTTTGTCTTTTGACTAACTTCATTCGAATAAAAGTATGCCTATGAGAATATTCACATGGACAATGAATTGTGATTGTTGTAATAATGATTGCCGAGTAATTGACAATCAATTGATTGATGAAGGTCAAATCATTGATAATAATTTGCAAACTCGATTTCGTTTTGTAAGTAATCATTAGTCTCTTTCTGTGTCTACATTTTATTGATAGTTTGTTATAATTTATTCTTATTATTGATGTATAATTATTATTGGTGTTTGACTTGACCAGAGGACTTGTAAATTTGTAATACGTAGGTTTTGTGAAAGGTTAAATACTATACAATCTAATCATATATTACCAGGTTAGGGCTGCTTAAAGTATATCTACCGGTATATGGAATATGTACGCCGGTTTCAGTACATGAGCTAATTATGATAATTTACAAATAGGTAGTTAACTATACTAGTTGCATGTAACACATGAGATCCAACTGTCGATAGCGATAGTATGTATAATTGAAGAATAAGTACCAAACTATAAACTCATAAAAAAAATTATTGAATATTTTAAGATATTTTGTTTTCTATACAACACCCGTAGGTCTGTATGTCAAGATAGGATAGTATGGAGGTCAGTCCTTTTTTCCTACCCAGAGTACAAGAATTCATACAGTATATTACCAAAAAGTTAAGGTATATTTTTCTTTATCTAAACTATCTAAATTATTTTTTTCAAAATAATTTTATTAGAGACAATGATGGTACTTATATCAAATTTAAAAATAGGTACGTTGGTAGCAGTCCTTAACGATTTTTTATGATGTCATGAGTAATAAATATGATTTAGGCCCGAATTTATATAACGTACTAAGAATTCATTAATTAAGAATTAAGAATTCGCATTGAATTCGCTTGTATCCGCACCGCATCGCTTTGCAATCGCGTTCGCTTTGAGTCGCCTACGTAGGACGTAGCGTTAATGTCATTGTGAAATATTCCACCTCAGTACAGGCTAAGCCTAGTGAGGTGGATATATATATATATATATATATATATATATATATATATATATATATATATATATATATATATATATATATATATATATATATATATATATATATATATATATATATATATATATATATATATATATATATATATATATATATATATATATATATATATATATATATATATATATATATATATATATATATATATATATATATATATATATATATATATATATATATATATATATATATATATATATATATATATATATATATATATATATATATATATATATATATATATATATATATATATATATATATATATATATATATATATATATATATATATATATATATATATATATATATATATATATATATATATATATATATATATATATATATATATATAATATATGTAAAAAATGATTTTGTAAATTATAATAAATAAATAAATACATTAATTGATTAATTAATAAATTAATTAATAAATAAATAAATAAATACATTAATTGATTAATTAATAAATTAATAAATAAATAAATAAATAAATAAATGAATAAAAAAATAAATAAATAAATATATAAATAAATAAATAAATAAATAAAAAGTATTGACTTGAGTACTGAGAATGGTTTATAATTTCGGCAGTTAGGGTCATATTACGGGAGTTATTTAAGAATAATGTAAGAAAAAGATGAGGTCCCGTAAGCAGTATTCTCGCAGTATGTGACCTTACCTTTTTCTTACATTTTTCTCAAATAACTATTGTAATACGACCCTTAGTTCAGTCGATTGGACATAACTTTGGAAAGCTTGTATACCTCGCCCAGCGAATGATTGCGGCTAACATAACCTGTGCATAAACCATTTCAGTGCAAAAAAATACTCAAATTTGTATTAACCAATAAAATTAGTTGGCTTTCGACGTTGAGCAGCGAATTACGTATCACTTTTTCCCCGACCTTTGCATCCATAGATTTTTAACAACGCTTTATAAAACTGTCACCCGCAATCTCTTGTTTGTCGAGTCCCAACTGATTGGTTGATAAGGAGAGAAAGAGAAGAATCAGAGAAACTTGATAATATTTGCACTCAGTAAAAGATACTTTCATACACCCTCTTACACATATATCCTGACACTGTCCTCTTACACACCATCACCCTAACAATTACTCTTGTTTTGTTTTTTTTTATGTTTAATTTTAAGATTTTTTGTGTCTTGAATCTTATTATAACAATTAACCATATAATATTTAGGTACCTACAACAGCAAAAATATTAATAGCGAAACAAAAAAAGATATTATCTGACTCTAAGATTTCCATATAATATACTAGATGGAATACTCCGTGCAATGAGCGAGTTTTTTTTTATCGCGCGTTTGATTTCTTGGTTGGCAACATATTGCAGTTTTCCATACATTTCAACACTTCCTAGATAACTGTTCATCTAATTTTATTTTATTGGGGGTATACACAGAAGCACGGGTTACATTCATTAAAATATATATACTAAGTGGTACAATGTATAGTTAGGCCTGCCATCCAATTATGTATATCTACTGTTAGTTATATTCAACACAACAGAAGAGAAAGAATGTAAAGAAATAATGATTAGGAGATAGTAAAAGATAGTGGGACAGGAAAGTGACGGGGAACGCCAGAGGATAACTAAAAGAGAGAGAGACAAATTAAGTTGTACTGTTGTATCTTAATGAACAGTGTTTTTTCGACAAATAAATCAGACTTTACATTAGTCGTTATTCTCTATAGAAAAACGATGTTGTCTGACCACCTTGTTGTCAAAATTCCCGCGTAAAAAAATCCTCATTTCAATTCATACAAAATTAAATTTGCTAACTGCGAAATCTAGTATATTATATGAAAATCTATGATCTGACTCAAGCTTTTTGTCTCCTATCAACGACCGATGCGCGCGCACGAATGTCTATGTAAAGAATACAACTGTGTGATGCGCTGCGTCCGATCAGTCCGCTGGGCTTATGTGGACGCTAACCTTTCATCGGTAGAAATTTTATACTTTGCAAGTGCACAGAGGCGGGCCTAATGCAATATCTTCCAATCAGCCCGAATAACGTGTTATCTCAAAAATTAATTACTTATGTAGTGGAGAGTTAAGTTGACAGGAAAATAGTTCGAAAAACAATTATCGAATGCTTAAGAGGGCATATAACGCTAAACCTAGTGACTGAAAACATGATATTAAATTAAATAAAACACAACTTTGTGTACACCACTACAATTATAACTTTTATTCAAATTGAATAAAAATTCCTCTACTTGTTTTTTCTACTTTGTATCCTCCTGAGGAAGGGAACTTTGTTCTCGTAACATGTAGAGGAATTTATATTCATTTTGAATAAAAGTTATAATTATAGTGGTGTACACAAAGTTGTGTTTTATTTCATTTCATTAATTGCATAATGATACCACAAAGTAAAAAACAATCGTTTGCCGATGATGGAAAACATGATATAATAAAACAGTCTATAGTATTATAAAGTTACGCGTGAGTAAGGATAACTGTCACGTGCGTCAAAGATGGTGTGGCAGACCACATCTCGAAATTTCTTTCGAGCGCGCGCCTAGCGACGGCAAGTACATTTGTTTATCGCTAGGCCGAGTTCATCGCCCGCAACGTCAAACAAGTGACAATACTCCTCAACTGGGTATGACACTTCAAATAAATAAGTCTAGAAAGTTCGAGGACATTGAACTTGCTACCCCCAGCGCAGCACTATTTAAGGGAGTCTACACCTCTACACGTCGTCACTTCATTTCCGTATTTCCGTCACTTCGATTCGTCACATCACGCCGCCGTTCTCGACCACGCCGTCTCGCCGACACTTCGTCTCTCGACCACCGGTCATCTCTCGACCTCGTGAGCACGATGGTACTTCACCATGCGAAGATTCGGACACTTCGAACACACCCGCTAACTCGCTCGTTATACCTACTCATCGTGAGAAAGTTCCTTTGTAAGTTATTTCATCAATTGTAAATTTACCCTTAAGCAAACTATTAATTGTGATCAATATACTCATTGTTACTTTTGACCATTCTTTCTTCTTCTCTCTCAACCACTGTCCTTGTGTTCTTATTTCAAATCATATCCACTTGGGATATAGTAAACTCTCTTTACTGGTAACCCCTCTGGTTACCACATATATTTAATAGTAACCCCTCTGGTTACTAATTACTGTTGATTGGTAACCCCTCCGGTTACCAATCAGCTTTATTGGTGACCCTGTAACGTGAATATGAACACAATCGTTACCAAACAGCTAAACAGCTAAGCTACACAGCTACTGGTATTTACAAAACATCGGTATTTATCTAGTACCGGCCCGTGGCCGAAAAACGATAAATATGCATTCACAACAGTGGTATTTTTTCCTTACAATAACATTAAACAACACTTACCGATTTTCCTCAGATCACTCCTTTTCTTTTCCTAGTTTAGAAAAAGAACGAATTGGTTTTTGAATCTCTCACGATGGGTACACTACACTACACCCGCGAAACAATCGCGCTTAATTCTATGCAATCGCGTTTAAAAATCACCCGCGCTTCTCGGTTTTTAGTTATTCTTTGTCATAAATGTTGCATTCAAATAACACATGCATAGTACACATTCATTTTATTCTGAGATTGTAAACAAAGGTATATATTGGTACCCACTTTATAATTTCACATAAACAAACACTGTTAAAAAATTTTCTGTACGGCACTGCTTTAGTAAAAAAATACTCCGACAATCGCGATATACATAAACAAAACCGCACTTCCGAATTTACTTATATTCTTTTCACATAATTCACGGAACTAAATTTTATTTTTCACATACTTCGCAACATAAAATTCACACGCACAACAATAATACTGAAGTGACAAAACTTAATAATTTTATATTTTACATACAGATTTACGCGTGGTACAGAACATTTAATTGAACTTGATATATTAATTTCATTGTTAAAACAAATATCGATCGAAAGTTTTCGGTTTTAAACGATAAAACTTCAATTTTGTTATTTTTAACATGTAAACAACGCGAACATAGCTCGTGACTAATCTATCTAAATTTCAACTAGCGGTAGAAAAATTAAGTTTTAAGTAAACACCATCTACCGAGCGACAATCTAAGTTTTGCTAACAAGTTATTTACGTACGTTATTTAAATTCATTGCAATCAGAATTATATTTTTTTTATATCAAAACAGCTCGCAAATAATGAATTTAATTATCACTATTTAATATATAAAATAGGTACTAATTTCGTGAAATACTTAACTTACCTATTTCATACTTTGTAATTTTGCTTTAAATACCTATTACACTTGGAAACTTGCAAAGCATTTTTGTACTTAGACACATTTCAATATTTACCTATTACAAATAGAATATTTCAAACATTTTTGGACTTTGCTGAAATTCATATTATTTTTTTGTTGCATTGTATACCTAATTAGATACTTGAATTTATTTTCACTTCTAAAATATATTGTAATCAACTTAATTATTATTGACAAATACTTATCATTGTACATATTATATTTTTGCAACATGCAACCAACAATATTTTATTTATTCGCTTGCTACAATTGTAAATGTTTATATTATGAAAATTTAAAATTTACAACTGTCAACTGCTGTTACTATGTACAACTATAGAAGCAAGATGATCAACGTTATCATCATCATCAGCATCAAACCAAGATGGAAAGCGACATTATCAACATCGATAAATCAAGATGGCAAACATTGTCAACGGCACCAAATCAAGATGAACAACATTGGCAACGGCACCAAATCAAAATGGACAACTTCAGCAACAAATGGTTTTCATCAGCAACCAAGAGCAACACCGACACGCTACAACTCGCTATACTGGCACGTATTCCCAAAGACATCAGACTCACTTGATGCGCGGCAAAGAATGCACAAGCACTCGCTATACTGGCACGTATTCCCAAAGACATCAGACTCACTTGATGCGCAGCAAAGAATGCACACACAGGCCCCACTGGAGAACTACATACTCCAAAGCTGTCTAACGCAATAGACACGCCGCAACTTCAACGCTGGAGAACTACTCCAGAGCTGTCGGACACCCAAATATGAACGCACGCACACATCTCGAGCACACAAAAACTCACCTCGTCTCATCGCTACGCATGTCTTTGAACGAGGAATGATTTTGTTGGGACGCTGTCCCATCCTTCGTGTTATGCTTACGACTCGCACTCTGTCTCGCATACCCAAGGAGCTGCTCAACCACGACAACACGACGTCTACACGACACGGTCAACACGACGCTGTCAACACGTCACTGTCAACACACGCTGTCAACACGACGACAGTCAACGAAAACTTCGAAAACGCCAACGCAAGCCAACTGCACAGTTCTGCAAATTCGACAAGAATGTTTAGATGCAATTACACTGCACAGCTTATCGGACTCCACGGACTACACTGTCTCCACGGACTACACTGACTCCACGGACTCCACAGCTTTGTGTACTAACAAGCCTCACCGACACACTGCAATTGTCAACGGGCTGAACGGGAACACTGTTTCCAAAGCAATCACATCTTGATCCGTCGCAATCATCATCTGCAACTAGGCAACAGTTCAACTAACACAAGTCTAACCATCTCTCCAAAATTGTAATGACCACAAAAATCTTCAGCAACAACTGCCTCAGCTCAGCCACACCATGACGTTCTACCAAGGTATCGTGCCATCTTCGATACCACTTGGAGGGGAGGAATGTGGCAGACCACATCTCGAAATTTCTTTCGAGCGCGCGCCTAGCGACGGCAAGTACATTTGTTTATCGCTAGGCCGAGTTCATCGCCCGCAACGTCAAACAAGTGACAATACTCCTCAACTGGGTATGACACTTCAAATAAATAAGTCTAGAAAGTTCGAGGACATTGAACTTGCTACCCCCAGCGCAGCACTATTTAAGGGAGTCTACACCTCTACACGTCGTCACTTCATTTCCGTATTTCCGTCACTTCGATTCGTCACATCACGCCGCCGTTCTCGACCACGCCGTCTCGCCGACACTTCGTCTCTCGACCACCGGTCATCTCTCGACCTCGTGAGCACGATGGTACTTCACCATGCGAAGATTCGGACACTTCGAACACACCCGCTAACTCGCTCGTTATACCTACTCATCGTGAGAAAGTTCCTTTGTAAGTTATTTCATCAATTGTAAATTTACCCTTAAGCAAACTATTAATTGTGATCAATATACTCATTGTTACTTTTGACCATTCTTTCTTCTTCTCTCTCAACCACTGTCCTTGTGTTCTTATTTCAAATCATATCCACTTGGGATATAGTAAACTCTCTTTACTGGTAACCCCTCTGGTTACCACATATATTTAATAGTAACCCCTCTGGTTACTAATTACTGTTGATTGGTAACCCCTCCGGTTACCAATCAGCTTTAATGGTTTATATGTGATTCAAAATATCGGAAACCCCAAATATGTTGATTTTTTGCATTTTAAGAACAAACCTGACTTGAATTAAAAAAAATATCGGTTTTTCACTTCGATTTCATGCACCCTTTAAGCATATAAAAGATTTATTTCTCTACGACACATAGTTATGAAGTAATTAAAAGAAAGTTGTAAAAGAGGATATTTTAAATTATTATTTTAGGAGATTGAAGCTGAATTTTAAATTGTGTAACAAACATTCACTAGAGAAATGTTGAAAATATTTATGGTATTTTTTTAGAAACACACTGTTTAACATATTTGAGAAATTTGATTTAAAATTGAGGTGTTTAGGTTTATATGCTCCCTTAATTCGAAAATCAATGTCCATGCCCTGGAATGGCGACCGAGAACTGGACGCAGAAACCCGGGCAGACCGCAAACAAGATGGTCTGACGACATAAAACGAGTGGCAGGAAGTCAATGGCACAGGGTGGCGAGGGATAGGGAAGCATGGAGGTTGAAAGGGGAGGCCTATGTCCAACACTGGACGAGTAATGGCTGATGATGATGATGATGAAGTAACTCATTGCTTTATTTTTCTGTAAGGATATTTATTTAATCATGTTTATTGATATTCATTCACGTGAGCATTTTTGATGTCAAATAAACCATCGCCCCACTTTATCCTTTCCTCAAACCCCTAGTCCTCTCACCACCTTTCCATCTACCCGTTTTATAAATAATTTGTTTTCATATGCCTGTAATGAATTACTTCTTAAGTGAAAACCTGTTATTACATACCTTTTTAATATAACCAAATATTTATATATACATACATACAGACATACATACATACCATCAAACATTGTCCTTCGCGGGGGTAAGGAGAGAGAACCGAACGCCATTTATTTCTATCTTGACACACATTCATTGCCTCGTCGACATTCATACATCGTCTTATACATGTACGTCTATTGTTCACGCTTCTGACATTTCCATCTTTAAAAATACCGTTCACATGGACGTGGCATCCCTTCCATGGGCGGCCCCGACCTCTCATTCCATTCCAGTCTGCAATGTATATTTTCTTCGTCAGGCGTTCCTTATTCATTCTCCCCATGTGGCCAAACCATCTCAATGTGTTAATATTTATATATATTTTTTTGTAAAAATAAAAAAAAACTATCACATGGATCCAAAATGTTTGAAAAATTTTGACAACACGATATTGCTTTTTAACCATAGCATAAGATGTCGGCCTTCATAGATCAGTTTGTTAGGTATCTGACTGCTGACCCAAAGGTCCCGGGTTCGATTCCCGGTGGAGAGTTTTTAATTGTGTTTTCAGTGTGGATCTGTGAGACGATTTATATCGCAAGTCTCCAGAATGTGACAACTTGTTATTGGGTGCGTGTTAAATTGATATTTGACATAGAACCTGTTAATTGCCCGAGAAGCAATATCTATATACATAAAAATGGATGTACGTATATTTGTTTGTTTGCTTGTTTGTATGTGGCCTATGGACTCCTAAACCAACCATCCGATTGCGATGAAACTTTGGAAATTTATTCTCATTCCGGAGAAGGTAATGCATTATAATATATTAATTTATTTATTCGATATCTCACAAAAAAGAGTTTGATAAAAAAATGTTTTGTATTGAAATTAAACTTAGTGGGTTTGTTCAGCGCGCACAAGAGAAGGTATATGAATTAAAATTTATTTATTTATTTAATATCTCACACAAAAATTTACAAAAATTATCTATTTGGGATTGTCATTGAATTTTAGGGATTTGTTCAGCGCATAGCAGAAAACGTATTTGAATGTAGATATTACAAATATAAAAAAATACTTGGTAATAGTTCTATTGAAATTTATTTGATTGTCGACGCGGCACATCGACAGAATAATACTCGAAGTTTTCGAAGTTTTTTCGTATTGTGTTTGTGATGCTCTTTGAGTAACACTTAAATATTGAGTAGAAGTCATAACTGTAGTGGACGGTTGCTCTTCTTATCCCCACTCCATTAATGCGGGAGTCCCTCAAGGGTCCATTCTATCTCCAACCCTATTCCTCCTACATAACAATGACTTGCTCTTACGCGCCCCCATTCACTGTTATGCTGATGACAGCACAGTCCATGACAATTTCTCTTTTGACAAACCTAAACAGAGTGAAATATCAGAAGCCCGGAAAGACCTTCATCAAAAAATAAATAGCTACCTCCACTCAATCAATACCTGGGGTGAAAATAATCTTGTTTCATTTAACGTCTCAAAAACCCAAGCCTGTCTAATTTCTGCGAAGAGAAACCCCAATGAATTGCAAGTGTCTTTCAACGGAAGCACCCTACCTAACAGCAGCTCTATCGACCTGCTTGGAGTATCTATAACGAACCAATTACACTACAAGGGCTCCATCGAAGCTAAGGTGAAACTCGCCTCCAAAAAATTGAGCGTGTTATATAGAGCGCGCAGATATTTTACTAAGACTCAGATCTGTATACTCTACAAAGCGCAAATACGCCCAATTATTGAATATGGCAGTCACCTCTGGAGTGGCGCCCCCCAATACCTATTGAATACCCTCGACGCTGTCCAAAGGCGTGCTATACGTCTGATTGATGATCCATCACTGACTGATGGATTGCAATCACTAGAACACAGACGCAGAGTCGGTATTTTAAGTTTATTCTATAGATACTACCACGGGAATTGCTCAGAAGAACTTGCATCTTTGGTCCCTCCTCCACCCACTCGCAACAGAGTCACTCGCTTCACTCAATCGCAGCATCCATTCACAGTGGACCTTCAACATATACGAACAAGTCGCTTCTCGAACTCCTTTATTAACACAGCAGCCCGACTGTGGAACGATCTTCCGAATTCTGTGTTTCCATCTTCGTACAACCCGGGTCTTTTTAAAATCCGAATTAATAAACTCTTTTCTAGATTGCAAACCCCTCCCAACGCTACGTAGTGTTAAAAAAAATTGAAATGTTAAAAAAAAAAAAAAAAAAATTGATTTGATTTGGGAACCATGTGATTCATATTAATTACACCAACGTAGTTACTAGTCTCTTTCTTATGGCTCTGAAATAAAAATCGCGTCAGAGATTGGATTTATGACAGGTATTATGGCGGACATTGAGATCTGGTTGATCTGTTTTGTGTGAGCCTATATGTTTGTTGAGATAATGATTGTGATTGCAGAAAGATGAGATTGTGTACATATTTAGTGTGGAATGGGAAAAATCCCCTGGTTCATAATTGCATATAATTGTCAATATAAATTGTAAACTGCTAACCCTAGAACAGGATTTCCTAGTTGGGCAGCAGTAATCTACTTATTGTTGTCATTATAAATATGGTGTGATAAATCAAAATAAATAAATAATACAATTATTTAACTTCTCGCACAATTTTTTTTTGAAAAATTATCTATTTGCAATTGCAAGAAAATTTTAAATTTAAAATTAACAAATAAATAAATAAATCAATGATCGAATATGTAAATTAATGAGTAAATAAATAAACAAAATAATGAATAGTTAGAAAAAATCCCATATATCCATATAAAAAATGGTATAATGGTAAAAGTTTTTTGTTTGAATAAGATAATAAAATGATAAATGAATGAATGTATAGGGACGGAAGGGAATGAAGGGACTGTAGGTATGGAAGGGAATAAAAAGACGGATTTATAATTAGCGAATCTAGAAAAGAATGTTAAATAATAAAAAGGAAGCATACCGATCAACTATTTTTATATATTTGAATAGAAATAATTACACAGGCATGACAACGTCTGCCGGGTTTTACTAGTACAATATAAAAAAATAAGAAATAATAAAACCGGCCGCAAATACCGAGCCGACCTGTTCGGCGGGAATTCGCAGTAAGGCAAAAACACCAAATTCCTTACAACTGCTATCCTTATAATGTATGAAAGAAAAAACCAAAAGAAGTCAGTTTTACTTTATTATTTATTACGAGTTATTGACACAATTATAGGAAACAAATAGTGGGTGGTGGAAAAAAAAACACGACAGATAAGTGGTGGCAGAGCGGTTAGAGCGCTCCTATTTAAAAAAAAAATAAAATATATAAAAAAACGTGTACTACTTGAAAATGTGCTTAGCACGAAACAGGTTGTAGGTTGTAGGGCCTAAGTCAAGTTGAAAACGCTTAACGATATCGCCAAACGCTATTTTTTTTGTATGGGATTTGACGTTTGTTGTAGAATTTTTTTCTACAATAACAAACAACAAACGTCATATCCCATACAAAAAAAATTAGCGTTTGGCGATATAGTTAAGCGTTTTCGATTTGACTCAGGGGCAATGTCTAAATAAATAGTGGAATTGATTTTAAACTCTATTTTTTTTATTTATTAAAAATAATAATTAATTTAAATGGAATTCCATCAAGAGCTGACGATCAAAAAGTTAAATCTAAATAAAAAAAATATATTAACCAGATAGAAAACGGTATGATAAGCTTACAATATTATGACCGCATGAACGGTATGGAAATAAAAATATAAGTTATTCATCCAGTTACGCAATATATAGATCAATAGTCTATGTTTCTTTCTCTCACAGTGTTACCAATACGACATTACTTTCTGTAGGGCGGAAAATTTAGTATAATCTTGTTATTATTAAGATCACAGCCAAAAATCCCCTTAAGGGATAAGTCAAAATAACATTAATATTGTAACTAATTTTTATTAATAAATAAAAAATAAAAATTCGAACAATTGTAATTTATAATAAGTGTGTATTTGTAAATTTGTTTCTTGAAAAATTGTGGATTCGAACGATTGTTTTTCGAACAATTTTCATGTACCTTATCAGAGTTGATTGTTGGTCACACCTCACTCATTTACATTTTAATTTAGTGTCAATACAATAGTTCCTAATTTAAATCGTCTGTTGAAAATAGATTAATTTGAAGGTTTCAAATAATAATTTTACGCTTGATTAGTTAAAGATTGAAGGTTGGATTCACATACTTAAAATTATTAACTTCCATCTTTGTGAACCAATTGCTTGATATATTTATATTATCTTGTTGAAGGCTCTTTCCAAAATTATTTATGACATTGAATGTTCTTTGCGGCTATCGTAGAAATTACCCAATTCCGGCTTTATCCAACTGTCGATTTGTTCAAGAGAACTTCAAGCCAGGAAAAGCGAGATTTGTATGCACTGTCATTTTGTTCAAGAGAACTTCAAGCCAGGAAACGCGAGATTTGTATGCACTGTCATTTTGTTCAAGAGAACTTCAAGCCAGGAAACGCGAGATTTGTATGCACTGTCATTTTTCACGGCTTTTTCAACTTTGAAGTCAAAAATCACCAACTTAGAGGCTTTGCAGTATATATGTCATATACACGGATTTACTCAGAATTCCGAGTAGAACATTTCGTGTGCCTGTCTGTGTTTACCCCCCCTTATAACTTTTTATCCGCTCAATTTACAGAGCCCAAAATTTCAGAATATATAAATAGTTATAGGCCTACAAAACTTTTATACTCAGAATTTTGAATTTTTTTAGTCAGGGGTTATCAACTTTTGAATTTTTACTTTATTTTTCCATATGTCTCAGAAACCATAAAAGCTAGAACGCTGAAAATTGGTGTAAAAATAGACAAATACAAAATCTCAAAATGCTCTTTTCAAAAATCCATAGTTTCTCAAACATTTTTTATTTAGAAAAATATTTTTTTGATGATAAATTTATGTGATTAACTGCCTATATTTCCAAAGTTTTTGAAAATATCGAAAAAAGCCGAAAAACCCGAAGGGGATAATTTTCTATAAAAAATATTATCATTGTAGTAGTACATCATAATTTTTTTTAACAATTTTTATAAAAATTAAATTTAGTGACGACATTGCTTCATACAATTTGTATGGTAGTCGCCTATACACAATATCTAAGAAGACTTAATAGTTTGATAGTTCATATCCAAAAATACATAGGTACATACCATCATGCAGTTTTCATATTCTGGGTAGGAAAAGAGGACTGACCTATGTACTATCCTATCATGGCATACATACCTACATGTGTTGTATATCTTAAAATATTCAATAATTTGTATTTATGGGTATCGACAGTTGGAAATCATGTGTTACATGCAACTAGTTACATAATATATATTTTTTATATACATACATATATAGTAAAATTGGCGGACTGTGCCTATCTCTAAACTCCTAAAACATTATTTATGTTGGTATATTATAATTTATAATATACATTTATAAAATAATATTTATTTATGAATTCAGTTTTATACAAGATATTCCCTTTATACATTTTTAAAAATAAAATTAGTTGTAAAAATAATGGGGAACATGTGCTACATCTATATACTTAAAAAATTGCTAAATTTTGTTAATTTTAATTCCATTACTTTAAAATTAATAATATGGTCAACATCTTTGTTATTCAAGTATATATTTGTGTTTGGTTTGAAAAGGCGTATTTATATTTAAGTAGGTAAGTATATTTTTATTAATAATAAATACTTCCTTGCATCCTGCGTAAGTGGCGAGTTTATTGCCATATGGTAATTTATTCCTAGCCAGTGTTCCCAGCCCATAGAAGCAATATTTGCGTGAGAAATGATTTTTTTTCAAATAAATTTCTCCTCTGCAGGGGATCGAACCTAGGACGCCCACATAGAAACCAAACGGCTTACCTACCATCTGTGCCACGACGGTCGGCACATTGATATAGATATATATTTTTTATAAATTTAATGAAAATTATACAACTTGAAAATTGAACTAAGATCGATATTGTTTTCGTAACATTTTCAATTGTGTTTTTTCTATTTTTTTCATTTTTAATTTCTATTTTATATGTTTCCTATATTTTTTATCTTTCTCTTGATTTTTATACTTATGTACCTATTTGTATTAGCTATTCGTTAGAGAAGATTTTTATTTATTTAATACAATGTAATGCCTTTTACATATACAAATAAAACATTATTTTAACATGACAATACATACAAAAACAATTCATATTAAAAAACAGAAGTGCATAAAAAAAGATAAAAATAATATGAATATAACGAAACAAACTGAAATAATAATAAAAATATATAACAAACTTTGTAATACTTCTACTTTACAACTTGCGAATAAGTTATAGCGCTTTCGAACTTGCGCTCATCATCAGTTACCTCTTATTACAAAAAAACTTACAAAAACAATAATAAACACCTAAAAAGTGCCTATTTTAACTCATATTAATTTGCATTGTGTGCTATATTTGTGTGATTGCTTGACGTTTGTTGCCAAATAGCAATTTCTTCCAATTAACCAGTGTTTCCAGCAGAAATAAGGGAGAATTGTCTGTTAGAAATCAAATACAGAATATCAAATGCATATTTTAATTCAATATTTAATTGTTTATACGCTTCTGTACACGGTGTAGTGTTTATTCAATTAGAACAAAAATTACAAAGGAAATATATAAAAGATAATTGCTTCACTAGACAGAGTCTCTTCCTAAGCAATTACCTGTGAAGTTCGTATAGTTATTACATTTAATAATTCTTAAATACAACATATATTACAAATAAAAAAAAAAACTAAATATAAAAATATCACCCATAAAATTTGACAACCAAAACAATAAAAAATAGCAACTACAAATTTTATATGGAGAAGAAATAGATGGATTTTTTTATTTATTTAATTAAACAGTAACAATGCAAGTTAAAAAAAAATGAAAGAAAAACTAAAAAGTCAACAAAACATAATACATAGTAACTTCCTCCTCTCTCTTTTTTATTCATCATAACCTCACCTAAACGGCTACGCCTGTCTTAAGATGAGGCTGTCTTAACGTGATTAAGTTATTATTGTTGAAACATCGATTTCGTTTTAGAAGTCTACCTACTTCACGTAAGAAAAAATCTTAGTCTTAATCTACTTCAAATAATCGTTTTTTTATATATTTATAGTTGTATGACTCTTTCTATTATATTATTTTTCTATGTGTTATTATATTTATTATATCCGTAGTATATGTGTAATTATTTGTAAACTCATACTTGGGAATAAAATAAAAAATAAACTCACATTTTGATGAATACAGGAGTTGCGATCAGTGTTCACAAAAGAAACTATGACAGCGATATCGCCAACACACAACAAAAAATAAAAAAAAAAACTCGATGTAGCACACAAAAAAAAGTATTTCAAAAATCCGGAAACAGCACAACGAAACGCCGCGTTTTTTCCCGGAATATCCAACAGTAAACCCTATTTTTTCTCAAAAAAAAAAGTTTATTTTTTGTTTTTCAATAAAACATTCGGACCACTTCGAAGTGATGGTGTTTACAACCGAAGAGTTTCTCGTTTGTTATGTTCAGAGTTCTTTCCGTTTGCAGCTAACCGTGAGTGGTAAACTGCAAGACTTGAAAGTTGTCTCCCAAACCGTCTCGTTTTGCAGCGATAATACTAGTGCGCGGATCCATCGAAGTCGGGCCAATTTATACATTTCACAATATTGTATGTCGGCTGTCGGACCAATCTGATGTCGGCAGTGCCTCAATTGAACTGATTTGCCCAACGAACATGATGATCACCGATGTCAAAGGACATGCTCCTTCGGCGCTAATGTGACATATTTATTTTTAACGTCACTGGACGGCAGAATCAAGAGGGTCCGTTTTAAACACGTGAATTCTTTTTTCATTCATTCATACCATCACGGCATAACCCCACGATACGGGGGGAACCAGTGATAGGTGTGCGGGTGTGCGTTACCTTAAAAAAGGAAGCACGATACAAAATAGTAGTAAAAAATATTTTCTTGTACGTTCCTGCTCCAGAGAAGCAATAGATAATTACATGAGAAATAATCACGTAAGAAATATTCTCTTGCTGAAAATTGAACCTAGGACGGCAGCACAGAAGAAGGACTTTTTACGATAAATAATTCATCCATTCATTCATTCATACCATCACGGCATATCCTACTATGTGGGGTAATCAGCGACAGGTATGCGTGTATCATACTAGTCTCGCCTCACATAAAAAGACACAACATTCAGAATGGGTGGTGAACCACATTGCTGAACTATGTGAGATGTTATTTTTCCCGTTGTATTTTGATTACACCCTCATAGCAAATATTCTTTACTTTCTTTTAGACCTTGACAATGCCAAGTCACCTCGGCGAAAGCGTTCGGTCGTTATTATAAAAAAAATATTGTGGAATAATACTAATATATTTATTTTAATGTGTGGATTGATAACTAATTAAAATTTTTACTGTAATTTTTTTTTGTTAAGGTTGATATATATATTTTACTGTTAATTTTTATGTGTAATATTATGTATCTATGTTTTATATTATGTTGTATTGTAAAATGTAATAACTTTAATAAACATTATTGATAGTTGCTTCGGAACAGACTCTGTCTAGTGAAGCAGTTATCTTTGGTATATTTTCTTTATATTGTACTAAATAAAAATAAAAATATATAAAAAAAAAAATTATTAAGTCTTTAGAAACTCATATATTATTTTGTTTACAATTTTTGAAATTCGTTCTTACTTCATACCATTACGGCATAATTGTATTCATTTATTTCAATAGATCTATATATTACAATTGATAGCCTTGTCTATAGTAACATACAAACAATCATTTCATTTTTTCTTGAAAAGACCAAAACTTTTTTCCTCTTTTATATCTCTCGGCATACTTTCATATTCGGCATTCTTAAAGTCAATTATTGAAGTCCATTATACATTAGAGATTTCTGCGTTGAGACTTTATTTCGTTTGTCTAATCTAATATCTTTTCTGTTTCTTGTGTCATAGAGAGTTATATTCTTTATTATATATAATGTGGGGTAACCAGCGACAGCATCTAATAAACCCGAAAAAATAAAATAATCTGGAATTGTCTTCATTTTGTGATAACAATATTTTGGTATTATATAATATAATATTTCAGCGATTTAAATTCTCAAGGAGCAGTAAAGTTTTCGGAATATGAAATTTGGTAATGCGTATATTTCGTTTGTATTTGTAGTTTAATGCGCAGTCGACGTGATATTCTCAAGCTATTTGCCGACAACCATGCGAATATGGAAAGTTACTAGTAATTATAAAGATAACTGCAGTGCTACTCATGATGTTGCGTATGATTACATACATAGATGTAGACTTAAGAATTATTTTAGACTAAAATTTACTAATTATCTGTGTTAGTAAATTATTCTTGGTTGTATTCAAGAAAACATCCAAGAAGAAAGACAAACCTTGATATACCATTATTAAAAACGACTACCGGCCAGCTCCATTATACATACCAAGGTATTAAATGGTTTAATGAGCTGACCGATAAATATAAATTAAATACAACTGATTTTGAAAACTATAAAAATGCTGTTAAGTCTCTATTTATTTTATAACTTCTTAATGGAATTGTTTAATATTTAATGTATTTTAATTGCATGTTTTTTTCTGTTCTGTATTTTAATTGCATGTTTTTTTCTGTTCTTTAATTTTCTTTTGATATTGTGTACATTATTGGTTTTTGATGATTTATGATAATGAAGATTAATTTTTAGTTTATATAGGAATCCCCCCCAAACGACAAGTATAAGCTCTTTTTGAGGGGTAATATGAATAAAATATTTTTTGTGTATGCTATTATAAGTATTGTAAATTGTTATATTTTATTTCTATATAAATAAATAAATAAAATAAAAATAAATAAAAATAAAATATTTTTGTTATCATTGATAATGAAGATTAATTTTTAGTTTATATAGGAATCCCCCCCCAAACCACGAGTATAAGCTCTTTTTGGGGGGTAATATGAATAAAATATTTTTTGTGTATGCTATTATAAGTATTGTAAATTGTTATATTTTATTTCTATATATATAAATAAATGAATAAATAAATTTATACAAAATTTCCTACAAATTCATACAAAAATTTGATCTTAACGAATTTTTATGATTAATTGAAGAATAAGATTGATTATGATCGAGTATACATTTTTACTCTCACTAACCCAAGGGGATATAGTGGGAGTGTTGATTCCGCAATTTTTAAGGGTATTTTTTATTGCAGATCATCAACTAGTATCATGCTGAGATTGTATTCTGAAAGTTTCATCACAAATGTATCCGTGTGTGTGTGTGCTATGTGCTGTGAGCTATGTACGGCGTGTTTATTTTACTTTATCGATTATAGACTAAAGTACTCATTCGATTCTTTTCAAATTTTACAAATTTGAATATCTAATACTCGCTTAGACCCCAATTCATTTTGAAGGATATCTGAATAGTGCATCTCGATTTTTTTAACTGTCAAATATTTTAAAGTGACACCAAGCTCGGGAAACTTAAAATTAAATTTTTTTATTTTCAAATTGGTAAAAAGGCACATCACTTTCATAAAATGGTATTGAAGAGTTATCAAGTTTTCATAATAAAATATTTAAATAAAAAATAATTTAACAAACTCATTTCATGAATATGCTGAATATTTTCCACGTAAAATTTGAATATTTTATAGAATGACTTGTTAGTGAGGAGTTTATCGTTGGCCACAACCCACTCGTTTATATTATAATTAATGTTAAAGGAAAGGGTCACTCGCAAGAAAAGGATTCAATGAAGAATCGAACGAAGGTAATATCACTCAAAATTGCCCAAAATACAGTCAGGATTTGAGGCAGTCAATCTACTTTGCCTACCGCAGAAGGGACGTGCACAATGATATTTTTTTTTTGCTTCAATAGGAACGAATCTTGTCGAGATAAACAAAATAAAAAAAAATAATAATAAATAAACATTTATTGAGGCGAAAAGAAGTTTACATACAAATACCTAGATATATATTAACAAATGAAAAAAAACAAACCTATCAGACTCAAAAGCCCCCCAAAATCTAATGCAATTTTTTTCCAAACCACTACGTTACATTTTTTTTCGCTACTCCCATCACCAGCCGCTCTGCATATGGGGACTGTAAACGGCCTCTTCACAGAAGGCTAAGTGAGTGACGAAAAAATGCATCGCACAAAAAGTATCTCATGGAGTCTTCTAGATTAGTCTAGATTAGCAATCTCGGCACCATAGTGCAAACAGAACAATCGACGAATGTACCCAGAAGATTCACACTCGTGGACTGTCATTGACTTCAGATCTTTTTAAATGTAAAGAAGCATCATAGGTGCGACCAAGAATTCAGTCAAAAATAAATCTAATGGAAAACTACCAGTAGTAAGACACCATCACTATGACAGAACCTAGATCATAGGTTTGAAATTTCTAAGAAATTTTAAAATAATTAATACCTACTGTATAAAAATCATAATAAAATATCGATGCAATCTGTGGAGGAACAATTTATTATTTATGCAGTAGAAGTAATAATATAAATACCTACTTTTCAAGATTCGATTATTTTAATAGTTGCATATTACGCAAACATTGGATTTTTTCTCAATAGAGACGAAGTTGGAATATTAAGAAATCAATCAATACTTGATTTCCCAGTTCTCCATTAATATTCCAATTACGTATCTATTGAGGTATTAAAAAAAATTGTCATAAAAGTATATTTGACTCCCGATAGCGTATTTTCGTTTCCGTGTTGATTAGGAGGCAAGTACTGCCTCGAATTAGGCACTGGTTTATAGCGCTATTGCACTTAAAAACTCGTGTTGAATTCGAGGCACGTGTCCTCCAAATGCACACGGTTTAGCGACGCAAACTGTTCCTCCTAATACGTGTTCAATTCGAGGCAATTAATTATTGAATATGAAACATACAATATAGCCATGAAGTTCGCGCGCTATTTCATTTTCCTCGCATTTCGTCTGTCACTGTCACATTTGTATGGAGGTATAATACTAAGAAGACTCCTATGATATTTTCCTACATATATTTTACTTATGATCTTCATTTCTTTTTCTACTATTTGAACATTATTTGCAACAATTTACAACTTAAGTTTGTTTGTTTTTTTTTAAATAATATTTAGTAAGTGTACCTAGGTATTTCAATCGCATAAAGTGATCACGTAAACCAGCCGATGACAGGTCGTAAGCCCTGTTGGTGCCTTGATTTCTTGGTTCTTTTTTTATTATATTGAAATGAAATAAAATAATTATTATACGAAACAATACGACCAGGTTAAAATGTAACATAAAATTTAATTATTAGAAATAATATAATAACATAGAGTTACATACAATATAAATGATTTCGATAAAAACTAATTTAAATTAGATTTCGAGGATGATGGTGTAATAGTTGAAAGCGGTCTGGCTCATTGTAACTACGTGAGTTAAAACCATGTTTTTACATTCGTAATAATTTAATTCAGGGGTCTCCAAACTTTTCAGCCTTAGGGCCATACTGATTACTCCAGTAAGTTCCGAGGGCCAAAACCATATTATCATTGTTGCCGGTGGTAAAAAGTGAAATAGTCCACTTATGAAAAAAAAGTCCGAAAAAGTACGCAACGTTTAAAAAAGGCTGCAAATCGGACTAAAGTCCGCAAAACGGCAACACAGCATATTATGAATTTTCCTGTCATTATCTGTAATTTCTAGATTAGTCGTAGAGTACGAGCCATGAGGAGTAACGTGACACGACATCTAGTGGACACAAGCGGAAATAGGTAGTACCTTTACTCATTACAATTCTGTGTTTCTTTATCCAACTTATCACAAAAACAATAACAATAAGCCTACAACAATGTTATGAGTAGTTAGCCCATGACCATATCAATGTAGATGTCATATTAATAATTATTCAACATAAAATTAGAATACTTCAGTAAACTAAATTTAATTTGCTATAAAAAATATGTTCTCTAAAAGGAGTTTTCAAGTATGCTAGCTCTCCGCGGGCAGGACAAAATCTGTCCGCGGGCCGGATGTGGCCCTCGGGCCGTAGTTTGGAGACCCCTGATTTAATTGAACATCCACTCTATGTACGAAACAACGTTAAACCAAGTCAATCAAATTCAGCCACTTTTAACTTTTTTTGTGGAAAACTTCATCTTCGGGCCAAACTTCGGCTTCGGGCCAAACTTCAGTTTCGGGCCAAACTTTAGTTTCGGGCCAAACTTCAGTTTCGGGCAACCTTCGACTTTGGTCAAAATTTTGGAATATTTTTGGTTGAAGACGAATGTTCTTTTGGACAGTAACAATTAGCCTAAAGTGAAAACAGGTGTCATCGATCAATACCGGCAAATTTAATAATTGAGAAATGATTCACCTATCAATTATATATTATGTGCTCCTGTTACACAAATCCACAATTATATTCAATATTTCCACTTAACACTTCTTTGACACATCAATTAATGCGACGGGATAGGCTCGAAGGATCAAATTTTCGGATACTCATTATACTGTACTCTTAAAAGTTACGTCTTCAACAAATGAATAAAAAAAGCTACGTCCTCAATATTTACATCTTTATATGAATTTCAGTTTTATTTTTAATCTAAAAAGCTAATTGAAAATTTTCTGAACTGAAGTTTTGCCTGTATATGAATTGTAATTTTATTATGTTGTGAATTGCAATTTTTAAATTTTCTGAACTCCTCCCTGAAGCACAAGGTTCTTTTCGGGGAGATTTTCAAATTAAAATTGTGATATCTTATCTACTTTTAATTATCATGATAACTTCTGTATCACGATAATACTTTATTTTTTTTATCCGATTGGTTCGATTCACTATTTTTAATTTTGTGCACTTTTTGTAATATTTATTTAAAAATACCTATTTTCTCCAATTTGCTATCCATAACTTATGAGGTAAGTATAAAAAATATGATTTTTCTTAAATGATGGGTATTTAATAAATAAAAACACTGATCCAATACGTTTAAAAGATTTTTTTTTACTATTTTTTGTAAAATCAAATAAAGCATGTTATTTTACCTGACGCTCGATTTGAAATACACTAACTCTGGCGCACACGATTGTAATCTTTAAGGACGTACATTCTCATACAATTGTTTCAAATTATGTGTTCCCCTCCTACATTGCCTTGTCCTGCGCCTTAATTGATATTTATTTATTTATTTTAATCTTTTTGTACATATAATTAGTACACTGGTGTGCTTATTGCCCAATGGCAATTTCTTCCAACCAACCAGAATATCATATTACAAATACGTAACAATAATAAAAAGACTTGTGTCAAATCGAGTGATAATAATTATAAATAATGTGACCATGCTATATCACTCAATATCGGGTGGAACGCCAAAAATTAATTAAAAAAAAGGTGACCATGTTTCAAAATAATTTGATTTTCGTGGCTCACCTAATTACGTATCTGGCTCCTGAACCCGAGGTTTTGGTTCGATTCCCGGTGGAGGCACAGCATTTCTGGCTGGTTGGAAGAAGTGGTTGTGTTTTCAGTCTGGGTTTTGAGACGAATAACATCACAAGTCACCAAAATGTGACAACTTGTTATTGGTTGTGTGTAAAATGAATATTTGACATACCTACATAGCACCAGTACCGTCTAGTTGTATTTTACATACATACATACATACTTATGACATATTTGTGACAAATTTTCAATATCTTAATAGTGATGATGTTGGAATATTATAGGAGAAACATGATCTCAAGGCACCTACAAGGCTTACGACCTGTCATCGTCTGGTTTACGTGACCACTTTATGCCCTTTAACATCAAAGTTCACCGCCTTCTTATTGTGTTCCATATCAATCAATTTTGAAAGTTCTATGTATGTTAATCATGAAAATCTTTTCGTTTTGAAAATAAGCTGAAACATCATCGCCATCTATGAAGGGACGAAGAATTTTTTTGTGACGCCATCTTTTGAGAAATTGGTTTATAAACGATGAAAGCAACAGTCCTTATACATGAGGTGACAATGCTTTTCCACAGATGTCATCCCTGAACTGTGACAGAATTATAAGTTCATTTTGGGCTTGTTTACTTGCTAATACCAATGTAAATAACTTAATTTACATTTAGAAAAAATATGCAATCCATACATTTGTTATAATAAGTATATTTTTTGGTGTTTCGGTATCAACACGGCGATTGTGCGCTAGTTTTACCGATTTCATTCATTTGTCGCACAAACATTTTTGCTTATTTAAGGAGACGTATGAGAATGTGTATTTGATTTTTTATTTATGAACACTTAATCAAACCTTGCGTAAGTGGCGAGTTATTTGCCAAGTGACAATTTATCCCAACCAACCAGTGTTTCCAGTTCAGAGAAGAAATATTTGCGTAATAAATAAATTTCTCCTCTTCTGAGAATCGAATTCAGGACGCTGGCACAGAAACCAAACGGCTCACCACTAAGCTACGATGGTCAACATTATTTATATAATATATATGCATATTTTGTTATTAATTTTTATTTTACAGTATACCTACCTTAGATTTTGTTTACATACAACAATTACTTTTTGTTAATAATTTATTCCAATTAGTATTAAACTTTTAGTACAAAAATGGATATAACAATGTGTGTGACGTATGTGACGAAAATTATGATGTCGCTTCGTCGGTGAGTGCGAAAAAGTCTGTTAAGTCGCCACTATACAGGTTGCTCACACACTCCGCCAATATCACACTCACATTTAGGGGACTCCCGCTTTCCACATTTAAAGGCAAAATCAGCACACCCACCATAGCCAGTAGGTGTGCTGACCTACTCACCGACGAAGCAATAAATAACATCAAGAACCTAGACATCTACAGGTATTTGACAAGCAGGAAACTTAACCCTGCGCAACATTAAGAATAGCAAATTTTATATTTTTACTCTATTTGTGATATACGCGGCCAAACGCTAAATAAATAATATGATGTCGCTATGTTTGATAATACACAAACGTTTTCACAATCCTCGGTTAATCGCAGAAAACCATTTGAGTTGATTTAAAAAAAGTATAAATAAAAATTATGGTCACAGATGGACACAAAAAAGCATGGTCATAAAAGCTGTCGTTGTTAGACGGACCGTTGCATGTGTTTTTAATAGAGTTGTCAAACATACATGTTTTGCATGACATGTGTCAACTCTACATTCCAATATTGAATTTCACAACAATCAATTATGTATGTTTTGTTTTGTAGTATGACAAGATAACTAATTGATTTTTATGTTAATTATTATATTATATAAGTACCTACTTAAAATATATTCTGGTTGGTTGGAAGAAACCGGCTAGTGTCAATAACACCATTGTATAAAAAAAATAAAACCGATAAAACAGTTCAAAATGACTTTAGCACAAATATATTATAATATGCTGTAGAGGTGGGGGTGAGAAGCCTGCTTGCAGTCATTATGGGCCTTACTTACTATTTAAAATACGAGTTTAATCCAATGTTACGTCAGTTTCGGCTAAACAAAAAACTGGGTAAGTATCAGCTTAAACACAAATTGTAAATAGTAAGTAAGACCATATATGTATATACTTTAAGGACCTAGGTCTCCCTATGCTTAAAATAAAAGAACTTCTGGATAGAGTGGTAAAAGCCTCATTTTGGAGTATCAGTCGGAGGTTGGTGGTTGAGTGGTGAGTGTGACTAGATTCATAAAGATCCCTTAAGCCCGCATACATGGTCGCAAGCCCGTGTGGTTCGCCTATTCTGTTACTCTGGTCGCCTGTGCTCGTGGGCCTGGATTTGTGAATCCAGTGAAACCACGATTGCCTTTCTCTTTTGTATCTTTGTTTATACTATGTAGAAACAGACGAAAAAATAAAATAAAGCGACAATTAATAATACAAATGAAAAAATGAATAAATAAAACAACAAATAAGATAGGTGGTGGTGAGCGGTTATCGCGCTGGGTTAGTAATCCAGTGGTCGCGACTTCAAATACTGCCGCGACCGCTTTCTTTCACCTATAGCACAAAATCATTTGCTTAGTTTATGTATGAAGACGACGTAGAGTCAAACGCACAATTATACAAACAAAGAATTATACAATACAACTGCGACGTGTTTGAAAAAATATTTCTGAACGATATAACTTCTATGTTTTGTTTACAATTTAAATCGGCTTACGAATTATTTACCATTCGTATATTTTAAATCGGCTTATGAATTAACTACCATTCGTATTTTGAATTGGCTTACGAATTAATTTACCATTCGTATTTTAAATTGGCTTTCGAATTAATTACCATTCGTATGTCAAATCGGCTTACGAATTAATTACCATTAGTATTTTTAATCGGTTTACGAATTAATTACTATTCGTATTTTAAATCGGCTTACGAATTAATTACCATTCGTATTTTGAATTGGCTTACGAATTAATTACCATCCATATTTTAAATCGGCTTAAGAATTATCTACCATCCATATTTTAAATCGGCTTTCGAATCAATTACCATTCGTATTTTAAATCGGCTTACGAATTATTATAATATTAGTAGGTAGGTACGTAATAGTTGCTAAAACTTGTAATATTGTCTGGGATTTCAAAACCATGGACAGAATCATAACACGCTCTTAATACGTTTTTATCTTATAATCTAAAAACACTAATAATAATAGTACTCGATTATAATCTAATAACACTCTAAATCTACATTCAATCATAAACAATCGTTAAGATCAAAGTTAAGAATGAAATTGTATATTTAACATTTACTCTGGTTGGTTGGAAGAAATTGCCATCAGGCAATAAGCCCGCTAGTGTACTAATTATATGTACAAGAAGATTAAAATAAATAAATAAATAAATTGTCATTGTCAATTTTTTTATAAATTAATACAATTAATACTAAATTTTAATCTAAAAGATTTATTTATTTTGAATCTGAACTAAATCAACTTCATTATTTGTTCTGCAAGGCCGATAATGATCTCGTTTTTCTGATTACTAAGTGAGACTCACATTACTGATTACTTCATTCTTCATTATATCAAAGTCCTCATTATATTTTTGAGATTGAGTGTTTTTGCAATCTGAAGAGAACATTATATTTCTGCACAGCGATGTGAAGAGAGTAGGAAATTGAAAGATCACTGACCTAAAATTATATATATGTATATATACCCGCAAAACCTTGGCGTATGTACTTCCATTGTACTCCACACATTGACACTGACAGAGATTACCAATGTTTTTTTGTATTTAGGATTTTTTTATGTTTTTTATGTTTTTCTTCTCCTTTTTCTTCAGCTACAATTTTATTTGCATATGTGCGTTTATGTACCTACATCTTGTATTTACAGAAAGATTTACTGTAATAAATAAACAAAATGGAAAAAAAATGAATGACTGACTTAAGAACCGTCAAAGTGGTCAAAAATAATATTCCCCAGGAAAGCAGACCTTCAGGACGTCCTACCAAGAGATGAAAGGACAGCTGGCAGTCCACGTCACAAGAGGGAAGCTGACGCAGGACATAAACAGGCCAATAGACCAAAATAAAAGAGGAAGAAGAAAAATAGAAAATTCATGCAACAAACTGAAACGTAAATTCTGGAATTGATTATGAAAATAAGTCAAAGAAATCATCAATTAATGAATACATCAATAAATAATGAATACTACAAAAGGCAAGAAAAAAATATGGAATCTAATAAACAATTAAAAATTGGGAACAATCGCAGCAAATCAAGACAAAAATATATTTAAATCGACCCAAATCAATGATTTGCTGGTGCCGTCCAACATGCAACATAGCTCCACCAGATCTCAGTAGATCCCATGCCATAATCAGAGATACAAAAAAATATTAGAAAAAAACACAATCGCTAGTTTTAAACCACAAAACACATCGTCACAAAAATACAATAAATAAATAACAGCATGGATATACAACACCGGTTCAGAACAAATCAATAACATAATTACACCCAATCAAATATAATTGAACTTCACATTTTTCTCTAAAATATTATTTAATGTATAATTTAATACAAGAACTATGTACATAATGTACTATCTATGTGTGTCACACAAATGTTCAAATGATCACCTCGGCACAGGACATCCTAGTGAGGTGTTCATTGTATCCTATCAATTACAAGATATATCAATAAATAATACACATGCACACACACGCGCACACACACATATGTACACACGCACTTAATTTCTAGCTCTATTGTGTAATTGTATTTGTATCATCCTAATTTTATTGTCATTAATAAATAAATAATAATAAAATGCTATTTTTCACCCACCTGAAAAAATATTAAAATCCCGAAAACCCATATGGACAGTGGTGTCAGATAAATTCAATTTGAAAGATATATGAAATAAAAAGATAAGCCACAAAAAATACTCAAAATAAACACCGGTCCTTATACATCCCGAATACCTGGTTTTGAAATGTCACGGAGAGTTTGAGTGCAGCAAAACAGAGTGAGAACAGAGGAGGGCTGCTGCAATTACTCTGGAGGTGGAGAAAAGGTTATAATCTTGACTGTGAGTGTATACATGAGCAGTCGGTGGAACACGTGGTGCAAGACTGCCAGATTAAGAAATTTATTGGAACCCTCCAAGACATCCACAAGGTGAAACCAGAGGCGGTGAACTGGCTCTCGGCGGGCGCTGGAACCGAGACATTAAAATCTAATATAAAACGATACGAAAAGTAAAGCCATTATTAAACTAGTTGCATGTAACACATGAGATCCAACTGTCGATAGCGATAGTATGTATAGTTGAAGAATATGTACCAAACTATAAACCCATAGATTCAAATTATTGAATATTTTCAGATATTTTGTTTTCTATACAACATATGTACATAGGTATGTATGTCAAGATAGGATAGTATGGAGGAAGATCCTTTTTCCTACCCAGAATATGCAAATAGCATGATGGTATGTATGTATGTTTGGAGATGAAGTATCAAACTATTAAGTCTTCTTACATATTGTGTATAGGCGACTGCCATACAAAATGTATGAAGCGATGTCGTCACTAAATTCAATTTTTAAAAAAATTGAGATCTTCTACTACAATGTTAATATTTTTTATAGAAAATTAAATTATCTAGTTGGGGTGTTTCGGCTTTTTTCAATAATTGTAAAAGTTTTGGAAATATAGGCAGTTAAACTCATAAATTTATCATAAAAAAAATATTTTTCTTAATAAAAAATGTTTGAGAAACCCTGGAATTTTTTTGAAAAACTAATTTGAGATTTTGTATTTGTCTATGTTTGTACCAATTTTCAGCGTTCTAGCGTTTATGGTTTCTGAGATATATGGAAAAATAAAATAAAAATTCAAAAGTTGATAACCCCTGACTGAAACAAAAATTCAAAATTCCGAGTATAAAAGTTTTGTAGGCCTGTAACTGTTTATATATTCTGAAATTTTAGGCTCTGTAAATTGAGCGGATCAAAAGTTATAAGGGGGGACGGACACACACACACACACACACACACACACACACACACACACACAGACACACACACACACACACACAGACACACGAAATGTTCTACTCCGAATTTTGAGTAAATCCGTGTATGGAACATATATGCTGCAAAGCCTCTAAGTTGGTGTTTTTTGACTTCAAAGTTGGAAAAGCCGTGAAAAAAGTAGACCTCTCCATACAATTCTCGCGTATTCTGGCTTGAAACATTGTCGATATGTTAAGAGAACAAAGTTCTCCTGAACAAATCGACAGTTGGAATATCAGATACTGCTTTCTTGGAAAAAATATTAATTTATCACATGTTGTATTGTTTAGTGTATTATATCCTTGCATTTCGTGCAGTGACAACTTTATTACAGATTGGCATTTCTTTCAGATTGAGATAATCGAATTCGAGATAAGAAAGGATACCGGCAGATACGGCAAATGATTTTCTTACTTTGTTAAGAAAAATATAAACTATGCATACAAGGTAAATTATTTGTTAATCACGATTGTTTGCCAAATAAATTTGCTCTATGTATATTTGAATCATTATTTTTCATATTATATCTCCTGGTCGATATGGCCATAAATCCGCCAGTGTACAAATTTATAAATAAAATATGTAGTTTCATCTCGACTGCGACAATCATTTGATAACCCCACGTCCTTGGCTATACATATATTTCTTTAACACGTGGTCATAGATTTCACGATTAAAACAATACATACGATGCTGAATTTCTTCTGAGAAATTGAAATTACAACACTAAATGGGTTTTCTCCAAACTGTTGACGTTATAGAGATGTAGATTGCTGAATACTTCTTTGAATTTAGGTAGAATTGGAAACTGGTTTTTAGATTATGACACGCAGTACGAATCTTGTTTTACATTTAATGCGTTTTTTTATTTTTCCCATTGACCTTGAGTTTATTGCTATTTCAATTAATTTGGAATGCCAAAAAACTAATAAATTTTTTTTTGAGTACCTCTGGGATCATTTCTTGGACCTATTTTGTTTATGTTGAAAAACTTAATTGATTGATATTGCTTTATTTTTTTAATTTTACTAACTCCGCAATAAAGATTGTCTGAAATTCTAGTGATTTGAAATTGAACCCAACAAAATCAACAATACCATGATGTTATTTAAATAATACTATTGAAATCTGTCGTAAAGCATTCGTGCCAACCCTAAGAATCAAATAAAAGGTTATGTGCTCAAGATAAGTTGTAAATCAACCTCAAGAAAAATCAAAAGAGGATGTATGTAAATGTAACATCAGTAATATTTAAATTACCAATATCAATACATATTGGTTAGTACAGTGGAAGTTCACAATTGGGTAAAAGATATGAAAAAAAATATCTATAGTTACATATTATTATCTCGACTAAATAAACTACTGCAATGGATTTCGTATTGTTTAACTATCTCTGTTCGATAGATTCCTGGTGGTATTTAACTCAGCGGCAAGGCTGATTAATCTCTATATAAATAAAGTAGACCTAGTAAATAAATAAAATAAAACAATATAATATCCTCTATAAGATGAATCATAGTGATCATATGTCCAAAACGAATTGACTTCAAAATATGTTTTATGGTTTTCAATTTACTGATATGGTACCCACTGATAAATATGTATTAATTTCAATTTGGTTTTGTTTCTCGAGTAACTTACAGGTAGGTACTATGTCAAATATTAATTTGCCACGCACCCAATGACAAGTTGTCACATTTTGGACACTTACGTTACTTATCGTCTCATAGATCCAGACTGAAAACACACTCATTGATAACTCTTTGTCCACGGGAATCGAACTCGATACTTCTGACTCAGCTGCCGGATAGCAAACCAACTGAACCCCTAAGTTCAACAATATCATAAAATAAATAATCAGTCATTTGATTAATCTATTCAGTCATCTATTCGCGTTATATTAGATGATCAGTCTTAAATTCGATTATTCTTATTCGCGTCCTAAGATCGATTTCTGGGAGGAAAGAAATTATTTGCGAAAATATTTCTCGTGCATTTCTTTAACTTTGAATATTTATTTAACAACAGGCTGGAAAAACCCGCGGGTAGACAAAATGTACGAAATTTACATTTTGTTGCACAGTTTTCCTCATTGCGTAGAACATAAAAATTTGTTCGCCGGAAATTGGGAATGAGAATGTGAGCATGGGGAATATTGAAGATTCATTCATTCATTCATACCATCACGGCATATTCCACAATGTGGGGTAACCAGCGAAAGGTGTGCGGGTGTACATAACCTTATAAAAGGGAGCACAACATATCTGTGTATACCCACACACCAGTCTCGTCTCACCTAAAAAGGCACTATATTCGGAATGGGTGGTGAACCTCATTGCTGAACTATGTGAAATGTTATAGTTGCCTGTTGTATTTTCGATTACCCGGCTCTTACGGGACACTCGAAAACAATAATAGAAAAGAGTGGAAGCACTATTCTAAGCCGGTGCCTCACAGATTCTAAGGAATATTGAAGAAATAATAATATAATAATAAATAGAATTTATAAAGCGCCGTTTAGTGATACAAGATCACTCCAAGGACGCCTGTACTTTATTTGTTGGCTCTACGAAACAAGGCAGTTTTAAGAAGTCTATCGAAAGTGTCAATGCAGAGTTATCAATGATCAAGAAAGACAAAGCTTAGAACGTCATTGATTAAAATCCCAACAAGGGAAAAAAAATCAGTGTTTGCGTATATGCAATTTCAAAATATTCTTTATGAAACATTTATTTCATTTTGATGTCTACTTACTTCAAATTTTATTACCCTGCACAAATTTTATTACCATATGTGAATTTCTTCCAAGAACCAAGTGTTTCTAGCCCAGAGAGGCAATTTTTACGTGAGGAATCAATTTCTCCAATGTTGGGGATAGAACCCAGGACGTCGCACAGAATGCATCATTATCTTGTATGCATTTGCTGTGTCTGTCTATATTATAGTAGGTAACTAAAACAAAAAATGGAATAAAATCCACATTTCTACAATAATTTAAATTAAGCGAAAAGTTAAGAAGTACTAAGAGGATTATCATAATCTGCCGGATTATCGTTATTAACGATAGATAAAATTGTTATCCAATATAAAAACAAGATAGATAGCATGCTTGGGACACATTCTCCGACGATAGATACAGATACCGTCTGCTGCACCTCATCATGGAAGGTAAAATTGAGGGTAGTTGCAGTGTGGGTAGGAGGTTGATGTTTGGCCGAGGAACATCAGGGAATAAACCGGAGTTCACAGAGTGGAGGAACTGTTCCAGTTTGCTCAAGACAGAGAAACCTACACCAGAATAGTCGACGTCTGGGGCGCCTGTCATGGCTCGAAAGAAAAAGAAAAAACTGTAAAGCTTCTTCTACATTTTCATCGTGTATTTGGCCATTTGACCTACTTGTATGGGTGGACTTGTTGAAACACTTTTTATATTCCTAATTGTAATAACAACTACACTCAGAATGCTTTTGTGTACCGTGCTTGCACGTGCTTTTAATATTTATTTATTTTGGTTTATTTGGGACAATAACAGCATTATAAACTAATATGAACATAAAACAATGAGTAATAAATCAAGGCAAAAAAAAACTGTCCACAAAGTACGTATTTACAGTTGATTCTGAAAAAAAGATTAATATAGGTACTAAAAACTAAAAAAATAATACATGACAAAAGCAACAAGGATAATGACGGAGATGGGGGAGGAACTGTAGGAATAGAAATAGAAAAGTGAAGTGAAGAAATAGAAAAGTGAAGACAGATGTTCCTAGTTAGTCCTAGTAATTTGATTTAATCAGCTGTATTATTTTAGTGTTTTTTGTGTACTAGTATGTAAATTAACTATGTACAATTAGGAAATTATTGTAATTAATATTAATTATCCTAATGAATAATGTTTTGTCTGTTTTATAAATTGTGTAGACTGTATACTCTCTATCAACCAATCTACATTATAAATTTGAATGTTTGTATGTATCTATGTATGTATCTAATGTATCTATGTATGTGTTGAATGCGCTCCTAAACCGCTCATCCGATTGCGATGAAACTTTGGTGAACTGTCGAGAGTATACCAGGGATGGTTTCTGGATCAAAAAATTTTAAATTCTTCTTCTTCTTCATCGAGTATTAGGTCATTTTACCTATGAAGATGGACTATCCTGGGAACCGTTCATCCGATTGCAATGAAACTTTGGTGAATTATCGAACGTATGCCCGGGATGATTTCTGGATTTAAAAAAATATCTTCTTCTTCTTCTTCATCGGGTATCAGGTCATTTTACCTATGAAGGTGGACTATCCTGAGAACCGTTCATCCGATTGCAATGAAACTTTGGTGAATTGTCGAGTGTATGCCCGGGATGGTTTCTGGATTAAAAAAATTCTTCTTCTTCTTCTTCATCGGGTATAAGGTCATTTTACCGATGAAGGTGGACTATCCTGAGAACCGTTCATCCGATCGCAATGAAACTTTGGTGAATTGTCATGCGTATGACCGGGACCTACTGAAAGGACGGGAGTAACTGAAGGGACGGGAGTAACTGAAGGGACGGGCGTAACTGAAGGGACGGGAGTAACTGAAGGGACGGGAGTAACTGAAGGGACGGGAGTAACTGAAGGGACGGGAGTAACTGAAGGGACGGGAGTAACTGAAGGGACGGGAGGTACTGAAGGGACGGGAGGTACTGAAGGGACGGGTGGTACTGAAGGGACGGGAGGTACTGAAGGAACGGGAGGTACTGAAGGGAAGGGAGGTACTGAAGGGTCTGAAGGGACGGGAGTAACTGAAGGGACGGGAGTAACTGAAGGGACGGGAGTAACTGAAGGGACGGGAGTAACTGAAGGGACGGGAGTAACTGAAGGGACGGGAGTAACTGAAGGGACGGGAGTAACTGAAGGGACGGGAGTAACTGAAGAGACGGGAGTAACTGAAGGGACGGGAGGTACTGAAGGGACGGGTGATACTGAAGGGACGGGAGGTACTGAAGGGACGGGAGGTACTGAAGGAACGGGAGGTACTGAAGGGAAGGGAGGTACGAAAGGGATGGGAGGTATTGAAGAGTCTGAAGCGACGGGTGGTTATGGAGGACGATTTTTAATTATACAGGCAATACGAAGTTTGCCGGGGGTTTACTAGTAAATAAATAAAATTAAATAAATAAATATGACCTTTTATAACTTATAGTGGATGGAAAGATAAAGGGAAGATGGAGTATGTGTTGTAAAAATTATTTAAACAGATGTTTAAACTATTACAATAGTCATCGACATCGATGAAACGTCAATTACGCGCAGTTATTGGTAATATTACTGGTTAAAAATCGAACCTATCTTCCTTAAACCTTAATCCCTTCCTTACTTACATAGGCCCAGTATTTCAGTCGGCCCTTAGGAGTTTAACTCAAGTTTAACAAAAATATTGCGTATTTCAGTACCTAATCTTCCCTTAAATACGTCACTAAACGACAAATATTTAACTCAACGTTTCTGGCGGATCGCGTGTCTTAATCTTGAGTTAAGTATTGTTTCTAGTCTTTTTCGCCAGGTGGCGTACTAATCGCCGCACGCTTTAATGTTTTATTTCATTTTATACTACAAATTGTTATCGCATATAACAAAGAAGAGCGTTGATAAAAGTGTTTACATGCCGGCTAGTCAATACAATAATTAAATATGGTGGAGACGAAAGAACGTGTTGAGCGTATAAAATAAAACAATGCTTAAATTGACAGAAATGCACGCGTAATAGTAATTATCGGTTAATAAAAATTGCTGTAAAATTAAAAAGAAAATAAATAAGAAAAACCAGTGATGACGGCCGCTGAAAAGAATTATTAAATACAGGAAAAACACGTGGAACAGAGAATAATAGTGCTGAAAAGAATAATCAAATACATGAAATGCACGTGTAATATTGATGACAATCTTGCTAAAATAAATTACGAAACGAAACGTTCAGAGCAAAGAAAACAAATAATAATAAATCAGAAAGATCTTACCAACCACTGCTCTCGTTCCGGGTCTATAGATGAAACACTTACACTACATAATATCACTTTTTATTAATTGAAAATAACTTAAAACTATCTTAAATTCACCCCTCGTTGGTTATATGGACCTGAAACACACTTATTCACTATTATACGATTATTTAAGTTATGTTTATTCTTAAAAGTTATTTTTAATAGTAACTTAAACTATCTTAAATTCACCCCTCGTTGGTTATGTATGGACCTGAAACACACTTATGCACTACCATGCAAATATGAAATTTAATGCTGAGTATCGAGCAGACGCCTCGCAGAGATAAGATTTTCTCTTTCAACGTTCGCGGTCTACGTTTGTTTTAAAAAATATATATAAGTTATCTTTCGTACGCGTGAGTTAAAATTCGTCTATCCCGACCAAGCGTCCACTCAAAAACTGATTCAAATCAGCTATCGCGTCCACCGCTGGAGACGGGGGGGGGGAGGAGCTACCCCACCGCGCGGCGGGGCGCGTTCTACCATCTACCAATAGGAAGCCTCCATTTCACCTACCAAGTTAGAAAGTATAAAGTTCCAGGAATATGCATTGAATATAAAATTATTAGAAATGACATATTTACAAAATATAAGCATTGTTTAAACACATTAAGGACCCAAAGACCCGTTAATATGATAAAACCATTATAAGAGAAAGTTTTCCAAGAATCAAGGTATTTTGTTGAAACAAAATAATAGATGTCTGGCTTCTATGCTACCATAACCCACGGTAATATTTTGATCATAATACCTATGTATATATCAATCGGCCCTCTTTTTTGATCAAGATATACCATGTGAAGACCAAAGAAACCAAACATCATGTAAGTAGACAAAACTATTATGCCGGAGCTGAACGAATCTCATCGGCATGAACTTTAACAGGCTTCCCGCGACGTTCTACCCAGTAAACGTGTCCTCTTCCGATGGGCAATAAGATCCGATGCGGACCACTCCATTTAGGAGCAAATCCAGCGTGAAAACCGGTATTCATATCAGACTGAGGGTGTTCTCTAATTAATACAGCCTGCCCTATATCGTATTTCGAAACCGTATCATTATCAGGTGCGTAACGTTGTCGATATTCCTCCTGAGACGCTCGTATTTCGTTATCTAACTGGGTACGCTCACGTGCTCCCGCTGTTGGGAAGATATCTCCATCGGGAGAATGAATCATCCATTCACCTGGACGGGGAATGTCGTAACCTAATAATGCCGTGCTAGGAGATACGCCTGTTGACTCATTACGACGACCACGTAACGCATATAAAATAGTCGGTAAATGTTCATCCCAACGATTATGAGGTTGACCTTGTAAATAAATACGCAACGCTTTCTTTATTTCTTGGTTTCTACGTTCCGTAATATTCGCTCGTGGATGGTACACTGCCGTTGTCCAGTGCAAACATTGCCATCTATCTAGTGCGCTGGTCCACAAACGATTCTTAAAATTAGTGGCATTATCCGACAAGATCGCTTTTGGATATCCGTAACGAGAGAATACGTCATCTTCTAATATTTTAATTATAATCGGAGCTCTACTCGATCGTACCGCAAACGCTTCCACCCATCGTGTATATAAATCCGTAACTACTACAATAAAACGCTTGCCGTGTGTGGATATAGGATAGGGTCCCATCAAATCGACTGCGCATACGTCAAATGGTTTCTGTACGTGAGTATTACCTAATGGGGCCGCAGGACGAGTCGGTACGGCTCTCGATAGAGCACACGTCATACACGCTCTCACATATTGCTCAACGTCAGTACGCATGTTCGGCCAAAAGAAATGGCGTGCCGCAGCCCGAGTCGTTTCTTTAGCTCCGGGATGACCTGCCACACGATTATCATGATACGTAGATATAACCTTCAAAACCATCGATCGGGGTACAAATAAACGCATATCATCATCCGCAAATTTTCTCCAAAGATAATCACCTAATAACGCATAATCACGTAAATATTGTTGTTCGTGACGTGCCGTCGATGTATTTGGTCGAGATAATAAGATACGCAACCTATTTATACGTCGTTGTACGTCGGTATCTCTTTTCTGTCGTAACCGTATTTCTTCCGCAAGACTTACATCTACTACCTCAACATCGTCGGATGACTCAACCGCGTCCGGCTGGTCCTCCGTCACCGCATCATCTTCCGTTTGATGTACTTGTGCCGTTATCTCATTCGTTTCCGTTGATGGGTACATCATGCGACTTAAATCTTTTGTGTCTGCCTCCGTTACTATTGGGGACGATTCGGGATTTCGGGATAACGCATCAGGGAGTTCATTTTTACGACCGGGACAATGTTCAACTGTAAAATCAAATACCTGTAAGAGGAGTGCCCATCTGATGAGCTTTGCCCTATCACTTTTCGCCGTATTCAACCATGTTAATGCTTTATTATCCGTGCGTAGCTTAAACGATCGTCCTTCTAAATACGGACGATATCTTTTAATGGCCCATACGGCCGCAAACGCTTCCTGCTCATTCGAATGCCATTTTTGTTCGGCCGGTGAAAAACGCATACTCGCATATGATATAACATCCCGTTCTCCGTCAGAGCGTGGATGATATAATACGGCCGCAATACCTAACTTACTCGCGTCTGTTTGTAAAATAAATTCGCGATTAAAATCGGGTCGTGACAATTTTAACGGTTGTGACATAGCCAACTTAATATTACGCATAGCGGTATCGGCTTGGCTATTCCACCGATATGGCCGATTAACCTTTAATAAATCGGTTAAAGGAGCAGCAATCTCAGAGAATCGCGGTACATACTCTCTTAACCAATTACACAGTCCTAAGAATCCACGTAGTTCTTTACGAGTTCGCGGAGCTGGTGCAGAGAAAATCTCCTTGCAATGAGACATTTGAGGATAATTTCCTTCCGCAGTAACAACATGTCCCAAATACTCTATTTCTGACGTGGCTAATTTACATTTATCAGGCGAACATTTCAGCCCGAACTGATCTAACCTTTCAAAAACCAGTCTTAAGTGATGGAGATGACTCTCCCAGTCAGAAGAATAGATGATAATATCGTCTATATATACAATACAAAATTCTCTTAAATAACCGGCAAGAACTTGCTGACACATCGCTTTCTGGAAGCAGCTCGGGGCTCCCTTAAGACCGAAGGGCATAACCTTAAATTGATATAACGCACCGTCAGGAGTAGAAAAAGCCGTATAAGGTTTAGAAGCAGGATCGAGAGGCACTTGCCAGTACCCCTTTATTAAATCTAACGTGGAAAATATCTTTGCGTTCCCGAGATCCTTTAATGTTTCATGAATGACCGGTAAAGTGGAGACCTCGCCCACGGTGACGTCATTTAGCCGACGGAAGTCTACACAGATACGATAATCATTATCTCCCTTTTTCGGAGCCATCACGATAGGAAAACAATACGGAGATCTACTCCCTTCGATTACGTCATCAGTTAACATTTCTTCGATTTGTTTATGTAAATTACGTTTCTTAGCGTCTGATAAACGGTACGGTGGGATACGAATGGGTGTCTCATCTTTCAGCCGGATAACGTGCGGCTGCAAGCGAGCAGGGCCTGCATATGGGGTAAATAAAGCATTAAATTCTCGCAATATTTTATGTAATTAATTTTTTTTCGCATTAGATAAGTCGTTTGTAATATTTGGTAACTGTACGTTAGTTAAATTTGGTTGACGCTTCGTCGAATGAAAATATGCCGTAATTCTTTCCTTCTTACCGAAATACAATGCTCCACGAATAAAATCAATCACGCCGTGTTCCGCTATTAACCAATCTATACCTAATATTACGTCATCTCGTAGGCCGTCTACTACTAAAAATTCATTTTTCATCTTAACATCTGCTATCGAGCAGTCTATTTCCGCTTTCGCTACTACCGTCATTTTGGCCGAAGCATGTGCAATATTTAAACTCTTTACATCACAAAATTTTCTTCTACACTTGTGTACTAAATCTGCACGAATTAAACTATGAGAGGCGGCAGAGTCTACTAACGCTACATAGAGACGATCATCGATCGTCACGCTTATCCGTGGGAGGCTAACTTTACCAATCGCACATACACCGTCTACTTTATGTTCTAGTTCGCAAATTCCGTCACTGTACTCCTCTTCGTACCTACTCATCACTTTCGCCATCTCATTACTACCCAGCGCAACTACTGCGGTACCAAACTTGTGATCCGGCGCGACAACCGGTTTCCTCTCTTCGAACTCCTCTGACGCAACTACCAGCTTCTCAACATCCGACGTACCTGACGCAACTATCAAATCCCTATCGTTCAACACATCTACCAACTCTACCTCCGACGCGAATTTCGAACTATCTCGTATGTAAACTGCCTTCTCATTATTAGCCTCCACGGTCTCAATACTATCCTCAGCATCATCCTCTCTATGCACATCAGCTTCTACCACCATCACAGTAAAACCTACAGATTTTTGATCGTCTCTTTCTACAATTACTTCATCAACAGACTCAATCACATTAATAGCATTCTCATTATTAGTACAGGGCGCCAGTTCCACGTTTGTTAACCTGGTGGAACGCAGGTTTAATTTCTTCGGGAGCCCGCGACAGGTCGAGGTCCGTAATTTGTGTTCCTGTCGGGGCGGCGAGCGTTTCCCGATGCCGATGCGATAAACTCGTTTCTTTCCACGCAATCTTTATTAAAATGACGACCAGGGCAAAATTGACATTTTGGTAACTGTTTTCTTTTATTTGCTGGGCTATTATTATTAGGGCGTGAATTCGCATTACGGTTGTTTGGACGTATATTATAATTATCCTGCCGGTACGTTGAGGTATTATAGTTATTACCGCTTTCGCACGAATTGTCACGTTGGGTATTCCTATTTTCATGATTACGTTCGGCAACTGGCTGAAACAACGTTTGTCGGGGGAAATCAATCATCATTACTTTTTCTTTAAGCGACGTGAACGTAAAATTTCCGAAAATCACTCCGACATCTAAAATGTTGCGATACGTGTCTCTCATCAGGTATATTAAGTCGGAGCATGAAGCATCCGACGGAGCCGTTCCAAAGAGTCGCATATGAACCGCTTCCTTCCGCTTAAGGAATGCGATTCCACCCTCATCCGCACGCTGACGGTCACCATAATAATTAGCCATAAGCGAAGACCGGGCAACGTCTATTCCGTATCTACCAATTAAAAAACCTTTGAATTCATCCCGTGTCCATTTACCCTGCGCATGAGGAGACCACCAACGCTTGGCTTCTCCTCGCAACCTCTGAGACGCACGGCCGACCATTGACGCAGGAGAGCAAAACATGTGGCCGAAAAACGCTTCGCATGCCGTGATAAATAAAACAGGGTCTTCTTCTGGAAGACCGCTGAACGTATCTTCCAGATCGCGACGTTGTAAATATGGGAATAAATGTTCGATTCCCGGGCTATCGTTTCTTGGGGGTTCTGGAAAATCGCGGATAACATTATCATTTGTTCTTGCCCTAGTAACTCGTCTACTTTCTCCTCCGCCGCCATCGTTTTCGCGCTCTACTACTCCAAAAATAAGATATTTGAATAAACGAAAAATAAGTTGAAATAACATTTTTTTTGTTAATACGAGAAAAAAACAAACGAAAAGTAAATGCTCAAAACCTCAGGGTGGTTCGATAAAAACTACTGTTTTTAAAAATGGCTACACGTTGGATAGCGCCAAATTGTTATCGCATATAACAAAGAAGAGCGTTGATAAAAGTGTTTACATGCCGGCTAGTCAATACAATAATTAAATATGGTGGAGACGAAAGAACGTGTTGAGCGTATAAAATAAAACAATGCTTAAATTGACAGAAATGCACGCGTAATAGTAATTATCGGTTAATAAAAATTGCTGTAAAATTAAAAAGAAAATAAATAAGAAAAACCAGTGATGACGGCCGCTGAAAAGAATTATTAAATACAGGAAAAACACGTGGAACAGAGAATAATAGTGCTGAAAAGAATAATCAAATACATGAAATGCACGTGTAATATTGATGACAATCTTGCTAAAATAAATTACGAAACGAAACGTTCAGAGCAAAGAAAACAAATAATAATATATCAGAAAGATCTTACCAACCACTGCTCTCGTTCCGGGTCTATAGATGAAACACTTACACTACATAATATCACTTTTTATTAATTGAAAATAACTTAAAACTATCTTAAATTCACCCCTCGTTGGTTATATGGACCTGAAACACACTTATTCACTATTATACGATTATTTAAGTTATGTTTATTCTTAAAAGTTATTTTTAATAGTAACTTAAACTATCTTAAATTCACCCCTCGTTGGTTATGTATGGACCTGAAACACACTTATGCACTACCATGCAAATATGAAATTTAATGCTGAGTATCAAGCAGACGCCTCGCAGAGATAAGATTTTCTCTTTCAACGTTCGCGGTCTACGTTTGTTTTAAAAAATATATATAAGTTATCTTTCGTACGCGTGAGTTAAAATTCGTCTATCCCGACCAAGCGTCCACTCAAAAACTGATTCAAATCAGCTATCGCGTCCACCGCTGGAGACGGGGGGGGGAGGAGCTACCCCACCGCGCGGCGGGGCGCGTTCTACCATCTACCAATAGGAAGCCTCCATTTCACCTACCAAGTTAGAAAGTATAAAGTTCCAGGAATATGCATTGAATATAAAATTATTAGAAATGACATATTTACAAAATATAAGCATTGTTTAAACACATTAAGGACCCAAAGACCCGTTAATATGATAAAACCATTATAAGAGAAAGTTTTCCAAGAATCAAGGTATTTTGTTGAAACAAAATAATAGATGTCTGGCTTCTATGCTACCATAACCCACGGTAATATTTTGATCATAATACCTATGTATATATCAAAATAACTATGCATAATAATTATAATCATGATTTATTTTTGTTGTTAAAATAAAAGACTTGATATAGAAGTGGTTCATGTATTTAATATTTATTTTCTTTTTTACATAATTATGATTTATTGCCTGACAACAAACGAAATAAACTGTCAGCCATAATGAAACGTCAGGCACGCAACTTTATTTTTGTGATGTTTTTTCATCCCACTTTTTAAATTGATCCATCCTGTTTCTATATATATAATTTGTATTCTTAAATTTTCTACATAAGACACTATTTTACCATTATCACTTAGTTCCATATCCATCTGTAAAATGTACATACATTTTGCATTGAAGAACTACGTACGTAGTACATATTCAATGACATTTTTTCACTACAATGTTTGATTTTAATTAAAAAAAACATCGATCGATATAAAAAATTGAAAAAGTAACATGCTGTGTAATGAAACAAATAAAATAATGTGTTGTTATAATAATAAAATAATATTTAGTCACAGCTTCGCGTCACGTATCATTTAAGGTTATTACAATTTTGACAGATGCGTTATAGACAATAACCATAGAAAAACGTAAAATATATCTATAGTTGAAGATTACGTAACTGACGTTTCATTTTGCACTGCAATACGCGAATGAAATTTAATCTTCCCTAAACTTTTAACTTGGATTACCAAATCCAACGATTTAAGGGCCAACTGAAATCTCGGGCCATACTTACTTTAACGACACGTTGTGTTATTTTGTTTATTTTTATTTTTTATTTTTTATTTTTTATTTATTTCTATCCAAAAATATACAGTATATATGAGATACAAAATATCTTAAGATAATATAAGCTTATTCATACATAGTTAACATACAATGTAAATATAAGTTATCTCATTTCAATAAATATCAATTTACCACTTCACTGGTGCTTACATAGTTTAAGCCATATCTTTTTGTTTGTATCTTTGTTACTAGCCCCCTCACTAGGCATAGCCTGTGCTAAGGTGAGCTAGTTTTATGTTATTGTCTATTACGTTGTTTATTTATAGATACATTTACATATTATATAAGTACATGTACATACATACGCTACGCATTCAAACGTATGCATCTTTCCTTCTAAATACAATATTTCATATTGAGTCATGCACACACAACCAAAAATTGTACTTATACTTATTTACAATTAAGCATTAAAAATGTATAGCTGTTAAGTTTCTAAACAAATGAAAAATAAAAAAAAAAATAAAAAGAATATCGTGACTGAAAAATTTCAGTCAGTGGTTCGGGATTCGGATGCGGCATCACTAATTAGGTTGGCTCAGAAGTTTGGTGCGATGCGCGATGGTTGCCAACCTCCGTTAGGAGCGGCACAAGAAGAAGAAGAAGAAGAAGATTTAATATATCTGTGTTGGAAAAAAAGCTCTGTACAGCCCTTTTAACTGTGACCTGAATAAGTTCTTTGATGTTTTTAATGATCATCTAATGGATATGCATATCAAATGCAAACATTAACGTAATAACACGTATAATAGATAAACTTAATTACAGTCTTTATAGGTGTTAATACCATTGCATTCTAGTCGCTGTAATTAATAAATAAATCGCATATTATAAATATAATTAAATACATTTTAATAGGAGGTTATACATATTTGTATAATTCCCCAGAGATCCTTTGTTTTGCGCCACCGCGCCGTTTACGGTAGCAAAATCTAGTTTAATCAATTACTTATGGTAAAAAATAGTATTTACTTTCGTTTTTTAATGAGGTTTTGTAAACAGAATTTTATGCGAATCCTTCTGTGGAGAGTTCTGTGCTGAATTTTTTTTAAATACATACATGCATTCCATCACGCCATGTCCCTCGTGGGGTGGGCAGAGAGAACCGAACGCCACGTTGTTCTATCTTGGCACGAATACCTCATCAAAATTGTCGTCGTATCATACACGTTTTTCTGTTGTACCTACATGATTGTAAATTTATTTATTTATTTATTTATTAACGGCATAATATGCCTTTTACATACATAGATAAAACACATATTGATGATAATAATAGATAAAATAAAAAAAGCAATTAGGTTTACACTTGGCTAAAAAAATAAAACTTTAACCTAAACAGTAAGACAAAAACAAAAAAATACATGTAAGCAAACATAAAAAAAGATATAAGTACATAAGGATCCAAAAAAAAACAGTGAATTCAAAAATAAAAAAACATTAAATTCAAAAATCAAAAAATCAATAGACGTATGCAAACATAAAAAAACGATGTACATATGGACTCAAAATCAACCAAAACATTAAATAAAAAAGTATGATTAATAGAAAAAAAATCAGTGTCATATAAATTATAAATAAACAAAAAAGATATGCAAAAAAAAAACAAACATCATACAAATCCGTACTGAAATATCACAGGTTGTTTCTCTCATAAAAATAAAATAATAATTTAAAATAATATTTAATAAAAAAATAATATTTAATAAATTAAAATATTATTTAATCGGGGAGGAGCATATGACAATATTTTAAACCAAGTTAGAGTTGTACAAAAATTAATCATAAAGGTTATACTTGAGAAAACACGCACATTCCTCACTTCAACACTATTTCTTCTTCTTCTTCTGGGTCACAATTCTAGGATTGGTCTGCACCAAACACTCGATCTTTCCACTTAACTCTATCGTCCGCCAGTCTCTTCATCTCTTTGTAACTGCTACAGCGCATGTCACCGATTATTTATTTATTTAAAAATTCAACACAGACAGCGTTTGCTGGTATGAGTGATGACATACATTTTGGTTTATATTGACATTTTGTTAGATTAATACATGTTATACAATGTGGTGAACAATAAATAGCATTACAATGAAGTTTACAAAAAAAAAAATTGAAAATTCAACCATAGCGGAGCCCAAAACAGTTAGCCGGGAGTACAGGAAAATCTATTTGAAAGCACTATCATGCAGTATGTGTTGTTTTAACTTTTTTTTGAAAAAAATAGAGTTTTTGGCAGTGCTTAATGTCATCTGGTAGGTCGTTGATTGTACAAATTAATGCTGGTGGATAATAGTCCTTTGTTTAGTCTGTCTGTTCTAGTGCTAATGTTTTTTAGGTTGTTTCTTTGTCTAGTGTCGTAGTTATGTATGTCACTAACAGTTTCCAGGAGTTTGTTGTGTTTAAGTAAGTCATGTTTGATTTTATAAATGTACATTATTTTTTCATAGTTTATAATCTGTCGTATTGTGGGTTCTGATACTATTTCATATACAGTTTGTGTAGTTGTGTTCGCCAGTGTAGTCCGTATATAGTTTTAAGTGCCTTGGTTAGCATACTTCCTGTATTCCCAATCAACTGCTTTGAGCAATGTGACCAAACTACAATATTATATGTGGAATTATTTGCATTTTGTATATCTTTTTTACTCCTCACTAACACAAGGTGATATAGTGGGGAGTTATGATTTCGCAATTTTTAAGGGTATTTTTTTTTTTGCAGATTATCAACTAGTATCATGCTGAGATTGTATTCTGAAAGTTTCATCACAATGTATCTGTGTGTGTGTGCTATGTGCAGTGTGCTATGTGCAGTGTGCTATGTACGGCGTGTTCATTTTACTTTATCGATTATAGACTAAAGTACTCAGACGATTCTATTCAAATTTTGCAAATTTGTATATCTAATGCTCACTTAGATCCCATTAGATTTTGAACGATATATGAATAGTGCTTCTCAATTTTTTTAACTGTCAAATATTTCAAAGTGACCCCAAGCTCGGGAAACTTAAAATTTGAAATTTTTATTTTCAAATAGGTAAAAAGGCTCATCACTTTCATAAAATGGCATTAAAGAAATATCAACTTTTCATAATAAAATAAAAAAAAAATAAACAAACTCATTTTATAAAATCGCTGAAAATTTTCCATACAAAATTTGAGTATGGAACATCTTTGACTAGGTATATACCAAAGACCTTATAATAATATATACTGACTAAAGGTAATATATTAACATTATTATTGTGAAATTTGCTCTGTTTATGTTAAATTATTATTTAATTTTACTCTTTTACATCATTTTTCATAATATCATATATGAATATTAGGAAAATGTTTATTTTATCAGTTTTTTTTAGAAACCGGACGTCATGAGAGTTTATTTTCTAGGAATATACTAGTTACAAATAAATATTTTGTGTTTTTTTACATACATACTATCATGCTTTGTTCTTATTGAGGTAGGCAGAGAGAACCGAGCGCCATACTTTCCTATCCTGATATACTTTTCTCGCTTCACTTAATCCAAACATTGCCTCATGCACACTCTCCTACTATCTACACTTCAGATTTCATTCATGGGATTTAAATGAGTCTTTCTCGACCGAACTCTATCTCTTATTCCGCATCTTTTAGCCATGTATAATTTTTTTGTCAACCGTTCTTCATCTGTTCTTTCTATGTAGCCGAACCACTTCAGGACATATATTATATTTTTATCTTGCATGTGGCGTCCTTTTCCAACATACATTCTGTTCTTGTGCTTACTTTTTTTTATTTAATCACACATCGTCTTATTACACATTTGTCTGAGAGACCTCATTTCAACGGCAGTTATTCTACTTGGGAAACTTGATGTTTTACTATGTTGTTTTAAAAAATATATAAAAAGGACATTATTTACATTGAATTACATTCATGTATTCTCAATGTAACATAAAGAAATTTTGTTTATAAAAAAATAACATAACAAATAATATTCATCAATTACTAATTTCCCATCTAAAGTTTGAATTTAGAACAACTTGTATAGACTTATATTGATTTTTGAAATCATAATATTGTGTATGTTCATCATGAGTAACAAACAACTATATTTTTCCAGACCAGCCATAACATGTCATGCATAGAAAACTTTCATATTACTATATATAATTTATATTTCACAAAGTATGCTTTTGAAAAATTTCTTTTAGAATTTTTGGTTAATTGTCTTAAAATTATGCACAAAAGCTAAAGAAATATTTCATGGTATTAGTTAAAGCAGCACTTCAGAGATCAAGTGAATTTTTTTTCCTATATTATGTTTAGTATTATATATTAAAAGTGTTCTTTGATTGACCAGACTCTATTGAGCAGTCTCTCTCGCACCCACACATTTACAGATCTATGTCACTGTGCACTGCGAGCTCAGGAGATTAGTCTGTGTATAATAAATCATTAAATTTTAGTGACTTTAAATATATATATTTGTAAAATACAAATAGAATAATGTTTATAAAGAAATGCTTTCATTCATAAGCAAAATTTGAATGAAAAACAGCTTTTGTTATACTGAATGAGGGCAATATAGAAATATTATTTTCAATATTTGTCTTCTTTGTAGTAAATCATTTGTCTAATTTATTATATTTATAAAATTTCTCATACCTAATGTATGTGATTCATATACATACCATAATGCCATGATCCTCACATGGTAGACAGAGAAAACTGAATGCCACATATCTTGACACACAATCATCGCCTCGTCAACATTCATACATCTTCTTATACATGTTTATCTGTTCTTCACGCTTCTAACCTTTTCGTCTTTCAAAATACCATTCACATGGTCATGCCATCCCTTTCTTGGGCGGCACTGATTTCTCATTTCATTCCTATGCGCATTGTATATTTTCTTCGTCAGGCATTCCTCATTCATTCTCCCCATGTGGCCAATTAATGAATGAAATGAATTCATCATTTTCATTCTATTAATGACATCTATCTTCATCTTAAATTCTATTACAGATTCATCTTAGTGATCTCATTTAAACTGCATTTATTCTGCTTTCATGTGACTTCTGTCATGTCCAGGTTTCACTTGCATACATCAAGGTTGGCACTAAGATAACGTTATCAATGGCAACTTTAGCATCCTTTGATATGTTGCGGTCATTCATAACTGGTCTAAGTGCTCCATTCCCTCTGTTTCCTGCCATAACTCTTCTTTCGATCTCCTTATCAATCCGTCCATTCCGGTGTTCCGTTGCTTCCCAAATAGACATATTCGTCTACTTGCTTGAGCCATTTGTTCTCTAATTTTATTTGGTACGCTGTTCTGCTTTCACTCTTTTGAAACACCATTTGAACTTCGATTTGCTGGCATCCATTCTCAGTACGTTCTTTTTACATCCTTCAAATACTATACTTACGGAATTGTCAACGTTTTGACATTTCTCATATACCTACTAAAATTCAGACGGATAAATTTAGACGAATCGGAATGGGACATATTATGAATATTTCGATTTGTGTGATAGATTTTGTATTTTAATGAATTGTTGTGTTGTTTTTCTTTTTAATTGTTGTGTTGTTTAATACGAGTTTTATGTTTTATTTTTACCATATTTTTAGAGGCCGTGTATGTGAATATAAATAAATAAATAATAATAAATAAATAATAAATTTCTGACCCTTGCTATCCTCCATAAAAGTTCTGATGCAACATTCAACATATAGATTGAAGAGCCATGGAGATAGCAAACCCCCTTATTTATAGAGAACTATGTTGTTACTGTGTCGGTGACACAAACACGTGATATTCAGTAGTGGCCAAAAGAATGGAAACTTTTTATTTTGACTACATTTTTCAACTGACTAGGTGATTCATTTTACTTTTTCATTGAAATTTTATTGCATTCTTATTGTTTTTAATGACAATATGTTCTTTTGTTTATTTCCCAAGAAACAATAAATATTTTCTTAATTATTTTAACTATTTTTTTCCAAAATTAGTTAATCCTTTCTAATTTGTCTCATAATGAGTTGTAAGGAACATATTGATACCTTACTAATTGATTTTATGAATCATCATTATTACTTTGAAATTCATAGTATAATTAGTTGCATGTAACTAGGGAATGCAATCCCGCAGGACGATGTCAATCCAGGTATTTGCGGGACTGAACAATCTTAGTCCCGCTGGATCCAGGTATTTGCGGGATCCAGCAGGGTGGACTTAGATATCTTATCAATCGTATAATAAAGACCTAATTAATACCTCGATCTACCAACCTTTTTTTTAGAGTTTTAAATTTATACCTAATCAAACAAGTTCTTTGGGACATTTTAAATGGTTTATTAACATACTTACCTTTAGTTAGACATAAATTAGCAAAGAATAAAATGAGACATAAATTTATATTTCAAATTAAATTTAAATAATAACGTTCACACGATAAACAATATTCTTGTACAATAAGCATCATAAGTTTAAACATTATTTTGGAAATAGCTTCGTAAAAAAGTTAAAGTATTGTGTCGTCTGATAAACGGCTTCTGATATTGGACACAAGGTAGCCAGCAGCTGAAAAAGCTCGTTCAGATTCCACGCTGGTTGGCACAATAGTCATTTGCGCATTGTAAGTGAATTGAAGGTATGTACCTTTCCACCGGACTCGAAATAATTCATTTTCTTCTTGATCAAAACCTCAATGTTGCTCATATTGCCAGATCTAGATTGTTGGGCTGTTGATCTCGAACTCTTCATACTAATCAAAGTAAGTTTGAGTTCGTCTTGAAGTGACATTGGTGCTGCTGCTGCGTATGTCTCCAGATTAGCGAGAGGAGTGTCGTCATCCTAAGGATCATCAGCGTCAGCAGGAGCAGTGGCTTCTGCGTTGTTACCCGTGTCCGTGTACTCTAGCCTTTCGACTATAGTTTTGACTGTCTTGCATATTAAACTTTTTGAAGGTAGACTAAATGTGTCATCAACATTAATAAATTGACTACTGTCTTCTTCGTACTTATATGGATCATGTAAGTATATAATAAAACCGCTGTCAAGTTAGTTCGCCGCTCTGAAATCCGTTTCCTCAACGAATCAACAAAGAGTAACACGTATGAACTACGCTTCTCTGTAATCTCGCCAGTCCAGCGGGATCCCGTAAAATTTTCGACCAAGATTAGCCTGCGGGATCTCGGTATTTCGGGATCCCGTTCGGGATTGCATTCCTTACATGTTTACCTGTTTAGGTGAACTCTCGTTCACCTGTTTGGCTTTGGGCCCTCGGGATACCAAGTTACCTGATCTTGGTTACCGAGGACTGGGTTGTGCTGCCGATCAAGTTAGATGAACCTGTTGGTGGTCACCCAGGATAGGCTATGCCGGTCTATATAGGCTTTAGGTATTTCAACCTGTTTGCCTATCCCCAAGCGAAGGTATTGTAATGACTGTGTAGGTACTTACCTAACACAGCACTACGTACATATAGATATTAAATATTATAGTAAAACACAGGTAATTGTATGACAGAAATCAAAAGATAATGGTGCAATTACTTACATGAATTTATTTGGATAAGTGACTCTAATACATTGAAAATAGTTGACTTAATAAATATTTATATTTTAAATTAGAATAATATACGATGATTATGCGGATTGAAAACTATGAGGTCGCAAGGACAGCGCGACCGCGATAACTGGTACTGGGTAGATCGAATGGCCGCTCCCGATCTGAGGCGTCTTTATATAGGGCTGAATCGTCCGGATTCAGACACTAGCGCGCGCCATATCACCCCCTTTCCAGTCGATTCGACGATATCCTTGCTTCCCCAATAGTCCTTACAGCATTCTGTAATAATGGAAAAAAAATTTAAAACATTTGTTGATTCGACATGAGGAAAAATTAAGTTTTTTTTTATTTTTGGCATGAGGTAAAAAATATTTCTTTGGTATTAGATAAAAATGTTTCTTTGTTATGTTGACATAATAATGGAAAAAAATATAGCATACTTTCATGCTGTATGAGTTCTCCAATACAATTTTAATTCTTTATAATTACATTCCTTGGTATCAAAAAAAAAATAAATTAACTAGTCATTACTTCTGAGTTGGTTTACATATAGGTACATAAAATTTAAATTAATTACTCTTTACTTCTGAGTTTATAAGTACTTAGTTTTACATATTACATTATACACAAAATTTTAAATAATTACTCATTACTTATGAGTTTGTACGTGCTTTTTTTTACACATTAAATTATACACAAGACTTAAATAATTACTTATTACTTATGAGTTTGTAAGTGCTTATTTTTACATATTAAATTATTCACAAGATTTTAAATAATTACTCATTGCTTATGAGCTTGTAAGTGCTTATTTTTACATATTAAATTATACACAAGATTTTAATTAATTATATTATTTTATTCAATGCACTTTACTGTGAGGTGCTACAAATTGAATAAAATAGTTATATTATATTATAACGAATGCACTTTGTGTTACATATTTTACATAGATTATAAATATTTTTATTTTTATTTTATTTTTATTTTATATAGCTTCTCGGGCAACTAACAGGTACTATGTTAAATAATTATTTAACACGCACCCAATAACAAGTTGCCACATTCTGGAGACTTACGATATTAATCGTCTCACAGATCCAGACTGAAAACACAATTTTAAAAACTGTGTCTCCACCGGGAATCGAACCCGGGACCCTTGGATCAGCAGTCAGATATCCAACCAACTGAGCCACGAGGGCCGACGATTTTCATAGATATATGAAAAGAAAAAAAATATAAGTTACTTAACTTAAAAAAATCTGTAGCTTGTGAATCTTTCAGGGAAGTACACTCTTCTTCCAGCTCTGGTGGTTGTGTGTGATTGCTGTGACGAAGTGGCTTCTGACGTAGTGGCGTTGTTATTCTGCGGAATAGACATCCTTCTCTGCTCTGGGGAAGTGGCTTGTCTGTTGTTCATCTCATCGCAGGGGTCCATACTCTCATTTAGGAAGAAGGCTGGTTTTAGACGATCTAATGAAATTTTTCTACTTTTTCCCTTGATATTTATAGTGGCTGTTTTATCATCCCTCTCTTGCACTAAGTAAGGTCCATCATAAGGTTTCTGAAGAGGGCGTCTCACTGCGTCGTTTCTTAGAAAGACGTATTTTGTATGGTTCATCTGCTTGTGCACGAATGTTTTTAATCTGCTATGATTTGAGATTGGAATGGGGCGAATTTTTGACATCATTGTTTGTAGTCTCTGTCCATAGGTGTCTGGTTCCTCTGGTGGTCTGTCTTCTTCCTCCATCTTAACTTGATTATAAGCTCTAGCCAAATCTATTTTGCTGAATATTGTTGATCCGTGGAGCTTATGTGAAAAGTCCTGAAGTTGTGGTATCGGATACTTGTCCGGCTTGGTAATTGAATTCAGTCGTCTGTAGTCTCCACACATTCTGTAGTTTCCATCTGGTTTCTTAACCATGTGAAGTGGGCTTGACCAATTGCTCTTTGAGGGTCTGCATATGCCTTGCTCGACCATGTATGCAAACTCTTTTTTTGCTATCTCTAGTTGCATCGGGTTTAATCTTCTCACTTTTGATGTGACAGGCGGTCCTCTTGTTTGAATGTGGTGTGTTACGTTGTGTTTCGATTCATTTGGTGTCATGTTTGCTCTCGTCAGATTCGGATATTTTTGTAAAATTGTTTTAAATTTTAATGTTGCTTGCACCGTTGCTATGTCTATGACTGATGTCTTGTACATGAATCCTCTTGTTGTTATACCTGTTGTTTTATCTATTAACAGTTTTCTTTTTAAATCAACTAAAATATCATAATTTGTAAGGAAGTCCGCTCCGATAATTGGCTTTGTTACATCGGCTATTACAAACTTCCATTTATGATTTCTGCGAAGCCCGAGATTTAAATTTATAACTTTATGACCGTATGTTGGTATCACTGTAGAGGTGTGGAATTAAATAATACTTATTTAATTTTTAACATCTCTTTTCATTCTTCTTAAAAGCACACATAAAATTTATAATAAACTGACGCAAGCTTTTTATTTCTAACCGTTTTTATAAGCACAGATAATATATATAGAAAACCATAGAGAGAAACTAGATTGCTCATATTACAACATCCTCCCTCAATCTAATTTTCCATTCCAATCTTATCCTTAAAGTATTCTAAAAGTGTTTTTCCTAAAGGCTTTGTAAAGACATCACCAATTTGTTCATTACTAGGAAGGTATTGTAATTTTACAACACCGTCTTCTATTTTATTTCTAATAAAATGTGTTTTAATATCAATGTGTTTCATCCTACTATGATAACATGGATTCTTGGACAGTTTTATGGCCCCCTGGTTGTCTTCAAACAAAACAACAACACATTTATCAACCAGTTTAAGCTCATCTATAAGACCACGGATCCAACACCCTTCACTGACAGCTAAACTAAGTGCAGTATATTCGGCTTCAGTGGAAGACAAAGCGACCACTGTTTGCTTCTTTGAGCACCAAGATACAGCACAATTGAAAACCTTAAAAATGTAACCTGTGGTGGATTTTCTGTCTACACCATCTCCCGCCCAATCAGAATCCACGTAGCCACAAACAATGTCAGTATTATTTTCATTTTTTCTGAATATTAATTTTAAATTTATAGTACCCTTAATGTATCTCAACACTCTTTTTAATGCAACCCAAAAATCCTCACTAGCACATGACTGGTAGCGACTTAATATACTTATACAAGCACTCAGGTCTGGTCTGGTGCATACCATTGCATACATTAATGCACCAATTACCATCCTGCATCTATTTTCTATTTCTGTGTTTTCGGAGGATTCTCTTTTTAACTTACTATGGTTAAAGTTTAGGTCCATTGGAGTACTGGCAGGTTTACAATCTTGCATTTTAAATTTACTTAGGACTCCACTTAAATATCTACTTTGATTTAAGGTAATTTTATCTCTTAATAAATCTTGTGTAATTTTTATACCCAAAAAAGAGTTTACATTTCCCAAATTTTTCATCTTAAAGAAGTTATTTAGCATGAGTATAATTTTCTGAACCTCTTTATCATCTGTACCTGCTAGTAATAAGTCATCAACATATAATAACAAATATATTCTACACTTATTATTTATCTTCATGTACAAGCAAAATTCATAATCAGATTTTCTAAAACCTAAGGACATTATAATATCATTAAATTTCTTATTCCAATTTTTGGGTGAATTTTTAAGACCATATAAAGATCTATTTAACTTTAACACCTGTAAATTTTCATCAATATTAGTCTTCAAATTTTCAAAACCTTTTGGAACATACACAAATACTTCTTCTTCTACATTACCATATAAAAAAGCACTACATACATCTAAATGATAAATTTTTAAGTGGAATTCATTACACAAAGCAAGATAAAATCGAACTGATGACATCTTAGCTACTGGACTATAAATTTCCATAAGGTCTATGTTCGTCTGTTGGAAACCTCTGGCGACTAGTCTAGCTTTGTACTTTAGAACACATCCTTCATCATCTAGTTTCTTCTTGAAGACCCACTTGCAGTCAATTGGTTTACACTTTTCTGGCTTCTTTACACATGACCATACTTCATTTTCTTCTAGTGCCTTCTTCTCCTCTTCTATAGCTTCTTTCCATTTTTCAGCTTCATCACAAGTTATGGCTTCGTCATACGTACAGGGTTCATTGATCATTGTTAAAAACGCTGCATTTTCTAGATAACGAAAAGGTTTTCTTATGTTTTGTCGATTTCTGAGAGAGTACTTTCCTTCTTCTTCTTCACGAATTTCTTCTACCTCAAAATTCTCTTATTCCAGAGAAATGTCTTCTATACTTTGAACATTAAAATTTTCAATAGGTAGACTCATCTCATCCAATTTACATTCTGTGTCATCGGATAATGTCACCTCCTTGTGCTCCTGATTAAAAACAGGATCTTGTAATTCTTCTATGAATTTTACATCTCTACATACTGATACTCTTTGCTTGTCTGGGAAAAATATACGATAACCACAGTCATCGTAACCAACAAAGTAACCAAAGGATGATTTGCTATCTAGTTTATTTCGTTTTTGCTTTGGTATCCAGGCATAACATTTTGATCCAAATATTTTCAAGTTATCAATTCTTGACTGTTTATTTAAAAACAATTCTCTTGGTGATTTACCTTTCACTTTTGTTGGTCCAGTTCTGTTCAAAGTGTACGTAGCACATCGAACAGCTTCACCCCACAGCGTCTTGGGTAGATGAGGTACTGACTGCATCCAGGATCGAACCATCTCACAAATAATTCTGTTCTCTCGTTCAGCCACACCATTTTGCTGTGGCGAATATGGAGCAGTCAAAGAATGTTTGAGTCCAATCTTCTGAGTCATCTTCTGTATTTCTAAATTATCAAATTCCTTACCTCCGTCAGTTCTTAGTTCTTTTATTGTTAGATTCGTCTGTGACTTAATCAATTCAATATAGTGTGAAAGCTTCTCTTTAACTTCGTCCTTTCTTCTCAATAAGTAAGTCACTCTAAAACTTGAAAAGTCGTCTTTAAATACAACATAGTATCTGTATCCGCAAATGTCATTTATTTCAAAAGGTCCACATACGTCTGCAAAGATCATGTCTCCTGGTTTAGTAGATTTTTCAATTCTTTCACTAAAGGTTAGTCTGCAGTGTTTACCCATAACACAACCTTTACAAAAGTCACTATCTAGTTTAACATCTATGCCACGTTCTTTTAAGAAATTTTGCACATGCTTATTGTTCTGATGTCCGAACTTTTCATGCCAGGATTGCAAGCTGTTACTTTCTGCAGTAACACAAACTTTCTCGGGAGGTACAACTTTAACTAACATCCGATATAGCCCATTATTTTTGTCTAGCAGTGCAACAGCCATAGTATTACCGCTTTTTGAAAAAATCCATGTATTGCCACTATTATGGATGAATTGGTTTATTCCCTTTTCACCAGCACACTTCACAGAAAATAGATTATAGGAAACATTAGGACAATACCACACATCTTCAAAGTATCTTTCATTCCATTTATTTCCGTCATAAGTCTTTATGTTAATACGACCATAACCAATTGCAGTCAATGTAACTCCCTGTCTCGCACTCTCCATTAGTTTTGGTTTGGTGAAGTGTGTGAATGTCTGGAACCAATCACGCCTATTTGTTATATGACGTGATGCCCCACTATCAACATACCAGATATCACAGTTGAATTCTTGAATGTCTGGGTCTGTTACCATCATGGCATATTGCCCACTATTTGTATTACAATTATTTGATTTATGTCCTTTTCCCTTACACTTAAAGCATATCAATCCCACTCTGCACATTTTTGCAATGTGTCCACTCTTTCCACACGAAAAACATTTTTGCACCTGCTGTGAGACACCTTTCCCTCTTTGCGATTGTTCTGAAACATCTTTCCCTCTTTGCACTAGTGAAGTTTCTTTCCATCCTTTGTTTTTAAATCTGTTAAAGCTAACTTTCATTGCTGCTCCTTCCAACGTCATCTTCTCTGTTTCTCGCTCCTTCACTCTCAATTCAAAATTCAAAAGTTTCTTTTGGAGCTTGGCCCAAGTCTTCTCTTCTGATGTCAAGTCGTGCCAAGTTATGTAAACATTGTCATATTGCGGTGGGAGAGTTTGAAGAAGTCTTGCGCACATGTCTGCTTGCTCCATAGGTTTTCCCATCATGGACATCCTATTTTGAATATCGTCGAATTTCGCAAGATGTTCTTGCATTCCCACTGCCTCATCATACACAATATTGTGGAAACGGTGCCTTAGTAGATCTAGATTCTCCTCAGTCTGTGTATCGTATATCGTTCTAAGTTTTTCCCACACATCACGAGCCGTTTCACACTCCGCTATCCGCACTAACGGTTTAACATCAAGGTTTGTTACAATTTTTTTCTTTGCTGCCGCATTCTTCCTTTTCCACGTCTCCATCTGTGCTTTGAAATCTTTTTCTGCCAGTGTCGTCTCTGGTTTGGGTTTGTCGATCGTGCCGTCTATAACATCAAACACGTCATCACATTCTAACACTGTTTTTAATATAATCTTCCATGGCAGATAGTTTTCTTCGCCTTTTAGTTTCTCAATCGTCTTTACTTCGCACATTTTTATGTCAGTCTACCACGCGGAAAAATAACCTCAAAAAGTAACGTCACGTGTGCTTCTTCTTTTTATTAAGTTTCACGTCTCCTTGAACAAACCACGCTCTGCTACCATGTAGAGGTGTGGAATTAAATAATACTTATTTAATTTTTAACATCTCTTTTTATTCTTCTTAAAAGCACACATAAAATTTATAATAAACTGACGCAAGCTTTTTATTTCTAACCGTTTTTATAAGCACAGATAATATATATAGAAAACCATAGAGAGAAACTAGATTGCTCATATTACAACAATCACTGTTCCGTTTGCGGCGTATATTGGAGTGATGATGCTGTCTGTAGAGATCGTTGCTTTGTCACTTTTGTGATATCTCGGTATTATACTGATCTCAGCACCAGTATCGATTAGGTATTTGACGCCGGTGGCTATATCTGGCATGAAGAGACGATGTTTCATTTGCGACGGTGTTGTCTCGCACACCTGTCGCAGTTTTAGTTTTCCGGAAGATTGAAAGTGCAGGGTAGTTGACAATATCTTGCGTTAATTCCAAATTTTTGATGTGGTATGCATATATCTTCCTTCTTGTTATTATTATTATTAGGCATATAATTTTTATTATTATTATTTTTATTTTTATAATTTCGATTATTGTTTTGTCGGTTGTGATAAGAATTATTATTATAATTATTATAACGGTTTCTACTAGACGATCTTGATCTGGAACGTTCTCTTTCTTGATTATTATAAAATGGTCTTAATTGCCTTTGCTGAAGTTCTAGTCCTAATATTTTGTCAGTCAAAATTTGAATTTGCTGCTGCATTCCAATAAGAAGTTGAACTGTGTTTGGATCGTTATGTGCATGGTTATTCATTGAAGATGTAGATGGTAAATTTATCGATTGTATTTCAGCTCTATTGTTCACCTCCATAATTCTGTCTGCTGTAGTTGCGATTATCATGATGTCGTCAGTATTAATTGCTGTGATGATTTCTTGAATTCTATGCGGAAGTCTCTCTATCCAAAGTCTTTTGATGAGTGCGTCGTTGTTTAAAGTTGGTCCTGCGAGATTTTTCTTAATAGTTCCGATGGTGTGTTATCTCCCAATTGCATCCCGTGTAGTAGATGTGTGAGTAGGGTTGCCAGATGGTATCCTAAAGGAGGACATGTCCTCCTTTTCGACAAATTGTCCTCCCTTACCTACCGTATGTCCTCCTTTTGCGTTGATTGTTATCCAATATAATTTAAAAAACATGTCTAGGTACTAAAGATTTTTATACATATTTCATAAAAGAGCACCAAGAACTTATTACAAAAAAAAATATGTTTTGGTGAAACATGATGTTTAAAATGAAGTGAATTTATTATAAAAAATCTTGTTTCATTGTTAATAGTTTAAGTAGTGACTAAACTATATTATACAAGTTATATAGCGACTGCATTGAAGATATAAAAAAATCAAGAAATAAAGTAATTATGAGACGATGAAAATTCTTCGATATGCGTCTGTAGGTATGGCGTTTTTTTGTCATTGTCCTCCTTTTTAAGGAAAATCCTCCTTTTTTGTGCTATTTGTCCTCCTTTTTCAAATTTCCATCTGGCAACCCTATGTGTGAGTCTTTTTTCTTCCGATTCTTGTAGACGGTTCAATAACACATTACACCCAACTGTTGATAGTATGTATATAGTAAAAGAATACGTAAAAATCCATGTATTTTATATTTCCATGTTTTAAGTCTGGCTCTGTGAGACGATTAATATCATAAGCAGATCGTAAGTCTCCAGAATGTGGCAGCTTGTTACTGGTGCGTGTAAAATAATTATTTGACATTGTACCTGTTAGTTGCCCGTGAAGCTACATAAAATAAAAAGTTATAATATAATATTATGCTGATTAATTATTTAAATTAATCAAATGACAGAACGAACGCGTATAATATCTGTCAAATGACAAATGTCAACCACGGTGGACGGTGCTGCCAGGACTTAAATTTTTAGATATTATTGGAGAGTTGCACGAAAAAAATATGAATCCTTATGAAGAAGGGGTTGAAAAATAACATTGTTTTTACTCCTCACTACCCCAAGGGGATTTATGAATTCGCAATTTTTAAAGTAATTTTTATTGCAGATTATCAACTAGTATCATGCTGGGATTGCATTCTGAAAGTTTCATCACAATGTATCTGTGTGTGTGTGCTGTGTACTTTTTTTAACTGTCAAATATTTCAAAGTGACTCCCATGCTCAGGAAACTCGAAATAATTTGTTATTTTTATTTTCAAATTGCTAAAAGGGCACATCACGTTCATAAAATGTTATTAATAAATATCAATTTTTCATAATAATATATTTAAATAATAAAAGAATTAAACTCACTCATTTCATAAAATTGCCGAAAACTTTCTATAGAAACTTTGAATACTCTATAGTGACTTGTTAGTGAGGAGTTTAGCGTTGGCCACAACCCACTCGTTTTTATATCAATAGGTAGATTGCTCCTTCTCAGTGCACCGATAACTCCTGATATTTTATTATGAAAATTATTGACGTGTGGCATCCACGACAGTTTTTCGTCTATAGTTAATCCTAGGTATTTTATGTTCTGTAGTCTCTCAAGTTCAACATTTTCCATATTTATTTTTATTGATATGTTTGGTTTATTTCTTTGTTTGTATACTAAAAATATTTACACTTTTCCTTGTTTATTGTTAATTTATTGTATTTAAGCCAGCCCATGATTTTTTTAGATCATCATTTATGATTCTTTCGAGGTCAGTTTCATTTTTAGACTTATACAATATTGCTGTATCATCTGCAAAAACTATGTATACACCTTTTAGACCTATTTTGCTTATGTTATTTATGTAGAGCAGGTACAGCAACGGTCCTAGGATCGAGCCTTGGGGTACACCAGTTTTCATTTCGGCAGAGCTACTTATCTCTCCATTTATTTTAGAGTACTGCATCCTCATTTGTAGGTAGTCTTTTAGTATGTCATTTGTGGTTCCTCGGATTCCCAAATCTGACAAAAAATGTAAAAGTAGGGAGTGGTTAACTGTGTCAAAGGCTTTCTTAAGATCAATAAATACGCTAACCACATAGTAGCCATCATCCAAATTGGAGGTTATGTATTGCATGGTATTTGTCAATGCTGATGTTGTACTGCTTTTTTCCTGAAATCCAAATTGCATTTTATCATATCCCACTGTTTGTTTTATAAAGTGGTTTATTTTTTTAGCTAAGATTTTTTCATATATTTTGGAAAATATACTTTGTAGAGCGATTGGTCTATAGTTTCCTACTTCTTTTTTGCCGCCTGTTTTATATGTATATTGGTATAATTATATTTTCTTTGAGGCACTTCGGAAAACATCTGTCAACTATGCAAGAGTTTATCATATTTGTTAATGGCTTCTTTATGACAGTAATTCCATCTTTGCCTGTAGCTGTGTGAGGCTTGAGATTCTTTATTATTGAAATAATTTCATCTTCATTGGTTGGTGACAAAAACATAGTCTGGTTATTTACGTTGTTTCGGTATTCTGCATTTTGAGTTTGATTCTTGTCAAATTGTTCAGCTAATTTCAATCCAATTTTACTGAAAAAGTCATTAAAGATATTTGCTTTTTCATAATTATCATTTATTTCTCTTCCTTTAAAGTTTATACTTCCAATTTCCTTAGAAGAGGGATTTTTCTGAGGGATTCATTTATAAATGTCCATATTTTCCTCATGTCTGATTCTGCCCATTCAATTTGTCCACACATGTATTCATTTTTTCTCTTCTTTATTTCTTTTTGTACATCCAGTTTGCATTTCAAGTATTGGTTCCATATTTCCTTGTTGGTACTGTTATTTTTCTTTGCGGTTTTGTATAATTTGTTTCTTGTTTTCATTAGATTCAGTATATGTATAGACATCCATGCATTTTGACGGGTTCGGATTTGGGTCTGTTTGGAACATTTTTCTTCTGTTTCTATTATAATATTTATTAAATCCAGAAAGTTATTACAGTTTTGAATTTTAGTGATTATGATGTTTTTAAATTCATCATAGTTTATTGACATTTTGTAGGAATAAGTCATTTGTTTTTTTTCTTTGGTTTTAATGTTGTCTATCTGCAATTTTATAATCCTATGATCAGTCATTGGATGTTCTTCAAAATTTATATCATATTTGAAGTGTTGTAAATTATATGATCTAATATTGAGACTGAAGTATTGACTTTTCTTGTATAGTCATTGTTTCCTCTTTTGTTTAATAGCTCATATCCACTTGATTTTATAATATTTTCATACGTATTTACTGTCTCAATTTTGTCATACAAATTTATATTGATTTTTTTTAACATGTCTACGTAGGGGACGCCAGCTATTAGGATTTGGGTCCATTTTACTCTTCCGAAAAAGCGCACTACGTAGCGTCGGGAGGGGTTTGCAATCTAGAAAAGAGTTTATTAATTCGGATTTTAAAAAGACCCGGGTTGTACGAAGGTGGAAACACAGAATTCGGAAGATCGTTCCACAGTCGGGCTGCTGTATTAATAAAGGAGTTCGAGAAGCGACTTGTTCGTATATGTTGAAGGTCCACTGTGAATGGGTGCTGCGATTGAGTGAAGCGAGTGACTCTGTTGCGAGTGGGCGGAGGAGGGACCAAAGATGCAAGTTCTTCTGAGCAATTCCCGTGGTAGTATCTATAGAATAAACTTAAAATACCGACTCTGCGTCTATAGAATAAACTTAAAGTACCGTTCTAGTGATTGCAATCCATCAGTCAGTGATGGATCATCAATCAGACGTATAGCACGCCTTTGGACAGCGTCGAGGGTATTCAGTAGGTATTGGGGGGCGCCACTCCAGAGGTGACTGCCATATTCAATAATTGGACGTATTTGCGATTTGTAGAGTTATTATTTGATTAGATCTGGGTCTTAGTAAAATGTCTCCTTAGATAATCATTTCCCTATTTTGACATAGAACACTTTCAATATGTTCAAAGAACATGTTTATTTCCTCGTTAGGGGCTCTATATAAGGTCATGATTTTCAATTTTGGGTTGCAGTTTAGTATTTGAATTGCCGTTGAATTATATTTTTCTTCTTCTATTATCACATTATATTCTAAACCGGTCTTTAAGTAGATAGCTGTTCCACCTCCTCTGTTTTTATTTCTGCAATTAAATATTGCATTATAATTGATAATATTCATGTATTTAGTTTCAAATGAGTAGAGCCAAGTCTCATTAATTATTAATATATGTATGTCGGGTTTGCTTGCCAGTAAACATTTAATTTTGTTCCAATTTATTTCTTATGCTTCTTGCATTGATGAGAACAACATTTAATTTATTTAGTGTCAGTTTTAAGTCTTTAGCAATCGTATATTATTCTAGATCGGGCTTTTCATCCATGTAGATTCTAAAAAGACAATCTCTACTTGAGGATTGGTGTTGATTTGTCCCCTTCCAATTTGTACAGTTAATACAACTTGGACGTTTGTTTTGTTTATATTTAATGCAATCTGCAATCTTGTGTTCATCGCCACAATGAGCGCAAACTAATTTACCAGTACACACTTTTTGTGTGTCCAAAGCGTTTGCATTTGTAGCATTGTACTAGTGGAGATTGGTCTTCCACTCTAACTATTTGTATGTCTATATTTACTTTTTCTTTTGTTATAAGTGCATTCCAGATCCTCGGTTCAGCTTCATCTATTATATTGCATACATAGAAGGGAGTTTCGGTTTCTCGTTCTGTATTTTACTGTAACCAGCTTTTCATTATCATAGATGGAAAGGTGTGTGTTTTGCTTTTTTAATGACTCATTTAATATATCTTCAGTTACATCTTTTAAAATCTCTTTGAAACAAACAAGAGGTTTCTTTTCTTTTCCTTCTATGGTATTTAACTCAGTTTTCTTTGTGATGGCTTCTTTTAGCTTGTTTCTATCATCAGCGTTGTTACATGTTAATTTTTTTTTTTTGTTTGCACTACTTCTGAGACTGGATATTCCAATACCCATATCACGAACATTTATATTTTCCTTAAAAATCTTTTTCAGTTTGTCACTTTTCATATCACCATCTTTTGTGTCCAACAGTAGAGCATATCTATTTTCTTTCAAACATTCTTTTCTTTTTGAGACTAATACGTAGGACTCCTTATTCAAATTATTTTCTTCATTTCTCTGTTCCATTCTTTTCATGAGCTCATTGTGTCGCTCTCTTGCATTTGTGTTCTCTGTACTCTGTAACTTTGTTTTTTTATCATTTAATATTTTATTTTCACCTAAAATTTCTGACATTTTTGCAGCTATTTCTCCAATAATACCAATTATTTCAGTGCTTTTAGGTATTAATTTGTTAATCTGTTCTTTAGTTAGTTTAGTATTTGAATCCATAATACATTCTTGCAATGTTTTGATTGCATTTGTTGCTTTTTGTATAAAAAATTCACTTTCCACTTCTTAGAGATGGGAGTCAGTTACTAAAATGTTAATACAACACTACTGTCACCAAAACAAATGAACTGACAGCCACCGATTTGAATCACAAAAAAATACAGTTTCAACACCACTTCACTATGAATTTATGAATTAATTACACAAAGATATTCACCAAAAAACACTTTGAATCGCAAGATCCGTTTAATTTGAACTATTATCTGTTCCGTTTATGAACTACTATCGTATTTTTCAATTAATATTTATGAGATATAAATTTACACAGCTGTATGTAGTATTGTTACCACTCTTTGTTATTATCTGGTCTATATAGCTGTTTCAACATTATTTAATATATTAAAAATACCCAAAGTAGATGATATTTATCAAAAAAGTGTAAATCTTGCAAATTATCAAAGATAATGTTTTACAAAAATTTGAAAAAAAATAAATAATAAGTCTCTTCGATTCCAAAACGATTTAAATGAATTAAAGCAGATAAAGGAATATAAAAAAAAATTAAAATTGCATCTAACATTCTAAATTGGTTGTTTTCGATTTGTTGTTGATATGTTTCAATTGCCTGTAGGTCCTTTTTTTTATGTGAATATGTGTTTGATATGTTTCAATTGTCTGTATTCCTTATTTTTTTCATTTTTTTAAAGTTTTTTTGATTGTTTGTTCATGTATGACTTTGATTTAATTGCTTTATATATGATATTTTTTTATTTGTCAGTGTAAGTGATTTCCTCATCAAGCACAAGATTGCAATCTTTTTGATAAGGTGTTGCAAAAAAAAAACTATTATAAAATTACTTTACTAGTGAATTATATTTTTATATGTATCGGAACATAATATGTTAAATAAATAAATAATTAAATAAATTGTTTTGTTAATACAACAAAAGCATCTCGCATACTTCAGCAATGAGGTTCATGAAGGCGGACCATTCGGCTGGCGATTGGGTGTAGCTGCCATCGTAAATTAAAAAAAAAATATGCATGGATTTTGGTACATACATAACACTCGGATATTAAAAATCGTAGATTTTTTTTTAGTATCAATCGAAAGATTACTCCTTCGTTGCGATTTGAAGTTTTTTACTTTTTAGAAATTACTTTTTTAATAGATATTATAACCCTTTTGCGAAAACCTGTTTTCAAACTATAATAATTTATGTTGTCTTTGTGCACATATCTTGAAAAACCCGTTTTATTTTTATTCATGAGGTCAAGGAGAAAGAAGATATGTTACAAACAATGTAGTTTTATTATTCAAAATGCATTATCACGTTCCAGGGCATATTTATCATTCAAAAATCGGCTCGCGTGATAAATTAATTTTTGGAACCTACGGTCTAGAGTCTAGACAGATAGAGTTAAATAATTATCAGCTGTTCTAGCACTGATCTATAAATAGAAAGGTTCAAAATTATTTTTATAAAAGTCAAGGATTTCTTTAAGGTCATTTGAAAACAAAAAATATACAAATATGCGTAAACAAACCATTGTAAAAAGGAATTTTAACTTGATGTTTACAACTCATTAATCATTTAATATTAAAAGTAAAAAATAATTATGTACTAAAATAAATATCAGATACAATAACATATAGGTACCTACCTACATACCTTAATGCCCGAAAATTAATAGATATTTATAAAACTGAATATACATGACGACCGCCATGGCACAGTTGGTAAGCCGTTTGGCTTCTGTGCGGGCGTCCTGGGTTCGATCTCCAGCAGAGGAGAAATTTATTTAAATTCATTTCTCACGCGGGTATTGCTACTCTGAGCTGGAATCACGCCACTTGTACAGGGTGCAAGGAAGTGTTCATTATTATTAATATATTGTTTTCGAGTGTCCCGTAAGAGCCTGGTAATCGAAAATACAACAGGCAACAATAACATCTCACATAGTTCAGCAATATGGTTCACCATCACACATTCTGAATGTAGTGCCTTTTTATATGAGTCGATACTAGTGTGTAGGGATACACGCAGCATATTATGTAGTGATAGAAATAGAGTAATAGAAAATACAACAGGCAACAATAACATCTCACATAGTTCAGCAATGAGGTTCACCATCCATTCTGAATGTAGTGCCTTTTTAGGTGAGTCGATACTAGTGTGTAGGGATACACGCAGCATATTATGTAGTGATAGAAATAGAGTAATAGAAAATACAACAGGCAACAATAACATCTCACATAGTTCAGCAATGAGGTTCACCATCCATTCTGAATGTAGTGCCTTTTTAGGTGAGTCGATACTAGTGTGTAGGGATACACGCAGCATATTATGTAGTGATACGAGTAATAGAAAATACAACAGGCAACAATAACATCTCACATAGTTCAGCAATGAGGTTCACCATCCATTCTGAATGTAGTGCCTTTTTTGGTGAGTCGATACTAGTGTGTAGGGATACACGCAGCATATTATGTAGTGATAGAAATAGAGTAATAGAAAATACAACAGGCAACAATAACATCTCACATAGTTCAGCAATGAGGTTCACCATCCATTCTGAATGTAGTGCCTTTTTAGGTGAGTCGATACTAGTGTGTAGGGATACACGCAGCATATTATGTAGTGATACGAGTAATAGAAAATACAACAGGCAACAATAACATCTCACATAGTTCAGCAATGAGGTTCACCATCCATTCTGAATGTAGTGCCTTTTTAGGTGAGTCGATACTAGTGTGTAGGGATACACGCAGCATATTATGTAGTGATAGAAATAGAGTAATAGAAAATACAACAGGCAACAATAACATCTCACATAGTTCAGCAATGAGGTTCACCATCCATTCTGAATGTAGTGCCTTTTTAGGTGAGTCGATACTAGTGTGTAGGGATACACGCAGCATATTATGTAGTGATAGAAATAGAGTAATAGAAAATACAACAGGCAACAATAACATCTCACATAGTTCAGCAATGAGGTTCACCATCCATTCTGAATGTAGTGCCTTTTTAGGTGAGTCGATACTAGTGTGTAGGGATACACGCAGCATATTATGTAGTGATAGAAATAGAGTAATAGAAAATACAACAGGCAACAATAACATCTCACATAGTTCAGCAATGAGGTTCACCATCCATTCTGAATGTAGTGCCTTTTTAGGTGAGTCGATACTAGTGTGTAGGGATACACGCAGCATATTATGTAGTGATACGAGTAATAGAAAATACAACAGGCAACAATAACATCTCACATAGTTCAGCAATATGGTTCACCATCACACATTCTGAATGTAGTGCCTTTTTATATGAGTCGATACTAGTGTGTAGGGATACACGCAGCATATTATGTAGTGATAGAAATAGAGTAATAGAAAATACAACAGGCAACAATAACATCTCACATAGTTCAGCAATGAGGTTCACCATCCATTCTGAATGTAGTGCCTTTTTAGGTGAGTCGATACTAGTGTGTAGGGATACACGCAGCATATTATGTAGTGATAGAAATAGAGTAATAGAAAATACAACAGGCAACAATAACATCTCACATAGTTCAGCAATGAGGTTCACCATCCATTCTGAATGTAGTGCCTTTTTAGGTGAGTCGATACTAGTGTGTAGGGATACACGCAGCATATTATGTAGTGATAGAAATAGAGTAATAGAAAATACAACAGGCAACAATAACATCTCACATAGTTCAGCAATGAGGTTCACCATCCATTCTGAATGTAGTGCCTTTTTAGGTGAGTCGATACTAGTGTGTAGGGATACACGCAGCATATTATGTAGTGATAGAAATAGAGTAATAGAAAATACAACAGGCAACAATAACATCTCACATAGTTCAGCAATGAGGTTCACCATCCATTCTGAATGTAGTGCCTTTTTAGGTGAGTCGATACTAGTGTGTAGGGATACACGCAGCATATTATGTAGTGATACGAGTAATAGAAAATACAACAGGCAACAATAACATCTCACATAGTTCAGCAATATGGTTCACCATCACACATTCTGAATGTAGTGCCTTTTTATATGAGTCGATACTAGTGTGTAGGGATACACGCAGCATATTATGTAGTGATAGAAATAGAGTAATAGAAAATACAACAGGCAACAATAACATCTCACATAGTTCAGCAATGAGGTTCACCATCCATTCTGAATGTAGTGCCTTTTTAGGTGAGTCGATACTAGTGTGTAGGGATACACGCAGCATATTATGTAGTGATACGAGTAATAGAAAATACAACAGACAACAATAACATCTCACATAGTTCAGCAATGAGGTTCACCATCCATTCTGAATGTAGTGCCTTTTTAGGTGAGTCGATACTAGTGTGTAGGGATACACGCAGCATATTATGTAGTGATACGAGTAATAGAAAATACAACAGGCAACAATAACATCTCACATAGTTCAGCAATGAGGTTCACCACCCATTCTGAATGTTGTACCTTATTAGGCGAGACGAGACTGGTGTGTCGCTGATTACCCCACATTGTGGGATATGCCTTGATGGTATGAATGGATGAATTATTATTTACCGTAAAAAGTCATTCTTCTGTGCTGGCGTCCTAGGTTCAATTTTCAGCAAGAGAATATTTCTTTCGTGATTATTTCTCATGTAATTATTGCTTCTCTGGAGCAGGAACACAAGTTACAAGAAAATATTCTTTACTACTATTGAATATGTGTTGTGATATGTTTCAATTGTTTGTATTCCTCATTTTTCATTTATTTTTAAACTTTTTTTAATGTTTGTTTGATTTTTTGTTCATGTATGATGTTGATTTAATTACTTTATGTATGGCTTTGATTTAATTGCTTTATATTTGATATTTTTTATTTGTCAGTGTAAGTGATTCCCTCATCAAGCACAAGATTGTAATCTTTTTGATAAGGTATTGCAAAAAAAAACTATTTGTAAAAATTGCTATACTAGTGAATTATATCTTTATGTGTATTATAACATTAGGTATATGAAGTGGCGGCTCTTCCTAAAGGGCTCTCGGGCTCAGCCCTCCCAAACACTTTGTTCAAAATATTCCAAAAAATGTATGTAGTTAAATCTAGAGAATACATTTTATTTCTAATTAATATTTAACGTCTTACGCCTGTAGTATATTTAGTGAAAGTATTTAAACCTACCTACTTTATAAAACAAGCAAGATTCTATGAAATATTTCATTCCTCGGGCACAGTCGACTTGTGCCCGGAGAACCCATACAATTGACGCGACCGCCCGCTGCCGCCACAGCTCGCCGTACACGCTGAATGTATGCCGAATTCGAGCAAAATGGGGCAGTGCCCGCGAAGGATTTTAACATATTTTCATTCAGTCATATTTTTTTTGTACATTGCGATGGTCGAACGTTAGGTAAGCAGTTGCAATTCCTTGAGGCTAACATTAATTGATATTACATAGTTTAAACTATAAATCATCCGAAATATATTAGTATTATTATTAAATTAATTGATACCATAATATTGTAAAAAAAATATATAAGAAAAAAATGTGTAAAATCAGGAAGCAGTCTTCCGGCTGTTTCCCGAAGGTTTTTTTTTCTAATAAATTATTTTATAATTTATCGATGCATTTTATTACAAACGTTATTTAAAACCCAACCAAATACGGCATGAATGATCAGTTTCACGTTTTAATTTCCGATAAACAAAATAACTACGGAAAACACTGATAATTTTAATATACGAAAATAATATTGTGTCACATATCTGTTTTCTGATTCCTGTAGTAAGTTAATTTCTCATCTAGGTAAAATAATAATTTTGAGCCCTTCTAAAATTTAAGGTCACCAGCCGCCACTGGGTATATGTTAAATAAATAAAAAAATATATATAATAAACCAACCTTATTTTTGCTCTTCACTAACCCATTGGGATATAGTTGGGAGTTACGAATTTGCAATTTTTAAGTCTATCTTTTATTGCATATTTTCAACAATAATAAATAAAAATAATAGATACGACACTAGTCTTTAAATTCGGCAAACAAAAAGTAAGGCGCATACCTCACTATATTCTTACCGCACTTTGGTTGCACGCAAGATGTTGTAGCGTCCGGACGTATTATCGTAGTCAAAATGCCATCTTGTATGATGAAAATATGTAAAAATACATGTAGGTAAACAGAGGTATTCTGTTGTCGAATATTTTTTAATTGCATATACGCAAACATTGGATTTTTTTCCCTTTCGGGAGTCAAATGATATTTTTTATTGACAAACTTTTTTTAACATCTCAATAGAGACGAAGCTGGGATATTGTAGAAGAACCAGGAACTCGAGGCACCTACAGGGCTTACGACCTGTCATCAAGAGGAAATGTGATCGAATTTTTTAAGTCTAAAGATGAAGCGGATACAAACATTCTGGAAGCGCTCGAGTTTGTTGGAGATGCTCCTCGTTCGCATCCAAATAACAAACATCAGTATAGTCAAGTAAATGAAGGATAAGCGATTGTGCTAGGATTATTTTAAATTTATTTATTTATTATGTGTACGCCCTTAATATGGCATTTACAATAAAAGACAAGATAAATAATAACAATGTAGGCACAACAAAACAACAATAAGTGCAGATACATCAATAACACAAGTAATAAAAAAGTAGTAAAAGATAGAACAATATGAGATAATATAACTACACACAAAAAGAAGAAGAAGAAAATAAATAAACATTATTACAGATTCTATTTTAAACCAGAAAATAAACAAACCAAATATCACAAAATATAATTTGCGCTACCTATTAAAAAATATATGAGTATATAATTGCAACAGAATAAAATATATATAATTGTAACAGAATAAAAATTCGAAAAATAAATAATTGAATCTACTGATACCTTTTTTATGTTAGACTTCCATGACACAATTGTATCTTTTTTGATGACCTCCAATATAAAAACATTATCTGATATAATAAGGTTATTGATTTGAAAAAAAAAACGTAACAAAACAGTTGACAAAATAATTGATAATATGGGCCGGATTGGAATAACAATGTGTTGACAACCACCATTTCACAAAACAATAATAATGAATTATTATTCATTGAAAGGAAGGTGTTGAGATAAATCTTCGGGCCTATCTCGAAAATATAACACGGAGGATAAGGTATAACAATGAGCTGGAATGTATGTACATAATATAATGAGCCAACGTACCTTGTAAAGTACCTACATAAAAAAATAACGCCTTAGATGTTGGGACATCTCCAGCGCATGGAGGAGAACCGAGTCCCGAAGAAGATTCTCAACACATGACCAGATGGGCGGCGAAACGTGGGAAGATGCAAATGAAGGTGGATGATGAAAGGTGTAGAATTTAAGGGACCAGAAAGCAGAGTAACTAATTGGACCGGGTGGAATGGCTCATGATGGACTATAGCGTTATTGCTGATGATGATTTCCTCGCAAGACTATGCCTTGGTCATGTCAATGTTAATAGTCTTGGTCTTGTTTTGTTTTATTCCATTTTTTTCAAAGATGCTATATGAGACTAACGATATTTATCGTTTCACAGATCCAGACTGAAAACAAGTTTGGGAATCGAACTAGTCCATTGGGAATCGAACACGTGACCTTTGGATCAGCAGCCAGATACCTAACCAATTGAGCCATGAAGGCCGACAATGAATATAAACAATGTCGAAAATAAAACAAATTTACATAGTATGACTTAAAAAAAAAGAAAATATCTAACCAACTGAGCCACGAAGGACGACATCTTGTACTCCATACGGCACAAGTCTTTCATTTATTGCTAAACCAACAATGATTTCGTTTATCACTATATTTATCATTTAATTATTTGATAGTCATTCTAATAATATAAAATTAAAAGAGCTACCGTTAAACTATGTCAAATCTTACGTGGACTCAATTATTTTATTTGCAAGCGTTCCTTTGCGAAACATTGAAATGTCAACTTTTCACTCGTAACTATATTAATTGAGAACGGGGAACTCGATGTGTTTCGCAACTCAGTCACGAAATTCGGAACAAGTTGAACAAACCTAATCTAATAGTAAAATGAAAATATTGTCGAAAATATTTACATAGTTTTGGTTTATTACTAATGTAAATCGGATATTCAAGTAAAAGGTTTAAAAACAGTGCTAATCTATTGGTATGAATATGAACTGACAACAAAACTCAACTATCTATAAACACCAACGGGTGTTATAATCGTGTAGAATGTTTTTATAGATTTTAGATTTCCGTTTCATTTGAACCAGCCACGGCGTGAAATATCTTTTACAAGGTGTTTACGATCCTAAACTCCTTTGGTTTTAATAGAGAATCGAGCGAATTAGTCTCTCTAATCTCGATCCGCATCGGAGATGGGATTAGTTTGAGGGTTCTTGTTGTAGTCCCATGCTTAATGCGGATCAGTTTTATAAGCCCAGTCTTTAGTTGATTGATTCCAATTCTTGAATGCTACAAATTGGCCTTCCTGCAAAGACTAGACTAGACAATGACTCATTTAGTTCAAGAAAAGAAACAAGAAAAGATAACTCAATGTATGGAAGTGACAACTGTCACTTCCATACATTGAGTTGTCTTTTGTTGTTTCTTTTCTTGAACTACATGACACGTTGTCTAGGGGGGCTGGATTATAAAGCCCACAAGCCCAATGGGTCTGCAAAATGTCTGGAAGATTCAAATCTAAAAAAAAAAATCAGCGTAAAGTCTAACTGAAAAAAAAGGATATCTTAAATAAAAATGGATGAGCTGGAAAGAAATATTAATTTAAGCCTAGTGACACATTATCATGTTTTATTGATTGATTTCTGCATAAGAGCCCTTAAAAAAAGGTTAAAAATAAAATATTGAATGTGTCTAAATTATTATTATTATAGGTTACTTTATACTATAGTCATCTTATTTATTTATTTATTTATTTATTTATTTATTTATTTATTTATTTAAACACTTTATTGTACATTACTTAATAGCTAGTACAAATGGCGGACTTATTGCCTAATGGCAATTTCTTCCAGACAACCATCTGTGACAGTTATGATACAAAATGGTACATGTACAAAAAAGAAAATATATATAAAACCATAAACATATTACATTTAAACACAATAAAGTAAGAAGAATATAAATATGTACATCAATGAAAATTAAACAAATCATAGATAAGACCTGTTACAACACTATGGGAGGGAAGGGAAAAAAGGAGAGGAGATATGACTAACTACAAGAATAGGGAAATAAATGGGAAGTATGTAGGTTAAGAAATGGAAAGTATGAGCGCGCGTTTTAATCTAGTTTTGAAGGTTCCTAATGTCACAACTCACACGTAATCACAACGCACACGAACTCACACGTACTCACAACTCACAACTCACATCTTAATGTCACAACTCACAGGATAGTAATATTAGCACAAGGCTTCCTTTTTTCGGGAAGAATTTCCAACATTATTGTCATTTCAATTTTCTTTTTATGTACCTAATATGTATACACATTTTTTTATTTTATTTTGTTTTTTTTCTTCTTATAAATTATCATTATTATAGTTTATAGTCTAGTTCGTACCTGACGTTTGAGAAAGTATTATAAATGATGTGAATATAGGTAACAAACCTGCTATGAATTATCTGCAGCAATAATTGAAGGCAACCAAGGCAAGACCAAATGATCTGAGGTAGCCGGTAGCAGGTGGTTGTGGAAGTAACTGATGCAGGACAGCATGCAACTACACCAAGGTCATCGCTATTTACCCATGATAATATAAAACAAAATAAATACACATTCAAAAGCGCAATTGGAATGTATTTTGAACGTAGACCCACGAATATTATTATTATTTATTTATTAATTCATTAACAATTAAGTTACATAATAAATAAATAAAATGTAAATGCACTATTACAAACAACAGAATAGACAATTGAAAACAAAAGTGAAACAAATAATTTATTTCCACAAATTTTAGGTGTGTGTGCATGACTCAAAATGAAATATTGTAATTAGAAGGAAAGATGCATACGTTTTGAATGCGTAGCGTATGTATGTACATGTACTTATATTATATGTAAATGTATCTATAAATAAACAACGTAATAGACAATAACATAAAACTAGCTCACCTTAGCACAGGCTATGCCTAGTGAGGGGACTAGTAACAAAGATACAAACAAAAAGATATGGCTTAAACTATGTAAGCACCAGTGAAGTGGTAAATTGATATTTATTGAAATGAAATAACTTATTTTTACTTTGTATGTTAACTATGTATGAATAAGCTTATATTATCTTAAGATATTTTGTATCTCATATATACTGAATGTTTTTGGATAGAAATAAATAAAAATAAAATAAATAACACATTATAGTGCCCCCTGTTAGGTAGGCGAGTACCTACCCGTGTTGGGGGGTCTATATTATATTATAATTTACAATATTTTATTACCTATATTACATTATATTATATTTCATCATATTATATTACATAACATTATTTAAAAAAAACATGTAAAACATATATCTAAACCTTTTCTCATGAATTACAAATTTGTCTTTTTGCTTTTTTATGAACTTTAATCCAACTGTTGATTCGTTCATGAGAATTCAATTCTCTGAATGAACATTTTGTATGGCGTAGTGGACTTTTGCATGCTAAAAAACACCAACTTAGAGGCTTCGCAGCATATATGTTCCCATACATGGATTTACTCAGAATTCGGAGTAGAACATTTTATGTGAGTTTTGTTTGGCTGTGTGTGTGTTTGTGTCTTCCCCCCCCCCCCTTATAACTTTTGATCCGCTGGATTTACAAAGCCTAAAATTTCAGAATATATAAATAGTTATAGGCCTAGGGGTTATCAACTTTTGAATTCTTGGTTTATTTTTCCATATATCTCAGAAACCATAAAAGCTAGAACGCTGAAAATTGGTATAAACATAGACAAATACAAAATCTCAAATCGGTTTTTTTCGAAAAAAATAGAAGTACATTTAAATTTTTTTTTAACAATTTTTATAAAAATTGAATTGAGTGACGACATTGCTTCATACATTTTGTATGGCAGTCGCCTATACACAATATGTAAGAAGACTTAATAGTTTGATACTTCATCTCCAAACATACATACATACCATCATGCTATTTTCATATTCTGGGTAGGAAAAAAGGACCTTCCTCGATACTATCCTATCTTGACATACATACCTACATATGTTGTATAGAAAACAAAATATCTGACAATATTCAATAATTTGTATTTATTTATTTATTTATTTAATATATCTTTACACTTTTATGACATAATGTTATATAATAATCAACCTCACTAGGACTAGCCTGTATCGAGGTCGAAAATTTTACAAAATCAAATGGTAAAGACAATAATATAAAATGATATAAAAATAGTATGTAATACAAAAGAAACATAAAAGTATAACAAAAAAAAAAATTTAAAACTATAAGAAAAGATACATAAAATAACAGAATACAAGTAAACACAAAAATGAACCCAGAGCTATAAAATATACCATGCTGCAGCTAAATACAGTTGGGTACCTGCGTCCATAACTGCAACAATAATTATATACATCACAGCTCTGGACTCACTATATACCTACATACATACTAATAAAATTCTACACAAAAACTAGTGTGACCACACGTTTGGAATAAAATATAAATTAAATGACAATATGAATATAAATAATAAGAATAAAAATTACATGACAATGTGAACACTATTGAATACATTTAGCATATTTATACAATTTGAAATAACATAGGATTTTACCAGTTTTTTGAAAATTACAATTGTTTTTGCTGATTTAATTAAAGTTGGAAGATCGTTAAATATAATAGGTGCTACATAAAAGTAGTTTCTCTGACCAAATAAAGTATTCATTCTATCTGGCCGGAAATTGAGAGAGACACTGCCTCTAGTCAATCTATTTTGTTGTGATCTAGTAGCTGTATCCAAATTAAAAAAAAACTTGCACAACGCTTGTATGATAAATAATTGTCTAGGGCTAAGTACACCTGTCTCTTCATAAAGTTTGTCAGTGGGATAGCGAAAATCTTTTTTATAAATAATTTTCAAAAAAGTTTTTTGCACTATGCAAAGCGGAGCAAGAGCAGTTTTAGAACACGCTCCCCAACAGCATATGTTATAAGAAATTATTGACTGAATTAATGCATAAAGCAAACTTTGCAAACAAGCGACTATTGGTGCTATTCACGGCAACGGAGTACGGACTGCATTAACGAACACTCAAGGTACCGACTACCCACTACTCAACAATAATAAAGCCTGTGTCACTTGGAGCAAGATTCAAATCAAAGTTTCGAGTTTATATTTATATTCTATTTTCTTGTTTGGTTTCGTTTCTTAATATAATATTATCTCTATTGCATACACATAAAGCAATATGTCCACTAGAAACAAACAAAAGAATGAACAAGAGAATACATCAAGGATGGACTCAAACTCAGATTTGAAAAAATATTTTGATCTTAAATTTGATCAATTCAAAATAGAAATTAAAGCTGAAATCGAACATTTTACCAAATCAATTGAATTTTGCTGCGCAAAGCTTGATGACATAGAAAAAAGAGTCTCGATAACTGAAAACAAACTGAGCAAACTTGATACCATCACAGCAGATCTGCGGGAATCAATGAATGAAGTCAAGTCCAAACTGGAAATCATGGATGCATTGTCCAGGAAGAACAATATCATTTTGCATGGCGTTCCCGAAAGGAAACAAGAAAATATATTAAAGATAGTTGAAAATATCGCCGAAGTCACCAACTTTCCTTTAAAAGAAGAGCATATTGATCACTATTGTAGAATGAGACATCCAGCCAAAGAGAACGCGCCGAGAGGAATACTCCTTAAATTCACTAAACAATTGCAACGCGACAACTTCCTGGCAGCAACAAAAAAGTTCAACTCAAACAAACCATCTCAAACTAAACTGAATACGAGCCACATTGGATTCGAAGGAAGCCCAACTCCAATATTCCTTCAGGAACATTTGACCCAAAAAACCCAGAAACTCTTGGCTCTCACTAAAAAATTTGCGAAGGAGCATAATTTTAAATATTCATGGACACGAGATGGCAGAATATTTTTGCGTAGAAACGACATATCACCCCGTATAATTATTGATAGTGAGGCAAAATTGCACAGGCTCGCAAAAGGTACTGATGACTAATGTCATCTAAATGTTTATTCTGTTTTTATATTTTCTTTGTTTTTCTCTTTAAGCAGTCTCTAGTAACTTGCTCTAAATGAATTTAACTCTTTATTATATGAATGTGCGTGGCACAAGAACTAAATTAAGTGAGGTGTTTAGGAATATACTAATATCGAACTACGATATAATCTGCTTAACTGAGACGTGGCTAAATGAATCTATATTCAGTGGAGAACTTGTCGACAACCGTTATGACATTTTTAGGGTCGATAGACAACATGACACAAAAAAAGATGGAGGCGGTGTTCTCATTGCATGTTTAAAATACCTTGAATCCAAAATTATTAAAACGGATTACGATAAGCAAATTGAAGACGTATGGGTCCAATTCAAGCTGAAAATAAGAAATAGAGTTAAAAAAATTAATCTTTGCACTGTATATATTCCACCAAACAATGATTTAGAATCGTGTTATAAATTTTATGATAAAATTAGACTTTCATATGTAGAAAATCCGAATGCACTTAATCTCATACTCGGAGATTTTAATAGGCCTGATATATCTTGGACCCCTGATGAATCCAATACTTTAACCCCAATACTCTTAACTACAAATGCAAGCTCATCAAATCTAATCGATACAATGTACTTTTGTAGTTTTACACAACGAAACAATGTGGCGAATGCTAATAATAGAATTCTCGACCTAATTCTAACAGACATATCAGAAATATCTATCACTCGCTCAAAAAAACCTTTGTCTAAGGAAGATGCGCATCATCCGGCATTAAAAATTAAAATTCAACATGAAGATGTTAAAATGCTAGCATTCAAAAATGATAACAGACCAAACTTTTACAAGGGAAATTATGAAGAAATTAATAATGAGCTTAATGAACTAAACTGGGAAACCTTATTTCATAACAAAACTGTCGACGAAACTGTAGAACAATTCTATAAAACTTTGGAGTCACTGATTGACAAATTCATTCCTAAGAAAAAATCAAAAAATAATTTCCCGCAGTGGTACTCGAAGGAATTAATAAATGTCTTAAAGCAAAAAGAAAAATACCACAAAAAATATAAAAAATATGGAAACGAACTTGATAAACTAACATTCAGTATAATGAGAAAAAGAGCCCAACTACTTACGGCCTCGTGTTATGATAATTATATCAGTAATATGCAAAAAGAATTCAAAGCAAACCCAAGAACTTTGTGGAAACCGATTAATGATAAACGGCAATGTACAACCACTATACCAAATCAGATGATCCTAGGAAACGAATCAGCTATTAAAGGCGACAATATATGTAAACTTTTCTCCAAGTATTTCCAGTCAGTATTTAATCCACTAAGTAATAATTTTTACCCCTGTAATCAAAATACAGCGACATCGCGCATATTAACCAAAGTTTGTTTCTCACTTGAGGACATTATAAATAAACTAAAAAAGACAGACATAAATAAGGGAGCAGGCCCAGATGGTATATTGCCTATTTTCATATTTAAATGTTTTTCAGGTATAGCCAAACCCCTTACCATAATTTTTAACAAATCGATTTCAAATGGGCACTTCCCCACCAGATGGAAAAATGCAAATGTGACACCGATCTTAAAAAAAGGTGCCAGAGATGATATAGCTAACTATCGACCAATATCTAAGTTAGATTGCTTTAGCAAAATATTTGAATCACTTGTTCATGAGGTTTTATTCAGTCATGTCAAACAAGACATAATATATGAACAACATGGTTTTCATCCTAAGAGATCTGTAACTACAAATCTATTGACATACTCACAATTCATTGCTGAAAATGTGGATAACAGAATCCAAGTTGATAGCATATATACAGACTTTTGCAAAGCATTTGATAAGGTAAACCAACGTCTTCTAATAAGAAAACTGAAAATATATGGCATTAATGGAGAATTACTTAAATGGTTTGAGTCTTATATTTCTGATCGATCGCAAACAGTAACAATAGGAGGGCAAAAAGCGCCACCATATAAAACAACATCGGGAATCGCACAAGGATCACTACTTGGACCGCTTCTATTTTTATTATTCATAAACGACATAGCCTCGTCAATTAAATACTCTGAATTTTTGCTTTTTGCCGACGATCTAAAACTGTACCGTAAAATAGAATCTATCACAGACTGTAATCTACTGCAGAAGGACCTTGCCTCCCTATATACTTGGTGTAAACTTAATGACCTTTATTTTAACTACAGCAAGTGCCAATATATTTCCTTCACAAATAATAAATCTAAAATATCTTTCCAGTACAACATAAACAACAATTATTTAGCAAGGTGTGATACTGTGAGAGATTTAGGAGTCCTATTCGATTTTAAACTTAAATATGACGCGCATATAGATGAAATAGCCAAAAAAGCTTCTAAACTACAAGGGTTTATATGCAGGCAGACAAAGGACTTTTCGGACCAAACAGTAGCATTGAGTCTATACAAAAGTCTCGTAGTTTCTGTTTTAGAATATAATTCGGTTATTTGGTCACCGAATTATGAAGTGCATAGTCAGAGAATTGAGGGAATTCAAAAAAAGTTCCTCAGGATTCTGGCTTATCGCTCAAAGAAATCAAATCTAGATACATACGAAAAAAAAATGAACTTTTATAAAATAAACTCCCTGAAGGAAAGAAGAAGAATGGTTGGTTTAATTTGCCTGTATAATGTCGTCAATGGCAGACTAGATGCCCCCAATATACTGCGTCTATTAAATTTTAACGTAAAAAGAATGTATACAAGATCTCGGGACTTTTTTATTTTAAATTCATATAAAACTAATATAGGATATTTCTCCCCCCTCCCTAGAATTACTCGCGATTTTAATATTATATCGTTGTCCAGACCTCTTGTAGATATTTTCTCAGAGTTAAATGAATTTAAAAAATGTATTTTCTTGCCTTGATTTGTGGAGCTTGTGCAATCTGTGCCCACATAGTATGCAATGCGAGATAGTTAATGTTATGTAGGTGCGAATTTTTTTGGTTGTTTCTTTCCTACCTACTTCGATTATATTTTTGTAAACAAGCGAATGACCCTTGTATGCTTTAATTTATTTTGATTTTATACCTACTACCTTGCATGCTTTTGGTTTGTTTTAATTTTTATACTTTGAAATTTGAAATGTTATACAAATTTGATGTAATTATTTTTTTATGATTAATCGTGTAAAATAATTGTAGGTTTAATCCTGTATATTTTACCTAAATAAATAAAATAAAATAAAATAAAAAAATAATACACAGATTGAAGTTCATTAATACCAATTACATTTCTTAATTCTCTGAAAATATATGTTAGTTTCCGTAACTTTTTTGATAAATTATTGATATGTACATCCCACCTTAGAAATCTATCTAACGTAACACCCAAATAACGTATAGAATCCACATTTTCAATTATATCACATTTGCAGTCAGAATAATCTTTACAATTATGAATTTTAAGTGAATACTCTGCTGATGGCACCCCTCTATTAGAAATACTGAATGTTACAAACTTAGTCTTTTTTATGTTCAGTGTAAGTAAGTTAGAATCAAGCCATTTCTTTACCCTAAGCAAGTCCTTATTACATGTGCTGTAAGTCTGATCCCAAGTAGGGGCATGAAAAATCAGTACAGTGTCATCAGCAAAAGTGATTATTTCACCACTGACATTCAGATCACAAAAATCATTTATATATACCAGGAATAATATAGGACCAAGCACACTTCCCTGGGGAACTCCATAATTTATATTTTGAAAAGTGCTTCTGTATCCCTGGACCTCAACTAATTGTGTTCTGTTTTTTAAATAACTTTCAAACCACAACAGTGGTTCTCTTTTGATCCCCAAAGCTTCAAGTTTCTTAAGAAGCAAACCGTGCGACACAGTGTCAAAAGCTTTGGCCAGATCTAAGAACACAGCCAGACATTTATTACCAACATCAAGATTTTTAGTTATAGATTTTAGAACACTGAGCAATGCATCACAAGTACTTTTACCCTCACGAAAACCATATTGATTAGCAGATAAAATATCATTCTTTTCCAAGTATGTCATAATCTGAGTTTTGACAAGTTTTTCAATGATTTTAGACACTATATTGAGTAAGGCTATTGGTCTATAGTTGTTCACGTCATACTTATCACCTCCCTTATATAATGGTATAACTTTAGCTTTTTTACAATGTGTAGGGAAATTGCCAGACTCAAAACTGAGGTTAATTATATGGGTAAGGGGCACAGCCAAAGCTGAATTATTTTGTTTGAAAAGAGATGAAGTTAAATGGTCAACTCCACTGGAGTATCCAGAACTTAATTGATTGATTGTTTTAGTAACATCTAGCACACTAACTTTTTTAAATGAAAATATAGAATTAACAACCTTTGACGGCCTGAACTCATGAGTTAAATCACTTTCACATTTACCAATGGATTTTATAAGGCTATCAGCAAATTTAAACCCCACATTACTAAAAAAGTTATTAACATAGTTTGTGGCTAACTCATAGTTTTTAGACACTTCCACTAAGTCATTATTTATTTTTAACGAGGTAAGAGATTGCGATTTTGTCTTCAAATTGACAGCTTCTTTGATAATAGACCATTTTTGCTTGATATTATCTCCAACATTATCAAATTTATTCTTGTAATATGAATGTCGAGTGGTCCTGACAATCCTAACGCACCAGTTCCTGTAGCGCTTGTAATAGTTGAACAGTTGAATATCATTTGGAGATTTCTTACTTTTCAAATGAAGGCTGTCACGTTTTCGTAGGCAGTTGATAACACCTGCAGTTATCCAGGGAGTAAGTTTTTTTATTTTAGGTTTAGAAATATTAGTAATGGTACATTCCTTTAGGCGTTGTTGAAGCAAGTGGATGAAATTGTTTGTAGCCTCATTCACTTCATCAGTTTCTAGGATTGGTAGCCACGTCTCAAGACTCAAACTATAAGTCAGCTTCGTCTTTTTATTTTTAACTAGCTGAGAAGCTTCGCTTCGCTCAGCTTCTAAGCTAGGGCTTGCAGCCGGCTTTTACCGCTGCGCGGTAAATGACCGCCTCCGGCGGTCGATGGTACTGAGGGGTCTGAAGGTACTGAACGGTCTGAAGGTACTGAACGATCTGAAGGTACTGAGGGGTCTGAAGTTACTAAAATGTCTGAAGGGATGAAAGATTCGGGAGGAAATGAAGAGGGGTATGAGGCATTGATGGAACGGGAGGTACAAAAGGACCTGAAGAGACGGAAGACACTGAAGAGACGGGTGGCACTTAGGGACAGGAGGCATTGAAAGACGGGAGGCTCCGAAGGGACGGGAGACACTGAGGGACCATTTTTAATTATACAGGCAATACGAAGATTGCTGAGTTTCATCTAAATCAAACGCCTATAATCCGCAAAGTGGTTAAAAAGGTTGCAAACCCTATTGTAGAAGTCAAACGAATCTTCTCTTTTAGTTTCTTAATTTGCGTTTCACAAACCATGACACGGAGCAAGCTTTATTTTTCGCTGCTGTGTTTGTCGCCTCCGCACAAAAACGTTATTCTTATAAAATATTAATTTACAAAATAATAAATTGTTTAATTTAAGAAAGATTGATATTTTAAACTCCTTGTATATAAGCATGTAATAAATATTAATATTTTTTCATGCAACTCTCCAATAATAATTAGTACTTTAAATCCTGGCAACACCGTGGTTGACATTTGACTTGACATTTGACAAATGACCGATAAATTATGTTTGCAAACTCAACATGTAGTCTAAATCTAAACGATATTACTTAAATGTTTACTCGATCATCTATTGTGTGTTATGTGTATTTAGATTGTATAATTTTTTATGCTTAAATAAGGATATTCGCCTTTTCAGTTAATTTAGCAAGCATTCGCAGACTCTTATTTTAACTGCAGACATTAAAGCGGTACTATAGTTTGGTTATGGACATTTTATATTTAATTCACCAGAATTTGATGTATTTCAGATTAGCATTACAGTAGCGAGATGTATTCTAAGTGCAATTTTTTTAATACTATAATTTATTTTGCCAACTGTAACCACTAAAATATAAAATCATGTATGTTCTCTTCGGTGATAATTTATTTTTCTTGTTTATGTTTACCTCCGTTTCACGATGAAACTTTATCTGTTACAGAAACATATTATATTATTATGTTATATTTTTCAACTTGCAACTGACAGTATAGCCAATCAGCGGAGACTTCTAATTGGCTGTTAAATTATTATATTAGATGTAATATATATGCTGTTAGTCTTCCAAAAATTTATAAACAAATAAATATAATAATTTTAGTCTAAATTTAATACTTAAACTTTGTCGTATGTTTGTTGAATAACAAATGAGAACGTAAGAGGCCGACTTAAAAATTATTTACCAGTTAAGACTAAAATCATTCTAACGCGACGTCCTACGTAGGCGATTCAAGGCGAACGCGAAGCGGCGCGAAAATAACAAACAGTCGGTAACTATTGAAGTGTCCTGCGTTACCTACCACGAGTAGAGTACGGTGTGACATGGCACGATGCGAAGCGAACGCGATCAATTGGTTTGATATTTTCACGCGAATTGGAAGCGGTGCCATAGTTTTTTTTTGTAAAGTATAATGTCAGAAGCACGATTCGCGTGCCCGTAGGACAGAGCCGCAGCGTCGCACCGCATCGCTTTGAATTCGCATGTATCCGTTCGGATCGCTTCGCATTCGCTTTGAATAGCCTACGTAGGATGTCGCGTAACTCAACAACACATGCTACCATTACTTGACTACGCTGACGTTGCCTACGCTGAGATTCAACTGAAGACAACTTAACAAACTCGAACGGTTACAAAATGTCTGCATTCGATACGTGTTTGGACATGTCCGAGAGCAGGCAACGACTGAACTGGTTAAAGATCCGTCACCGAAGAGATTCCCGTGTTCTTTCCCTTTATATATTTTATATTTTTAATACTATAAAAGTCTTTAATTATTATTATTATTAGGTGATGTATGTATGTCGAGTATCGAGACGACAATGCGTATATGTCAGAATAGGAAAATGTGTTCAATTCAATATGGTTATATAGTTTTTATAGTTTGATTCAAGTTTTTTCAATTAAGTTTTTGACAAAGATATACATTGTTAGAGATATGGAGAAAACTTACCACGTTAATAAGTTTTGTTGAATTTGATAGTAATATATTTTTATCGGATACCTACCTGGATATTAACAAAACATGATGAAAACAGAGTGGATGCCTTTGAAAGAAAAATCTTATGCAGAATATACCTATGTACCTATTAACGACTGTCAAACATGGCGTAAAAGATATATATCACCGAGCTTTATGATCTTTACCAGGACATCAGCATAGTCATGAGCCATGGGGCAGCAGAACTCGAAGGTGGCAGCCAACGATAGAACAGTATGGAGTAGATTCTTGGACACAGATAGGACCCATCAAGAGTTGTGACGCTAAGAATAATGATGATGATATTTTTATGTGAATAAAGTAATTGATTGTTGGCAATTATTTAATTTTATTTTCTTAAATTTGTCTTCATTAATTTGAAAGTAAAATAATTTGTTAATTAAATGAAACATACAGAAATGTTTTGAAAATATAGATTTCTTCTTCCTTGCCTCTTCCCAGTTCATCTGGAGCGGCCCTTCTGGTATGACCTTTCCTTTCTTGCGTCATTTCTCTGGTTAGTTGCTCCTCCCTCAACTCCTTAATATTTGTCCACCAGGTGGCCTATGTACGGCCTCTATTTCTGGACTGAGTGCGATATCCTGTGTGAGTTTAACTATATATTATGATCCTCATTTCGTCTGGTAATGTGTCCGTACCATCGGTGTCTGGCCTTTAGTTTCTCCGGAATAGAGGCGACTCCAAAACTACCTCGGACGTATTCATTTCTAATTCGATCCTCCTTTGTAACACATCTAACTCTATCCCCTTTGAAGGGGTCTCTCATAATTCTTTAGTGGTTCCTAAAAATTTCATTTGAAAGCAAGCATTACATACATACCATCACGCCATGTCCCTCGCGGGGTAGGCAGAGAGAACCAAACGCTACTTATTTCTATCTTGACACACATTCATCGCCTCGTCGACATTCATACATTGTCCTATACATATTCATTTGTTGTTCATGCTTCTGACATCTCCGCCTTTCAAAATAGCGTTCCCATGGATATGCCATCCCTTACTTGGGCGACCCCGACCTCTCATTCGATTCCTGTCCGCAATGTATATTTTCTTTGTCAGGCGTTCCTCATTCATTCTGCCCATGTGGCTAAACCATCTCAATGTGTTCACTTTAATTCTATTAATGACATCTTTCTTTATCTTACATTCTTTCCTTATGTCCTCATTTCTGACCCTCTCATACATCGTCCTATTATATCTTCTAACATGACTTTTAAAATACTTAATTCTATAATGACATGCATTTTTAGAATTACCTGTCAATAATGTATAAAGAGGCTCTGGAGGATATCTATTGCAGGTATGTGTACTATTCCATTGTTACAACACATTCCTGGGTTTTCTCCCTTCCATTTCAAATCACCACAATATGTACAAATTATAGACATTCTACCAAAAGTTGATACTGGCTCAGAAATAAATTGCAACTATAGGTTAATATCTATATTGCAACTATAGGAAAAAGCAGAATTTTCCTTTTGTCTCCATGATTCATGTTTCAATGCCACTTCTGTTATTTTACATACAAAAAAAATAGTGTTTGGCGATATTGTTAAGCGTTTTCAATTTTACTCAGGGGCCTTATGACTTGAAGACTTAGAGGCTGTTTTATACTTTTAATGCTGCTAAGATGGCGCATTCAAGTGCAGTAATTTCTATTTCTTCAACGTCTTGCATATTCATCTGATCTATTGTCATTAAATTATCACGACTCCCTACCTCTATCCAATTACTTGAAGACTGAAAATCTGTACTTCCTCTTTCTTGCTGCAGAAATTGTAATACCCTATACGCCGTCATTCGTAATCTACTGGCTTCACATCTCCTTTCTTGCTGTTCTTTAGATTCGTTTGCCCTAAGTGCAACCATTCGCAACATGTTATTTTCATGTGCCATTCCTTCTGCACCCTTTCACCTACTCCTAGAAGAATGACATAACCTGTACACCGAAATACAATAATCACCAACTCATTTATGAAAATATCTTTAAACAAATACCTACGTTCTTTCCATATGTGAATGTTGATTTAAAATTTACCTAAATTCATCGAGAATTGAAATTTCAACTTACATTTTTTTGTAACTATATAGGCTAAAATTTGATTCCGAAAGAAAATTATATATAAAGTTATTAAATATTGGAAAATAAACTAAATCAATACATATTAATTACGATAAAAATAAAAAGTAGCTAACTTTCGAATATTTGACAGCTGAAAGAATGGTGGAACAACGCGAGGAAAGCAAATCTGACCCACAATGCAAAAGAGACCATTTGTTCAACGTGAATTGCTCACTCTCCCTGTGTCGGATTTTATTACTTCGTGCCATTTAAGGTCTAATTACGATAGGGACGCATATATCAGAATGTTGGTATTTTTGTCATCTTCGTGGTAAATTCACATAAATCAATTTTGGCGACTCGGCGAGTAAAGCATAAAAGCATTCTTTAATTCTTATTATATAACATTTAAACATACTTTCTTTTGAAAATAATAAAAAAAAACATATCAGCTTGTGAGGCTTTGTGTTTTTATACTGTTTCAAATGTAATATTATAAAAATGTAATATTGTAAGTTTTTTATTCTACTGTAAAATTCCCGATTTCCACATAGAAAGATTTCAAACGAATGTAAGAACAGGCAGCCTTGGGCAGACTGACATGAATATAGTCGTGCACAAACATTCGCAAATCCAGAACGACAATCTTACCAGGTCTACTTTATTTATATGCAGATAAACTAAATCAATACATATTAATTACGATAAAAATAAAAAGTAGCTAACTTTCGAATATTTGACAGCTGAAAGAATGGTGGAACAACGCGAGGAAAGCAAATCTGACCCACAATGCAAAAGAGACCATTTGTTCAACGTGAATTGCTCACTCTCCCTGTGTCGGATTTTATTACTTCGTGCCATTTAAGGTCTAATTACGATAGGGACGCATATATCAGAATGTTGGTATTTTTGTCATCTTCGTGGTAAATTCACATAAATCAATTTTGGCGACTCGGCGAGTAAAGCATAAAAGCATTCTTTAATTCTTATTATATAACATTTAAACATACTTTCTTTTGAAAATAATAAAAAAAAACATATCAGCTTGTGAGGCTTTGTGTTTTTATACTGTTTCAAATGTAATATTATAAAAATGTAATATTGTAAGTTTTTTATTCTACTGTAAAATTCCCGATTTCCACATAGAAAGATTTCAAACGAATGTAAGAACAGGCAGCCTTGGGCAGACTGACATGAATATAGTCGTGCACAAACATTCGCAAATCCAGAACGACAATCTTACCAGGTCTACTTTATTTATATGCAGATGCAGATTATGTTATATTTAATGTTTTATTATTTTTCAAAAAAAAATTAAATTACTCCCTGACATATTATGTGGAGGTCAGAGCATTGACACGTTCGGTAAATTACTAATGCCTCCTTTGTTTCGTAGAACCAACAAATAAGCTAAAGCGCCATTAGAATGATCTTATAATACTAATAGGGAATTAAATATAGCGCCGTTCAATGATTCAAGATCATTCCATGGGCCCTGATAGTTTAGTTATGTGCCGCTCTACGAAACAAAGCTGTTTTCTGGAGGCAGCGCATTCCACTTAATTGGACCGCTCTCACTAAAGCATCAGTCATAGTAAATTAATTAGGGAGTTGTTACTTTGTGATCCTGACGGACCTGAGTGTGAGATGCCTCCCAGATAGCTCTCTTCTCTGACACAGCTCTTGTATGTAATGTCTTATTCTGATACGTCTAAATTTATCCGTCTGAGTATATGAAAAATGTCAAAAATTTGACTGCATTTATACGGGACTCATTACGTCACACCGCGTGGATAAAATCCTTTTATCCACGGTCGCCCGTTGTAGACGTTTTCGTAATCAGAAAAGGACATAATTCCCCATGAATATTGCTTCACTCCTCTCCATTGCCTCTCCTCCTCTATATAAATGTATTGATTCGTTTATCTCTGCCAATAACATTCAAATATAAAATTTACAATATTGACTGTCCAGACCTTGTTTCATATAAAAATTTGCATGTACCGACTCGACGTACGAGACACACGTCACTCTTCCATAATTATTGCTATAGAACTAACTCATCTCTAAACTCACCAATTAACAGAATCCTCACCACTTACAATAAGCATCAAAGTACCATTCAACTAGATATTTTCCATAACTCGCCTTACCAATATAAAAACTTACTGTTCAATTTAAAATCAGCATAGCAAGACACATTTTACACATCTCATTACACATTTTCACCCACTACACATTCACATCCCAATATGTTATTACTTATTTGAATTGGTTTGCCACAAGTAATTGACACTAGGTAGTTTTTTTACCTAGTGTTGTTTGTGTGCAGTTTAATTATGCAAATAAAATAAAAATACATCATTTGAAGAAAACCATTTTTTTTATTTTTAATTTCCTTTTTTTATTGTCTTTAATCAACTGGCAGCGTTGATTTCTTATTCCGAAGATTATTTAATGTCTCTGTTTCTCCATTAACAAACTCCGTAACCTTAATATCATTTCCATGAAGACAATTACATAAAAATGGTGCAAACATTGGCAACGATGATATGCCCAAAATAAAATATAAGAAGAGGAACGACATAATGTGGTGTTAGATTGATTCTTTACACTGCGCTTTATTAAGTATAATTATTTTTTATTTTTATTTTATTTTATTCAGGAAACATACAGCATACATAATAATAATAATAATAACAAAAATGATATATACAGTTTCATGCCTAAATACTTGTTTTCACTTATATAAAAAAGTAATACCTAAACATTTTTTTTTAACGCGGCGCTGGCCGATTTACTAATGATATTAATAACAATTAAGCACTACAAATAATAACACTCAATTATTATTATTACCATTATACACTTCCTCAAAAGAATTAGCAGATCAATGCGTAAATTGTAGTTTATTTAAAAGAACAAAATAAAATGCAACAAACGCATCATCAAGCTTTCAATTGGGAATAGTTCACCCATCCAGATACTTAACATATCAAAGGATTAGGCTCTGAGGAGGTCTCTATACTACCTAACAACCCTACTGATTCCCGAATATTAACGTTTAAAAAATCTTTAACAATTCTACATGTATTCATTATTACCGTTTTTTGCATTTTTGTTATTAAGTTTTTCGATGAATCTATAATTTCTAAATTACGGATTAACGATTTTGGAATAATGCCAGTGGCTGAAATAATGAATGGTAATATTATTATTTTACGAGAATGCCAAAGTCTTTTAATCTCATTACCTAAAGAGGTGTATTTTTTAATTTTTTCATCAAAAGTTTTTATAATATTACTAGAATTTGGAATAGCCACGTCGCAAATATATGTTATTTTTTTTAATTTTATCATGTATTATTAAATCGGGTCTGTTATGTTGAATTGACCGGTCAGTTAATATTGTTTTATCGTAATAAAGCGAAATATTATTATTTTCTAAAAATGAAATCGTATCATATTCATAATATGGTTTTATGTTTATCGCGTCAATTAATTTATATTTAATAGCTAAATTTTGGTGTATTATTTTTGCTACTTGGTTATGTCTAAATGTATATTCTGATTGCGCGAGAAAAGAACAGCCCGATATTATATGCTCGATTGTTTCCGGAAAAGCCAAACATTTCCTACAACTATCATCTACTACATTTATGTCTTTTATTATATATTTTTGATAATTTTTAGTTTTTATTACTCTATCCTGAATCGCTATTATAAAACCTTCTATGTAAATCCGCGTCCAAATCACCAATAATACTCAACCATTTGTTTGACCAAATTTTGTCAACATAAGATTGGTTGAGAAATTTTGGATGTACAGAATAAATTATTTTATTTAGCCACGAATTTAGAAGGTCGTCATTTATATTTATAATATTGTTATTGGCATTCTCGTAATTTAAATTTAATGTTGTTAAATTTTTTTATTTATTTTATTTATTAATTATTTCTATTTTTTTCATCATCATAGGGCGGATACTTTCGAAACACGATGAAAAAAGGAACATCAAATATTACCCTGGCTAAAAATTTGCAATTTTCATAGCAAAAGTAAAGGGAACAAGCAAGCAGTAAAAAAAACATATTTTTAAATTATTCTGGTTAAAATTAAAATGCTCAAACTAATGTAATAATTGAAAATTTAAGAGATAAATTCAACATCAAATTATTCATTGTAAGAGCTAAAGTTATATGGGCAAAAAGTAGAAATAAGAAAATAAATCAAAAAATATTCAAGCTGAAAGAAAGAAGTAAGTATATAATATAAACTAAAAATAATTATGTGTTGATATGTACCTATATTGATGCGTGAAATTGGTAAACACGAAATTAGTCAAAAATGTTGAATTTTATTATAACTTAATAAAAGCTAAAGACGAAATCTGATAAAAAACGAGAAATCTATTTGAATAGGAAAATATTAACTATTTTTTCATAAATATGTTAACATTATTAAGATTAGTTATTTTTATTTAAATTGCAGAATTCAGCGTGGATAATAATTAAATATTTCAATATCAATTTCCGTTTGCAGTTTTTACGATTAAATATATCAAAGAATTTCAAAGTGTCAATAAATGTTATATGGTATTCATAAAGTTATATAGTTCATAATGGTATTCATAAAGTTTTAGTTCATTGATTGCAATCTATAGTTTCATGGACATGTTTGATACATTTCAATCTGTTGTATAAAAAAATCAATGCCTGCTCTTGGAGAAGTGTGAAAAATAACATTTATGTTAACGCCTCTTATCAGATACTATAAAAAATATTAATATTTTTTTTATCAATATATAGGCGTGGGTACTAATAGACTAATTAATATTCAATAACTTTAAATACATTTGCATGTGGATTAGTAAGTTAGTCTCGATCGAATTGGAATGTTGTGTTGTAAAATCGGAAGTAAATTGAATGTATGTAAATAAGTATGAAAAGCAGATACAAGGCTGGAAAAATGGGAACAGTAAGCAAATATTACACACATGAAAGATAGCGCGATCATCAGTTCTGAAAGTAGGAGAGTTTGCACGAGAAGAGTATGTATGTACAATGTGGGAAGTTTCGCACCATAGCATGCAATTTCTTCATTCTCAAACATAAATTACCGTACCTATGCAATTATAAGAACGCTATTTTATCATTAGCAGATAGTATATGGACTGAGTAGCTATGGCAGGACATACAAAAAATATTTAGCAATTAAAACTTTTAAAAATCACATATCAGAATTGTTAGGATTTCCCGTGAATGGGACTAAAAGCTGGTGATGAATGTTTACGCAGTGAGGTTTTCGTAGTATCAGAATATATTTTTACAAAAAGAAAGTTACATGCACAAAATGACAAAATATACAACAAAACTTGACTGAAACAAAAACATACAACAAAAATAATGATCTGACAGGAAAATAATGTTGCCATTATTGAAAATCAAACATATTCCCCGCTAAGAATGTATCCAGTAAAAATACATTCTTTTAAATAAAGCTTGATTAAATTAATATTTGATTTAGTGGACTGTATTTAAATATGTGTATAAGATGTATGATTCAAAGAAAAATATAAACAAAAAAATAAAATATGTATGAGAAAGAATTGTATAGGAGAATGCAAACAAATAGAAAATGAAAAAATGTTAAAAAAAATGATGAATAAATGTTAAACGATGATGAATAAATAATAAAATGAATATAAATTGTCTTTGTTTTTCACATAATAAATGTCTGTTGCACTTGCACAATAAAAGTCCATATTTGCACTGAAAAAAGTCTATGTTTGCACCGAAGAAGTTTTTTCATGATATTATGATGTCTGGAAATGCTGTTGTCCTATGACGTTGCTGTTGAAGAAGTTTCCCATGTGTAGAATGTATCCTCCCCGTTGTAGAAATTGTTTCTCTTGATGAAGAAGTCTCCAAAATGTAGAATTTGCTGAAGTTGTTGTTGAAAAAATCTCTCAAATGTAGAATGTGTTGAAGTTATTGAAAAATAATAGTTTGATGACTCGTTGCACAATAGTTTAATTGCGTTTAATTGCTTGCACCAATAGTTTGATTCTTAGATAAGTTGCACAAAAAAGTTCAATTGATTATAGATGCACAATAGTTCAGTTGCTTTTTAGATGAATGCATAAAGTCAACTTTAAAAATGTTATATTTGCTTTTTTTTAAATCTTGATGTTTGTCAATTGTCAATTTAATAAAATATTTTTAAACATCTAAAAATGTTATTTTATGATAAAAAAATTTATATTCTTGATGCTTGGTAATTTGGTTTATAATGTGTCTTATTTCTTTTTTAAATGTTCAAAATTGTACTCTCACTTATTAATGTTGAAGTCTCACTTAGTTTTAGAAACTTATCTTTTTTAAATGTTCAAAATTGTTACTCTCACTGCTTATTAATGTTAAAATCACTTAGCTTTAGACCCATCCCGGGAACCGCAGACATTTGATGGTGATGATGATGATATTACATTGTCCTGCTCCATAGGAAGTAAGCATAATTTAGCTATGCCTCGTTGAATGGATCCTGAATTGGTTTGTATGTCTGCTATTCGTACGATTCCGTCCTTTCCAGGGTGAGTTTTGATGATGCGTCCAAGCTTCCATGACATAGGTGGTACATTGTCCTCCTTTATAACGACCATGTCTCCGGATTGAAGCTGCCGTAGATCGCCAGTGATCCACTTTACCCGTCTCTGCAGTTCTGCGAGATAGTCCACACGCCACCTCGACCAAAAAGATTGAATTAATTTAATTAACTTCTGGTAATGATCTAGTCTATTCATGGTTAGATGCTCGATGTTTTGTTCAGGTAATCCATACAGGCTATCGCCAATGAGGAAATGACCAGGAGTGAGTGGATTCAAATCTAATGGATCATTGGACAAGGGCGTGATAGGGCGTGAGTTTAAACAGGCTTCCACTTGACACAACAAAGTACTCATATCCTCATATGTCAAAATAGTTGATTGAATAACACGTTTGATATGAAATTTTGCAGACTTAATTGCAGACTCCCATAAACCGCCGTGATGCGGCAATCTAGGTACAATGAACTGCCACTGAATAGATTGTTGTGCAAGGTTATTATAAATACTACTATGATTTTGTTCAATAAATATATAAAGTTCTTTCAATTGATTACTTGCTCCCACAAAATTTTTAGCATTGTCGGAATACATCTTTATAGGTTTGCCTCTACGTGAAATGAAACGTTTGAAAGCATTCAAAAATGATTCCGTTGTTAAACTATGTACTAATTCCATATGCACTGCCTTTGTAGAAAAACAAACAAACAAACAAATGTAAGCTTTTACGCTTTTAGATTGTCTAGTTATACCGGCTTTAATCATGACTGGACCTGCATAATCCACTCCTGATATCGCAAACGGACGATGAACTGAGACTCTGTCTTGAGGCAAATCTGCCATAATTTGTTGAGATACTATTGGGCGAATTCTAAAACATACAATACAGTTTCGAACTACCTTTTTTACCATGTTTTTACCCAATATAGGCCAATATTGTAAACGCATAATGGAAAGTAATGATTGAACGCCAAGATGAAGATGTGTATAATGATAATGCTTGACAATGAGTTCTGTTAATTTATGATGTGATGGTAATATAATTGGGTGCTTTTGTTGTGTTGATATATTTATACTTCTTGATAAACGACCTCCCACACATAACAACTTATTACATATGATTGGATTAAGATTTTTTAAATTACTTTGTTTTGATACGTTTCTGTTGGTATTCAATTGTTGAATTTCATATTGAAATGAATAAGATTGTGCCATAATAATTAATACTTCCATTGCTTTATTCAATTCAATTACTGATAATTCTCCAGTAAGTCGTGGAATTACTTTTTTACAATTGTGAATGAAACGAATGATATAAGCTGTAACTCTTTTTAGACGATTCAACGTAGAATATTTAGAGAATATTTCTTGATCTGCTATATTTACTGCTATAAAAGTTTTTATATTTTTTGCTTCTGGTACGCTAAAATCATTTGAAAATGTAGAATAATACCATTTACTCTCATCTTGTGATAGCCATTTAGGACCATGGAACCACAGGTGCAAATTTATTAATTCATTTGTATTAACACCACGAGATATTAAATCTGCGGGATTATGTTCGGTACTAATGTGTCGCCATTGATTAATTTTACTATAGGATTGTATTTCCGACACACGATTAGCTACAAAAGTATTCCATCTTGCAGGTTCATTATTAATCCAAGTGAGTGCAATTGTAGAATCGCACCATAATATTGTTTCTACGTCTGGCAAACGTAAATCCACCTTTATCTGATGAATCAATTTAACCAATAGTACTGCACTGCTAAGTTCCAATTTGGGCAATGATAATTGCTTTAATGGGGCCACTCTAGATTTGGCAGAAATTAAATGAGAATAATGCTTACCAAATGAGTTTGTAGATTTCAAATAAACACAACAACCGTAGGCTTTTTCGGATGCGTCACAAAAACCATGCAGTTGAACACTTTCTGCATCCTTACAGATAATTTTTCTTGATATCTGTAATTCATTTATATGTTTTAATTGACTTGCATAAATTCTCCAATCTTTGATAATGTTAATTGGTAAAATTTCATCCCATGTCACCTTTGATTTCCATAATTGTTGCATTATTAATTTTGCCTTTATGATTATTAGACCAACTAATCCCAATGGATCATACAATTTTGTAATTGAAGACAATATTTGGCGTTTGGTTTTACATTCCATGAAATCCGATGTGAAATTATATGATAATACATCAGAACAATTATTCCAAGTCAAACCAAGTACCTTTGATTCTGATGACTTTTCCAATGGAAGATTTTCAATGTTTTTATTATTTTCTGTATGTTCAAAATTACATCTCCATTTTCTGAGTGTCATGCCTGCAGAAGACATGATTGTGATCAATTGATTTTTTAAACTTATGCATTCCTCTATGCTGGTACCCCCTGTTAATAGGTCATCCACATAGAAGTCTTGCTCAATAATGCTGCTAGCTTGAGGATAAGTAAAATAATTGTCTCTACTTAACTGATATAAAGATCTAGTTGCCAGGAAAGATGAAGGAGTCAATCCATATGTTACCGTGTTCAAATTGTAGTGCTTTAAATCTTCGTCGGATCGATCTCTCCAAACGATGCGTTGAAAGTTTCTATCTTCCTCTCTGATGTTGATTTGACGATACATTTTTTCTATGTCAGCAGTCATCACATACTCGTGTTTTCTGAAATAAATTAAATGTGAGAATAGATCTTTTTGTACGACCGGACCTTTCATCAATGTATCGTTTAGCGATACGCCGCTACTGGTTTTACAAGATCCATCAAACACAACACGCGTTTTTGTAGTAGTTGAATCCTTAAAAACTGCATGATGTGGCAAATAACATACTTTCTCAAATCCTCTAGGTGGGTCACACTCTGACATGTGTCCCAATGATAAATATTCTTGCATGAATTGAGCATATTGAATTCTTAGAGATTCATCATTTCTAAATTTGTTCTCCATATGAGACAGTCTTTTTATGGCTATGTTTAATGAATCCCCCAACTGAGAATGAGAATGTTTGAAAGGAAGGCTGACTGTGTATCGGCCTGCATCGTCTCGCTTGAATGTGGAAACGAAGTGCTCCTCACATGCCTTTTCTTCATGATAATGATGCTTAGGTAAGTTGATTTCCTCAACCTTCCAAAACTTTTCTAATTGATTGCTAATTTGATTTAATGATACATGACAAGTTACCGGCTTTTTTGATGAAAATGATGTGTGTGGAGTGACAATTGAACCTGCAGCTATCCATCCGAATTCTGTTCGATGAAATAGGGGCTCATAAGGACCAGGTTGAATGTGTTCACCGTTGATCACCTCCCAAAATATTTCCGATCCAAGAAGTAGGTCTACCGTTGATGATATGTAGAACTGTGGATCAGCGAGTTGTAAACCAGATGGAATGCTGATATGATTCCTGTTGATGCTATGTTGCGGTAATTTGCTCGTAATTTCCTGTAATATGAGACAATTTATACCCTTTGAATATGATGTATAATTTGATGCTATTTCCACATAAACACTATTTTTTATGTTTGTTACGTGCTTATGTATACCAGATACTGGGATATTTACACTTTTCGATTTTAATCCTAATTTTTTATATAACGATTCAGAAATAAAATTGCTCTGAGCGCCTGAATCTAAAATTGCGCGAGCATTAAATGAAACTCCATCGCTATTCATAACTTTCACAACTGCTGTAGATAATAAAGTTTGATTATGCAGTGATGCTGCGTGTGTTACGATAGATGGTTTTGAAATACTGGTTGAAGGTTCTGTATTGATATTTGACTTCACTAAATGAAGTAAAGTATTATGACGTTTGTTACAATGCTTACAATTTCGCTTAGATTTACAACCCTCAATGAAATGTCCTTTATTCAAACAATTTAAACACAATTTTAATGATTTAACTTTTTCTAAACGTGCTTCAACACTCAATTTCAAAAAACGTTCACATGAAAACAACTTATGATCACCCAATTTACACAAAACGCATTTGACCATGGGTGCCTGTATTGCATGAAATGTAAATGGTTTTTCTTTGCTGTTTAATTTGAAACATTTTGGGGTTTGTGTCGTTTCTATAACTTGCGCGCGACTTGATAAACACTTAATGAATTCCTCTAAAGTAGGAATATCTCCTGAAATTGGACACGTTTCCCAATGAAATTTAGTTGAATTATCCAATTTTTTCGAAATGAGATGAATAATAATAATGTCCCATTGATCGGTAGGTAAGTTTAAATTTTTTAATGCTCTTAAATGCAATTGGGTTTCATCAATTAAATGTCTCAGTTGCTGATGATTTTCACCCTTCATGCTGGGCATATCAAACAATGAATTTATATGCTTATTCACGATTAATCTGCAATTTTGATACCTATCTTTTAAAATTCCCCACGCTATTTCATAGTTTGCTTCCGATATCTGAAGTGAACTTATGAGTTTTGCTGCGTCACCTTTTAAACTGCTCTTTAAATAATGAAATTTTTTCAGCTTTTCCAAAGATGTATTACTATCTACCAATGAATTGAAAGAATCACGAAAACTAGACCAGCCCTCATAATCACCAGAAAATTCCGGTATTTGCAATGTAGGTAATTTTATATCGGCAACAATGTTAGGTTGTTTGTTTAAAATACTTTTTGCTAATGCCATAGTTGAAAAGTACATATTCTCGAAATTTTCGCGCTGTTGCAAATGATCATCATCGTCTGTTAATGATTCAATTTCGTTCTGAATGCTTTCAAATTTATCAATAATGTCTTCACACCTTTTGTACCTAATTTGTATTTCAACAATACTAGATTTTTCACTTTTAACAAACTCAAGAAACCTTGATAATTGACTCTTTAAATTTGATCGCTTGGAAACGAGCGATTTAATCATTTTCTCGGTCATTGTTATATTTTACGCAAAAATTGAATGAAAAAACACCAGTATTATAAAAAAATGAAAAAATATATGATTGTTACACTTGTTACACTGAATTTATCAAAAAAACACACAATATGCACTATAAATCGAAAAGAAACACCAGTATAAATGCTATGAAACAAAAATCAATAAATGAAATGAAAATCAATAAATGCCAAATGACAAGAGAACAAAAAGCCTCTGCAAGTCGAGTATACTCTGCTCAAAATCTCACTTTGTATGATAAAAAAATGGAAAAAATATTGAAAAGGAACTGAAAGGATAGCGATACGACCTGATTCCAATGATTCCAGATGATGTGGTTTGCAATGGTGATCGAAGATATCCGTTTCTTCTCTTCTCAAATGGCGCTATCCGGCTCGAAGGACCAAAAATGTTAGGATTTCCCGTGAATGGGACTAAAAGCTGGTGATGAATGTTTACGCAGTGAGGTTTTCGTAGTATCAGAATATATTTTTAGAAAAAGAAAGGGGTCTATTCAAACACTGTTATGTATTAGCTATAAATCATATAGTAAAAATTGCAATCTTAAAAGATAAACATGATAATATTAATTAATTAAAAGTAAATTCACGTAACAAATACCTTAAACTTAGACCATTAAACAATTTAAAGAAATATATTTGACCTATGTGTAATAATGCATATGACATGAGAACAAAAATATCAAATGACTTGAATGGTGAGTTCTTGCAACTTGCTATATACAACATGCCCAAAATATACATGATGAGGTCCGATGACAACAGTTTTGTGTTCTAGGAGCATGCTCCTTGGGTTGCTCGGCTGTCGTAGGTCAGAACCAACATCGTAATATTTATCGAAAACTTACAAACTGCTGAACTCGTCAATCTCAGTTAAACCCTGAGGGTTTTCATAGTTGACTATATGTAGTGATGAGCAAATGCAAGACCAAGACCAAGACCGGGGTGGTCTTGGTCTTGGTCTTGGTCTTGCACCCGCGGTCTTGGTCTTGCGTTTACAAGTATAGTCTTGGTCTTGGTCTTGGTCTTGCATACATAGTCTTGGTCTTGGTCTTGGTCTTGCAGCAAGAGTCTTGCAAGTCTTGCAAGTCTTGCACTTTTATGAGTAGGTAAAGTAGGTACATATTCGATTTTTTTTAATAAAACCTAAATTTTCCTTAAAGTAAACATGTTAATCTAAGATCAAATTATTACAATTTTTGGAAAAAAAAATCACCAAACTATGAAATATCGTTTATATGTCGTCTTGAAATTTCTGTATTTTTATAACTTTTTATATAATGTTGTTATTATAGTTATAAAAATAAAAAATGAAATACAAACATGTTGAAGAATTTAAGATCCATAACGTCGATGTATAAGCTGAAGTGAATCAAAACTAAAATCATTGTCTGAATATAATAAATCTTTCAAAGATTATTCTTATGAAAATATCTAACAACATATTTTTCTAGTCATGAACATTGATGCCAATAATTATATAAGTCCTCTCCCTAAAATTATAATAATATACAAATAAATACAAGGAAACTATCAGACATGCGATGGCAATGATATATAAATACTAGATACGTTACTAGTCTTTAAATTCGGTCAACAAAAATCAAGGCAATTGCCTGAATTGATTCTTACCATGCATTAGTTGAATGCAACATTTTGTAACGAACGGACGTAGTCAAAATGCCTTCTTGCGTGATGAAAATGTGTAAAAACTACACTAAAACTGGTAAGGACCGATCAAATATATCATTTCATGCGTAAGTAGTGCATATTTATTCAATAATTTAATATATTTATCCATATTTGTCGAAAGTTATTTTTATTTTCAAATATTTTGCGAGTCGTTGGTAGTGAATGAGACATCTATACATAATATTCTGTGGAGTAAGCGAGAGAACGACAGTAACTGCCGCCATGACAAGTCAGCATATTTTACAAATCTACCATCGCATCTTTTCGCATCGCATCTTTTCGCAAATCTAACCAGAGCCAAAATGATACAACGTAATCATTTTTTAGCACTCTTGAGGTAATATATTCACGAAAACGGTGGTGTATAGATTATCCATTTATTATGTTGTATCACTTTATGTGGTTCGATGGAGGCCATTGGATGAAATCAACACAACGACAATTTCGTTTTTCGAATATACGAGATTGTTGTAGATTGATAAGGTGGATTTCCGCCTGCGGATATCTTCATCTTCTGAGCAACGATTTTAGTGAATTTCATTTAAATAAGACAATATGCAGACTGCATTTGAATGATAAGGAAGTCCGTGATAACTGTTTGACCAAAACTGCATTGTTTTCCCTAAATCTACCAGGTAAGTTTTACAGCGTGATAACATGCTAACAAATGAATTTAAAATTTTAAGAAAATAATTTAGATTAACGCTTGCTCTACATTTGTTTTTGCAGAACCGATTGATGTAGGTGAGGATATAAATAATAATTAAACAATATTCACAGTCCCATCCGAAGACTAGAAGAAGTTCTGCCGATCGCCTTCTCGGTACTAAAAAATAAGTATATTCTGCGTAATAGATGAGGCCACATCGGAATGACTAAAAGAATACGAAACGCATAACTGGTGAAATGCTGGCCTACAGGGGATACCACAATAAAAAAAACACGCCACTTACTCTACCTCATGGTGGTGTGGAAAAGAGTATATAATGAAAATGAACTGTTAGAAAAAATAATAGTTAGAATAGTATGATGTACTGTCTACATGATACCTGTTGAGAAATTGATGTAAAAAAATCCTTTAACAACAGACGAGCACATATGTGAAGATGCATGAATGTTGATGAGGCAATGGATGTGTCAAGATAGAAGAATGTGGTGTTCGGTTTTCTCTGCCTACCTAGTGATTAAGATGGCATGATAGTACATATTATGTAAATGTAGATGAATACTTACTATTTCATTCATAACATGATGTAAATAAAATACCTATCGATCGGACTTTTAGTTTGGACTGTAGAGAGGACATAAAAAGGATAATATGCTGTACGTCATACATACAAATTAATAATACATCACGACGAAACTCAGTGCAGTGTGCACTCTCTACATAATACCCGTTGAGAAATTGATGTAAAAAATACGCTTAAAAATTGTTAAATCATGTCTCCATTATTCCATAGAATGTAGTGGAGAGTAAAAATATTGTGAAAAATATTTAATTTAAATAAGGATTGAACATTTTGTAAATATGCGTCACGTAATATTCCTTTGTACATTGAAGAGATGATTTGGTTGGTGTTTTCAATGTTTTCGCACATCTACAATTTCATATAAGTTTGTCTCTTTCACAGACCGCATATGATCTCAAGATATAATATTATCCATACCATATTGCACAGGACTGAAAGAGAAAAATATATCTGCATTGTTTCCGTTATTTATCGGTATAATGCTATAAGGAGTTCATTGGTAACGTTTTTTGCAGAGCTATTTCTTCCCGTATAACGTGTCTATATATAATACGTCATTGTGCGATGGTATGTTTAGTTAAAGAATACGCACAGAAATAGAAACCCCTAAATACAAACGATTGAATATTTTAAGATATTTTGTACTCTATACAAAACATGTAGGTATGTATGTCAAGATAGGGTAGTATGGAGAGGTCAGTCCTTCCTTCTTACCCAGAATATGAAAACATTTTGATGGTATTTATTTATTTTGAAGATTAAGTATCAAACTATTTAGTCACCTTAGATCAATGATATTATATTTCATTGCCTTATAATATAGGTATTGTGTATTGGTCACTGCCACACAATTTTTATGAAATGTCGTCACTAAACTTTTATTACAATAATTGTTAAATTTTGAGATGCCTTACAAATTGTATGAAAAGATGTCGTCACTAAATTCAATTTTTATAAAAAATGTTAAAAAACAATACATACAAAATGAATATGTACTTGCTAAATGTATCTTCCTACTTTCCCTAAAATAAGCATAAATGCTTATGCTATAGGTGAAAGAAAACGTTCAAGGCAGGATTCGAACTGACAACCTCTGGATTACTAGCCCAGCACGCTAACCGCTCTGCCATCGACCCATCTAATAATAATCTATTTATATAACATATATGCTGAGTAGCCTCTAAGTTGACTTTTTTACTCCAAAGTTGAAAAAAACACGAAAAATATAGACCTGGCATACAAATCTCGCGTATCATCGCTTGATATGTTAAGAGAATAAATTCCCTTAAACAAATCGACAGTTGTTGTTGGAAAATAAAAAAAAATTAAAATATTTATTAATGTGTGTTTTTAGTTTGATACGTACTCTTAAATTGTGTCTCATGTGTTACATGCAACTCGTGAAATAATGAATATACCTTCCAACTTACTTGAATGATAGATATTTATGTAGGTATAATATTATATCATGTCAAAACTCGCACAGAAACATATACCTACGTCCTACACAGGATGTTAAAATATGAACCGTGCCAGATTCAAAATGTCTTATTTCGTGCAAAATCATGGAAAAATATACTTTTATGATACAATCATAAATGTTATGTTTGTCTAACGGCGGCGTAACACAAGAGAAGTATTAATCCTTTCTTTGACATACATACCGCTCGTTCAGAGCCGAGTTCCGTGTTTTTTTTTTATTAATAATTGATTTTATTTTATTTCCTTGTATGGTAAATTTAATTAATCATTTTATTATTGTTTAATTAAAATAATGTGCATCTATTATTAAAAGTGGAAAAAATGTTGTGCTTTTAGAAAATTGGCTTTTTCAATCTAACTTCATACAAAGATTTCTTAAATTTGTATGTACCTACTAGTGATCATCCAATGGTCAAACAATCATACGTAATTCATTAGATTTTTAAGTTTGAAAGTCATTGAGGTTCTTTTTGTCAAAGAGTATACCTCTATATTGCTTATGTATGTATATACATAGGTACCCTCTTCTATTGGTACCCTATATAATATTAATTAAATTACATTCTTTTACAAATACATCATTAGAGTACGTGTTGTTTGCCTTAAGTACTTACTGTTTATTAAATATTGTTTCACAGTAGATATTATGTATTTTTACTTAACATGGTTGAACCACTGCGTTTGACATTGGCAATATGAACGTAAAAAATCAATGGTTTGATGTGAAATATTTTTCCCTCCACTACCCCCGAAGGTGATATAGTGCGGAGTTATGAATTTGAAATTTTTAAGGGTATTCTTTTTATTGCAGATTATTAACTAGTATCATGGTGAGATTGTATTCTGAAAGGATTACTTTACAAAAATACAAAATTTAGGTATTCATACTAATAAGAAAATCTAAACACTTAAAAATATATACATGCATACATACATACCCATATATACATAGATACATAATATTCCAACTGTCGACACGTTCAAGAGAATTTATTTATCTTAATGAATCGTCAGTATTAAGAGAATTTTATGCCAGGTAATTATCTTAGAGAATTTTAAATTCATATTCATTCAATCGATAAAATAAATAGGTACATTATTATGTTTTTCTAATTGACTGTGATGAATATTTTTATTTGTATTGTGTATAATTGTAATTGTAAATGGCCTTCGGCAGTATTATTCGTATTAAAATTAAATAGTTGTAACGTGCTCCATAGGAATGGTATTTTCAAAGTTGAAAAAACCATGAAAAATATAGATCTGGCATACATATCTCGCACATCTTCGATTGAAACTTTTATCGGTCTGTTAATAGAAATAAATTCTCTTGAACAAATCGAAATTTGGAAAACATTAAATAAAATAATTAATTGTATTTACTTTATGCACAAGGTAAAGTACCTACACTTGCAACGCCTCTGAGTACGTTTGTTTACATCGGCCAAAATTATTGTCTCGAAGAATAATATTATTTTATTCTTTTACACACCGCGGTCAAATATGACATTTGCGCTAGTAATGATAAGAGTTATTTTTGCATCACGTAAACGTAATATGAGACGATTTGAATCTGAAATTTTGACTTCCTGTGTATACACGCACGTGTTCATAGTATAAAAAATATTTGTATTTTAAACCGATATGTAAATTTCATTCTTAAAGAAGTACCTACCTAGAAATTACATTTTGGTAACTACACCTATTTATTATTATGAATTCATTTAACAATGAAACAAAATTATTTAAATTATAAATTATTTTTATACCATTTTTATAAAATGATGTCATAAAATTCGATCTTTGTATGTTATTTTAAACCATACTACTAGTTGCATGTAACACATGAGATCCAACTGTCGATAGCGATAGTACCTATGTATAGTTGAAGAATAAGTACCTACCAAACTATAAACCCAAAAATCAAAATTATTGAATATTTTAAGATATTTTGTTTTCTATACAACACATGTAGGTATGTATGTCAATATAGGATAGTGTGGAGGTCAGTCCTTTTTCCTACCCGGAATATGAAACCAGCATGATGGTATGTATGTATGTTTGGAGATTTAAGTATCAAACTATTAAGTCTTCTTACATATTGTGTATAGGCGACTGCTATACAAATTGTATGAAGCGATGTCGTAAATTTTTATAAAAATTGTTAAAAAAAAATGGAGATGTAATACAACAATGCTAATATTTTTTATAGAAAATTAAAATTTCTAGTTGAGGTGTTTCGGCTTTTTGCGATATTTTTAAAAATTATGGAAATATAGGCAGTTAAACACATAAATTTGTCATAAAAAATATATTAAAAAAGAAACTCTGTAATTTTTTTGAATAATTAAATTTGAGATTTTGTATTTGTCTATATTCATACCAATTTTCAGCGTTCTAGCTTTTATGCTTTCTGAGATATATGGAAAAATAAAGTGAAAATTCAAAAGTTGATAACTCCTGACTGAAACAAAAATTAAAAATTCTGAGTATAACAGTTTTGTAGGCCTATTACTGTTTATATACTCTGAAATTTTCGGCTCTGTGAATTGAGCGGATCAAAAGTTAATACGGGGGACGGACACACACACACACACACACACACACACAGACTCACGAAATGTTCTACTCCGAATTCTGAGTAAATCCGTCTATGGAACATATATGCTGCGAAGCCTCTATGTTGGTGTTTTTTGACTTCAAAGTTGGAAACACCGTGAAAAATATAGACCCTGCATACAATCTCGCGTATATTGAATTTAAACTGCCTCTTCCTTCAAGAGAATTTCATTCCCTTAAATGAATCGACAGTTGGATAAGTCATTTACTGTCGTTCCAATGCAATTTCTATGAGTAATATGTCAACATATGGAAAAAAATGCAAGACCGCAAGAGTCTTGCATTTAAGTCTTGCAAGACTCTTGGTCTTGCAAGCATGGTCTTGTTCTTGGTCTTGGTCTTGCGTACCTGGTCTTGGTCTTGTTCTTGCAGTGAAGTATGTGGTCTTGGTCTTGCAAAAAATGCAAGACCAAGACCAAGACTGCAAGACTTGCAAGACTTTTGCTCATCACTAACTATATGATAAATAAAAATTGTTATTATACCTAAAGAAAAAAAAATGTGGATTTAGAATAAGCGATGAATTCATTGGTACAGGTACAAATCAAATATATATTTAGTTTACACGGTGCATCTTTTGGATATATTTGAAATGTGGATTTACAAAAAAATTCTTTGCACTCTTTAAATCCGAATGTTCTCTTATCTGGATGCCGTCCAAAATATAAGGTCCTCCAAATGTTGCTGATGAGCTACATTGAAGGACGGCGTGGAACTTACAGAAGGCAGACGTCTTGGCTGCGCAACATTCGAGAATGGACTGGAGTGAGGAGTGTGGAGTAGTTTTTTTTCCGGATAGCATAGGACCGGGAAGCCTCTATATTTGTATTGGCCAATCATTTATTGCGATAGAATTGCTGGCTACTGTCAAGAGACGCAAAGCCGCATATTTTATTCACATATTTTAGTGATAGATATGCCCTTCGACAACTTATAATAGAGGGAAGACGGAGTATGGGTTTCAAAAGAATATCGTGGCTTAAAAATCTCAGTGGTTTGGGATTCCGGATGCAGTGTCATTAATTAGGTTGGCGTAAGATCGGGATGAGTTTGGGGTGATGGTCGCCAACCTCCGCTAGGAGCGGCACAAGAAGAAGAAGAAGAATCATCCATTGGCTCCCAAACAGAGCACTCGGAGTCGTCATAGATTATAAACAAAACAGACAAAGAACAGAAAAAAAATAAAAGAAGTGATTTGCTCGAGTGATTGCACGTGCAAAAGAACACGAATATAGTAAGACAAAAACGTTCTTGGTTCTCTCTGTCTTACTATCCATGATGGTACGAATATAATTTAGAAGATGGATATTTGATGGTACGATTGATGAGTACAGTTGATAATACAATGATACTAAGAAGTATAACAGGTCTCGAATGCTCGAAAATGCAGTACGGGACACATGGAAGGATTAAAATATATCTTTAAAGTGGGTATCTTATTCCAATACCCATATCGACACTTGGTCACCTTTAATATCAGCGTCGTAAGCCTCCACCGCTCTCTATCCTCTGACGTCGTCTTCGAGTCTAACATCTGGAGCAGTTGTCTTGCGTCCTTCCTGACATTATCCTTCCATCTCAGCTCGAAAGTGGGTATCGGATTCTCCTTATGTATAGATTTTGGTAGTGAATTGATCATTGTTTGATATTTATATTTTGTATGGATAATGTTTAAATAAACTAATCAGCGCCCTTGGATGATCCTTAATCATCAAAATCATTATTGTCAGTAAAAAAAAATAAAAATAATGTTTCTAAAACATAACTTCCGACTTGTAGAATTGCTTTTGCATTACAGAATTATATAAATCACATTTCCACAGCGTTAATATGAACTGCAACCTGATAAAAAAATAAGGTTAACTGCTTCTAATGAGTACTTATATCATTTTGCAACATTATAAAAGAGACCTGTATCACATTACAAAGCAATTCTGTCAATTATAATAAATTTAACAAACATATTTTCACACGTCGTGTAATGTATTTTAATAATGTACTTCCGTTATCTTATTAATTAATAATTATACATAGGTGATTTGATTATAAAAAGTTACTATTTGAGTAGGAAAACTATACGCCTAGGGCTTTATTTAAAGTTGAAACTATGCGCTTGTGTAGGTCGCTCCTTATACAGGAGAATTATTAATATTACTAGTTGCATGTAACACATGAGATCCAACTGTCGACAGCGATGGTATGCATAATTGAAGAATACGTACCAAACTGTATCTTTGGAGATTAAGTATCAAATTATTGAGTCTTCTTAGATATTGTGTATAGGCCACTGCCATACAAATTGTATGAAGCGATGTCGTCACTACATTAAATTTTTATAAAAATTGTTAAAAAAATTGAGATGTACTACTACAATGCTGATATTTTTTTATAGAAAATTAAATTATCTAATTGGAGTGTTTCAACTTCTTTCGATATTTTTAAAAACTTTGAAAATATAGAAAATAAGAGCTCAAAATTTCAAAAATCTGAAATTTTAAGCGGATCTAAGTTATAAGAGGACGGACACACAGATACACTAAATATTCTACTCCGAATTCTGAGTAAATTCGTATATTGAACATAGGTATATGCCGCGAAGCCTCTAAGTTGGTGTTTTTTACTTCAAATTTGGAAAAACCGTGAAAAATATAGACCATACATACAAATCTGATCCTTTGTCGATATGTTAAGGGAACAAAGTTCTCTCGAACATATCGACAGTTGGATTATGATATTCTCTGTTTGAAACTATTATTTTTTCGACATTTTTGCTTCTTTTAATCTAATGAAAAGTCTCTTGAGCTTAAACACGGAAAAAACTTTCATTTTCGCTTCTCAATCAACAAGGTAACTACACAGTACCCAGTTTGTGTCATATCACATAAGGAGGAATGGGCAGATGCTTGTGTTGAATGCCTATTGATCGATCGTGTAAACAGCACAAAATACCTAGGTTTACACATGAAGGGCAGTTGAGATGGACTTGCCATATTGAACATGTCAAAATGAGGGTAAGGCAACTTTTTATATTTTTAAAAGATTAAACCGTCTTTTAAATAGACCTGTGTGTTGAATGATTTATTTTATTTATATGATTCACACTTGCAATCACTTGAAATTTTCCAGAAACTGGTGAAAAAAATATGAACAGGAAGCCAAGAAGATATCCTAACATACCTAATTGTTGTTTTCTGAGAGAAATTATTATTGAACAATGCTTAAGATTGATTCACAAACATCCAGACTACTTTGAAGCAAATACTTCTGTTATTAGAGCAAGAACGAGTGGATTTTTTTAAGAGAATTGCTACTTATGTATCAACAAGAACATTCAATAGTTTACCATCGAATACAAGTATAAAAAGCAAACCTTATACCTTCAGGAAAGAGGTGAAAAAATGGCTGCAAGGTGAGAATTTTCCAAATATATTAGATATGCTGTTGTAAAGGTAACTGTTTCGTGTATTTGTAGCTAAGTTGTTGATTCTTATGGATCTTTTGGGGATGGCTCATGATTCTTCATGTTTTGCTAAATGTTAATATTCCTACTTATTACACGGTGGATCTGAGTCTGTTGGTGACTGACTATAGCACTTTGTTACTGGTGCGCACATAAAAATAAAATAAAAATAAAAAATCTATTTTGATATCCCACAAACAGGCTTCGCCTTAGTGAGATCCTTATATATTTAATATTTTGTCACATCAATATACTTATTGTTTTATTACTATTATGTAAGGATTTAAATGGTAAAAAATAAATAAATGATATATCTTCACTAAAGGCTAGCGTCCATACAGGCGCAACGGACAGATTGGATTTTCGTCTCCTAGCAACAGTGATAGGAATAATGCGCGCGCTCCATACGATGCCGATTGATCAGTGGACGTACTTGTGTGAATTCTTTTACTAAGAATACTAAAATTCGTCTAATGCACTGCCACCGATCCGACCGCTGCGCCTGTAAGGACGATAGTCTTTATGGCCCACAATTTGTTGAGTTGTACTTGCTGAGGGTTGCTGTTGAAAAGTTGAGGGAAGGTAACATTATAGGACACTGTTACGACTTGCTCTTACGGCCGCTTTCTCCAAGGTCCCTCAAAATCGAACATCAGCTAAGTACCCATTCGAAACTTAAATCCTTAAGTGGCTTACTTAATAAATTTGCATTTCACCAACAAATAACAGCCACACTAAGCTAAGGTCAGGATTAGTTTTTGTTATGTTTCCGGTGAACATGAATATGGACTCAAGATAACGTTACTTTAAAAAATATGCAAATAAGAAATACATAATAAACTATAAAAATATCATTAAAATATTCTAACGTGTGAATTTCACGATTTTTACTCTATATATAAATTAATTATATAAAAAGTACTATTTTGATCTCATGAGTACAGGTAATTGCCGCTGGCGCCAATAGATGGCGCTAGCGGCGCTCGCTGTCAGGGTAGCCTTGTTTGTACACCAGTTTTTGTTTTTGACACATCATGTACAGACAGTTTATTTAGTATTCACACCAATTTAGTTATTTTATTTTAATATTTGTTACTTTTTTTAATATACAATGCAACTGGCTCATGCCAGCCGCAATTACAGACAAACCTAACCAATCTATTTTTACCAAACTTTTGTAGGTTTGGTTTAAAAAATCGGTGTAAATCCTAGGATATACTCGCTGTCATGGCTGTTTATTCGCTTCGCACTTGTTGATTGTTGAGATTGTTCGACACGGGACGCGCATATTTATCAGAGTATAATATTTAGCAGAGTTTAATTATGGATAAACCAAGGAAACGTTCTACAAATTTTACCCCCAGTGAAAAAACTAAATTAATTGAATTAGTTTCATAAAACACGGCAATTACTTCAAAACAAACGGATGGAGCATGTCTATTTCATCGACCAATTCTGCCAATTCAACGATTTCACGAATCCAGCCATCTTCCAAGATGACAATGATTATTGAGATTGTTCGACACGGGACGCGCATATTTATCAGAGTATAATATTTAGCAGTGTATAATTATGGATAAACCAAGGAAACATTCTACAAATTTTACCCCCAGTGAAAAAATAAATAAATGATATATCTTCACTAAAGGCTAGCGTCCATACAGGCGCAACGGACAGATTGGATTTTCGTCTCCTAGCAACAGTGATAGGAATAATGCGCGCGCTCCATACGATGCCGATTGATCAGTGGACGTACTTGTGTGAATTCTTTTACTAAGAATACTAAAATTCGTCTAATGCACTGCCACCGATCCGACCGCTGCGCCTGTAAGGACGATAGTCTTTATGGCCCACAATTTGTTGAGTTGTACTTGCTGAGGGTTGCTGTTGAAAAGTTGAGGGAAGGTAACATTATAGGACACTGTTACGACTTGCTCTTACGGCCGCTTTCTCCAAGGTCCCTCAAAATCGAACATCAGCTAAGTACCCATTCGAAACTTAAATCCTTAAGTGGCTTACTTAATAAATTTGCATTTCACCAACAAATAACAGCCACACTAAGCTAAGGTCAGGATTAGTTTTTGTTATGTTTCCGGTGAACATGAATATGGACTCAAGATAACGTTACTTTAAAAAATATGCAAATAAGAAATACATAATAAACTATAAAAATATCATTAAAATATTCTAACGTGTGAATTTCACGATTTTTACTCTATATATAAATTAATTATATAAAAAGTACTATTTTGATCTCATGAGTACAGGTAATTGCCGCTGGCGCCAATAGATGGCGCTAGCGGCGCTCGCTGTCAGGGTAGCCTTGTTTGTACACCAGTTTTTGTTTTTGACACATCATGTACAGACAGTTTATTTAGTATTCACACCAATTTAGTTATTTTATTTTAATATTTGTTACTTTTTTTAATATACAATGCAACTGGCTCATGCCAGCCGCAATTACAGACAAACCTAACCAATCTATTTTTACCAAACTTTTGTAGGTTTGGTTTAAAAAATCGGTGTAAATCCTAGGATATACTCGCTGTCATGGCTGTTTATTCGCTTCGCACTTGTTGATTGTTGAGATTGTTCGACACGGGACGCGCATATTTATCAGAGTATAATATTTAGCAGAGTTTAATTATGGATAAACCAAGGAAACGTTCTACAAATTTTACCCCCAGTGAAAAAACTAAATTAATTGAATTAGTTTCATAAAACACGGCAATTACTTCAAAACAAACGGATGGAGCATGTCTATTTCATCGACCAATTCTGCCAATTCAACGATTTCACGAATCCAGCCATCTTCCAAGATGACAATGATTATTGAGATTGTTCGACACGGGACGCGCATATTTATCAGAGTATAATATTTAGCAGTGTATAATTATGGATAAACCAAGGAAACATTCTACAAATTTTACCCCCAGTGAAAAAACTAAATTAATTGAATTAGTTTCAAAAAACACGGCAATTACTTCAAAACAAACGGATGGAGCATGTCTATTTCATCGACCAATTCTGCCAATTCAACGATTTCACGAATCCAGCCATCTTCCAAGATGACAATAAACAAAATATAACTTAAATTTTACAAAAAAAAAGATAAATTCAATAATAAAACAACTCTGCGACGAAATCGTAACCCAAATATCTATCTGTCAAACGCGTTAAGTGACGCTTATGACGGTTAATCCACTACAGACCGCCACTTAAAATTTTATGCGCCGACGTCGCTAAGCGAGGCTAAGATTGTTTGGTGAAATGCAATTTTGCGCTAAGTGGTTCATAAATGTGATTTTTAAGTTAAGGAGCCTTGGGGAAATCGGGCATTACATACCTACGGTTCTGAGTGTCAGAAGTAACAAGAGAATATAAATAGACAGAAACAACTTTTACAGAATTTTTGTCGTGGATTGGGGGTGTTTACACATAATAACAACAAAGCTAACCCTACATTTCTTCAAGTAGTGTCAAATAACAAAATAAAAGCATAGACGTAAGATTTTGAATGCCTACGAGAGAACGAGTGAGGAATACTTTAATTCATTCTGTAGTGTATATTTAAAAATATATCGCATTGTTTTACGATTGGGTAGCTTAACTTAAACCAATAAAATAATAAAAAAAAACAAAACATCAAATATTTGGGTACTTAACCAACAAAATAAATCATTCTAACAATGTTTTTTCAGATGTCAAAAGTAACGGGTACACGGATCATTTTTGTATGACGAATAATGTCATCAGTATCTATGCTTTCCTTGAGGCGTAGACTTAACTTGACTTGAGGGCTCTTCCTTAATATTAATATTTGACTCTGAATACGGGTATTAATCTTGTGCAATTTTATCATTGCTGTATTATACTTGTTTATTAATTAAGGGGGGGAGGGCTTGCTATGATGAAGGTTTACTAAATTGAATAATAGTTCTATTATTTTATTAGTTTAAACCAATTTATTAATTAATACTAAAATCCTAACTTCCTTTTGGTGATTAAAGAAAAACAAAATTAAATATCTACCTATTCAATTGATATAATATTGTCTAAATGCGAAATTGTTAGTGAGGTCTGTGGTAGTTGAAAATCAATTTTAATAGAGGTCAATTGGTATTTTGATTATTCTTCTTTTTCTGATCCACGGTATGATTATTTCCACATGGTGGTGGACCCCACCTTTTTGGAAATTCTTGATGTTGGTCATTACATTCATAATTCGTACTCTGATGGAAACACCCGTTTAAATCCTATTATAATTAACAGTCCTCAACAGTCCTAATATGGCTATTATAGTTGACAGTCCTCAATTACTTGAGAATTCACCTCTCACGTCTATAAATTAATAATCAACATATAGCACTCTCAAAAATGGTGAAAAATCTTGGCATTGTTGCGTGGCAGATTTCTCATGTTAGTAAAACCCTGTTTTACAGTATTTATTATATTTACAATTTTTCATAGTGTCACTATGAAAATAAAGGTGCGATATGTTATAATATAATATGTTTAAGTACATATTTTTGCCAATTGGCAGTGTATATATTTTCCAAAATAAGCTTAAGAATAGTGAATCCTCAAGAATAATCGAAGGTTTATCAAAAGTTTTGAGAGGATATTACTTAGTAGCCTTGTAGTTTATGGTACAGGATGCAATATTTTATAAAATGTATTCTGACAACGGAAGTAAAGTAATTATATATATTTTTACTATCGAACATGTAGGTCTATAGCTTCAATGCCTCCTGCGATGAATTCGACCGATCTAACAGTTAAATTACAAGCCATTAGGTCTGCAGAACATAAAGGATATGAAATACACAGATAGGCAGTTAGAGGCAAAATGTAGCAAAAGAAATTTCTGATGTGTCGATTTTTGGAAGTGCATTGTTGATAAAAAATACTGAAATAAATTAAAAATATAATTTGATATATAATGCTATCTTCTTCTTCTTCGTGCCGTATCAGGTTCCCCCGACGTTGGCGATCACTGCTGAGAAGGAATCTCTATCCGCCCCGGAACAATTCGCCGACTTCTCTGATGCCGGTCCACTCACAAATGTTGTGGAGCCATGACATCTGACGTCTTCCTATTCTGAGGCGTCCTATTCCTATACTTTTTATAATGCTATGTATTCAATAAATGAATACACACTGATTTAAAAATACATTTCATATGTACATTTCGAAATGTTATCCCGCTATGTAATCTAGTGAGGCAGTAAATTTCCAAATAAGAACAATAATTGTACAAGGTATATTTTTAAATTACGCGGCGCTGGCCGATTTACTAATGATATTAATGACAATTAAGCACTAAAAATAATAACACTCAATTATTATTATTACCATTATACACTTCCTCAAAAGAATTAGCAGATCAATGCGTAAATTGTAATTTATTTAAAAGAGCAAAATAAAATGCAACAAACGCATCATCAAGCTTTCAATTGGGAATAGTTCACCCATCCAGATACTTAACATATCAAAGGATTAGGCTCTGATGAGGTCTCTATACTACCTAACAACCCTACTGATTCCCGAATATTAACGTAAATTATTAGTATTAATTATTAAATTATTAGTATTTTTTATGTACTTACTTTTTTTATTTTATTATAATATGTAATGTGTAAATAATGTAAAAAATCAATATGATGCGTATCTCGTATGTATACTTGCAAAACAAATATTTGAATATTTAAAATGTATATATTTTTTTTATTTTTTTCAAAAGGTGAGTACAAGTAGTGCATAATAATAGAACAATGAAAGTTTTTTTTATAAGAAAGAGTACCTAACTCAACTCACCTTTGAATATCATGATGTAAAATATGTCCTTATTTTCATTGCAAAAAAAGATAAAAAAGGGATAGTCGGTAAGAAACGAGAAAGAAGAAATATGGATTATTAAGACAAAAAAATAAATACTAAGGGTAGGTAAGTACACATATCGAAGATACAAATCAAGATTTAATTATAAATGTATGATACTTTCATGGGAAATATGTCTGGAAATTATAGTTGTACATCTAACAAATTATATATGTAGATAACGTGGAAATCTCACGAATTTCGGGGGGACTTTTGAAATGATTTTTTTATCGAGAGAATGTTTAAATAGTATGACTCTGGAACTGTCAAATTGTACACAATACTATACTTTATCCGTGTCTTTAATTTCAAGACGATTATTTTAGTATTGGCTGAGAAAATGAGGAAACGCCAGTTCAATATTTTAGTGTATTACCTACTTAATCGGATAAATTGATTATTAAATTATTTATATTTATGTATGTGATTCGTATTGCCCCATTACACCCATGTTTACACTAAAAACGTAATTATTTGTGTAGATTATGTTATTTATGGGAAAAATCTATTAAACATTCGTAGGAGTAATAAAATAATAGTGCGAATGCACGATACTGCAGGAATTTATATCAATTTATGTAAATGTGCAGTGGAAAATTAAAGAATCATAAAGTTATTTAAAATGTAGGTTAAAATAATATATTTATAACTAATATTGTCATTTATATTAAGATATTATTTGAATTGATTATTGTGAATAAAATATATATAGTCTAGGTCCGATAAAAAGCTAAAGAAGGAATATTTGTCCATAAACACCTGATCCCGATTTCCTCTCCTTGTTCTTTCCCAATCCTTTTTTTGCCATGTTGTTTATTATTTTTGTTTTTGATATTCATCTAAGTGCAATGTATATTTTCTCTGTTTTGTTTTTTCGCTTGTATTCTGGTTGGTTAAAAGAAATGGCCTATTGGCAATAAGCCCACCAGTGTGCATTATATTTGTTTCATTATGTACAAAAAGATAAATAAATATTTACATATTTTCCTTATGTTACATAGCCTAAAAATGCTAAGGGACATACAAAAAGGATAGGAGACCAAATTTATACAGTACCTACTTAGAATTTCCTCAATGCTTACCACACTAAAACAGGATTATAAACATATTACATGTATCAGAAGGAATGACCATAGAAAAACTGGGAAGATGCAAGAAAGAAGAAGACGTGAGTTTCGTTATGGATCCAATTGATCTGCGAACATCTGCGGCAATGATTTCGATAGTGATTCGTACTCCTTTAAAACCGACATAAAGGAGGAGGTTTTTTTTATTTGATTAACTTCATACAAACGAAGATGTTTATGGAGTACCACAAGGATTTGGTGTAGGTCCTTTAATATTCATAATGTTCATTGGAAACTAACTTGACAATGTTTTCATATCTTTCCAGTCTCTGGCCCAACAAACGATAATCTATCGCGACACCATCCAACTAGCGCAGTATGCTAATTTTAATAAACTTGAAAACATAATATATGTATCTGCAATCTATGTTATGCAAAATATTTACACAATACACATAAATGTATAACTTATACATACTGGTTAGTTGGAAGAAATGCCATTTGGCAATAAATTCGCCACCTGCGTCGGGTTCAAGGAAGTGCTTATTAAATAATAAATGCGAAATAAAAATGAATGCAACTACGGAGTATTAGATTTGACTTCATTTTTGTTAAAGGGACGACTGCTGCCAACGTACCTATTTTTCAATTTGATATACCTTCATTGTTTCTAATCAAATCGTTGTTAAAAAATATATAATTTAGATAGTTTGGATATTTATAAAGAAAAATACACCTAAACTTTTTGATAATGTTCTGCATAAATTCTTGTAGAAAAATAATGGCATACCACGATTTTCAATGTTTATCCTATATTATTAATGAATTATAAGGCGTAGAGCAATATATATATTTTTTTAATTAAAGAAGACCATAATATCTGGAAAAAAATATGTTGTGACGTTTCATTTAATGCTTGGTTTGGTAAAGAAACCTAAAAAAACGTTTATTTTCCATTCAACGCCATTTCGAAATAAAACTTATTTTGATTTATTTACTTAACCTGATGCATTAATGCAAAGTCACAACATATTTTTCCAGATACTTTATTTTCCTTTAATTAAAAAAAAATATATTGCTCTATAAATTATAGTTTTTTTAGAAAAAAAAGATAAATGTCAAAAATTGGGATTAATTATGTTTGTTATTTTTCTACAAGAATATATACCTACAGACCATAACTAATAAGTTAAGGTATATTTTTCTTTATTAATATCCAAACTAGCTAAGTTATTTTTTTCAAAATGATTAGTTTTGTAGTAATGATGCAATATCAAATTGAAAAAATAGCAACGTTGGCAGCAGTCGCCACCTTATGTTTCTATTGTAATAGTAACGTAAAATGGAATCCTTATTAATAAAAATTTTGGTAAATACGACAAAATAGAGTAAAATAAATTATTTGCCGTTATAATAAATTGATTACATTTTCGCAATTGATTTGTAAAAGCAATTAAGTAAATCATGCGTTAGATTGTACCTACATACCTTGTTCTTGTATAGTAAGTATTTCATAAGATCGCCTTGTAACCAGAGAAAGGAATTTGAATACTTACATACATTATACCTATATAAGATAGATAGTGTGTTTAATTTAATAGTGCACTACATTATTAAGTTAGGCTGGGTTGTTTTAACAAAAGTATCGGTAATAGTATAGTTAAAATATTGATTTCGTGAAATTGTTCAAAAATTCGTTGTTTAACGGCATTAGATTCAATGAAACAACCAAAACTTTTGAATAATTTTATGAAATCAAAGTACTTTAACTATACTTTTACTTTAAACATTGTTCGAGAAACACAGCTTTGTATGATTGGATTTGGTGTTATTATACGTCAAAAACTAGATAATTTATACAACTAGGAAAAATTAAAAAAAACATTTTCTTTTGTTATACTTGTAAAAGTTATTTCTGAAAAAAAAAGTTTTTTTTAATATGTATTATTTTGTTTCGTCTCGGGTAACTAACAGGTACTCTTATGTCAAATATTAATTTGATATGCACTCAATAACAAGTTGCCACGACTTCTAGAGACTTACAACGTAAATCGTCTCACAGATCCAGCAGACTGAAAACACAATCAATGAATTGGTCTCCACCGGTAATCGAACCCGGGACCTTTGGATCAGCAGTCATATATCTGTCCAACTGAGCGATGAAGGCCGCCGAAGTTTGTTTTGTTTAAAATAATTTTAGAAAACGTATCATTCTATCATATTATTAAACTCAGATTGTTTTCTTTATAATTTATTATTGTTAAGATTTAAATATAAGATTAGAGGAACTTAATTAGAAGATATGGCAACATTATTTAGTTTACTTCACTGACAGTCGTACCAACATTATTGTGATGTGCACTTTTAAGTAAAACGCACAATAATTATTTGTACAGATATGTGTATTCAATATCAGGAAGGTTGCACCAAATATTCCAATGATTTCTCTAGATTTAGGAAATCAAATATCCACGTAAAACAAATTAGGTAATTGTTTAATTGAGCATAATAATAGATGATTATAGTTTTATAAATGTAAGTAGATATGGCACGAATGCGAATCACTGGAGCATTGAAAATACATATTGAACTTGAAATGGTTCTAGCGTTCTAGGTACATAGGTACCTACTAACTTATTTATCCAATTATTTATTTATTTTATAGAACACAACAGCAAACAAGTAAAATTCATAAAAAAATATAATAATATTTTTTATATTGCCAATTATACTATTCTAAAATATATGTATTACAAGATGTTACTAATTTTTAAAACATTTTAACAATTTTGAAAACAGGATGGGAAGGGAGAAAGGAAGGAAGGAGAGTGGGGAGGGAAGTATCGACCACTAGAAACTCTTGTTACGATTTATATCCCACGTGTCTCAATGTATGAATAGTACTGAATTAAATTGTATTAAATTAAAGGGGCACTATTAAAAAAGGTAAATATGTGCACAACAAAACAGGGCACAGATTAAATATCCGACAAATTCACATTTTTACTCTCCACACTATGGAATAGTGGAGAGTTATGATTTCACAATTTTAAGCGTATTTTTTTTACATCGATTTCTCAATGGGTTTCATGTAGAGAATGCACACTATGAGTTTCGTCGTGATGTGTTTGAATGTACGGCATACGGCGTATGGCGTGCGGCGTACGGAATTATCCTTTTTGTGTCCTCTCTACAGCCTAAACTATAAGTCCGATCGACTTCATATTTAAATCATATATGTAAAGTGCATAGACCTTGAGCTGATAATTTTTCCATGGACAACTTTTAATTTATTCTCTATGATTTCATCATTTACGTTATTTTTTGTGTCCTCTCTAGAGCCCTAACTATAAGTCCAATTGACTTCATATTGATATCATATATGAATGTAAAGTCCATAAACTTAGAGCTAATTAATTTTCCATAGATATCCGTTAATTTCTTCTCTATTATTTCATCTGTCCAAATTTTCAAAATGCTCTCACGGTGTGGAAAATTGAGGTATTATTATACTGTTAAAAATTTTGATACAATAAAAATACACTCATCAAAAATGCAATTAAAGATTGTCAAAATTTAAAGAAAAAATCTATGGTCTGCCATATCAATGTGAAATAAATTTCATATTTGTATGAGAAATGTATATGTAGGTATAACAGAAGTAAAATAGCTTCTGTATGGGAAAATTGAGTGATCAAATTCATATTGATATTGTATGTGTCCACTTCTATCTTCCTCAAGGGGTAGGCAGTGAGAACCTAACACCGCATTCTTCTATCTTGACACATACATCGCCTCATCAACATTGCTCATCTTGCTAGTAATGCAATTTTACTTCTCAACAGGTATCATGTAGAAAGTGCATACTATGAGTTTTGTGACAATGTTTTTGTGTGTTTGGTGTATTGTGAAAACTTTTGTCCTCTGGGAATCTTATATTTGTTTAAGAATTTAATATAAATGTTCTTCATAAAAATGCATTAAGAGATTGTCAACAATTCAAGAAAAAAATGAACGCTTACTATGTTGTAGAGAGTTTAGTGTTGGCCGCAACCCACTCGTTTCAAATAGATATACCTAAACCCGAAGCAAAGATATTCGGATCACTCAAACAATTTCTATTGTACCCAGTACAAGCTCTTTTAATGTATGAATTTAGAGCATAGTTTGATTCAATGTAAAAGAGAGACTGGTTTCTATTAAATTCTTCTGAGTGGACAGTGAAAACGGAGTGAGCTTAGAAGAGGTGAACTGTTGATCTGACCGTTAATAATTTTGTTTAGAAAACAAATATCTTGGATTGATCTGCGTGTCTCCGGTAGTTTTGTGTTGTGGTGTTTTAGAGCTTGAAGATAGTTTGAGAAATGTAATATATTACGAAACTTTATTATAGTAGTAGGTACACTTATTGGTATACCTACTTATAATGTAGAGATCGCCAAGCGAAAGAATGCGGATAATGTAACAATTTTAGTACAACGGGCAGGTTTTTTGAATCAACCAATAAATACAGTTGACGTTCGACGTCCCTTGTCCTGTGGAGCGGTCACTAACTAAAAATTAATTTTCAAATTACGTTTGAAAACCTACCTACCTGTCGCCAGCGAATTCAAATTACTACTACAAATTAGTTGCATATAACACATGAGATCCAAATGTTGATGGTGATAGTGTATGTGTAGTTGAAGAATAAACTATAAAACCTTTTATCCAAATAATTGAATATTTAAGATATTTTGTTTTCCTACAAAAAACATGTATGTCAGGATATAGTGTGGAGTTCAACTTTATAATAAATAAATAAATAAATAAATAAAATAAATAAATAAATAAATATATAAATAAATATATTAATAAATAAAAAAAATAATAAATAAATAAATAAATAAAAAATAAACACATAAATAAATAAATATATAAATAAGTAAATAAATGAATAAATAAGTAAATAAATAAATAAATTTAGAAATAAACAAATAAATAAATAAATAAATAAATAAATAATTAAATAATTAAATAATTAAATAATTAAATAAATAAATAAATAAATAAATAAATAAATAAATAAAAGAAATATCAAACAATATGACATAGTACTTGTAGGTTGCCCGAGAAGCAATACAATATAATATAATAATTCTTCTGAATATATAAATAATTATATTGTATTGAACTCTTGACCGATTAGTTGAATTTTTTCGTGTTAAAGTGGATGGTTTAGATTCACAATTCGAATAGAAAATTATAACAGTTGAAATAAAAAAATAAAATGACATTTAAAAAAAATGTACGCCTGATGTGATGCACTAGATGTCGCAGTTCACAATTTTTGTATGAATCGAAGTGTGGATTTTTTCCGTCATTTAATCAATCCAAAGATATTAATGTATATACCTACATAGATGGAGTACTTGTCAACTATTCATAGCGGTGAAGTGAGGCAAAAAAATGTTGTCTCTTTCGCACAGTTGATAGGCAAGAATAACACGGCTTGTATGAAGATTGTTGAGTATGACATGATATTTTCGTATTTATTAAACGAAAAAAGAGTTAGTAGTTAAAAAAAATAATAGAAATCAATTAAGGAAGTAACTAGTGTGTATTGTAATGTAAAAATACCAACATTGGTTTTATTTTTATCTTTTTTACCTGTTTGTGTGATGGTTCATACATTGTTGGTAGCTTGGTTCATCTACCAACTCGAAGTACTGAAATAAAACCCTAGGAATAAAAATTCATATTTTTTCTTTATTTATTTAAACACTTCCTTACACCCTAAATAGGGTGTAAATGACGGAAAAAATCCACACTTCGATTCATACAAAAATTGTGAACTGCGACATCTAGTACATATAATTATATGAAAATCTATGGTTCTTCCTGTGTTTTGTGAATACTATTGACATCTATTTCTGAAATATGAAACTTTTGATAAAATAAAAATTGACGTCTCAGTCGGTAAAAACGAAAACGAAGTCCAACGTCATTTGCAAAATTTTTCGTCAGGTTGATCGGTGACTGTCAAAAGTGCCGTTGATATATGGTTGATATTGTCGTGCTGTAATATTTTGCGTTTTTTGTGAAGTTTGTGATATGCTAGTTTGTCAAATAAACCATATAGATGAATAATGCCACTAATGACGAGAGTTTTGGCCCTCGTGGAGGTAATCCTGAGGGTCCCCCCGCTCTTCGTCGTGGACGAATTGCTCAAATTAAGTCTAGAACTTCCCATTTCAGTTGTAGAACACGAAACTATATTGTTTGCAAATTCAACACAAGATAAATTATCTGGCATCTCGGACTCGCTTCTTTATGACGCCAATTTCCTCAAGGGTCTTTTATTTACAATTCTCAAATTTGCACTATGTTGTTTTGGTAAGTACCTACTTGTATTTTTGTAATGATTTATCCTTTCAACATCGTTTCATATCTTTCAGGAAAGGAATCTGGTTATAAATATTTAATTCTTGATGTCCTTGTCTTATATACATTTTATCATTGCGATATTATCATGTATGTGAGAATTGACATCTGTTATTTCTTTCATTTAATGAATTCTTTCTATTTAGGTATTGTAGGACTTACAACATACCACTAAATAATTAATGAATAAATTCGACCCCAAATTTGAAAATAAAAACTTAAATAAATATATTATCACTGTTATTTTATTAATTGCTGTGTTACAATTGTTTTTGTAGGCACCTATATCAAACTTACATCAGTAGACAAATATATGAAATAATAATATTTCAGTTTTTTTATAATTTGTTACAATTAATCAAATCAGTATGTCTCAGTACTGGTATTGGGACTGCCCAAATATCTCACATAAGGTGGAAGTAATGTCCATTTAGTACTTGTACATAGATACATCTAGAAGGTAGTGAAATATCAGATATATTTTCCATTAAAGAAGCAGGATTAAAGTATGCTACGAAGTTCTTGTATAAGAATTGCATTGCAGAGACATATCTAAATACTTCGTAAACTAACATTTGAGAACTGTCAAAATGTAAGGTTGATCGCGAGGAACTTTACGAGTGGTTTGATACTAAAATACGGAATATTTTCGATGGATGATGATTTTAGCGACTTCGTCGAATATGTATTTGTTAATTTTGTCAAATCAAATCCCACACAGGGTATTCAGCGATCTATGTGAGATGCCAAAAATTTGCTGGAATTTTAGATGAATCGAGACAACTGGCAGCGTTAGGTTACATGTGTTTATGTTGTTATGTCAAAAAAATGTTTCAAACGTCAGTATAAACCCATAGAAAACTATCTTTTTTCTTCATACACAATAATGTGAAATTCTACGCCATCGACCTTAGGCTTGGTGTAGGATTTAGTTAGTGATGTATCTGCAATGCAATTGCTAACTTAATAATACTAAGTACTCCAGTGAGGTTAGGAGTTAGTTTTTAGTTACCTAGGAATGTGCATGTCTCTTGGAATATATGTACGTACATTTATTTTGTCTGCGCATAGTAGTTCAATTGTAGGACTTTATAAACCACTGCCTTACTGCAATTATTTCACCACTATTTATGTGTTTAGTTAAACGAGGATCAAGCATAGCAACTCTAAACAATTTTTTGAATTAAAACTCAATTGAAATGATTAATTTGTGTATGTTTTGTAAGCGCACAAAGTGTACTTAAAAGGTAGCCAATAACATGTTGAAAACCCTACATATATGTCTTGATTTTCATGTTTCCAACATAACCTCGCTGACCGCCGTGACCACACAGTTAGTAAGCCGTTTGGCTTCTGTGCGGGCGCCCTGGGTTCAATCCCCATCAGAGGAGAAATTTATTTCTCCCACAAATATTGCTTCTCTGGGCTGGAATCGTTGATTAGTAGGAAGAAATTGCTATACGGCAATAAACTCACTGCTTGTACAGGGTGCAAGGAAGTGTTTATATTATTAAACCTTTCTTCTACAAATCTGTTGTTGATTCAAAATTTGTTCCACATAATCACATAAATGAATCCATTGTTATAATATTGTGGGTAAACTGATATAGAGTTTGATAGGTTTGCACAATGGGTTAGTAATCCAGTGATCGCAAGTTCGAATCCTACCACGATCGATTTCGTTCATCTATAGTTCAAGCATTTATACTTAGTTTAGGGAATGTATGAGGATGTATAAATATGTACTTGTCACAAGGACATATTTATTAATTTTAAAAGAGGTGAATATTGTATTATGTCGTAAAATATGAAATTATCTATTTCAATAATCTATATTAATTTTGGCATTCTCTATGTATGAGTAATTTGGTCCATAAATTTAATTTAATTCAAAATGTTTGTAATTATTATATCATATATTAGGTATTTTACCAATAATAGACTTGTTATTTTACCAATGCTGTTTTAATGACTTACATACCCAAACCAGTTAGATACTCAATTTTTATGCATTTGTTTTTTAAATGGTTGTCCGGTTTTTGTTTATTATGATTTTTAAATGATCCTTAGAACCGGTTTTGTACCTAGTCTGTCCTCCAAGGGTTTCCTTATTAATATAAGTATAAAATATATGTTAATTCACAGAAGTTAAAGCTAACACTTTGTAACAAGAAATCTACTATCTTAGGCTTTCCTTTAATTGGATTCTGTCACTCTGCTTTTAACATAGAAATTTGAGAAATTTAACATGGTGCAAGAAAACATTTCAAATTATTATATTTCTATGTATACCAACCTTCACCTTGATCATATTTATCAAATTATAACTTAAACACGTAGGCTACGCTGAGGGCAAATATAGGTTTTTTTTGCTAGATCAGTCTCTGTGCAAACCATTCCTCTCTCCTCTGATCCTCTGATATTTCACAATTTATATGCCAATATGTATAAGTATGTATACTTCAAATCTTTGATTATTTGTTTTATGCAGATTTCTATCCTCGGTTAAAGTTATCAGCGATTCGAGTTAATGTTGCAGTAGCTAGATTGGACAGGGCTTTAAATATAGGACATTATGCAGTTGGTTCTGGACTTTGGAAAGTTAGACAGGTAATGAAAATAAGAAACAAATACCTGAGCTCGTGGTACAACTGGTCAATCATGTAGATATAACTTGGCCCACAGATATTTTGAGATATTCTTTGATTATTTTAAAATAATTAACGACTTTCTAATTCATACACTGGATAGAATACATAACCGGTATTGCAATTAACCTGCCAGTTTAGTGTTTTTTGTGTTAGGGTATATTTATTTGTAATGTAATAAAAACCTTATTTTGTTTCAGGATGTTTAGCTGCACTATGCATGTTTGTACTGCGAACCAAACATCTCATTGTCGTGTACATGTACCTGATATCCGTCGGGATTGTTTTTGTGTCGTACTGGACCAACGTCTCGACCATGAAGCAAGTCATAGCCATGTCGACCCTGGATGATTCATCGATACCTACACCTAGTATACTCGAAGAAGTACTCAGCCTTAATGTGACAAGAACGTTCGATCCTTCCGGCCCGGGACTCCTCATCATCGAAAATTATGCCACACAGTTCCTGTTGGCATCTATATTTTACGTCATTCATCTTGGACCACAACACTGGGCTCTTCAGTACATTCTGCCCATAAGTTTCACGATGCCCTCCGTCATCGCAGCGCTGCCACTTTCAGTCACGATGCTGCAGCATGCTCCAGTCTTCGCAGCTCTCATACCCTTGGCCGTCGTCAAATTCATTCTCTGGTCGTCGGCACTGTCCATCATTCAAATCCTGTATATGGGCTACCAGCACTGTCGCAACTTTATCAACAACTTCGGGCTGTCGGCGCTGATCGAAACGGAATGGATCAGGATGAACGTTCCATGCGTTCTGAGGATGTTTTGGATACTGCGGGTGATAGAGCACGCCGGGATACTTCTGATGGACAACTATGAGTTGGCTGACGAGAGTTTCAAAATTACCTCTCTGCTGGCTGTTCAGACACTGGCTTCGATGGCTAAATCTCTTCTCATCAGTGGCTGCGAGACAATCACTGCCGTACTCGGAATGACTTCGGTGATATCGTTTTTCTGCCAGTACATTGGAAACTTTTTCCAGTGGGTGCTGTTGACCGACGAAGAAGAAGACAAGAGTATCGGGACGGTGTCTGCTATCCTGTTCTACATTTTGGCATTACAAACTGGCCTGACCTCTCTAAATCCTGAGAAGAGATTCGTGAGGCTGTGTCGTAATTTTTGTTTGTTGTTTACCGCATTATTGCATTTTGTTCACAACATTGTCAATCCGATTCTAATGTCTCTGAGTGCTTCACATAATCCTAGCACCCATCGCCATGTCAGAGCTCTGGGGGTTTGTGCCTTCTTGGTTATTTTCCCTCTGGGTTTGCTCGCGTATCTCTGGTCCAACCACGCTCTATCCACTTGGCTCTTGGCCGTTAGTGCGTTCAGTGTCGAAGTGATCATTAAAGTATTCGTAAGTCTTATGATTTATTCCTTGTTTTTGATAGACGCTTATAGGACTACTTTCTGGGAGAAGTTGGACGATTATGTCTATTATATCAGAGCATTTGGCAACACCGTTGAGTTTTGCTTTGGCATATTTTTGTTCTTCAACGGTGCCTGGATTCTTCTGTTTGAATCTGGTGGGGCGATACGGGCCTTGATGATGTGCGTTCACGCTTACTTCAACATCTGGTGTGAGGCTAGGGCCGGTTGGTCTGTGTTTATGAAACGTCGTACGGCCGTGAATAAGATCAATTCGCTGCCGGAGGCGACCAACTCGCAGTTAAGGGAGCTGGACGACGTATGTGCTATCTGTTATCAGGAGATGATCTCAGCCAAGATAACAAAGTGCAATCATTACTTCCACGGTGTGTGTCTGAGGAAATGGCTGTACGTGCAGGACAGATGTCCTCTGTGTCACGATATATTGTATAAGTTAGAAAACGACAGAGAAGGCAGTCAAGAGTCAGGTTTGGACGAAGGTAATTTATTCAATCACAATAATTTGGCGGAAGAAGAAATGGCTGAAAATATCAGATGATGGAATATCGACAGGAGGAATGGTCCTAACAACAGATAAAGAATATATTTATTGTGTGGTATGATTGGGGGAAAATTAGGTTTTATCACATTTTATTCAACATTACTTGCACTTTTTCAATGAATTATAGGAGTATTAAGAATTTTCTCATTTTATTTCAGAATTTTTAAATTTCTACAGAGATTTAAATTGATTCACCCTCTTTTTTACTTTGCTTGTAGAACCGATAATAAGTCTTGTATATATTATTTTTAAATTCTCATACAAGTAGTGATAAATTTAAAAGACATACTTGTAAAGATAAAATTCTCAAATGATTTTGTTTTGACACAATTCATCTGTGAATTTAAACTTTTTTCATTGTAAATAGTATTTATATAATAATTTTATTATGTACCAGTATATAATAATTATTATATTGTATATACGTATTATATAATACACTTTTATGTACAAAGTACCGATATATTTAATATATTCTCAATGGGTCACGAAATATTTTTTTGAAATGTACATCTTTTAAAAGCTCTACTCATAATAAATCAATTAAAATGACAACCCAAAAATTAACAGGGTACATAAAACTTTACTTATACTGCATTTATCTGTTTGTGTTCTGCCTTTATAACCATCTATTTTACAAATTAAAAATGCTTTTTTTTTTCAATAAAGCTAAGCAGCTTACATTAATCAAGTGGGCCTAAGCCAAATTGTCAAATGCTGTTAATGTTCCCAAATCCCATACAGAAAAAATAGCGTTTGACAATTTTGTGGCTCAGGGTGAATAGTAAAAGTTTTGCAGTGTATAGAAAATTAATTTTTATTATATTTTAAGGTATTAGAGAAAATTTACAAATTGTATTTTTTTTTATCATCGGAATATATTTGCTTACATTTTGTAATACAACTTTTTATTTGGTTGACTGTAGGTTAATTTCATTTTAAATTTATTATACATGTGTTTTTATTCATATAAATTTTAATAACAAACTAATACTAGCTGTCTGGTGGTTTTGTACACATATAGTTTTAATGGTTACAATATAAGAATTTAAAATACCAAATTAAAAAAAATCTATTAAAAAAAGTGATATTACACATTTTAACTGGACTCACATTAGTATAGATTTACATCCAAATATTAAAACTGTTTTTTATATAAATTTAGTGGTAGTAATATTATCATAGATTTGAAAACCATCAAATAATTGATCATAACAAATACTGTCAGATTTGAGATTTTCAATTTACATTTGTATATATTATGTACAAGAAATCAAAATAATAATACTTATTAACCTAGTTAGAAAACTTCTTGATAAATAAAATGTTTGATTAATAGATTGGCAAGGTATTGTGTTTATAAACAAATTAATTTGTCGGATTCTTGGGTCGGATTTATATTTAAAAATATTTTATATACTGTATCTCGTTTTTGAGGAATAAGCGCAAAAATGCTAGTGTTATGCTCATTTGACTGCCAAAAATGACTTTGAGAATGCCCCACTTAAATAATTTGCATAGTAGATTAGTATGCAGTGCCGTGAATAATTTATTGATATACATTGTGTATAAATTATTTTCAAGTATTCAAAACAGGACATTCATTTCTTTGGTTTGATGCATTGGCGCCCGCAAGGGGGGGCACTTGTCCCCCCTTGATTGAAAATAGTCAAATGATGTTACTTTTATCTTAAATCACTTTGTGTTAGCATAAAGAAAGTGTGGCCAGCCTGGAGCAACATCATCGCCAGGCATGAGCGTCAAGCGTTCGGTCCCCGCGCCTTATTGCTCGGGCCGATCATTCTTTCCCTGCCGTCTGCATTAAAACATTACTAAAAATATGCGGGCACCCATGGTTCGATGCCTTTAATATAACTTAACTCTACTAAGAATATATGAAGACTGGACGGAAAGAACATGCGTAGTCAGTATTTTTATGAAATTGAGTTAAGTATGCCAATTTGTAGGTTTTGGTCATATGCAGTGCTGTGTCATTAAAATAAATCAATAAACCTTATCAGTCAGTGGTAAATTAGTCTAAAAGATTTCGGTGATGGGGAAAAAACATGCTTTGTCAGTAAAATTTTCGAAAGAAATGTTATGTGTCCGTGCGTTGTCGGAAGAAACATGCTCAGTCACCTAAATCCGCGCAAGGCATAGAGTACAGACAGTACAGCGCGGCACTAGTTTAGCGTTGTTGTTTATTGAGTAAAGACGTGTTTCAAAATAATTTTGATTAAAATGGATGAGAATGATAGTGAAAATGTTGCGAATATTAAACTAGGAACAATTGTATATGGGAGGTTAAGTGATGCCAACAGGAAATTTAATATACAATGTAACAAAATGGGGGACGATTGTCATTGCAAACAATTTCAATGTTTCAAAAACTTATAAGGGCGAAAATCTTCAAATACATTTTTTTCTTTTCAGACATCAAAAGAGAAAAATTTAAAGATAGTAATGGGCATTTTTCGCAGTGATGACGCTAGAAACTATTTTTCAAAACTACCACACTTTTAATAATATAATATGTGAATTTTTTATTTTCATAATTTCCCTGTTTTATTTCATATTTTTTAATAATTTTTTTCATTTAATAAATATGAGTATTTAATAACATCATTTCTACAATAAAAACATGATACAAATGTGAAATAAAGTAATGAACAATACATATTATTAATGCGTATTATTTAAAAAGTGAAATGCCTTAGCATGTTCTTTCCGTCACTAGATAGACTTGTATTGTTTTTTCCGTCTCTAATGCGGCATGATGTTAGTAAAATGTTTATTACGTTGCGCTCTATTAATGAATATAAAATATATATTCATTAAACGACAAAAAAATAATTAACCTTAAAGCACATGCGCAATATCAAACATATTTTAATGATTAAATATGTTTAAAACAGTTTTGAAATGAAAAAATCGTTTTTCTCGAAATCATAAATTATTGACTACGCATGTTCTTTCCATCCAGTCTTCATATATACTTCATTTTTTATTAAAGCTAAAATATAGGAATTTGTACATATATATATTTTAGTCACTTGCTAATTATATTTTTAATATAAATATTAATGGTCATACACAATAAAATTAACACTTTTGCAAATAATTGTCACAACGTCCTAGACATTTTTTATATAATTTCTTTTGTCAATAGCATAGCTATATTTACTTATATTTACAGTGTTTCTGAGTACAGGTTTTAGTTATTTTGATTTCTACTTTAATTATTATCTTAATCAATGTCTTATATTCAACTTTATGTTTGAAATTTGAATTTGTACACTAGTGCTTATTTTATTTTACAATAGTAAATATTGTTGTTGCACCTGCAAGATCCACTATGATATTTTCTTTTTAAATTTCTATTGGTTTATATGAATGAGATTAGTGTTTCGATTTATTAAAAAACACATTGCGATTTTTGCAGTCGCAATAATGTGTACATGCTTTTATCTTGCCATTTATATTCCATTATTCTTAGAGGTGTAACGATATATGATTTTACCTATACAATACTGATTATTTTAGCAAGTAAAATAAATAAGGCAATACTTACTTCCTTTTCGTATGGTTTTATATCAGATATCAAAATCTCGGTTCCAACGCAGAGGGCCAGATCATTGCCTTTGGTTTTGCCTTATTGAAATTGATTTTAGAAAAGTACCCAAGGACAATTTTTTGTATTCCTTTTGTCGTATCAATTATACAACATTTTTATCTTTATATATTTTGTCAGCAATATAATAATTTGCAAATAATATAGGTTTGTCTAAGACATGAGATACAACTGCTTGAAGCAGTCGGTTCTACTGCAACATGACTGCTTGAAGCTGCCGGAGATCATTCAGTTGCAATATGGATTTCGAGGAGGAAACACTTCTTCTTCTGCTATTATTGCTGCAAACAAAGACATAGAAAACGCTGGCATACGTGGGTACATCCATAATTGTAAATAATTAAAATGGGTATAACTAAGAAAAAAATGTTAGACCACCAAACAACACAAATTAAATTAAGATTTTTAAATGATGAATCTTAGATTATATATGATGCAGATACCTAGTCAGCACAATGAATGTATGCCAACTAAAACTTCGCTGAAACAGACGAATTTCACTCGCCCGGCCGTTTACGTAACTAGAGTCTACAATCTGAATCTACCCGTTTGCATTCTGTTTCCGGTTGGCTCTCTGATTGGTTGAGATCTCGTAGTATTAAGTCAAATGAGCTGTGAAATTTTATATTAAATGCGAAAAATTAAAAGAATATTATATATTTAATTTATAATAATTTATAATTCAATTTATAAAGCAACTCGCTCACGCGAGTCGCTATTATTATTATACACAAACTTAAACCTAACCTAAGAATGCAGAAAAGAAACTCAGGGGCTAGACGCTACTGTTTACGTACACCTACCGATACGCACACCTACATAATACGTAGACCAACCGATCTACCGCCTCACACACACATGTTAAAAAAAACTTGGCATACATTTGAATTCGAAATTTGTACTACACGCGGCTTCTGTACCTTATAATTCTATGCCATGAATACAGAGTAATTCAAAAATGGGCTTAATGAAACATTAAAAATAAATTAATAGATTTTCAATTACAAATTAATATTTATATATTTTTAATTAAATCATATTAAACAAGCAAATAACTTCTTCGTTTAGTAGACCTGTTGGTCTGTAATTCAAAAACTATGCCTATTGAGATGATGGAAGCCCATCTATTGTTCCATCTCTTGGGTGGAAATAATAAATATTTTTTTTCTATTTTTGCTTAGTACTTCCTTCTGCTAACAAATAATGCGTTTATCAAGAATGGAAATCAGTATTGTTACATCTCCGTTTATTTTATCCAATTTGTGCCTATTTTTAACACTTAATTAATATGAAAAACTAGAGTATTTAAATTTATAGTCAAATTATTATAATAATTTAAATTTGATTAGAATCCAACATAGAATAATAATAAAACTATAAAATACTCATTCTCATAGAATACCTCGCGGAAAAAGTGAAACCGTTTTACTGGCCGTCTCGTGTCAATATATGTATGACTCTGCTGGTAGACATTGTTTGTATAGTACTACTCGTTATGCCTGCGTAAATTATTTTGCAAGCAGTTAAAAAATTACCTATTTGGAGAGCGTATATCACGCAGACGGCCAAATGATTACTGAATGCTCGTAGGAAAATGTTGACCAAATTGGTCCACATAAAGCAGTCACATTTACTGCAGGCTCGAGTATTCTATACTATTATTATTCTATGGAATCCAAATACATTTTATTTTTATTTACTTAGCCAATATCAAATATTTGTTGAATATCCGTGTCTTAGTAATTTAAAATCTTGATCTGCTAGCTATGAGTTTTATTCCTGGCATGATATAAGTTGAATTTTCCAGGCTGTTAACATCTTCAAGGGTGTGTTAAAAATAAATTTACATTTGACAATATATCAATAACTCCCCTTTTCACAATAGATAAGAAAATTCTTTTGTTTCTGTAAGTTCCTTTTTTAATACTTTTTTTATTTCCTTTGACACACTTCTGGTATAAAAAAATATTGTATATATATTTTTAAGTCTTTAATGGATTGCACATAATAACTCCTTCCCTGTTTTTGTGTTGGTAAGCTTGCATATTTGACAATCTAGAGAATTTAGTTCTACACAGTTGCTAACATTTTAGATATTTCGCTACTCTCTGTAAACTTTTGGAGACTTTGTTTTTATAAATAAATTTAACTCATTTTATTTTATTGTTTTTGGGGGTAACATGTAAAAAAAAAAACAAGTGGGTTGTGGCCAACGCTAAACTCCTCACTAACAAGTCATTCTATAAAGTTTTTAAATTTTGTATGGAAAATATTCAGCATTTTCATGAAATGAGTGTGTTAAATAATTTTTTTAATAAAATATTTTATTATGAAAACTTGATAACTCTTCAATGCCATTTTATGTAAGTGATGTGCCTTTTTACCAATTTGAAAATACAAATTTCAAATTTTAAGTTTCCTGAGCTTGGGGTCACATTCAAATATTTGACAGTTAAAAAAATTTTAAAGCACTATTCAGATATCTTTCATAATCTAATGGAGTCTAAGCGAGTATTAGATATATACATATTAGCAAAATTTGAAAATAATCAAATGTGTACTTTAGTCTATAATCGATAAAGTAAAATAAACACGCTGTACATAGCACACACACACAGATACATTGTGATGTAACTTTCAGAATACAATCTCAGCATGATACTAGTTGATAATCTGCAATAAAAAAATACCCTTAAAAATTGCGAAATCGTAAATCCCCACTATATCCCCTGGGATTAGTGAGGAGTAATAACTGTTATTATTTTTCGTAATGAATACTACAGTATTAATTTATCCAACTTAGCGTGATCTATGTGTTGTCACATCTGGTTATGTTTAGTTTCTTCCATCTGACAACACCAAGAAATCTTACCAATGCGAGGATAAGAAAAGAATTATTAAGTGAAACGGTCTGTATATGATTGTTATTCTATGTATTTTGTTACCAAAATTCTGTTAAAATCATGTAGCTCCACAGAACATTACGTTAGTAAGTTTTGAAACACATTTGATGTGATTGTAATGATATCTGTTTTTTTTTCTTTTACTTGATAACGGGTTGTTTTTTTGTTTTAGTGTTAGCCACTGATGATGATGAAATTTGTGGTTATTAAATTATTAAAAAAAATATTTGCTTGTTTTTATTTTCATCAGAAGTTTTTTAATGTGCTAATTTCTGATAATATATGCAATGGTAATGTTTCATTTTTTCTGACTGCATATTTCTTTTTTTTAATTTATTTATTACTAATCATGAACATGGATGAAATTCAAACAGATAAAAGCACAATACAAATTCGACACATATAAAGGGTAAGAAACAATAATTGAGAATCAAATGTAAAAACAATAATACACAAATAAAGTAAACAATGTACAAAGAAAATAAAATATTTTACACAAAGAAAAACAAATGTATCAATAAAATAATTTTAAAAAAGAAAAAAAAATTGACAGCGCCTTCGATATAGGAAAGATCCATAAATATATTTTTTTGACAACCGGCAAGCTATCCCCGAAAATATCTGCATTGACACAATTCATTTCCAAACATATGAAATCGCGGTATCAGAGGGTTCAATAGTTTGTGGAAGGTAGTACCTCACGAAATTATTTTTTTTCGCTATTCTGAAGATGAATATAATTAAAATGACAAAGGAACATCACTTCTGATAATTCTGGTGAACACATTTTTGTTTTTAATGTTGATTTTAATTTTAATTCGTCTTCGGAATTGAATCCAACATAGGGATAAGTATGCTATCCTTCAGCTCCTCATGAAGGGGAATATTGAAGGTCGTAGAGGGTTTCGGAAAAAGGCTGCTTTTTTGGCTACCAAAAATCCGGTAATGGACCGGTATGAGAGTGTGGAGGGGCTGTTTCGCACTGCACAGGACAGGGATGCTTTCTCTATGGTGGTCGTCAACGTCGGGGAGACCCATAGATTTTTATTATAATATACTAGATGTCGTAGTTAACAAATTTTGTATGAATTGAAGTGAGGCATTTTTCCGGGGGATTTTTGACATTTTGGTTGACAGACCACATCATTTTTCTATAGAGAATAATGACTAATGTAAATTGTTTTCGGATTTATTTGTCGAAAAAAATTTTTTGTTTATAAAGTTTAGAGAACAGTTGTTTAGAATGTGTTGAAATGTAAGGAAAACTGCAATATGTTGACAACCAAAATGTCAAACGCGCGATATTCCATGACTAACTTTTTGCACGGAGTACTACATCTAGTATATTATATGAAAATTTATGGGGAGACCTGACATGACACAAGAAGAAGATAGTAGTTTTATAAGTTACACTATTTTTCTACAGATGGCATTAATGCAATAAACCTGCCATTGTGCACAATTATGTATTAATAATTTGTATACAATAAGTTTGAAAATAAATCTTGAAATAGTAAAAATAAATGAATGATTACACTGTTATCTGTAAAGAATATTCTATGAGCACTGTTGCACATTTCCCAAGGTATATGTAGCCGTTGCCAGACCCAAACGTTGATGGTTTAATAGTACAGCGAGACTTAAACATGATTGGCATTGGGAACTTGAGGAGTGCATGTCAGGATAGATGGCGAGGAATGCTGGAGGAGACACAAGGCCACAACGGGCTGTAGATTGTTCTATTGACTATTGCAAGTTTAGCAACTGCAAAACATCCCAATAAATGTTGCATAGGGGTGTCCATACATCGATGTTTTACGATATATCGAATGAAAATATCGATATTATCCAATGTATCGAATCAAATCAAATTCGATATGTACGGCCGCAAAAGATAAAATTAATTTCCCCTCAAAATGTATTTGAAAGAGAAACATCTTCCGATACATCAATTTAATTGATTCGATATTTGAAAATAAAACATCGATGTTTCGATATATTAAATGACATTCCATAACATCGGATCGATTCGATATATCGCATCAAAAACATCAATGTTTCGATATATCGAATGACATTCCAAAACATCGATGTTTTCGATACATCGATATATATCGGACATCCCTAATGTTGCATGCACAGAATCAGTTCCATTCTTGGGATGGTCTGATGCTATAGAGGTTTTGCTAGTACTGTGCGATCATAACCAGTACAAAACCTTGATTTCTCACAAGAAAAATCAGAAAGCACCCAAAATCTCAAAACCTAACAAAAAATTCCACTCTTGTTGGAAATCAAGAATACCTACCTTGTTATTTTCAAGATGAACATTGCCTAAAATTACAATTTATTAACACTAGTAAGGTGAGTTAAAATTTGAATTTAAATAGGTGTTGTTGTACTCAGTATTAACTTAAAAACTGTAATATTAATTTTCAAGATGTTTGGACCTAGTTATTTATTACAATACAAATATTAATACAATATAATATATACAAAACATAATCATATACATCATCGCCTTCCTCTTAAAGCTGACAAAGCTTGTGTAAGGGGAGGCCGTTTGTATCATAAAGGCCAAAATATTGATATATACATAATTATTAGCTATGTATGTATTTATTACATTTTATTTTATTTAACTTTATTCAAAGCACACAGTCAATGACTGGACAAATACAAGTGATACACAATATATAAAACATAGTTACGCTTAGGGTCATATTATGGGAGTCACTTAAGAAAAAGGTAAGGTTCCGCACTTCGAGAATACTGCTTACAAAATCTCAACTTCCTCCCACATTCCCTTCAAGCAACCCCCGCAACACAAACCCCAATTATATGTATAAATTTACACCTTATTATAATTATTGACTTTTAAAGTTTGTATAACTTTATGCAGGTTTGATATTCAGTTTCTAAAGCACTTAGACTGTAGTCAACTGTGCTTCAAGCTGTCACAGCACGGCGGTCTGCAGTTCCAATACAATTCTCATTTACGATACTGCTGCTCCAATTATTAATTGTGTCATACAATTATTAAGCAGTCGTGTTGCAGTTGATCCGACTGCTCCAAGCAGTGTATGTTTTGGGTCTTAAGGTATGGTTATTTGAGTCATCCCTTCTCCACTTACAGTCCACCTATTCATCCAATCCATATTTGACCTAGATAATGTATGAACTAGGCTCTAATATTTTATGTAACTGTAAAAAATATATCCTCTAGAATAATGACATCATTGGCCCTCTGACTCCTGAGAGAATCCCGGGACAGTGGAGACACAATATTTAGTTGTATTTTCAGTCTGGATCTGTGAGAATGTGGCAACTTGTTATTGGGTGCGTGTTAAATTAATATTTAACATAGTACCTGTTAGTTGCCCAAAAAGCAATTGAAATAAATCACAGATTTACATAAAAAACTCATGATTCAATAAAAAATCATTATTTATTATTGATTCAATTCATATAAAGAAAAATAAATTACAATCACGCTCCTTATGATAATTATAAATGTCTTTAATATAATTATAAAATAAATCTAATATTTTGTATTTACTTAACTTATAGTGATGATAATAATTTATAGTGAAATTAATGTCTTCTATATTATTAAAATTAATTATATGATGTATACAATTATTTCTTCTTCATAATAAACAAGTTAAACATGTTTATGAAATTCATAATTACAAATCTACAAGTTATATATTGCTTTCAATAAATAATCAGACCATAATAATGAATGAACATGTACAAAGTTGTGATATGAAAATTTGATTGAGTAAAAAAAATAAGTAACTTTGATCGTTTGGTCTTATCAATATTAAAAATCATTGATAATGTGCGCACACATAGTGAGCTCAAAAATTGAAGTACTGCTTATCCATACAATATACATAATTATACTGTCATTTATTCCATGAAAACTTTTATATGTCATTTATGAAAAATGAGGTAGTGATGACAGTGTATATAAGGTGTATATGTTTTTTACACTTCATATTTCCAAAGGAATATCTTATGTGTAAAGCGTGAATAAAATGCTATGGAGTGTAAAAAAATGTCTTAATTTAATGTATGATTTTTAAAACAGTTTGTTTTGCGTCTCGTGTAAAATTTGCATCAACGGTTTCATAGAATGATAGACAATACACAGAAATTAATATGACCAACAATCAGTAAGTTTTTCAAATTTAATATAAACATTTGAATATAATGGGACTGGTATATGTAAGAAAAATATAAATGATCATTTAAAATACTTATTATATAGCAATCAGTTGAAAACCAAATCTTTGTAATTGGATAGAAGATGATAGTTTGATACTCGGCAGTTGGTTGTGGTTCTTACCACAGTGTTTCTGTCGGCTCTTTCAAAGTTGGCCTTAACAATTTCGTAGTAACGCCCATCACTGTAACAAATCACATAATAGCAGTTTAAATAATCCGAAGTCACAATACACCACACAACCAACTAAACTTTTTTAGTCCGAGACATAGCAACGTTTTCGATGAATCATTTTTTAATGGCTGGCTTTTTGATATTCCCTTTCTTATTGAATATAGGTATGAACGAGTGGGTTGTGGCCAACGCTAAACTCTTCACAAACAAGTCATTCTATAAAGTATTCAAATTTTGTATGGAAAATTTTCAGCATTTTCATGAAATGAGTTTGTCAAATTATTTTTTATTTAAATATTTTATTATGAAAACTTGATAACTCTTCTATGCCATTTTATGAAAGTGATGTGCCTTTTTACCAATTTGAAAAAAAAAATCAAATTTTAAGTTTCCTGAGATTGGGGTCACTTTGAAATATTTGACAGTTAAAAAAATTGAGAAGCACTATTCATATATCGTTCAAAATCTAATGGGGTCTCTAAGCAAGTATTAGATATAGTCTATAATCGATAAAGTAAAATAAACACACCGTACATAGCACACAGCAGATAGCACATGCACACAAATACATTGTGATGAAACTTTCAGAATACAATCTCAGCATGATACTAGTTGATAATCTGCAATAAAAAAATACCCAAGGTAAGTCTGGCACCTGGGAGTGGTTGCGTTTACTAGTGCGCATCTTCTTTATAGGTGAAAATTGCATATGCACCTAACTACCACTAAACTATTTATGACCTCATGATGCTTTGGTTGGTTAGAAGAAATTGCTTTATGGCAATAAAATCGCTACTGTACACATGATGATAATAATAATGAACACTTCCTTGCGTCCTGCGCAAGTGGCGAGTTTATTGCCGTATGGCAATTTCTTCCAACTAACCAGTGTTTCCAGCCCAGAGAAGCAATACTTGCGTGAGAAATGAATTTAAATAAATTTCTCCTCTGCTGGGGATCGAACCCAGGACGCCCGCACAGAAACCAAACAGCTTACCAACTGTGCCACGGCGTTCGGCATTCAATAATGTACATGAAGTAAAAAATAAATAAATAAAATACTAAATATCACAGGAAAGAATATAATTTTTATCCTGACAGGTATAGCGCAGAAGCTGGAAAAAATCAAATAAAGGCATGAATAGTAAGTAATAGCAAACCTTAGAACCAGACACCTCATCTTGAGACACTTTACTCTGAGAATGTCGATAGCCTTCTGACTCTTGTCTGAAAATCTCAAGTTGTCAGGATCCCATCTGAGCTCCAATCTCTCCAGAATCGGACAATTGTTTGCGATTCCATCCATAAGCTGAAATCAAGAATAAAACATAATTATTACAACCATTATTAAACTTGACACTGTTTAGAGGTAATATGGAAAATTTTTGAAAAACAAAAATTTATGTAAATACAGGCAAAGTTATACTCCTCACTACCAAGTAACTCCACAAAGTGTTCAAATTTATGTAAATACAGGCAAAGTTATACTCCTCACTACCAAGTAACTCCACGAAGTGTTCAAATTTATGTAAATACAGGCAAAGTTATACTCCTCACTACCAAGTAACTCCACAAAGTGTTCAAATTTATGTAAATACAGGCAAAGATATACTCCTCACTACCAAGTAACTCCACAAAGTATTCAAATTTATGTAAATACAGGCAAAGTTATACTCCTCACTACCAAGTAACTCCACAAAGTGTTCAAATTTATGTAAATACAGGCAAAGTTATACTCCTCACTACCAAGTAACTCCACAAAGTATTCAAATTTATGTAAATACAGGCAAAGTTATACTCCTCACTACCAAGTAACTCCACAAAGTTTTCAAATTTATGTAAATACAGGCAAAGTTATACTCCTCACTACCAAGTAACTCCACAAAGTGTTCAAATTTATGTAAATACAGGCAAAGTTATACTCCTCACTACCAAGTAACTCCACAAAGTGTTCAAATTTATACTCCTCACTACCAAGTAACTCCACAAAGTATTCAAATTTATGTAAATACAGGCAAAGTTATACTCCTCACTACCAAATAACTGCACAAAGAATTCAAATTTTGTATGGAAAATTAACAGCATTTTCATGAAATGGTATGTTAAATTATTTTAGTTTTAAATATTTTATTATGAAAACTTGATAATACTTCATGCAGTGCCATTATGTGAAAGTGGTGTGCCTTTTTAGCAATTTGAAAATAAAAATGATCAAATATTAAGTTTCTCAAACTTGGAGTAATTTTGAAATATTTGACACTAAAAAAGATTGAGAAGCATTGATCAGACATCCTTCTATTAGATATACAAATTTGCAAATTTTGAAAAGAATCAAATGAGTACTAAAGTCTATAATCGATAAAGTAGAATAAAAACCCCGTACATAATACACAGCACACACACACACAGATATATGGTGATGAAACTTTCAGAATACGATCACAGCATGATATTAGTTGATAATCTTCAATAAAAAAAATAACCTTAAAAATTGTGAATTCAAAACTCCCACTATATACACTTGGGGTAGTGAGGAGTAAAAAAGAAATTAAACAAACAAAAATTTTGAATCAATAAGAAAATATGAAAAAAAATTACAGCTTTAAGAAATTATTTTGCGTTAAGTGAAAATATTACCATCAATATTGTTTCTAAATTCTCAAACTAACAAAATAAATTTATTGATAAAATATCAATATAAATAATGGTTATTTGAAATACGTAGTAAAATACATACACATTAGTTATAAAAAAAAATCAGGAAAAAGTTTAAGTTGTTAGGTAGTATGCCACCACAGAACTTGATTGATATTTGTATGGGTGAAATATTCTGAAATATTTCAAATACTCGATCATTGCAGATATTTAAGAAAAATTTAAATTAGTTATATTATTTTGTAATGGGGACGTATGTGGAAAGATTGAGTGCTTGGTGATTATTAACTTGAAGAAGAAGATTCGGGACACTAATAAAATTTTATACATTATGATTGTTTAGTGGGAAAATTTTTATTCATTATTATATAATTTGTGTTTTAGTTATTGACATTCACCATTGATAATTTTCATTTTTTTCAGTTATTCACAGTAAATTATTTGTAGTATTTCAGTGTTAGTCAAAATGAATATTCATTAATACCTGGTCAACATGTATATTGACACCGAGTCGTTCTTGTGTTCCCATTACAAGGATTCTAAAGAAAAAATAAAAGAAATAAAACATAAAAGAAATAAAGCAATAAAAACATAATTAAAATTATACTAGTTGCATGTAACACATGAGATCCAACTGTCGATAGCGATAGTATGTATACTTGAAGAATAAGAATCAAACTATAAACCCATAAATCCAAATTATTGAAAATTTTAACACATGTTGGTATGTCAAGATAGGACAGTATGGAGGTCAGTCCTCTTTTCCTACCTATCAAACTATTAAGTCTTCTTACATATTGTGTATAGGCGACTGTCATACAATTTGTATGAAGCAATGTCGTCACTAAATTCAATTTTTATAAAAACTGTTAAAAAAATTGAGATGTGCTAATACAATGTTTATATTTTTTATATAAAATTAAATTATCTAGTTAGGGTGTTTCGGCTTTTTTCGATATTTTAAAAAAAAATGGAAATATAGGCAATTAAACTCATAAATTTGTCATAAAAAAAATATTTTTCTTAATAAAAAATGTTTGAGAAACCCTGGAATTTTAAAAAAAAAACTTATTTGATATTTTGTATTTGTCTATCTTTATACCAATTTTCAGCGTTCTAGCTTTTATGGTTTCTGAGATATATGGAAAAATAAAGTAAAAATTCAAAAGTTGATAACCCCTGACTGATACAAAAATTCACCATTCTGAGTATAAAAGTTTTGTAGGCCTATAACTGTTTATATATTTGGAAATTTTGGGATCTGTAAATTGAGCGGATCAAAAGTTATAAGGGGGGGACAGACAGACACACACACACAGACACACACACAAAACTCACATAAAATGTTCTACTCCGAATTCTGAGTAAATCCATGTATGGGAACATATATGCTGCGACGCCTCTAGTTGGTGTTATTAGCATGCAAAAAGTCCACTACACCATACAAAATTTTCCTTCGTACTTAATAATGTCGATTCGTTAAGAGAATTGAATTCTCATGAACGAATCGACAGTTGGATTACAGACATTTCAAGTATTTTTTTCACATTGCTTATAAGATGGTTTTCGATCTTATATCCACTTTATTTTTAATTTACATTCTTTAAATATTTATTTTATGACATCTAAAAAAATGAGTAGTTGTGGCAAACATTATCAAGTCACTCCACACAGTATTAAAATTTTCATCATTTTCAAGAAATTACTTTTTTTTATTTAAAAACGAGTGGGTTGTGGCCAACACTAAACTCTCCACACCACAAATATTGACAATGAAATATTTTATTCATTCTAAATTTTACTACCAGGAATATAAATTTTCTAACGATAGTATATTTTCATGTTAAGATAGACAAACTATTAATGCAGTATAGTGAAGAATGCTTATGTTGTATGAAATATTTTAAAAAAATCAGATAAATTTTGTTTTAAAGAACGCGAGAGCATTTTCAAAATTTTGACACGTGATATTATATGAAGAATTTTTTTGTTATTTATGGAAAGCTAATCAGTTCTATGTTCAAGCTCTTTACATTATAACATGAAATCAAATTACTGAACGTTTCCATACATAGAAATTTATCTAATTACATTTTTATTCATACTAAATGTTACTATCAGGAATATAAATTTTCTTCCGATAGTATATTTTTATGTTAAGATAGACAAACTATTAATGCAGTATGGTGAAGAATACTAATGTTGTATGAAATATTTTAATAAAAGCAGATAAATTTTGTTTTAAAGGACGTTAGAGCATTTTGACAATTTTGACACGTGATATCATATGAAGAAATTTTTGTTATTTATGGAAAGCTAATCAGTTCGATGTTCAAGCTCTTTACATTATAACATGAAATCAAATTACTGAACTTTTCCATACATAAGAAATTTATCTTATTATATACATTTTTATTCATACTAAATTTTACTACCAGGAAAATAAATTTTCTATCGATAGTATATTTTTATGTTAAGATAGACAAACTATTATTGCAGTATGGTGTAGAATGCTTATGTTGTATGAAATATTTTAATAAAAGCAGATAAATTTTGTTTTAAGGAAGCGAAAGCATTTTCAAAATTTTGACACGTGATATCATATGAAGAAATTTTTTGTTATTTATGGAAAGCTAATCAGTTCTATGTTCAAACTCTTTACATTATAACATGAAATCAAATAACTGAACTTTTCCATACATAGAAATTTATCTAATTACATTTTTATTCATACTAAATGTTACTACCAGGAATATAAATTTTCTTCCGATAGTATATTTTTATGTTAATATAGACAAACTATTAATGCAGTATAGAGAAGAATGCTTATGTTGTATGAAATATTTTAATAAAAGCAGATAAATTATGTTTTAAAGAACGCGAGAGCATTTTCAAAATTTTGACACGTGATATCATATGACGAAATTTTTTGTTATTTATGGAAAGCTAATCAGTTCTATGTTCAAGCTCTTTACTATATAAAATGAAATCAAATTACTGAACTTTTCCATACATAGATATTTATCTAATTACATTTTTATTCATACTAAATGTTACTATCAGGAATATAAATTTTCTTCCGATAGTATATTTTTATGTTAAGACTAGTGAACACCCGGCAAACTTCGTATTGCCTGTATAATTAAAAATTGTCCTCCATAACCACCCGTCGCTTCAGACTCTTCAATACCCTCCATCCCTTCAGTACTTCCCGTCCTTTCAGTACCTTCCGTCCCTTCAGTACCTCCCGTCCCTTCAGTTACTCCCGTCCCTTCAGTTACTCCCGTCCCTTCAGTTACTCCCGTCCCTTCAGTTACCCCCGTCCCTTCAGTTACTCCCGTCCCTTCAGTTACTCCCGTACCTTCAGTTACTCCCGTCCCTTCAGTTACTCCCGTTCCTTCAGTTACTCCCGTCCCTTCAGTTACTCCCGTCCCTTCAGTTACTCCCGTCCCTTCAGTTACTCCCGTCCCTTCAGTTACTCCCGTCCCTTCAGTTACTCCCGTCCCTTCAGTTACTCCCGTCCCTTCAGTTACTCCCGTCCCTTCAGTTACTCCCGTCCCTTCAGTTACTCCCGTCCCTTCAGTTACTCCCGTCCCTTCAGTTACTCCCGTCCCTTCAGTTACTCCCGTCCCTTCAGTTACTCCCGTCCCTTCAGTTACTCCCGTCCCTTCAGTTACTCCCGTCCCTTCATTACCTCCCGTCCCTTCATTTCCTCCCGTCCCTTCATTACCTCCCGTCCCTTCATTACCTCCCGTCCCTTCAGTTACTCCCGTCCCTTCAGTTACCTCCCGTCCCTTCATTTCCTCCCGTCCCTTCATTTCCTCCCGTCCCTTCATTTCCTCCCGTCCCTTCATTACCTCCCGTCCCTTCATTACCTCCCGTCCCTTCAGTAGGTCCCGGTCATACGCTCGACAATTCATCAAAGTTTCATTGAAATTGATTGAACGGTTCCAATGATAGTCCACCTTCATCGGTAAAATGACCTGATACCCGATGAAGAAGAAGAAGAAGAATTTTTTTTTAATCCAGAAACCATCCCGGGCATACACTCGACAATTCTTCAAAGTTTCATTGAAATTGAATGAACGGTTCCCAGGATAGTCCACCTTCATAGGTAAAATGACCTGATACCCGATGAAGAAGAAGAAGAAGAAAAATTTTTTAATCCAGAAACTATCCCGGATGCTTATGTTGTATGAAATATTTTAAAAAAAAGCAGATAAATTTTGTTCTAAAGAACGCGAGAGCATTTTCCAAATTTTGACAGGTGATATCATATGAAGATTTTTTTCGTTATTTATGGAAAGCTAATCAGTTCTATGTTCAAGCTCTTTACATTATAACATGAAATCAAATTACTGAACTTTTCCATACATAGAAATTTATCTAATTACATTTTTATTCATACTAAATGTTACTATCAGGAATATAAATTTTCTTCCGATAGTATATTTTTATGTTAAGATAAACAAACTATTAATGCAGTATAGTGAAGAATGCTTATGTTGTATGAAATATTTTAAAAAAAGCAGATAAATTTTGTTTTAAAGAACGCGAGAGCATTTTCAAAATTTTGACACGTGATATTATATGAAGAATTTTTTTGTTATTTATGGAAAGCTAATCAGTTCTATGTTCAAGCTCTTTACATTATAACATGAAATCAAATTACTGAACGTTTCCATACATAGAAATTTATCTAATTACATTTTTATTCATACTAAATGTTACTATCAGGAATATAAATTTTCTTCCGATAGTATATTTTTATGTTAAGATAGACAAACTATTAATGCAGTATAGGGAAGAATGCTTATGTTGTATGAAATATTTTAAAAAAAGCAGATAAATTTTGTTCTAAAGAACGCGAGAGCATTTTCCAAATTTTGACAGGTGATATCATATGAAGATTTTTTTTGTTATTTATGGAAAGCTAATCAGTTCTATGTTCAAGCTCTTTACATTATAACATGAAATCAAATTACTGAACTTTTCCATACATAGAAATTTATCTAATTACATTTTTATTCATACTAAATGTTACTATCAGGAATATAAATTTTCTTCCGATAGTATATTTTTATGTTAAGATAAACAAACTATTAATGCAGTATAGTGAAGAATGCTTATGTTGTATGAAATATTTTAAAAAAAGCAGATAAATTTTGTTTTAAAGAACGCGAGAGCATTTTCAAAATTTTGACACGTGATATTATATGAAGAATTTTTTTGTTATTTATGGAAAGCTAATCAGTTCTATGTTCAAGCTCTTTACATTATAACATGAAATCAAATTACTGAACTTTTCCATACATAGAAATTTATCTAATTACATTTTTATTCATACTAAATGTTACTATCAGGAATATAAATTTTCTTCCGATAGTATATTTTTATGTTAAGATAAACAAACTATTAATGCAGTATAGTGAAGAATGCTTATGTTGTATGAAATATTTTAAAAAAAGCAGATAAATTTTGTTTTAAAGAACGCGAGAGCATTTTCAAAATTTTGACACATGATATTATATGAAGAATTTTTTGTTATTTATGGAAAGCTAATCAGTTCTATGTTCAAGCTCTTTACATTATAACATGAAATCAAATTACTGAACTTTTCCATACATAGAAATTTATCTAATTACATTTTTATTCATACTAAATGTTACTATCAGGAATATAAATTTTCTTCCGATAGTATATTTTTATGTTAAGATAAACAAACTATTAATGCAGTATAGTGAAGAATGCTTATGTTGTATGAAATATTTTAAAAAAAGCAGATAAATTTTGTTTTAAAGAACGCGAGATCATTTTCAAAATTTTGACACGTGATATTATATGAAGAATTATTTTGTTATTTATGGAAAGCTAATCAGTTCTATGTTCAAGCTCTTTACATTATAACATGAAATCAAATTACTGAACGTTTCCATACATAGAAATTTATCTAATTACATTTTTATTCATACTAAATGTTACTATCAGGAATATAAATTTTCTTCCGATAGTATATTTTTATGTTAACATAGACAAACTATTAATGCAGTATAGGGAAGAATGCTTATGTTGTATGAAATATTTTAAAAAAAGCAGATAAATTTTGTTCTAAAGAACGCGAGAGCATTTTCCAAATTTTGACAGGTGATATCATATGAAGATTTTTTTTGTTATTTATGGAAAGCTAATCAGTTCTATGTTCAAGCTCTTTACATTATAACATGAAATCAAATTACTGAACTTTTCCATGCATAGAAATTTATCTAATTACATTTTTATTCATACTAAATGTTACTATCAGGAATATAAATTTTCTTCCGATAGTATAATTTTATGTTAAGATAAACAAACTATTAATGCAGTATAGTGAAGAATGCTTATGTTGTATGAAATATTTTAAAAAAAGCAGATAAATTTTGTTTTAAAGAACGCGAGAGCATTTTCAAAATTTTGAAACGTGATATTATATGAAGAATTTTTTTGTTATTTATGGAAAGCTTATCAGTTCTATGTTCAAGCTCTTTACATTATAACATGAAATCAAATTACTGAACGTTTCCATACATAGAAATTTATCTAATTACATTTTTATTCATACTAAATGTTACTATCAGGAATATAAATTTTCTTCCGATAGTATAATTTTATGTTAAGATAAACAAACTATTAATGCAGTATAGTGAAGAATGCTTATGTTGTATGAAATATTTTTAAAAAAGCAGATAAATTTTGTTTTAAAGAACGCGAGAGCATTTTCAAAATTTTGAAACGTGATATTATATGAAGAATTTTTTTGTTATTTATGAAAAGCTAATCAGTTCTATGTTCAAGCTCTTTACATTATAACATGAAATCAAATTACTGAACGTTTCCATACATAGAAATTTATCTAATTACATTTTTATTCATACTAAATGTTACTATCAGGAATATAAATTTTCTTCCGATAGTATATTTTTATGTTAACATAGACAAACTATTAATGCAGTATAGGGAAGAATGCTTATGTTGTATGAAATATTTTAAAAAAAGCAGATAAATTTTGTTCTAAAGAACGCGAGAGCATTTTCCAAATTTTGACAGGTGATATCATATGAAGATTTTTTTTGTTATTTATGGAAAGCTAATCAGTTCTATGTTCAAGCTCTTTACATTATAACATGAAATCAAATTACTGAACTTTTCCATACATAGAAATTTATCTAATTACATTTTTATTCATACTAAATGTTACTATCAGGAATATAAATTTTCTTCCGATAGTATATTTTTATGTTAAGATAAACAAACTATTAATGCAGTATAGTGAAGAATGCTTATGTTGTATGAAATATTTTAAAAAAAGCAGATAAATTTTGTTTTAAAGAACGCGAGATCATTTTCAAAATTTTGACACGTGATATTATATGAAGAATTATTTTGTTATTTATGGAAAGCTAATCAGTTCTATGTTCAACAAGCTCTTTACATTATAACATGAAATCAAATTACTGAACGTTTCCATAGATAGAAATTTATCTAATTACATTTTTATTCATACTAAATGTTACTATCAGGAATATAAATTTTCTTCCGATAGTATATTTTTATGTTAAGATAAACAAACTATTAATGCAGTATAGTGAAGAATGCTTATGTTGTATGAAATATTTTAAAAAAAGCAGATAAATTTTGTTTTAAAGAACGCGAGAGCATTTTCAAAATTTTGACACGTGATATTATATGAAGAATTTTTTTGTTATTTATGGAAAGCTAATCAGTTCTATGTTCAAGATCTTTACATTATAACATGAAATCAAATTACTGAACGTTTCCATACATAGAAATTTATCTAATTACATTTTTATTCATACTAAATGTTACTATCAGGAATATAAATTTTCTTCCGATAGTATATTTTTATGTTAACATAGACAAACTATTAATGCAGTATAGGGAAGAATGCTTATGTTGTATGAAATATTTTAAAAAAAGCAGATAAATTTTGTTCTAAAGAACGCGAGAGCATTTTCCAAATTTTGACAGGTGATATCATATGAAGTAATAATGACCCTGACCCTGGTAATGTGTCCTACTATAGTAATAGAGGATCACAGCAGATAGCTGAGAGGGCGAGGGCGAGCCTTCGGCGCCTGAAATCCGGAACCACCCAGCTAAGGGACGGAAAACCCCTACAGAAAAACCCTGGCCCTCCTGGCAGGGGGTTGGGCAAGAGGCTAATAACCTCTTCCCGTAAAAAAGACTACATTACGACACCAGAAGCTGAGCCTCGGACATCGATTAGCAACTGGACTGAACCTAGCAAACGGAAAATGGATTTAAGAATTGGCACATGGAATGTAAGGACTCTTTATAGAAGCGGAGCTCTTGGGGAACTGACTCGGGAGATGCAAAAGTACAGAGTGCACATAATGGCAGTGCAGGAGACTAGATGGCTGGGAAGTGAAACATTTGATACAAGAACCCACACAATATTGCATAGTGGTAGTGGCAATACTAGACATGAATTTGGAGTGGCTTTTGTTGTGGATAGAGATGTCAAGGGTAGCATTATAGGGTTTAAACCCATAAATGAGAGAATCTGTGTCCTTCGAATTAAGACTAGGTTTTTCAACCTTTCCATTGTAAATATACATGCAGAAACAGAAGAAAAGGAGGACATTATAAAGGAGGCATTTTATCAGAAACTGGAACAGGTTTTTGATGCTATACCATCCAACGATATAAAAATGGTAATCGGTGACTTTAATGCCAAGATAGGTAAAGAACCAATATATCAACACATTACTGGGATGAATAGCCTACATACGGAGAGCAACAATAATGGGCTGCGTTTAATTGATTTTACTGCATCCAGAAACATGGTAATTTCCTCGACACAGTTTCCTAGAAAGGACATATTTAAACGAACTTGGACGTCCCCGAATGGAAGACACCACAACCAAATAGATCACATAACCATAGAGAGGAGAGGAGCGTCAAGCATCATGAATGTAAGAAGCTATAGAGGAGCAAACTGTGACTCCGACCATTATATGGTGGTGGCCACCTACAGAAGCCGCATATCTTCCAATAGACCTAAAAAGCACCAAACACTCCCAAAGATTAATACTGAGGCACTCAAAACTCCTGAAGGACTCGAGTTATATCACGGAACACTGAGACAAAGCCTACCAAGTAATCTAAGTGACACAGACTCCCGAGAAGCATTGGAGGCTGACTGGGACATGCTAAGGAGCGCTATGCTGAGTTCAGCCGAGGATAGTGTGGGCAACAGACCTAAAGAAAACAGAAATCCTTGGTTCGATGCAGAGTGTCGAGCTAGTATAGAAAATAAAAATAGGCTTAGAAGAGTGTATATAGAACGAGAAACCAGAGCAAAAAAACAAGCATACGAGGAAGCAAGGAGAGAATCGAAAAAACTTCTGAGAAAGAAAAAGAGGGCATACATGAATAATATATTGCTGAAAGTAGAAAAGGACTTCACAGAAAATAATGTACGGGAAGCATATAGAGGAGTCAACATTTTTAAGAAAGGATTTAAGCCGAATACTACTCTATGCCGAGATACAAATGGTGACATCATAGCGGATGCTAACAAGATAAAGGACAGATGGAAGGATTATTTTCAGCAGCTACTCAACCCACACGCAAACACAGGAAACCAGCCAACAGCAATTATACCACCAGAGGAAGATCAGGAGGTGAATCCACCAACCCTGACAGAAACAAAGCTAGCAATAAAGAAGCTCAAAAATAATAAGACACCCGGGGTGGATAATATCGCATCTGAACTGATAAAGTATGGCAGTGAACACCTACATAGGTTACTTCATCAGCTAATAACTAAAATTTGGCGTATAGAAGAAATCCCTGAAGAATGGCAGCTGAGCATCATATGTCCAATACACAAAAAAGGAGACAAACTCAAATGTGAAAATTATAGAGGCATCTCACTATTAAGCACTGCATATAAAGTACTAACAATCATATTAAAAGAAAAGATAGAACACTATTCAGAAACTATCATAGGGGAATACCAAGCTGGGTTATGTATGACAGTATAAGTCGGGAAAAGCTCTACGAAATATTACTTGCTTTTAAAATTCCAACGAAGCTTGTAAGATTAGTGAAAACAACAATGAGTAGTACGAAATGCAAAGTCAAGATAGAGGGTGAGATGACTGAGGGGTTCTTAGTATCTCAAGGTCTTAAGCAGGGCGATGGCTTGGCACCCACACTCTTCAATCTAGCCCTAGAGTATGTCATTAGGAAAACATCCGTAGACACCAGCTCCACTATACACTATAAGAGTAGCCAAATAGTGGGTTATGCGGATGACCTTAATATTATGGGCAGATCCCTCGCAGCTATTCGAGAAGTCTTTGAGCCACTTGAAACGGCAGCAGCAGAAGTAGGTCTGCAGATCAATAAAAATAAAACAAAAGCAATGAAACAGACCAGAAGCGCAAACCGTTGGCAAGGAAACACAATACATTTGAAAGACAATTATGACTTTGAAACTGTTGAAGACTTTAAATACCTGGGTTCCACAATCAACAAAGATAATGAGGACACAACAGAAATAAAAAACAGAATAACAACAGGTAACGGAGCATTCTTCTCTCTTCTACCGGTGTTCAAATCAAGAAGTGTCCATAGAAAAACGAAAATCACGCTGTATAAAACCATTATTAGAACAGTTGTAACATATGGATGTGAAGCATGGACACTTACAGCCAAATCTGCTGAAATACTGGACACGTTTGAGAGACGAGTGCTTCGTAGAATCCTAGGACCTGTGCCTGATGGTGACGCCTGGAGGATTAGATACAATAATGAGCTGTATGCTATCTACAAAACTTCCAGGCTCTCTGTGCATGTCAGATTGAGCAGATTGAGATGGGCCGGACATGTACAGAGAATGCCACCACAGCGAATACCAAAGAAAGTTCTGTGTGGACATCCAGGTGGAAGACGAAAGGTTGGAAGACCGCGGCTGCGATGGGAGGACGAAGTTGGAAGGGATGCTTCCCAACTACTGCAAGTGCCGGGCAGTTGGAAAGTTGCTGCAGAAGATAGGAGAAGCTGGAGGCGAAGACTGACGGAGGCCAAGGCTCGATATGGGCTGTAGCGCCATTGAAGAAGAAGAAGAAGATATCATATGAAGATTTTTTTTGTTATTTATGGAAAGCTAATCAGTTCTATGTTCAAGCTCTTTACATTATAACATGAAATCAAATTACTGAACTTTTCCATACATAGAAATTTATCTAATTACATTTTTATTCATACTAAATGTTACTATCAGGAATATAAATTTTCTTCCGATAGTATATTTTTATGTTAAGATAAACAAACTATTAATGCAGTATAGTGAAGAATGCTTATGTTGTATGAAATATTTTAAAAAAAGCAGATAAATTTTGTTTTAAAGAACGCGAGAGCATTTTCAAAATTTTGACACGTGATATTATATGAAGAATTTTTTTGTTATTTATGGAAAGCTAATCAGTTCTATGTTCAAGCTCTTTACATTATAACATGAAATCAAATTACTGAACTTTTCCATACATAGAAATTTATCTAATTACATTTTTATTCATACTAAATGTTACTATCAGGAATATAAATTTTCTTCCGATAGTATATTTTTATGTTAAGATAAACAAACTATTAATGCAGTATAGTGAAGAATGCTTATGTTGTATGAAATATTTTAAAAAAAGCAGATAAATTTTGTTTTAAAGAACGCGAGATCATTTTCAAAATTTTGACACGTGATATTATATGAAGAATTATTTTGTTATTTATGGAAAGCTAATCAGTTCTATGTTCAACAAGCTCTTTACATTATAACATGAAATCAAATTACTGAACGTTTCCATACATAGAAATTTATCTAATTACATTTTTATTCATACTAAATGTTACTATCAGGAATATAAATTTTCTTCCGATAGTATATTTTTATGTTAAGATAGACAAACTATTAATGCAGTATAGTGAAGACTGCTTATGTTGTATGAAATATTTTAAAAAAAGCAGATAAATTTTGTTTCAAAGAGCGTTAGAGCATTTTGACAATGTTGACACGTGATATCATATGAAGAAATTTTATGATATCTATGAAAAGCTAATCAGTTCTAAGTTCAAGCTATTAATATTCTTATATCAATATGAAATCAATGAACTGAACATTGCCAAATATAAAAAAATTCTCTTGTTACATATAAGTTTCATACAAATATCCATTAAATAAAATATAATTTTTGAAACCGTTGAATATTTTTCTTTTAACATTGATTCTTGGTGTTGTATAAATAGTTGAAACCAAATTAAAATATCTCTAATTTCCAGGTCGTGAGAGCATTTTTTCAGTTTTAATAGATGAAATCATAAAGTAACATTGGGAAAAAATGAACCGTTGTCTATGGAAAACTAATCAGCTCTAAGTTTATGGACTTAACACATGTGATATCAATATGAAGTCAATCGGACTTAAAGTTTGGGCTGCAGAGAGGACACAAAAAAAAAACAACGTAAATGATGAATTCATAGAGAAGAAATCAAAAGTTGTCTATGGAAAACTAATCAGCTCTAGGTCTTTGCACTTTACACATACGATGTTAATATGAAGTCGATCAGACTTATAGTTTGGGCTGTAGAGAGGACACAAAAAAGATAAATGCTACGGCGTACGGCGTATACGCCATACACACAAACACATCACGACGAAACTCATAGTGTGCATTCTCTACATGATACCCATTGAGAAATTGATGTAAAAAAAATACGCTTAAATTTTGCGAAATCATGACTCTCCCCTATTCCATAGTGTGGAGAGTAATAAAAAACACATATGTCCTTGTGGTAACAAGTACATATATACATCCTCATACATTCCCTAAATTAAGCAATACGGTATAATCATGAGCTAGAGGCAATGTACAACAAAACAAGATACAAAAGAGAAAGGCAATCGTTGTTTCACTGGATTCATGAATCCAGGCCCACGAGTACAGGCGACCAGAGTACCACCCAGAATAGGCGAGCCACATGGGCTTGCGACCATGTATGCGGGATTAAGGGGCCCCTTTATGACTCAAGTCACGCTCACCACTCACTCACCAATCTCCGACTTATACTCCACTCCCCTGTGCAACCACATCCAATAGGATGCAGATAATGCTGCTTTTACCACCCTATCTAAAAGTTCTTTTATTTTACCTCTTGGGAGACCCAGGTCTTTAAAGGAGGAATATAATGATTTTGCTCGCCCCCACTCTACAGCATATATATTCATGCTAAAGCCATTTTGAACTGTTTTATCTACCAGTTCCTTGTACTTGTTTAGTTTGTATTGGAGGTCTTTTGGAATATTTGTGTCCCATGGAACAGTCAGCTCCACATAAATAACTCTTTTCAATGAAAGAGAGTAGATCAAGTCAGGCCTAAGAGATGAGATGCAGATCTCCTTTGGAAGGTTATATGGATGATGACCGTATTCCTAAAAAGATATTAGACACCTATCCCGAAGGGAGAAGAAGTAGACGTACTGTATGATATAAAAGAAATGGAACTGATAAATTGGAGAAGACTAGCCATCGATGGAGGGATGGAGAAGATTTCTGGAGGAGGCCAGGGTCCGTAGTGGACTGTAGCGCCAGTGATGATGATTAAGGAAGAAAGTTGTTTACTTGGCATTTGTGAGTATAGGCAGGACGCTTTGCCAGAGTTGGTCAGTGATGTGCGGCATTCCACTCAGCAGCAAACCAGTCAGCTGTTGTCCGTAGCGAGACAGGAACTTGTGCAGTGCGTCATCGGAGAGGTTATCTGAGCTGTCCAGGTCCAATGCCACAAGATTCCTAAAATTCAAGAAAATTGTTATTATTATTAAAGGTGTTATCAGACAGGCAGCTATGCTGGTATGTCTGATCTCATACCAGCCGTACTTCTTCAGTCTGTCAAGTTTATTTTTAAACATATTAACACTTTGTGCAGGTACAAGTTCCGGTGATAGACCATTCTACGCATCTGTAACTTTGTTGGTCAAAAAATGCCTCCAGATTGAATAATACTAATATACACAGTGAGTAATAGCAAAATACAATCATTATTATGTTTAAAGTAAATTGTGGATTGTGGCCTTTTCAAGAGCCTCCCTTTTTTAACTCTGAGGGGGTCTTTCTTCAGTCTCTTCTTCTTCTTCTCTTGTGTCAGATTAAAAAACTTTTTGATCAAAACTTGGCAACGTCGACCACAGCAGCAACAGATCAGGCAGTCTTGCAGGTGGACTGTAGTCTGCTGCACGCCTCATTCACACGAGAGGCAGTCATCACCCATTAGGATCCCCATGTTTTGTAAGTTGTTCTTATACCTACCGACGCCCATTCTCAATCTGTTCATTTGCTCAAAGTTTTCAGGATATTTATCAAGAGTACCTATAATAATAAATACTTTATCCAATGTGGTTGAAAGAATAGGAGTACAAAGACACATAGCAAGAATGAACAGATGGACATAAGAGTGTTGGAGTGGAGACTGAGAGGCTATAACAGACCACAAGGGTGGCCACCTAATAGATGGATGGACGACATCAGAAGAGGCTGAAGATGACTTTCCCAAAGTATTGATTTTATTGATAAATGAAAATTTCTTCTGATGAACCAGTGTTTACAACTCCAGAGAAACAAGAAGAATTTTCAAATTTTTTTGAAGTGTAATTCTATACATCAAACGTCATCTGCCTCAAGTATAACTTAATTAGACTTTGTCAAACCTGACATTGCCAGATTCCATGAAGGCCTTGAGCACCGAGTCATTGAAGCCGTTCAATTGTCCTGCACTGAGGAATCTCAGATTGGGAATGCGGGTCAGCATGTCTATGAGACATTCTGTGGAGAGATCCGTAGCTGTAATGTCCAGTTCCTGCACCGAACACTTTTCCCACTCCACTTGCATCAAATATTCAGAATGCAAACCTGAAACAAAACAATGCTCTGACTAATCAAGAGAAATTATTTTATACAAAAGTCTTGAATGGTTTTGAAATGGAAAAGGAGAGTTGATAAATCTTTGTAGAATTTCTGTAATTTGCTATGCTCTACAATATCAGTTCCATAAATATTGACAAATTATGTTTAAATATGTTTGGACAAATGGATTTTGCATAGTTTTCTACCCCACTCCATTAGAAAGTAAGAAGTGGCTGCTGTTTGCTCATCGGACAACACAAGGATTACCATTAAGCATATTTTTTACCTCTGCCATTAAGATAACCTGATACTTCCAAGATTGGCAAGAATGAAGCTGTCATAGTGAATCTTTGATATAGACTCTAATAGATAATTGGAATTTCATAAACCATTTTTGAATTATTAATTAGCTATAAACCACTTGTTTTTTGAGTCACTTCGCGACATGTTTCGGAAGCGCTGTCCTTCCATCGACCGGCGTGTCGAGACTATTAAAAATAATGTCGCAAGTCAAAAACCTAATTTTACAGCAGAGCAAAATGTGAATATGATAACAGAGAAGTGTTTGTTATTTCCAAAATTCATAACTGAAAAAGTTTGCTCATAAATATTAACTACTAGCGTTGCAGCGAGAATCTTGTGAGCCGACCCAAGTACTACACAATACTTGATAAATAATTCACAAAAAAATGAATTGCATACTTGTTCCATTCATAAGGAGACATCGTAATCTACGCGATCTTTGGAAGAGAGTCTTCATGGTCGATCCGGTCACCTTGTTGCAATAGTTCACAGCTAAACATTCCAACTGAAATCAAACAAAAAATGCCATATATTATATGAGAAAAACAATGTTATAAAATATTATTAGATAAACAGAAACGTTGGAATATAACTTGCGTCATGGGCCCTTACTATGTGGGCCCATGACAAGAGAACTGGTAAATCAGGTACCTACAGGGCTTATGACCTGTCATAGGTTGGGCTACATGATCACTTTAAGTGCTTGGGCAACATTCCTCAATTGATTTCCCTTATAAATTTAAATTTATGTAAATCCTATATAAATATGTTAAATGACATTATTCAAACACTTGAAAATATACACCGACCAAGCAAAACATATTTCCGCTCAAGTTATTTACCGATAACAATTCTTCTTCTTCTTCTTCACATGCCACTCCGGACACTATGAAGGTTTCCGACCTTTAGGCCTATCTCCACTTTATTAACGGCGGCCCGAAACAGTGACGCAGTGCTTTTTATGAACTACTGTCTCAGGTTACGGAGCCATGGAACTCTTCGTTGTCCTGGTCCTCTTCTCCCTGGATTACATGCAATCTGCAGGAGTTGGTACTTTCCTTCTCTCATTATATGCCCCAAGTATTGCAATTTTCTTGTCTTGTCTTGTCGATCACTATGCTCATCATAGATTTGTATTAAAAAACTTGAAACATCAAGGTCCAATGCTCAGCTATGAGGCAGGAGGACAAACCCTCAGCAGCTGATTTTCACTACAATTATGAATTAAACTGACAGTGTAATACAAACCTGAATACAATTGGAACTGAACGCATCAATATGTGAATCGTCAACAAAGTTGATTCCGTATAGATTGATGACTCTAAGGTTGGGTGTGGCTGATTTCAGTTTATGGACGTTGATTACTTCATAAATTTCCTCCTCTTCTTCTTCAACCTTCTCATATGTTCCTACAAAAATAAAACATCTTAAGTCAAATGTTAAGTCAAAAATAAAACATCTTATGTCAAATGTACTGCGTAGAATATGCGGCCCCGTGAAGGATGGCGATGAATGGCGCATTAAACGTAACAATGAGTTGTACAACATATACCAGGCCCCAAGTAGGTATCTCAACGCACATGAAATTACTTAGGCTGAGATGGGCTGGACATGTACAACGAATGGCAACCTCACGGGTGTCGAAACGAGTCATGACTGGACACCCGGGTGGGAGAAGAAGGGTAGGAAGACCAAGGCTGCGGTGGGAAGATGAGGTCAGAAAGGATGCGGCTCAGCTTCTTCAGGAGAGGAGCTGGAAAGTGACAGCAGAGGACAGGATGGGATGGAGGCGAAAGTTAACGGAGGCCAAGGCTCGATTTGGGCTGTAGCGCCATCGAAGAAGAAGTCAAATGTTAAATTTTTTTCCTCGCTTAGTTCCCATGATTTGGGGTCGGCTCTCCAAGTCCGCTTGCGCCTGCCCTCTCTTGTGTTTCACTCTGCCTCACACCCTGCGTCCCAATGTCGTTGTGAACTGTGGACATCCATGTTTACAATGGCCTTATTTACGCCCATACCACCGTAACCTAACCTCCCTCATCTTTTCGGCTATGGAAGCCACCTTGAAGCTGCCTTGAATGTATTCATTTCTGACCTTGTCCAACGTTATCATACTGCTGGCCCACCTCAATATTTTCATTTTGGTGACGTGAAGTCTATGATCTTCGTGCTTTCTAGAAGCCCAACATTCTAATCCATAGAGCAAGGATGGTCGTACACACATACTATATACTTTGCCCTTAGACCGGACTAGCATTCTTCTGTCACACAGTACCCCTGTTAGGGATCTCCATTTTAACCTCTTCTTCTTCTTCTTCTGGGTCACAATCCTAGGATTGGTCTGCACAATTTTAACCAGCCTGTATTTATTCTATGCTCTACATCACTTTCCATCCTTTGTGAGAATAGAGACTAAATATGTGAACTTCTCTACTTATTTTATTTATATGTTAAACTTTATATTTACTATTCTAAATTAAAAAAAGAATATATTCTTCCTCATACATTCCTTAAAAGAAGCAATAATGCATGTAATGCTTGGTGAACAAAATCGGTTAGGACAGGATTCAAACTCACATGCACTGGGTTAATCATGTGAGAAGAATTATTTCTTGAGATGTTTCTTCTATGATAATCTAATGGACATATGTAGAATCTGCTGACATCAGAGAGTTTCTGACATTCATTAGCTTTAGTGTGTTCTACTTTAAGAACTGTCACCTGTATAAAAAATCAAGTGTGATAGCCGCTCTGCCACTGACCCATCTAAATTATTAAGTTATGTTTAGAAAAATCTTATTAATTAATTGGTTTCTGTTAGTAAATGCTTTTCAGGGCATGATTTTGTGATGTATTAAGTCTTAAAATGGCACTGTTAATTAAATATCATATCATTTGAAATTATCTTTGAATTTGATAAAAGTGTTTGTTTTTAGTTAAAATAATTACTCGCTACTATCTGGGGGGCTAGTCTGGTGAACCGACAGAATCAAAACCATCCATGGAGGCAAGTTTGGTCCGACCGGCGAAATCAAAACCCTCACGATTACCCATATCATGGATATAATTATTATATGGAGTTCTATAATATCTTTAGATGTCATAAAACTCCATATGATAATTATATCCATGATATGGGTAAACATGGATGGTTTTTATTCCGCCTGCTGACCAGAATTACCCCCCCAGATTTATCAATCCAATCAAAGTATCTTCAGAATTGTGTCTATGTTAAAAAATATCTTTGAATACTGTACCTATTAAGTGTAATATTTCTAATCCATTGATAAAGTTATAGATTTTCCTCATGAAACCTTCCATGAAGATGACCTCAGACAGGCAGATACACATATATTTCAGTTTGGTGGGAAAAGCCTGCATCTCGGAGAAGTCATGAAGCTGCATAGCTAAAATTTAACAAAAATAAACAGTTTAATTTAGTTCCTTTTTTACTCTCCACACTATGGAATAGGGGAGAGTCATGATTTCGCAAAATTTAAGCGTATTTTTTTTACATCAATTTCTCAATGGGTATCATGTAGAGAATGCACACTATGAGTTTCGTCGTGATGTGTTTGTGTGTATGGCGTATACGCTGTACGCCGTACGCCGTAGCATTTATCTTTTTTGTGTCCTCTCTACAGCCCAAACTATAAGTCTGATCGACTTCATATTAACATCATATGTGTAAAGTGCAAAGACCTAGAGCTGATTAGTTTTCCATAGACAACTTTTGATTTCTTCTCTATGAATTCATCATTTACGTTGTTTTTTTTTTGTGTCCTCTCTGCAGCCCAAACTATAAGTCCGATTGACTTCATATTGATATCACATGTGTTAAGTCCATAAACTTAGAGCTGATTAGTTTTCCATAGACAACGGTTCATTTTTTCCCAATGTTTCTTTATGATTTCATCTATTAAAACTGAAAAAATGCTCTCACGACCTGGAAATTAGAGATATTTTAATTTGGTTTCAACTATTTATACAACACCAAGAATCTTCATAAAATTGTATTCAAAGTTGGTCAATGTTAAAAGAAAAATATTCAACGGTTTCAAAAATTATATTTTATTTAATGGATATTTGTATGAAACTAATATGTAACAAGAGAATTTTTTTATATTTGGCAATGTTCAGTTCATTGATTTCATATTGATATAAGAATATTAATAGCTTGAACTTAGAACTGATTAGCTTTTCATAGATATCATAAAATTTCTTCATATGATATCACGTGTCAACATTGTCAAAATGCTCTAACGCTCTTTGAAACAAAATTTATCTGCTTTTTTTAAAATATTTCATACAACATAAGCAGTCTTCACTATACTGCATTAATAGTTTGTCTATCTTAACATAAAAATATACTATCGGAAGAAAATTTATATTCCTGTTAGTAACATTTAGTATGAATAAAAATGTAATTAGATAAATTTCTATTTATGGAAACGTTCAGTAATTTGATTTCATGTTATAATGTAAAGAGCTTGAACATAGAACTGATTAGCTTTCCATAAATAACAAAAAAAATCTTCATATGATATCACCTGTCAAAATTTGGAAAATGCTCTCGCGTTCTTTAGAACAAAATTTATCTGCTTTTTTTAAAATATTTCATACAACATAAGCATTCTTCCCTATACTCCATTAATAGTTTGTCTATCTTAACATAAAAATATACTATCGGAAGAAAATTTATATTCCTGATAGTAACATTTAGTATGAATAAAAATGTAATTAGATAAATTTCTATGTATGGAAAAGTTCAGTAATTTGATTTCATGTTATAATGTAAAGAGCTTGAACATAGAACTGATTAGCTTTCCATAAATAACAAAAAAAATCTTCATATGATATCACCTGTCAAAATTTGGAAAATGCTCTCGCGTTCTTTAGAACAAAATTTATCTGCTTTTTTTAAAATATTTCATACAACATAAGCATTCTTCCCTATATTCCATTAATAGTTTGTCTATCTTAACATAAAAATATACTATCGGAAGAAAATTTATATTCCTGATAGTAACATTTAGTATGAATAAAAATGTAATTAGATAAATTTCTATGTATGGAAAAGTTCAGTAATTTGATTTCATGTTATAATGTAAAGAGCTTGAACATAGAACTGATTAGCTTTCCATAAATAACAAAAAAAATCTTCATATGATATCACCTGTCAAAATTTGGAAAATGCTCTCGCGTTCTTTAGAACAAAATTTATCTGCTTTTTTTTAAATATTTCATACAACATAAGCATTCTTCACTATACTGCATTAATAGTTTGTTTATCTTAACATAAAAATATACTATCGGAAGAAAATTTATATTCCTGATAGTAACGTTTAGTATGAATAAAAATGTAATTAGATAAATTTCTATGTATGGAAAAGTTCAGTAATTTGATTTCATGTTATAATGTAAAAAGCTTGAACATAGAACTGATTAGCTTTCCATAAACAACAAAAAAAATCTTCATATGATATCACCTGTCAAAATTTGGAAAATGCTCTCGCGTTCTTTAGAACAAAATTTATCTGCTTTTTTTAAAATATTTCATACAACATAAGCATTCTTCACTATACTGCATTAATAGTTTGTTTATCTTAACATAAAAATATACTATCGGAAGAAAATTTATATTCCTGATAGTAACATTTAGTATGAATAAAAATGTAATTAGATAAATTTCTATGTATGGAAACGTTCAGTAATTTGATTTCATGTTATAATGTAAAGAGCTTGAACATAGAACTGATTAGCTTTCCATAAATAACAAAAAAATCTTCATATGATATCACGTGTCAAAATTTTGAAAATGCTCTCGCGTTCTTTAAATCAAAATTTATCTGCTTTTTTTAAAATATTTCATACAACATAAGCATTCTTCACTATACTGCATTAATAGTTTGTTTATCTTAACATAAAAATATACTATCGGAAGAAAATTTATATTCCTGGTAGTAACATTTAGTATGAATAAAAATGTAATTAGATAAATTTCTATGTATGGAAAAGTTCAGTAATTTGATTTCATGTTATAATGTAAAGAGCTTGAACATAGAACTGATTAGCTTTCCATAAATAACAAAAAAATTCTTCATATGATATCACCTCTCCAAATTTGGAAAATGCTCTCGCGTTCTTTAGAACAAAATTTATCTGCTTTTTTTAAAATATTTCATACAACATAAGCATTCTTCCCTATACTGCATTAATAGTTTGTCTATCTTAACATAAAAATATACTATCGGAAGAAAATTTATATTCCTGATAGTAACATTTAGTATGAATAAAAATGTAATTAGATAAATTTCTATGTATGGAAACGTTCAGTAATTTGATTTCATGTTATAATGTAAAGAGCTTGAACATAGAACTGATTAGCTTTCCATAAATAACAAAAAAATCTTCATATGATATCACGTGTCAAAATTTTGAAAATGCTCTCGCGTTCTTTAAATCAAAATTTATCTGCTTTTTTTAAAATATTTCATACAACATAAGCATTCTTCACTATACTGCATTAATAGTTTGTTTATCTTAACATAAAAATATACTATCGGAAGAAAATTTATATTCCTGGTAGTAACATTTAGTATGAATAAAAATGTAATTAGATAAATTTCTATGTATGGAAAAGTTCAGTAATTTGATTTCATGTTATAATGTAAAGAGCTTGAACATAGAACTGATTAGCTTTCCATAAATAACAAAAAAATTCTTCATATGATATCACCTGTCAAAATTTGGAAAATACTCTTGCGTTCTTTAAAACAAAATTTATGTGCTTTTTTAAAAATATTTCATACAACATAAGCATTCTTCACTATACTGCATTAATAGTTTGTCTATCTTAACATAAAAATATACTATCGGAAGAAAATTTATATTCCTGATAGTAACATTTAGTATGAATAAAAATGAAATTAGATAAATTTCTATGTATGGAAACGTTCAGTAATTTGATTTCATGTTATAATGTAAAGAGCTTGAACATAGAACTGATTAGCTTTCCATAAATAACAAAAAAATCTTCATATGATATCACGTGTCAAAATTTTGAAAATGCTCTCGCGTTCTTTAAATCAAAATTTATCTGCTTTTTTTAAAATATTTCATACAACATAAGCATTCTTCACTATACGGCATTAATAGTTTGTCTATCTTAACATGAAAATATACTATCGTTAGAAAATTTATATTCCTGGTAGTAAAATTTAGAATGAATAAAATATTTCATTGTCAATATTTGTGGTGTGGAGAGTTTAGTGTTGGCCACAACCCACTCGTTTAACATAGCCCCAGTATTAGGATTTGGGTCCATTATACTCTTCCGAAGGAGTGCACTACATTGCTTTACATTTGGGGAGGGTTTACAATCTGCTCAAGAAAATAATAGTTAAAATTATCGTATCTTAAAAAAAATCGAGTTGTATAAAGAATTTGGAAGATCGTTCCACAGCGGATCTGGGTGCCTAGACAAGGTGTCATTTAGCTCAAGAAATGAAACGAGAAAAGATAACTCCATGTATGGAAGTGACAGTTGTCATGTGACTGGCAACTGTCACTTCCATACATTGAGTTATCTTTTATTGTTTCTTTTCTTGAGCTAAATGACACGTTGTCTAAGAGGGCTGCTGTGTTAGAAAAAGAGTTTGAGAAGAAACTGGTTTGTGTATGTTGAAATTTTACAGTGAACGGGTATTTCGACTGAGTAAAACGAGTGACTCTAAATTATTGCGAATGGATGGAAGAGGGACCAAAGATGAAAGTTCTTGTGAGCATTTCTGGTGATAGTATCTATAGTAAATGTATATAACAACTACCCTCCATGTCTGGCGAGCATTCCCCTCTTTTAGCGGTTACTGATTCCACCAAAGACATAAACGCATAATTTGTATCTAATAATCAACCTGTCTTCTTTAATTTTCAGGTCTATTGTTAATAAGTTACCTAAGAGAAGACTATCTTTATTCTTCTTCATTTGTGTATATCTTGAGATCTGTTCACGATGCTGAATAGATATGATGTGGACTCCTTACTGTTTTGCCATCATTTGCTTTTTCAATTATAATAAATATTTGGCTCGATTATGTTAAAAAAGATATATTGTGCATACCTGTACTGAAGTCTAGCAGCATGTGAGTCAGGTTGGGACATTTGTTGGCAAGTTCATGTAGCACGGTATGTGTGATGAGTTCTATGGGAAGTTCTATGTATCGAAGGGATGGTCCAAAACGGATGGATATCAATGCCAACAATGACTCCAAAGAACCTGAAAACCATTCAAGAAAAACAGGTAAAGAAAAATCTGGATAGAGCAAAAATAAAAATGATAAAAACTTCCTTGAGCAAGCAGCAATTTCATCTTATTAACCAGTAAACAGAGCATACCTACAAAGCAGAAATTAATGATTATCTATATTAGAAATAAACCATGCGCAAGTTAATTTTATTGACAAATCACAATTTACTAAAACTAACCGATAACTAACTAACTAGAGAAGCGAGAATTGTGTTAGAGACCATTATCAATATTATTCTTCTACTGGAAATTAGACCCAGAGCGAAGGCACAAAAGTCAAACATGGCATGATGATTTGCTCACATCTATAAATATCAAATACCTAAATTTAATTTTTTAAAAATTACAAGCTCATATTAATGAATCATTTTGTAAAATAAAATAAGGTTCAACAAGTGAATTTATAGAGCTATAATTGAAAAATTTCCTTGTTTATAAATTGGTAATTTTGAATGTCGTTAAAAAATAATTAACTTACCAACATGCAATCCAGATATTTCTGGTCTCAGACTGACATGCTTCCAAAGTTTAGTGTCATAGGCTATCATCCTCCATTTCTTGCAAACTCTTGCCATGCGACATATTTCAAGGTGTGTCAGGTAACAGAATATATTCAGCAATACTTTGTCTGGTAACTTTTCTATTGTCTGAAAGAAATAAAAAAAATATCTTAGAAAAATTTAATAAACCCAGAAACACTTATTAGACAGTGAATAAATTAGAAAATAATTATAATTTTTATCTACGGTTGCTCAAATATTTTTTAAGACTCCTTTTAAATGATGCGTTGAATAATGTAAATAAATAGTATTTATTCGTCATCTCTTTTTTGTTTGTTCTTTTACAATGATCAAAATGGTTTCCATTTTATAGTATATCCTGGGTCACAATATAGTCTGCGATTTCTGAGTCTCATCATACTAATTAACTGGTTTTGAAGAATATCAGAAATATTTCATTTAGGTAGGTATGTAGTTTATTTGCAGACCTTGGTCACTTTTCTGGATGCACCCTAGTATGATTCCATGAAAGCCCTCGTGTGTGTATATTTGAACTACCCATTTTGATTGTTGTTTTGCAATAAAGTGCCAAGATTACAGATTTTGAAGGATCCATGAATTATTTTTTGTATTGCGCCATTTATTCGATTTATTTCATGTTCTGCAAGCGGGTCAATAACTTTGTTCTATACTTTATCTACCATGTTTTATAATTGTTTGGAGCTATTGGTATTTCACGTGCTTTAAAATATCTAACTTGCTTTTTGATGATGGACAGATTTGGGATGTAGGTATTTGTCCTTTGTATGGAGAAGTTTCTTTACTAACACTTCCTCCAAAATTCAGATATCCTTGGATATATCCAGACCTTAAATGCATCAACCTTGTTACATACGTACACATTATGGTGTAAAAATCCAAGACAAAGTACATAGTTCAGCAAAATGCTATTTGCATACAAATTTAGTTTTGTAAAGTAACACGAAATATTTTTTAAATAAAAATAAGCAGTTTCAAAATCAAAAATAATCGGTGTGGCAATTAATCCACAAAGATTTATACGATATAAATCTTTACGGACTTTATAATAGGTAATATTTCGCTATTCGGTTTATACTCCAATATTCCCAAATATTTCATAATATTCGACTGTCAAAAAGTTTTAAAATACACATGTGCCTAGATTCACTACGGAAACTAAAAACTAGTCAAAGTTGTACTTTTTGTAAGTAATTTTGTGCTTTTATTTCAGGACCCTATTTGATTTAAAATATTTTACAATATTCATTTTGTAAACAAAGCAACAAAAATACAACAGAATTATTGGTTGGTATAATTGTAAAAAAAACGTTTGTTTAATAATCTTTGATTCCACTTTGATTTCAAAAAATTTCTCACCGTATTGGCAAAAGGGCTTCGTGCAACGCCGTCAACTAAATATACAGTTGTTGCTTCCAAAGCTAATTGTCCCCAAATATCCTGACCTAAATCCATGGTGATTTATAAATTAATGTTTCAGTTGAAAACAAAACCAGAAAAAACAAAGAATTTCCTTTTTGTTTTTCCGAGAGATTCACTTCGGCGTATCGCGCGTATTGAAGAAACCCGAGGAAACTGGAAACTGATCATCTAGAGTTATTTCGGGAAACTGCTACAAGTCGGACTGAAAGATGCTCTGCATATTTTTAATTGCTATAGGACAATAATAAATACCTACTATACCTAATCAATTTATCCAAACAAATTGACTGATGCTAACACCATTTATTTTTAATAATTATAAATATAAACAAATGCAGGATAATTCTTGTCTTTTATCATTTTTTTTCTATAGCGTTAATTCAAACATTCTAGAGATTTATACGTAGTATCTAGTATAATTTATCACTAGGACTACTAGGAGTACGTATTTTATTAATATATTAACGAAATGGATGCGAATAATGGTGAAATTAGTTAATTCATGCTATGAATATGATTTTTTAAATTTTTATACAATTCCGCGTATTCTTAATAATTATTATTTTTATAAGCGAAACGATCAAGTTATTCGTCAAAATAGGTGAGTACACCCAAGAACATACGTATTATGAATGCAAAATATATCTTTTAATAAATAATCTCTTTCATAATCCAAATTGAATATTTCGCGACATCCCGACATCATTCGTCTGTTTTATAAATAAAACGTATTAGCATATATATTTTCAAATACATTGACTGTAATATTTGAACCAAGCGAACTGATTTAGGATATAAATAGTTAATCTTATTCAACTTCCTTCAACTTGAAATGTCTGTTGCTCTTTCGTAAGACGTTAATGTCATAACGCCCATTAATTAAAATTAAATTCATGTCCAGATGATATTTATGAAAGCAAGTTATTCAAAAACGCATATGCAATTTTAAAATTAATTCGTGCGTATAAATTTGGAATAATTCAAATCTTTCGAACCATCGAGAAGAATAGAAAATCGTTTCTTTGAAATTATTTTAAGTTTTCGTTGAAGGATGGCGCTGGTGTATCAAAAGAAAATTGGTTTTGAACTTAGATATAAGTATTGCAAACATGATGATAATACATTATTTAAATATACAATGGATCGATCAGAAATAATTTTGGCCAGATAGCCGTAGACAAAACAATAATATATTATGAAAATAATTTGATGAATAGGAAATTGATGAAACAACGAAAACTTCATAAAATAAACGCCTGAAGTTCTGCATTTTGTGTAGCTCAAACACACCCGTGAAATAAATTTTGATATGGAGTAAATAATTATTTTGTCATGTCATTGCATCGCTTATTTGTGTCAAAAACTAAAATGAGGATGTTAAATAATATAATAACAATATTAAATTGTTGGATACTTTCAAAAGGACATGAAAAACAATAAGAAGTAGTAGTATTTGTAAGTATAAATATTACATTCTTTTTTATGTAGGTATTATTGACTGATTCATGGAAACTTCAAAAAACAACAAGAAAAAGTCATATTTGTGGACGAATTTCCTTTCATTTGTATTTCTACTTTCCGTTTTGTAACTTATGTACTTATATTCTTTTTGATGCTTCTTTTTACTCTCCACACTATGGAATAGTGGAGAGTCAGGATTTCACAATTTTTAAGCGTATTTTTTTACATAAATTTCTCAACGGGTATCATGTAGAGAGTGCACACTGTGAGTTTCGTCGTAATGTGTTTGTATGTATTATCCTTTTTGTGTCCTCTCTACAGCCCAAACTATAAGTCCGATCGACTTCATATTAACGCCATAATATGTGTAAAGTGCATAGACCTATTAGAGCTGATTAGTTTTCCATAGACAATTTTTAATTTCTTCTCTATGATTTCATCATTGTAGAAGCATATTTCCTTTAAATCCCTTCCATGCCATTGTCCCCTCACCGATGTATGAGAATTGTCACTTGTCAAAATAAATTTGGGTGACAATAAGTGTCAAGTGAAATTAACCAGTACAAGTTTGAAGACCACTGCGTGTGGATGTGTGTAAAATAAAAAATAATCAGTGAACCAAAGAAGCATCGGTGAGATAGTTTAAAAATACAGTCCACTACCTTCCATCTTTTATACCCATCACCTGATGTTTTCTACATAATATTTTGGCCCTTCTAACCGAATTTGAAGTGTTTTTTTGTGTTATTTGTTGCGAATTCTGCATGTTGCGGTGGTTTCAAATAGTAATTTGTAGGTACTCAATTTTGTTACAATATTGTGGTGATTAATTATCACATAATATTATTTTGTGATTATTGTGAGGTATAATAAGGTACCATATTAATGTTAATAACATTATTGTGAATGCAGTCGGGTAGAATAAAATACCACATTATTATTGATACAGTGAATTTGTGTTTGCATGCAATTATAGTTTATAAGTATAAGTTTAAAATTTTAAAATGGCTGATAACATTAAAGCCAGGATGTTAAATGCTATTTCTAGAATTAGGAATACATATGAATTAAGAGATCTATGTGAAAAAGGCAATATCGAACGAGATGAAATATTTTTAGCTAGGTGTCAGAGAGTTGATGAATGGTATAAATTGGTCAATGAATTAAGTGACAGCTTGATTGGAATATATACTGATACAAAATGTGATACAGAGTTGAAAGAGTTGAGTGAAATAATTCAGAAATGTGACATTATGTATTTTGAAATAATGAGAATTAAAAATCGTTTATCTAATGGTGTGAAAATAAATGCAACTGATGTATGTAATAAAATTCAGAGAGCTCCTATAATAAATTTACCTGTTTTTGATTCCAACGTCGAAAATTGGAATTCGTTTCATGACATGTTTGTGTCATTGATTCATGATAATATTGGATATACAGACATAGAAAAATTTCATTATTTGCGAACGTCCATAAAGGGATTTGCATCAACATTTGTTAATTTACCACTGATTAGTGATAATTATAATATTGCTTGGAGTACATTGTGTGGACATTACACTAATACAAGATTACAATTTGAATATTACATGAATAAAATGTTTCAATGCAAATCTTTAGTTGGTGAAAATGTAGGGCAATTAAGCGAATTATATCATACATTTAATGAAAATATATTAGCTCTGTCAAATATGAAATGTGAAAAAATGTTAGATCAGGTATGGGGATTTATATTTATTAATAAATTAGATGAATCTACACGTCGAATAGTGGAAAGTAGATTAGATATTCAGGAAATTCCTTCAATAAATAGAATATTTGAAATAATTCGAAGTCAATTGCAAGTATTAAAATTTTCACGTCAGAGTAATTCACAAGTAAAGCGTAATAATTATAATCATAAATCAGACAAAGGGTTTGTAGGTAATATTCGCCAACTTGAATGCTATATGTGTAAGGGTAGTCATACGATACACAATTGTGACACATTTATTAATAAAACTGTATCAGAGAGAAAGGATATTGTCTCTAAATTGAAATTATGTTTTTGTTGTTTTGGAAAACATCTGATAAAGGATTGTAAGTCTAACAAAAAGTGTCAAACTTGTGATAGGAAACATAATGTTTTATTGCATACTGATAATTCATCGGTAGTAGGTATCTGCCATAAAGGGATTCGGGGTAATGAATCTATTGGTCAAGTGATATTAGGAACAATTATAGGATATGTCCAGGGAAAAGATGGGCAATTTTATAAGGCCAAGTGTTTAGTTGATTCTGGAAGTCAGGTTACTTTGATGTCTGGGAAGTTTTGTAAGAATATAGGATTCTATACAAAAGGGCATTCTGTATCATTGACAACGCTGTCTTCTACTAATATTAATGTAAAGGGTTCTATGCAATTTTGTTTATTTAATAATAAATATAACAAGTCGCTATTTGTAAAGAGTGTAGTGGTGGATGCGCTTCCATCAAATTTGCCTAGGAGAGATTTATCTCATCAGTGTAGAGTTTTGACTCAAGATTTAGAATTGGCAGATAATGAATTTTGGAAAAGCAGTAATATTGATATATTATTAGGTGCTGACATGTATGGAAAATTGTTTACAGGAAATTGTAAAAAATTATCAGAAGATTTATATGCATTTGAGACCATATTTGGGTTTGTAATTTTAGGTCAAGATTTTGTACATGATAACAATGAGTTGTTAACATGTTTTGTATCATCTGATGTGTTAGATGAAAAATTAAAAGGGTTTTGGGAAATAGAAGAGGTAAACACAGTATCAAGTAGTAGGAAAATGTCACATTCGGATGAGGAATGTGTTCAGTTATACAATGATTTACATTATCGTAATGACGATGGTAGATTTGTAGTACCGCTCTTATTAAAAAAAGATATTCACGTACCATGTGTTGGTACTTTTGGTTTTGCTCTTAAAAGATTAACTAATATGGAAAGAAAATTTTGTAATAATTTGGAAATTAAACTTGAATATACAAAGTTCATGAAGGAATATGAGATGTTAGGACACATGAAAGAAGTTCCTTTACAAGGCGATCCAAATGTATATTATATTCCTCATCACTGTGTTCTGAAACCTGATAGTTTATCTACTAAATTGAGAGTTGTTTTTGATGGCAGTTCTAATACGAACGCAACTGGTGCATTAAACAAATATTTACATGTAGGTCCAAAGTTGCAAAAGGATATAATCGAATTATTGTTAAAGTTTAGAATCTATAAAATCGGGTTTTCTGCTGACATAACTAAAATGTATAGACAAATATCTATCAGGCAAGAAGATAGAAGATATCAGCATGTATTGTGGCGAGAAGATCCGTCACAACCTGTCAAAGAATATGAGTTATGCACTGTGACATATGGTTTAGGAAGCTCACCCTATAATGCAATTCAAACAATAAATCAGTTAGCTTTGGATGAAAGTGATAAATACCCATTAGGTGCTAAAGCTCTTCATAATAGTACATATGTAGATGATATTATATGCGGTGATCATAATATTGAAGATGCTATTATTTTACGAGATCAGTTGATTTCTATTTTACGAAGTGGTTGTTTTGAATTGTCAAAATGGGCAACTAACTGTCCTGAATTTATTCAAGATTTTAATAAATCTGATAGCAGTGTGATCTGTTTTGCTGAAGACAGTAATCATATTAAATTATTAGGAATTAAATGGGATTTTGTGAATGATGTTTTTGGTTATCAGGTTAAGAAAATTGATATTAAATATACAAAGCGTATGATTCTATCGGTCGTTTCATCTATATATGACCCTGTAGGGTGGATCACTCCGTTTACATTTTTATTGAAAAGTTTCATTCAAAATTTGTGGAAAATGAAATTGGGATGGGATGATATTATTCCAGAATCCACGAAAGTGCAGTGGAATAAAATAGTTGATCAAATGTCTTTATTAGAGGAATTTAAATTGAGTAGGTTTTTTGGAACTAGCGTTGATAGTCAGTGTTATTTAGTTGGCTTTTCTGACGCCTCTAATGACGGATATAGCGCTGTTTGTTATTTGGTTACTGAGGATAGTAAACAAATATCTCTGGTGACTGCCAAGTCTAAGGTTGCTCCAATTAAGATGCAAACGATACCTCGCTTGGAGCTCTGTGGTGCATTATTATTATCAAAATTAATTAAATATACTTTATCTGTATTTCAAGATGCAATTATTATAAAGGATGTATATATGTACACAGATTCTAGTATTGTTTTGTCGTGGCTTAAAACACCATCATATCTATTAAAATTATTTGTTGCAAATCGAATAGAACGTATTTGGGAAAACGTGCCTCATGGAAAATGGTTTCATGTGAGATCTCAATGTAATCCAGCAGATTGTGCATCTAGAGGATTATATCCAGAAGAATTAGTTGGTCACACGTTGTGGATAAACGGTCCAGAGTGGCTGTTAGAACCTGTTGACAGATGGCCACGGTGTGATGATTATATTGTACCTGCACAATTGCCAGAATATAAAGGGTTAGTTAATCAATCTAATGCTTTAATTTTAGAAGATAAAGATAGATTAGGATTGTATAACATAACTAATAAATATACAAAGTTAACACGTGTAGTAGCTTGGATTTTAAGGTTTAAAAATAATTGTCTGTTGAATGTTAATAATCGCACTAAAGGAGATTTGTGTAATAGGGAAATGGAAATTAGTTTACAAGCAATTATAAAATATGATCAGAGTTTACATTTTATGAAGGATATTAATATGTTAAAATACAAAAATCAATGCGATAATCCTCAACTGCAGAAGTTGAATTGTTTTATAGATAAACAGGGACTTGTCAGAGTGGGCGGAAGAATTAGATATTCTGCACTACCCGATAAAATGAAATTTCCAATATTGTTGCATAAGCATAGTGAGTTTGGAAAATTATTGATAAATTATTTTCATATATCATATTTGCATGTGGGTCCCAGATCACTGCAACATTTAATACAACGGAAATATTGGATTGTTTCAGCGAGAAATAGAATTAAGTCTGTTTTGTCAAAGTGTCTTGTGTGTAAGCGATTTAGTGCTTCACCAGTGCAGCCAATAATGGCTGACTTGCCAGCTATTCGGGTTACTCGTCATCGACCATTCATAAACGTATCAATTGACTTCGGCGGGCCGTTTATTTTGAAGGAAAATAAACGTCGCAATTCGAAAACGTATAAGGCATACTTTTGTGTTTTCGTATGTATGACTACAAAGGCCATACATATTGAAATTGTCAATGAATTATCTACTAGTGCATTTATTGCTTGCTTAGAGAGATTTGTATCTCGACGTGGTTTATGTACTACAGTATATAGCGATTGCGGAACAAATTTGGTTGGCACACGTAAATATTTGACTGGAGTTTTTAAATTTTATAATGACTGTATCCAGGATACAGATTTTCGAAATTTCTGTCTCGAAAAATGCATCGATTGGCATTTGAATCCTCCTAAAGGTCCACATTTTGGTGGCCTACATGAGATCAACGTAAGATCTATAAAGTATCACTTAAAGCGAGTTGTTGGCAACCAAGTGATGACTTATGAGGAATTTAATACAGTATTAATTAAGATCGAGGCGGTAGTGAATTCCAGACCACTTGTTCCAATGTGTAATGATATTGACAGCGTAGATGCCTTAACGCCAGCTCACTTTATTATAAGTGAGGTATTGGTTGGTATTCCAGAGTATGACGTCACAGATATTAAATTGAATAGGTTAGATAGATGGCAGATGATCACAAGAATGTATCAGGATTTTTGGAAACGTTGGAGTGTGGAATACCTCACTTCACTTCAACAGCGTAAAAAGTGGTTCACTTCAGTGCCTAATATACAGGTGGGAGATTTAGTGTTAGTGAAAGAAGAAAGGTTACATCCTTTACAATGGAAATTGGGAAGAATTGTGGCTACCATGCCAGGAAAGGATAATATTGTACGGGTGGTAAAAGTTAAGACAAAAGAGGGAATATTTGTTCGACCTGTTGTGAAAATATGTCCCTTAGATGTTTAATAGAAATAGTTAAGAATAATGTTAGTCTTATAGTTTTAGTTGGTTATTATAACAATTAAGTTAAATGTGTTTTCGTTATGACAGAAAGGTCTGTCTATTGTTTTCATTGATATAGTATGTGAACTATCTTTTTGAATTTTTTTTTTAATGTGAATTTGTTGTGGATAGTATGTTATTGAATTTTTTTTGTGTGTTTGTAATTTCATGAATTGGACAATGTGGAGTTTTATTTTGTGATGGCTGCATTAGTGATATGAGTTTGTTAAAGGTTAATTTTGTTTGTGGCCACCGTGATATGTACAATTCGTCAAATTTTGTTTAAAATTTGAGTGGGCGGTTATGTAGAAGCATATTTCCTTTAAATCCCTTCCATGCCATTGTCCCCTCACCGATGTATGAGAATTGTCACTTGTCAAAATAAATTTGGGTGACAATAAGTGTCAAGTGAAATTAACCAGTACAAGTTTGAAGACCACTGCGTGTGGATGTGTGTAAAATAAAAAAATAATCAGTGAACCAGGAATATAGAAGCATCGGTGAGATCGTTTAAAAATACAGTCCACTACCTTCCATCTTTTATACCCATCACCTGATGTTTTCTACAATCATTAACTTTGTTTTTTTTTGTGTCCTCTCTACAGCCCAAACTATAAGTCCTATAAGTGTGTAAAAAAGAAGAAGAAGTGTAAAGTGCATAGACCTAGAGCTGATTAGTTTCCCATAGATATCCGTTAATTCCTACTCTATGATTTCATCTGTTCAAATTTTCAAAATGCTCTCACGGTCTGGAAAATTGAGATATTTTTATACTGTTTGAAATTTTGATACACTCATCAAAAATGCATTCAAGGATAGTCAAAATTTATATAAAAAAAATCTGTAGTTTGCCATATCAATGTGAAATAAAATTCATATTTGTATGAAAATTGAAAATGTATACAAAATGTAGTCAGCATTTTTCTACTTAAAACAAACAAAAAATAAACACCGTTCTCGCTTGACAGACGTTCATACACTGGATTCTTTAAGGTTGGCAATTTCCAACTACAAACCTGATTTTGCTAATCTAGTGGGAGATGCTCAGACGCATTGCTCACACATAAGTAGTCATACATAAGTAGTTACTAAGAATAATTTTCAGTTTTATGTTTTCCCTCTTAATAAAATAAAAAAATACTACTTAATTGTGTACTGAACTATGCTGTTTCATTTAAAATTTCTAGAAGTATGTAATTGGTAGATCGCACAGGGCTTCCTCAGTAAACAGTAGATCTTGGATCTAATCAAGTTGGCCACCCCTGCTCTAGGTGAATGACATCGTTCAGAGGCAAGATTTGAACCCACGTTCAGCGGATCGATATTGCTCACCGCATTTAATTGACCCTCAACATAGGGATAGTTGTATATTCTCATTTAATCTAATATTTGCCTAGTTTTGTTCTCAATAAAAAAAAATATTGCTCATCGTACGTATATTAGGTGTGAGGCACCGGCTTAGAATAGTACTTCCATTCTTTTAAATCATTGTTTTCGAGTGTCCCGTAAGAGCCGGGTAATCGAAAATACACAGGCAACAATAACATCTCACATTGTTCAGCAATGAGGTTCACCACCCATTCTGAATATAGTGTCTTTTTAGGTGAGACGAGACTGGTGTGTGGGTATACACAGATATGTTGTGCTCCCTTTTATAGGGCAATGCACACCCGCACACCTTTCGCTGGTTACCCCACATTGTGGGATATGCCGTGATGGTATGAATGAATGAATGTCTCTATAGACAAGTGTATTTTTTACTCTCCACTTCTATTTTCCTCAAGGGGTAGGCAGTGAGAACCGAACACCGCATTCTTCTATCTTGACACATACATCGCCTCATCAACATTGATACACTGTCTCATACATTCTCATCTTGCAATTTTACTTAAAATTTCTCAACAGGTATCATGTAGAAAATTAGATACCTACTATGACTATCGTGACAATGTTTTTGTGTGTATGTTGTATTGTGAAAACTTTTGTCCTCTGGGAATCTTATATTTGTTTAAGAATCTAATAGAAATGTACTTCATAAAAATGCATTTAGAGATTGTCAACCTTTCAAGAAGAAAAAATGAACGCTTACTATGGTGTGAGGAGTTTAGTGTTGGCCACAACCCACTCGTTTATGAAACGTTTTTCAAATCAATCAATAATTTATTTACTGTAGGGAACCTAATCTTTGTATTTATTGCAAGGTAGTATGTCGACGTCGGGCGTCGAATGTTCCTGAAGTTGCTTCAGGAACATCCGACACCAAAAGTCGAGTGTTGTATCTGAACGCAGTCCTAAATAACAATAGTGAATGTAAATATTCAAGACAGACTCAAACAACAACAGAAAGTTTTGTTCTTAATTATTTACAGTGCTAACGGACTACGGACATAAATTTATTGATACATGTCCTAAATTGCAACAGTGAATGTAAATATTCAAGACAGACTCAAACAAGAATAGTGCGACTTGGAAAATATAATATACATCAAATCTCCTAGAAACCATTGAATAGCTCCAATCAGTGTACTTGTAAAAAAACAGTAGCATTCAAAACTAGTGACGAGAAAAAGAATTGCAGTATGTGTGTATCTGTAAGGCCAAGACTGTATGTATAGACTTGCAAAACCATGGGCTTTGCGGTCTTGATATAATTTTTTTTAGTTAAAATGTTGTAAGACCAAGGCTGGGAATGCAAGACCAAGATTTTGCTATAACTAACTCACTAAACAAAAGTCAATCAAAACGTATTTTCGCTCGAGAATTTTACAGCTGAGATATAAATTTAAAAAAGCGTTAGTTGGAAAAGCCCGTTGATTTTTTTTTCGTAAGTACACCACAGCAGGTAATAACGATTGGTTACTATGAACCCTGAGTAGTGGTGTCTTTGGCAGATAACGGGTCGCAAAGATTATAAAATTGGTGTTTGTCGGGGGCTTTCTACCAATTAAAGTTTCTTTTAATGTAAGATTTCTAATAGCCTTCTGTAGATTTTTTTTAAATCACGTTTTTTACTATAATTGATGTGTTAAAATAACAATATACTAACCATTGCAACCTGTTATCTGACAAAGCCACCAGTACCCAAGTTTTATTTTTTTATATAAGGCAATTTACCCTGCTAAGAGTGCTCTGTGTCAATTTAATGTTTTCTGATTAAATGAAGGAAAGCTGTTTTTGGTTTTACAATTTGTTTATATTATTTGATATAAATTTTCTTTTATATAACTTCTCGGGAAACAAACAGGATTTGTGTTAAATATAAATTTAACACGCTTCCAATAATAAGTTGCCACATTCTGGAGACTTACGATATTAATCGTCTCACAGATCCAAACTGAAAACACAATTAAAAATTGCGTCGCCACCGGGAATCGAACGCGGGACTTTTGGATCAGCAGTCAGATACCTAACCAACTGAGCCGTGAAGGCCGACATTAAGAAATGACAGACAATACACGAGAATTTTGAAGGGGCAAAAGATATTGGAATAAAGTGTAAAGAGTAATATCTGTATATACCTACTTTTGAAATTGGAATAATTGTTTTTACAATTAAAAAATATGTGATTAATTGTTTCACATCCTCCTCACTACAGGACATTTTAAAACTCTAATTCTATACAGATAGGGAGATAGGAGGCAAATGAACAGTGGCCAATTCTCATCCTAGAAATATTTATTTATTTTCATTTTTTAGTTATGAAACCAAGTTCTCGAAGTGATTTTTTGCTGAATACCAGGGCTGTGTTTAAATTCAACGCTCGACGTCGGGCGTCGAATTTACCTGAAGTTGCAGATAGTTGCTAAACGCTTTCGAGCGGCGTTTCAATTTGAACGCTACATCGGGCATTTTAAATGTTATTTATCATACGTATCTTTTTAGGTTATATTTTCATCGAAAGACAACAATTGGGTAGAGGTTTAAATAATGATTTCTAACCTTTTATTGTAAATTATTGAATGATATTTTTATAAACTAACCTCTTTGTGAATGCATCTTATCATCATAAATAATGTCAATGTCAACTGAATAGATACCACAGAAACAAATAGAAGCCATCATTCCACAGATAAAATATAAGTCAACAGACACTATAAACTGTCAGATCGTTTTTCACCCGATAATATTACCGAGCGTTTGGTGCGTACACTCGACGTTCAATCTGAACGCCACAGAGACGACACTTTGGTGAACACACTCGACGTATTTCGAGCGTCTGTTTCAGGTCATTATGAACGGCTTAGAGCGTCACTAATTGCACTCGGAGTTCATTGTGTACGTAGCCCAGCATAGCATGAACATTTTTTTTGTGGACCAATTTTCATCCCACTTGAAAAACATATTTGATTTATGGCAAGGAAAAAGATCTGAGATTGGGAACATGTTATAACCATTATTATCTGTTGTGGTATATTTTCGCAGAAAAAAGTTCAGCCTTTACTATGACGTTAGTCTGGCATCACTGGATCTTGGTCTATATTTATCACCTGCATAGTTTAAGGAAATAAATAATAAAAATAGAAAAAAACTTATAACATAAACTTATAAGATGGGTCGGTGGCAGAGCGGTTAGCGCGCTGGGCTAGTAATCCAGTGGTCGCGAGTTCGAATCCTGCCTCGACCGATTTCGTTCACCTAAGCACAAGCATTTATTTGCTTATTTTAGGGAATGTACGAAGATGTATATGTATTTGTTTAACAAGGACATATTCATTTTTTTATTTAAAAAAAAAAATACTTACAAATTTTTCTTTTCTCCGAAAGCTGCCGTTCATGTCATCTCTTGATATTGCAGTGGCTGCGAAGTCCACATTCAGGGCTCCCCATTTATCCATTTTTTAACACTTCTCACAATCCACAGTTATAGAACTACTGTACACCAATTTATCAAGTCCCTCGTCACGGTTAATTACCACTTTGACATGAGGCAATTATTCAATGACACTGAGCACAAGCATTTTTGTAATATTATGCGTAATTATGAGTCTTGGCAGTGGGAACTAAAGATATTCAACTAATTGTTATAAAAACACAAATATTTTTTTCATGAGTTGTGTGTGTCTTCAATAAAAATGTTTTCAATTGTTATTTTTGTAGATTTTTTTTTCATTAAAAAAAATATGTATTTTTTATAATATGATTTCACAATAATTTATAAAGTTATCCAACTGTCGATTTGTTCAAGAGAATTTTACTCTCTTAACATATCGACAAATTTTATTCTCTTAATATATCGACAAAGTATCAAGGTAACATACGCGAGATTTGTATGCAGGGTCTATATTTTTCACGGTTTTTCCAACTTTCAAGTCAAAAAACACCAACTTAGAAGCTTCGCAGCATTCGGAGTAGAACATTTAGTGTGTCTGTGTATCCCCCCTTAAAACTTTTGATCCGCTCTATTTACAGAGCTTAAAATTTCAGGATATATAGATAGTTATAGGTCTACAAAACTTTTATACTCAGAATTTTTAATTTTTGTTTCAGTCTGGGGTTATCAGTTTTGAATTTTTTCTTTATTTTTCCATATAAACAGACTGACTTCCATTCTATATTATCTTGGCATACATACATACATACCTACATGTTTTATATAGAAAACAAAATATCTTAAAATATTTATTAATTTGTGTTCAAGTGTTTATAGTTTGGTACGTCTTCTTCAATTATGCATTGTATCGCATGTTCGACAATTGGATCTCATGTGTTACATGCAAATAGTTATTAAACATGTATGAAAGAGCTAGCAAAAAACGAAGTTTCGTAATGAATATATTAATCGTAATATATTATTTCGCAATGCTTCGGTTTTTTCTATAGTATACTAATAGTGATTTTATATCATTTCTAGATTTTTAGTTATTATGCTCCTTGACTTTATTATTATTATTTTATTTTGTAGCTCATCGATTTCTTTTTTTTTTGTTAAATACTTTTGTTTTAACTACTTTATATATTTTTTATTGTAAAAGGCTTCTAGCCGTATAGACAAATAAATAAATAAATATAATTCATATTTTTCTTATGTACACAATTAATTAATCAATCCTTCTCTCTTGGTATATCCCAACTCTTTGTGCCGACTGTGGGGGTCAGCTCTCCTCGTCCTTAAATTATAGGTCCTTCTGTCCTGTATCATGTCACCTAGGCCATGTCTCTACAGTTGGTTTCGTCTTTGCACGATTCAGGCATTCTTTGGTTTTCCTCTGGATGTAAGTCAAGAAAGATCCATGAAGATTGCTTGATTTACCATGTGATCTGTATATCAGTAACGCCGAGGCTTCCAAGAACTATTTGTTTGTCCCGTAAGGACACTCCTGCTGCCCATCTAAGCATACACTTTTCAGCAGTTTCTAGTTGCCTAGAGTAGGAGTTGTAAATTGTCCAGCATTCGGAGCAATAGAGGAGTGCCGGTCTGATGATTGTCGGTACACTTTTCCTTTCAAATTTGCTGGCATTTTTGGATTGCATAAGACTCCCGACATAGTTATCTAAACCTCATCCATCCCACACTATATAATTATGTGGTTTACAACTCTAATATTTTTTTTAATTACACATACGAAAACATTGGATTTTTTTCCCTTTCGGGAGTCAAATGATATTTTTATTGACAATCTTTTTTTTAACATCTCTATAGAGACGAAGTTGGGATATTGAGAAAACCAGGAACTCGAGGCACCTACAGGGTTTACGACCTGTCATCGGCTGGTTTACGTGATCACTTTATTTATGCGCTTGCGCAACGTTCACCACAATTATGCCTTCTGATTGAGTTCTCTTATCAATGTAATTTTTGAAAGTTCTATATATTTGAATAGTGTGTAACAATTCACCTGAAAATAAGGAATTATACTATTGCCATCTACGAAGTAATGGAAAAGCCTTTTTTGTAACGCCATCTATTGAGAAATTAGTTGAAAAAAAAAGTTTGTCAATAAAAAAATGGTTTACAACTGCTGCGCAATGCGCATCCTCCATTGGTAAAAATACACAGAAGCTAATTAAAATTTAATAATTTAAAGGTACTTATATTATAAATATATTATTATTATTTTGGTGTACCTATTTATTTTATTTATTTTTATTCATTTACTTATGAGAGAAAAAACAATTACACATCACACATATTGTACATATTTTTGTTTTATAGATAATAAATTTGATTTATATGTGCAATCACAATATTTCCCATAGAGAAGTTACAATGCAAACATTAAGAAAAAGATAAAAGTAAAAAAATATAAAAAATCAATAGAATAAGAATACACATATAACACTACATCCTCAACAGTGCATTCCAGCCATACCCAGGTCCTAAGAGGTTGTATCAGTGATCTTTTTTAAAATTTCCCTTTTGAATATAGTATCAGATGCAATAAAAATGTCAATATGGTCATTGAATTGGTCATTAAAGTTTTTACATATTCTATAAAGCGGTATCCTGAATCCTGCATTAGTTCACGGAGTATTATTTGTTGTAATATCAATATGATAATACACTTGATGTAAATACTTCTGTATTATAAACATCATTGGGTTATGTTGCATATGAAATTTTTGTATTGTGTACCAATGTTAGCGCATTTCCAGTAAGTGAATTATCTATAGCACCTTTGAGACGGTGAGATATTCACAAAAACGGCGCTGTATAAATCATCCAAATTTATTTATAGATTAACGTAAACTACCGTGAAAGCGCAGGAATTTAATATATATATATATATATATATATATATATATATATATATATATATATATATATATATATATATATATATATATATATATATATATATATATATATATATATATATATATATATATATATATATATATATATATATATATATATATATATATATATATATATATATATATATATATATATATATATATATATATATATATATATATATATATATATATATATATATATATATATATATATATATATATATATATATATATATATATATATATATATATATATATATATATATATATATATATATATATATATATATATATATATATATATATATATATATATATATATATATATATATATATATATATATATATATATATATATATATATATATATATATATATATATATATATATATATATATATATATATATAATACGAACTTTAATCAAACATGAAGGTATATTATTTAATTTAGTTATATTAAAAAACTTACATTTGATTGGGTCACTGACAGGATTATATATATATATATATATATATATATATATATATATATATATATATATATATATATATATATATATATATATATATATATATATATATATATATATATATATATATATATATATATATATATATATATATATATATATATATATATATATATATATATATATATATATATATATATATATATATATATATATATATATATATATATATATATATATATATATATATATATATATATATATATATATATATATATATATATATATATATATATATATATATATATATATATATATATATATATATATATATATATATATATATATATATATATATATATATATATATATATATATATATATATATATATATATATATATATATATAATACGAACTTTAATCAAACATGAAGGTATATTATTTAATTTAGTTATATTAAAAAACTTACATTTGATTGGGTCACTGACAGGATTAAATACGGTTCAATTTATAAAATATTTTAAATTGTTTTATTGGAATAGTCGAAATGTATTATTTATATTAAATTTTATTTTTAGTCGGAATTCAACAAAAGTATTTTAATTTATATTTTATTTGATAGACATGATCCATATTGTTTATTTTAACATTCGAGATAAAAAGTATCAACATAACTGGATCAAATTCGATTAATTCGTTCAGTAAAAACTACTGTATATATAATTCAAAAAATAACCGTTCTCAGAAACAACCGAACGCTTAAAATATTGAAATAATTAAATTGAATTATTTTATACAAATATTTTCTTATTTTGATACTTTGTAACCATTACTTTGTTAACACCCCTTTTGAGTATTTAATGTTTGTCCGAGTATAAGTGTGTCCGGATGAGGGAGAGGGTCAGCTCTGAAACCGGTTAACATTAAATAATCTAATGTGGTCTAAACAAAAAAGTTATTATTTTAATTTATTAAATATTTTCTTGTTTTCCAATATTTTATAACTTTGAACATATTTTTTTTAATATACCCATTATTAATTTTATTAATAGTAAATGCCCTCACAAGACGAAAGGATTGTTCTATTTAAAGAAACAATAAATCATTAGATATATTATCCTTGTTCAATTTTTATATCAATAGTTAGTATTAGTATAATATTTGTTTGAACTGAAATCATGAATATTGTAAAAATGCATCACGTAATATTCAATATCCGAGTAATTCAAAAATTTAAATATTTTTTAGTTTATTGTGAAAATTTATATTGTTGACTCTAATTGGTACATTTTAAATGCCACAATTTACCTACTATGCATAGAGCATAACGCTTAATTTCTTCTTTATTATTTTATCTATCGGAAACACCAAAAAGTTTTCAACGTTATGTACTAAAATTTACTGTTCAGTAACGGCTCACTAGTTTTATGACAGCTTATAGTCAATAATTATGATTATTATTGCTAAATTGAATTATAATCTCTTATCATAAATAAGATCCAAGATAAAAAAGAACACAAACTATTGACAGCAACGAATTTGAAAGTTATCTTAGAAATTAAAAAACTAAAATTATTAAGAGAGCGACTGCTGCCAACGTACTTATTTTTTTCACTTTTGATATTGCATCATTACTACAAAACGAATCATATTGAAAAAAATAACCTAGTTAGTTTGGATATTAATAAAGAAAAATATACCTTAACTTTTTAATTATGTTCTGTATGTATATGTTCTTGTAGGAAAATAATAAGCATACCCCGATTTTTGACATTTATCTTTAATTTCTAAAAAAACTATATATAAGCATTATATTTTTTTTATAAATTACGAAGATCAAAATATCTGGAAAAATACGACGTAATGTTGCATTGATGCAACAGGTTAAGTCAATAAACCAAAAAAACTTTTATTTCGCAATGGCGCTGAATGGAAAATAAATGTTTTTTTTTGTTTATTTACTAAACTTGAAGCATTAATGCAACGTCACATCATATTATTCTAGATATTTTTGTCTTCTTTATTTTAAAAGAAATATGTTGAACTACGCCTTATACATAGTTTACTAAAAATATAAGATAAACGTTGAAAATCGGGGTATGCCATTATTTTTCTACAAGAATTTATACAGAACATTATCAAAAAGTAAAGATTTTTCTACAAGAATTTATACAGAACATTATCAAAAAGTAAAGATATATATTATTTTATTAATACCCAAACTATCTAAATTATTTTTTTCAAAACGATTTGATAAGATATAATGATGGTATATCAAATTGAAAAATAGGTACGTTGGCAGCAGTCCCCCCTTAATACATATCAATACATATTATTAATACAGTTGGTTAAGAGAAATAATCTAGAGGCGATTACATCACAAAAACTACTTTAATATTTGTATTTATGTGATGCGAAATTCGTAAACAATTTATAAAAAAATTAATATTTTATTTACACCACGACCCATATATAGATTTGCCAAGTATGCATTGTCAGACTTTCCAACGTACGAATATAATTATTGATCATAGGTACTGTTTAATAAATAGTTTCGGCATGTAGAACGAATAAACCATTGTAGATTGAGGAGACGAGACAATACGTCATAAACGAATTCCTAAAGTGTTTGTAATAAGAATGAATGTAAATATATTTAGAAATAACCGGTAGCTTTATTAGATATTTTGTCTACTTACATCAATATAAAGATGGATGCTTTTACAGATGTAGGATATTTGAAACTTTACACAAATATCTATTTGAAAAGCACAATTATTCCTTATTTCATAACTGACATTATGGTTTCAGAAAATGGATACTGATTTTTTAAATGTAATTTTGCAGCTCAAACAGGCATGGCGGCATATTTTTAATATTATGTATTAATATTCACAATGAGAGTTTGATAATTCGAATCGTGATTCCTATTAATAAAATTGAGTTTTATTAAAGTCAAAATATCTCATCATAATATTCTAAAATTTCGCTGCAATCAGGGTCATTGATAAATATGAAATAAAATTGCCTTTTTTAAAACGCACTATTACTTTGCTTAGTTCAGTAAATAATAAGAAAAGCTTTCGTGAAAATCCTATTTTTAACCTTCGTCATTGTAATTTGCACATATTAGGTACCTATTATATGGATCATTGTTTTGAAAACAACTCAATCGTTATATTGTAATCTATAAACACAATTTGGTATAATCCAACTGTCGATTCGTTCATGAGAATGTAATTCTCTTGAATGAAGAGGCAGTTTAAAGCCAAGACGCGTGTATGAAGGAACATTTTGTATGGTGTAGTGAACTTTTTTATGCCAAAAACACCAACTTAGAGGCTTCGTAGCATATATGTTCTATATATGGATGAATTCAGAACTAACATACTATCGCTATCGACAGTTGGATCTCATGTGTAACTAGTAATAATGTTTTAATTTCGGAATAAATCTAGTCATTAAAGTTTTTCATTTATCATTTCTCTAGAATCTCTCGAGCTTATAATTAAAGAATGAAAAAATGTGCCTGGAACCAAATAGGTATTGTAAATGTACGCGATTTGATGTATGCAGATGATGAAATGTTGATTGCAGCGGATGAGTTTTTTTTGTTGATTTATTTTTAAATAAAAATGAACATGTCCTCGTTTAACAACTACATATACATCTTCCTACATTCCCTAATAAATTAAGCATAAATGCTGTAGGTGAACGATTCGGTCGAGGAAGGATTCGAACTCGCAACCACTGGATTACCAGCCCAACTCGCTAACCGCTCTGCCATCGACTCATCTATGGTAGACGGCGACCAGAGGGGATTTCATTTTCTGCTATATACGCAAATATATCACTATCCATTCTGGCTACGTGGTCCCTCCAATGTCTTCTTCTCGATCTACTCCACCGAACTATTGAGTAACATTAAGTATTTAGTGAATAAAATGTATGAAGAATGCCTGAAGAATGGACTGAGAAAGAATGTGAGTAAATCTACGATATTTGTATTCGAAAAAATTGAAAATATAACTGCATGCTAGATAAAAGTAGAGAACGAATGGTTAGAACAAGTAAAGGAATATTTATACTTGGGGAATATGTTTCAACGGAATGGAAGAGATGATAAAGATATTGAAAGAAGAGTTATGACAGGTAGGTAATATAATAAACGAAGCCAGTACTGTGCGTTACAAGCATCTCAAAGGAAGCTAAAATTGCCGTACCTACATAATGCAACATTGTAGTCAGGGCCGGATAAACGTGTTTTTGCGCCCGTAGCAATATATTTTAAACCGCCCCCCACCCTACATTTTTTTAAAATTTTAAATGTAGAACAATTTAAAATTATTTCAATTACATCGGGTCTAAAATGACAAATCACTGACAAATTTTTACATACACACCATCACGCCGAGCCTCTTTCCGAGTAGGCAAAGAGAACCGAGCTCCATACCTGCGGATTTTTGATACATATAATTAAAATTTTAGGATTTTATGCGCCCTTTTTCAGACAACCGCCCTGACTTCATGCTCCTGATTGTTCTATGATTTATCCGGCCCTGATTGTAGTGCCTACTTTGACGTATGCCAGTAAAAAATGGACGTGGCAAAATACACACGAAAGTAGATAAATGCTGTACAAATGAGATCACTAAGAAGAGTATGAAATAGAACAACATATGATAAAAATAAAAATGAGGAAATAAGGAGATAAAAAATGACATTATAAGTAAAGCGAGTGCCCTAAGATTGTTTGGACATATTGAAAGAATGAACGATGAACGGTTGACCAAAAAAATATACCTGGGTGTAAGAGATGGAGTGAATAGCAGAGGCCGCCCCAGATGGCATGACCATATGAATGATATTTTAAAACGAGTGGGTTGTGGCCAACACTAAACTCTCCACTACACAATGAAGCTTCCCTGCTAATATTACACTCTAATATCAATATGAAATCAAATATGTAACTAAACATTGCTAAACATAAAAATTCTCCTATATATTTTTCATACAAAATATCGATTAATAGAAACATAATTATTGAAAGGATATATATTTTTCTTTTAAGGTTGGCAAACTCTGAATGCAGTTTTGTGAAAATTCTTTTTTTTGCATAAATAATTCAAATAAAATGAAAATATCTCAAATTTCCAGGTCGTGAGAGCATTTTTAAAGTTTTAACAGATGAAATCATAGAGAAATAATTAACGATGAAACTCAAAGTATACACTCTCTACATGATACCCATTGAGAAATTGATGTAAAAAAAATACGCTTAAAAATTGTGAAATCATGACTCTCCACTATTCCATAGTTGGTAGTGGAGAGTGAAAAGGAAACATAAGCCGCTATAACAATTGATGGGTATGTATGAGACGATGCATGGATGTAAATGAAGCTAGGAATGTGTGCAAAAATAGAGGAGTATGGCGCTCGGCTCTCTCTGCTTACCCCGTAAGGGAAATGGCGTGATGGTTTAAATGTATCTCGCTTACCTCAGTTTTTTTTTTATTTCACTCCTTAATATTTGAGATGGCACTGTGCAAATTATAGTTGTGGTTACTGAAAGCTAATAATGAAGTGCCTTGATCAGTATAACAACACAGATTAGACTTTCGAAAACAGCGTTCATATACAATAATATTAAGTGTGATCTTTACTTTAAAAATTAAATATGGGTGGTGGCAAAGCGTTTAGCGCGTTAAGATCGTAATCCAGTGGTCGCGAGTTCGAATACTGCCACGACCGGAGTTCGTTCACTTATAGTACAAGCATTTATGCTTAATTAAGGGAATGTATGAGGATGTATGTTTATTTATTTATTTATTTAAGATTTGGTACACGGTTAACATACAATATACATAAACATGATATCAATCACAATAAATCAACCGTGTTCACAAAAATCCCAAAAGGCATAACCTGTCTGTGGGTATACCAATTTAAAAATAGTCAAAATTATTTTGTTAATAACATTATGTAATTATTTATAAAAAAGAAAATAAAACAAAGTGCTAAGGCAAGAAACAAGTACAAAAAAATATAAAGAAGACAATTTAGATATAAAATATACATACACATATTATATATGTAGGTACAAAACTTCGATACCTAAGTATATATGAAAAAGCAGACTGCAGACAGCGGTCCTTTATTATATGTCCTTGTAATATGCAGTTGTTACAAGGGCATATTAAATTCTTTTAAATGAATTCATATATACGCTATTTTTAAAATTTTGTCACTAATTTACAAAAAAATTATAAGCTATGCTTGAGATATTATACCTTTCAATAGATTTAAAATTAGCCAAAATGTATCTGATAATTTATGATTTAACCATCAAACACAGACCACTTGTATTCAATCAAACTTCTTTCCATGTTAATAGCGGATGACATTTATGTCAGAAAGCTTGACGAGATACCAAATCTAAACGTCTGTCTCGTGTAATTAATTTACTCTGTCTAAAATGTAAAATGTCAAGATCCAATATTTGAACTAGAAATAAATCATTCAATTTCATTCATTCAATTAAGTTACAGTTTCTCTGCATTTCTTAGCAATGCTGTAAAATCATCAAATGAATATTGATATGCAATTGATTAATTAATTGAGAATATAAACCTAAACACTCCAATTTAATATGCAATTGATTAATTTATTAAGAGAGAATATAAACCTCAAGACCCCAATTTAATATTAAAACAGTGCGTTTTTAAATTGATTCATTAATTAAGAGAACATATCAACCTAAAGACCCCAATTTGATATCAAAATAATGTGTTTTTAAATTGATTAATTAATTAAGAGAGAATATAAACCTTAACACCCCTATTTGATATGCACTTGATTGATTATTTAAGAGAGAATATAAACCAAAACACTCAAATTTGATATCAAAAGAGTGTGTTTCTAAATTGATTAATTAATTAAGAGAGAATATAAACCTAAATACCCCAATTTGATATTAAAACAGTGTGTTTCTAAAATATACCATCAGTATTTTCAACATTTCTATAGTGAATGTTTGTCACACGATTATAAAATTCAGCATAAAATATTTTAAAAAACTTAATTAAATATCCTTTTTAGGCTTTTTACAGCAGCTTTTATAAATTACTCCACAACTTAATGTCGTAGAGAAATAAATCAATGTGCTAAAATGGTGAGCAAAATAAAAGTGAATGACCGATAAAATCTTTTAATTTCAATTCAAGTCTGTTCTTAAATTCAAAGAATAAAAATTGGTTTCCGATAATTTAAATCCTTTTTAACACACGCGATAGTTACCTTTACAAACACCTAACTTTATAGTGTATTATTCGGTTTTAATAAGTAGGTATATCATGTTTTCAGTCACTGGATAAATAATAAATGACCTCTTCATGAAATAATTACCAACATTAAAATCATATTTCTTCTATTAATATCTAAATGCAATAGGATTATTTATGAGTTTTATAAAATCAGCAATAATATTTCTATATATTATGTTAAGTCATGCCGTGTAACCACTATATTATTTTATTGATGAAAAAGGCTTTGTGTCGTATAAATAAATAAATATTTGTAGGTATTCAAGATCGTAGTCGTGCTATGAAAATATTCATTATTTTAATTTGATTTGACGGATTTCCAAGCGGCCGATGACACATCTCTTAAGGTTGTGTAATATTGACCAACTCACCCTTGGAAGAGTGATATAAACAAGTTAATAATAATTGAAATTGTTTAAAAATGACATAAAATCAACCCCGGAATGGAATGGGAAAGTATTGTATGTACATAGATGCAGTTAACCATTAATTTTCAATGAAAAGTTTTTTCAAGACATATGAATATCACACACTCGAAATGATTTTCACTCAAATTCAATTATTTACCCAAAAACTAAGCTAAGCAAAATATTGCGTTCACTTTTTTATTATTTCACAGAATTCACTTTCGATTTATTTCACAGTTGATTAAAATAAACAACACATTTCACCGTATTTATTTTTTTGTAATTTCAATAAAGGATAATCTAAAAATCGTCGGGAATCCACATTCACTTTTTATAAACGAATCAAATAAATTTTGATTTGATTTGAAAATGTTCGATTTAAAAAAACGGAACATTTACATTTTAGTTTAACTTAATCAAGACAAAATTTGTGCTTATTATAAAATGTTCTAATTTCAAAAGAAACAATAGAACCTTCACTTGTTTGTTTGACAATCAAAACTCAACATAAAAATGTTCGAATTTTAAACTATACAAAACATTCACATTTTTGTTTAGCTTTATTAACACTAAATTTGAATATAATCGAATTTTGAACGAAAACGAATAGGTACCGATGGAACGTCGAAAAACAAATCATTAATTCAAAGATGTGATAAATTGGCGCGCATTGTAAAGCAAACTGTTAATGGTGGCGGTGCCAAAACGATTGTAAGTGAAGTTTGAGATGAGCATTGACATAGCTCTCTCTCTCGGTTTGATAAAGAACATTATAGAAGACAGAAATAAGTGCTGGTTATAGCCGGTCAGACCCCGGGCAGAAATACATGCCTTAGTTCAATTATTGTACTCATTTGACATTGTATTGTTTTCATGTTATAATATGTTATGTAGGCGCTAAGATTTCAAATCAATTGATAGTACCTACTGCAAAATTGTAGCCGTCAGAGGTATTTGGAATCATTATACATATTATGCCTACATAGATTATGACTAGTTGCATGTAACACATGAGATCCAACTGTCGATAGCGATAGTATGTACCTATAGTTGAAGAATAAGTACCAAACTATAAACCCATAAATACAAATTATTTAATATTTTAAGATATTTGGTTTTCTATACAACACATGTACCTAGGTAAGTATGCCAAGATAGGATAGTATGGAGGTCAGTCCTTTGATCCTACCCAGAATATAGAAACAGCATGATGGTATGTATGTATGTTTGGAGATTAGTATCAAACAATTGAGTCTTCTTAGATATTGTGTGTAGGCGACTGCCATACTAATTGTATGAAACAATGTCGTCACTAAATTCAATTTTTATAAAAATTGTTAAAAAAAATAGAGATGTGCTAATACAATGTTAATTTTTTTATAGATAATTATATTGTCTAGTTGGGGTGTTTCGGCTTTTTTGATATTTTTTAAAAATTTGGAAATATAGGCAGTTAAACTCATAAATTTATCATAAAAAAAATATTTTTTTTAATAAAAAATGTTTGAGAAACCCTGGGTGTTTTTTGAAAACACACATTTGAGATTTTTATTTTTCTATGTTTGTAACAATTTTCAGAGTTCTATCTTTTATGGTTTCTGAGATATATGGAAAAATAAACCAAAATTTCAAAAGTTGATAACCCCTGACTGAAACAAAAATTCACAATTCTGAGTATAAAAGTTTTGTAAGCCTATAACTGTTTATACATTATGAAAATTTGGGCTCTGTAAATTGAGCGGATCAAAAGTTATAAGGTGGGGACAGACAGACACACACACACAGACACACACACAAAACTCACATAAAATTTTCTACTCCAAATTCTGAGTAAATCCATGTATAGGAACATATATGCTGCGAGGCCTCTAGTTGGTGTTATTAGCATGCAAAAAATCCACTATGCCATACAAAATGTTCCTTCGTACACGCATCTTGGCTTAACTAGTTGCATATAACACATGAGATCCAACTTTCGATAGCGATAGTATGTATAGTTGAAGAATATGTACCAAAATATAAACCCATAAATACAAATTATTGAATATTGTCAGATATTTTGTTTTCTGTACAACATATGTAGGTATGTATGTCAAGATAGGATAGTATGGAGGAAGGTCCTTTTTTCCTACCCAGAATATGAAAATAGCATGATGGTATGTATGTATGTTTGGAGATGAAGTATCAAACTATTAAGTCTTCTTACATATTGTGTATAGGCGACTGCCATACAAAATGTATGAAGCAATGTCGTCACTAAATTCAATTTTTTAAAAAATTGTTAAAAAAATTGAGATCTTCTACTACAATGCTAATATTTTTTATAGAAAATTAAATTATCTAGTTGGGGTGTTTCGGCTTTTTTCGATAATTGTAAAAGTTTTGGAAAAATAGGCAATTAAACTCATAAATTTATCATAAAAAAAAATACTTTTCTTAATAAAAAATGTTTGAGAAACCCTGGAATTTTTTTGTAAAAACTTATTTGAGATTTTGTATTTGTCTATGTTTGTACCAATTTTCAGCGTTCTAGCTTTTATGGTTTCTGAGATATATGGAAAAATAAAATAAAAATTCAAAAGTTGATAACCCCTGACTGAAACAAAAATTCAAAATTCCGAGTACGAAAGTTTTGTAGGCCTGTAACTGTTTATATATTCTGAAATTTTAGGCTCTGTAAATTGAGCGGATCAAAAGTTATAAGGGACACACACACACACACACCCTCACACACACACACACACACAGACACACACACAGACACACACACAGACACACGAAATGTTCTACTCCGAATTCTGAGTAAATCCGTGTGCGGAACATATATGCTGCGAAGCCTCTAAGTTGGTGTTTTTTGACTTCAAAGTTGGAAAAGCCGTCAAAAAAGTAGACCTCTGCATACAATTCTCGCGTATCCTGACTTGAAACATTGTCGATATGTTAAGAGAACAAAGTTCTCCTGAACAAATCGACAGTTGGATAATGTCGATTCATTCAGAGAATTGAATTCTCATGAACGAATCGACAGTTGGAAAAAGTAGCAATCGGAAAAAAAATTACTGATATTTTTTGTTATTATTTATTTAATTTTCATTTTTTTAGAATTATTATACAATTTCACAAAAAATATTGTATTTAAACAAAATAATTAAGTTGGTATGTTGATTCTCTCTCGATAGAGTTAAAAACTGCAGCCCAAATTGAAACATAGCTTTCTTCCGCCTGTCACCCTTCAACCTTTGCCTCCAACTCTGTCTGTCCTTAGCTACTATTCTTCAGTTGTTTTTATTTTGGATGTTTTATATATAAAGTATGAACTATTACTGAATATACTATGGACCTTCGAGTCAAAATGCAAAAAATACGAGATCGTGATATATTTTCAACATTATTTTGAAAAAGATACGAAACCGTCGTAACATTAAAATACAACTGTCATTACTGTATAAGATTGTGTCGTTTTCCTGTCAAATCACGGCCTACCATTTCGATCTGTTGAACGTGCCACACTTAGTTATCTTTACTCACAATACTGAAGTATTCAGCTCTTCTTTTCAAGATGAATCAGCTAGACTATGGAATGGCCTAAGTGATGAAGTTACGTCATCTCAATCCATACAAATATTTAAAGATGAACTGAAAAAACTTTATCAGTCAAATAGTTCCTGAATATTCCTTCTATATCCTTCCGTGCACTCTTTCTTTCTTTATTGCCATGTGAGGTGTTATTATTTTATGTCTCTCTTTGTATTTTCTTTTCTTTATCCCTCACATATACCTACTATTGTACCATTTTAACTTTAGAGAATTCACGTTGCTCGGGTTTGCTGGAAGAAATTGCCTTATGGCAATAAACCCGTCTTTGTACACACTTATACATAATGTATATATGTAAATAAATAAATTTATCTTTGTGAATAAAGTTTTGCTATAAGAAATCAAAATATTTCTGGATTCAATGGCAAAAAACAAAGCATTGAAGAGGGTGACTGATGCCAACGTACCTATTTTTTCAATTTGATATACCATCATTATTACTAAACGAATCATTTTGAACAAAAAATAACCTAGTTAGTTTGGATATTAATAAAGAGAAATATACCTTAACTTTTTGATTATGTTCTATATATATTCTTGTGGGAAAATAATAAGCATACCCCCATTTTAGACATTTATCTTAAATATCTAAAAAAATATAAGGTATAGAGCATTTTTTTTTTATAAATTAAAGAAGAACAAAATACCTGTAAAATATGATATGACGTTTTATTACGCAATGGCGCTGAATGGAAAATAAATGTTTTTTTGGTTTATTTACTAAACCTGAAGCATTAATGCAACGTCACATCATATTTTGTCTAGATATTTTTGTCTTCTTTAATTTAAAAAAAATATATTACTTTACGCCAATCTAAACGTTGAAAATCGGGGTAGGTATGCCATTATTTTTTTACAAGAATTTATACAGAACATTATCAAAAAGTTAAAGTATATTTTTGTTTATTTATATCCAAACTATCTAAATTATTTTTTTCAAAACGATTTGATAAGAAATAATGATTGTATATCAAATCAATGATAATAAATGATAATGATGTCTGTCGATGTACCCTTCTAATAAAATAAAAATAAAATAAAAATTGAAAAATAGGTACGTTGGCAGCAGTCCCCCCCTTGAAATACCATAAATATTGTGAGATTTCGCCCTATTTGCGTCCCTGGTGAGTTTTTTTATAGGTTTATTATCAATGATAATAAATGCAATTCTCGGTATTTTTTGTATCGTTAAATGTAAAGATACGGATCTTTTATGTACTTAAATAGTGCATAAAATCAAAGTGAACGACCGATTTTTTTTTCATTTCAACTCAGGGTTTGATATTTTTAAATCACGTATAAACCCTATTTAACTCACGCGATAGTTGCCCTTAATAACACGTAACTACGTATATTAGGCGGTTTTAATATAATATCATGTTTTCAGTCACAAGTCATAGGCCTCGAAGGTGGCGACCACCTTGTAGCACATGGTGAACTTTCTCCCCTCCCTTCCTATCTACAGCCTGGACAGCTTCATGAATTGTTGGTGCTATTAGTCTGATCTGGTCGGTCTATATTAATTTATTTATTATTTAATATTATTGGTGGCCTCCCTCTGGTTCTGCATCCAGGAGTATTTCCGACCATTATTATTTTCTGCAGACTATCCGTTCCTCACCCTATGCAACATGCATCTAATACTTTAATACATTTTCCTTGATCTGAGTCGATAGACGATCTGTAATGCTTTACTCTTCAAGGATGGAGATATTGTTCTTTTTGCCGTTCGGGAGATTTTCAACATCCTCCTCCAGTACCACATTATGTCTAAATTAATTATACAATCTCATTATAAATTAATTAAGTATTTAGTACAATATCATTGTATATTAATTAGTTATTTAGTATCAGATCATTGTAAAATTAATTAAGTATTTAGTACAATATCATTGTATATTAATTAGTTATTTAGTATCAGATCATTGTAAAATAATTAGGTATTTAGTATAACATCATGGTAAATTGATTTGGTATTTAGTATAATATCATTGAAAATTAATTAGGTATTTATTATAATATTTTTGTAAATTAATTAGGAATTTAGTATAATATCACTGTAAATTAATTAGGTATAAAGAATAATAGGTATCATTGTAAATTAATTAGGTATTTAGTATAGTAGATATTATTGTAAATCAATTAGGATTAAATCAAATAACAATATCCCCCAGGAAAGCAGACCTCTAGTGATGAGCTAATTCAAGATCAAGAAGTTTTGGTCTTGCAGCGGAACATGCGGTCTTGGTCTCGCAAAACTAAGATCAAGATTGCAAGACTTTTGCTCTTCACTAAAATGATCATTGTGAATAAATTTGGTATGTATTTAGTATGATATCATTGTAAGTTAATTATATATTTAGTATAATATCATTGTTAATAAATTAGAGTACATTATCATTATGACAATGATTAATATGAACACATATATAATTCCACAATTTATTTTATTTTTCTCCCGACGACCGTTTCGGCTTATAAGGCCATAATAAACTGGTGTTGAATACACAGTTCACATTTCTTTTATACAAAATTAAACAAAGTGTATTCAACACCAGTTGATTATGGCCTTATAAGCCGAAACGGTCGTCGGGAGAAAAATATAATAAATTGTGGAATTATATATGTGTTCATATTAATCATTGTCATAATGGAATTCTACAAATTAGAAGCCGTCACAATCGAAAGATTGAAAAGTGCGTACATTATCATTGTAAATTTATTAGGTATTTAGAATAACATCATGGTAAATTGATTAGTTATTTAGTATCATATCATTAAAAATTAATATCATGGTAAATTGATTATGTATTTAGTATGATATCATTGAAAATTAAATAGGTATTTATTGTAAATTAATTATGTATTTAGAATAATATTATTGCAAATTATTTAGGTATTTAGTGTAATATCACTGTAAATTAATTAGGTATCAAGAATACTAGGTATCATTGTAAATTAATTAGGTATTTAGTATAGTAGGTATTATTGTACATACATACATACATACCGTTACGCCGTTTCCCTATTTTGGGTAGGCAGTATTATTGTAAATCAATTAGGATTAAATCAAATAACAATATTCCGCAGGAAAGCAGACCTCTAGTGATGAGCTAATTCAAGATCAAGACCAAGATGCACCCCCTGGTTTTGGTCTTGCAAGACTTAGACCAAGATTGCAAGACTGTGGCTCTTCACTAAAATTGACGCGTATTATAATAAGGCCAACAGGCCTAGAAAGAAGAAGAATAAATAAAAGAACATGAACCAATATAACTGTTAGCCGAAGCCGACATAATTTTCAGGTCGGATGACGAATACCGTAAAAAATGCAATAGTTCAGAATTGACAGGTGTTAGACAGGAAGTCTCCGCTTTCATGAAATATGATTGTTTTGGCGAAAAATTCAAGTCAAGTGAGAATACTCTGCCGCTGGCTGTCTGCCATCGTTCATTGGATTCTTTCAACTCATCTAGTCATGTTCGTGGTGTGTACTGCAAGGAATCCCACCGAGATTTCCGAAAGCATTGTCAACAAATATTTTTACCAACGCGAGTATTGACTTGGTTCGAAGCCAATCTTATTTTTCCTCGTACAAAACCAAAGTGTATTTAAACGTTGCTGAGGAATCCTTTATGGTTCCAGATTAGTTTGACCAGTAATTATTGATTGCTTCCGAGTTGAGACTTCTTGTGAAAGGAATATTGTATATGAACCATCTTATGCCGTAATAAAGAGAAATTGTATATTTATTTATTTTGAACATCAGCAACTTTGAGTTTCAAGATAATTTTAATTACATAACTGTAATTTTCAGAACACAAAAACAGTCCAGATAGTTCTCATAATAAGAGGGAAAATTGAGGGTAGTCGCGGTGTGAATAGAAGGCAGATGTCATGACTCAGAAACATCAGGGAATGGACCGAAGGCAACCGAGTGAAGGTGCTGTTCCGGTTAGCTCAAGACAGGGATGCATATGCTAGAGTGGTAGCCGACGTCTGATCAGGAGGATCTGACATGTCACAAATATATTCCAGGTAGTTCTGAGACATTGGCGGGGCTGAAAAGATGAAAGTGTGATCAAGCAAGTAAAATGAGTATTATCCCCTCCTTTAATAATGGTATCTTCGTTTTGAATGTATATAAATGGATTGAATAATGGGAATGCTCTCACCCAAATGTGTCCTACAACAGAACGGAGCTCCTCGCTGCTGTCCGTGGGCCTTTTCAAGGTTCCATTGGGCATGCGGATTAAGTGTTCTCTAAGAAGAACTTTACAGCCTTCAAATTGTTTTGCCATGGCTATAGTGCCTTTCTATCTGCTGAATAAAAAAAAAATGAAATTCCAGAGTGTCCTTGGTCAACTCTCTGATAATCCAACTGTCGATTTGTTCAGGAGAACTTTGTTCTCTTAACATATCGACAATGTTTCAAGCCAGGATACGCGAGAATTGTATGCAGAGGTCTACTTTTTTCACGGCTTTTCCAACTTTGAAGTCAAAAAACACCAACTTAGAGGCTTCGCAGCATATATTTACTCAGAATTCGGAGTAGAACATTTCGTGTGTCTGTGTGTGTGTGTGTGTGTCTGTGTCTATGTGTGTGTCCGTCCCCCCCTTATAACTTTTGATCCGCTCAATTTACAAAGCCCAAAATTTCAGAATATATAAACAGTTATAGGCCTACAAAACTTTTATACTCAGAATTTTGAATTTTTGTTTCAGTCAGGGGTTATCAACTTTTGAATTTTTAATTTATTTTTCCATATATCTCAGAAACCATAAAATCTAAAACGCTGAAAATTGGTATAAGCATAGAAAAATACAAAATCTCAAATCAGTTTATTCAAAAAAATTCCAGGGTTTCTCAAACATTTTTTATTAAGAAAAATATTTTTTGTATGATAAATTTATGAGTTAAACTGCTAATATTTTCATTTTTTTTAAAAATATCGAAAAAAGCCGAAACACCCAAACTAGAAAATTTAATTTTCTATAAAAAATATTAACTTGGTATTAGCACATCTCAAACTTTTTTTAACAATTTTTATAAAAATGGAATGTAGTGACGACATTGCTTCATACAATTTGTAGGGTAGTCGCCTATGCACAATATGTAAGAAGACTTAATAGTTTGATAGGTACTTAATCTCCAAACATACATACAGAACCATCATGCTGTTTTCATATTCCGGGTAGGAAAAGAGGACTGACCTCCATACTGTCCTATCTTGACATACATACCAACATGTGTTAAAATTTTCAATAATTTGGATTTATGGGTTTATAGTTTGATTCTTATTCTTCAACTATACATACTATCGCTATCGACAGTTGGATCTCATGTGTTACATGCAACTAGTAATAATAATAAGGACAATTTATAAAGCGCGTTATTATTATTTAGTGACAACCGTGGTCACCTCAAGGGCGCCTAGTTTTACAGTCACAGGCTTGAAGGACTCTCGCAACAATCCATGTCTGTGAATATTATCTACACCGACGTTGATTGTTTTTTTTTGCACAATTGTGCCGAGACTACGAGTCTAGAGGAGCTTCTAGAGCTATTCTTCGTGCCATGCATTCTTTGTCATTCTTACTAGCGTTCTGCGAAGGGGCCGTTTTCAGTCCCCATATGCGGAGCGGGTGGAGGTGGGCGTAGCTATATAATGGATTGTCGTTATAATTATTGCTGACAATTTTCGTCGAACAGCGATACCAGTGAATGGGAGTCGCGTTTGAAAACTATATAAGTTTTAATATATCGTAATTTAATAAAATTATGGCTTTCTGTCAAGAAGTGACAGGTTCAAAGAAAGAAAAAAATGTGATGAGCCTTGCAGTTTTTATCTTGGTCATCATTCTTCATGACCAAATCCAAATGTGTTACTGCAAGACTAGGGTTGCATAACCAAAACCACGACCTAGGCTTGCTATTCACATTACAGTCTTGAGGTTTTGTAAAATTAAGTGGACTTATAATTTTAAATTGAAAGTATATAAAAAATTTACGATTGGCCTTATTTCAAGCATCTCAAAGGAAGGCAAAATTGCCGTACATAATGCAATTAGAGTGCATACTTTGATGTATGTCAGTGAAACATGGACGTGGCGAAAGACGCATTGAAACTAGAATAAATACTATGGAAATGAGATCACTAAAGAAGAGCATGTAATAGAACGATATATGATAAAATGAAAAATGAGGACAAAAGGAGAGAATGCAAGATAAAGAAGAGTGTAATAAGTAAAATGAAAGTGAATTCCTTGAGGTGGTTTGGACATAATGAAAGAATGAATGATGAACGACTGAGGGTAATAGATGGAGTGAATAGTAGGGGCCGCCCCAGAAAGGAATGGCATGAGCATGTGAATGATATTTTGAAAGAAGGAAATATAAGAATCTTGAAATATCGACGAATATGTATGAGACGATGCATGCATGTAAAGGTAGCTAGGAATGTGTGCAAACATAGAGGAGTATGGCGCTCGGTTATCTCTGCTTACCTCGTAAGAGATACGGCGTGATGGTATGTATGTATTTTATTGTTGCAAGTCCAAGATAAGGACCTCAATTCCAAAGCAAGACCAAGACTTGGTGCAACATGAAGACTATGATTATCCCGGTCATGCATTAATTTGCTTATCATCATGTAAGTATACAAAAATGATATCAGTGGAAAGAAAAAAAGGTCTTTGCACGGTGGAATATAATGTGGAAATCTAAAATATTTTAAAGCAAGAAGTCGGAATAACAGAAAAATGAAACGATGCACGAAACACAAATCTAATAAGACAAAGATGGAGAGAATGGCTTTCGCTTTTCTGCCTATCCCAAACAGATAAACGGCGTTATGGATCTATGTATGTATGACCTCAATTACGTGATCATAATGAAACCATATGCTAATTTTGATTCTTTCTTTTATATCTTAGCAATTTATCACATTGCGACTGAACTATCACAATGAAAAAACAAATAATTATAATAAGTTGACAAAACGAAGGAAGTAGGTAATGTGTTGGCATCATTCCATTTTACTACAATAACAATTACGTCGGCTAGATTCGTAATTAATATGAACCATAAAGTAGTAACCTGCGAAATATTTATAAAAGTAAAACAAATTCTTCATTCAATAAGGAAAATATTATTTTGATTCGTATTTTTGACGACATTTTTCGTCATAAAAAGATAATCTGCGAAGAAAAATTCAAAAAGGGTATCCTCAATCTTTTTGTCAATATACGTTGTAGTGACAATTAATCCAACTGTCAAGACAATGTTTCAAGCTAGGATACGCGAGAATTGTATGCAGAGGTCTACTTTTTTCACGGCTTTTTCAACTTTGAAGTCAAAAAACACTAACTTAGAGGCATCGCAGCATATATGTTCCATACACGGATTTATTCAGAATTCGGAGTAGAACATTTCGTGTGTGTGTGTGTGTGTGTGTATGTGTGTGTGTGTGTGTGTTTGTGTGTGTGTGTGTGTGTTTGTGTGTGTGTGTGTGTGTGTTAGGGTGTGTCTGTGTGTGTGTGTGTCTGTGCGTGTGTCTGTGTGTGTGTCTGTGTGTGTGTCTGTGTGTGTGTCTGTGTGTGTGTGTCTGTGTGTGTGTGTGTGTGTGTGTGTATCCCCCTTATAACTTTTGATCCGCTCAATTTACAGAGCCCTAAATTTCAAAATATATAAATAGTTATAGGCCTACAAAACAGAATACTCAGAATTTTGAATTTTTGTTTCGTCAGGGGTAATCAACTTATGAATTTTTGATTCATTTTTCCATATGTCTCAGAAACCATAAATGCTAGAACGCTGAAAATTGGTACAAAGATAGACAAATACAAAATCTAAAATTGATTTTTTCAAAAAAATTCCAGGGTTTCTCAAACTTTTTTTTAAGAAAAATATTTTTTTTATGATATATTTATGAGTTTAACTGCCTATATTTCCATTTTTTTTAAATACAGAACCATCATGCTGTTTTCATATTCCGGGTAAGAAAAGGGGACTGACCTCCATACTGTCCTATCTTGACATACATACCTACATGTGTTGTATAGAAAACAAAATATCCTAAAATATTCAATAATTTGGATTTATAAGTTTATAGTTTGGTATCTACTTATTCTTCAACTATACATACTATCGCTATCGACAGTTGGATCTCATGTGTTACATGCAACTAGTATACTTGAATTACGCGGGTAGGTACAATATAGAAACGTGAACTTTTAAATGTCCATACATAACATGTACAGTACATACGTATTATAATGTTGTAGACGCATCATGATTACTCCCTGCCAAAGTCTATTAATAATGTCTAACTGCATACAGTAGATTGAATCTGATGCATTTGGTATGTAGTAAGGTGTTGCGTATTATAAGATCAGTCTACACTCGATTGTAAAACGTTTTCAAAAATAAAAAGCAGATATCGAACCCAATTATTTTTCTGTTGAAATAACTCGAAAAACCAAGAGACTTATGCAACACTTTTGTTTTATTTTTAAGAATGAATATATGTATATGTCCATAGAATAGGTGCATATACGACTTCATATATTATTATATTGCCTGAAACAAATTAAACAAATAATAAATATTATGGTAACGAAAAGTACAGGTCTTATTCAATTTGGGTAATAGTGGATGTTTAGTGAAAAAAACTCTGTTATTGGTATATTTAATTTATCACTTATTATAATTTATGTATTTTACATAAAGAAAAACAAAAAGTTGTTTTTTTATGGCTGGCGTAGAACAAATATTTTTGGAAAGCGTATACATTATAGTCGGAAGGTGTAGTAAGTAAATTTGGGCAAAAATCAAAGAGCGAAAATTATATTTTTTATTCCACTGTTAAAATAAAAAAATAAAATACAGTTAATAATCATTTCGTTGATTTATTTTTCTATGCCAAAAGAATGGCTATTTGTTTATCTAAACATTGATTTGTACACAATGTCAAAAGCGTACAAAGTTAAAATCATGAAGGTATATAGTTAAAATACTATCATACAATATTTAAATTTGGTGCTCAAAGAAAACCGTTTTCGCATTGTGAGACACGATATCATAATTTTATCGTCTGGCAATACATGTCATATACACAACATAATGAAAATGAGCTACGAACGATTCAATATTGAAACAATATTTAAAGTACATCTAATAGTGTACAACATCATGTATTTTTTTTTAATTTTTGTTTCTTTAATATTTGATGTAAGTTTAATGAAATAATTTTATGCGAAATTTATAATATTATGTAAAAGAGAGAATCTGCTCTGCCAAAAAACTGCTTTGCAGTTTGGCGGGATAATAAACATGTATTTCTTTTTATTGAAAAATAAATATCTTAAAAAAAAAACAATTATTTAAGTTATGTTTGAATGCGAAACATTGTTTTAATTTTTACCAAGTGACTAAATGTTTTATTTTTATTATTCTATGTATGTTGTTTTCAATGTGTATTTTTATCTTTATTAAAAGGCAATTAGTCATGTTGAATCCCTCTCTCTGGACACGTAGAGGCTGGGTTCACTTTTAAATGTTGTTCGTTTGTTAAATGTTTGTCGCGTAGAAGAAAATTCACATGTTAAAATATATAAAACTGTAAAAATAAACTGGAATCGTGGTCTGACTATGAATAGAAATGTTAACTGTGAATACACAAACGACAGAAGGCACAATTATTTGACATAATAAAATAATAAAAATCAACAAATTTTTATTTAAACCATGTAAATTAAGGACGTCACAGGTTAAAATTGTCACAAAAAAACTTTTGGTGTAATTTTGATGATGATAAAACCTGTGTTGTCTTTTTTCTCTTCTTCGTGACCACAGACTTCTATAAACATAGACTAATCACGTAGGAAAATATATGGTCCGATAAGCGGACCCGGTGATCGATATGAATATAGCCGCGGATTCCATCAGGGTTGTCGTAAAATTATGAGATTTCTTACCTATGAAATGCTATATCTTGTTCATTCTTTTTAGACGTCGATTGACAATTAAAATACAACACTTGCGCATGATTTTAATATTTTTTTCTCTATAAAAACTAAAACAACACTCAATAACACAATGTGAATGTAGGCACTTACGGTGGCATATGCACGAATCGTAGCTAGCTTCATACATGTTGCCGTGCTCACTAGTGGGACCACATAACCTTGGTTGTTACTTCGATAGCTGTAACGTGAAAGGTACATCTATCTCTTTCTTTTCCATACTACTTAAAAAGGAATGAATGCAGAGTGTCTCAGGTTTGTTAATTTATGCTGAGTCTATGTTTATAGAAGTCTGTGTTCATGACCATAGTGGGCACGTCCAATGCTAGGACGGACGTCGAGTTCATAATTGTTTATTTTCTCTATGTTGCGATCTCCAAGCAAACTAGAATTAAAAACTCCAAGCAAACAGTATTTTATGAAATGCCAAAAGTATTCTGTCAAATTATGAAGGTTAATTTTTTTAGAATTAAGTTGCTATCATAGTGGTACCTAATGAATTGGATAGGGATTAATAAAAAAAGAAAACACGAAGAGAAAAGGTCGCGTCAGTTTGTTTTTCGTTATGTTATCGAATAATGTTTATTTTAAATTTTTTGATTTTTGTGTAATATGATTAAGTTAAAATAAAATATCACTATTAAAACAAAGAGAATAATCTACTATAAAAAAGAATTTCGACATTACTTGAATCGTATGAAGGATTTTTAAAATATTATGTAAAGACCTAGCTGAATAAAATTATTGTTTGATAGCCGTTCAAAATACACGGTCGCTTTTACGGAAATATTGGTTTGTTTTGTTTTTGGCGATTGTGATCATGTGTATTCTTTGTGTATTTTCCCAATCTTTTATCAGTCTGACAACGCGAAATCAATTGACAAAAGCATATTTCGTCGGCGTCCAGCTCAATCTCAGTGAAGATTAGTCGGCCCGATTTCGATAAATCAAATGCGAGAAGTATTGTAATTTATTTTATCTTTCGAATCGGTAGTAGCTGCATGGAGCTGTCAACGGTGTGTTGTCAGGCACTTTTTGCGTGTTATTTCATTAATAACGCGTAAAATTACTAAAAATTGATGTGGTAATTTATTTGAAATAGATTTGTTGTCATAAATTGCGCGTGTCAGTAAATTACGACGTCGAACAAAGTGAATTAATTAGATTTAAAAATAAATAATTGCGATTGTGAATAATGTGTCAAATTAAAAAAATAATCTAGTATTTTTGAAATAATCGTTAATATTATTGTTAAAATGGCAAATTTAACAGAGGAAGGTTTTGTTTATGTGTATAATGAAGTTGTGAAAAGAGTAATGCCAGATTACTTGATTGTTTTTACGGAAAATTTGGAATATCACCCTTGGCTGTTCGCGTTTCTTGGATCCTTACTAGTCGGCTTGAGTGGAATACTACCATTGCTGGTTATCCCGATAGATGACAAAACTGATGTCTCAAATAATGGTAAGTTTAAAATTTAAATCTCACTTATTGCATAACAATTTTGAGCTGTTACATACCTACTTCATTAAACGTTATTGCCATGGTTATTACTTTGTGTCACAAATGAGCACAATGTAATAACCAAATATATTTATGACACACATCCTAAAAACACCATCCTTGTATTCTTTGTCAGATATTTTCCTTTATTATCTTTTTTTGTCCAATGTCCAAACCATCTGAATGCACTTATTTTCATATTATTCATTACATATCAGGATAGTCTTATTTTGTATTTACTTTTCCGCTAACTAACGGGTATAATTTTCGTAAAACATCTTGAACGAGCTTCCGGTTGTGTCTTTTTGCTTCGTTGGTCTACGTGCAAATCGACTCTTCTCGGCTATTAGTTCAAGATATTTGGCTACAAATCTACCTATTTACCTGCTATGTTAAATAATAATACAACACATTAAATTGCAAGTTGTCTCCATTTTGAGACATTATGTTTATTGTCTCGCAGATACAGACTGAATACACGCTGAAACACGATCTCCACCGGAAATCGAATCTAGGATCTAAATATATTTATTTATTTGCACATTAGAAAAAAATGCAACTAGAAATTAAGTATTACGAGAAAATTGTAATTGAATTGAAACTTGTTATATTGTATATAACTTGTATTATTGCTCTTAATTCTTTTGTTTAAATTTATGTATAACTTCTCTGTTCATTTTCTCATGTTTAATTATTGTTTGATTTTCATGTTTCATTTGTTTAATCTTTGAATCTACAACTATAAACTTACTATGTAACTTCCACCCGCAACATAATAATTGTAAACATTCTGTACACTGCACAGTGTAGTGTAGGTAGGAAATTTATACATACCTACAGACAATACTTATTATGATATGTACTTCCCATATATAAACTATTATGCGCAGAAATATTTGGGCATTCATGCCTGTGTCTGTGCTTCATTAAATAAAATAAAAAAAATATATTATGTAGCAGAGAGTTTGGCGTTGACTAAAACTCAATCAATCTAAAAATAAAGTATTGTGTTAAAAGACTGACTAGTCTACTGTTGTCTAGTAATATTGTTATTCCATCTTGTTGATTTGTAACCGATGATATGAAGGTTTATCTGATAAAATGTTTTGTAGCTTTATAAAACAATATCACATTACCAGATCAATCTAATGTATATATCTAAATGACTAACTGCCAATTTCATCAAAATTCTTTAACATAAAAATGTAACTGGGTGGCAACAAGTTATTGGGTCTGTGTTAAAATAATATTTGATATATAGTTAGTAACTGTTTGTTGCCCAAGAAAAACTACAAAATAAAATACTACTATTTGGTGCTTTCCCTAAGTCCTCATTCTTGCTTGTGTCGCAGCATCGCACTCCACAAGGAGGCGATGTGACTTTACTGCTCCCTCTTCGCAGAATCCACATGTGCCATCTTCTTCCAGTCCTATTTTTCACAAATGCTTTCCGGTACTGAAATGTACTGTGAGGAACCTTGTTGTCAGAGTTTTTAGAGCCTTTCTGAAGAGGCTCAGACAAGTACTGGATTTTATTCAGTCGTAGTTACTGATCTGATCCTTGGCTTTCCTGAGCCCCGGTAGTATAATCCTGTAATATGATACTGCACATGCTTAACTCAAGGATTTGAGCTCCGAATAGGGATAATGCCCCCAAGTCAAATTGAAAACGCTGTTCGTTTTCGCCAAGCGCTAATTTTTTTTTGTATGGGATTTGACGTTTGTTGTTTGTTATTGTAGAAAAAATTTCTACAACAAACGTCAAATCACATACAAAAAAAAACAGCGCTTGGCGATAACGAACAGCGTTTTCAATTTGACTCAGGGCCAAGGTTGATAATTGATGTACCTTGGTAAATCAGTCATAATTGACATTAAATATAATGCTTTATATTACTATTAAGGAGTAATATGTTGTTTTATATCCTTTGTGTTGAATTATCAATGCTGTGAAGGTATAACTGACCACATTTTGTACAGTTTATAGAAATGTTACATCAAGATTAATAATAATAATATTATTCATTACCTTAATTTAATAATATATTTTTTTTTTACATTTTTTTTTTAAATGAATATGTCCTTGTTAAACAAGTACATATATTATACATCTTCCTACGTTCCCTAAAATAAGCAAATAAATGCTTGTGCTTTATCTTACATTCATTCATTGTGTCCTCATTTCTTACCCTGTCATACATACATACATACATACCATCACGCCATGTCCCTTACGGGATAGGCAGAGAGAACCGAACGCCATATCTTTCTATCCTGGCACACATTCATCGCCTCGTCAACATTCATGCATCGTCTCATACATGTTAGTCTATTGTACACGCTTCTAACATTTCCTTCTTTCAGAATATCGTTCACATGGTCGTGCCATCCCTTTCTTGGGCGGCCCCGGCCTCTCAATCCAATCCTATCCGCATTGTATATTTTCTTCGTCAGGCGTTCCTCATTCATTCTACCCATGTGGCCAAACCATCTCAGTGTGTTAACTTTCATTCCATTAATGATATCTTTCTTCATCTTACATTCTTTCCTTATGTTCTATTGCAGATTCATACATTGTTCTATTGCAGATTCTTCTTAGCGATCTCATTTCAACAGCATTTATTCCATTGTCCTTCATCCTATTACATACTTATTCTCATTTGAAAATTATATTTAGGTATATGGGAATTAAAATAATTTAAGTACATCCCTTATAATTAACAATAACAACAACATTTTTTTCATATTATTAAAATGATTAACGGTTATCCACTTTTCAAACTTAAATATGTTGGTAATATATGAAAATAGGGGAGAATATAATATAACCAACTACTAAAATATTTATATAATACATATTCTTCTGTGACCCCTCTCCCCTTTCTATTTTACTCTCATCTTTCTTTATTTTTACCCTGTTTTTTATATTTTGTTAAGGTAAAAGATCAGTCACATTACAGTACAGTACATTTAATTTAGTATACTTTGGATCCTCCTGAAGAAGGGAACTTTGTTCTCGTAACACGTAGAGGAATTTTATTCTAGTGATTAAAATTTTAATTTTAAGTGGTGTACATAGACTTGGCCCCCAAGTCAAATTGAAAACGCTGTTCGTTTTCGCCAAGCGCTAATTTTTTTTTGTATGGGATTTGACGTTTGTTGTTTGTTATTGTAGAAAAAATTTCTACAACAAACGTCAAATCCCATACAAAAAAAATTAGCGCTTGGCGAAAACGAACAGCGTTTTCAATTTGACTTGGGGGCTTGTTTTTTACTCCTCACTAACCCAAAGGGATAGGTATAGTGGGGAGTTATGATTCTGCAATTTTTGAGGGTATTTTTTTTATTGCAGATTATCAACTAGTATCCTACTGCGATTGTATTCTGAAAGTTTCATCACAATGTATCTGTGTGTATGTGCTGTGTGCTATGTGCTATGTATGGTGTGTTTAATTTACTTTATGGATTATAGACTAAAGTACTCATTCGATTCTTTTCAAATTTTGCAAATATGTATATCTAATACTAACTTAGATCCCATTAGATTTTGAAGGATATCTGAATAGTGTTTTTCAATTTTTTTAACTAAGTAACTAATTTTCAATATGACCCCAAGCTCAGGAAACTTAATATTTGAAATTTTTTTTTCAAATTGGTAAAAAGGCTAATCACATTCATAAAATGGCATTGAAGAATAATCAAGTTTTCATAATAAAATATTTAAATAAAAATATAATTGTACAAACTCATTTCATGAAAATGCTGAAAAATTTCCATACAAAATTTGAATACTTTACAAAATGACTAGATTGCTAGTGAGGAGTTTAGCGTTAGCCACAACACACTCGTTTTTAAATGCTACCAAAGTTGAATGCTACAATCGTCTATCGAAGAAGACAATATTAAAATTTGATCAAATGTTTTTGTAGCGATTCGATAAATTATCGGGTATATATCCGATTTGATAATAAAAAAATCGAAAGTGGACTTTTACTTTTCATACGAGTTGCTTTTTTAATACTTAATGTGACTAAAAGTATTATTTGATGATAATCGTGTTTCACTTTCATTTTTGAACTTTGCCATTTCTATAATATTGTTATTATGTACCTATTTATAACGCAGATTTTTCATTAAAGTCGTGCGTAAGTTATTTATATTTTCAATTTGCAACGTAAGTTAGTTATATTTTCAATTTGCAACGTAAGTTAGTTATATTTTCAATTTGCAACGTAAGTTATTTATATTTTCAATTTGCAACGTAAGTTATTTATATTTTCAATTTGCAACGTAAGTTATTTATATTTTCAATTTGCAACGTAAGTTATTTATATTTTCAATTTGCAACGTAAGTTATTTATATTTTCAATTTGCAACGTAAGTTATTTATATTTTCAATTTGCAACGTAAGTTAGTTATATTTTCAATTTGCAACGTAAGCTATTTATATTTTCAATTTGCAACGTAAGCTATCTTCTTTCCGTCAACTTCTTGGCTGAGGACAGGACTTACACATAGGGTTACCAGATGAAAAAATCAAAAGTCCGAAGAAAAGGCCTGATTTCCATGGAAAAGTTCTGAGATTTTATGAGTTGTGGGCAAACATTTTCAAGACAATTGATATTTCATGATTACCAGAGATACCTACTGCGTATTTGTCAATATATATTTGCAATTACAGTCCAGAATACAAACGTAGAAAGAGTTTTTTTCTATCATGGGGGCTCAATGATCGAAAGAAAGAAACCGACTAAAGGTGTCTTAAAATCGAGCTATACTTTTAGTTCAATATAATTCGAAGAGATTAACATGTGAGGCATTTTATAAATCAATAATTAAAGAAAAAACCTTACTTAAAAAAGTATCTTCACATATTAAGTACGATAAAACTGATTAAATACCTACTTGGATTATTACCAAAAGAATATTATTTTAGTTTGTTTAACTTTTAATTAGAGATTTTTAAAATGTAAGATGTGTTTTATTGAAAATCCTGAGATATCATGAGATTTGCAAAATCCGGCCGCAATCCCGAGTAAAGTCTAAAAATCCTGAAATATCAGGACAAATCCTGACATATGGTAACCCTACTTACACATGGTCTTTCTCTATATATACGTAGGACGGTCTTGGGAAGATCGAAGATCAACTAGCAGACTTTTTTTTTAATTTATTCTTGAAAAGGCTAGTACACGTAAGTACCACGTAATAAAGAAACAATGATAGGTACTTATTTTAATTGCTACAAAAATTGACGGAAAAAAACTGCAAGAAACGAGAAAGAAGGGAAACGAAGAAGTATAGTAAGTATGTGTGTATATGTTAGTGTGTGGTGTATGCGCGAGAGTGAGATCACAAGTAAAGAAATCAGTATTAAATAAAGAAATAATTACAAAATAAAAATAATGTTACAAAAGATACGACAAAGTCATTTCATTTTTACATATGTGATTATGTTATATAAAAAACCAACACATAACAGGCTTTAATTTATACTGGCCTATACATGTAGCGTAAATATAATCCGGCAGCTGCAGAAGTAAGTTTTTACTCAAAATTATAGCGCCAGAGTTACGCGAGAGTTTTTTTTTTACGGAATTTGACGTTTGTTGTAGAATTGTTTACTTCAACTAACAAAAAATAGTACTGCCTCGAATTAGGCACTAGTGTGTTGCGCTAATGCACTTAGAAACTCGTGTTGAATTCAAGTCACGTGTCATCCAAATGCACACGGTTTAGCAACGCAAACTGTTCCTGCTAATACGTGTTCAATTCAAGGCAATTAATTATTGAATATGAAACATATATGGCCATGAAGTTCGCGCGCTATTTCATTTCGCTCGCATTCCGTCTGTCACTGTCACATTTGTATATAAAAAAACACTCTTCATAATATTATAAACTGATTTAAATTAATTATGATTATTAAGTACATACAGTATTTATCAGATCCACACGTATGTCATTATCAGTTTGATATATCTTAGCATCATTTTCACGCGCTAGATTATAATTATCATGATAGTAAAATATTTCTGGTAATTTATAAACTGGTATATAGGTATGTGGAATCAATATCGTGCCATTAGTAAAAACTCATGCTTATGCATAGCTTTAAAACATATCTTCACGGTCAAAAGTATGATACATATTAATAAAGTATAAACAACCTACTTGATAATTTTACCTGGCGATAACGAAAAACATTTCCGATTTGATTCAGGGGCCAGGGTGCCTACTCTCTATTTCTCCTAAGAATGACCAGGCATTTGTGCATGTCTCCGCCCTTTAGGCGTACTTATCCCCGCTTTACAATAATTTCTATTCAACCTTCAAGCAACGGCGTAAATAAATGGGGTAAAAAAACCTACTTAAGTCAATTTTGTGAAGTGTTTTTATTTTAAAACAATCAAGACAATAACTTGATTTCATTCTAATTCATATAAATTAGGTATATAAAAAACAAATAATGACATAAAGAAGGAAAATAATTTAATTTATTTTGAATGTCATAAAATTATTATATGAAAAAAAAAATAATGACAACAATCAAAGAAAAGAAATTAATTTATTTTTAATGCTATAAAAATATTTTCTGAAAGCAAAAAATTAAATATTATACCTGTCCATTTTTATTTCTTTTAACTGGCGAATGTGACGAACTTGGGGTAATATTTTCCATGTTGCTATTACACTGTTAATAACTACACTGGGGATGTCGATTGACTTAACTAATATCTGTGATTAGTCAACCGTTTATTGCGGTGGGCGGTACTTGCGCAAAGGGGGTCTAAAACGGTTCTTAGTTGGTCATTCTTAGCAGGAATTCATAATAGACAACGTATCATTGCTCAAGAAAAGATAATTCAATGTATGGAAGTGATAGTTGTCACGTGACAGGCAGCTGTCGCCTGTATCGTTTCTAGTGTTACAGTGACATATATGACACGTTGTCTAGGGGGGTTGGTCCCCTCCTCTCTTGTATCCTTCACTTGATTATAAGTTGCAGTAGTTGGTACTTCTTTCACAACGAGACCAATGCAGTGCAAGTATTGCAGCTTCCTTCCTAGGAAATTCCTAATCCTTTTTTTTCAAACTTATTTGTATTGACAAATATCTAATCGATTTTCGGCGTGGTGGAGGAAGGTTTGCGCACCTACCAACCAAGCAAAAACCCAAAACTTTTGGGTCACTACATGCTATTTTTTTATCTTAATGTAATGTTTATGTTATCCTTAAAATTTTTAATACACATTAAAAAAAAACACGTTTATAACAGTTTATAAACAGTGGAATTAAGTTATAAATGTTTTTTATTTTTAATGATTATTAAGAATTTTAAGAAATTTTAATGGAATTCCATCAAATTTTCGATCAAAAAATTAAATATATTTTACGGGTTAGACTTCGGCTTCTTTAAATTAATCAGAAATGATCGATATCAAATTAAATTGAAGAATATATTTGGCGCGTTCATGACGTAGCAAAGATCTACCTTCAACATATTGTCTGTTATCTTGACACTCAAAATTTCGTCAAGAATCTTTGTAATGGATAATAATATGTCGGTAGGAAGCTATGCTTTAATCTTTAAATACCAATTTGAATTCATGTAGGCAACATGCATGTTGGTAGGTTCTAAGGGCTGATTGAAATTAGATTTTAAGTTTAGTGTATCAGGGCGATGGCAGAAATTGCAATTTGCAATAAATATGTACAAAAATATAAAGAAATAGATTATACCTACACTTACCTTGACAATATTCAAGTTTTCACGACCAAGAGATAAAATTGCGTGTAAATAATATCAAATGTGCATACTAGGTAAATATTTTTTACATGAGTAAGTATTTATATTTCTAAAGCCACTGTCCGCTATATGGCTCAATTTTACTTCATAGCTAATCGCAAGTTGTAACGGCCGATTTCATATCAATTGCACGTTAAACTGCGCGTAGTGTATATCATAATAAAATAAACAGAAAATCATAAAAAATAATGGTCGCTAAAATTATATATTATTACACGAAATAAATTATAATATACATAGATATAGCATATTTATTTAGTTTATAGTAAACTTGGGTGAACGACATTAGCCGAGGCCAAGGCATTATGGAAATAATGATTCAATACATACCATCACGACATATCCCACAATCTGAGTTAACCAGCGACATGTGATCGGGTGTGCATTATCTTATTAAGTGTGATATCTTCGTGTCGACGGAGATTCCCGAATGCATTAGTCGGGTGCATTCGATATATTGAATGAAAAACGCGTCATTCTTCTCATGGGTGGTGAACTTCATTGCAGAACTTTGTGAGATGTTATTGTTGCCTGTTGTATTTTCGATTACCCGACTCATACGGGACACCTGAAAACGATGGAAATAGAAAAGAGTGGAAGCACTATTCAAACCCGGTGCCTCACAGCGAAGGTATAATTAATCTAAAGAGAATATAATATACAAAAAATCACAGTACCTACACAATAAAAGGTAAATAAATAAAAAATGCAAAAAATCGAAATCATATGAGAAAAAATAAATTGATTAATGTTATAAAATTACATAAAAACGTCAGATTATGTAGTTGCTCCTCCATGAGCTATGACGATGTCTCTGTGCAATTTAATAATAATAATAAACACTTCCTTGCATCCTGCGCAAGTGGCGAGTTTATGGCCATATGGCAATTTCTTCCAACTAACCAGTGTTTCCAGCCCAGAGAAGCAAGAATCGCGTGAGAAATAAATTTAAATAAATTTCTCCTCTGCTGGGGAACGAACCCAGGACGCCCGCACAGGAGCCAAATGACTAACTGTGCTTCGGCGGTCGGCAATTTATCGTCAGTTAAAAATATCAAAATGACTATGCACTTTTGGTTCTCTCTAAGTTCCCAGAATAGGTAAATGACATGATAAGTAGTTAAATATGCTAGCATATTTTTTTTTTTTTTTTTTTTTTTTTTTATTTGAAAAAATGGGCAACGTACAATAATATTTTTTTAAACAAATATAACATAAGTAATTGTAAGCAACATAAGTAATTGTAACTTAATCAGCCCACCTTTGATTTCATGGTGCATTGTACTCACTACTGGTAATAAAAAAAAAATATTATTCCTGTCTAACGTGGCTCCTGAAAAGAGTCCTGGACATACAGAATATGTCCACGGACCTGATCTTTTCCAAATTATTATACGTGGTAAGGCATCGGTACAATGGCGAATTTTGAGCGGCATTAGTGTTTTTTTGTCTAAAAAGAACGTTGAGGTGTGTCTTGTTCGTCTGTTTGGTATGTTGAAGTTAATAATTTTCAGAAGGTCTGTACAGTCAATATTGAAGTTTATTATGTCATAAAGGTACATTAAGTCTGAGGTCCTTCGTCTTGTCTGTAAAGTCTGCAATTCATGTTTGTAGTTATTACCAAATTTGTACTTCATATGTTTCAAAAATATTTGTTGTATTCATTCTATACTGTTAATATAAATATTATATTGTGGATTCCAGATGACTGATGCATGCTCCAATTGACTTCTAACAATTGTGTTATATAGTAAGATAAATGTTTTCACTTGTGTGAATGGTTTGCATACTCTCATCAGGAATCCCAACATTTTATAAGCTTTCAGTGTAATTGTGTCAATGTGTTTATCAAATAAAAGTTTACTGTCCAGTTGTATACCTATGTCTCTACAGTCTGATTTCTTATCAATCGCCTCCCTATTGATTGTGTATGTGTATTGTATCGTACTCTTTTTCCTAGAGAATATAATGGAGTGACATTTTTTTACATTTAGTAACAGCTTATTCGAGACACAATAAGAAGTTAGTCTATCAAGGTCAAGTTGCAAGTCCTCACAGTCAGTAATGTCTATAACAGTTTTGTAGATTTTCATATCGTCAGCGTATAATATGTAATTACTGTTCCTGAAGCATAATCCAATGTCATGTATTTTCTTGCCAATCTGGGGAATGCTAACGAGTTTTGGCGATAATAAACAAATAAATAACAAAAAATAATCGAGGACACCTTTTTAAAGTTTTCTTCACGTATGAAATACAAAATGTATGAAATACAAAATGAATGAAATACAAAATGGTTCAAATTTTATCAAATCAATCAAGATGGAAACGAGAATGCACAAATTCTGTAAGTATCAGAGTGGTCGGGAAGTTAGTAATAAATCGATTTCTTACGGACAGATAAGTATGTGCATTTATATTCCATTATTTATTTATAAACGGCACATATTCGTTTATTATACAATTTTTTTTTACATAATATGGCGAACTGCCCGCAGGCAATTTCTATCAGTTAACCAGAATCTACATTCCATTCGAATAATCCGAAAAAAATAATGTTTTCTAAAACTAAGTAAATAACTTGTAACTTAATGTAATTTATTTTCCTTTTATTTACACATTTTTATATATAGTAAGTTATTATGTACATAATATATAATATTTTACATGTTTTGAATAAATAATTTACATGTTTTTATGTATAAAAACTACATATGTATGCCTATTTTTTCATATTATGTGACATGTTATTGTAATTCAAACGAGATAATTTTACTCGTCATCCGTTCATGTAATAGACATATTTTGTATTATTTATGTAGATTATTTATGTAAAAATGTAAGCCAATAAATTAAATGTCAGTACATAAAGTACTCAAAGTTGAATGCACAATACAACACCTCACTGTTTGCAGACGGCTTCGATAGTGTGAAGTTTAAAAGCAGTGGCACTCAAACTGACGTAACTTTAAAATTTATTTATTTATTTGTAATCGTCTTCGATTTCGAGCGGTGATAACCCAGCGGTAAAGTCTGAATTTTCAAAAAATCTTATGTGCGGATTTATATCATTAATAGCTATATGTAGCCATGATCCAATTTGTCTGGTTACCCTTTTACGAAGGTCAGATGGCAGTCGCTTCAATGTAATAACCAGACTGGCCAATTCCAGGATCATGGCCAAAGCGTACCCCGATAGAAACGGGACAAAAGCGCTAAGGGGGAAAGAATCGTCTTCGATGGCGTTAAAGCCCAAATCGAGGCTTGGCCACATCCTGCCCCGTCTGTTCTCACCCACCATTCTTCAACTTGGATACTTGCAGATGCTGTGTCGCATCCCTTTTTATGCCTTCCTCCCATCTTGGTTTTGATCTCACAATCTTTTCCCCATTCTTTGGGTGTGTAATTTTATTTGAATAGGTAGGTACTTAATTTTTTTAAAATGATTGTAAATTGAAGAAAATATGCTTAAAAATTATGAAATCCATTTTCCGTATTAGTTGATCATAATCATCGTCATGACAGTACTCTCTCATCCAGTAATGGACATAGAATTCCCTCTGAAACGTCCACAGTCCACAGCTCTCTATCCAGGGGGGCATGTCTGGTCACTCGGTGAAATCAAACCCTCATGATTACCCATATCGAGGATTATAATTATCATATGGAGTTCTATAATAGGCATGATATGGGTAATCATGAGGGTTTTGATTTTACCGGTTGACGGGACTTGCCCCCCTGTCCAGAACGCTTCCAGCCGTCTCTAGCTACTCGTTATCGAACCACCTAACCTGAATAGTGGATGAAACGTATTTTCGTCATTTTTAATATAACTCCTATTCTATAAAATAATATCTATCTGTTAGTTGCTCAATAAGTAATGTAAATAAATAAATAAATAAAATAGGTTGAAACCAATGATATAATAAGAATAATAGACACGTTACTAGTCTTTAAATTCGGTTAGCAAAAAGTAATGCGCATACCGCACTTAATTCCACGCAAGATGTTGTAGTGTTCAGACGTATTGTCGTAGTCAAAATGCCATCTTGTGTGATGAAAACATGTAAAAATTGCACTAGATCATTTCACCCTGGATTATTCATTTCATATGGATTTGTCGATAGATATTTTTATTTTGAGCAAACAAGGGAGTTGTAAAGTCATATTCGCTTTAAGGTATGCAGAGTATTCTGTTGTATTAGATTTTTCACACAGGTATAACTCAATATTTACGTTCGTCTCTTTCTCAGTCATATTTGGTGTGAGAGATAATTATAATGTGATTGCACTGGAGTAAAAGAGAAAATATGTCTGCAGTGTGTGCCTATTATTGTTTTATCTCTTTAAATGTATTCTATCGTGTGTGCTCTTTCTTGGTGACATTGTAAGAATTCGTCAAACTGTACCATTTTTGTAGAGCGTTTTGTCTCATATAACGTGTCTATATATAAAATGTCATTGGCTGAAACTGCACTCACAGATGAATAATCCGTGTTTGTTAACGTGACGTCAGCAAAATAATTTTATCTATGTTTGTCAACGCATAGATATTATGTTTATAATGAAAAGTTGGTGTCGTGTCTGTTCTTTGTTGAATGAAATAGCAATTATAATATTGAATGCATAACAATAAATGGTCGTCTAACTCAGTGGTTGGCTAACCGCAGCACTCGAGCCAAGTGTGGGTCTTTCACAAAACACTCAAGTATCAATTCGGCATAATAGGACGATTATAATAATATGCAAATTATATGGCAATTATTATTTATTTATTATTTTATTTGTGCAAAGTACGCTCGTACCATACATATATAAAAACATTGACAAACTCGAATCTACACAAACATCTAGACCAACTAGACAGACCGAAGAGGCTAAAAGACTTATGTCAGTTAACATTCGGACAAAGAAACTTCCTATATTTTGGAGCCAAATTATCCAATGAACTACCTACAACACTTAGACAAAACAGTTACTTGAAAACAATAAATTAGCCTCCTGATATTCACATAACTACCATCATAACTGCAAACTAAGCAATCTTACAAAAATGCAAACTAAGCAATCTTACAAAAATGCAAACAAAGCAATCTTACAATAATGCAAACTAAGCAATCTTACAAAAATGCAAACTAAGTAATCTTATAAAAATGCAAACTAAGACATAACTTTTTATTTTCAATAAAAAAACTAATTTAATATCTGGTAATAAAGGGAAAATAATGTTATTTAAATATAAAATTATGTAATATTTTGTTATTAGATATTGTAAAAAAGTGTATTATTATAAAAAATAAATTCAAATCAACAGCGAAACAAAAAAAGAAGAAAAAATACTAAATTAAATCCCTTGAGCGTGGCTCTTCCACAAAATACCTAAGTATGATTTACGGAAAGTTGTGGAGTGAAATATTTGGTGTCGAAAATTGAGAAATGTATGTTGAAAAAAAGATCGAGAAAGGTATGTTGAGATGTTTTGGGCATATAGAGAAGATTGATTAAAGGAGAAAGACGAAACGTGTTTTTTTAGTAAAGATGAGGGTGTTCTTTAGTAAAGGTCACCTCAAGTAAGTCTTACCATTATACTATCCTATATACATAGTATTACTTTGGAAATTTGACCCTCAAAAGAAAATTTTCTGTTGATATTATTTGTTTCTTTTGACTAATGAGTTTGCTGACCACTGATCTAGCTCGCATATGATAGATAACACAATGTTGATGTTATTCATAAACCGACTCATTACAATTCCGATGTACTCTAGTATTACTCATTTACTGTTTTTACATGTCTTTCATCTTGTAGAACGATAGTATTAGTACCTACATAATAAGAATCTATCTAGCGCTGTTTAATAAATCAAGGTCTTTCTGAGGTAGTTTGCTCAGTTATCTTCCTTGCGTGCTTATTTTTTCATTTCTTTGTATGGATCGTAAGGCCACATCATCGTATCATACAAGTTAATAAAAACGTCATAAATTGTCTTTTACATGTATAGGTACATTAAAAACACACTGAAACGAGTGGGTTGTGGCCAACACTAAACTCTTCACTAATAACTAATAAGTCACTACATAAAGTATCCAAATTTTGTATGGAAAATTTTCAGCATTTTCAAGAAATAAGTTTGTTCAATTATTTTTTATTTAAATATTTTATTATGAAGACTTAATGATTCTTCAATGCCATTTTATTAAAGTGATATATATCCTTATACCAATTTGAAAATAAAAATTTCAAATATTAAATTTCCTGAACTTGGGGTCACTTTAAAATATTTGACGTTTAAAAAAATTGAGAAGCACTATTCAGATATCCTTCAAAATCCAATGGGGTCTATGTGAGTATTGGATGTAGGTACATATTTGCCAAATTTGAAAAGAATCGAATGAGTACTTTACTCGCCTCACACACGCCGTACATAGTACACAGCAAATAGCACACACGCACAGATACATTGTGATGAAACTTTCAGAATATAATCTCAGCATGATACTAGTTGATAATTTGCAATAAAAAAAGCCTTAATATTGCGAAATCATAACTCCCCACTATCCCATTGGGTTAGTGAGGAGTAAAAAATATACCTATATAGAATAAGAAAATAAATCAATAAGGTATATATTTAGCAAAAAAAGGTAAACCTACACGGTAAAACAATCAAATAAAAAATAAAAAGCAATGTAAATAAGCAAACATATAAAAAGATATACATATGGACTCAAAATAATCCAAAACATTAAAAAAAATATATTATAAATATATTGTTCGAGCTTCTTATGTTCATCTCTATCAGGATAATTTACATGATCGTGCCAGCTTTTATTAGACGACCCTGACCTTTTTATGTTTTCTTCGTTAGAACCCCATACCAGAATAACTCACAGAGAGCCGACCCAGATGCTATTGACATGTAATGGGAAGGCAAAATGATCATGTTGTGCTGCTCTGCTCTAGCACTCCCAGAAAACAGGAAAGGTAAAGGACGTCCACTATCCAGGGGTGGAGTAGTAGATAAAGCCCAAATACCAGCCCCGACAATACAGGGGGAGGGGGGGCAAATCTGATCCAATCGGCGAAATCAAAACTCTCACGATTAACCATATCATGAATATAATTAATATATGAAGTTCTATAATATCTTTAGATGTCACAGAACTCCATATGATAATTATATCCATGATATGGGTAATCACTAGGGTTTTGATTTCGTCGGTCGGACCAGACTTGCCCCCAGGACTGATCATCCTGGCGCCGAAGGATTAGGAGAGCCGACTCTACTTAAAGTAGGACAAGGCGTTAAAGAAAGAAAGAAGTTAAAGGTGTTCCTCATTCATTATTCAAATCATCTATTGGGTTTGCTTTTATTGTATCATTGACATTTCTATGTATAACATTCTTTCCTAGTGTCTACATCGCCTTATTGAAAATTATCCTTGGCAAATTTCCTTTGTATTGTTTTTTACTTGTCCTTTTTGCATATTGCTCGAGAATCAAGCGGGTGTGACGATTAAACTCGCACGTCACCAGCGAGTACCTACTATTATAGCATCGGACCTTCCCATGGGGCTAGGTTGTGGCCATATGGGGCCTAGCCAGTAAAGTTGAGGGTGGCCGCAGCCCCACCCTAGGATTCTGGGCAACAGGTCGGTGCCCCTTTTAATTCTTACCTATGGAAGAGCAGGGCAGACGCCTTAATGCCTCGCTAGGCGGTGACACATCAAACGTGGCGATGGAAATCGAAGAACTGAAAGTACTGTCCGGTGGTGTACCTGAAATTCGCCAACATGAGTGCTAAGGGGTGGAGGAGCCCCCCGTGATGATTGGTCGGCACGACCCGCTCGGCGGTACCCGAGCTGATGATGAGACAGGTGCAGCTGACGCTGCGCCTGTTGTGGAAATCGAAGAACTGAAAGTACTACAGACGTGGCGAAGGCTCCCTGTGGCAGTCTGTTGTTCGTGGAGCTGTCGGGAGGATAACCCTCGCCATGATTGACGGGCCTTCACGAGTGTGGTTGGACTCTTAGTGGCAGTGGTATGAAATATGCATGGTGGTAGTTCTTGTTTCGTCCGACGAGCAGCCGCTCCGGGGATGAACAGAACACTTAGTTCTATAACGTTCCCTATGGAGTGGGGTAGGTGACTGCGACTTTTCCTCTGGCGAATTTCCTTTATCTTTCACGCGTCTTTTGTCCGAAAAACTAGTTTGTGCTTGTGAATAATCAATCTCTTCATATAACTATATAATAATAGTAACTTTTATTTAGACGTAAAAAAATATAAAAATTAATACATCTAGTATAAACAAAAAAACAAAAAGTATACATTTTTTTTGATAAATTAATAAATTCTGGTACAGGTACAGGGTATGACACTAAATTATTTAAAACAATGTAAAGTATGGAGAAAATTATGCAAGTCATTTTTTGACGTCGTTTTGAATTAGTGAACAAATTATAAATGAAAATAGATTTGGCTCGTGTTGTGACATCGCTGACCTTAAACAGAGTTTTTTTTACGGAATTAGTTTTTCCTTTGTATCGCGTCAAATTTGCTTCATCCGTTATTGTCAACGACATGATTGCTATGTACGAATGATATTTGTATGTAAGTTCTTATTTTGGATCTCTCCACTTATCTCTACTATCCGCCTGCCTCTTCATCTCATGGTACCCAGCTGCTAAAGCGCAGATCACCGATCACCTGGTCCATATATGTAGTTGACTCTAGGGCGTCCTAATTGTGTAACAGCCCTACAGCCCGCTGTGGGCCTTGGCCTCCTTCAGAATCCATCGTCATTCCTCCCTGCACTCTGCGGCTCTCTTCCAGTTGGTAAGGCCTAGCGCTCGTATATCAGCCTCCACATCGTCCGGCCATCTCATTTTTGGACTGCCTCTGCCTCTTCTTCCGTCTGGTGTGGTGTTTAAAACCTTGTTGGGAGTACGATCATCACTCATCCTGTGGACATGACCCAACTATTGCAGTCTTCTTATTTTAATGAACTGTACAATGTTAGGTTCGACATATAGTGCCTCTAATTCGTGGTTGAATCGTCTCTTCAACACTCAATTTATTTTCATTGACAGGACCAAATATCTTTCTTAGGACTTTTCTTTCAAATATCAGAGGTATGTTATCATCAATTGTGTAACTGTATTATGATGTGATTTTAATAAAGGTGTTGTTTCCGAATAAAATAAAAAAAAAATATCGTACGGTGCCCTTTTCATATCTTAATTTGTATCTGGTTGCTTGGAAGTAATTGCCGAATGCCAATAAATCCACCAATGTACATATGTATGTAATGTAAAAGAAGTCAATGAATTAATAAGTGATTCATCTTACATCCCCAATTGTTAACAGCTGTTATCTTGTATTGCTTTGTCAGGTGTATTTTTAAATAGCGTGTTAATGACCTTTAACAATAACATCATAATTTGTGTTGAATTTGCATTCGCGTGCATCGTTTTGCCAATTTAGCACTTAAATGTTACATAATTGCAACGTGCAATGTAAAATTAACCTAATGAGTATGGATTATATAGTTTACCTAGCTACTTCCGATCTTTATCTTATAAGAGTTGCTAAAAACTATGAACATTTGATTCGGACTTAATTAAAATGTCAGTAATGATGAAGTATTCAAATGAATAAAGGAAGTATGCAAGTAAAAATTCGTTACGTTTTCGCACAGTGTGTAATGAATAATACAGACATTATATTATAATATGTTTCGTTATTCATTATGTATTTTTCCCACAAAGGTTAATCGTTTATTGCCATCGGTTCGAGAGTGACCTCAAATACCCAGCGCCTATGGAGCGTTGTCACTATCTTCGTTCGACAATGGACGCACGTTTTGGTAGCGTTCAAGTGTTGGACTTTGTATTATTATGTCGCTATTTAAAAATATACTATCTTCCAATAACTTGATTAACGGTTCATATGATTTTTTTTATTCTACTGAAATGTCAATTTACAGTAATCAATTCTGTTTACTGTAAATTTATCGTTCATAATTGATTATGTACTAGGGACTTTACCTCTAGTTCTTCCAGAGTATTTTTGATTTGTTTATGTAAGAACTGACGCGTTTTTAATTTTTGGGAGCACACTGAGATAAGAATAAGTCACTCTTGATTCAAATACTTTTCTTAACACTACTGTATTTTTCCATAAACATTGAAGAGCAAGTTCTCTCAAAAGCCCTAAAACAAAAAGCGATCGAGTCTTTCAGCGTCGCACATCGCCTCGTTCGCACACATTTCATTCAGTTCGGGACATCAGGGATAGACCATCTTCGTGTGGGACGAAGTCCTTCAACATTCGGTCGGCTCCGGATTTGTCCGATCTACTCCGAAACTTAACTTTTGGATTTTCATAGCCACGAATGATTGCTTTATAAGGATACTCGTTATTGTGTGTTATAAATGGGTCAGTGGCAGAGTGGCTAACACACTGGGTAAGTAAAGAAGTGAACGCTGGTTCGAATTCTGCCTCGACCGATTTCGTTTACTTATGGCACCGTAAATTCGTATACTGGGAATTTCCTGGAGGGACCACATCACGAATGCCGAGGTTCTCAACAGAGTTGAAGAAGGCAGGCACCTACTCAAAACCATCTCCGAGAGACGTGCTCGCTGGATTGGTCACATCTTGCGCCACGAGGGTCTCCTACATGACCTAATGGAGGGAATAAACCACAGGGGGCGCCCCCGACGGGATTATTTGGCCCAGGTCTGCGAGGACATGAACTGCGCCACATATGTTGAGCTGAAGAGGGCAGGCACCTACTCAAAACCATCTCCGAGAGACGTGCTCGCTGGATTGGTCACATCTTGCGCCACGAGGGTCTCCTACATGACCTAATGGAGGGAATAAACCACAGGGGGCGCCCCCGACGGGATTATTTGGCCCAGGTCTGCGAGGACATGAACTGCGCCACATATGTTGAGCTGAAGAGGGCAGGCACCTACTCAAAACCATCTCCGAGAGACGTGCTCGCTGGATTGGTCACATCTTGCGCCACGAGGGTCTCCTACATGACCTAATGAAGGGAATAAACCACAGGGGGCGCCCCCGACGGGAGTATTTGGCCCAGGTCTGCGAGGACATGAACTGCGCCACATATGTTGAGCTGAAGAGGGCAGGCACCTACTCAAAACCATCTCTGAGAGACGTGCTCGCTGGATTGGTCACATCTTGCGCCACGAGGGTCTCCTACATGACCTAATGGAGGGAATAAACCACAGGGGGCGCCCCCGACGGGAGTATTTGGCCCAGGTGTGCGAGGACATGAACTGCGCCACATATGTTGAGCTGAAGAGGGCTGCAGAGGATAGAGAGAAGTGGAAAGCGAGATGTAGTAGACTTCTTCTGCAAACCAATTCGCAGGATTGAGACTTTTGATTATGATGGAACCAATGATTTGCTTAGTTTAGGGACGTATATATTATTTTTTTTTTCGCTTTTTTTTTTTTTAAATGAATATGTCCTTGTTAATAAACAAGTACATATACATCTTCCTACGTTCCCTAAAATAAGCAAATAAATGCTTGTGCTTAGGTGAACGAAATCGGTCGAGGCAGGATTCGAACTCGCGACCACTGGATTACTAGCCCAGCGCGCTAACCGCTCTGTCTTATGTTCTTGTAAAGAGTAGATATTTATTTAATAATCTTTTTTATGAAAGAATCGACTTCAAAAGGCATGTATGTGAAGATAGAAAAATTAAATAAATCATTTCGAATTGATTACCTCCTTCGTTTTTGGAAGTCGGTTAAAAAACATTTTCCAGAAAATGAATAATAAGAATTAAGACACTTAAAAATATCGAGTATGTGTACCTACATGATATATCAATATTGTAATGAATGAGATTATGAGTTGTAGACCTTTGTGATACGATCTCGTTTTTGTTTATTTTTATCGTTATCGCCAAGTACGTGTGAAGTGAAATTGATTCACGATAAAGCAATTCCATAAGAGTATTTGATTTTGACATTGGTTCAATCATCTTGGATGTGTATACAGCGATAAGAGATTAATTGTTGTACTTTATATAATATAAAACTAATTTCGGTTTGTTATTTTGTACCTACGTTTATTTGTGTGACACAATTTGATAACGGAAGCGATATTATTAAACTCGCATTACATGTACTAGTGGAGAATTTAACGTTGGCAACGACTTATCTTATTATTCCTTTTAAACAGTAAAAAATAGGTATTGTCCAGCCCTATAAGTTTTATCAGGGCTGTGTTCAGATACAACGCTCGACGTCGGACGTCGAATTTACCTGAAGTTGCACAGCAGGCTAAGTCTGTAAGTAGATCTCGACCGGTAAATGTCGAGATTAACTGTCAAAATATCGACTAGTCGATATTTTGACAGTTTTGGTAGTCACTAAGCAGATAACGCGTCGAATCGTTCTCGCCCACTTATTTGACGGCGAGATTGGGTCGACATCGAGGCGAGAGACAAGATCTAACGCCGCCATGTTGAATTAAATGTCATTTTTTACGAGAACAATGCCGAATTTCATATTTATTTTGAGAATAATTATATAAACGGGTTAAACGACGCCGTTTAAGAGATTCTTCAAACCCTTTAAATATTCCGCGTAATTCATTTATTGCTAATTACCGCGTAACAAAAGTTTTATATGGTTGTATATTTATTGGAAATATGCGTCCGTACTTAGATTATAACATTATAATTCTATGCGTCCGTAAATGTTTTCCGTAAGTATAGATTTGAAATAATTTTTCATTTTGAGAAAGTATTCTTGTAAGCTATTTTATCACATATGTATTTTAACACTTAACAAAAGAAAATTCGGCGTAGTTTTTAGTAAAAAAATAACACGCTGCTGTCATCACACTTGATAAATTGATCGAAATATAATTAAAAATAATTTTTAAAATTACTCTCAAAACATTCAATAAACACAAAAGAAGTTAATTTAATCGTATTATAACTTGCTTTCGTGCTTTAAAATATGACCATATTATATTTATTTAACAAATTTATGTAAACAAATTTGACATTTATTCAAATCATGGGGAAAATATTGTGTATTGCCATAAATGATAATTCAAAAATGTACCGCAAGCCAGCCTAACGGCGACAAATACTAATAAGTGCATTTACGAACTCGACAGCGCTTAGTGACTACGAATTGTCGTCACGGGCGAAAACATGGCGAGAAGAGCGGCGATACGTTGTCGGATCTCGACTTTTTTACTGACTTGGCCTGCAGATTATGGCGTTTTTCACACCAATATCACTGAACGCTTTCGAGCGGCGTTTTAATCTGAACGCTACATCGGGCGTTTTAAATGTCAAATGTCATTTATCATACATGTCTCTTTTTAGGTTATATTTTCATCCAAAGACAACAATTGGGCAGTGGTGTAAATAATGATCTCTGACTTTTTATTTGAAATTGTTGAATGATATTTTTATGAATAAACCTCTTTGTGAATGCATATTACCCCCTATTCAGTAACTATTGTAACTAAATTAGGAACGTTCTAAAATTGTAGATTTTATATTTACGGTCTTATTTCAGCGTTATAAAATATCAACTTGGACTAAATGGAATAGGAACGTACCTATTTTGGCCGGAACGTTCTTAAAAAGTTACAGAATCAGACAAATTATGAATAATTATGAAATTATGAAATTTTCATAATTATTCAAAATACAAAATAATAAGTTACTGAATTAGACGTATTTTGAATAATTATGAAAATTTCATAATTTCATAATTATTCATAATTTGTCTGATTCTGTAACTTTTTAAGAACGTTCCGGCCAAAATAGGTACGTTCCTATTCCATTTAGTCCAAGTTGATATTTTATAACGCTGAAATAAGACCGTAAATATAAAATCTACAATTTTAGAACGTTCCTAATTTAGTTACAATAGTTACTGAATAGGGGGTATTGTAATCATAAATAATGTCAACTGACAAAAAAAAAAAAAAAAAATTACAATTACTTTACAATTCATTTTAAAGACTGTGTCAGTTAAAATGAATTGTAAAGCTATTCCGACACAAGCACTGCTTAGTGGAATAGTTCTTATCCACTGGATGTTGGTACTGATAGATTGTATTCATTTTGTCAGTGCCAACATGTTATACTAAATTGTCAATTTTTAAAAATTTTTTTTTTTTTTTTGTTCTATGTTTCACTGTCGTATTGTTGTAATTTTTTATGTATGGTTATTGTGGATTTAAATAAATAAATAAATAAATAAATAAATAATAGATACAACAGAAACAAATAGAAGACATCATTCCACAGATAAAATATAAGTCAACAGATACTATAACTGTCAGAGCGTTTTTCACCCGACAATTTTATCGAGCGTTTGGTGCGTACACTCGACGTACAATCTGAACGCCACAGAGTGTCTTTCGAGCGTCTGTTTCCGGTCATTATAAACGGCTAACAGCGTCACTAAGTGCACTCGGCGTTCATTGTGAACGTAGCCCTGGATTCTTCATTTTAATATTAATTTTGAAGTGTGCACTACATGATCTAGTGGAGAATTTAATGTTGAATTTAATGCTACGACTAATCGAATTTTTCGTTTTTATCTGAATAGGTCGGAAGGTTTTAAATTGCGACGATTTTTAAAATCTACTTTAAATTACCATATTTCATCTGATGATAATGATGTTATTTGAATCGTTAAGAGTGTAATGTAACAATTTATAATGACTAATCACATTGTAATATGTAGGTGAGCATATATACATTTTCATTAAATTTTCCTACATGCAAATTTAATATGAATAATTGAGGAAGTCGAGTGTTAGAATGATCGCATCAAAGCATTATTACCTAAGGGTATTAATTTTAAAATTATACAACGTTTAAAGCCGTTCGTGTTATTTTCCGTTGTAACATTATATTTGATTTATGCAAAAAATATTATTGATTCAGACTTAAATCTATATTCAAGTTAAAAAATGAAGTGAGGTATTTAGAACCTTTTGTATTTTAAGAACGAATTTAATGGAGACGCTTCTAAGCGAAGATTTGGATTTTCAATCACTTGAAGCCCTTAGCCCTTCGATCTGCCCATGCCCCCTGAGTCAAATTGCAAATGCCGTAAGTTATCGCCAGGTGCTATTTTTTGCATGGGATTTGACGTTTGTTTTTAGTAATTTTTTCTACAACAACGGACAACAAACGTCAAATCTCATACAAAAAAATAGCGCCTGGCGATAACTTGGCCATCGACCAAATTGAAAACGCAAACCATTCGGGGAGGGATTGAGTGTAACCGCCATCCTCAAGGATGAAGAAGATTATTCTGATTTCTTTCTTTCTTTCCCATCCTTCAAGATTCCATTTATATTGTCGTGTGAGTGTCCGTTCCCACGTTTCGGGCACGATAAAATGTCCTCTGATCTAGTGGCAATACATTTTTAATTTTTCTTGCTGACATGAGTTTTTTTAGGCTGGCACGTGGCGAAGGGCATACTGAGGTTTATGTAAATTACCTATGGGAAAAATGGGAGATTGAGATTATTTTTTTGTTTATTTTTATATGTTCATGTATGCAATATTTATATTGTAATTTTGTATGTATTTGGTTAATATTAAATTAATGTTTTCAATGTATTTAATGTTTTATATTTATGTATGGGAATAAAATAGCCATCGTGACACAGGGTTTCCTAGTTTGATGGTGATTAAAACACAATACAGACACTGCTTTCTACATCATCATATGTATGTATTATTTTTTTTTAAATAATAAGTATGTGCATTTAGATAAGTAGGTACAATAACATATGTTGAAAGTTCAGTGTTGCCATAATCCACTAGTTTTGTTTATACATTGAATAAATAAATAAATGAAGTTGTTCACCGTTTTGGCATGTGAATTTTGCCCTAAACCACTATATTTTGAGTCACTATGCGACATGTTTCGGCAGTGCTGTCTTGCCATCGACCGGCTAGTTGAGACTGAGTGTTGATGTTTAGTTTTTGGATGTGTCAGATGTGTTGGGAGGTGAGTAGAGGGGGTTGGTGGTGGACGGATTGGTGTCGAGAGGGGCGGGGGTGGTACAGGGTCGGATTTGATTCTGTATAGTATTCTTGTTATTTATGGGGAAGGCTGTCAAGAGTGGAGATGTATTGAGGAAAGTGTTATTGTTTATAAGTTTAATGCCGGTGTTTATATGTTTGTGTATTTCAAGTGTTTCGTAATTGTTTAGTGTTTCGTGTAGTAATTTTAGTGTGTGGTTGTTGAATGCGTGGTTAGTCTCGATTATGTGATTAGCAAATTCTGAGAAATTATTATTATTTAAGCATCTCCGGTGTTCGTTCATTCTTATCTTTAAGTTGCGTGAGGTTTGTCTAATATAATGTTCATTACAGTCCCCGCATGTTATTTGGTAAACGCCGCTTTTGTCTTCGGAATTTTTCTTTGTTTTTGAGTTGTTCACACTTACACGTGTGTTACAAGTGTGAACAGCTCCATTTAAAATGTGTTGCCACTAGATCCGACACGACGAAATGTATTAGACGATAACGACAAGTGTGAACAGCTCCATTTAAAATATATTGCTACTAGATCACACGACATTTTATCGTGCCCGACACATGACAAGCGGGAACGGGCAGTGAGTCGTGACAACTTTTTTTTAGCCATTTATTTTCACCAATTAATTTATGTCCTTATATCCTCATTAATTTCTTATCCTATCAGGAAACAGGGAATTCAAGGCACTTGCAGGGCTTGAGATCTTTTATCTGTTTACTAAAACGTTTTTGTTTGTTTTTTTCACAGCGGCCGAATCACCCTCGCTGAAGGTTTTGCTGAGTTTCGCTGTTGGTGCTCTTCTTGGGGATGTATTTCTTCATCTGCTTCCGGAGGCGTGGTTATATGCACAGCAGAATCAATCAGGTAATAATATGTTAATGATTAGGTATAGTTGTCGCCAAATAACTTTAACTTTTAGCCGAGAAGGGGGGCGATTTGCACGTAAACTAACGAATCAAAAGACACAGATTTGCGCTCTGCGCAACCGGAAGCTCGTTCAAGATGTTTGGCGAATATAAGTATTTCAGAATTTGACGATCTCAACTTTATCTACATACGTATTGCTTTTAAACCATTTTTACTCCTCACTAACCCAAAGGGATATAGTGGGGAGTTATGTTTTCGCAATTTTTAAGGGTATTTTTTTTGCAGATTATCAACTAGTATCATGCTGAGATTGTATTCTGAAAGTTTCATCACAATGTGTGTATGTGCTATGTGCTATGTACGGCGTGTTCATTTTACTTTATCGATTATAGACTAAAGTACTCATTCGATTCTATTCAAATTTTGCAAATATGTATATCTAATACTCGATTAGATCCCATTAGATTTTGAACGATATATGAATAGTGCTTCTCAATTTTTTTAACTGTCGTCAAATATTTCAAAGTGACCCCAAGCTCAGGAAACTTAAAATTTGAAATTTTTATTTTCAAATTCGTAAAAAGGCACATCACTTTCATAAAATGGCATTGAAGAGTTATCAAGTTTTCATAATAAAATATTTAAATAAAAAATAATTTAACAAACTCATTTCATGAAAATGTTGGAAATTTTCCATACAAAATTTGAATACTTTATAGAATGGCTTGTTAGTGAGGAGTTTAGTGTTGGCCACAATCCACTCGTTTTGGTAATTAAAATAAAACAATCACGATAAATCAAGACAGAAAAATCATATTTATGTTTTGGGAACTGATGTGCATCGATTTTTATCTTCATTTTATATGTTACTGGTGTGTATTTGTTTCATTATTTTTGGATAGAGTTACTTTGCAAGATATTAACATTGCAGTTCACGGTATATTTTCTGATTATATTTTTTTCTTTTCTGTTTATGTTTAATTATCTCTGTTTATTATTTTGCATCCAAAAACATGTAACCACAGGGCAAATTGAAAAAGTACTGCCTCAGAAAAGACTTGTCTAGTGAGGCAGTAAATTTCCAAATAGGAACAATTGTACATATACTATGTTTATGATAAGTATTTTTAAAATATGGTTATTTTTTTTGTTATTGTTATTTATATGTGTAAAAATGGAAATAAATAATTTCATTTCATTTCAAATCAGTGGAATAAAATCAAGAGTAATTTATTTATTACTTTGTGGCACAATTTCATCGGGACCGTCCTGAGGAAGAAATGGTCGAATGTTTTGAAACCGTTTTATGTATATTTTTTTAATGTTTTTATTTATTTATTTAGGTTAAAGTTGGACAAAAAACAGCTTTAAGACATAGTACCATACAATAGTAACATCAAGTATTAAGGCCTATTACATTTTGTCGTTATGATTGATATAAAATAATACAAGTTTGCAAAAAATAAAAATAAAAATATGATCATAGGTTGGTATGTAGGTAAGAGCAACATTTCAAGTTAACAATGATTTAAAACATAATATTGAACTAAAAGGAAAAAAGAAAAAAGAGAATTAATGCCGTCAAGGTTTCCTATAATAAGCGGTTATTGATCTTCTTTTGTATAGAGTATTTGAATGTTGTGGAGCTGAGGTGGAAGATGTCAAACTCGTGAAATCTGTTATTGTATGTATCGCACATTCTATGAATAGTCATGTTTTGTGCGTAATTGGTGCGATAAATTGGAAGGTGGAATAAATGTGTATGTCTAGTTCTGCGAGTAGGAATATTAAATGAAATGGTATTGAGTATTGAGGGGCAGTCAGTCAGTTATCGTTTTGTTTTATATGTTTCAATATATATTTTACTCACATAAATTGGTACGTGTCATAAACACAATTTACATCACCAAATAAATATGGGTGGTTGGAAGAGATTACCATTTGCAAAAAGCCCGCCATTATGCATATGTGTACAAAATTTTTAAAATAAATAAATTATATGTAATAACTGGCTCGTGGTTTAAACAGAGTTGATTGTACTAAATATTAAAAATATTAATTCATTTATTTATTACTTATAGTTCCAATTAATATAAGTACCTACATATATTGCGTATCTATCTCACTTGGAGTAGCCCGTACCGAGGTGGAATATTTTACAAGTATATTAAAAATCTTTATAAAAGACATCGTATTTTATATCAGTAGGTACCTACATATTATTTTAGTAACCAATATAAAACGATACAAACAAAAAATTGTTTATATCACATTAAATTTCTATCAAAATTCAGCAATTTTTTATTCAAGAGATTATTTTGTATTAAATGTAGGGTTCCTCAGTTCCCGGCTTTTTTACGATCCCGGGAATGTAAACCAAAATCTCCCGGGAATCGGGAGTCTACGAAAAGTGTATGAAGACAAAATAAAAAAAAAGAAATTTTCACAAACATAAATTTTTTTAATCATTTACTTAAATATACAAAAACTCAAACAAAAATCCATGAAATCTTTTGCTTATTATTTATCAAAATAGGCCTTAAATACGCAGTATCAGAAATCCGACTTATTACTTGCCACAGAGTTACACAGATAATAAAATACTTTATTAAAAATCTATGTTTAATTTTAACAAACGCTGTCGCATCAAATTTGAAGTTTTCATGATCTTCTTTTTCCCCGAAGGTCTGGAATTCCCGACTAAAACTTCTCGGGATCGGGATCTATATGGGAAAATGATAAAATTAGTTAGCATATTCAATGTCATGCATCTTGAGTTTCAGCAATGGGATTCACCACACAGACACACACACACCTTCTATTTCTTCTTGTGTCATATCAGGTCTCCCCGACGTTGACACAGTTCTTATACCGGTGAATTCGCGGATGTTTCGCAGGCAGCATTCACACACACACACACACGCACCACCCATTCTAAATGTCGCCATTCTGTGTGAGACGAGACTGCTTCGTGTAGAAACACGCACGTGGCGCGCTGTTATTTTATAAGGCAACGCACACCTGTCGCTGGTTACCCAGCATTGAGCGATATGCCGTGATGGTATGAATGCATAAATAATATTGGCAGTATAATGCCGTCGAATTACTCCGTTTATATTTCTTGTTCGATATTTTTCTCGCTCGCTGACTGTTTGTTTTGAAATACCAGGAACATTTTTTGCGACTATAACAATTTGTGGACTTGATTTTAACACACCAATGCTACTTAAATATAATATGTAGCAATGCTGTTAATTGCACGGCGAATAGTCAGCCATGCTTGAGTAATTGCGAATGATATAATATCTAAATTGACATTTACATATAGTCTGCGAATCTTATTCCAATGAGGTTTTGATGTTGCTTCTTGAATAAAAGAATTGGTACTATTCGGGAGGATTTTTTGAAGAAGGTATAAATCGGGAGAGTTTACGAATAAAATAAAAAAAACAAACTTATAAAATTTAAAAGATTTTTTTTTATTTAAAATTCAATAAAACAATATATTCTTCCCCTTCCCAAAAAGCATAAAATGCTTGTTCTGAGAGAGTGAGTACATGTAGAACGAATCAATTACATAAAAACATACAGACACATATATAAAATCAACAATATTATAACTATACAAATGAAAACATCAAAACAATAAATTAATTTATACCCCATGATTCTAGCCCTTTTCAATTATTTTACTTTAGTGTTTTTTTTTATTTTGTTACGTAGCTGTTCATGATGTGACTCTCTTATATCCGTTGGAAGTATGTTCTGCCATGTATGTGTAATGGTGCTGCGCAAATGATGTGTTTAATATTGGATGTATATATTTACATTTTACACTAATTAGCGATACATATGTAATGTATCCTGAATTAATCGCGTTTGCGATAAACCCGATTTTATACGCGAATTTTGCACTTTTTCGCAAATATTGCAAAATTTCGCGTTTGAGAAAAATAACACCAAAATTTGGCTCTTCGCAAAAAATAATATCGATTTTTGTGACAGCCCTGCCGTTTGACGCGGAAGCTGGTTTGGTGCACACTGACCCATATACTATCGCTAACCTTGCAAAATTGACTTGATTTTATCGCTAATTATTGACTATTCACCACTGCTGATGCGGACTAGGTATGTGCTGAGTTCTATCTTTGTCAGTTGTCAGCAGCAGTAAGGCCCCTTTCACACTGAGATATTTTGTCGCGCGATTTCGCAACTCCGATTCTATCGCGTATTTTTTCGTCAACCGTCAAAGTAACGCAATATTTTTATTATTGTTCGATTTGCGCTAATTCCCAACACAGGGTTGTCATAAATTTGAAATAAAAAAAAATACATTTAAAATTTTTCAACCATCTTAGCAAAGTGACATGTCTTTTGTAGTAGCATCCTGGGTTCAATTCCCTGCAGAAGATTAATATTTTTTATTATGAAAAAGAGTATCTGAAACAGGTGTGTCACAACATGAATTTTACCTCCTATACAGCAGGCCAAGTCAGTAAAAAGGTCGAGATCCGACAACGTATCGCCGCTCTACTCGCCATGTTTACGCCCGTGACGACAATTCGTAGTCACTAAGCGCTGTCGAGTTTGTAAATGCACTTATTAGTATTTGTCGCCGTTAGGCTGGCTTGCGGTACATTTTTGAATTATTATTTATGGCAATACACAATATTTTCCCCATGATTTGAATAAATGTCAAATTTGTTAAATAAATATAATATGGTCATATTTTTAAGCACGAAAGCAAGTTATAATACGATTAACTTCTTTTGTGTTTATTGAATGTTTTGAGAGTAATTTTAAAAATTATTTTTAATTATATTTCGATCAATTTATCAAGTGTGATGACAGCAGCGTGTTATTTTTTTTACTAAAAACTACGCTGAATTTTCTTTTGTTAGTGTATAAATACATATGTGATAAAATAGCTTACAAAAATACTTTCTCAAAATCAAAAATTATTTCAAATCTATACCTACGGAAAACATTTACGGACGCATAGAATTATAATGTTACTAGCGGACCCCGACAGACGTTGTCCTCTCTCTCTCTCTCTCTCTCTCTCCCTCTCCTTCTCCTTCTCACGCATAGAATTATAATGTTACTAGCGGACCCGACAGACGTTGTCCTCTCTCTCTCTCTCTCTCTCTCTCTCTCTCTCTCTCTCTCTCTCTCTCTCTCTCTCTCCCTCTCTCTCTCTCCCTCTCTCTCTCTCTCTCTCTCTCTCCCTCTCTCACTCCCTCTCCCTCTCCTTCTCCTTCTCACGCATAGAATTATAATGTTACTAGCGGACCCGACAGACGTTGTCCCCTCTCCCTCTCCCTCTCCCTCTCTCTCTCTCTCTCCCTCTCTCACTCCCTCTCCCTCTCCTTCTCCTTCTCACGCATAGAATTATAATGTTACTAGCGGACCCGACAGACGTTGTCCTCTCTCTCTCTCTCTCTCTCTCTCTCCCTCTCTCTCTCTCTCTCTCTCTCTCTCCCTCTCTCACTCCCTCTCCCTCTCCTTCTCCTTCTCACGCATAGAATTATAATGTTACTAGCGGACCCGACAAACGTTGTCCTCTCTCTCTCTCTCTCTCTCCATCTCTCCCTCTCTCACTCCCTCTCCCTCTCCTTCTCCTTCTCACGCATAGAATTATAATGTTACTAGCGGACCCGACAGACGTTGTCCTCTCTCTCTCTCTCTCTCTCTCTCTCTCTCTCCCTCTCTCACTCCCTCTCCCTCTCCTTCTCCTTCTCACGCATAGAATTATAATGTTACTAGCGGACCCGACAGACGTTGTCCTCTCTCTCTCTCTCTCTCTCTCTCCCTCTCTCACTCCCTCTCCTTCTCCTTCTCACGCATAGAATTATAATGTTACTAGCGGACCCGACAGACGTTGTCCTCTCTCTCTCTCTCTCTCTCTCTCTCTCTCTCTCTCCCTCTCTCTCTCTCCCTCTCTCTCTCCCTCTCTCTCTCTCCCTCTCTCTCTCTCCCTCTCTCTCTCTCCCTCTCTCTCTCTCCCTCTCTCTCTCTCCCTCTCTCTCTCTCCCTCTCTCTCTCTCCCTCTCTCTCTCTCCCTCTCTCTCTCTCCCTCTCCCTCTCCCTCTCCCTCTCCCTCTCCCTCTCCCTCTCCCTCTCCCTCTCCCTCTCCCTCTCCCTCTCCCTCTCCCTCTCCCTCTCCCTCTCCCTCTCCCTCTCCCTCTCCCTCTCCCTCTCCCTCTCCCTCTCCCTCTCCCTCTCCCTCTCCCCTCTCCCTCTCCCTCTCCCTCTCCCTCTCTCTCTCTCTCTCCCTCTCCCTCTCCCTCTCCCTCTCCCTCTCCCTCTCCCTCTCCCTCTCCCTCTCCCTCTCCCTCTCCCTCTCCCTCTCCCTCTCCCTCTCCCTCTCCCTCTCCCTCTCCCTCTCCCTCTCCCTCTCCCTCTCCCTCTCCCTCTCCCTCTCCCTCTCCCTCTCCCTCTCCCTCTCCCTCTCCCTCTCCCTCTCCCTCTCCCTCTCCCTCTCTCTCTCTCTCTCTCATATATTTGGCATTAGAATTATTATATTCGAAGATACAGAATCCCCTAATAATTGATTCTATTACTCGAGTTGGATATTTAGAAGTTTGGAGAAAGAATAATCTTGGTCCATTTTGAATTTTGTTTATCATTTAAAAAATTTAAAAATGCTATAAGAGTATCTATATGTCTTTCAAACAAAATATATATTTATAACCTTATTTTATAGTGAAATATATATTTATAACCTCATTTTATAGTACGAAGGTGTTTCATGAAATTGTTCAAAAATGCGGTGTTTGACGGCATTAGATTTCAATTAAATAACCGAAACTTTTGAATAATTTTATGAAATCAAATTATTTTAACTATACTTTTAGTTTAATCTTTGTTCGAGAAACACAGCCTAAGGCTGGGTTGTTTCAACAAAAGTATCAGTAAAAGTATAGTTAAAATACTTTGATTTCATAAAATTGTTCAAAATTGTGCCGTTTGACGGTATTAGATTTCAATGAAACAACCAAAATATTGCACAATTTTATGAAATCAAAGTATTTTAACTATGCTTTTACTCTAATCTTTGTTCCAGAAACTACACAACCTAAGTGTAGTTAAAATGACTAACTGTACAATTTTATGAAATCATATTTTTTTAATTTAATAAAAATAAAAATTTGTATTTCAGGTGGTGACCACATATCGTTAAAATGTGGTCTTTGGGTGTTGTGCGGCCTTCTTCTATTTATCATTGTGGAGAAAATCTTCGCTGAGCCGCACGAAGAAGAGGAAGATCAGGAGAAACCGACTATACCTCATACTCCAATCAAACAAACACTGTCTGCTGGACAGTTGGAAATTGAAGATATTCATAGGTTTGTATTTTTATTAGTTAATATCCATGGCAAAAAGTGTCTTATAATAGCCCCTGGGTGCGTATTTACCTTTCCGTGTTTGTGCGTATTTACCTTACTAGTTTGTTGTGCTTCTTCTTCTCTGTGTGCCGTATCAGGTCCCCCCGACGTTGGCGATCACTCTGGAGAATGCCTCTCTGTCCTGCGCCATTCGGACTAGCTCTCCTACCTGCGTTATTCCAGTCCACTGTCGGATATTGCGCAGCCAAAACATCTGCCTTCTCCCTACTCCACGACGACCCTCAATCTTGCCTTGTATTATCAGTTGCAACAATTTATACTTTTCTCCTCGCAGAATGTGGCCCAAATATGATATCTTAAGAATTTTTAGATTTGTCAGAAGTTCTCTGCTCGTATGTGCTTGACGCAAAACTTGTACGTTGGATATTAAATCTGTCCACGGTATTCGAAGCATTCTTCGATGAATCCACCAAACATAGCACTTTATCATTCTCTGACGGAGTTTCAAATTAAGGCTGTCATTGCAGAACAGTGTTCTCATCTTGTTGAAAGTATTTCGCGCTATTTCAATTCTGCGTTTTACCTTAACATCGGGGTCTAAAGATTGTGTAATGACACTGCCAAGATATGTAAATTTTTCCACTCTTTCAACATTTACACCTTTTAATTGTAGAGACGCTGCGGAGTAGTCCAGTCGACCAAAGGTCATCCATTTGGTTTTATTCACATTAATGTTTAATCCCAACTCCTCTCCAGTAGCACATATATCGTTTAAAAGTTTCTGGAGGTCCTCAATGCTGTCTGTTAATATAACTGTGTCATCTGCATATCGGATATTGTTTATTATCATTCCGTTAACTTTCACTCCTTTATTTGAAGTTCCTACTGCCTTTTTAAATATTCTATCTGAATATAAGTTAAACAGGAGGGGCGAGAGAATGCATCCCTGTCGTACTCCATGTTGAATAATTACAGCATCACTGTTGTTATTTCCAATTTTTATTTCTGCTGTTTGGAACCAGTAGAGATTTTTAATGAAATTTAAATCCTTGGAGTCAATATTGCACTCTCTGAGCATCTCTAACAATTCAGCGTGCCTTACTCTGTCAAATGTTGTTGTTGTGCTAATGCACTTAAAAACTCGTGTTGAATTCAAGGCACGTGTCCTCCAAATGCACACAGTTTAGCAACACAAACTGTTCCTATAATAATAATTGCCTTGAATTGAACACATATTAGCAGGAAAAATTTGCGTTGCTAAACCGTGTGCATTTGGAGGACGCGTGCCTTGAATTCAAAACGAGTTTTTAAGTGTATTAGCGCAACAAACTAGTGCCTAATTAGAGGCAGTACTTGCCTACTAATCAGCACGGAAAGGTAAATATGCCTCCTGGGCTTACCGTTTTATATTTGAAATTATCAGGGTGAAACAAAAGCCATGTGTACGTTTTTATGAAGAAAAAGAGATAATTAATTTTCTTTTTGTGTATGTACTAATATTTTGAATAAATTAAGTATAGGAAATACTGATTTAAATGTCAAGGAAGCAATATAATAATATCACATTGTTTGTCCACAGTAAAGTAATGTAAAGTAAAGTAATTAAGGTGTTGTATAAACTATTTTCGAAATTTAACAAATTTATTATGCTATTAATGGTACTTAAAGTGAATCTAGCACCAATCACCTCTCTTCATCCATCATCTCATACATTCTCAATTGGTCAAGAATCTTTCTTATGTTTACTTCTTTCAATATACCATTCATATGGTCATGCCGTCCCTTTCTAGAGTTACCCCTGATATTTACTTCATGTCTTACTTCTTTGTATATTTTTTTGGTTAACCTTTCATTGTTCATTCTTTTGATTCCCCCAAACCGCTTCAGGGTTTATTTTACTTATAATACGTCTTATTCTGTATTTGAATTTAATTTGGTATTCTGTAACTGACATTATAAACCAGTGCACCGTAGATAATAATATGAACTCAAATTGTCTTGGCGCAAACCACGCATGCGTACAGCGCACTGTTTGGTCATGTTTATTTTTGGTCTAACCTAACGTTTCAATGTTCTGCACACTTATTCTCTGCTTTTTATTATTTTATATTTTTACATTTCTATTTTTTTCAACTTAACTAAAATATCCCGGACTGCTGTCAATATAAATAGGACACGTCCAATCAAGTGTGAACTAAAATATGGAACGTTTTGACAGTTAACTCAACTAAAATGTGGTTGATTGAACCAATACGTGACTTACTTCAAGTCAGAACGTTCCTTTTCAGAGTTAGAATATCAACTTGGACAAAGTGGAATAGGAACTCACCTATTTTAGTCGGAACCTCCAGAATCAGACATAATATCCTTCTTTATCTTGTATTCTCCCCATTATTATATACCATTGTGTAATTTACCAGTTATACTACAGTTTCAATTAATTTCAGGCTGATTGAAGCGGAGAAGACAAAGAGGGAGAAAGTGCTAGGGGAGGACGCCAAGATAAGAGGGGCGATACTCTGCGACGACGGTGGCACTACCCACCTCTACGAGAGCTGCCTCTTCAACAACAACTCGGACGGGACGGGCTCGGAGGGCACCTGCGGACTGGTGCTGCCCGACTCGGAAGTCTGCGGAGGAGTGCTGAAAAACGGAGTGGTGAGGGGGAGGTGCCTCAAGGGGAACAGGTGGATCGGGAGGACCATAAGGGAGAAGCAGGCGAAAAAGCAGGACAGTCAGAAAGGGGACAAATCTAAACATGTAAGTCTAATGTTATCATGCAGTATTTGCCTATCGAAAAATCACTCGGTGTCTCTGAGGTACCTATCTAAAAAGTATTAAAAAGTTATAGTTAACAACTTGAAGTTTTTTGACTTAGAGGGGGACAATTTTTGCACAGACGTGATCAAACCAACCAAGCCAAACACCCAATTTTTTTTTGCCACACATAATTTTTCTAGATGTTTGGTGATAACTATAAACAGCCAAAATTAGATGGGTCAGTGGGGGACGCTGGTTCAAATATCGCCTCAACCGATGTGGTTTCTAATGAGAAAAATTATTTACTTCATAATGAACGCTTAATGATAGAACATCCAGAGTCCTTCTGGCAGGCCTTTGCATTGTACCAGTAGGATGCATACTTTTTTTCTTAAATGAGGATTTGTAATACTGCTAGAAGTATGCAATTTTAACAAGCACTTGAAATTCTTTCTCTTTTTGCGAGTTTTTGAATCATGTCTCTATGATTAGTCTCACCGATTTTGCTGCAAATATAATACGCAGTGGCCGCGTATGTGCCTTAGCTACGTATTTTGACTAACAAAATGGCAGAAAAACGTGAAATTGTGTACATTTCATCAATACATAATTTACAATAGGTAATATTGAAAACAAAGACTAATCAATATAGTTTAGTCCTCTACATTTTATTTATACAACAGTCACTAATGTCATTATTTTATTCAAATTTATAAATATTTTTTTTTATTCCGAGATTAATTTAAAAATAGTAGAAACTATTTATCGACCCCAATTTCTTGTGTTGAAAATTTTTCATATGGATACCTAAAATAGATTACATATATAGAAAGTAAAATGTGATTAAAGTTCACAGTTTTAAAAATATGTGTTTAGATAACTACACTATCTAATCACACAGGAATTCCCTATATAAATTATCATCTTGATATTTTTATTTCATTTCATATCTCTAATACATACTAAATTAAATATCTTATATAAAGACAGATGATGCGAAGAAAAAGAAAACATTTTTGTGTTTTACTATATATGAATAGAGATTGAGTATTTTTTAAATATTGTATATTTGTCATTTTAGGTTGCTGGCTATTTAAATTTGATGGCCAATTGTATAGACAATTTCACCCATGGTTTAGCGGTCGGTGGATCTTTTCTCGTCTCCTTCAGGGTGGGGATTTTGTCTACTTTTGCCATCTTAGGTAATCTATCTTTTTTTTTAATCTTCCCATGTGTCTGAACCATCTCAAAGCATTTATCATAATTCTACTAACAAAATCTCATGATGATGATTGTCTGACAAAGAAATTATACAAGGCCCTATGTTCTTTCCCTACTCTACCAAATCCTTAATAACCCTCTAACACCCACGTACCTCAAAGAGAAATTCATCCACTTATCCTCACATGGCCTTAACTTACGGTCCCAACATAATAGCACACTTACAATACCAATACACTACACCTCTAATTATACTTACTCGTTCACAGTTCATGCAGCTCGGATGTGGAATCTATCCAGCAGCCGGAGAGTATCAGAGATGCCACTAATTTAATAGCATTCAAAAAGCGTCTGAAGTCACACTTTCTATCCACATAAACACAAATTCACGTATTTATCCCTTTATCCCTCTTCCTTTCTCCTCTCCTATCCTCCATCCAATAAACATAGCGTATCTATTCGATGTATTTTTTTTATTCTTATTTTTGTTCTTATTTACATATATTTTTTTTGTTTTTTTATATTTATTTTGTATTTTTTAATTTATGATTTTCTTTTTTTTTCTTTTTCTATTTGTATTCTTATATTCCTGTAACCATGGTGGTTGACTGGTCGAAATTGCCTGCGGGCAATAAGTCCGCCACGTTGATTAAGTCAATAAAAGTCTTTAATTGTTGTTATTATTAAGGCCAAAAAAAGTGGAATATGATGTTAGGGGTCGACTGAGTAAAAATTTGACACAATCATATAAATGGCATTTTTAAGATGGGAATGTACAGTCAGAATAATATGAGAACACCCATCGCATAATGCAAGGATGTAAATGTGGCAAAGAATGTATGTCAAGATTGAATAGTTTGGCATTCAGTTCTCTCTGCCTACCCCAAATAGGGATATGGCATGATGGTATGTGTGTATATATTTATTGCATTATTCCTATTTTATAATCAATAATTTATTTTTTATAAAATTTACATTAGGATATATTATTTTTGCACTAAGCGTTATAAATAGTTTATTAGTGCAAGATCCTCTCGTACACTGCGAAAAACAATAAAATTACACCATTTTACGGTGAAAATAAAATGAACTATAAAGAAAACATTCGAAATAATGTAAATCGAAAAGAAAAAAATGAAATAAACAAATTCAAATAATGAAAACCAAAACAAAATAATTCAGAATTAAGCAAATCAAAGATACAGCAATGAAAAACAAGGTAAATCAGAACAAAAACAACGAAAATATAGAAACCAGTGAAAATGAAGTAAGGTAAATAAATGTAAAATTGTTTTAAAGAAATTTTAATCTTTTAAAGAAATTTTTATCTAGGTAATGGTAGAATGGTATAAGACTATGCATAGATGTTATTGAGATAATTATATGTCAAGCAGGTCATTTCAATTTTTCGTTTGTATTTCAGTTCATGAGATACCACACGAGGTTGGTGATTTTGCCATCCTTCTACGGAGTGGCTTCTCTAGGTGGGAGGCAGCTAAAGCACAGTTGGTATGTATTTATAATACTTAGAGATGTTTATATATGAATAATGTTTATTAGACTAGATGGGTCGATAGCAGAGCGGTTAGCCCACTGGATTTGTAATCCAGTCGCGAGTTTGAATCTTGCCTCAAACAATTTTATTCACTTATAACAGAAGCATTTATGCTTAATTTAGGTAGTGTTAAAAGATGTTTATTATGTGTTTGTTCATTTTAAGCAAGGATATCGTCCCTCCTATGGCAAACTCACGAAACTAACATTTTTGACAAAAATGTGTTTTTGGTGTCATTTTAATCGTTTTCACAATAGCTACACTCTGGCAAAGTATTGAATCTGTAACATCTTCCATTAAGCTTAGAAAAAAAAGTTAACTGCATAGTAAAATGGATTTTACATAGAGTGTCAAAGTTTGTTTTTGCTCTCCTGTAAAATTTCTTTTTTGCAGATTCGCTAGTTTGCCATAGGAGGGATGATATATTCATTAAAAAAAATTGGACTAAGTTTTGAGAATAAGAACTTAATTTTGATAGGAAGTGGGTAACACTTGTTCTTGATCTACATTTGAAGTTTTAAACAGTTGATATTTTTTTCCCTTCCAAGTTTATTTTTGTCACCAATATGAGTGTGATCATCATCATTTGAGTTACTAAACTTTTGAAATTACACATGAGGCGATATCTACGTCGAAATACGTCGATTTTTCAAATGTTTGCACAACCTTGAATAAAGTCATTTTGGTTGTTTTTTAATTCTAATGTATTTTTTTGTCTTTCTTTTAAATTTTTTTCGCAGTAGCATTTCAATATCTTATTCGTATATAGCTTTGAAAATTGATAGGAAACTATTATTTCTCAAAAAAGTAAAAAATTCAAGTGCAATGCGCTACCTGGAAACGCAATATTTTTGAAATTTCGTTTTTGTATCTGATAAAACTATCTTAGAGGCAAGTTAAAAGTTACCCATGGTATAGTGAATCAAAAATACCTTTTTTCGGCCCACCCTATTTTTTTGGGTAAATATATGATTATTTTTATTGATTTTTATAGAAAAGGTAAAAATGAACAGAAAAATATATGAATAGAAATAAAAAAAATTGCAGTAAAGAATGTAACAAGATATAAAAATAAAATTTCTGGTGCTGTTCTGCAATTGTCTGCAATGATATTTATGCATCAGTAGCATTACTGCAATCAGAATGTATGATTTTTTTTCATTGTTTATGGAAAATCTTGTTAGTTATAAAATGGATGAATATTTTCCTTTTAATATTCCAGGCAACAGCTACTGCTGGTCTTGTGGGTGCCATGACAGCTGTTGCATGCAGCGGAGCTAATAATACATTAGGTACATCTTTCTTTATTATTTTTTCATTAGATGGTAATCAGGGTAACAGCGTGATAGATTGTATTTACTCTCCTTTTACACGATTTCAAATAACACAATTTTTTATTTGAACATTGCGTAATTTATTAATACATAGTAGTAATAATACTAAGAATGTGTTACAAGACAGAGTTAACAAAGAGGTCTACTATTATTGATGCTTTGATGTAAGAAGTCCGATAAAGTAAAATAGATTGGCTCCAGATGTCCACAGTGCTCAAAGCATGAGCACTTTATCTAAACGTCTGAAAAAAGCTTTGTAAAAAAAGATAAGACTGAATATTATCACTCTTGGAATGATTCTGAATCATTAAACAGCGCTATAAAAAAATTACAAATAATTTTGTGCACGCAGAGGTGTATCATAGTAATAATACTTTTTGAAATATTTTCAAAGTATTCTTTTTATGTGTCATGGTATTTTGTCAATAAATTAATCAGGATTCGCAAAAATCTGATATTTATAATAGATATCAAAATATCTGATAAGCAATAAAGCGAAGCAATTGTTTCTTTTAAAAAGAATAAGCAATTTTCATTCTATAAGTAGTTTAAAATTGTCAATATGGTAAGGTAAAATAATAAAATATGAGCTTGATTATTTGATGTTTATTTTTAAATAAAAAAATGAATTCAAAATGGATTTTACTTACATGGGAATCACAACAAAATATTTTTGTGATTTCCATGTAAGTAAAATTTATTAACTGTAGGAGGACAGGGTATTCCCAAATTTTTATTATTAAAGGTAATAAGATTGCCATGGAAAAATAATCTCAATTGCAGTTTTTTGCTATGTGATGTCAGTAATCATCAGTCTGCTAAATTCTAAATATATAATAGTTCAAAAGACAGTGAAATATATCAATTGATGTATATCCACACAAATATCAGCGAATCCTAAAATTAATGTACAATATTGAAGTTTATTAAAACTACATTATTGTGGTTATATACATAAATGATACTTACTTTCCGTGTCCAAGATCAACAACCTATATTGTGCCCCTCCAGTAATTTGCAGCCATAATAGCATTCTCATTCGCTTGCCACAGATCCTCCTCAGAGCAACCTCCTTATTTATCTACGCTGACGATACGGCAATCGTGGCTCAGGATGATAACTTTGAAAACGTGGAAAATAAACTGTCAAGAGCCCTGAATGAATTGTCCAAATATTACAAAAACAAGCATCTAAAACCTAATCCAGCAAAGACACAACTATGTACCTTTCACCTGAGAAATCGGGATGCAAAGACGAAACTCAACATCACATGGGAGGTAAGGAAACTGGAAAATTGCGAAAACACAAAGTACCTTGGCGTTGTGTTAGATAGAACACTCTCTTTTAAGCAACACTGTCTAAATACCAAGGGAAAAATTGGCACTCGGAACAATATTATCCGAAAGCTCATCGGAACAAAGTGAGGAGCACAACCATCTGTTCTTAGAACTTCAGGACTTGCACTTTGCTACTTGGCAGCAAATATGCGGCTCCAATCTGGTTCCAATCTTCCCATGCTAGAAACGTAGATGTTGCTTTGAACGAAACCAACAGATTCATAACGGGAACCTACATACATAAATGATGATTTTGAAATTATAAATAAGAACAATGTTCCGTTCCATGGTAACCCAAAACTTGGTGGTAACCAATGTTATAAACCTACATATTAAGCAAGAGTATTCTAAATAAAAAATAAAAAAATTGAATATCTAAATGGAGGGTTTTTACTCCACCATTTGGCCGGACTTGCCCCCTGAATTGATTTTTATGCAACATAACCCATCCAATAATTATTCTTTATTTCAGTATACTTCTTCAACACTATTGTGTAGTAAGTTTTCAAAGTTCTTATTATTCACACTGTGGAATGCCATTATTAATTATTTATATTGACTTAACTATTTTGAAGACACTATAGTTTTACTTCCACTCAATATATTAACTTTTATAAATTAATTATTGGAACGTTTTCGGACTTCCGTCCATCATCAGCAACGTCGTTACTTAAACTGTAAACTATTGTGTAGAGTATATCCGACTGTATAAATAGAGAATCCAGTGTATTGATTATTTCAAGTAGACTATTGTCAAACCAAATGATTTATTTAATTTTTTTTTTATTTTACAGAGGCTAAAACTTCTTGGATACTCCCATTCACGGCTGGTGGGTTCTTGCATATAGCGCTCATTACAGTCCTACCCGACTTGCTCAAGGAGGAAGATCCGAAAGAGTCATTGAAGCAACTTTCGGCACTTATTTTGGGAATCGTCATAATGGGAACTTTGACAGTCCTGGTCGACTGAGCCATACTAGCTGAATAATGTTATAAATTTACCTCACTAGGGTAAAAAGTTGTAAATTTATGTATTATATGTCATTTTTGGATAAATTTTGTAAACAATAATGTCGTTTGTTGCCATCGTAATAATTGACGTTTGTAAATTTTCAATTTTGAAAGACCTTTCGATGCAGTATTTTACTATGTGAATTTTTAAGTGATTTATTAAGGCTGGGTAAAAAAGAAAGAATATGGTTGTTTCGAGTATTTTAGAAAGCAGCTTTTATTTCAGAATCACTATCTGTATTGAAATTTTTCATTTTCTGTAATGTATGTGTGAGGGGACCCAAAAATTACGGGAATTTTTTTAAAGCTAATTATTTTCAATTTTTTTACAATACAACGTTATCCCCTTCAAAATAGTCTCCATTACAACTAATACATTTGTCCCACCGGTGTTTCCACTGTTCGAAACATTTTTTGTAATCATCTTTAGAAATGGCTGACAGCTCCTCCCTCGTTTTTTTCTTGACCTCTTCAATATTGTCAAATCGGTGTCCTTTTATGCCTCTTTTCATACGTGGAAATAAGAAAAAGTCATACGGAGCCAGGTCAGGCGAGCAAGGTATATGGAGCAGCGGAACCATGCCATTTTTAGCCAAAAGCTGTGTAACAACTGGATGTTCTTTTTGATTGTCAGTCCGAGTCCGAGGAACAAACACTTGGCAGCAATCCTTTTCATTCCCAAATATTCCGTTAAAATTCGCTGAACCAAGCTCCAAGATAACCCACTACTCTCTGACAGTTGATCAATTGTCTGTCGACGGTCTGTGAGCACAAGCTCTCGAATTTTTACAACATTATCGACGATTCGGGCAGTTTATGAACGTCCAGAACGAAGTTTGTCATCAATCAACATGTCGCTATTTTTAAACCGAGCAAACCACTCTTACACTTGTGTTTTTCCCATAGCGTCATCTTTGTAAGCTGTTTTCAACATTAAAACACTTTTAGCAACATTTTTACCAAGTAGAAAACAAAATTTCACAACTGCACATTGTTCACTTAAATTTGGCATCATAGAAAACGAAACAAGAACAAAACAATGCTATCAAAAACAATCACTGTAGGCGAACAGAACAAGTCAGGTCGACAACACAGGCGGCACTGAATTAGCAATGAGTTACGTTATCCACGTCTAGCGGCAGAAATACGTACTACACAAGCTGCGCCTACGGCAATGCTATTCCGGTTATTTTTGGGTACCCATAGTAGGTCCATTTAGAGTTTAGTATACAAATTTTTATATAGTAACTTTAGACACTTAGTTTTTTTTTCATCCGAAGTAGATTGCAGATTTGTTTATATAATGTAATTTTGATAGCACTTCCACAAAGTTTTTTTCTTTTGAATCTGCCAGGCTTAGTGGGATAAAAAGATTACAATCTAAAAGTAGTCAGATATTAAAATATATTTAGTTTTAATTATTGTATTCATATAATTTCATATTAATTTTATTCAATCCCTGAGATGAATGTGTGATAAAAATATATTTAATTGAAAAAAAAAAAGAAGTTATTAGATATGAATGTGGTAGTGAAAGAAATATAAATTAATAAAACGTAAGTAAATGTCCTAAGGTGGTTTGGTCACATAGAAACAATGAACCATGAGCATCTGATAAAACAGACGTACCTTAATGAAAAAGCATAAGAGGCATGTATAAATGTAAACAAAGCAATGCGTAGTTCTATAAACGCCATATAGTTCTATATGTCAATATAGAACTATATGGCGTTTAGTTGTCTCTATTCAGTATGAAGGTATTGTGTATTTTTTCACCTCCACATTTTCCTTTTTGTTTTTGGAAAATTCGAAAATATGATTTTATCAAAAATTGTTACCAGAATTAAAGACATTCAAAAATTTTTACTAACGAAACCAAAATTTTCGTCACAAATGTAGAATTATTTTTTGTATGATTTAAATTTATGTGCCATGCTCAAAGCATTAAATGCCCGTATTACAAAATTTTATATTTATAAATATGTTGTTTACAATATTTTGATGCAATCATCCATGAAGGTATGCAATCATCACTATTATTAAATTCTATTAAGTAATGTAAAAATGTATTATTATGACAACTCTCAATGCTGAAATATCTTTGCCAGTGATTTCAATGCATTTTTATTTATTTCATATTAAAAATTTATTTATTGAAATTTTATTAAAAAAATTCTGTCTCATTCACTATTTTCTGAATTCTTTATAAGAAGCAAAGCTATTCATTATAGTGTGATGATTGGAATTATTTATTTTTTAATTTAAATCTTTTTTATTCATATACAAATATTGGTATGCGCAGAACAAAAAGTTAATTATTTCATAAACGATTAATGGCTCGTTTAAGTGTCAGAGAAATACATATATGATTCCAAATCAAATTTTGATTTTATGACTAGTATTAAAACGGGAGACTACAATCAGATTTTTTCACACAGCCCTGGCTTATTTATTAATGATATTAATAGCAATTAAGTTGAGAACACTCTCTTAGGGTGAAGAGCCATTAAAATAAAAAAAATATGATTTCATTATATTGTTATGCATATATTGTTATATGGTCTTTCAATAATTTATGTGCAAAAAATATTTATTTTGTTTTGCTTGATGATTGTATAGTAAAAACCTCTTCACACCCTGTGCATGTGGCAAGCTCATTGTAACAAGATAAGACAGTTTTTTCCACTCAACCAATGTTTCCATCTCAATGAAAACTCTAGACGTCGACACATAATCAAGTGTCATGCCATTTTGGATGGTAAAATCTAAGACATTTTAAAAAAAATATTTAATTTGCTCTTAACACATTCCAATTATTATCTTTACAGTAAAATTGTACATTTTGAATGTCCATAAATGAAAAAGTTATAATAAAGACGATAGATTCATCGTATAGATTCCAACAAATAACTTGAGTATTTTTGTTGTGGAGTAGAGGGGTATGCACATCTACCAACCAAACAAAAAACACAAATATGCAATTAATTAAATGAAACTTAAATGATACCACAAAGTAAAAAACAATCGTTTGTCGATGATGTGACAAATTTGCACTTTACGTACCCCACATAACATACTCAGGTTATTTTCCGCTAACTGTACGTTATGTAAAAATATAAAATTTTTCTTATTTTATTAACTTATTCTCATATCATTCTCAACATATTTACTGTAACTACATTTTTTTAAATTTGTCTATAGTTTTAAGGCTAAATAATCGCAGGGAAAATGACTTTTGATGCTGTAATTGCGAAAAGTCTATACAAATTTACATAAACTGAACTTTAATAATGAGAATTGCTAATTTGAAATCTTACTGTATATCTACATACATTTTTTTTCAGATTTATTTTAATTTTTATGTATTTATTTGTAATAAAATAAATTGAAAGTGATATAAATAAACTGTGGTCATTTAAAATATCTGTGCTTGATGTGTGTTTTAATCATGAAGCTATAATACTAGTTTTAATAAACCTAAAACAATTAAAAAGATATTCACATATATTAATTCAGATAAAACAATAATTACTTTGACATATAAATAATTCTTTAGTATTGAAAATTAAAAAAAACTCCATTTTGCCTTAAATAATGATACGATAAATGTAATTATAAAATAGAATTTGATATCTAGTCAAATGTCTGTTTAAATTGTAATGTGTATTCTTTAAAAGAATAGTACATTTAATTATTAGTTACCTAATGCATACATAACAAATTTAATATAGTTTAGAACTAAAGTGGTGATTAATATTTTTTTTAATTTAATTGTTTAAATGTGTATATTTTGTAAATTTAATCGTTTAAAGCTTAGTGTCCACATAGGCGCAACATACCAATCGTTTTTTTTTGTCTTCTAGCAATGACGTTGGTATTGCTGACAATCCGATGCGTGCGTATGATTTCCTATATAAAGAATACTAAAATCCGTCTGATGCTCTGCATCCAATCCATCTGCAAAGCTTACGTGGATGCTAACCCTAAATGAGTGTATAATCGATGCAGTAGCCAAATTTTAAGTAAAAAATTGCGATAATTCTGTACTTCTGAAGATTATGTAGTTACTATGTAAAGCGTGCAGGCTCATTATTAAGTCATTACATGGATTATAACTGTGTTTGATTCACATTATATTTTCAATTAAAAACATCACAAAGTTTCACTCTTTGCTCTGTGAAGCATCAATTTAAACTACAATATTTTTATATAAGTGAAAAATTACCGTATTTTTATTTGTTGATTTTATAACTGTTGGATAAATTTCTCAAACTGTATTTTTAAAGGATTTGATATTCTACTCTGTTCTTTAGGCTACTGCTTCGATAGTTTTAAAGTTATATAACTATTGAAAGTTTAATATTGTCTAAAAAAATGTTGAACTATATGATATATTTTTACAAACATAGTTAACAATGTTCCCGTATGGTGAAGATGTCACAAAACACGTACATAATATATTTATGTATGTTTTACATATAATATATAATAGATAAATGTATATAACATATTTTTATAGTTGTTGAATATTATTATAATGTGTATCTATCATACTTACTATCTACAATGAACTATTGGTTCGGCAACATTATATTATGAATGATGGATGAATGATTGAAAAATGATAAAAGATCTACTAAGAAAGGCAGGGCACCGTCATGTAAATAAAAATTAATCTGATTGTACATTTCATGGCAGGCAAGGGGGAGTGGGTTATTCCATTCCAATATCAGCTAGTATTAAAAACAAACCTAGATTGAGGCTATTTCAGTTAAATGGAAAATAATGAATTTATTCTTGTCAATAATACTCAGTCCCATTAGTATTTATTCTACACAGCATATTCAAAATTACTAAATTTGTTTATTCAAATATGTATAGTTAAAATTTACTATTATATTTTAATCAATGTTCTGGTATTATTTACCTTGAACCAGTGTCTAATCAGTGCGTGCTTTTGGGGGTTGGATATGTATAACAGAAAAAGTTTTTGTATGATCGCAATTTGAATATTTTAAATAAATGGAATAAAAACACTCGTACTAAAAATCCTATGTTTAGAGATAATTTTTATTCTTCTAATTTCTCTATATAAATTTGGGTTTATTTCAGCAATAAGAGTTTTTCTTATTCCTATTTATAAAAGAGGATTTTTTACCAATAGAAGCAAATGGAGTAGTGGTTATAAAGAACATAGCCATAAAATTATTCCGCATCTATTTGTAATTTAATTCAAATGCAATAATTTTTATACTCATTTTTACCCTTTGTGACATTGTGTGTCCGCATTATTAAATAGAAATTTTATGCTCACCGTGTTTTTTATTGAAATTGAAATTCTTAGGTATATCTTAGACCAACTATGTAATTATCACAAATTTGCATGTAAGAAAATTAAATGTAAATATTCTAATCATATACATTTCTTTTTATTATGTATCTAAACTTTGATATTGAGTTACATAATATATTTTTTTATTTGAGTTTATTTTTATTAAATATTTTTCCTGTTTGATCCCACTGTAATTTATCCTTCATTGGCAGTTACATATATCGGGATATTTTTATATAGTAATATATTTTTTTACTGTCACAAAACTATAAAAACCAGTTACATAAAATGTTAATGTAATTATGGTCTATTTTATGTATTGAAAAATGTTATAGCACTTGATGAAATCTTACATCAAATGTTACCATGATATTGTCAAAATATATTTGTTCCTTTACATTTAATAGACTGAATAAAAGAAATTACCCCTAGAGCCTTATTATTCAATTTATATCAGATACCCATAATCAACGGATAATGTGATACTTCTATGTTGCTTATCAGGACGCAGAATTCATTCATTATTACCTGAAATAACCTTTTCAGTGCCTTTTATATGATACAACTCCTTTTAATTTGTGAATTTGGCTGTACTTGGATCCATTCTTCATCTTATTGTGGTATAATAATAAGTTTATTTCAGGTCGTGAGCAGGTGAGTACAATGCTACACAAGCCATATTATAAATACATCATACAAAATTATACATAAAAATAAGAAGAGTAACAGAGAAAAAGGAATAAATAAAAAAGAAAAGAATATCACATCAATATACAAACAAAAATAAAAACTCTATTAAAATCATAAAGTCACTGCATAATTAAATGTCCATCTTTTGTGAATTGGAAAGTCAAGCCACACACCAGCTACTTTAATAAAAGAATGCTAGACCCCACATCCTTATTCTTGCATTAGCTATCTTCTGTCTTTGGAGAGTGGCAAAGCCATGGATCCTGTGCACTGCAAACTATATCAGGTCCCCCCTCGTTGGTGAACACTGCCGAGAAAGCATTTCTGTCTGACGAAGTCCGGAACAATTTGTCAACGTCTAATGTCATTCAACCCACAAATCTAATTGTTTGCGGAGTTGTAACGTCTGAGTTCTATTCCTCGATGGCGTTGGATTCATTATAAAAATATTTTTTCTTTATTCATTATCAAGAAGATATAATTAGCCATAGATGAGGAAATGGGTGGTGGTATGTAATATAAATTGATGGAATCACCATATTTATAGATTAAGATGAAACCTTTTTTTGAATAATTGAAATTGGGATATAATGTAATGAAACCAAACCACTGTAATTAACTGCTCCGTGACATCCTGCTTTATTTCTCAACGTTTCATGGCATTAGATTCAATTACATAGAATGTACTATTGTATACATCGTTTTTATCTGTTTATTTTTAATTTAATTTAAGATCAATAACCTAGAATTTAAGCTTTTACTAACATGTAAAACTTATACAAAGCGCTCTTGAGATGAGTTTTCACGAAAACGGCTCTATATAAATTATTCAACCATATATGGGCCCCCTCTGTACTTAGTCCATTATTTTTTACAAAACTGTAGCCACTTTTATGAATAAATCTTCTAATAATTTAACTTAATTAGTTTCAATATGATTTTGATCAGTTGGGATGAATTATCTTAGTGAAATTCTATTTTGAAAAAAGGTACTTTTATTTATTTACAGTTCGAAGATAATATTAAACAACTTAGTATTAATTTATAAAATATCATATTTCTAATTTGTTTGAATAATCGTGGATCATCATTGATCTCTATATTCAACTGCTCCATGAGATGTCAAATAGCAGAATAAAATGAATTTCAATCTTGAGAAATATAAATTACATAGAACCACCCTGTATAGTGTAATATTTTATTTGCAGGACGCAAATGAGCAAGAAATGTTTTCAAATAAGCTATAGAATGTGTTATCCTTTACTAGCAGTTCCATTATGTTTTAGCATCAGTTCATGTACATTTTCTGGGGCTACTTTAGCAACCTAGAAATAAATCAAAACAATCTGTTAGTTCACTTATTAAACAATTTCATTCCTTTTTGCCACTTTTTGTTCCTTCCATACAGCCTTTGTATTTCCTCACAACTGAAATTAGCCCCTGACAACTAATCTAAATATGTATAACAAGGTTCTGACAAATAACTAGAGAATTTTTCATTGTGATGGGGTGGTTTACACATATACCAATCAAAACCTAAATTTGCACCCTGGGCAGCCTATGCGATTTCTTAAGTTATTTGCTGATAACTATACAAATATAAAAAAGCGTAAATCTGAGAGAAAGTGTAAGTTATTAGTCATCTTATCATTATTTATTTATTTAGTAAAATTATGAAAAGGGAATATTTCAAACGATCAAAGTGACTACACAAAAATATTCTATTACATTGTGACTCTTCCTTGTGTCCTCAGTAAGATGCATGTTTATTGCCGAATGATCAATATTTTCAATAATTAATTGAGTTTATTCAGCCCATAGATGAAAGAAATCATTTTAAACTGACCAAAAAATGGGTAGTGGAAAAAAACATACAATTTGTTCATACATATTTTTACACTAATTAGTGGCACAGAACATAAAAATACATACAACTGCGATTTGAGATAATATCGAGGGGTGAAAGACTGTTTGTTTTAAGCAAAAATGTTATAATATTGAATTGTATGTATATTCGGAATCAGCATTTTTTTCTGCATAGAACTGGCTAGGTTTCATGCCAATTTTTTGTCACTTGAAACCATTAAACTTTAATGCATATTTCTAATGTCTGATACGACAAAATTAGCCATTTTAATTTAGTACCTACTTTACAAACCATATAGAAATATAGAAAATCGGAGCATAAGCTAATTTGCTTTCCATAAATTTATAGATCAATGACTGTTTAATATTTTTTCCTTGATTCCAACATTTGATAAAATGAGTGGGTTATGGCCAACGCTAAACTCCTCACTAACAAGTCATTCTATATTATTTTCAAATTGGTAAAAAGGCACACCACTTACATAAAATGGCATTGAAGAGTTATCAAGTTTTCATAATAAAATTATTATATTAAAAAATAATTTAACAAACTCATTTCATGAAAATGCTGAATATTTTCCATACAAAATTTAAATACTTTATAGAATGACTTGTTAGTGAGGAGTTTGGCGTTGGTCACATACCACTCGTTTATAATAAATTTAAAACTTTAAATGGCATTCCTGTAAAGTTATAAAAAGTCGCTTAAAACAAATAGCCGTTCACCCCACAATATTATGGGGCTTGGTTTCTAAAAATCACTAAAATTAACATGTACCAAAAATAGTGTGTACCTTTCTGGGTTCCTTGGCCAATGTGACTGGACATTGCATCTCGTTCCATGTCAAAGGAACCATATTAACACCGGGTGGAGCATCTGCTGCTTTCGCAATCACCACTCCCAATTCTGGTTCAGCTGTTGTTAGTTGGTAACACTGAAGTTCTGCCATTGGTAGCTAATTTTTAAATTGTTTAAGGAATATAGTAGTAGTAGAATAAAGAAGTAATAGAGTAGTAGAATTATTTCAGTAGCATTTAAATTTACTTAAATATCAGAAAGGTTTTCCCCTGATTTTACATCTCATGTGTTATTTAGTTTATTGTTCATGCTACATTCTATACCTCATGAAATATCTTGTGTTACTTAGTTTGTGTTGTTATGAATTATTATTGGTCAGTCTTCATGCTATATTCTTTACTTCGTGAAATATCTTGTGTTACTTAGTTTGTGTTGTTAAATATATATTCTTTACTTCGTGAAATATCTTGTGTTACTTAGTTTGTGTTGTTATGAATTACTATTGGTCAGTCTTCATGCTATATTCTTTACTTCACTATCTTGTGTTACTTAGTTTGTGTTGTTATATATATATAATGGAGTGTATTAAGCAAATTAAATAGTTGCTCTGTAAAAAGAGAAATTTATTATTAAAATAATTATAAAATACAATAAAAGTAATAATAACATAAACATAAATAAATAATAATGATAACAAATATAATTTTACCTGTAAAAAGAGAAACGACATTAAATGCTTTTAGTTCCTCCTTTTTAGAATCTTAACTGTCACTTTAAAACAAATATAAAACTAAAACTTTAATATAGAACCAATTCAAATAAAAATGAAATAAGTACTTCTAGGTGACATCTATGTAAGTACTTGTTTTACATCTTTCCCCCCCCCCAAAAAAAATTTATATAAAACAATACTACTAAATTAATATAATTTTTATACAAAACAATACTTAATGTAGTACAATTTTTCATCGGCTAATACAATTTTTTTTACTATATATTTAATCTATAATTGGAACAAGTTTTGTGATATGAAAAAGGTTTGATTCTGATTTCTTGTGACCTGTATCTATTCTGTATATTGAGTTTGAAATTTTTTCTAAAATTTTATATGGTCCAATTTTTAATTCATCCAATTTTTTTCTGTTTAATCGATTTCCGTTTTCAACAAATACAGAGTCTCCGATTTTTAATTCGCATTTTGTCCTGTTTTTGTCGAAATGTTGTTTATTATAATTGTGTGATTTTATCGTATTTTTTTAAGGCAAGTTTTCGATCTTGGAATAAATCATTAAGTGTTTTTTCCTGTTTTAATTCATCTGGCAAAATAGTAATATTTTTTCCTTCTAATAAATATTTAGGGGCAAATCCAGTTACTGTGTGTTCTGTTGTATTATATCTTAGGATACATTCATGTGCTATTGTCGTCCAGGCCAATTTTCCTTTCCTTTCATTTACCTTACATCTTATTTTATTAACGATTGTTTGGTTAAGCCTTTCATTCAGGCCATTTGAAAAAGGTGCATTAACTGCGGTGAAGACAATGGGTATATTCTCATTACTTAAAAAGTTTTTATAATCTTTTGAATTTATTCCTGGATATTGATCCGATAGAATCATACCAATTTTATTTCCTTGCATCGCTTTTCGAACAAGGTTTATAAAGTCACTCGAACTTTGACTTTTTGAAGTCAAAATATAGGCATACCTCGTGAAATGATCTACAAGAAGATGTAAGTATGTCTTTGTAGAACGTGAGCCACCAAATCCACCAATTGTATCTATAGACATTATCTCAAATGGGTAAGTTGCAGGACCTAAATGAGACATAAGTCCAAATTTATATTTTCCTCGAGATTTGTTTTTTATGCATATTTCACATTTTTCGCAGATTTTTTTAATATTATCGGTTAAATTTTTTGCCGTGTAGAATGGTATAATTTTATTTTGCATTTGTTTTGTTCCTATATGACAGTAAAGATAATGTATATTTTCTATAATTTTTTTACTAAATTCCTCTGATAGTATTATTTTTTCTTTTTTTCCAATTTTTTTGTAGTATATTGCATCTTTCAATTTTAATTTATTTTTATTATTTTTCAAATCTTCATTATTTTTCTGATCATTTTGTAAATCCCCTAGTTTTATTAAGTTTACGATTCTTAAATTTTCTTCCTGATTTTCATGTGGTTCGAACACCGGATTTCTGCTTAAACAGTCTGCTTCTAAATTGTATTTTCCTGGAGCGTATATTACTTCAAAGTTAAATTGAGATAGATAATAAGTTAATTCTCCTAGTTCTTAATCTGTTCTGGCTTTTATATTCATTCTTTCTAGTGGTTTATGGTCTGAGTATACCGTGAATTTTTTTCCTATGAGCCAATGTTGCCAGTATTTTACTGTCTCCTTTATTGCTAAGCATTCCAAATATATTGCCTTTTTCTTTTTTTGAGTTTCATTTAATTTTCTCGAAAAATATGCACATGGTTTTTCTTCTCCATTTTTTTGTGGTTGTTTCAAGACAGCTCCTATGCCCTGTATACTCGCATCTGTGTAAATATTTATTGGCAAATCTGGATTATATATTGTTAAAATAGGTGTTGAACAAAGTAATGTTTTAATTGTTTCAAATGATTCTTGACATTTTTCTGACCAAATAAATTTTTGTCCTTTTCTCAACAAATTATGTAAAGGGTCTAAAATAATCGATATTTTTGGCACATATTTAGCATAAAAATTTATTTTTCCTAAAAATTGGCGCACATTTTTTTGTGTTCTCGGGAGAGGAAATTTTTTTATAGCAATTAAATTATCTTTTAAGAGACTTGGCAATCTGTCTATTTGAATGGTTTCCACTCAATATGAAGCCTTGGATCTGACCAAGTTTGGATGAAGAGATGTCCTGCTGTCTGCCCATTTTTGAAAAACTTGAAAAAAATGAGGTTATCAAAAAGTGTAAAAAAAGTATATAAAAAAGCCTTGATAAATGAAATAAATAATGGAATATGGTAAAAATAACTTACTTGCATATAAAAAAAGAAAGAAGTACGAATATTCTTGTAAAATAAAAATTATAAACCATAAAACTTCAGAATAAATTGCTATTGTTCAATATCACACGTGGTGTAAAACTGTGACATTTCTCATTGTAACGCAGCTAACTTCATAACAAACAGTAAAACAGTGTTGTTATTCTAAAAAAATATTCACAAGGAATGGCGTGATAAACTGAAACAACAATAAATAGCATATCTAAAGTTTTTAATACTGATTATGAACCTGAAACACAATTTTTGTGATAAATTATGGGTGGCTCTAATTTTTTGAGCCCCCACTGTAGATGGTCCAAGTATGTTTGGAGTGGAGAGAGAGTTGGGATGGAGTGGAGAGGCCTATGTTTAGGAATGGATGACAACAGGCTAAAGAAGAAGACATCAAATTTTAAGAAGACTTATTTTACTGGGAACGTTCAAAATTATATTTAAATGCAGTCTTAAGAAAAATCACCAAAATGATGACATTCAATATGAAGGATACAATTCTCGCAAGGATGACGTCACCAACTCTAAAGCACTTGTACATGTCAATCCTATCAATCTCCGTGGCTCTGACATTTTCACGTCGCAACAGGGCACGTAGGGGGCGTGTGAGAGCGCGAGGTCCCGAACATCTTAACTGACATCGGGCGTAAGCGCTAGTCACACGAGAAATAATTCCTGTAACTATGTCACCTACTCGGGCCACCGAAGAACCTCCTCCACACGCTAACACCTCCAATCTCTGAAACATAATAACAATTTGGAAACAACAAATCAAAATAACAAGTTGCATGTAACACATGAGAACTGTCGATAGCGATAGTATGTTTAATTGAAGAATAAGTACCAAACTATAAACCCATAAATACAAATTATTGAATATTTTAAGATATTTTGTTTTCTATATAACAGATGTAGGTATGTATGTCAAGATAGGATAGTAAGGTCAGTCCTTTTTTCCTACCCAGAATATGAAAACAGCATTATGGTATGTAAGTATGTATGTATGTTTGAAGATTAAGTATCAAACTATTAAATCACCTTAGATATTGTGTATAGGCCACTTCCATACAAATTGTATAAAACGGTGTCGTCACTAAATTCGATTTTTATAAAAATTGTTAAAAGTTTGAGATGTACTACTACAATTGTTCATATTTTTTATTGAAAATTAAATTATCTAGTTGGGGTGATTTGTCTATTTTCAGTATTTTTTGAAATATTGGAAATATAGGAAGTTAAACACATAAATTTATATAAAAAAATATATATATATATATATTGTATTTGTCTATATTTATACAAATTTGCACAAGTTATAGCTTTTATGGTTTTTGAGATATATGGAAAATAAAGTAAAAATTCAAAACTTGATAACCTCTGACTGAAACAAAAATTAAAATTTAGGCTCTGTGCATTGAGCGTATGAAAAGTTATAAGGGACACACACAGACACACTAAATGTTCTATCCCGAATCCTGAGTAAGTCCATATATAGAACATATATGCTGCGAAGCCTCTAAGTTGATGTTTTTTGTCTTCAAAGTTGGAAAAACTGTGAAAAATATAGACCCTGCAAACAAATCTCGCATATCTTGGCTTGATACTTTGTCAATATGTTAAGAGAAATAAATTCTCTTGAACACATCGACAATTGGACTACACAACATATTCATTGCATTGAATAGTGGTTCTAATCTTTACTAATATCCTTGTTTTCGGGTGTCCTGTAAGAGCTGGGTAATTTAGCATTTCCAGTTGTGTAAAAGGATTCTCAAAAAGATATTTTTTGTCTCTCTCACAAAACTACCATTTTTCAAAGACCGCTTTATACTCTGTCCCACAAAGATATTTGCGACCTTTGCCAGTCTGTACTTTGCAGGTCTGATGTTGTTTGCACCTCACGTATTATACCGATGATATTCCGAGTTCAGGGGAGTGTTTTTCATATAGCGTCGAGCGCGGAAGTAAGGCATTCCTGAATATAGATGCCAGCAAAGTGGGACGAGATTGATGTATACAGTGTTTACATTTCATGAAGTTCTGTAATTGTTAAAGATATGCGTGGGGGAACATGAATATTTTTTGTGTTAGTTGCTTACGATGAACTCACAAAATAACTATAGAGTGAACTTAACATTTTAAAGTATAAAATCATTCATACCTTTTTTTCGTTACCAATATCAACCATTTTCGCGACACCGACAAGACAAGCATAAATAAAACCGTCATCTTCATATGTTCCTTCGCCAGAAATGAATTCATCAGTCGTTTCACACAGCCGAAGACCGGGAAACGCAATAAATTCTCCTTTCAATATAGAAGCTCTGTGTTTCTCATCCATTCTTCGGTAAAAAATGTTATATTGTACACAAAAAAATATAAATTTACAGTAAAATCGATCCGTCCGATTCATCAACAACAACGAATCTAACCTCAAATTCTAGACAGCGAAAGAAGCGAAAATGACAGTTAAAGGCACAGATAATGTCGCACGTGTGGTTTTTCGTCTTTCTTCATTTTATGGACCTGAGATTTAAATGAAAATGTTTTAGCCATTTCGATTTTTTTAAAACAATTTATAACATTCTATTTTTTGTAGATTATCATTGATGCACATCTTTAAAAGAAAAAAGAATATTCCTTAGTCTGTAAATAAATAAATTAATATGACTTTAAACATTAACCCGGATAAAATAGTATAATATAGAAAATATTAATAAAATTATTAATTTTAAGACAAGCTAACCACATATTATGCTATCATAATATTATATTCTATTCAATTTGTGAAATGTTAATAAAATAAAGTATGAATACTGAATACCTAGGTTGTATTTATTGTAAACGAGTGAAAAATTATGAGTTTATACGACAATCTGAAAGCTCATCTATCTAATTTTATTTTAATGCAGTAAATTTGTTTTTTTTTTGGAAAATAGTTCGACTATGGAAGAAAATGTATTTGTATTTGAAATGAAACTGTTTTTCTATAAAAAGTAGATAGGTATAAGTATTTCACATTGCTATATATTTCTGTATTGAGTAAAATAAATGATATTGATAATGCAAACCTCACCCTCACAAAAACACTTATTTTTTAAGAGTTTCATCTTTTATACTTTTTATGCTTTTAGTTAATACTTGATTAAGAATTTATGTAGCAAAGAAGCATTGCGTAATTATTGTTAGTAAAAACGGGCTTCTTTAAGTGAGGTAATCAATTCCATTATACTTAATATTTAAGTTAAGATATATTTTATTAATTTGTTGTATTATGGAAATAAATTAATAATTATACATAAAAAAATTAAATTATTTAGGTACATAAACGAGTAGGTATCTAATGGAAGAATGAAACTAAAAGATCAAAAATGCTATCATAGCATAATTATTAAAGCTGCTGACCATTTACTCCAAAAAAGAGCTACATAATTTAAAATGTGAATGATCGAAAAAACATAATCATGGTTTGAAAAAAAATCTGAAAATACCAATAATGCATTGTCTTAGTAATTTAATACTTATTTAGGAAGAAAATTACGTAGGTATTACATATTATGAGGTGGTAAATGGAAAGATGTAGAATAGAAGATGCAACATTATTCTATACAATCATTTTAGATAAGCCCTAAAGACGATGATCGTGAAGTATAAAGTAGGTATAGTTGTCGCAAAATATCTTGAACTAATTCGCCGAGAAAGGGGGCGATTTGCACATATATCAAGCAAAAATACAAAAATTTGCGCTCTGCGCACCCGGAAGTCTGGCTCAAGTTGTTTTACAATAATTATAATACCTTTTTAAAAATATCAGAAATATTTTTTTCATTTCAAATGGGTATCGGAAATCAATACGACTCCTTTGAAGTTAGGCACAAGATCAATTTCAACAAAAATGTTGTATAAGTATTGCCAGTTGTCTAAGTTGCGCCACCTACAATCACCTGAACCTAATGTGCGAGCTTACCTGTGTATACCTACTCAAATTGCAGGTAAAGTGTAAAGTTTTTCTTTAGTTTTGTTTGTGAGCGGAAGTAGTTTGCTGTCAGATGAAATAATGAGAGTGTTTACATTAAAAATAATTTTGTGCTGTTCAAATTAAACTACAAACAAATGAAATTTACGTTTAAAAGGAAAGTAGTGTCTTTTTCTAATGCTAAATTTTATTAGAATATCAAAGTGCATTTAAAGTTTAACGATTTTTTTGTGGAAAAGTTTCGAGTGCCAATAAGTTGTGACAGTTCTCAATAAGATGTGAGTTTTACAACGTTTCAAAAGCAACTTTGTATCGTGGAATTGGATATGCAACCAATGTGAATGTAAAACAAACATCTGTAAGTATTTTTTCCTATCATTTTAATTTTTGAAATCAACGTGTACCTACGCCTTTCAAATTTTGTGATCTTGCAAGCGAAATGCTTTTATTTTGTATATCAACTTTAAGGAAAATCATACAACGTATCGATATTATATTTAGGTATACCTAATAAAAATAATATGTAAACATATCTAAAGAAATACTTCATGTTTATCTTAAAATTATGTGTGTTTGATGTAAAATGTACAACTCATTTGTGTCAGATTTATAGAACGAAATTCTCACGGCAATCGAAACCGGATTCTCTAGATTCATGAATAAATAATACAATTAAAATCATAATGAATAGACCATTGAAGAGCATGTTATTATAATAACCTTTAAAAAACGATAAATTAAATTTAGGTATTTATATTTTCACAGAATAGTTTATGATAGCACAATGAGTTTAAAATTAAAATGAAATGATGTCGTGTATTAGATATTTACATTTCTGTAAACATACATATCTACCTATATCCGAAGAAATTCTGGAAATACCTAACAGATTATTTCTATTAGGTACCTATATTATGCCGTTAAAAAATTACCAAATTTACCAAACTATACTTAGATAAATAAATTATTTATTTACAAAAGCAATCTTAATCCTTTGAACTTTCACCCTTTCTCTTCTCGAAATCCTTCTGTCCCTTTTATATTACTTTGATCATTCTAAATGTTTATTTCATATTGCCTAAATGTGTATGCAAGCACCCGTTTCTATGAAAATCTTTTATCAGTTTTATGTATAAGTATCGGTGTTGTATGTTTTTATATATATAAAAAAAACATTGTTTTCCTTTAATGATCAAATTACTTAATTATATACTAGTTGCATGTAACACATGTAATCCAACTGTCGATGGCGATAGTATGCATAGGTAATTGAAGAATACGTACCAAACTATATACACATACACACAAATTAGTAAATATTTTAAGATATTTTGTTTTCTATATAAAACATATGTATGTCAGGATAGGATAGTATGGAGGTCAGTCTGTTTTTTTCTGCCCAGAATATGTAAACAGCATGATTTATGTTTTTAGAATAAGTAGGTACTTATCAAACTATTGAGTGAGATATTGTGTAGTGTTTACTACCTTGCAAATTATATGAAACAATGTCGTCAATAAATTAAATTTTTATAAAAATTGTTAAAAAAAATTCAAGTCTAATATTACAATGCTCATATTTTTATAGAAAAATAAATTATGTAGATATTTGGGATGTTTCGGAATTTTCGATATTATTTGGAAATATATAGGTACAGTTAAACACATAAATTTATCATAAATATATATTTTTCTTTTTTGATCGCTGTTTCAATCCCAAATAAATAAATAAATAAAAAATGTTTTTCTTAGTAAAAAATATTTGAGAAACTACGGAATTTTTTTTGAAAAAATAATTTTGAGATTTTTTTATTTATCTATATTCATACCAATTTTCAGCGTTCTAGCTTTTATGGTTTTTGAGATAATTATATAGAATAATTAAGTTCTACTCCGACACACAAAATGTTCTACTCCGAATTCGTAGTCTAGTTATTTCAACTTTGGCTAGTAATAGTCAGATGCTATGTTTCATCCGTGCTTGTACGGAGTTGAATTTTGGACCCTCGGAATAAATATCATGAACCGTCTCGATGCATTTGAATTGTGGTTACACCGCAGAATGTTACGAATACCGTGGCTGGATATGGTCAGCAATTCAAAGGTGCTCCAGAGAGCCAGAACTGTTGACGATAATCAAAATCCGTATGATGTTATTTATACTTGGTAACTGCAGCATCTGATCATGAATAAAAAGATAGAAGGAAAACGTGGTGTTCTCAGGAAGCGAATTTCAAGGTTCCGAAATACAAGAGCGAACGGGGATCATGACCGTAGAGGAGATGTTTCTAGTTGCCGAAGATAGGGATATGTAATCTCCAGTGACATTCAACGTCGGGGGGACCTGACAAGACACTGGAAGAAGAATTCTAGTTGTCGGCTAATGACGAGACTTTCGACAAAAAAATAACATAAATATACTATCAGGTGTTTATGTATGTAAAGGAGGTATTATTTTCTCTTTCTTTTCCTTTTGAACCTTGATCAGACTACTAATTATGAACGACAGTGGTCCCTCGTTATTCACGTAATTCGTTAAGTTTTTACATATTATTTTATGTGTTGGCAGAGTAATTAGTATAATATGTAATACAACTATTGCATTCTCATACTTATTTATCAATTCAACATTTTATATATTTTAGGATACAGGTTGTACATAAGTTAACAAAAACAATGAATATTGCTTCCATAAGCCACATTTAAAACGCGGATAATGCAATATTCTAACAATATAAATTGCATAATACCTATCCCAGACAGCTGAAGAGAATATAAATGCGAACTTTCAGATGATATATACAGGAGTATCGCCAAATATCAAGATCAGAAGTTCACGCATTTGGTAGCCTGCGTATCACTGACATAAAAAGCAAGCTATAAGAACGCCAGCTTAAATGAAACGGTTTTGAGGATAGTGACTTCTAGGACAGAGGGAGATACAAGCAGATGACCAACCTAGGCGATAAGTTCGGACAGTGCCAGTAAGGAACGAGTCATTCTGTGTTTTTGAAAAATCTGCTATCGCTTGGCGTAAATAGAAACGTTACTATTTTTTCCAATCTTTACTCTGCTTTATTATGGAATACATGGACTCATATAATTTCTGCAATATTTTAATTGAATATTGTCCTCCCATCTCAATCTTGGTCTCCCAGTATGGACTTATTAAATATTAGTTTAAAATTTCCGTTTTGGAATTCTACAAACTAGATGCCATCTTAATCGATAGATGGAAGATTACAGACAGTTTTAATTCTCTCAATCACAAATAAATTTGTTTAGAGATATGTAGCTCACATAACTTATAATAAAGTTGTATGTTTCGAAAATCGCTTATGGCGAGGTTTTAACGTTACCAAAGAATTGCAACTTCATCGATTGTGTAGGTACGTTAGTCACATAAATACTAAGGTGCAATTACGTATTTCTACTGTAAAAAAATAATACTTAATGCAATGCACGTCAATGTTATCTTTAATTTATACAAAACCTATTATGTAGGTAGTAAGAATGATTTCATCTGTTGATTTTCAGTGAAATATATAGATAGGTAGTTTACAAGTCCATATAGCTATCTACATAAATTAGATTCAGAGTTTCTAGTTGCATTTAGAGCTTCTAGTTGCATTTAGAGCTTCTAGTTGCATAATTTCTTAACTTATTATTTTTTGTTGTCTGTTTAGATTGTGTGTACCTATTTCACTTTTAAAACTGTATTTTTTAATTTAAAATTATGTAAGTATTCCTAATGTTTATTTTTATAGCTTTCTTATTCTTTTGTTTTTTACTGTAGGTAATGTAATAATTTCACAAATGTACAGGTGGCTGCTTCAGAACAGATTTATTCTAGTGAGGCGGCTATCTTATATTAAAATAATGTATATGTTTATATGATCATAAATAAATAAATAAAAAAAAAAAATCTACTTCTTTTTTGCACCTCATCTTCTTGTCGAGAAGGGTCGATGGTAGAGCGGTTAGCGCTCTGTCTGGAGTAGTAATCCAGTGGTCGCGAGTTCGAATCCTGCCTCAACCGATTTCGTTCACCTATAGCACAAGCATTTATGCTTTATTTGGGAATATAGGAAGATGTATATGTACTTGTTTTACAAGGACATATTCATTTTATTTAATAATATTTCATATTCATTCATTCATACCATCATGGCATATCCCACAATGTGGGGTAACCAGCGACAGGTGTGCGGGTGTGCGTGTACAAAGAAAGAAGCATGATACATGCGTGTATCTCCACACACCGGTCTCCTCTCATCTCAGAAGGAACTACATTCAGAATTGGCGGTGAACCTCATTTTACTAAACTATGTGAGATTTTATTTTGCTTCTTGTATTTTAGATAAAAATAAAGAATGTCCACTATCCCTGGCTATAGCCATACTTGCCTTTGCAGGCAAGTCAGTTCTCGTTGTTCTTAGGTTATATAGTCTTTCATCCTGTACAATGTCGCCAGGCCTAGTTCGCCTTTGCATTATCCACGAATTCTTTATGGTCTTCCTCGCGACTGCTCGACCTGCAAGATTTGTGCTCATCATCACTAATTTAAACCATATACTAATCGTGTCTGAAATTAGATTTTTTTCTGTAATATTGTCTAATATTCTAATATTGTAGAGGGGATGACTGATGGGGCATATACCAGGGGCGCCCTCACCAGGAATACCTTGAAAATCTGTGCGACAATAATCTCATTAATATATTTCATTTTTACAACATAATACGTCCAATTCAGTAACTTTTTGAACTAAAATAGGAACCAAAACTAAAATCTACAAAAATGGTGCACCGTACATAATAATTTGAATTCAAATTGTCTATGGCGCAGACTACGCATGCGTACTGCGCACTGTTCGGCCATGTTTATTTATGTCATGTCACCGTGATGTCGCCTAACCTAACATTTCAATTGGTTTGCAATAATATTCTTTGGTTTTTATTTTCAACATAACGTAACACGTGTAAATCATCCATATTTATTTGTTTCCATACACATCTGGTGTTTTCATCTTAACTAAAATATCCACGAATGCTGTGAAAATAACTAGTACGCTTCCAATTAGGTGTGAACCAAAATTTTGTACATTTTGACAGTTGATTAGACTAAAATGTGGTTATAGAACAGGGAATTGAACTTATTTGTGACTTACTTGGAGTAAGAATTATAGAATATCAACATGGACTTAGTGGAATATAAACGCATCTATTTTAGCCGGAACGTTCTTAAAAAGTTATAGAATCGGACGTATTTTGTCATTCGGTGAGGTGCGAGTAAATTAATAATAATAGGTATCAGTCACACCTGAGATATACCGTTTATTGTGTTGTAGGAAATTGACTGCAGAAGCTGCATGTCAATCTCATTTCACTTGTTAACTTTCGATTTTTATAAAATAAGTATATAACGTCACTTACACCGATTCGACAGAAAATAAATAAATTATATCTACCATCTACCCGACTGTTAATATTTTCGGAGAAATCTTCGTGGTACCTACTTTTGTATTTTAAGTTTTTATTTCAATTCGCTTTGTATTTTAAGCAAGAGTGACTCAGGTATGTATTTGAAACCACCGGTTTCGAAGTGTCCACTTCTTCCTCTGAACCTAATTTAGCAAACCTAACCTAAATTAATTGGTATAACCTAACCAAATTTTCTACATTAAATAAATATCCATTTGGTTGATGAAAGTGTGTATTTTATACATTGAGTTATGTTGGTATATCAAAGAATGAAAGAGAACACATTAAGATGGTTTGGCCACATGGGGAGAATGAATGAGGAACGCCTGACGAAGAAAATATATACATTGCTGACAGGAATGGAATGAGAGGTCGGGGTCGCCCAAGGAAGGGATGGCACGCCCATGTGAACGATATTTTGAAAGACGGAAATGTTAGAAGCGTGAACAACAGACGAATATGTATAAGACGATGTATGAATATTAACGAGGCGATGTATGTATGTCAAGATAGAAATAAGTGGCGTTCAGTTCTCTCTGCCTACCCCATGAAGGACATGGCGTGATGGTATGTAGGTATGTATATTAAAGTGTCCCTACTTAATAAGTTTTAAATAACTAAAGTATGTTTTCCCAAATTTATGTATAAAATAAAAATAATAACGATTTTATTCCAGTCTGTGTGCAGAGGGGTGCAATGCTATACACAACCCATATTTTGTACATACAAGTTTCACATTTAAAAGATACATTAGAAAAAAGAAAATCCTTTACTCAATAGGTACAGAGAAAGAAAAAAATATATAAATGTATAGTAAAAAAAATAACAAATAGATTTGAAAATAAAATAACAATAATTAAAAAAAATGAATAAAATACAAATATTGTAAAATCTAAAAAATGAGTTTCTATACAACAGAGAAAAGAGAAATACAATAAAAAGCAACCAATATGTAGGTAAATGTAAATAATAAAAAATAGTTTTTTTTGGTATAGAAGATCTCAACGCACGGTTAGATAAGGTACGTTGCAAGAAAATGTTAGGATTCAATATTTCTCACATTTAACTGGCTCCCGACAGCGTATTTACCTTTCCGTGTTGATTAGGAGGAAAGTACTGCCTCGAATTAGGCACTAGTTTGTTGCGCTAATGCACTTAAAAACTCGTGTTGAATTCAAGGCACGTGTCCTCCAAATGCATACGGTTTAGCAACGCAAACTGTTCCTGCTAATACGTGTTGAATTCAAGGCAATTAATAATTGAATATGGAACATATATAGCCTTGAAGTTCGCGCGCTATTTCATTTCGTCTGTCACTGTCACATTTGTATTTTGTTCACAGATTATAGGTATGATATTAATCAGTAATTTTTGTTTAAGTTTTCGATTTTGTTTAAGATTTCGTTCACCTAAGCACAAGCATTAAATGCTATTTATTTGCTTATTTTAGGGAACGTAGGAAGATGTATATGTACTTGTTGAACAAGGACATATTCATTTTTTTCTAATAAAAAAAATGTCTTTAAGTAATATGGAACTGTTAAAGGACATACTTGGTGGTATTTTGGACAGTTTGAAAATTGTAAATTTCACAAGATACTCTATATCTTGTGAAAGTAATTACGACGTAAAGTGTGATTATTTCATTGAAAAATTCATGAGTACCTACCAATCTCATACAAAAAAATTGTCTTAACGAATTTTTATGATATAATGTAGATTTGTGTAGATTAATCTATTAAAACAAAATCAATCATACACAAAAATGCCTCTCACATCCTTGTAACGCTTAATCAATACGGATGGTAAAATTTGTAAACCTGTGTACGATTGAAAGACGCGTGCCTTGAATTAAACACGTATTAGCAGGAACAGTTTGCGTTGCTAAACCGTGCGCATTTGGAGAACACATGCCTAGAATACATACGAGTTTTTAAGTGCATTAGCGCAACAAACTAGTGCCTAATTCGAGGCAGTACTTGCCTCCTAATAAACACGGAAAGGTAAATACGCCTCCCGACAGAATGTGTTAAAGGAATAAGTTTAAGAGTCGTATGTTTTTTTATATATTATATGAATATTATGTCAACTAGTTTCACTAATCTAAAATGAATCTGCGTATATTTTGCACATTCTCAATTGATTGTTTACATAGCTACTCGAACTTAAGTAATATCATTTTCTCATAACTTGATCTTAATCCATTTAAATTTATTATCATGATAATGTAACATTAATTATGCGGGTTCATTGCTTTTAAGTGCAATGCGTTGATGTCTCTTTTAACGTTTTTTCCCACACAATTTATTACATCTCGTGTACCCGTGTTTTCTCATTCAATTAACTATTGAATTTTGTTTTGAAAAAACTTGAAATGAAATTATTGTATGAAAGTCGTGTAATTAAATCACACCTTTTTTGATTTTCTGCTCTCGATAAGTATTTTCGAAAATAAATAATATTTTGATATTATTAATAGTAGGTATATTAAATACGAGATGGTGTCAATAATATAATATAAAATAAATTAAATTCAAGGATGCGTTTGCACATAAATAAACATTATATAAATGCCAGAAGGATAAAATCTGTATTTTATAGTCGTAATATTTCGTAATGATGTAATTCGATTGTTTAGACACGAAATCAAACTCACCATATCCATATATAGTTTGATGGACACATATAATATGTAGGTACATTGTACATTATATTCAAATGAATAATCTTTTCAATTGTTACTTTAGGTGGGTGTTTATTAGGTCATATACACGGTTTGGTCATCACAATACAAAATAAAGTGAGAATCTACTTTAAATCATCTTAAAAAGTAAGCATTTTTATTATTTAAAAATTAACTAAAAAAAGACAAAAATTGGCAATAATGAATACTCGTAGAATCGTTATAAAACTATTTTGATCTTTACAATTTGCGCATTGGTCAGCGAATTCTTATGAGGAAGTGCGCAATGGTAATAAAAATAATTGTGTATTATTATTATTATTGATTTTATACGTGTGTGAAGATATGAAATTTACTAGACCTTAAAATACACCACAACTCACTTTACCAATATTGGATGGGCTGTCAATTTTGACATAAAACGCGAAAATTTTTAACATATAAAATAAATTGTGTTAAAAATTATACATCTTTGTAAATAATAGGTTGAGAAATATATTTTTTATTGAAAAATATGATTAACTTAAAAATTCACAATAAAATTATTCGTAATCTCAAATGTTTTGATAACGTTTTTCCTGCAATCAATTTCCATTCAATTTATAAAGCTATTAATTATCATTAGAGACTAACTAAACCTAACCGAAAATCAAACGGGATGCAATAAAATTCGACAACGAAATAATAGTATGATTTGTACGTATTTTTTTTAGGTTTGATTCAGTTAGTCTGTAATAATAACAACAGCGACTCACGTGAGCGAATTGCTGTATAAATTGAATGGAAATCGGTTGCAGGAAAAATGTTATCAACACCTTTGTCATTTGAGGTTAGAAGTAAGTTTATTATGTATTCGCATTTGATCACATTTTTAAAATAAGTAAATTAAATTCTCAACATACTATTTACGTAGTTGTATGATACCTACTATTTAGAATACTGCTTATTAACAAAGTTTAGTTTGTCGATCGACAATTCTTGATAGAACTCCATTGTATGTAGATATACTTATTTTATTTCTTTATGCGGCGCTGGCCGATTTACTAATGATATTAATAACAATTAAGCACTACAAATAATAAAACTCAATTATTATTACTACCATTATACACTTCCTCAAAAGAATTAGCAGATCAATGCGTAAATTGTAATTTATTTAAAAGAGCAAAATAAAATGCAACAAACGCATCATCAAGCTTTCAATTGGGAATAGTTCACCCATCCAGATACTTAACATATCAAAGGATTAGGCTCTGAGGAGGTCTCTATACTACCTAACAACCCTACTGATTCCCGAATATTAACGTTTAAAAAATCTTTAACGATTCTACATGTATTTATAATTACCGTTTTTTGCATTTTTATTATTAAATTTTTGGATAAATCTATAATTTCTAAATTACGGATTAACGATTTTGGAATAATGCCAGTGGCTGAAATAATGAACGGTAATATTATTATTTTACGAGAATGCCAGTCTTTTAATCTAAAATAAAAAAATACTTGGTATTATTTCTATTGAAATTTATTTGATTATCGACGCGTTTCATGCAAGGCACATCGTCAGAATAAATATATTTTTTTTTATATTTGTAATACATACATACATACATACCATCACGCCATGTCCCTTACGGGGTAAGCAGAGAGAACCGAGCGCCATACTTCTCTATTTTTGCACACATTTCTGGCTTCCTTTACATCCATGCATCGTCTCATACATGCTCGTCGATTGTTCAAACTTTTTATGTTTCCTTCTTTCGAAATATCATTCACATGGTCATGCCATCCCTTTCTGGGGCGACCTCTGCTATTCACTCCATCTTTTGCACCAATGTATATTTTTTGGTCAGCCGTTCATCATTCATTTTTTCAATATGTCCAAACCACCTCAAGGCATTCACTTTCATTTTACATACTTATTTTTAATATATCTACATACTACTTATTATTTTTCGTGTTGAAAATTTTCGCGTTTTATGTCAATTTTGACTGCTTATCCGATCTCGGTAAAATGAGATGTGGTGTATTCTAAGGTCTAGTTAAAATTTTAACTAGTAAACTTGATCATACATACATACATACATTCATTCGTCCTTTTCCTCATGACTGAGGATATCCATGCCAATCTGTTTTGGGCTGAACGCAGAGCACTAGTCACCGAAGACCCCATTGTGGACTTAACCGAATCGCTCCATCTGGTCGGTGAGCGACCACGAGATCTCCGTCCTTCCACGCTGCCCATCACAACAAGCTTCTCGAGGCAGTCTGATTCCCTTCTGGCAATGTGTCCAAAGAATTGAAGGATACGTCTGTAACATATCGTCGATAGACGATCCTCGATCCTTAGCTCGTCTATAATTGACACATTGGTTCTTCTGGCTGTCCATGGGATGCGCAACATACGCCTCCAGCACCACATTTCGAAAGCATCGATCCTCTTTCGCTATGATTCCCTAAATATCCATGTTTCCACACCATACATACATACCATCACGCCATATCCCTTACGGGGTAGGCAGAGAGAACCGAACGCCATACATACATACCATCACGCCATATCCCTTACGGGGTAGGCAGAGAGAACCGAACGCCACTGACTTCTATCTTGGCATATATTCATCGCCTCGACCACATTCATACATCGTCTTATACATGTTCGTCTGTTGATCACGCTTCTAACATTTCCGTCTTTCAAAATACCGTTCACATGGACGTGCCATCCCTTCCTTGGGGGGCCCCGACCTCTCATTCCTTTCCTGTCCGCAATGTATATTTTCTTCGTCAGGCGTTCCTCAATCATTCTCCCCATGTGGCCAAACCATCTCAATGTGTTCACTTTCATTCTATTTATAACATCTTTCTTTATCCTACATTCTTTCCTTATGTCCTCATTTATGACCCTGTCATACATTGTTCTATTACACGTTCTATTGTCATAGATCATTGTTTGAAAATTGCGGATATTGCCATAAAATTTCGCGCGCCAGCGAGGAGAGGTCACTCTATTTTTAACATAGATTTCTTGTATAGACGAAGACCGGTATGATGATGTACCTATTTATCGGACGTACTGAAGATGGTGTTCATAGAAAAAGAATCGCAGAGTTGGTCAGATTGTGGTCGAACGAGGCCACACCGATTGCTGCTTGACCGATATTTCGACCAGCGAGTGTCTTGTGTGTGATGGTTTCCATGTGTGCGCTTCGACTTTCTCCCGCTCCGAAAGATATAAAAAAATTGACTAAATTAAAAATTAATATGTATTTTTTTTGTCGATGGTCTGTTTGGTATGATTGAATCGAGTATTATTTACAGATGCATAGAACCAACTTACAACCAAACCTACTGACATAATTAATATACATAATATTGATTTATTGAACAGAATTTCTTTGAACGCATCAACTATTCATACCTATGTTCATATTAATTGACGTTTCAAACAAGAAAACATGTCTAAATCTTGGAGTAGGTTCTTAAAACCCTTGTACTTATTTTGATGTGTACGTTCATATTACTGGTATAGAATGTCGGACAACGTAGTATGGACAAATTGAGAGGGATAAAAATGCTATATACTACATATTTTATTTTACTTTATTTCCGGGAAATTTACAGTATAATAACATTTTTTATATAGATGCATTAGTATAAGACTAAAACCAATAACAAATTTCCACATTATTAACAATAAATTTTGACTGCTGTGCTTACATACTTAAAGCTACATATTTATTTATTTATTTATTTATGTTAAAGTTGGACAAAAAACAGCGTTAAGACATAGTACAATACAATAGTAACATCAAGTATTAAGGCCTATTACATTTTGTCGTTATGATTGATATAAAATAATACAAGTTTGCAAAAAATAAAAAAAAAAATATGATCATAGGTTGGTACCTGTGTAGGTAAGAGCAACATTTCAAGTTAACAATGTTAATTTTGTCGACGGATAATTCGTGGTGAAACTCCATTATACTAGGTATAAATGAAAACACTAATTAGTTTTAGTTTCACTATTTAATTTTAACACTGGCACTGACCGGTATCGATCTGAAGATCATCGTCAGAGTGCTCTGACGATGATCTTCAGATCGATACCGGTCAGTGCCAGTGTTAAAATTAAATAGTGAAACTAAAACTAATTAGTGTTTTCATTTATACCAAGTTAACAATGATTTAAAACATAATATTGAACTAAAAGGAAAAAAGAAAAAAGAGAATTAATGCCGTCAAGGTTTCCTATAATAAGCGGTTATTGATCTTCTTTTGTATAGAGTATTTGAATGTTGTGGAGCTGAGGTGGAATATGTCAAACTCTTGAAATCTGTTATTGTATGTATCGCACATTCTATGAATAGTCATGTTTTGTGCGTAATTGGTGCGGTGAATTGGAAGGTGGAATAAATGTGTATGTCTAGTTCTGCGAGTAGGAATATTAAATGAAATGGTATTGAGTATTGAGGGGAAGTCGTTATTATTATTTATAATGTTGTACAGAAGCATCATATCATTTACTGTGCGTCTATTCTCGAGACTGTCGATTTTATAATGGGTTCTCACGCAGTCGTAGAAATATGAAAAACATTTATAGGTATCTGAATGATAGTGCATGAGTGTATGTATGTGTGTACGTATGAGTGTAAGGATGTGTATATGTGTGTGAGTGTGTCTATATAAGTGTAAGAGAGAATGTATAGGTACCTGCAAGCTCACATAGTTTACTCCATTCAATCTTGATAATTCAATCATTATTACTTGAACTGATGGCAGTAGAAAATGAGTTAAGTCCTAAAAGAAAAATACCGACATCCAGATGTTCGTGATTATAAGTGTTCATCATGCGTATGAGGGGTGCGTTTTTCGTGTAAGTATTATTACGGTGCGGTATGTGAAACAAAAGTGGGCTTCGCGTACGACGCGATGGGACGAATCATATATATGAATGTGCTCATTGTAGTGGCAATCATATATACATAGTATTATTTTAATGCATATATTTTGTCTGATTCTTGTCATAAATAATATTTTGTATATGCGTTTAGCTAAGTGTTGCGAAGACTTGGCGTGGGAAGAGAACTGTTGAACAATATAAAAATGAGAAAGATGACATTCTTGGGACACATTCTCCGTAATAATATACAGTCTACTGCACCTCATCATGAAAAGAAAAATTGAGGGATGTCGTGGTGTAAGTAGGAGTCTTGGCTAAGAAACATCAGGGAATGGACCGGAGTCCGCAGAGTGGAGCATCTGTTCCGGTTAGCCCAAGGCGGAGATACCTATACCAAAATAGTCGAGAGGACCTGACATGCTATATTAGCAAATTACATGAAAATTCTTCGAAACACAATTCTTCGAATGTGCAATTATACGAATAACAATTTTTCGAAAGCAAATTAATCGAACTAACATTTTTGTAAGAAAACCAAATTGACCGAATTTAATATATTTTTGCCAGTGAAATATATTCGATGTAGACTATTATTATTTGTTGCATTGTTGTTGAATACTCATTATCATGGATGTTGATGAAACCTCTTGCCTTGCACGAGGCTACATACACCAAAGGTGATGTGGGGGAATAAAAGAGAAATATGAGAGGTGACACTTTAAAATTTTGTTTAGTACTGCGCTATATTCAAAAGATCATTGAAAAGAAAATAAAATACAAAAAACACACAGCAAACAAAGAATAGAAACAGTGGGCATGGAAAACGATAAATAAAAACTACTGAATTGTCAAACACACGCGAGCACTAAAAGACGCCAACCAGAAAGATCAGTCCCAGGGTACAGAGACATCCTAACCCCAGGCATATCCATGTTTATCCTTGTCCTTGTTTAATCCTCTCCCTTGTCATTGTTTATTCTTTATCCTTGTTTATTCCTCTCTCAATGCTACCAACATGACATCATAAAAATTCGAACAATATTGTTATTTCTGATAATTGTGTGTTCGTAAAATTGTTTTTGGAAAAAATTTGATTCGAAAAATTGCCATTCTTAAAATTGAGCATTCGAATAATTGTCTTTCGAATAATTTTCCTGTCCCTCCGCTGCTGAATGTAAGCTTCCCCTAATGTATTCCACTTCTTTCTGTCTTGAGCCTTTCTTTTCCATCCTCTTCCTGCGACCGGAATGAGGTCATCCGTCCATCTTTTCTGAGGGCGTCCCAACGCTCGCTTAATACTCGAACTCTGGGCGTCCATCTCCCGGTCTTGCAACATGTCCCGCATTACCAATTTAGACCATTAACTCGGTGTTTTGATAGTTCGTCTGTGCATATTTTTCTTTCATCTTCTTTGGCGAATTCGTTTCACGGTTGAGCCTCGAATCCGGATTTCTGCTTGACAGTCTTTTCAAATTACCATATAACAAATTACGTTATGTTTCTTAGATTGGACACTATACAGTTGTTACACAAGATAAATAGGTAATTTACATTGTTGAATACACAACACTTGTGTTGTTATTACCTACACTTGACGTAAACCGCGAGATTCGTGCATTACCTATTCTGGCGTTGATGAACTCTCATCAGCAGAGTTCAAGACATCGCGCCATTAGATGGATAATTATGTACCATCATCATTGTAACACCAAAAGTGAGAATACAATTTGGTAGATATTTGATATCTGCATATAAATAATTCTAAATAAAGATAAAATAGTACATATACATTCTCACACTTGGATCTGTACCATGTTCAAGATTTTATTTATATACCTATTTAATTATTTATTCATTAGTTCATTCATTCGTTAATTCGTTCATTCATTTATTCGTTCATTCATTTATTCGTTCATTCGTTCATTCATTCATTCATTCAATCATTCATTCATTCATTCATTCGTTCATTCATTCATTCATTCATCAATTGATTAATTCATTCATTTATTTATTCATTCATTCATTCATCCATTCATACATTTTTTTTTTATTTAATAAAAAAATGAATATGTCCTTGTTAAACAAGTACATATACATCTTCCTACGTTCCCTAAACTAAGCATAAATGCTTGTCCTATAGGTGAACGAGATCGGTCGAGGCAGGATTCGAACTCGCGACCACTGGATTACTAACCCAGCGCGCTAACCGCTCTGCCATCCAGCCATCTATTGAATAAATAATTAAATAGGTATATAAATAAAATCTTGAACATGGTACAGATCCAAGTGTGAGAATGTATATGTACATTCATTTATTCATTCATTCATTGATTCATTGATTCATTTATTGGTTCATTCATTTATTCGTTCTTTCGTTCATTTATTCATTCATTCATTAATCAATTAATTAATTCATTCATTCGTTCATTCGTCCGTTCGCTCGTTTGTTCATTCGTTAATTTGTTTATTCGATCGTTCGTTCATACGTTCGTTTGTTCCTTCATTTGTTCGTATAATTATCTATTAAAAATAAACTAAAGTATTTTCAGACCCTAACAGCTAAAGATAAGCTGGGACACTGCCAGGACGTGACGAAGAAACACTTCATATACAATTGCATGACGTTAAGGAATCATTATTATAGCTGTATGTAATATAGAATAATTATATATATATAATCTGTGATAGCAAGACCATTTGTTAGCAACCCAATGAATTCTTTGTACCACTGACGCGTTGAAAAGAAAGCATTTTCAAACAACATGTTAGCTTAGTTTTGACAATAGTAGATAAATCATAGTGTTTACATATAACTATAGGTAAATAGTTCGTTACCTAACGAGGCAACTCGTTCCTGCCCATTATTTCATGTATTGTTTTACTGACAATTCGTTAAACACCAGAATCTGTTTTATTTATGAATGTTCGTGAATACACATGATGTCGCCATGACACAATTGATATACGTTCAAAACGAATTTGGTCCTATGTGACATTATTTTAATAATTTTGTCCATCTTTAAAAAATATGTTATAACGAATTTCGGCTTGTTATCTCTTAGAACTTGTTTTTGTTATGTGGAGGAACATATTAAAATATTGTATTAAAAACATGTGAGTAGGTATCAGGATGTTCAATGCAATAAATTTAATCAAATATTTTTTTGATACAAAATATTTCAACGAACGGCTAGTCAAAGTACTGAAGTTAATAAAATAATTTGAATAATATACATGTATGCAACGTAGATATCCGATCTATAAGAGGACACAATTGGGTGGCAACTGTGCAATTATAAAATAGGGCAATTGTGCCCTAATAAAAACTTAGCATTTCCAAATCAAAATGTATTTATGATAACCACTGCTAGTTTTTCATAATTACACATTTGAAACAGTGGAGCAATTTACATACCTCGGTTCCATCGTTAATAACGAGAATGATATAAGTATTGAGATTGGGAAGAGGATTCTTGCAGCTAAACGGAGTTACTTTGGTCTCATTGGACAATTGAAATCACGCCTATTGTCCAGAAAAACTAAAGCCACACTATACAAGACACTAATTAGACCAGTCTTAACGTATGCCTCGGAGACTTGGACATTAACCAAGCACGATGAAAACAGACTTGACGCCTTTGAAAGAAAAATCTTACGCAGAATATATGTTCCAATTAATGATGGTCAAACATGGCGTAAGAGATACAACACTGAGGTCTATGATCTTTACCAGGACATCAGCGTGGTCAAGTTTATTAAGATTAGCAGATTACGCTGGCTGGGTCATGTACACCGTATGGATGATCTGGAGCTCCCAAAAAGGGTGTTGACTAACAACCCAACCGGTAGAAGAAGCGTAGGGAGACCTAAGCTACGATGGTTGGACGGCGTTGTCGCGGATTGTCGGGCTATGGGGCAGCAGAACTGGAAAGTGGCAGCCAACAATAGAGCAGTTTGGAGAAGATTCTTGGAGGCAGCTAGGACCCATCAAGGATTGTAACGCTGAGGATGATGATGATGACTGCTAGTTTTTCAGTTTTTTTTTAATATAAATACACTATTTTTAAATAAATCGAAGATTTTTATAATTGCATATACGCAAACATTTGATTTTTTTCCTTGTCGGGAGTCAAATTATATTTTTATTGACAAACTTTTTTCACATCAGGACTGTTATAAGGACTGTAGCTTTCATTGTTTACAAATAAACTAATTTCTCAATAGATGGCGTTACATAAAAAGATTTCTTCGTTACTTCATACATGGCAATAGTATAATTCCTTATTTTCAGGTGAATTGTTATACATTATTCAAATATGTAGAACTTTCAAAAATAACATTGATAAGGGAATTAAATAAGAAGGCATAATTGGTGAACGTTGCGCAAGCGCATAAAGAGAACACGTAAACCAGGCAATGACAGGTCGTAAGCTCTGTAGGTGCCTTGAGTTCCTGGTTCTTTTATAATATCCCAACTTCGTCTCTATTGAGATGTTAAAAAGTTTGGCATTAAAAAAAAATATTACTTAAATTCTTTTATGTTCCTAGAGTACATAGGAATTAAATCATTAATTCTTTATTTACGTTCGGAATAGAATGCAGTCAGTGATGGTCGAAGGATTTAAATCAAGCTTCTTTGTTCCTCCTTCAGGTGTCCCCCAAGGATCTCACCTAGGTCCTCTCTTATTTAACATCTACACGTACGACATTCACAAATGTTTTATTCATTCGTCGTATCTCGCATTTGCTGATGACATGAAGGTATACTACGCAATTAACTCTATAACCGACTGCTACAAACTTCAAGAAGACCTTGACAGATTATACTCTTACTGTACATTAAATAAATTAAAGCTGAACATATTGAAATGCAATAAAATAACAATTACCCACAACACAAACAAGATAAACTTCACGTATACCTTCAATGACTTGAACATCAATGAAGTCAATTATATAAGAGACCTGGGTGTGATACTTGATTCTAAGTTAAATTACATTGAAAACATTAATAATATAATTAGCAAAGCAAATAAGATGTTGGGATTTATTATCCGCATAAGCAGGCCTTTCAGAAATATTAACACTTTTTATACTTTATACACCACCTATATACGCCCCCACCTTGAATTTTGTACACAAATTTGGTCCCCTTTATATGTAACACATATCACTAGAATTGAAAGAGTACAACATAAATTCATTAACTACCTAAATCATAAATTTCATTTAAATTTTACTGACTATAGGGAATCATTAAAATATCACAGACTTGACACTCTCGAATCTAGAAGAGTCTTGCACGACCAATCGCTGCTGCATAAAATTCTGAACGGTGCCATCGACTCACCTGAGCTTGTTAACCTAGTGGGTATCCATGTTCCAGGTAGAATGGTTCGCCGATCTGAACTTTTACATGTTCCGGTATGTAAAACAAATATCAGAAAGAATGCTACAATTCCACGCGTATGTGATTCTCATAACACGTTGTTCTCAGCCGGGGTGGACATCTTCAATGTGAAATATGATAAGTTTCGTCGCGAGATATTGAAGGTGATACGCTCCTAATTTTCCTCCCTCGTACCCTCCTATCCATCCCAAACAAATTGTATATGTGCATGTGTGTGTGTGTGTGTGTGTGTGTGTGCGTGTAACATGAGTTGTTTACAGTATTTTCTTGTTATTGATGGAAAGCTTGTTATTGGCTCTGAAGTCTATGTTAAAATTTGTATTATAAAAAATGTAAATGAGCTGTTGGCTTCCCAAATAAATAAATAAATAAATAAATAAATAAATTTACTTTATTTACAATGTATACAATGGCGATTTCTTCCAACCAATCAAATCAACGTGAGGCCATTAACAGTGTAGTGTTAAGTAAAATTATTTTTTTAACAAAAACATACAAAAAGTTAAACACGTAACATTATTTTATTTATTTTTATTTTATCTTACAAAGGACAACTCACAGTACATACAAACAATTATTTAAAGGAAATCAGCAAAAATACAAATAAGATATTTACCTCTTACGAAATATACCTGATATCAAAAGAAGACAATAAAAAAGTGTGAATTAGTGTTGGTGCGCACATGAGATAGAGTAACAATATGTATGTGTGTGTGAAAGAGATATCTAGAAATAGTGCGAGTGTGTGGGTCGGTGGGTGTGTATGCGTGTGCGTGTGTGTGAGGGTGGGTGTTCATGTGTGTGTGTACTGATAGACGGACATTTTAAATGTAAAATCACAACAACAAAGAAAGGGGGAGATAGAGATTGTGGGATGTGATAGAGGATGGGGAAGGAGTGTCAATTGAGAGTTATTAGAGACAGGTATAACAGCTATAGTCTTTTTTAGAAAGTTGAATCATCACTTCATCGCAATCAAAATTTATGGTGTTCCGTAGTCATGCTGATGTGCTTCAAAAGACTTTAGACTGCCTCAGACTAACCTGTCAGGTACACAAAATAATGTGTTTTACAAAGGTTTTCAACTGTTTAATGATTTGCCAGAATGTGTGAAGGAAGCATCCGGTCTTGCCGTTTTTCGTCGTCTATGTATTGAATACATTAAGGAAAAGTTCTTTCAAGATATTGTAGTCTTCCTTTGTATTTTTGTGTAAATTTTAATATTTTCTTGTTTTTATATATTTCATACTGTGAAAACTTTTTATTTTTCAACTTGTAAATATGCTTATTGGTTATACTAGATAATAAGAAAGTGCATTTATTTTTTACATCTTAATAAAATATTCATACAAATACAAAAGAGAAACTGAGAAATTCAGTAGAAAGAATGGGAATAGCTAGTGTGGATCTAGGAGGCAGACCTATTGATTTATATATTGATTTAAAACAAAACAAACTAATGAATATTTTTTTTTATAAATGTAACTTACATCACTTTGACAGGCAACAATTTTCAAGTCACAGTATATTTTTCGTGTCAGGAATTTGTCTTTTATAATGTTAATTACAGGCGGAACACACACTCCGTGGTCCAGTGGTATCCGGTGTTCACGGTTGGGTGTTATTTGTAGTTGGTCTATTTGTGGTGACGTTTGTGGTTCGATCGCTATCTCTCTATTATGCTATGGGTGAAAGTGACAGACAGACACCGTGACATATTTATACATAATTTGACATACTAATCGGACATTTTTTCTTATATATAAATGTATAATAATGTACTTATTAATGAAGAAATAAGACGCCGAACAAGAGTCACAGATATTATGGATCGAATTGCAAGGTTGAAGTGGCAATGGGCTGGGCATATGGCTCGACAGGGGGATACTAGGTGGGCACCCAGAATCCTACAGTGGGGGCCTTGGACCAAAAATAGAAGTGTCGGAAGACCCTCCAAAAGGTGGTCCGATGACCATTGAGGACGTGAGCAGGCCAAAAAATATAAATTATCGGTACAAACATTATAAGGCTGAAATTTTCTCGCTGCGCGGCAATTTGCGTTTTGGTTTATTAGTACTAACCTTACCTACCTTACCAGTCGTCGTCCTCAATGCTGAGGGTCGTGGCCATCATGTACTCTGTTGCGGACCATTGCTCTCCAGGTCGTCCTGTCTGTTTCCATAATGTACGGCTCTATGGAGTGTCGAGGCAGGGATATTTTGTTTTATTTGGTCGGACCAGCGCATCGGCGATCTACCTCTCGGTCTTGTTCCCGGCGCTTTTCCGACCATAATCAGCTTTTCAAGGCTGTCTTCCCCTCTACGAGCTATGTGACCAAAAAACTTTAGTATTCGTTCCAGACATAGAGACGACAATTTCACTGTGATGCGCAGTTCTTGAAGAATGGAGATGTTGGTGCTAACTAAGACTGAAATTTCCTCACTGACCGGCAATTTTATTTCTGATTTATTAATACAAACATTATAAGCCTGAAATTTTCGAATTGTGCGGCGTTTTGAGTTATTTTAATGTTACACAACCCGGTGTATGCGAAAATCTTTGCGAAAAGGGGGCGGTGAGTATTTTTATTTTCAAAAAGGTGGCAGTAGACCGAAATGGGTTCTGCCTCTGTTCTGGAGCCTTCGTCAATACCCAGATTTCAGAAACTTTGATCTTTACTGCTTCTGAAAACCATAGAATCAACGGTTTGCAGTTTTATCCTCCTTCTGATTTCTTATATTATGTATTTGAGACTAGTATAAATTCAATTCACCTGTCTCAACATGTTTAAGATAAACGCTGTCTCTATTATAACGTTATTAAAAATTGCAATGACATTTAGCTAGCAAGATAACGCAAGTGAAGTGTAGGTATACATATGTAGTGAGAATTGCATGATGTTTGTGGAGGTCGTTTGCCTTGTCGTGTTGCATTTCGACTTGACCAATATATAAAATTTCACAATCAACTTGTTATAATATCATGTGAACCCGTCTGCTCTGCTCAGATATAAGAATATAATATTAACGAATACTACATACTTACTTACGACATGCAAAAGATAATTCATTTTTATACTAATAAAAAACCAAGTTAAGTTAGTTTTTTTTTAACCAAGTTAGAGTTGTACAAAAATTAATCATAAAGGTTATACTTAAGAAAACACGCACTTTGCCCACTACAACACTATTTGACATGTTCAAAGTACCCAAAGGAGATATTATTTATAAAAAAGTTTCTATTTTGCAAATTTTCAAAGATAATGTTATACAAAAAATTGAAAAAAATAAGTCTCTGCGATTCCAAAATGATTTTAAAATACCCAAATGTAATACAGGACAATTACAAAACAACTACATTTATTTGGGAATAAAATTTTTCAATTGCCTCCCAAATGAATTAAAGCAGATAAAAGAATTTAAAAAATTTAAACATAAATTAAAATTGCACTTAACTTTCTAAAACAGTAGTTTTCGATTTTGTTGTTTTGATTTGTTTCAATTTCCAGTATTTTTTTTTTTATTTTTGAATATGTGTTTTGATATATTTGAATCGTCTATAATTCTATATTACTCATTTTTCAATTATTTTCATGTTTTTCTTTTTTTTTGTTTGAATATGTATTATGATATGTTTTCTAATTTGAGTATTCTTCTTTTTCATTTATTTTCAACCTTTTTATGATGTTTATTTGATTTTTTTTTGTTCATGTATGATTTGATTTAATTACTTTTACTTTTATGTTGACTTTGCTTTGTATTGATATTTTTTTGTTCATGTATGATTTGATTTAATTACTTTTACTTTTATGTTGACTTTGCTTTGTATTGATATTTTTTTGTTCATGTATGATTTGATTTAATTACTTTTACTTTTATGTTGACTTTGCTTTGTATTGATATTTTTTTGTTCATGTATGATTTGATTTAATTACTTTTACTTTTATGTTGACTTTGCTTTGTATTGATATTTTTTTGTTCATGTATGATTTGATTTAATTACTTTTACTTTTATGTTGACTTTGCTTTGTATTGATATTTTTTTGTTCATGTATGATTTGATTTAATTACTTTTACTTTTATGTTGACTTTGCTTTGTATTGATATTTTTTATTTTGTTATAAGTGCTTCCCTCATCAAGCACAAGATTGTAATCTTTTTGATGAGGTACTGCAGGGAAAAATATGTAAGAATATTATTACTAGTGAATTTATATATTGATTTGTATTATAAAATATATTAAAAATAAAATAAATAAATAAATAAATACTCCTCACTACCCCAAGGAGATATAGTAGGGAGATATGAATTTGCAATTTTATCAACTAGAATCATGCTGAGATTGTATGCATTCAGATATTTTCATCACAATGTATCGGTGTGTGTGCTGTGTACTATGTACCTACTATGTACGGCGTGTATATTCTACTTAATCGATTATAGACTAAAGTACTCATTCAATTCTCTTCAAATTTGTATATCTAATACTTGCTTAGAACCTATTAGATTTTGAAGGATATCTGATCAGTGCTTCTCAATTTTTTTAACTGTCAAATATTTCAAAGTGACCCCAAGTTCAGGAAACTTAAAGTTTGATATTTTTATTTTCAAATTGATAAAAATGCACGTCACTTTCATAAAATGGCATTGAAGAATTATCATATTTTCAAAATAAAATATTTAAATCAAAAATAATTTTACAGCTTCATTTCATGAAAATGCTGAAAAAATTACCACAACCCACTTTTTTCAAATATATAAACGAATTTAAGCTAAAACTCACTGTAGTAACATACTAGATTGTCCATGTATCAGTCAATAGCCTGTTGTTATAATAATTGACATCGTTTTTAAATGATAAACGATAATAACAATATTAAAAAAATAATTATATTATAATTTGTGAATAAAGCTGTAAATAAAGAATTATTAGTTTTACTAACATATCTACATAAATTCTGGTATGAAATTATATAGAATATTGAAATCCAACAAATATCATAATTATTACAATGGTGACCCCAAATGTAAGTGAATTCGTATCTTCTGTTAAATATGTTATAAAGAATTTCGCAGTTTCGTTTATGTTTATTCACAAATTATATAGAATGATAATAACAATATTAAAAAAATAATAAACTAGATTTAGATGGGTTTGCGCGCTGGGCTAGTAATCCAGAGGTCGAGAGTTAGAATCCTGCCTCGACCGATTCCGTTCACCTATAGCACAAGCATTTATGCTTAATTTAGGGAATGTAGGAAGATGTATATGTACTTGTTTAACAAGGATATATTCATTAAAAAAAAAGAATCAATAGTGTTGATAGACAGTTAAGGGACCTCGCTTACCTATTTCTCTGAAGTCAGGTATCAAATTTACAGACCCAAGGAGGACGACTTATATTACTTTATTGTCTCACTGATCCAGAATTAAATACTCAAAATTCCCAATTTAAATTGTTTCTCACGCAATTAAGTGCCTATTGCTTTTTCACGATGGAGACACCGTTTAGTAGGAAGAAATAACCAAACTCGCCAGTTGCACAAAAATCAACAATGCTTCCTCAGATGTAAGTTTTAAAAAATGAAGAATAATGATTTTAAATTAATTATGATTTTTAAAATCAACATTTTTCTGGTTTTTTAAATCAAAGGTGTAAAAAGAACATGTATAGGTGGGATATATTAGGACGAAGAAGACGTATCTTGAGATTACGGGGAGATCCAAGATGATAAGCATCTTCATGTCTGCCAAAACATGGTACAGGGATGTAACGAGGAAGACTTTGACAAATGAAGTGGCAATTGCTGCTGCAACGTATTGTTGTGGGAAGTCTCATATGTATATCCAGACACGGTAAGTAAGTAAGTAACCTCAAATCATTTTTTTTAAAGAATGAATAATTTGTAACAAGTATCTACATAAAATGTATCTCATGACGAATGCTCTTCGTTTCTATCTACGACGTCCACTATTAAGAAGAATCAAAACAGGGGCTGTCTTGTACATTGTTGAGCTACACTTGTGTTAAGGGCATATAGTCCAATGGACACGACAAGAGCCGACTTCCGTTCGGCCGTTTACCGAAGGCACCCGACCGAAACACCCTCGCTTCGATTACGACGAGGGTCAAGGATGACGTTCATCTTTCATACGTTACATATACATAATAGGTATAAGGTTGCCAGGCGTTGGGAATAGAAAAAGAAAAATATAATAATATTTTTTACGATTCATTTTGTTTTAAACCACGAGTTATTTGATACCGGTTTTAAAGCGACCGCTTCTTATAGAAACGTAAAGTGCATGCCACAATCTGGACAATAATAATTTATTAAACTTCAAATTGTCTGTAAATGGAATACGTGATTTTTATCACTCTTTTCCCTATTACGCTTCATAATAAAATTGACGCGTTGAAATAGTAATTTTCAACCTTTTTGAGGGCTGTTTTCGGCCAAAGTTGCACCGCTATCCAAGGATAATAGTACATTGTACATCACATCGTTGATACATGATGTGATGTGGATCAACAGAAAAAAAATCAGGCTTTATATTATTACGTAAGTCAGGCAGTTGCTGGCTCGTCTATTATGATGGATGACAACTGTCTTCATAATTGCAGTGTGTTTGAGTTGACTTCGAAAATATTCATAAAACGGTAGTCAAACGAATAACCAATACAATGTATACTATTAAGTAGGTACACTGGTGGGCTTATTGCCATTAGGTAATATCTTCTTCTACTTAGTCTTGTTTTATCCATTGCTGGCTAAAAGGCCTCTTCAAAAGTTATTTCTTCGTTATCTGTCCACCTTTTCGGTGGTCTTTCTACACCTCTATTATCCAGGGCCTCCACTTCGGGATTTTGGGTGATAATCTGACACTGTCTTGCTTCGTCACGTGCCCCGTCCACTGCCATTTCAGCCTTGCTGTTCTCTCTGCAATGTCGGCAACTTATGTTCGACGTCTAATCTCTTCGTTTCTGATACGATCCCGGAGACTGTCGCCAAACATTTGCCTCTCCATTGCTCACTGAAAGCATTTAGGCCCGAATTTATAAAACGTACTAAGAATTTTCTCAATGCTTAGCACGACAAATTCCATACATTTATGTGTGCTAAGTATTGACTTGAGCACTGAGAATGGTTTATAAATACGGCCCTTAATATTTTGTAAGCGTTTGGCATGCTCAAGGGCACCTCTCTGTTTTCAAGGATATTCTTTGAAGTAACATAACAACAAAAGCAAACACAATTTTAGGCTTTGTAAAAATTTGTACTCAAAGGTGTAGACGAATATATGGTTGTATACATATATTCGACTACACCTTGAATTTTGTACTCAAAGGTGTAGACGAATATATGGTTGTATATATTCGACTACATCTTGAATTTTGTACTCAAATATGGTCCCCCAACTATAATTTACATATTTCAAGAATTGAAAGAGTCCAGCGCAAGTTTTTAAAATATTTAAATTTCAAACGCTTCGATAACTACCATGTATCTATCAAGTAGGTACCTATCATAATCTTGAAACCCCTGAATGTAGAAGAACATTATTCGACCAATTAATGTTAAAGAAAATTTTGAATAACGCTATAGACACAACGGAGCTGGTAAATCTTATAAGCATCCTTGTACCAGGAAGGTCAGTTCGTGTGTAGGTACAATTTATTTAATGTTCCTTATTGCAGTACTAACTTTAGATTGCCCCCAAGTCAAATTGAAAACGCTGTTCGTTATCGCCAAGCGCTAATTTTTTTTTGTATGGGATTTGACGTTTGTTGTTTGTTATTGTAGAAAAAAATTTCTACAACAAACGTCAAATCACATACAAAAAAAAATAGCGCTTGGCGATAACGAACAGCGTTTTCAATTTGACTCAGGGCCAAAATGTGACTATACCGCGTGTTCTTCACAACTTAATGTTTGCGATGTAGGTAAGTAGATTTATATTCTATGCTAACTACGAGTATATTCAATATCATAATGGTATACTATAGTGTTACGCGACCTAGAGCAGTAAAAGCATTTTCGCTTCTGTTCTACATTTTTCCTGAATCCTTTTATTTCATTTTATTATATTTTATTTCATAACTTCATTATTTCTCTCATTCTTTTCCTTTCAATCCCATTTTGTTGAGCTGTTTTTAACAAATTTAATATGATTGTTACATGCTTTGTATTTTTATTTACCTACTACATTTTATGTTTATACACTTTTTTTGTCATCTGAATACCTATTTTGTTTTCATTGTCAAAATAAAATAAAAAAAAAATTGCTGAAAGCGACGCAACTTAGTCTTATTCGCCGTGGTAGTTCGTGGTATCCATTCTTTCTCTAGTTTTATTTTGTGACCAAAATAAACATATTCGCCTAAAACTTTAATTATTTTTATTTTCAAAGTTGACTTTGCCTTCTGTTTCTTCCAATCAACCAGATTACAAACTTAATAGCAATTACTTTATTTTGAAGTAGGTACCTACGTTTATTTATTCATATTTTGATACTTTTTAAATTTTGTGTCTCCAAAAAAAAATCTCCTGTTGACGATAAAGAAGTCAAAAAATATCCAAAAAATATATAGAATTAATAAAGTTCTTGACTCATAAAAATTGGCAACCCTAGCTAAATTTATATTTCTTTGAAAAAACTTAAGTACAATACTTCTATACTAACTATTATAGAATCTGTTTTCCGTAACTAATTATGGAAAGAATTATTGCTATAAGTATTTTTCATGGAGAATGAGGAAGAACGATTTGAGATAGTTAGGCCATGTGGAACGCATGGACAAATGGACGAAGCGGGTTTAAAGAACCATAATAATTTTATATCAATAGTATAATATTTTTTTATTATGTACTAATGAATTCTAATGGAAATACTATATGCGTATTCAGTGCTTTATGCGTAACCTTTTGTTTTTTTTCTGTTAAATGGAAGAGAATATGATATAAATGATATAGGAAGAGGATATCTTTACAGAATAAATGAAACACAATTTGGGTTTTATCTTCTTTTTCTCTCAAAAAACAAAATTCATACATCAATAAAAATAATAGAATTGTCTGTATTAACAATATTTGGGGATTTGTAAATCAATTGTAAATTTATCTTTAGGGGGCAACTGTTGCCAACGTACCTATTTTTTTAAATTGATATTTCATCATTACCACAAAACGAATCATTTTGAAAAAAAAATAACTTACGCTACGTCCTACGTAGGCGATTCAAAGCGAACGCGATTGCGAAGCAATGCGGTGCGGATACAAGCGAATTCAATGCGATGCGGTGCGACGCGGCGGCTCTGTCCTACGTGTGCGCGAATCGTTCCCTCTGCCGCCAGCTACTGTCATGGATGTACGTATATAAAATACTCAAGAAGTATGTACGGCAGATAAGTGAAACTAATATTGTGTACTTATTTATGGGGGATATCACAATTTGTATGAAGAATTACGTGATCTTGAATTAATAAATGAGACTGAATTTACATCTTTTCGGGAAACATATCAAAATTTGACATTCGTGAAAGCGAGAGAAAACTTTGTGTGTTATGAACAACATCCTATTGTAAAATAGCAATAATAAATAAATGTGTTTACTTGTAGTCCCATTTATTTTTGCCAAATCCTAAAATTCGCGGTTCGATAATAAGAATTCTTTTGTCTCATAATATGGGAAGTTCATGGACAGAAATTAAAATTTCTATTTCTGACATGTCAAAAAACAATGGCACCGCTTTCAATTCGCGCGAAAATATCAAACCAACTGATCGCGTTCGCTTCGCATCGCGCCGCGCCGCATCGAAAAATACTCGCGGTCGGTAACGTAGGACACTTCCATAGTTACCGACTGTTTGTTATTTTCGCGCCGCGCCGCGCCACTTCGCATTCGCTTTGAATCGCCTACGTAGGACGTCGCGTTAGCTTGATATTAATAAAGAAAATTAATCCTTAACTTTTTAATTATGTTATGTATATATTCTTGTAGAAAAATAATAAGTATACGCCTATTTTTGACATTTATCTTATATTTCTAAAAACCTATAATATAAAAAACAATAATATTTTTTTTAATTAAAGAAGAGTAAAATGTCTTAAATAATATGTTGTGACGTTGCATTAATGCATCAGGTTAAGTTAATAAATCAAAAAAACTTTTATTTCGCAATGGCGCTGAATGGAAAATAAATGTTGTTTAGGTAAATAAATGTTTTTTAGGTAAATAAATGTTTATATTCTTTTATTGCTTGATCTTTTCACTTATCCATTAGAAAACATATTTTATTCTTCATCTCTTTTGAGATATAATTGAAATATCAACAGATTTGCAAGTCACCGAAGATTTCCTCGTATTGCAAAATCACACTTAAATATTATTTTTATTGCATTTCGCATAATTAGCTCAACGTAATATTTTGTTTGAACAATTCAACAACAGCTGTAAGTTTAAATTGAAAATAATGGGTATTTTATTGTTTGCCAAATATAACAATAATATTGTTTCCGCGTTCAGAACAGTTACCTTCGTGATAGATCATGAGATACAGAAGTGATTTATCTTTTATTTACAGTTAAAAACAAACATTGGAAAAAATCACACAGGTCATTAAACGTAGGTGCCATTTTAACTTCTCATTGCCAAGAAAAGTGATCAGTCGAAAAAACTCCATTTCTACAATTTTCTTTTATTGATTGTTGAAGACAATTCAATTTATCAACCGATGATTTTTGAAAGAACTAATGGACGACAAAATAATTGTTAAAATTGTGAAGACAGAAATACCCAACACCAGAAGACTAAGACCTGCGAAGAGATGGAAAGATAGTTGGACTTCCTCCTCCCAGGATAGTCCACCCTGACAAACAGGTCAAATGAAGAAGAAAAGGATTCACCATGTCTCCCAACATCCTAAGCCTGTTTACGTTGTACGTGGCTAACCCATCTCCATTTCAGGGTAAGAATGCGGTGAACGACATCAACAGTTTTTGTTCGTAGCCTGATGGTGTCACTTCGCTCTCAGACCTAATCCCAGCATGGCTCTTTGGGTGATCCTTAGTTTTTTGGCACCTTTCAGGGTCATTGAGACGATGAGATAGAGGGACCACATCAGCCGTTATGTTGGTGTAAATTGGATGCTTAGAGGACAAGATAGAGAGGGTTAGAAGAAGATGGAGGAGGCCTTCGTCTAGGAGTGGAATGGACTAGGCTCAGAAGAAAAAGAAGAATGTACAATGTAAATGCACCTACAAAAGAATATAAAATATGATACCTTATAGCCATAGTACCCACACATGTATTGTATATTAACATCAACTCTGGTTGGTTGTAAGAAATTGCAGTTTGGCAATAAACCCGCCAGTGTACAAATTATATGTATAAGAAGTGACAAATAGTAAATAATTATAAAAATATAGTGAACACTGATACTTTTACTCTGGCAACGCTGGTTTGTCTGATTTTTTTGCCTAATTGCAATTAGCCACCCTGTGTTTATATTATGTTTACAAAGTTAAATAAATAAAACTCATATTTATCGAAGAAACGATGTTGAAAATATGAGAATCTACAGAAAATATTGAAAAATCCATAGTTAAATTCACATAAGATAAATTTAAAAATAAATTTTTGCGGATGATAAATAACATTTGCGGGTGATAAATAACATTTTTCTTTGCTTGTATTGTCAGTACTTTAACTTGGTGACTGACTTCGAAGAATAAAATACCTAAACATCTCATCAATAAAGAAATTCATGTCTCCAAGCTAATATCAATTTAAAAAACTGCACACGTTTGTTCTTAGCCTTTGTAAGATGCTATGACTCGCATCTGTTGAGGACTAACTTACTTTCGAAATAACAATTGTATTTACATTAACGTGTGTGCACAATGAACAGTACATACATCATAGACAAACCGCGAAGTTTCTTCTTCTGTGATAGTTTTTAAAGAAACTACATATGCTAAGCTTCCTGTTCTCTCGGCATCAATGTAAACACACGTCAACTTTCTTCAAACATTGTCAATAGTACTTGTGTAATAAGTTTGTTTTGAGCGATATGAAATTACCGAGTTTCGAGAATATCCCAAGTTTTCAATAAACGTTTCGTGTCTAAGTTATAAAAATAGATTTCTCATTCAGAATGTTGCCTTTTCAAGTGAGGTTAACAGCTTTTAGTTATTTTTTTATTTCCTGAGATTTAAATTAAATAAAGATTTGGAGGGAATCTGTAGAAAAATATTATAAGTACGCATTTCACGTGAAGTGAGCGTATCTTTACAGCTTTCGTCTGAGACAATTTCAATAAACATAATACGCATCAACTTTATAGAATGTAGGAAATTGAGAGTTGGCCCACCACCACCCAGACTCGCTTTAGAAGATGAAGTCTCCTATTCCAGTCCACTGAATACGCCAGCAAAAGGCGCATTTAAAAAGTGTGCCGCGTATAGGTGCGTGGGGGTGACCTTTAGGTTGCTCAAGAGCAGCCCGCAAGTCACACGACACATGCATCCTTTCGGTCACCAGAAAGGCGACCTCCAGGATGCACACACAATGTAGGAAAGTAAATGTGTGGCTCTTAGTCTTCTACGCCTACCCTATTGAAGGAATATGTATCAGCGAAATTGTTAATGTGTCGATTTGTTATGGCCGACACGATAATCTGATTGACAGCTCTATTCAAATCGAAATTCCTGTACAGTTTATGTCTGATATTTGACGCGACTGTGTAAACAATGATTTCTCCATTGTTGTAAATAATTCCCAAGTATTATTATCGTAATCATCATCTGTCGATCTGAGAAGAAAGGCCAGGGAAAGACGCAAAACGTCACTTTGTATTAATCTAGTAGTGTTGTGATACAATCTTCCAATGTTTTTGGTCTCGTAACAAATACTTTAGAAAACGAATATAGCTTGAAGATATATTATTTAATTTTATATCACGATATATAAAACAAATTGGCTCTGAAGTGCTGGCGTGGGAAGACAATTGTTGTACAATATAAAAATGAGAAAGATGACATACCTATTTGGGACATATTCTCTGTAACAATAAATATGGTCTACTTCACTTTATCGTGAAAGGAAAAAAATGAGGGTAGTCGTAGTGGGTAGCATGAAAATTGTTCGATAAACAACTGACCGAATACTCAATTCTTAGAAAATCAATTTTTCGAATGACGATTATTCGACTCGCAATGTTACCAACACACGTTTACCAGAAATAACAATTGTTTGAATTTTTACGACGTTATGTTGGTAACTCTGTTAGAATTAGAAGCATAGATCTTTATCATTGATTTCTATATTACGTAACTGGATATACCTTCATAGCTTCTATGTTTTTCCATACATTTAATGCTGTCTTAATTAAAAGCTAATTTAACTGATTTATATGAAGATAATATTTGTTTACTATAATTATGTCAATAGCTCAAAATAAATTTCTATATACGACCGGTTTTGTGCAATGTACATTTTCAAGCACTTCTATGGGTTTTTAATCCTATTGAGTTAGAAGTTCATATCATAAAAATCCAATCTATGTTCTAATGTATGAAGGTTTTAATAATGAGGGTTATTGTATTAATCCAATCTCAAATACAGAAATCAAATTGCATCTATTGCATAAAAATACATTATCAATGCAAGGTACAGCAATTCATGTGTGAAATAAAACATTTAGATGGGTGGTGACAAAGTGGTTTGCGCGCTGGGTTAATAATTCAGACCGATCTGGTTCACCTAAAGCACAAGCATATGCTTAATTTGAATGAATTAATGAATGAATAATATATTTCCAACAGCATAAATATTACAAAGGAACAAAATACAATTTAATTTATACGTAATTACAGTTTTACAATATTTTTTTTTTCACACATTTGGAAATTTTACTGCCTCGCTAGACATAATCTGTTCTGAGGCAGTACTAGTTATGGCTACTCTGCGATCATATGATTTGTTTTCTTATTTTTCTTCACATATTCCATTCACTTAGAACATCGAACAATTTAGAGAATATATTAGGATATATATGTACTTCTTACAATAAAATTTTATTTATTTAAAAAAAATAAATAACAAAAAATGCAGGTGCGCGGGTGTCATTATCTTATAAAATAATTACGACACATAAGTTTTGTGCTCACACCAGTCTTGAGCAGTCTTGAGTGGTGAACCTCATTGCTGAACTATGTGAGATGTTATTTTACTTTTTGTATATTCGATTACCCGGCTCTTACGGGACGACACCCGAAGACGATGATATTACAAAAACACCATTCTAAGCCGGTGCCCCAGAGCTTATTTTTCACATATTTGTAAAATCGATTGTAAGAGTAGTTTTATGATTTTCATAACATGACTGTTGAAAATTAAGTGACCGAGATTATTGAGATTAAATAGCCATAAAAATAAAATGACCAAGGCATATTTGTTTTGGTCTTATTGTTGTGCATCACTAGTAAAAATGCGTTATCATATTATTTATCTTTTTTGCATTATTATTGTTATGATTTAACAATGGTGTAATTATATTAAAAATATACTCTTATTAACAAATAATTAATCCAAATCTTTACCTATCTGCCTTCTAATAATAAATCTATGAAAAAAACATAAGAAAAATAATTATTTTCTGGATATTTATAGTAAAATAGGCTATTTGTCTTACTGCCCGTTCCCACTTGTCGTGTGTCGGGCACGATAAAAATTCGTGCGATTAATGCTGGTAATACATTTTGTGAGCTGTTCACACTTACACACGTGTGTTACAAGTGTGAACAGCTCCATTTAAAATATATTACCATTGGATCACACGATATTTTATCGTGCCCGACACACGACAAGTGGGATCGGGCACTTAGGTGTCATAAAGTGAATTGTGCAGGAGAGCCATTTTATGGTCCCTATATATTTTTTCAATGTTTCAAACTATCACTTCGTGATACAACTTCATTTTTTTGTATATTTATGTACAAAATTGTCAAAAACTGTTTGTAATCTAACAAATTTGATTTCTACACAATATATTTATCCTTGAACGACCTTTACGACTGACAAGGCCCTTATCAACTGGTAAAATAAACGTAAATGTTGTTTTTTTCCCTTTACACTCTATGTTTACCAGTTGATAAGAGCCTAGTCAGCCGAAACGGTCGTACTGGTACAAAGATAAATATATGTAGAAACATAATCAAATTTGTTTGATTTAAAAATAGCCTGTATACTGGAGTTCTACACGTTGAAAACCGTCAGTATTGACAATTTTTTTTTCGTTCATTCATTCATTCACACCATCACGACATATCCCATAGTGTGGGGTAATCAGCGACATGAATTAATTAATTATTATAATTAATGACCTTTTACACATAAAAAATATTAAAACGTGACAAATACATACAAAAAAATAAAAATAAATAGGTACTTAAAAATAAATTTTATAAAAAAAAGAAAAGAAACAAAAAAAATAATGATTATCGAGTAGGTAGTAGGTAAACCTCTATCTTTCTCTTCCTCTCTCTCTCTCTCTCTCACGTAGTGTAGTTTTCCTCATGACTTAGGTACAAAGCTCCTCCAGGCCTCTCCGTCTCCAGAAAGGTGTGTCATCTCTAATTGTGGAGTCGGCAGCTTTTTTGACCTAAACAATAGAAAAATTCATCTTATGCATAATATTTTGTCTGTTGCTGCTTAACGCCAAATTAATTTTTTGTGTTTAAAATTGTCTAAATAGTTCACAGGTTGCAACTAATATTAATAGTTAATTCAAAATGCTTTTATTTGTAGCTGCCGCCGCCTGACAACATCTTTACCGGTCATGAAGTTGAACGTGTTTCGGCGGTGCCTCATCTTCGGCACATTCCTGGGATGCTGCCTCTCGGGAGCCCTGCTGGCCGGCGCCCTTGGGACGCCTCGATGGGCGCAGGCGAAGGCGCTGCGAGCCAACAGCACGGGGAGCCAGGGTCACATCAACTTTGGTCTCTTCAGCGGCAGCAGAAAGCTGAACGTGGCCTATGGATGGAGAACATACCATTTCAGCGGTAAGTTTCTTGTATTATATGTATACACAATGTCTAGAACAGTATTTGATTGGGTTATAATAAATAGAAATAATAATATCTTCTTTGCACCTTTATACAGCTGTGAGGCACCGGCTTAGAATAGTGCTTGCACTCTTTTCTATTATTGTTTTCGAGTGTCCCGTAAGAGCCGGGTAATCGAAAATACAACAGGCAACAATAACATCTCACATAGTTCAGCAATGAGGTTCACCACCCATTCTGAATATAGTGCCTTTTTAGGTGAGACGAGACTGGTGGGTGGGTATACACAGATATGTTGTGCTCCATTTTATAAGGCAATGCACACCCGCACACCTTTCGCTGGTTACCCCACGTTGTGGGATATGCCGTGATGGTATGAATGAATTTATTTATTTATTTTATTTATTTATTATGGTTACAAACAGTCACAATTACAAAAATATATTAAATAAGACAATTACCCATATAAGGACCAGAATATGTAACACCAATAATACATAGTTGATAAAAACATGTGAGTGATGGTGCATCTGAATCAAATGGATCTAGGAGAGGATTAAAAGGGAAGATTAACAATATTTCAATATAACTATATGTGACATGCCACCACGATGAGAACTCGATTTCCCCGTAACGATTTATCATAATAATTACATTATTGACATACAAACGCAAACACACACACATACATTAGAAGTAAGTTTATTACATCGTTAAATTGCTTTGTAGACATCGCTTAATTGCCCTTGAAGATTCAAAAAAAATGTCGATATTTTCATAGTGTGAATTAAAATTGGAGCAAGCTCTTGTGATAAACAAATTTTTCGTGTAATTATTACGTACTGCCGGAATACTGAAGAGATCATTATTTCTGGTAAATCGCGTAGGAACTCTTAGATTTATTTTTCCCAGTAAATATGGGGAGTCAACGCGATAATTTAGGATATTGTGCAGATACATAATGTCTCTTATTGATCGACGTTCTTGTAGTGGATGGAGCATATAATGTTTACAGCGAGCAGAATAATTGAGACAATGTTTATTTGTTTTATAATCTAAATGTCTAAGAAATCTTTTTTGTACTCTTTCAATTTGATCATTATACACTAAGTATTGTGGATTCCAAACTGTACTAGCGTATTCAACCAGGCTTCTTACATATGACAGATATGTGACTTTGAGGGTGAAAATTGATTTAAATGGTTTACACACTCTGATTAAGAACCCTAGCATTTTGAGTGCTTTGTTGGTGATGCATTCAACATGCTCACGGTATAATAATTTAGAATCTAACATCAAACCGAAATCTTTAACTATGTTTGTTCGACGAATTATCGATTGATTAAGTAAGTAATTAAATTGAATTGTTTGATTTTTACGGGTGAAAGTGATAACTAAACATTTATCTACATTAAGATACAATTGATTTTGAATGCAGTAATTACTTAGACGTAAAATGTCACTTTGTAGTAGTTCACAATCATTACTCGTTTTTATCTGCTTGAAAATCTTTGCGTCGTCAGCATATAAAATAATTGTTGAATTTTCGATAACCATCTCAATATCGTTGATGTAAAGTAAAAATAGTAAGGGACCCAAGTGTGATCCCTGAGGAACGCCTGAAGGTATCGACATATAATTTGAACAATAGCCCCTCAGAGCAACAGCTTGGGATCGATTACTTACATAAGATTTCAACCAACGCAAAAGATCGCCATGAATACCCATCTCTTCGAGCTTTCTGAGAAGAATTTTGTGACTTATTTTATCAAAAGCCTTGGAAAAATCTGTATAGATTGCATCCGTTTGAAATCCTTCATTCATTGTATTAACTACACGATCGGTAAACTCACAAAGATTTGATTCAGTAGATTTCATGTTCACGAAACCATGTTGACTTTGGATAATATGTTGTCGGGCAACGGCAAGAATTTGATCATAGACAATTTTTTCAAAGATTTTACTAACGACTGACAATTTAGAAATTGGTCTATAATTTACCATGTCTCGTCTATCACCATTTTTGTAAATAGGAGAAATCAAAGCTTGTTTCCATATTGTAGGAAAAGAGCCCTCAGTAAAGGAAAGATTAAAGAGGATATTAAGTGGTGTGCACAGCTGTCTCGCGCAGTTTCGAATAAATAATGGATGGATTCCATCCGATCCCTGAGATTTTTTAACGTCAATGGAAAGTAGATATTTAAGAACGGTATTCTCTTGCAATTCAATCGATGAGAGATGAAAAAGCTCTTTTGTTAAGTCTATAGGGACATTAACTTGAGGGGAGACTTGCCTGTCTTCGATAAATATTGAGTTGAAATAGCTATTGAAAGCATCACAGATCTGTTTACCACCTGAAATAGTAGTGTTATTACTGACCATTTCGTTGGGGATTGATCCAGCAGCACGTTTGGAGTTTATAAAAGTGAATATTTTCTTCGGGTTTACATTAATATTTTGCTCTGCGTTATATATATAATCTTTGTAGCATTTTTTTTCAATAGCTTTTTGACGTGCTCTGAGGCAGGAAAAGCTAGCATAATCAAGTGGGTTACCATATTTTTTCCATTTTCTGTGGATCTTACGTTTTTCAGATATGATTTTTATTAAGGGAACAGTAAACCATGGTGGGCTTTTATTATTATTTTTAAAAGTGCGCTTGGGTACGAATTCATTAATGGTATCATTTAAGATATCATAGAATTTTCGTGTAGCTTCTTCCATATTAAGATTGGACAAAGTATTATTCCAGTCAACTGTGCTTAGCGCGGAACAGATTTGAGAGTAATTAGCTCGGGAAAACAATTTTACCTCAATTGAAGATGTTACTGTTTTTATATCGTGTGTCATGGGAATTTCAATGTTAATTGCGACATGATGAGTGTCTTCTCTTATAAGGGGAAAATCGCAGCGAGTAACTTCACATGATTTATTTGAGATAATCAAGTCCAGTATACGATTATTTACATTATAGCAAGGATTATATTGACACATGTTATTGAAGGCAAGAAATTCAGTTAAGATGGTCCTAAATGGATCACTGTTTAAAGCCGCTGTTAGATAATTATGGTCTGCGTTTATAGTCCATTCAATATTACTCATATTGAAGTCTCCAGTTAGTATAAATATATCATCTGGATGTGCAGTCATTAAATCAGATACTTTGTTAAAATAATTCATTACAAGTTGCTTGTGATTATTGTTGTGAGGAAAAGAGGCACAAGATATATTGATATTTACGTTGAGTTTCTTACATTGTAGACTTACCCAGATATCTTCACCTGATGTAGACCAAGTGCTGCGTAACATACATTGGTATAAAGATTTAACTGCGATTAATACTCCTCCACCTAAGGTAGATTCAGGAGCATGACTTTCGGGACATCTCACTGAATTTGTGTCATATCCTCTATCTCTTCGATATATATTATAACGATTATCAAATAGTTCACCGCTGTCGATTTGTGGTAAGAGCCAGGATTCAGTTATACAAATTATATCATATTCAGAACTCAAAACATTATCAAAAAAATCATGTGTTTTGGTTCGGAGACCACGTACATTTTGATAATATGCAGTAAGATTATTCATGACAACAAAGATAACAATAAGTAATTAACATTTTTTTTTAACATAATAAATGAAAATATTTGACTTGTGTTCACATTAATTGCGTGTTTTACGAATGGAACTCCCATCATACTGCAACATGCCACACCATAATTAACCATGAAGAAAAATAAGAATAAGGTAAGGTAGGGGAAAAAAGGAAGTAGATTCAGACACACCGAAAGAAATATCCAAATAACAGTTCCAAGTGAATAGAGATATGTAGCACCTCGTTTATAGAAGCTCAAGATAATAAAAATGAAAACCAAGTTACAGGACCTAGATTTTATGTTGAGAGGATTGAAAAAACTTGTTAATGTCGTTTTTGGTTCTAATTTTAACAGCTGGGCTCACGTCCGATTTCCTCGCTAGGATTTCTCCACCATGTATCCACGTATAGCGCCAACCAAATTCTTTTGCTTTGATCCTGACATCTCGAAATATCATTTTATTAAGTAGTGTTAGATGGTCATTTATATATATGTTGCTCTCTTCACCGGGGATTTTTAGTTCCTTCGTTGTTAGCCCTTTACGTTTGCGAATGGCTGCAATAATTTCTCTTTTAAGAGCAACATTTGACAATCGGACGACAATTGGCCTGTATTTCTGTTTGCTTGTTGATTGATGAGGTTTGGTGCGACTGATATAGTCAATTTGATGGGGTTCAAATTTGATCTCAAGAATTTCGAAGATGTTCTTCAAATATGTGAGAAGATTCTCATTATTTTTTACAGGAATACCGGATATTTCCATGTTAGCAGATCGGGATTGCTGAATGGAATGGTTGTTCTGCGATTCCATTTCCTCAATTTTTAATTTTAAGTTTTTTATTTCTTCTATACGTTGTAATTGATCCTGTTCATTTTGTTTTTTTTCAATAGATTCCAATCTTGTTTGTATGTTATTCATTTCAATTTCCATTTTGTCAAGTCGTTTCATGTTATTATCTAGTTTTGTTATTTGATTTTTGATGTCGTCCATTTGGCTCATGTAGAAATTTATCGAAGATTTGAAATCATTGATGTCTCTGCGTATTTCCACCATCTCAGCATGGACACTAAGGATTACTTCTTTAAGTTCGCTGGTACTTGAAGATGAGTTGAGTGATGCTGATAGCTCAATCGCCGAGGACTGGGGCATAGAAGATGAACGTGTTAGGCTTGAAGATCTTGGATCCTTCTCTTGACATGCTGAACACTTCCACTGATCCCTATATATCTTTGACATTTTCTTAAATTTTTCCAATGTAGTCCCGATACAAGTGTGGTGAAAGAGAAGGTAGCACCTACTACATTTTACACTTTTTTTTGGACTTGCTTGTATTCGGCATTTATTGCACTCCATTATTGCAAAATAAAATGCTTTGGTTTCTAACTAACCCCTTTTTATTATTATGAGATATATTCAATATGTATGTATATAGATATATAAACACACAATTTCTGTATAAAAATAAATAAATATATTTATACAAAAAAAAAAATATTACAACTCTAGTCGGACCGCTTTGGGTTTGAACCCGTCACACGCTGCATACAAAATAATACCAATGACCTTTATACAATATTCTATACCTAACTAAAATTCACCACATTTTTTACACAATTTAAACAATACAGAACCCCAGATAGCAAACTGCTGGTAAAAGTGGTCATGGCAGTAACAGTAACAGTAACAAACGAGTGGGTTGTGGCCAACGCTATACTCCTCACTACCAAGTCGCAAGTCACTCCACAAATTATTAAAATTTTGTATGATATATTTTCAACATTTTTACAAAATGAGATTTTACAATATATTTTTATTTAATTATTTTATTACAAAAACTTGATATTTCTTCAATGCCATTTCATGAATGCGATGTACCTTTTTGTCAATTTGAAAATAAAATTTACAAATTTTAAGTTTCCTGAGCTTGGGGACACTTTGAAATATTTGACAGTTAAAAAAATTGACAAGCACTATTCAGATATCAGATAGTCGGCCCTCGTGGCTCAGTTGGTTGGATATCTGACTGCTGATCCAAGGGTCCTGGGTTCGATTCCCGGTGGAGACACAGTTTTTAAAATTGTGTTTTCAGTCTGGATCTGTGAGACGATTAATATCGTAAGTCTCCAGAATGTGCGTGTTAAATAATTATTTGACATAGTACCTGTTAGTTGCCCGAGAAGCTATATAAAATAAAATAAATAAATAAAATATCCCTCAAAACTTAATGGGGTCTAAGCGAGTATTAGATATACATACATACTTACTTACAAAATTTGAAAAGAATCGAAAGAGTAGGTAATAATCGATAAAGTAAAATAAACACGCCGTACATAGCACACAGCACATAGCACACACACAGATACATTTTGATAAAACTTTCAGAATACAATCTCTGCATGATACTAGTTGATAATCTGCAATAAAAAATACCCTTAAAAATTGCGAAATCATAACTCCCCAAAAAAATTGTAAAAACAGAAAATTTATACAAGCATTATCACCATTATACAATAATTCATGCATTTATAATTCGCTTCTCCAATACATACAGTTTTGTTTTAACTCCTCACTTACCCAAGGGGAAGATATGAATTCGCAATTTTTAAGGCTATTTTTTATTGTGTATTTTCAACTAGTATCATGCTGAGATTGTATTCTGAATTTTTCATTACAATATATCTGTGTGTGCTGTATACTATGTGCTATGTACTGCGTGTTTATTCTATTTTATCGATTAAAGACTAAAGTATTCGTTCGATTCTTTTGAATTTTTGTAAATTTGTATATCCAATACTCGCTTAGACCCATTATAAGTGTTTTAAGGATATTTTTTTTATTAAAAAATGAATGTCCTTGTTTAACAAGTACATATACATCTTCCTACGTTCCCTAAAATAAGCATAAATGCTTGTTCTATAGGTGAACGAAATCGGTCATATGAATAGTGCTTCTCAATTATTTTAACTGTCAAATATTTCAAAGTGACCCGGCTATGAAGAATTATCAAATTATCATAATTAAAAAAAAAGTTTTCAGCATTTTCAAATGAGTTTGTTGAATTATTTTTGTTTCAAATATTTTACTATGAAAACTTGAAAATTTTTCAATGCCATTTTATGATAGTGATGTGCCTTTCTAGCAATTTGAAGAAAAAAATATAAAATTTTAGTTTCCTGAGCTTAAGGTCACATTGAATTCATTGACAGTCAAAAAATTGAGAGATATCTTTCAAAATCTCATTGTGTCTAAGCGAGTATTAGATAAATGAATCGAAAGAGTACTTTAGTCTATAATCAATACAGTAGAATAAATAGTATTAATACGACGTACATAGCACAAAGTAAAAAACGTATTGAGGAAATCGTATATATTTTTTTTATTGCATATACGCAAACATTGGATTTTTTCCCTGTCGGGAGTCAAATGATATTTTTACATCTCAATAGTTTCCCAATTTTCAGGTGAAATTTCGTATTATTCATGTGAAATGTTTACACATTATTCATATATATATGTATATATATATATATATATATATATATATATATATATATATATATATATATATATATATATATATATATATATATATATATATATATATATATATATATATATATATATATATATATATATATATATATATATATATATATATATATATATATATATATATATATATATATATGTTATTATTAAGTATTTTGGGGATAACCCGCGTCAAATTCTGATTCCCGAGAGAATCAGTCGTCTGCCGACGTTTCGTCTGAATCACATCAGACATTTTCAATAGGCGCCTTGTTAATAAATTTCCGTCGCGAGGGATAGTGCGCGCACGCCCGTATATATATATATATATATATATATATATATATATATATATATATATATATATATATATATATATATATATATATATATATATATATATATATATATATATATATATATATATATATATATATATATATATATATATATATATATATATATATCATCATCATCATCAGCTCCACATCCCAAGGTGGGACCTGGCTTCCAAAAGAAGTCTTCGCCATTCCAATCTGTCAGCGGCTCCTTGTCTCCAATTGACCACGCCCAAAGAGTCCAGGTCCCCCTGGACGCAGTCCATCCATCTCAACTTGGGTGTCCCCCTACGCCTCACACCCTCTGGTCTATGGTGAAGGACTCTTCTGGCGGGCAGCTGCTCACTCCTCCTCTCCACATGTCCAAGCCACCTGAGTCTCCCAATCCTTATAAATACTCCAACGTCTATATCATCATGAAGCTGGTATAGCTCATGATTGTATCTTATTCTCCACACACCACCCTCACAGACAGCCCCGTAAATTCGCCGCAGGTTCTTTCTTTCAAAAATGCTAAGTTGGTCCTCGTCTTTTTTAGTTAGAGTCCAGGTCTCGGAGGCATATGTCAGCACTGGTCTGACAATAGTTTTATATAGTGTAAGCTTTGTCTTTCTCGACAACAACCTGGACTTCATGTGTCTCTGTAGGCCAAAGTAGCATCTGTTAGCAGCAACAATTCTTCTGTTCACTTCTTCACTGATATTATTCTTACTGGTAATTAGTGAACCGAGGTACGTGAACTGTTCTACTGATTCGAAGCTGTAGCTGTCTACTGCAAGTGGTGGTGGAGGAGAATTATGACGGACAGTAGGACGTGACAACAGGTATTTAGTTTTTTGTTCGTTGTCTGTCAGACCCATACTCCTAGCAGCGGTATTGAGGGCTGTAAAGGCCTCCGCAAGAGCAGGCTTATTTCTGGATACGATATCAATGTCATCCGCATATGCTAAAAGTTGTACGGATTTGTGAAATATGGTTCCAGTAGTATTGACACCGGAATCACGCACAACTTTCTCCAAGGCTATGTTGAAGAGCAAGCAAGCTAGGGCGTCACCTTGTCGGAGGCCGTTAATTGTTTCAAATTGGTTTGACAGGTCGTTTTGTATTTTTACTCTACACCGGACATGGGACATTGTCAATTCAACCAGGGTGATGAGCTTTTCGGGAATTGAGAGCTCTCTCATAGCGCTGTATAATTTTCGCCTATTGATGCTGTCATAAGCGGCCCTAAAGTCTATAAACAGGTGATGGGTTTCTATATTATATTCCTGCGTTTTTTCCAGTATTTGGCGCAGTGTGAAAATCTGGTCAATACAAGACTTCTGTGGGCGGAATCCACATTGGTAACTACCAATTAAGTCTTCTGTATATGGTAAAAGTCTATTAAATAGAATGTTGGACAGCACCTTATAAGCAGTATTTAGAAGTGTTATCCCTCTGTAATTCGAGCAGAACAGTTGATCTCCTTTTTTATGCAGTGGACATATGATGCCTTCGGACCATTCCTCAGGCATTTGTTCATCAGACCATATTTGCAGAAGTATCGCATGCATCATTTTAATTAGGTTTTCCCCAGCATATTTAAATAGTTCTGATGGTATGGTATCAGACCCTGGTGCTTTATGATTCTTTAACCTTCCAATTGCCTGTTCTACTTCTGCATATGTAACAGGTGGTGTGTTGTCCTCTACTGTATTTGTCTCTGATAGGGAGGGGAGGGATAGTGAGTGGGTTCATCTACATTATTATTCAGAAGATTACTAAAATGTTCAACCCATCTATTCAATATTAGTTGTTTTTCACTAAGAATTGTGCCATCAGAGCTTTTGCACAAACAGATCCTGGGCTTAAACTCCTTTCTTGTATTATTGATGTGCTTGTAAAATTGTCTAGTGTTATTATTGTTTCTCGAATCTTCTGCTTCTTGTAGGATGTTTTTAAAAAATATATATATATATATATATATATATATATATATATATATATATATATATATATATATATATATATATATATATATATATATATATATATATATATATATATATATATATATATATATATATATATATATATATATATATATATATATATATATATATATATATATATATATATATATATATATATATATATATATATATATATATATATATATATATATATATATATATATATATATATATATATATATATATATATATATATATATATATATATATATATATATATATATATATATATATATATATATATATATATATATATATATATATATATATATATATATATATATATATATATATATATATATATATATATATATATATATATATATATATATATATATATATATATATATATATATATATATATATATATATATATATGTTATTATTAAGTATTTTGGGGATAACCCGCGTCAAATTCTGATTCCCGAGAGAATCAGTCGTCTGCCGACGTTTCGCCTGAATATCACCAGGCATTTTCAAGGACTTAACGAAAAGCACGCGCGCGACACACGTCTACTCACACTGAAAGCTCACCGTCAAGTGACTCGTAGCGTACAAGATGGCCGCTTATGCCAAATATTGTTAGCGCGACGTGATTGGCTCCTTGTGACACGCCCACCTGCTGTCGTGTTCGTTGGTAATAATATATTATTTTATCATTATTTTTGTGTTGTGATTTATTGTTAATTTTAGTTGTGATATTAATATTATTATTGTTGTGTTTTGGGGTTATTTTCGCTATGGTATTATTAATATTATTATTGTATTGTTTGTCATATAAAATTTTCTTCCAGGTACTAGGTGGAAGAACATTTAATATGACAAACAATACAATAATAATATTAATAATACCATAGCGAAAATAACCCCAAAACACAACAATAATAATATTAATATCACAACTAAAATTAACAATAAATCACAACACAAAAATAATGATAAAATATTATTACCAACGAACACGACAGCAGGTGGGCGTGTCACAAGGAGCCAATCACGTCGCGCTAACAATATTTGGCATAAGCGGCCATCTTGTACGCTACGAGTCACTTGACGGTGAGCTTTCAGTGTGAGTAGACGTGTGTCGCGCGCGTGCTTTTCGTTAAGTCCTTGAAAATGCCTGGTGATATTCAGGCGAAACGTCGGCAGACGACTGATTCTCTCGAGAATCAGAATTTGACGCGGGTTATCCCCAAAATACTTAATAATAACATATTTTGTACTCGCGAAAACCTTAGATTTAACATTTTTATATATATATATATATATATATATATATATATATATATATATATATATATATATATATATATATATATATATATATATATATATATATATATATATATATATATATATATATATATATATATATATATATATATATATATATATATATATATATATATATATATATATATATATATATATATATATATATATATATATATATATATATATATATATATATATATATATATATATATATATATATATATATATATATATATATATATATATATATATATATATATATATATATATATATATATATATATATATATATATATATATATATATATATATATATATATATATATATATATATATATATATATATATATATATATATATATATATATATATATATATATATAGAATTATCAAAAATTACATTTATTTATTTATATAACACTTCTTTGTACATACATAAAATTACATAGTACAAATGGCGGACTTATTGCCTGGAGGCAATTTCTTCCAGTCAACCATCATAATTGATAAGGGAACTCAATAAAGGCATAATTGGTGAACGTTGCGCAGGCGCATAAAGTGATCACGTAAACCGGCCGGTGTCAGGTCCTAAGCCGTGTAGGTGCCTGAGTTCTGGTTCTTCTATAATATCCCAACTTCGTCTCTATTGAGATGTTATTGTCAATAAAAAAAATAGTATTGAGGAAACTTTCAGAATACAATCACAACATGATACAAGTTGATAATCTGCAATAAACTTGCGAATTCACAACACCCTAATATATCCGTATGGGTTTAGTGAGGAATAAAAACTATGTCTGGTAGTCCATTCAAGAGTAAATAATCGTGCCATGAACACAAATTCCGTATCTTTCCGTATTCTGTATTTTGCTACTTTAGTTCCTATATGTATGTAATGTATCGTGGCTCGATATAACTAATATATGTACCCGTAAGACGCCAATACTCTCGACTCAGTTCCACGTATTGTTTACGAATATTTCGTTCGTAGAAAAGGTCACAAGGCACAGAATCATGTTTCATTGATACAAAAGTAGGTTTTACTTAGAACTACAAATTTATTATTGTTTTACAGATTTCGAAAAAGTCTTTAAAAATATATTTTTATGACTCGAGTTACGCTCACCATACACACATCAACCTCCGAGTGATACTCTACTCCCCTGCGCAGCCAATTCCATTAGGACGCGAACAATGTTGCTTTTGACACCCTATCCAGAAGTTCTTTTATTTTACCCCTAGGGAAACCTAAGTCCTTAAAGTAGGAATATATAGACTTTGCGGGCAGGCCTCTCGCCCCCACCTTTACAGCATATATTATACCTATATCTGTGCCATGAAGCTATTTTGAATTGATTTATCTACCAGTTCCCCGTAAAAGCCGGGTAATTGAAAATACAACAGGCATAATATCATCTCACATAGTTCAGCAATGAGGTTCACCATCTATTATTGTGACTTTTTAAATGTGACGTGAATAGTGTGTGTGTGTGTGTGTGTATGTGTTGTGCTTCATTTTACAAGTCATTGTACACCCGCACACCTGGATACCCCACATTTTGGGACTAACTGTGATGGTATGAATGAATGAAAAAAAATGCAATAGCGTAACCACTCGCCTTAAACAAGCCGAATATAAAAGTTCAATAATCTCTCTAGTAGGTAGACAAATATTTGAAAGTATTTTTGTTTCCATATATCTATGATGTTATTATTTAAAAAAAAGTGGTCAGTTAATGAGGCATAATGCTGTCTAATTTATCACGGATAAATCTAGAAGTACCTACTTTGTATTATTTCAATATTATCTACCGTTTCTTACCATCATGTCACGTCATATCAAATTGTTTGATTGTGTAATCATTGTGTAGCCATTCTATACGTTACGGCATCTCATATTATGTAGTTTTTTTTCATTCTTTTCCAATTTGGTAATAATGAACAAGTGCCAGATAGTTGTGTAAACAGTGGCTGGCTTCTTTTATGATATTGTCTCGGAGCTATCTTTACCTATGTACATGGTCTACTGTTATATGGTCCGATGCTTTTATGTATTTTTACTGATGATCTAATGGAGATGATTTTTTTAGCAAATTTTGCAATTTGAGATAAGAATACTGCAGTAACACACGTTTTTTTACTAACTTATTTGAACCTAATATTACCTACAATACTAAAGATTACTGTTTTACTAGACAGTGCCTGTTCCGAATCAATTACGTACCTTGAATTTTGTATAGTTATTACATTTAATAATTGAATAATACAATATATTACACAATGGCACAGCATCAATTTGTTTTTAGGGCACCGACTGCATTTAATCGGCTTCCGGTGGATCTCAAAGTTATACAAAATAGAAATAGGTTTAAGAGAGATATTACTTCGCAACTTGTGAACGAGAATATAGATAGACTTTTCTTACCATTACATATCACTGTTTCTTGCTTACATTAAGTTTTTGTAGGCTGGAACGTGATGATGGGCATACTGAGGTTTTGTAAATTACCAACGGAAAAATAAGGGATTTAAACATTATTTAAACTAGAGTGCCCTTATGAATCAAAAATTATGCCTATTAATTGAATGCCCTTATTAATCCAAAATTATGCCTATTAAGTGCCCTTATTAATACAAATTTGAAACATATATACCGATAGTTAAGAGCACTGTTGTCCAAATGTCCACTTGATATAGTTTAAAAAAAAACAGGGTTTGCAAGTTTGAGATCGCATACATTAAGGAATTTTAACATACCTAGTTTGTTAAATACATATCTCATGATTGGCTCATTAAAAACCAAAGATATTTGAAAAGGAGATTCTTAAGTCGCTCCAGAGGTGGGTTCGCATATTAACTCACATTAGGTAAAAATAAGACATTATACCTACATTTGTGCACTTAACAATCGATATGCATATTTATTTTGTGCAGCATTCTCATAACACAATGATAATGTGAAATTACTAACGACATCTATGAGAATGACGACAAAACTTTTTCTAACACCATATGTTGAGAAATTGGTTCGTAAGCAAAAAAGCCACGATCCATATAACTGTAGTGACAATTGTTGTAGAAAACTTCAGGTGATGGGAATTAATGTTGTTGGGTAGTGGACTGTATAATATAAACGATCTCACCGATGCTTCTCTTAATCCTGGTTCACTATGATTATTTCTCTTCTGTGCACTAGTCGAAAAATCAACATGCGGTGATCTTCATAGTTGTACTGAACTTTTTTCAATTGTCTATTATTACCCAAAATAATTGCGACAAACTTTCCAAGTGACAATCCTTAAACACATCGGTGAGGGGACAATGGCAAGGAAGGGATACACGGAAATATGTTTCTACAATTGTTTTTTTTATTTATTTATATATTTATTTACTTATTTATTTAGGTATTATTATAAACAATACAATGTTGAAGTTACAAAAACAATTACGTACTAGAGTAGAAGTTACATATATTGTTGTAAAGTTGTTTTCTTTTCCAGTTCCAATGATGGTGAGAACCGAACCAGAGCTACTACACCCTATAGCTTGGTTAGCTACAGTAGCTTGTGCTGGAACAGGCTTAGCTCTGGCAGCTCTAGGAGCACTCTTTGCAGCTGTCAACACGGCTACTGTTCCTGCATCTAAGTTGGCTGCTGTGCCTGGACTTTATCTCTGGAATTCGTTAGCTGGTAAGATTGAAATCGGAATAAACTTAATTATTATTAATATAAAAAAAATATTGGGTTGTGGTCAACACTGAACTCTCCATTTGGTATATAAAGCAGGAAAGGCAATATGATAGGAAGGGTAGTGGTGGGTAACTAGAGTGGTGAGTTATTGTTCCTATGAATATGGTCAAATGTTATTGGAAAAATATTTAAAATAGGGAAGTAGGTATGTATTATTGTTGAAAAAAAAATATATGTTTTTGATTTATATTAGAATTTTTTTTTATCTAAGCTTTCTTTTAAATATAGATAACCAATGGGTTTTGATATTTATATTTAACTTGGACTTTGGTCGGAGTTTTACATTTTATAAAACAAAATTGCATACGGCATGATCTTTCTTAAACATATAGAATTTTATTTTTGATAAAATAAATCAACCTGTATTTAAAAAAAAAATAATATGTTCTCTAAAATAAGCATAAATGCTTGTGCTTGAACGAAATCGGTCGAGGCAGGATTTGAACTCGCGACCACTGGATTACAAACTCAATGCGCTAACCGCTCTGCTATCGACCCATATTATTATAATGTCTCCATTATTTGTGCGAAAATACAACTATTGATTTATCTATGTGGGTATACACTGTTTACAATCACTGAATTTAATATTATTTAAACAAGAATAATAAAAAAGAGGTAAAATTCAATGTTTTGATTGATAAATTCAAAAAGACGACATCTGATATACAACGATATCTGACGACAAACAGACTTCAGACTACATCTGATATACCAATTTTCCAAGAAGATTAATAATAAAAATCTCATAATTTCTATGTCAATCTTATTTTCAGTTTTGGCAGATCTCGGAGCTATATCCCTCTGGGTGGTAGAATATTACACCAAGATTCAATACAACGTACTAAGTAGAGAAGATTTGAATAACAAGTGGACGTCTGAAGGGATGGCAGATTTTGGAAGATCATTTTGGTAACGATTGCATTTCTTACTTCAGTTTATATACCTACTTGATATTAGTTCTATTGATTTAATTTGTTCATCGACGCATTTTGTGCAAGACACATTGTCAGAATAAAGCAGAAAAGAGAAGAATGAAACTAGAAGTTATACATAAATTTTACAGATTACCTATATAAAACAATTGGTTTTGAGAGAAAAAAAATTAATTTATTATGATTTAAATGTACTTCTGTTAACACAGTGGAATTTCATAAAAAAATTAATATACTTAAATTTATAATTTACCCCAATATAAGGTCATTTATGTTGATGTTGATATATATAGATTAAAAATAACAGAGGTCCAAAATGTGTTCCTTGCGGTACTCTAAAAATATAGGTGTCAAAGCCTTGGCCTTGGGCAGAATCTATTTGATTATTTTTCAGCTCGGTATTCGAGAACCCTTTCAAAACCTATATATGCATTTATTTATACTAAACAATTGAAGTACCTATCGTTATTTATTGCATTGTGTTCTTATTCCAGGTTTGTTGTTGGTGCAGCTATTATATCTTTGCTGAATATTGTCAGTATTATCATTGCCATGGCGGACGAAAGGGAGAAGGATCCAATTGTACCAGCTATAGAGGAAAAAACAAACGGCGCCATAATGCTTTACTAGTGTTCATTTTGAAAAAATATATAACAATTTGTGCGTTGAACAATAACGATGGAAATGGACTGAATGAAATGTTGCCAAACTTAAAATAAGTGAAACAATCATTGGGTAAATTAAAATACCCGCAGTGTTAAATAAAAGTGATATTTCTAGATCTTGTTCTAACACAATTCATAATATAAGTATATCATCATTATTATCATCATCAGCCTGTCTGCGTCCAGATTTGAACATGGGCCTTCGCTTTTCATTCCTATCCTACTTTTCCTGGGTACACCGCATCCAACTACTCGCTGTCAGTCCTTTGATACAATCTGACCACCGTGTCTGAGAACGTCCCACACTTATTCTTTACTGTTTTGGATACCATTCCAGGATTATTGGTCTCCCTACCATCAGAGTGTCCCGTCATGGCTATGTGTGTCCCGTCCATTTTCATTTTAGACATCGGCGACAGAGGTTACCTTGATCTGTTGTCTTATGCACTTGTTGGTTTTCCATTAATGAGATGTTTAGCATCCTTCTATTAGGCCTTTGTGTCACCATGAACTATAAAAGCATATGTGTTCATAAATTCGCGCCTATCGGGATAGGAATAAAAAACCAAGAGATATCCATCTTATCTAGACCTAATTTCATTGCTTCTTTCACATCTATAATATAAAGGTCATCTTCTTTTTCTAACATATCTGCCAATATATCAGTTTGTGTACCTACACATATTTATGGTCAAACTTTCATACCACCACCTTCCTAATTTATTTTGAAATTTTTTGTTTCGAGAAGATTGCAAAGAGATTAAATTGGCAAAAATAAACATATTTCAATGAAGTCGAATCTTAGATGTATTCGTCAACTCACAATCTGATTTACTCCATCACTTTATGCGATTGCGTAACATATAAAGTTGAATTAAAGTAGAAATGCATGCATAATAAAATGATGATTTTGTCAATCTTTTAACGAGTCTATTTTTCCATATATTCCACTATCAAACATTTACTTAATACTTCCTCTTATTTTTAAATGAAATCAAATTATGAATCTCACACAAAAATCATCACCAAAACAACATTTTTCTATAGAATTATATCATATAGTTATTAAAAATTTTCATAACATCGCTTTGAAACTAATGTAAACGATTTTTGCTATTTCTAAGAAACATCGATTTGAAATGTTCAATTAGTAAAACACGAAATAATTAATTTATTTTAGATAATGTATAAATTAATAATAAAAGTTTGAATGCTTTTGTAAATTTTGTATGAGTTTTACCTGAAAGTATTTTAATTATTTATAAAGTATGATTGATTTTTGATTTTTCAAGGTTTTATTTTGTTTTTTTTTTCTTGGACAACTAAGGAGGTACTTTGGGAGTGTTTATCTGCTGATTTAATTAATCAATGATTTGCTTATTGCTAATTAAAATGTGCATGTTCAAAGTAAAAGATTGGCATGCATATAAGTATCTCCAATATACACACAATATTGTGTATTTGTGTTATGTCAAATATTTTTTTATCGAAATGAGACATTCTGGAAACTTGCGTTATTAATCGTTTCACAAATCCAGATTGAAAACATAGTAAAAAACTGTGTTCCCACTATGAACTGGACCCAAGATATTATGTACTTTTCTCTGGAGTCAGATATCTGCATATCTAACAGAGCCACCGAGGATGACTTATAATATGTAAATTAATTGAAAATCTATTCATCAGATGTCATGTATTTTAATGAGACGTATGTGCGTTTCGGGAGTGTAGAATTTCTCATAAACTCATACACGAGCAATCGACGAATAAAGATCTTGTTATTATGCATTTGTTTTAGCCGAAACATATATAATTATTTTTGTATTAAATTTCGTTTGAAAAATATACCTTGAAAAATCGATTAACAATTTATATGTATTCTTGTATTTAGAAAGATCTTTTATGTTTAATATTTAGTGCCATTAGTATTAATTAAAATAAGTATATTTATTTTTCTACTACTTAATTAAATAATATATTTTGTTGATATCTTCCTTATCATTCGAAATTTTTTCCATTGCAAACTATTTCTCATAATATTATTTGTAGGTTAATTTGTATTGCATGTCATGATTATAAACGAGATTATATGCATTTTCTTATCAAAATACAACATTTTACGTTCAAAATTAAAAAATATTGAATCTGGAAAACATTTCTTTAGAAAATGATAAACCATTATCAATATAAACTATTTTTCAGCATGCGTAATATGGCTTATGCAAATAACTGAAAGAGTTTTTGAAAATATATGTATAAGATATGATATATTCTGTAAATTTAGAGACATTCCGTCTTACTTATACACGTAAACTATCTATAGTACCTGGCATAGAATTATAATACTAGAATTCTCATTCCCATACAAACTCCCGCTGTGTATACGAGAAGCCGGCTCTTGTCTATGTATGTGTAATACTGTCGGTAAGCGTTGTACGTATATTACCACTCAGTATGACTGTGTGTGTAAATAATGTTGCAAACACTTAAAAAATTCCCTATAAAAATGGTGTCAATAATTTTAATGTCATTATTTGAGTTAGTAATAAATATATATTTTTTACATACATACCATCACGCCATATCCCTTATGGGGTAAGCAGAGAGAACCGAGCGCCATACTCCTCTATTTTTGCACACATTCCTAGCTTCCTTTACATCCATGCATATTGAATGAATGAATGATGAACGACTGACCAAAAAAATAAACATGGGTGTAAGAGATGGAGTGAATAGCAGGGGCCGCCCCAGAAAGGGATGGCATGACTATGTGAATGATATTTTGAAAAAAGGAAATATAAGAACCTTGAATAATCGACTAGCATGTATGAGACGATTTTTTTTACCTTTTAATTATTAAAATTTTTAATGTTATTATTTGCGTTACATTGTGATAGTTAAATTTTTATTTTTTAGTTACTGTATTTACCACGTACAAAGTAAAATTAAGTCAATAGGCCCGCTTTGACGTTGTATGTATCGAATGATTCATGTTTTTTTGCCTAAAAAAACGATACTCTTATGTATATTATGATACTATGTAACAGTATATTTTGAAAATACTAGAAAACAAAATTGTAATACCTATTTTTTGTTATTCAAGAGCATAATTCAATCAGCAAATGACGGCTACCAAACGATTATTACATTGCTAAAGAATCGTTCATTTTGAATAACCAATAAATTATACTAGGGCATTAATGTTCTTTTTTTTAAAGAATGAATATATCCTTACCTTATAACCAGAACATATAGATCCTCATACATTACCCTAAACTAAGCATAAATGCTAACGAAATAAATGGTGAACGAAATCGGTCGTGATAGGATTCGAAATCGAGACCACTGTGCTAATCAGCGCGCTAACCGCTCTGCTACCACCCAAATAAAATAAATAAATAAAAATAATATAATAAATTAAAAGCTTTTAATAGTATTATTGTATCATCATAAGTAAATAAATTAATATTATAGCACACTCGTAAACACTGTCATGTAGAAAAATCTAAATAATTTTTAAAACAGTCGTTTTCATTATACAGATTATTATATACTAATCACAAAAATGGGGAAAAAATGTTTGAGAGGTAACAACTTTAGGTGGAATGTCATGTTCTTAATATCGATTCATTTGAATATAACGTATTTATCTTTTTTTAATATATTAATAGAAAAATACGATACTTACAAGTTAAATAAGATTCCCATAATGTTTCCATTATTTCTGGGATAGTTTTTACAACTCGACACTGCACAGTTGGGCATTTTGACCACGTTTTATTTAATAAATACGGAGAACGTTTCACGCGGGCGGCCAAATGATTACTGAATATCCTCACGGCAAATGTAACCCAAATTGGAAAACAAAAAGCGGCTTCGTTTACTGCAGGCAAACGATCGTTCTAGTATATTATAATTCTATGGTACCTGGTTATAAAGCGTGATTAAAAAAAAGTTTACTTATAAACCTGTGTCTATCTTTATTACACCTTTGTTTCATAGACGTCAAGTTAGGACATGTCAAGAGGTTGTTTGACGCTTGACTAACGCGTCATACCAAATATTTCAAAATGGCGGATCTTTCACATAATATGTTCCGACGCATATTTGTGATTGATAGAAAAATTTAATCCTTAGGTATAACGTCTTTCCTGGTTATCCTACATCGCAGTCGTTTTTAATTTGACTCTAACGGCACAACGTGGTGTTTGTTTTCATTTTTCGATATCAGTTATCCAAAAATAACATGCATTTCTCTATTTTTTGACATCTGCGAAGCCAATGTGGCCATATAAAAAAAATAAATGAGGGTGTTCGTAACCAATTCTGTGAAATAGTTTTAAATACGTTTATAAGTAAGATTTTTTAATACCGATCTTAACTATTTTAGTCGGTGCTTATCTAGTTGCGCATTTAGTAAGCTTTTAATGAAATCTAATAAGTAAGACCGATGTGTTTTTTTTAATTACAAATGTAAATGTCCATTTGAATTTTAAAAATCTTTATTAAAATATGTAAAAATTGACAATATCAACGATTAAAACTTTACATTTCAATAAAAAAATGTAAGAATGCAATTAAGACCTCATATCAAGTGACATAACCTCACTGTTATCATATGTGAGAAATATACCTACTAGTCACATATTAATATATTGAAAAAGCTTGTATATTATATAAAAAAGGATGTACCTAAGCTATAAGAAAATTTGTTAATATCTGGACTTTTATATACATCAAAATTATTATCAATCTATGATTTAAACCATTAACGGCGTATTTTTCTGAAAGACATAAACTCGCGTCAGCGAGTTGCTTCATATTTATTTCTATTATTGTCTTGAAAATGATGAGGGATTGAATGCATTTTTTTTTACATTTAATACTCATAATAGAAGCGTGTTATCTTTGTTTATTACATAGTACCTAGGTATTACCATAGTAATTAATTTTACCATATTTAATAAGCATGTAGAAACAATTCATTATATTGATAGTTATAGATTTACAAATAATTTAAGTTAGTTAATAAAATAAGTTTTTAATGAACATAAATATTTTGTCATATTTTGTAAATAAATACGTATTTTTGTATCATAAAACATTCTTTTATTGAATAACCTTAAATTATGTTGGTTTATTTGAAAATTGTATTCTGTGTAACCATGGAAACGAAATATAAAAATAGGTACGTCGAATATTTTAGTACTTTTTGTTCCCGGTAGATTCTGATAGTTGTTCTGCTAGTTCGATCTATTTGTTCATATATAAAATGACAAATTTCCTTATCTACATTTTACAAATACGAAAAACATTAATATGAAGTAAAATAATCTCAATGTTTTTCACTCAAACGCTAAGTTTAGGTACTTGCAAATATATGTTATTCGTGTAAAAACGCACTTCTGAAAATGAAATAAACAAATATTTTCTTACGAAAAAGTACATATTTTGACGTTTCATTCGTGACAATTTTTATTTATTATTTATTTATTTATTTACCTTTTATCACATTATATTTATAATGACAACAATAAGTAGATTACTGCTGCCCAACTAGGAAATACTGTTCTAGGGCTAGAAGTTCACAATTTTTATTGACAATTATATGCATTTATGAACCAGGTGATTGTTCCCGTTCCACACTAAACATGTACACAATCTCAACTTTCTGCACTCACAATCATTACCTCAACAAACATATGGGCTCACACAAAACAGATCAACCAATTTTGTAGGAAAATTTACGAAAAAATTAAAAATAATATAATAAAACATTAAAAAGTCTATTTTTAGTTTGCCTAGGTTACTCATTGGTCGCAAAGGAAGCGATATGCAGAATATTAAACCTATAGTTTTCTAGTTTTTGATTGATCAGCACATTTAATGAAAATACCCACATACATAATATATACATACATACATACATATAACTTTCCAAAATATTATGGTGAGGATTATTGTTGTCTTTTGTTATTTGCAAATTGCTGTTTGTTTCCCCTTAAAATAAATAAATAATAAATTGTATTATTGTTGCAATATTGGATTATTATATGATCAAATACAAACAGTTTCAAGTATTCATGTCCATTGTGCATGGGCGTTTTATTATATTGTGTAATATTTGGGAACCACTAGAATATTCCGACCTCTGCTCTAAGAGAGTGTACGTATGGGTTAGAAGTGGTATGATTATCTCTATAGGCAGTAGTGTTGGCTGTGTAGGTACAAGAGTGTGTGGTGTGCTGGTAGTGTGATGCAAGGGTGTCAGGATAGACGTATAGTATAGAGGTGTAAGTGCAGAGGAAGAAGGCAGGTCAAGTGTCATCTCGCCTAAACAAGGAAGCATGATGACTCTCGACCTCTGATTTGCTACACAGCTCCGTACTACTGTGGTGCTGGACGAACAGGGCCTCTCAATATACTACTGTGCCCAGATTTAAATTAATTTGTCAATATATTTAAATTTATTTGTTTATATAATATCCTCACGGCTGTAGTAGACATGAACATGTAACTCTGTTTTTTTAAGATGCATATTATATATTCACAATATACACGACTATATGGACAATATACATACAATATCTGAACATCGAATATATTTTTTAATTGCATACAAAACAAAGATTGGATTTTTTTCCTGTCGGGAGTCAAATGATATTTTTATTGACAATAACATCTCAATAGAGACAAACGATGGTACACGTAGGTAAACAAGCCAAAAATGAAATAATGTTTCTGGCGTTGTTCAGAGGTGACATCTGTGCGAGACACCGTCAACTCATTTACAAGGACTGTTGCTTTCATTGTTTACAAATAAATCAACTTCTCAATAGATGGCGTTACAAAAAGGTTTCTTCGTTACCTCATAGATGGCAATGGTATTTATTTATTTATTTATTAAACAAATTTTCGGTACATAGTATAATATAAATAGAAACAAAAAAAAACATACACACATATTACACAGATCATATTACACATTACACCAAAAATCCCACAAGGCTTAGCCTGTATGTGGGTATACCTAAATAAAATTTACAAAGGAAGATGTTGGTTGCGCGTTACAATTAAACAGTTTTTAGACAACGCAAGTTGAAAAATCATAAGTACCTACCTAAATGGTGATAAAGAAAATTATACAAATTGCAAGTAAACAATATTCTGATCACAAAAAAAGCGTTAAATCATAAATTAAAATAAGTATGTACCCACTTATACTAGAACAAATCATAAAAAGCAATGACGTAAAATCATAAAAAGAAATCTTGAATGTTGTCATTGTTCTTAAGCCATGTCTTAAGATGACTCACATATTTTGAATGGCAATTTAAAGACTTGAGAGACAATGGCAACATATTGTATGATCTGGGAGCTATAAATACAGAATGTCTCTGTGTCGATCTCTTATTGCAATTAGGAACTTTGTAAATACTATTCAGACGGTCACTGGTACGATTTTGTGAATTTAACATGAAAATTTCTTTCTTTTTGTGAATAAACTTAAGACATTGTAGTATATACAGTTTCCTTAGATTAAATAATCCACTCTCTTTAAATAATTGTTTAGTGGGATATCTGGGAGGTTTGTTGTACATTTTTTTAATTATCATTCTTTGTACAATTTCTAATGGAGCAATATGACTGTCCAATACTCCTCCCCATGCAATCATGCCATAAGTCAACATAGATTGTACCAAACTGTAGTATGTCATTTTGACTATGTCAGTTTTGACAATACCAAGTAATCTTTTAAATATATACCCCAAGTATCTTATTTTTTTACACAAGTAGTTTACATGATTGTCCCACCTTAAATGTGAATCAATGATGATACCTAAATATTTAGTGGAGCTTTCTGTCTTGACCTTTACACATTTGGAGCAATTGTTATCACAGTCATTGTTATGGAATCTAAGGACAGTGTTACAGGTGGGCGCCGATCTACTATTAGTATAAAATGGGACGTAGAGGGTTTTTTCACAGTTCAAAGAGAGTAAACTTTTATTCAGCCATGTTTTTACAACCCGCAAACAAGTATCTGCGTTAGCAAATGTTTCACGCCAAGTTTTTCCACTTACAGTGATAGAGGTATCGTCAGCATAATACAGTATTATACCAGGGATATCGGCATTACACAGTTCGTTGATGTAAATAAGAAAGAGTATCGGTCCGAGTACTGTACCCTGTGGGACTCCGTGGATGACCTTTTGTTCAGAGCTGTAATCGTAACCAATTTTTGTTTTTTGGAATCTCATATTTAAGTAATTTTCTAATAAAGACAAACATTTTCCTTTTATTCCATTTTTATGCAAGCGTTTAATAAGTACATTATGGTTAACTGTGTCGAATGCTTTCTTTAAGTCCAAAAATATTGAAAGTGTTTTCTTTCCTCTGTCTAGTTCCTCATGTACGTGTTTGGTAAGCATATACAATGTATATCATCAGTGCCCAAGTTAGCTCTAAATCCGAATTGATTTTTAGATAGAATGTTGTGATTTTGTAAGTAATGTATTAATCGCTTTTTAATGAGCTTCTCAAATATTTTTGCGATTTGTGAAATGAGTGCAATAGGTCTATAATTATTAGTTAAGTGTCGTGCACCACCTTAGTGTATTGGTGTTATACTAGAGATTTTGAGTACATTTGGGAATATAGCTTTCTCTAGTGAAAGATTAAAAATATACCTAATTGGTTTAGCTATGTGCCGTTTAATTTGTTTAAGGGTTTCTACGCAAATATTATCAGGTCCTACAGCTGTGTAAGTTTTTAGTTCATTTATCATTGAAATTACTTCCTCTTCTGTAATACAGTTAAATTCCGTCAGGTTTGCCATGTTTGTATTAGTACTACTCGAATCCGTAGGTGAGTCTGTTACTGTATTGTTGGTCATAGACATACTAGAAAGAAGGTCTGTCGCAATGTTTGTGAAGTATCTGTTAAATATATCAGGCATTTTGTGACTGTCTGTAACAAATTCATTATTATGTTCAATTTTATTGATAGATATACATTCTTTCCTCTTCCTTGATGCTATTTCATTTATTATTTTCCAAGTTCTTTTCGGATCATTCTTTGCCTTAGTTAGTTCATTATTATAATATTCTTGTTTACATTTCTTAATTAATAAATTCAACATATTTCGATAAGTAATAAAACTCTGTCTAATCTGTGATGAAACGGACATGTTATTCAACTGACAGAATTTTTCATGTTTTTTTAATTCAATAAATAATTTATTTCGGTGATGTATAGACACAATTATGCCGCGAGTAATCCAGGGTTGTATTTTCTTGTGTTTACTTTTGGGTAGAGTTTTTACAATGTTACAAGAGTTAGTATGCTCATTGAGTACATGATAAAATTGATTTAATGCATCATTGGGATCATGGGAAGAGAAAACATTATGCCATGATTCTACCGAAATTAAAGATTTGAGCTTAGAATAATCGACTTTTATACGTTTATTGTTACTAGAGTTACAAACGTCGTCACTCGTAATATAACTATGACCATAGAAAGTCGGGAGGTGGTCGGTTATGTCAATTGACACTACGGCTGCCTTAGGTAAAAACGAATCTTTGGATTTCACCATAATATGGTCTAAGCACGAATCAATGTTCCTCAAGTTTGGTCTAGTTGTAGTGTTAATAAAAGAAGTGAATCCCTCAGAATATAATAGATTCAGGTAGTTATTTTCTTCTGCATTTAGAACTTTTTCATTTAAAATATTAATATTAATATCACCGGTGAAAATTATGTTATTACAATTTTTAGATTTTACAAGTGGAATTAGTGATGTAGCAAGTTCTTTTATGTATTCCTTAACGCACAAAGATGGTGAGCGGTATATAGCAACCATGCAGTATTTTTTGTTATTATGTTTATAGTTAATTAAAATGCAGTTTGAGAACATCAAATTTGGCATTTCATATGTAAAATCCGTAATCGTATTATCATTATAGAAAATAGTTATGCCGTCATGTGACGTATGTCTACATGTGCGAGAAAGAACAGAATATCCTGGAATACAATACGGAATGTCCATACGCATTTGCGTTTCTGTCAGTATAATTAAATCAATTCCAAAAGATATTGTGCCCAAAAGTATGCAAAATTCATCAAAATGTTTATTGATGCTTCTAATGTTCATGTTTATGATTGCGAAATCTGTTTGAGTAAATAAACTGTTTACGTCTTCAATTTTTTGGTAAGAAGTCCGGTCATGTTCCATATCCTGGTCATCGTGAATAGTTGGGCTTCCCCTTGGTGATGTTCATACTGTTATCGAGTCGGGATATCACCGACGTCTCTGACCACTATCACATTGGAGTCTTCACTCTTCTTTATGTAGATATTTCCATATCTGGTCCAGATGTACTTATATCCATGAGCCTTAGTTGATTTAGCCAACCAAAGGAGGTGTTTATTAAATGTAGTGAGTTTTTCGTTGATGTAAACGTTTCCAATTGCCTTGCAGCAGCCGATGTCTAGAGCCGTGAAATTTCCATTATTTTTTTTATATAACAAGACTCTATCTTTTACTTCCTTTGAACTGAATTTAATGGTGACGATTTTTTTTTGAGAGTGCGTATATAAAGATGTCTCAATAGACTCGTTTTTTAGTATGTCTTCACAATCAATATGCTTAAAAAGGGATTTTAGCATCGGTTGCAAATCATGTTTGTCATTAAATGGGAGTCCTTGAATTTCTACTGATGAGGCCATGGATGTTTGTTCTAGTTTGTTAATAGTTTGTTTGAGAACTCTGTTCTCATTATAATTTCGTATTATTCAGGTGAAACCTAGTCATTATATAAATATATAGATCTTACAAAAATTACATTGATAAGGGAACTCATTAAACGCATAATTGGTGAACGTTGCGCAAGCGCATAAAGTGATCACGTAAACCAGCCGATAACAGGTTGTACGCCCTGTAGGTGCCTGAGTTTAACTTCGTCTCAATTGAGATGTTATTGTCTATAAAAATATGTGAACATTTTGACAGTCGTAAGAATAAAGATAGCGGTGTTCCAACACATATTTTTTGACTGGGTTCTTGGTTCTTTCTTTGATGACTGGGATTACACTGTTGCTGAAAGGAAGGCTTGGAAATCCATTGTTCAGGAGGCTATTGGTCTACCAGAGTCGTGCGGCCATGGGACGTAAGTACCTAAGTATATTTTTATGATTGTACTTTGTACCTACTGCTTTCTTTATCACAAATATCTATTATTTTTCATATTTTTTTACAATTTTTTAACATTTCATTAGAGACAAAGATGGAATATTATAGGAGAAACAGGAACTCAAGGCACCTGGCATCGGCTGGTTTACGTGATCATTTTATGCGCTTGCGAAACGTTCACCAATTATGCCTTCTTATTGAGTTCCCTTTTCAATGCAAATTTTCTAAGTTCTATATATTTTAATTATGCGAAATTGATCGTTTGAAATTGAGCTGTTTTTACCATCGCCATCTATGAAGTATCGAAGAAACCTTTTTGAAACGCCATCTATTGAGAAATTGTTATTTTTTAAACAATGAATGCAACAGTCCTTATAAATGAGATGACAATGCTCTCGCATAGATGTCACCCCTGGACTGCACTAGAATTATAAGTTCATTTTTCAAGTATCCAACTTTTAAATTATTCGATTCATTATGTTTCAAATAAGAATAAAATAATGTATTCAAATTGTTTATATATACACGTTTGGTACATAATTTCATAAACAACTGTTGTAAACAATAATATTATATTTAAATTAAGAATTATTATGAAATGGTTTATTTATAAGTATTTATTACATTATGTAGGTCAACCCTTTTCAAATTAAAGCCACGTGTAAGAGCTTTATTGGGCTTTATATAAATAACGGTCCTGTATTGTGGTTTTTATCACAGTTGTAAAATATATTTTATCACATTTTCGTATGTGTGACTAAAGGTACCTATATAGTAAATACATATTATGTAGATACCAAATACCAACACACTTACATAATTGTATATCACCTATAGGAAGGTGATACAAATGAAGCGACATACAAGATGAAAATGAATTATAAAACTCGCATATTCACGAAATTAAACACAAAGGATACAAGGAGCAAAACATCTGGTAGCTATCGAGTTCCGAAAATGAATAATGCCAATTTCGGACAAAGATTTTTAACATATTATATCGCACCACGAATGTATAACAAACTGCCATCGGCCATTAGAGGGTTAAAAAAAAATCTAAATGTCAGGAACAAAGTGGCTACTCGAAGTAGGTAGACATCAAAATGAATATAATTCTCAGCAATAATAATATAACTAATGTCTTTCTACTCCATATAGTGTTTTGGTGGTTATTTTTACGGTGAATTTATTTAATGGTGTGATTGTTTTTTTGTTGTTGTTATTTTATTGTATTTTTTTCTGTATAATAATATATGTATGTGTTATATGTTGTATATTTCTCTCTTCTGCTTCTGGTTTTAGGCCGAAGGCCTGTTTTTTCAGTCGGAGACTGCCTCTTGTGATCTGGATGTACAGCTGCCACTCCATCGATTTCCTGGTCTCCTCCTTACCCTACGACCCTCCGGGACTTCCTTGGAGACAATTTTGGGTAGTCGATTGTCTCCCATTCGCCCGACATGGTCTCTCCATTGACGCCTTCGCCCTCTATCCCAGCGGATGATGTCGTCTACATCGCATCTCCTCCTTATATCCACGTTCCGGACTCTATCCACGAGTGTTACGCCCACTATGGAGCGCAGTGTCCAATGAGGACACAACAGTCAATAATGTCAACTGATATAATAGATACCACAGAAACAAATGGAAGTCATCATTCCATTCCAGATACTTTAACTGTCAGAGCGTTTTTCATCCGATAATTTTACCGAGTGTTTGGTGCGTACACTCGACGTTCAATCTGAACGCTTCAGAGTGTCTGTCGAGCATCTGTTTCCGGTTATTATGAACGGCTTAGAGCGTCACTACATAAGTGCGCTTGGCGTTCATTGTGAACGTAGTTCAGATACAGAAATTATTCTGTAGGTATAATTTGGCTTCCGGGTGCGCAGAGCGCAAATTTGTCTTTTTAATTAGATTAAATTTTGATCGTCAGTTCTTCGTCAATTCCATTTAATATCATTCAATGATTCGGCGGATATTTTGTGGTAGTTAATATAAACCATTTTTGAATTATTAATTAGCTATAAACCACTTGTTTTTTGAGTCACTTCGCGACATGTTTCGGAAGCGCTGTCCTTCCATCGACCGGCGTGTCGAGACTAACATGTTGAATTTGTGTGTATCTGTCTGTGAAGCGAGGGTGGTGGCGGTTGAGGGTTGGTTGGGTTAGTGGGGGGAGGGGAGAATTGTGAAGTGTTTTTGTTTTTGATGGGAAATATATTAAGTATTGGAGAGGTGTTATGAAAGGTATGGTTATTTATAAGTTTTATACCGGAATTTATTTGTTATGTATTTCGAGCGTTTCGTAGTTGTTAAGTCGGTATCCTTTATTCTGTGTTTCATGTAATAGTTTTAGTTTGTGGTTATTGAAAGAGTGATTAGTTTGGATAATGTGGTTAGCAAGTTCTGAGAAATCTAAAACTAGATCTTGCTATCTACAGAAAACCCACCACAACAGACACTGTCATACCTAACTCATCGTCCTACCCCATCTCCCACAAACTTGCTAGCTTCCATTCCATGATAAACAGACTCATAAATATACCTATGACACAAAACAACTTCCAACACGAACTACACATCATCAAACAAATCGCATTGAATAACGGCTACAATTACAAAATAATAGACAGCATGCTCGACAAAAAACAAAAACAAAAAACAACTGACCAATACATATATCCATTCAACACCAACAACCTAAATACAGAACAAAAATGGAGAAAAATTCTATACACAGGACCTATTTCTATAAAAATAAAAAATACACTGCCAACTAGCATCAAAGCTGCATTTTACACCAACAACAACATCAGTAGATCATTATTAAATTCTAAAACTAAAAGAAATTACAAAGAAAAAAGTGGAGTTTATAGAATAACATGTGGTGACTGTAATGAACACTACATAGGACAGACATCACGTAACCTAAATATAAGAATTAACGAACACAGAAGATGCTTAAACAACAATAATTTCTCAGAATTTGCTAACCACATTATCCAAACTAATCACTCTTTCAATAACCACAAACTAAAACTATTACATGAAACACAGAATAAAGGATACCGACTTAACAACTACGAAACGCTCGAAATACATAAACACATAAATTCCGGTATAAAACTTATAAATAACCATACCTTTCATAACACCTCTCCAATACTTAATATATTTCCCATCAAAAACAAAAACAATTCACAATAGGCGTGATGACAGTAAGAAAAAATCATTGAAATTATGATTTTATAAAATAAAATATGTTATAAAGATTTGAAAAAATATATTTATTTTCATTTTAAAAGAGCGAATAATATTAATATTATTAAAATAAAAATACAAAATATGTTTGTCCGCCATTTTATGTGAAACACCAATCAGAGCGCATTACGTCACCATATTGTTACTGTCAATTGTGTTTGTTACTGTCAACTGTAGTGTTGTTCGAAATGGCTATTTTTTTCATAACAAGCTATATGGAATATGCTGCTTATTTTTAACATGCTATTTTTATTTATTGATTTATTTGGTTTATTTGGGACGATAAACCAAATAATATCGCTATCCGCTCTATTGAATCGTTGACGCATCTGTTATAACACGCACCGAGTATTGTAACGTGGTGGAGAATATTTAACGTTTCAGAAATAAATAACTTGGTGGCTTTCATTGCTTGATTATAAAATAAAATGATGTTATTATATTGTTTGTGGGAGTTGTACAGTGTTACATGAGGTTGAAATGGAAATACACAATGTATTATGATGAATCTAATATACATATGGGATAATTGTTATGATTCATATACATATTATGATTAATATATTAAAAAAAAAAATAGAATGTTATGTAATAGGTGTGATGACTGTAAGAAAAAATCATTGAAATTATGATTTTAAAAAATAAAATAGGTTATAAAGATTTAAAAAATGTACTTATTTTCATTTTAAAGGAGTGAATAAATATATTATAAATATAAAAATACAAAATGTGTTAGTCCGCCATTTTATGAGAAAAAACAATCAGAGCGCACGACGTCATAGTATGGTCGCGTCAATTCTTCTGATAGTCTTCAATACAATATACGCATTAATTGTCGGTCTGGACAATGTTTATTTTGGTGTTTTTGATATATTAATATTTTAATTAGGTACTTAAAACTAAAACAAAACAATAAAATAGCAATGGAACAAGGATTCATCAAAGCAAATAGTTTCAATTTACCTAGATACTCGCCTACCTATCGGGGGATACTATGGGCCGGTATTACAGTGTCAGTTTAAGAGCTAAACTCAAGTTTCACAAAAATATAGCGTATTACAGTGTCCGTTTAGGCCTAATCTTCCCTCAAATATGTCACTAAAACTACAAATATTTAACTCAACGTTTCTGGCAGATTAAGTACTTAACTGTGAGTCAACTGTCATTTGCTAGGCAACTCGTGTAGTTTCAGTTTCTATCACTAGAGGCGTTAGGCAACGTGTGTAGTTTCAGTGTTGTATCACTAAAGGCGTTAGTTGTATCGACGGTGGCGCCACACAACAAAACAAACTGACAGCCGTATTGAACATGGGCATTTAAAAGCATTATTTTGGTGAAAAAAATTAAATTTATGTACACTTACACATACACACACATACACACACACACACCTTCACACATATACACCCTCACACACACATATGATTTTGTATCTTGTATATATGACTGTATTTTGTAATAAATCATGATAGTATTGTAAGCTTATAATTGATGTACGGAGATGATAATTGTTATATTTGATATTTTTATACATATATACTATTCTTTGTACATTGTTAGCTTCAATTTGAAAAAATAAAAAATAAAATAAAATAAATTTACCATGTTGGATAATAAAACAATGGTATTTAAAGTCGTAGCGTCCCGTTTTGTATTTCGTATTATTTGAGGTTATTTAAATTTGACAGATAATAACCACAGAAAAAGTGAAATATGTCTATAATTGAAGATTTAGTAACTGACATGTTATATTGCACTGTAATACGGAAATGGATTCAATCTCCCCTTAACATTAATCTTGAGTTTAACAAACTCAATGAGTTGAGGGCCGACTGTAATATCGGGCCTAAGTTTATTGTATTTTGTATGTAACTTAGTTCTTATTGAATAAATAAATAAATAATGAACGCTCGCAACGTATGGTAAACTAATTTAGTTTTAGTATTCTACAATTTTGTCACGCGATGGTGAGCTGACGAACGTTCGACATGTTATGATGCTGGTCACTGCCAAACTAAACTAGCAAGCTATATTTTTTTCATGCAATGAAGCGATTCGCGAAACGACGGCGATTACGCGAAGCATGCGTTTTAAAACATCGTTACAATTTTAGCAGCATACGAATTATTACATAGCGCTCGTTATTTGTATTGTGTTAATAACAAGCTATATTTATCTGCTATCGTTATTTTTAGCAATAGCAGCCATAGTAGTTATTTTTCTGCCTGTCTTAACTACTCTTAACTAGAATGGAACTTTTGATGGTCGGATATTTCTTTGCGTCGAACAAAGACTTTTGTTCATCAGAATTTCGAAACGTAAAAACTTAATAATAAGTACATATAAGTACTTTATTTATCTGTAATTTAAATACAACTTACATCTCGAAAATCGATAAAATATGCTCCTTCTTCTCTCTACATTATGTGTTCATAAGCTAAAAACATACGCGGGAAACGTATGATGGCCTATTTTGACGTTTGGACATTAATGAAGTTCTTTATATGCTTATTGCCTAAATAATGGTAAATATTATATTATTGAGAGCTAAAAGTGGGGGAACAAATACTGTACTTCATTGTAAACGCGTACTTAATAAAATACACTTATGTCTCGCCGTGCGAAATTTAATCACTTATTTCTCTTTTTTTTCGCGTGGGACAAAAACATATACCTCAGTAGGTGTTTTTTTCGTCGTGTTTGTACATTTAGGGACCGCACAACACTTATGCACTTTTGAATTGATTATAAATACACAAATCGTCCTAGAATACATATATTACATATAGTAGTGATATGCAGTTTACAATATCGTGACGTCACCGTCAGGGTCGGCAGCCGCCATGATACTACAAGCGTTTTTTGGCGTAAATGTCAAATTTGATTTTAAAATGGCGATTTTTGCTACTAAACCTTTATTTTATGTAGAAATGTATATATATTTGAAAACAGTGAATGCGTAAAAACATCGTGAGATAGTTTTTCAAAATTAGTCATCATGCCTATTCTCCCCTCCCTCCACTAACCCAACCAACCCTCAACCGCCACCCCCCCCCCCCTCGCTTCACAGACAGATACACACAAATTCAACATGTTAGTCTCGACACGCCGGTCGATGGAAGGACAGCGCTTCCGAAACATGTCGCGAAGTGACTCAAAAAACAAGTGGTTTATAGCTAATTAATAATTCAAAAATGAATTCCATTTAAATTAATTAAAATTTTTGATAAATACAAAAATAAAAAACGCGTTTAAAATCAATTCCAATATTTATTAAGACTACAACCTACAACTGGTTTCAAGTAGTTTCCTACTTGAAAATGTGCTTAGCACGAAACTGGGGGGCAAATCTGATCCAATCGGCGAAATCAAAACCCTCACGATTACCCATATCATGGATATAATTATTATATGGAGTTCTATAACATCTTTAGAAGTCATGGAACTCCATATGATAATTATATCCATGATATGGGTAATCACTAGGGTTTTGATTTCGCCGGTCGAACCAGACTTGCCCCCCCCGATTGTAGGTTGTAGTCTTACTACATAGTGGAAATGATTTTAAACACGTTTTTTTGTGTCTTTTTCTTTCATTGGTCTACGTGCAAATCGTCCCCTTTCTCGGCTAAATAAATGTTTCAAAATATTTGGCGACATCTATACGAATAAATTATGCCCATAATTAAAATAAAATATTTTTTTTTACACATACTTAAATATATTTCGAATACGATATTTATTACATTCATTTGTTGAAAAGTTAAGCTTGATCCTTGTAATCAATGTGGAATTGAGTGCAACCTATTTTTGCGATTCATTTTACCGCTTTTTTCGCAACACGACATAACTTGCCAAGCCATACACTAATTAATTTATTGTAGAGTTTCTAGAATGTTGTAGATGTATGAACTTCTATACCACACTCCTTCACTCGTGTGGTGTTTCTTTAATTATCACCAACGGAAAAATTCGCTCCTTTGATATTTAACTCCGCTGAAGTCCACCAGAGATAGGCATATCTACATACATTATAGTTCAACAAGATCTTGTTTCAGGTATGTAGGTTGGTTGGTTCTATAATAAACTTACCTACACAGTAGGAGGAGTATTTATACTATTCACTCAAATCTAAAATTAAACAAGAGCTTGGAAAACGCACTTATTTATTTATTTAACTTTTTGTACATAATATAAACAAGTATAATGCATTAGGCAATTTCTTCCAACCAACCAGATTACAGAGTGACAGAATTATACATGTACATCAATAAAAAAATGAATGCAACAAAAGAATAAATAAAATATACATAACACCAAGATAAATAAAAAGAAAAACATCATAGCAACAAAAAAGGGATTGGGAAGGAATAAGAAGAGGAAATCGAGATCAGGTGTTTAGGGATAAATATTACGTAGCAAAGGGAAGGAAGGAAAAGGAGAGGGATCAGAATGGATCGAATGGAGGGATCGAATATTTGAAGTTAGGAATAAGTTTAATATGTATTCGTATTTGTCAACATATAATTTTCAAAAAACACATAATACCCCAGTTAGTAACCTCTTAATTATTTCGTTTAAATTTATGTATAACTTCTCTGTTCATTTTCTCATGTTTAATTATTGTTTGATTATCATGTTTCATTTGTTTAATCTTTGAATCTACAACTCTAAACTTACTATGTAACATCCACCCGCAACATAATAATTATATACAATATGTAAAATAGACACTGCACCTTCCGTACACTGCATAGTGTAGTGTAGGTAGGAAATTTATATACAGCTACAAACAATTCTTATTATGATATGTACTTCCCATATATAAGCTATTAAGCGCAGAAATATTTGGGCATTCATGCCTGTGTTTGTGCTTAGTTAAATAAATAAAAAAAAAAAAAAAAAATAAAATAAAATAAAATAAAATAAAATAAAATAAAATAAAATAAAATAAAATAAAATAAAATAAAATAAAATAAAATAAAATAAAATAAAATAAAATAAAATAAAATAAAATAAAATAAAATAAAATAAAATAAAATAAAATAAAATAAAATAAAATAAAATAAAATAAAATAAAATAAAATAAAATAAAATAAAATAAAATAAAATAAAATAAAATAAAATAAAATAAAATAAAATAAAATAAAATAAAATAAAATAAAATAAAATAAAATAAAATAAAATAAAATAAAATAAAATAAAATATACGTCAGCATATTTTTATCTACTTTTATGATATTGAACAATATTATTATTTGTTATGTTTTATGTTTAAACTATCGTGATTAATGTAAACTTTGACAGTTCATCCGACAGTTTTCCAAGTTCTAGTAAAATAACCTTCGAGCATATTTTGTTGAATGTTTGCTAATCCATTTGTATCGTTTGGACAGCAGTGAACTTACGAGTGTAAAAACATATTTTCACTTAATTGATAATGTTTCACTCTCGCGAAAAGGTACGTACCTATTACTTATTATATGTTCTAATCGAATATGTATAATGTGTAAACGCAGTGTTTTACAAAAAATCAAGTAAAAGACTATTTATTTATTTAATATTGCTTCTCGGGCAACTAACAGGTACTGTGTCAAATATTAATTTAACACGCACCCAATAACAAGTTGCCACATTCTGGAGACTTGCGATATTAATCGTCTCACAGATCCAGACTGAAAACACAATTGAAATTGTGTCTCCACCGGGAATCGAACCCGGGACCTTTGGCTCAGCAGTCAGATATCTAACCAACTGAGCCACGAAGGCCGACAACTATATTTATAAAATGAATTTTACAATTTATAAAATAACAAACATGACATATTTGCTATTTTAAATTGCATAAAATCCTCTCAGTAATAAGAGGTTTGAGAATTAATCGTTATTCTTAAAGTTTGTGTTGAAACCTTGGAGGAATAAAAACGGTTGAAACACTCCAACTTTAACAAAACTGTTTTATAATACAAAACCACACAGGTAATGTTGTTTCATTTCTCCTTAAGTAGATTTTCCCAAAGTGGCATGTATAATTAAATTACTACCAGTTAAAATGACACAAGCAAAATATGCTTCACACCGAGAGGAAAATAATAAAGAATTCTGATACAAAATTCAAGAATAAAGATTTCTTAAACGGAATTTAAGTATTTTTCCTCAGTGCACGGATCCAAAATAATAGACACGCAATACATTTTATGACCTAGTGTAGTGTAATCTATACTGAGACTTTGCATGAATTAGCAGAATAGTTTTCAAAACATTTCTCTTTACCAAGTTAGAAACGTTTTCAGGCTATTGAATTGTCTGATAATAATTTTATGAAGAACTATAAATAAGTCAGACCTCTGTCTGTTTCGAATTTGTATCTATGTTGAATGTAGATGCTTTTAAATAGTTTATGAATCCCACTTAAAGGATGAGCCTCGTTATAAAAATATCTGACCTATAAGCAGAATTTTCAGACATTCTAATTTCGGCGAGACTGTCCCGATTTAATAATTGTAATCCCGCATATTGACAAAAAACATCAGCAAGGTCGGTATTCTAAGTTAATTCTATAGATACTACCACGGGAGATGCTCAGAAGAACTTGCATCGCTGGTCGCTCTTCCACCCATTCACAATAGTCTCTCGTTTTACTCAATCTCAACACCCGTTCACAGTAAACCTCCAATTTACACGAATCAGTCGCAGAAAAAAGATCGGATAGACACAATAATTCCGATCGCGGGGTAAAATTGGAATCAGATAGGGCGAGATTGAAAGTTATGGAGAAACCTTGAAGAGGCCTATATCTAGCAGTGGAGTGGCTATAAGAATAAGATGACTTCCAATAGATTTGTTTGATAATATGAGAACTCGATCGAAAGACGTAGCAATTAATGATCATTGTGCAAGTGCGAAAAGTCCATTAAAGCCACTCGATAATAATAGTAGTGTGTGACTTGATCACTCTGCTTTTGGATATTTGGGGTTGATTGGTATTTGTAGTATGTAGAGCTTGCTAAAGTGCCAGAGTGGTCACTTGGTTAGAAGCGATTGCATACCAGCCGGAGCTGATATACAAGCCTGTAATTGAGGTGGTAAGGTCGGTCAGTTGGACGTGTAGGTATTACCTGTTTGTCCGCCTTTAGCTACATACAACCCAAACGATATCTCACCTGCTTGGTTCGAACCTGGAGGCCGTCTGTTCGGAGAGTCCCGACAGCTGAGCCACAGATTGATCGACCAAGCAACTGCGATATCGTATACAATAGATTAAATATTAATATGGAGTTCGAATCGTGCAGTGTTTGTGAGTGGTTGTGGTTTCTGTGCTATACGGACGACAATAATATCTACCTACCTGTTCAACTGACAGCTAAGACTTTTTGTTTCATTTTTTCTCAATAGATTATCTTAATTTTAATTTATATCTTGTTTGTTGTATTATACTATATATTTTTTGTTGCAAATAGTGTAATTTTAATTTATATCTTGTTTGTTGTATTATACTATATATTTTTTGTTGCAAATAGGAGGAAATAACCAAACCTCCAGATCCTCCGCCTGAGTCCGATAATTTGTCGATCGATGACATTGATAGATTGTCGGAATCGGATACTAGCCAAATTTCTCTTGTTCTATCAAATAGAAAACGAAAATCTCGCACAGTTCTTTCTAACAAAGACCAAAATTCAAAACTTTTAAAGCAAAATACGCCCACAACTTCATTGCAAAATAATTCCATACATAATTCGCTCCCTACTATCGAACCCCATCTTCTTTACTCAGAAAAGTCAAGTGCTCCTTTTATAGTATATGTACAGAGAATAGAACAAGGAAAAATAATAAACCCTTTAGATTTCGGAAAGTTTGTTTTTGGAAACAATTTTATTCGCGGCATTATAAATGGCTCAATAAAATCAGAAGGAAGGCATAAAATACGCTTAGAATTTAAAAGCTATAAATTCGCCAATGATTTTGTCTTAAATATAGAAAAACTTACAAATGGCATGTACAAGGCTTTTATACCTACATTTAATTTAATCCGCATGGGCCTTGTTAGAGGCATTTCTACAGATCTTACCGAGCTTGAAATATTGGAAGCCTTAAATGTCTCACTGGGAGCGGGAAGTGTTGTAAAAGTGAGGCGTCTGAATTATAAAGAAAATTTAAATAATGTCATTACATGGAAACCATCTCAGTCAGTAGTTGTAACTTTTTCAGGTCAAATTCTTCCATCTCATATTTATCTGTTTTACAATTCCATCCCTGTCGAAATTTATAAGTACCCAACTATACAGTGTTTCAACTGCTGTAGATTCGGTCACTCAAAGCCAATGTGTCGTTCGCCGCAACGTTGCTTCAACTGTGGCGATGACCATTCGTCGGAAGATTGTCCTAATCCTGATGATCCTAAATGTATAAAATGTACAGGAAACCATAAAGCAATTAGCTCACTTTGTCCGGAATTGATGAGACAAAAAAATATTAAAGAATCTATGGCTACCAACAATACATCATACTTTCAGGCATCAAAACTGTTTCCTCCAGTGAAAAAATCGTTTGCTGAAATCGCATCTACGAATCCTTCTCTAATCAACAATAATAATACTCCCACCTCCTATCAATCTCCTCCACCAGCTTCCACTTCCTATCATAAAACTATCTTCAAACCAGTCAACCCTAAACCAACTTTTCACTCAACCTTCGACAAAAACTTACACAATTCCTTCGTGCTTAATCCTAATGGTAATAGTAAAAGCCAGTCACCCAACGGTTGTGCTCTAAATTATGATCATAGCCATTCTTCTCCTTCTACTTCAACCCTACTTTCTAATATTTTGAACAATGATAATTCCTCCTTTATACAAACACTTATTTCACTTCTTATAACAGTTTTATGCAACAACAACAACTTACCGAACAACGCTGCTGATTATCTTTCCCCCCTTATCTCTCTTCTTAACCATGGCTCCCCAAATAAACAGAATTCTACAGTGGAACATTAGAAGCCTATCACCAAATAAATCAGATCTTATCCAACTACTAGAAAGCCACTCCATTTCCGTAGCTGCAATTTCTGAAACATGGCTCAAGCCTTCTGCCCTGGTCCACGTACGCGGATATCAATGCATCAGAGATGATTGCTTGGATGGAAAGGGAGGCGCAGCGCTACTTATTCATAACTCTATCCCTTTCAAACAATTATCATTTAATCGTCCTCCCGGTGAATGTCAGATTGTTTCAGCCATTATTTCCAATATCACTGTAATTTCTTTATACATCCCTCCAACATCAATCTTTTATGAAAAAGATTGGTCTATCTTGCTTTCAAATCTTCCACCCCCGTATTTAATTTTAGGCGATTTTAATGCATATTCCTTCTCATGGGGTAGTGAAACTAATAACAGGTCTGGCAATAATGTCATAGAATTCATAGACGTCAACAAATTATGTTTTCTTAATGACGGTTCTCCAACCCGTATCACTCCCCCTCACCAAAGAAAGAGTGCCATCGACCTATCTCTTTGTTCCAATGAGTTAGCTTCAAAACTTTCATGGACTGTACTAAATGATCCTCGCTCCAGTGACCACTTTCCGATTATTATTAAATTTAATAAACTATCAAAAAATAAATCTTCAACCTCTGTTCCAGCATTAAAATTCCGCACTAAAGGTCTAAATTGGAAGAACTTTTCCACTGAATTGGATCATTATTTAGACAATTCCAGTAAATTTCACTCAGATTTAAGTTATTTGTGTGAAAATTTTTCTAGTGTTATCTTAGAAACTGCTAAGAAAACGATCCCGATACACAAACCACCAGCTAAAAAACAATTTCAGTCTGCTTCATGGTGGGACTCAGAATGCTCTCTAATTGTACATGCTCGTAAAAAAGCTTTTCATACGTACCGTAAAAATTTGACTTTAGATAACTATCTTTTAGCAAAACAAGCTCAAGCGAACGCTAAACGTATCCTCAAAAAGAAAAAAAGAACAGGCTGGCGCAGTTTCTGTGAATCTTTATCGCCTTGCTCTCCGGTATCATCCGTATGGACCAGCATCAGGAAGTTTGGATCCGTATTTTCCCCCCCTAGGGCTAGGAAAATTTCAGATGAAGTCATTTCAGCATTTATTGACAAATTAGCTCCCCAAACAGCCCCTTCCAAAGATGATATTCCCACACAAGACAAATTCACTTCTCATTCCTCTTGGTTAGACTCTCCATTTACATTAGATGAATTGAAATCTGTAATTACTTCTCTGCCGGACTCAGCTCCAGGACCTGATGAGGTACAATTTTGTTTTTTAAGAGATTTTTCTGTCTCTGCTTCTGAATATTTCCTCTCCTTGATAAATTTTATGTTTGAAACCGGTTTCATTCCAGAATCCTTGAAATCTCAAAGAATTATTCCTATCATTAAACCGGGGAAAAGTGCATCGGAAGTATCATCATACCGCCCTATTGCATTATCATCATGTTTGTTAAAAGTAATTGAGCATTTGATTAAGAAGCGAATAGACTGGTATGTAGAACATCATACAATCTTATCTCCAAACAAATTTGGCTTCCGAAAGAAAAAATCTACTTTGGATAGTCTTAGTATCCTGACGACTGATATCCGAATCTCTCAAGACACCAAACAAAATCTTCTTGCAGTATTTCTAGATATTTCATCGGCGTATGATGATGTTCTCATTTATGTTTTGAAAAACAAACTATTGAATATAAATATTCCACCTAAAATGGTTCAATTTATTATTAATATCCTAACTGAAAGAACTATCATTATTTTAACATCCTCTAAAACTTTCAAAAGAAAATTATGGAGAGGTCTGCCCCAAGGTTCTGTGATAAGCCCTATTTTGTATAATATATATACCTATGATATGGATAGTTCAATTCCACTGTTTATAAAAAGGCTGTATTTTGCTGACGATATAATAATCTATATCATTCTTAACAATTTAACTCAAGCAGCTCATCATATCTCAAGTGCTCTACAATATTTGAATTCTTGGCTTGTCAATAATGGCTTGAAACTATCATCTACCAAAAGCAAGACTAATATTTTCTCGGAAGCGATCCATCCCCCCCTTATCAATTAAATTTGAAAATGAACCTCTTGAAATTGTCACCCAACATAAGTTTCTCGGCATTATATTTGATCACAAACTTTCCTGGTTACCTCACATTCAAAAAATTGTGACCAAATGTGAATTAGGTCTCAATATTATGAGAGCAGTAGCTAGAGTATGGTGGGGTGCCCACCCATCTACTCTTAGAATAATGTTTAATGCACTTGTACGTAGTCACCTTGATTATGGATCAATCCTCTTTGACCCATTGCCTAAACACCTGGCTAAAAAACTTGACGTGATTCAATCCAAGTCGTTGAGTATTATTTTGGGAGCGATGAAGAGTTCCCCTATCAATGCTCTTCAAGTGGAATGCGTGGAATCTCCACTAATAATAAGACGACAATTTTTATCGGACAAACTCATTTCCAAAACTCTTTATTATTCTAATCATCCGATCATAGAAAAGCTTCAACGATTATTAAAAGTAAATGAAAATACTAGATATAGGAACTCAAAATCAATTCCAATTCTTCTAAAAAGTTTTCAAACCTATCAACTATCTATTTCCAACATGAATTTAGATAAAGGGTCAACGCTTCCTGTTTACAATATTCCGCTTTTGGCTTCTTCTTTTGGTCCGAATGTGATCCTATCTATTGGAATGGACAAGTATTGGAGCAATCGTAGTTTAGCTGAGATTAACTCTAAATTTAAGGAAATTATTTTGACAAAATTTCCCAGCTCTCTTACAATATATACAGATGGCTCGAAAATTCCTGACACCTCCTGCGGTGCCTCGGTCTATATTCCAGCACTCAACATTAAATCGTCCTACTCCCTCCCTAAAATATTTTCAATCAACTCAGCCGAATGTTTTGCCATTGAGCAGGCTTTGATCCACATTGAATCATATAAAATATCTAATGCTGTGATTTTATCAGACTCTCTTAGTGCACTTCAAAAAATTTCTTCTAACATTGTTAACTCTCTAGATTATCTTTTATGTTCAATAAAATACAAATTGTTTAAACTTAAATCTGATAATTACGACATATCGTTGGCCTGGATTCCTGGCCACCTTGGCATCGAAGGTAATGAAACAGCTGACTTATTAGCAAAATCAAATTCCTCTTCAGGTGTGAATCTATCCCATTTGCAGATCCCAACTTTAGATTATGTTTGTTCCCTCCAAAACATTAAGATGCGCAGATGGAATGATCACCTGTCAGTGACTCGTATTCGAACAGGATCGTTCTACGCTGGAATCCAGCCCACGATCCCCTCAAAACCTTATAATATCTCTTCTAGAAATCCTCAGGGAAGAGGATTTTCTAGAAGAGATATTTCCTGTTTAACAAGAATAAGAATTGGTCACTGTATTGTGGCTACTCACCTGTTTAAAATTCATGTATTTAGCAGCCCTATGTGTGAGTGTGGTCTAGAGGAGGAGACTCTGGACCATATGTTTTTTAATTGCAATAACCGGTCTAATATCAGTGGTCTGTATCAATTCTTTATCGACACTGTTCATACATCTCCAATTAATATCTCCTACCTGTTATCTCTTAATAATTCAAAAATTTATGTCTTGTTGTTAAAATTTCCAAAATCTCACAACATCGAACTGTAACTTAATCTTGAACTTTTTATATTCTCCTAAAACTGCTCCTAACTCTCCATTTTTATATCTATTTTCATCCAAGGCATATAGCACTCTAAATAGGGTGAATTGCCATATAAAGCAAAAAAAAAAATATTATTATTAAATATTACTCAGGTAGAAATGGTTGACAGATTGAAAGATGTAACAGGAAATTGAACTTACTCTTTTATTGATCAAGTTGATGCTTACAATTGGTGCTTATTAATATTACTTGGTACAGAAAATGTTGAATTATTATTTAATGATTATAAATGTAAATTTGGAACGCGGACGATTTGAACGACGACGAGCGGTCGGGCAGCGTGATGCCTAGCCTCGAGATCTGGATAAGCGGAATGCCTGGGAGCTCTGTGTTACTCCTTATATAGGGGTCGCGCTGTGGATACGGCGCAGGGCAAGATGGCGCCTGCCGACGTAACTCAGCTTCGCGGCGCAATCGCCACAGACCCCGCTGGCAGTCTCTTAGACGAAACACGACCCCTCCTCGAAGTGCAAAGTCCTTACATTGCGTTCTGTGAAAGAAAAAAAAAATTTAAAGCATTTGATTTGTTTTGTTATTTTGTATAGGGTTTTCTTTTAAACCGCTATGTTCATGTTATGAAATAAATTTCTATATGAAAAGTAGTCTTTTCTAATACACAGTAATGTAATTATTTAAATACAACTTAATCTATACATATATAAAGTTAATCATATTATAAGTATAAATTTGTTTTAGTACAAAGTAGTCTTTTCTAATACACAGTAATGTAATTATTTAAATACAACTTAATCTATACATATATAAAGTTAATCATATTATAAGTATAAATTTGTTTTAGTACATTTGTATGAAGTTACTTATCTTTTAAAAATATCTGACGCTGGTAAATCGTTGTGGGAAGTAGACCTTTCTTCCTGCTCTTGTTGTGGTGTGTGGTTGCTCTGATACTGGGCTGGATGAAGGAGTGTCGTCCTGTGTGTGCTGGCTGGACATCCTTATGTGTTCCTCAGTGGTATCCGGTTGATGCTCGGTGTTGTCTTCATAGTGTTCCATTCCTTCATTTATGTTGAAGGCTGGTTTCAGGCGATCTAAAGATACTCTTTTTTCTTTTCCGTTGATTATGATAATGGCTGTTTTATCGTCTCTGTCTCGTACCAGGTATGGTCCGTCGTAGGGCTTCTGAAGTGGGCGTTTTACGGCGTCATGTCTGAGAAAGACGTATTTACTGTTTTTAAGTTGCTTGTGTACAAAAGTCTGTCTGGTACAATGTCTGCTGATTGGTATAGGTCGCATTTTTGACATTATTTCTTGTAGTTTTTGTCCATACGTGTCTGGTTCTTCCGGTGTGGTTTCTTCGAAGAAATCCCCCGGGAGTCTTAACGTAGCTCCATATGTCATTTCTGCGGGTGTGTGATTTGAACCTTCTTTGGTTACGGATCGTAGCCCCAGGAGTATCAGCGGTAGTGATGACGTCCATGAGGTATTGTCGACTGCCATAATGGAGCTTTTTAATGTGCGATGCCACCTCTCTATCATTCCGTTGCATTGTGGGTGATAGGCTGTGGTTCGATGGTGTGTGATCCCCATTTTTCTTGTTAGGCCGTTAAATAAGGCACTTTCAAACTGCCGGCCCTGGTCGGTGGTTATCGATGTTGGGACGCCGAATCTAGCTATCCAGTTGTACATTGAGGCGTCTGCAACTGTTTCGGCGGATATGTTTTTAAGTGGGATTGCTTCGGGCCATCTCGTATATCTGTCTATTATGGTGAGTAGGTATGTATATTCTTTTGAAGGCTGTAGCGGGCCTACTAAATCCAGGTGAATATTCTTGAATCTTCCGTCGGTATGCTGATAGTCTTTTAACGGTGTTATCGTATGCCTGTGAATTTTTGCTGCTTGACATTGTATGCAGGCGTCTACGATATTTTTTACGGATTTGTCGATATTTGGCCATACGTATCTATGCTTTATTATTTTGCTTGTTGCCTTTGCTCCGGTGTGGCTTATCGCGTGTATCGTTTTAATTATGTGGTCTCTCATGTCGGCCGGTACATATGGGCGTAATGCGTTATTAGTAACGTCGCACCATAACGTTTGTTTGGTGCCGGGTATTATTATTTTTTTTAATTGGAGTGACGATTTTTCTTGTAGGTATTTTAATTCGTTGTCGTTACTTTGTTTTTCTGCCATTTTTTGGTAATTAATGCTGGGTGTTATTTCTATTTCTTCTATCCGTGATAGTGTGTCTGCGACTGTGTTGTCTTCACCCTTAATATGCCTTAAATCTGTCGTAAATTGGCTTATGCAATCTAACTGTCTTTCTTGTCACGGAGAGTTGAGTTTATTTTTCGAAAATGCGAATATTAATGGTTTGTGATCTGTTGTTATTGAAAATTGTCTTCCTTCTATTTGCGATCGAAAGTACTTTACTGCTTCGTATATAGCGGTAAGTTCCCTATCGTAGGTGCTATACTTTAGTTGCGCGTCGTTAAATTTTTTTGAAAAAAATGATATTGGTTGCCAGATGTCTTTTTTCTTCTGTTGTAGTGCTGCGCCCATGGCGTTGTTCGATGCGTCGACCATGATTGTTATTTCAGCGGATGGGTTTACGTGCACAAGTAGTGCAGCTTGAGCTAAGTCTTTCTTACATTTCTCGAAGGCGTGTAGTAGCTCTTCTGTCCATACTATTTTTCTTTTGTCGTTCTTTGCGTAGCCTTTTAGTTGCTCAAATAATGGTTTTTGGGTGTCCGCTGCGTTTGGTAGGAATTTTCTATAGAAATTTAACATTCCCATATATCTTCTTAATCCTTTTGCTTCTTTAGGTGGTTCTAACTGTGTAATGGCTTTTACTTTTTCTGTGAGGGGTTTACTCCCATTTTTGTTAATTTTGTATCCGAGAAATTTTACTTCTTCTACTCCTAGCTGGCATTTTTCTTGATTAATAATTAGGCCATTCTCAGCGAGTCTCTTGAACAATGTATTCAGATGTTTTTCGTGGTCTTGAAGGTTGTTTGATGCGACCAGAATGTCATCTATATATGTGAATACAAATTCTAGATCCCTTGTAATTGTGTGTAGGTATCGTTGGAAGCTCTGGGCGGCGTTTGATAATCCTGGTTGCATTCGCGTAAATTCTAATAATCCAAATGTGGTTAAAATCGCAGTTTTAGGTATATCTTTTTCTTCCATCTTTACTTGATTATAGGCTTTTGCGAGATCCACTTTGCTGAATATGGTTTTTCCATGTAACTTGTGCGAAAAGTCTTGCAGTTGTGGTATTGGGTATTTATCGGGCTTTGTTATGGATTTTAAACGCCTGTAGTCTCCGCACATTCTGTAACTTCCGTCGGTCTTCTTTACCATATGAAGTGGGCTAGACCAGTTGCTTTTCGACGGTCTGCATATGCCTTGTTCTATCATGTATGCGAATTCTTTTTTAGCTATTTCGAGTTGTATTGGATTGAGTCTTCTTGCTTTTGTGGTTACTGGAGGACCTTTTGTTTGTATATGGTGAGTTACGTCATGTTTTGGCTCTATTTGTAACATGTGTGCCCTTGTCAGGCACGGGTATTTTCGTATTATTGCTTGAAATTTTGATGTTGCTTGGACTGTAGCGATATTTGTGACGCTCGTTTTGTAGATACATCCTCTGCTGGTGATGCCCGTTGTTCTATCAATTAAACTTCTTCTTTTTAAGTCGACTAGAATATCGTAGTTCGTTAGGAAGTCTGCTCCGATGATTGGTTTGGTTACGTCGGCTATAACAAACATCCATTTGTGGTTTCTGCGTAAACCGAGGTTCAAGTGTATTATTTTGTGACCGTATGTAGGTATTGACGTTCCATTAGCTGCATATATTGGTGTGATGATGCTGTCCGTAGATATTATTGATTTGTCATTTTTATAATACTTTGGTATTATGCTGATTTCGGAGCCTGTGTCTACGAGATATTGCACGCCACTGGCTATGTCTTGTATGAAGAGACGGTGCTTTATATGCGACGGTGTTGTCTCGCACACCTGCCGCATTATAAGTTTTCCGGCTGATTGAATGTGCACGGCTGTTGGCATCTATGTGCTTCTGTACCGAATTTTTGGTGGTACCTACATACATCTTGTTTTTTCTGTTTGTTTTCGTTATTATGATTTTGTTGAAATGTATTATATTTTCAAATGTTTGAATGTTAACTTTGTGGTTCATATTTAACAAATTAAATTTTAAGATATAACTTTGTATTAACCACGTTTTTTGGTTGAAACGATGCGACCGGTTTCGGAACTAACCGTTCCCTCATCAGGCTAACTTTCAACTGAAACAGAATGTGACGACGTGCTTACAAGAAATCTATGGGGGCGGAGGTAGAGGTAGGGTGGGGGTACTTAGGGTTGGGTCTTGTGCAGGGTGGGTCCGATTGGCTGAAGGATTAGAAGTAAAAGGAAACATATTTAATAATGGACTGAAAGATAAATTTAACTGATTGTTTATTATGTTCTGTTTTGAATTAATACACTTTTTAATTTCTAGCGACTCTAAATTATCAAGACGGAGACCTACTTTGTTGACGTGTAAAATTTTTGTTCCCGATTGCATATTAAATTGATGATCATTAAGTACTAAGTGTTCTGAAAAATTATCATTGTTTATACATCTAATATGTTCTTTTACTCTAGTCTCAAATTTCCGTCCTGTTTTTCCTATGTAGACTGCAGAGCAGTCTCCACATGTCAGTTGGTATACGCCGGAGTTTTCCATTTTATTATCTTTATCTTTGGAATTCATTAAACTTTTTCCAATATTATTGTCAGTGTAAAATGCCGGTCTTATTTATCCCAATTAGTCTCAAATTTCTTACCAAAAGATTTCTTACCAACTGACATGTGGAGACTGCTCTGCAGTCTACATAGGAAAAACAGGACGGAAATTTGAGACTAGAGTAAAAGAACATATTAGATGTATCCGCCCCCATAGATTTCTTGTAAGCACGTCGTCACATTCTGTTTCAGTTGAAAGTTAGCCTGATGAGGGAACGGTTAGTTCCGAAACCGGTCGCATCATTTCAACCAAAAAACGTGGTTAATACAAAGTTATATGTTTAAATTTAATGTATTATATTTATTTTTGAAATTTTGATTTTTATTCGGATGCCGGTAATTATTGTTATTTCTGTAGTCAAAGCGGTTTCTATTGTATGATCGCGATCTCGAACGATCCCTTTGTTGATTTCTAAAGCATGGGCGTGATTGTCTTTGTTGTAATTCCAATCCTTGTATTTTTTCTGTTAAATTCTGTATTTGATGTTGCATTCCTAATAAAATGTTTATTGTATTTTGTTCGTTATTTGAGCAGGGGTTGCTTGATGTTGGAGTAGAGTTTACTGCAAGTACTTCTGTTCTGCAGTTAACCTCCATTATCCGGTCCGCAGTGGTGGCAAGTACCAAGACATCATCCGTTGTTATTGCAGATATTATTTCTTGCACCCTGTGTGGGAGTCTTTCTAGCCACAGCCTTTTGATGAGACAGTTGTTGTTCAATGTTGGTCCGGCTAGATTCTTCATCTTTCGTAGCAGTTCTGATGGTGTTTGGTCGCCCAATTGAATTCCGTGTAAAAGTTGCGTTAGTCGTTTTTCTTCTGATTCTTGGAGTCGATTAAATAATGTTGATTTTAAGTTCTTGTATTTCTCTATGCTTGGTGGGTTTTGAATGACATCCGCAACGCATGACATCGTCTCTGAGTCCAAGGCTGCCAGCACATGGTGGTACTTTGATTCATCCTTAGTTATGCGTGCGTTGGCAAATTGGGCTTCTATTGTGTAGAACCATAAGTGTATTTTCTGTCTCCACACACTTGGTAGTTTTATGTTGGTTGAATATATTTCTGTTCTGTACTCTTGATGTCCGTCATCGTTATTGTCTTGTTCTCTGTTTGTTGCTTTGTCCATTGACATGTTTATTTAGTTAAGTATTTTATGCAAAAATATTATAAATTTAAAAGTCTAAGTATTTTTTTTTTTAAAAAAATCGAAAAATTATTTTGAAATATTATTTTTAAATTATTTGATAAGTTTTTAAATATTGGGATTTTATCAATGTCTTTTTATTTAATTATTCCTTTTTATAAAATTTTTTATTTATTTGTATTTATTTTTTATGAAAAAATATTTTGTACATAAAAAAAATATTTTTTGTATTAGTTTTATTTATTTATGTTTATATTTTATTACAATGCTTATTTGCAGCTAGTTATTATTTTTATTCGCTTTCTATATTATGGTATGACTATTAGTTTATTTTATTTTCAAAATATTATTTATACAAAAATTATTTTAAAAATATTTTATAATGTTCGTTTGCGTACGTAGTTTATTTTAAATAATTTTAAATAATTGTAATTGTATATAATTTTTTATTCCCGTAATTATATTTAGAAATAATATATATTTTATTTTAATGTTTAATTTATTATATTATTTGCTTTGCGTTGTTAATTTGTTCGATAAAGTTAGGTATAATATTATTTAATATTTCAGTAATGTTTTAAATTGTTGCTTGCTCGATGTTTTTTATGTATCAGATTCGTTGAGGCGAGGTTCGTTGACCTGTAGGCGATGTCGATGACTCTAGTTTGCTATGTTTGTCGGGGTGGTTCGCTTATCTTATCTTTTGTTTTCGCGTTTTATTACGGGTTACTCGAGTTCATGCGATAGGCTTTTGTTTGGAGTTCGTTTACCTTCGTTTTTTTGCTTGAAACACAAGTGAAAGTATTTCGACCGATCGACGCGATATAATATTTTTAGATATGAAGTATATATTTGTTTTTGAATTTTTACATAAGAATATGCATTTTACGAATATACTGATTATTTAGCTATATGTTTCGAATTTTTAGTTTTTATGATAATGGTTTTATGATTATAATTTTTATTTAGGAATGTAATATTTATTTTTTATTGATAATTTTTTAATTTTTACGTATTACGATATTTAGCAAAAATAAATATTTTATGAATTTCTATGAAATTTATTTTTAATTTTTATTTTTTTGCGTTTTATCAATTATGAACAAGATAAAATATTTATAATGACTTTAGGCTTTTAGAATGACTTTAGTAATATTATAATTTTTATACCTCTATTTGGCGTTTCGTTTCTCTGGCTTTTTGCTTTATATTTTTATACCTTCATCTTTTGTATGTATTTATTTATTTTCCTCTCTTTATTTCCTTGTAATTTTGGTTTCTTTAGGTAGCTTTTTTTAATCGTTTCGTCTGGGTTATTTTTTCGTCTCGTTAGTCATGAAAAAAATATAAAGTACATATTAAATAATTACATACATATTAAAAAACAATTGTAAATATGTTAAGTTAAGTGGAATTTGCGTATGAGCGTTTTTAATAATTAAATTTCAAAAATAATATATTATCATTGAATAATTTTGCATATATATATTTATATGCCTTAACTTAGTTCTACTTATATGAATGTTTTTTTTATATTGCGTCGATTTTTTTATATTTAAATTACGCTTTTTTTTAAAAACGCGAATGAACGGGGCTTGCGTAATTTGCGGGTTTAGGTTATAAAACGATTTTAAAATGTTTTTTTTTAAAGTTACCCGTTCAGATTCGCTTCATCCAGACCTCGATGCTTAATACCTAATTTCCCATTAAATCTTTGTATTTCTGTCGTGTTATACAAATGTTAAGTATTATATTATTGAACACATATAATCGTTCTGTTTAATATAGCTACTCATTTTACATTACACAATACTTGGTTGTCGCGCAATGGCTACCAGTCAATTACCACAATATAACATATATAAAATTATAAGCACAAAATAAAAGTACCTGAGTTTTTTACACGATTTCGGAATCTTACCAGTTTCTTGAAGATATGTGTGTGTTCAGAGACACGTTCGGTGGTCACCAGTTTTGGACTGGTGGGTGTTCAGAGACACGATCGGGAGTCACCAGTTTTGGGACTATTTAGAAGGTATGTTCAGACGCGTTCGGGTCACCAGTTTTGGGGTTGATTGGTATTTGTAGTATGTAGAGCTTGCTAAAGTGCCAGAGTGGTCACTTGGTTAGAAGCGATTGCATACCAGCCGGAGCTGATATACAAGCCTGTAATTGAGGTGGTAAGGTCGGTCAGTTGGACGTGTAGGTATTACCTGTTTGTCCGCCTTTAGCTACATACAACCCAAACGATATCTCACCCGCTTGGTTCGAACCTGGAGGCCATCTGTTCGGAGAGTCCCGACAGCTGAGCCACAGATTAATCGACCAAGCAACTGCGATATCGTATACAATAGATTAAATATTATTATTAAATATTACTCAGGTAGAAATGGTTGACAGATTGAAAGATGTAACAGGAAATTGAACTTACTCTTTTATTGATCAAGTTGATGCTTACAATTGGTGCTTATTAATATTACTTGGTACAGAAAATGTTGAATTATTATTTAATGATTATAAATGTAAATTTGGAACGCGGACGATTTGAACGACGACGAGCGGTCAGGCAGCGTGATGCCTAGCCTCGAGATCTGGATAAGCGGAATGCCTGGGAGCTCTGTGTTACTCCTTATATAGGGGTCGCGCTGTGGATACGGCGCAGGGCAAGATGGCGCCTGCCGACGTAACTCAGCTTCGCGGCGCAATCGCCACAGATATCTTACTTCAACGTTTCTGTCGAGATTATAACATAATAATATATGCATAATATATGAGTGTATTGTTATCATCGGTTTTTGAATTCCGAATTACAAATATTAAATTTAAAAATACATTTATATAATTTATTCGATTATTGACTTGATTAAAATAATTTCAGTTACTTTAATTGAAAGGTACCAGGTTCGTTAAATAATTGAGTATAGAGAAATAAAAGATTACTCACGATATTAAATACTATATTTCAGTTACAGCTTTCAGACATACAATATACGCCTTTGGAATGGTCTTGAATCATTAAATGGCGCTCTGTATCAAATCCCCTATTATTATTAATACAACGGTTAATAATATTCAAAGTTTAGCGAACCGACGAACAATGACTGATTTATCTTTTATTTATAATGTTTTAAATAACCATATAGACTCCGCCGATATACTCACACTTATTGACTTTAATATACCTATAAGACGTACAAGACATACACCATTATTTAAATGCAAATATTATAAAACAAATGCTGCAATAAATTCACCAATCAATAGGGCCATGGATGCTTACTCAAGGTATGTGGATATTTTAAACTTGGACATTTTTTATGACTCCCCAAACGAATATCGACGGAAAATATCCCAAATAGATAAATTAGAAAACAATAGCTAACCATGGCCCATCACTCTTAAGTCCACATACTCTCTTTTACACACACACACCCTCACACACCCTCTCACACACACACACACACACACACACACACACACACACACACACACACACACACACACACCCTCACACACAAACACCCCTCACACACACAAACACACCCTCACACACATACATATACACACCCTCTCTCTTACATAAGCGGAATAATAATTAAATAAATAAATAATAAAAATACTTTACTACTTACACTACACACACAAACCAAAATGTATTTGACACATGTAACTGACATTAGATTTAGATAATTGATGTATCATATGTATTAATCCATGTAATAAACTATCTAATGTTGTATGTGTTAATTAAAAAATAAAATAAAATAAAATAAAATAAAATTATTATTTATATGAATTCACTAAGTAATAAACATACAAAATTAAGGGGGGGGGGGACTGCTGCCAACGTACCTATTTTTCAATTTGATATACTTACCATCATTATTTCTTATCAAATCGTTTTGAAAAAAATAATTTAGATGGTTTGGATATTATTAAACAAAAATATATCTTAACTTTTTGATAATGTTTTGTATAAATTCTTGTAGAAAAATAATGGCATACCCCAATTTTCAACGTTTATCATATATTTTTAATAAACTATAAGGCGTAGAGTAATATATATTTTTTTAAATTAGAGAAGACAAAAATATCTAGAAAAATATGATGTGACGTTGCATTAATGCTTCAGGTTTAGTAAATAAACTTAAAAAACATTTATTTTCCATTCAGCGCCATTGCGTAATAAAAGTTTTTTTGGTTTATTTACTTAACCTGATGCGTTAATGCAACGTCATATCATATTTTTCCAGGTATTTTGTTATTCTTTAATTTATAAAAAAAAATATTGCTCTATACCTTATATTTTTTTAGAAATTTAAGATTAATGTCTAAAATCGGGGTATGCTTATTATTTTACTACAAGAATATATACAGAACATAATCAAAAAGTTAAGGTATATTTCTCTTTATTAATATCCAAACTAACTAGGTCATTTTTTTCAAAATGATTCGTTTAGTAATAATGATGGTATATCAAATTGAAAAAATAGGTACGTTGGCAGCAGTCACCCTCTTAACACGAAAGAGGAGAGATTGAAACTGAAGCGCGTCGTCTGCGCGTTCTGTTTAATTCCAGAATGATCGACGATCGCTGATTGGACGCTAGGAGGCGAATGCATCCATTTGACAGGACGGTCGCTAGTCGCTGTGCCGCCACCGGATTGATTTGAAAAAAAAAATATTGTGAAATCGGTAAAAGTATTGTGAAATCAGTAAAAGTATTGTGAAATCAGTAAACCTAATTTTACCGACGTTGATTAATGCGAAAAAAAATCCATCATATACACATACATTATATTAGTTTCCACGTGTTTGTGTGGATTTACCTATATTTTTCAACACAAAGGCGAGGCTTCTTTATATTGACATATTTACCTTAACCGAGGTTGAGGAATCCAGATGCCTTAATGTATAAATTTGGCTTACCTTTTCATCAAATGAATTCCATATTATCTACAAAATCTATCTCCCATTATAATTATATTCATGAATATTTCATGAAGAAAAATACATAAATAAACATTCAGAAAATGTTTTCCCCAAGAAATTCCATTCAAGGAGATAACCAAAAACCGATATTTATAAAATAGGTTTGACCCTTGTAATGTATTGAGTTTTAGGATTTTATATCCTTCATCTAGTCATCATTATTATCAGATTCTATCAAGTTCTATATATTATGTTAATCATGAAAATCTATTCGCTTGAGAATAAGCTGAAATACCATCGCAATCTACATTTTTTTTTGTAATACCAACTATTGATAAATTGATTTGTCAAGAATAAAAGCAACACTTAACAGTGAGGTGACGATGCTTTCGCAAAGATGTCACCCCTTGAACTGCGCCAGAATTATAAGTTCATTTTTGGCTTGTTTACTCACTTGTACAATTTATAATCGATTTTTTATATTACATATAATATTCCAACTTCGTCTCTATTGATATGTTGAAAAAATGTCACAAAATACAATTGACTCCCGACAGGGAAAAAAATCCAATGTTTGCGTATATGTAACTATAAAAATATTCTATAAAAACATATTGCTTTACTTTAACAATGGAATTGCTAGACCCCCACATCCTCATTCTTGCATTAGCTATCTTCTGTCTTTGGGAGAGGCAAAGTTATGGACCCTGCGCTCTGTAATCTATTATCCTAAAGGCATTGTTAGGATAGCCTAGTCTTCACAGCATGTTTTTTAAATCTAAGCTACAAAAGTTTGGTAAAAATGGGTTGGTTAGGTTAGTTTGCAGTTATAATTGCGACTGGCGTGAGCCAGTTGCATTATATATTTAAAAAAGTAACTAACACATTAAAAAAAATAACTAAATTAGTATTTTTACCAAACTTTTGTAGGTTATGTTTAAAAAAATGGTGTGAAGACTAGGCTATCTGCATTGTTATATTGCACTCTCATAGAATTATAAGACTGCCGTGTGTGTCTAGTGCAAGGTTCAGCAAGAAAACAAGAGAAAACTCAAGATATTACAAGAGATGAATACTCATAAGGTTTCACAAATGACACCTAGAAAGCAAAAGCTTTATAGATATTATAGAAGAAATCTCTCTGAAATTTCAAGGCTGCGGTGTAAATTAAAAAATTTAAAACAAAAAGACCCCAAGATAAACACTCTCCATGAGCTAGCCAATAATAATAATTTGCAAAATATGGTCAAGCGCAAAATGAGTCGCTCGTTTTCGTTACTGTTACAGAGCCAATTGAATAACACTACTCGGAAGTCGAAAGGCAGAAGATGGAGTGTTGATGATAAAGTGTTGGCTCTGAGTATCTACAAAAAGTCTGCAGCCTGCTACCGGTTGTTGCGTCGGTTATTCTGCTTACCGAGCCAAACAACATTGAAATGCTTATTGAATGAAATTCCCATGAAGTGTGGAATAAATAAGCAAATATTTGATTACCTCAAAGATATTTCTTCAAATAGATCATCAGAAGACAATCTCAGTATTCTGATGTTTGATGAAATGTCTATAAGGAAAAACCTGACGTATAACAATAGCCTTGACATAATAGATGGCTTTCAGGATCACGGCAACCAAGGCAGAAGCTTCCAAGTAGCTTCTCATGCTTTGGTCTTTATGGTTGCTGGAATTAGAAAGAAATGGAAGCAACCAATAGCTTATTATTTTTCCGGTGATTCTGTGACATCTGATAGATTGTCTGTTATAATAAAAGAGGTATGTTGTATTTGATACTGTTAATTTCTTGTGAATATGCAAATATTAAAGAATTGAGATTTATGCATGCGTATACTAATGAATTTAACATTACATTCAACACTTTACGTTTAACATTTATTGACTGAACTATATGTTTTTTCTTCAGGTACTCAAAAATTGTTTTGATGCAGGACTAAATGTTGTTGCCACTGCTTGTGACCTTGATGGAGTCAATATCAAGGCAATCAACATGCTGGGCTCTTCTACAGAAAGACCGTATTTCCAAGTAGACGGGCATGAAATAGTTACTATTTTAGATACACCTCACCTTCTAAAGTGCTTTAGAAACATGTTTCTAAAATATAATGTAGAATGCCCCCAAGATATTCAAAATGATGGAAAAAATATTATAGGTAGGTACTAATAAAAAAACACATTTTTAAACATTAACTTCGACTTTTTGATAATTAGTACTTATTACACAGTCTTACTGACTATTTACGATGTAAGTCTAATCTGACGCTTACTCAGTTATTTGTATGGCCGAAACTTCTTATGTGTCGGATTTCAGCCAAGTTACAAATAGTAAGTAATTTTGTTTTGCTCATACATTTTGAAATGACCAGAATATTTTTTTTTTCAGGTTTGGCTAAATGGCAGCACATACAAACATTTTATGATGAGGACAACCAAAATATGAATTTTGTTTTTGCACCAGCTTTAACGAAGCAACACTTACAGCCGAATGGACCTCAGAAAATGAAGGTGAAGTTGGCAACACAGATATTCAGTCATTCTGTCGCAGCTGGAATGTTTGCCAAGATAGCTCAAAGTAATTATATTTAAAAAAATTGATCCATTTTTAATTTTGATTTATGAATTACTTATCATAAAAAAATCCATAAGAGTATCTATAATATGTCTTTTTCCTTTCTCAAAACCATAAAATGCTTGTGCTGACAAATGGAGTACCTACATATAAAAACGATTGAATTATATAAAAATATGTGTGTATAATATTTTCATACTCTTTCAGATGGACTACCAGCAGAGGCCACAGCAACAGCAATGCTTATAAACAAAATGGACAAGTTGTTCGACACCTTGAATGCGGACTCCCAGGATTTAAGAAGAGGTAAAGAATATTCGGGGAATATTTCGTTAAAACGTCCATACATTGAAGCACACTGGGTCCACATGAAGAAATTCATAAACGATATCAAATTTATTGGAGCACGAACACGTCCACCTTCACAAGATGGTTGGGTGAGAACCATTAACGCCGTAGAAAGGTTATGGCATAATTTCAAAACAATGAAATTTTTTAGCCTTTCTACCAGGCGTCTCAATCAAGACCCACTTGAAAATTTGTTTGGTTGTATCAGGTCGAATTGTGGTTCAAACCCAAACCCAAATGTGCCCCAATTTGTCGCTGGACTTAAAACTGCATTGCTCAATAATATAATGTATAGTGGTGTTAAAAGAAATTGTGAAGACGACAACAGCACCATTTTATACAATATAAAACAATTTTTAAGCACCAGCAAAGTACACGATACTGGCACTGTTGCTGGTACAGAAAAAAATAGATTTGTGGAAACGAATTTTCAAGAAATGAATGATTTTGATGGAACTCCGGAAGCGCAAGCATGCGCATATGTGTGTGGCTTTATCATCAAAAATTTAGCAATTACTTGCAGTCAATGCAAATTTATAATGGTTGATGGTGGAGCTAATATACACCACATATTTACTGATTTTAAAGAATTCAATCCTGAATCGAATTCTTTAAATTATGCCAGTAAAGGATTAATAAATTCTGTTGAGCTCTGTGCCTCTACGATTAATCAATTTCTTTCCACAAATGGCCAATTGTTAAACATAAAAAAAGAGATTGTTAAATGTTTACAAATCAAGTCCCATTTTGAGTGGTTATATTTTTGTGAAGAGCATTTTGAAACAAACAAAAGTTTCATTATAAATTCTGTTTTTCAAATATGCGTCAAAAGGTTTTGTACCCTCAGAAATAGGGAATTTATTGATGAGGCCTCCAAAAAAGCGCTTAAAAGAAAAATTGCTATTTTGAAAAATGTGTAGACTCGTTAACTTTATTTTATACTATATTTTCTTCTGTGTAACTCGTGTATTTGAATTTGTATTTATTCATTGTATAAAACAACTACGACTTTGACCATGGCAGTAAAATGTATACAATGTATGGGTTGACGTGAAATATTTTTTGATTTTATTTCTTGTGTCTGAGTGACTATATTTTCTTCTGTGTAACTCATTGTGTATTTGAATTAGTATCATTTGTTGTATAAAACAACTACGACTATTATTTGTTTGACCATGGCAGAAAAATGTATACAATCTATGGGTTGACGTGAAATATTTTTTGATTTTATTTGTTGTGTCTGAGTGACTATATTTTCTTCTGTGTAACTCATTGTGTATTTGAATTAGTATCATTTGTTGTATAAAACAACTACGACTATTATTTGTTTGACCATGGCAGAAAAATGTATACAATCTATGGGTTGACGTGAAATATTTTTTGATTTTATTTGTTGTGTCTGAGTGACTATATTTTCTTCTGTGTAACTCATTGTGTATTTGAATTAGTATCATTTGTTGTATAAAACAACTACGACTATTATTTGTTTGACCATGGCAGTAAAATGTATACAATCTATGGGTTGACGTGAAATATTTTTTGATTTTATTTGTTGTGTCTGAGTGACTATATTTTCTTCTGTGTAACTCATTGTGTATTTGAATTAGTATCATTTGTTGTATAAAACAACTACGACTATTATTTGTTTGACCATGGCAGTAAAATGTATACAATCTATGGGTTGACGTGAAATATTTTTTGATTTTATTTGTTGTGTCTGAGTGACTATATTTTCTTCTGTGTAACTCATTGTGTATTTGAATTAGTATCATTTGTTGTATAAAACAACTACGACTATTATTTGTTTGACCATGGCAGTAAAATGTATACAATCTATGGGTTGACGTGAAATATTTTTTGATTTTATTTGTTGTGTCTGAGTGACTATATTTTCTTCTGTGTAACTCATTGTGTATTTGAATTAGTATCATTTGTTTTATAAAACAACTACGACTATTATTTGTTTGACCATGGCAGAAAAATGTATACAATCTATGGGTTGACGTGAAATATTTTTTTATTTTATTTGTTGTGTCTGAGTGACTATATTTTCTTCTGTGTAACTCATTGTGTATTTGAATTAGTATCATTTGTTGTATAAAACAACTACGACTATTATTTGTTTGACCATGGCAGAAAAATGTATACAATCTATGGGTTGACGTGAAATATTTTTTGATTTTATTTGTTGTGTCTGAGTGACTATATTTTCTTCTGTGTAACTCATTGTGTATTTGAATTAGTATCATTTGTTGTATAAAACAACTACGACTATTATTTGTTTGACCATGGCAGTAAAATGTATACAATCTATGGGTTGACGTGAAATATTTTTTGATTTTATTTGTTGTGTCTGAGTGACTATATTTTCTTCTGTGTAACTCATTGTGTATTTGAATTAGTATCATTTGTTTTATAAAACAACTACGACTATTATTTGTTTGACCATGGCAGAAAAATGTATACAATCTATGGGTTGACGTGAAATATTTTTTTATTTTATTTGTTGTGTCTGAGTGACTATATTTTCTTCTGTGTAACTCATTGTGTATTTGAATTAGTATCATTTGTTGTATAAAACAACTACGACTATTATTTGTTTGACCATGGCAGTAAAATGTATACAATCTATGGGTTGACGTGAAATATTTTTTGATTTTATTTGTTGTGTCTGAGTGACTATATTTTCTTCTGTGTAACTCATTGTGTATTTGAATTAGTATCATTTGTTTTATAAAACAACTACGACTATTATTTGTTTGACCATGGCAGAAAAATGTATACAATCTATGGGTTGACGTGAAATATTTTTTGATTTTATTTGTTGTGTCTGAGTGACTATATTTTCTTCTGTGTAACTCATTGTGTATTTGAATTAGTATCATTTGTTGTATAAAACAACTACGACTATTATTTGTTTGACCATGGCAGAAAAATGTATACAATCTATGGGTTGACGTGAAATATTTTTTGATTTTATTTGTTGTGTCTGAGTGACTATATTTTCTTCTGTGTAACTCATTGTGTATTTGAATTAGTATCATTTGTTGTATAAAACAACTACGACTATTATTTGTTTGACCATGGCAGTAAAATGTATACAATCTATGGGTTGACGTGAAATATTTTTTGATTTTATTTGTTGTGTCTGAGTGACTATATTTTCTTCTGTGTAACTCATTGTGTATTTGAATTAGTATCATTTGTTTTATAAAACAACTACGACTATTATTTGTTTGACCATGGCAGAAAAATGTATACAATCTATGGGTTGACGTGAAATATTTTTTTATTTTATTTGTTGTGTCTGAGTGACTATATTTTCTTCTGTGTAACTCATTGTGTATTTGAATTAGTATCATTTGTTGTATAAAACAACTACGACTATTATTTGTTTGACCATGGCAGAAAAATGTATACAATCTATGGGTTGACGTGAAATATTTTTTGATTTTATTTGTTGTGTCTGAGTGACTATATTTTCTTCTGTGTAACTCATTGTGTATTTGAATTAGTATCATTTGTTGTATAAAACAACTACGACTATTATTTGTTTGACCATGGCAGTAAAATGTATACAATCTATGGGTTGACGTGAAATATTTTTTGATTTTATTTGTTGTGTCTGAGTGACTATATTTTCTTCTGTGTAACTCATTGTGTATTTGAATTAGTATCATTTGTTTTATAAAACAACTACGACTATTATTTGTTTGACCATGGCAGAAAAATGTATACAATCTATGGGTTGACGTGAAATATTTTTTTATTTTATTTGTTGTGTCTGAGTGACTATATTTTCTTCTGTGTAACTCATTGTGTATTTGAATTAGTATCATTTGTTGTATAAAACAACTACGACTATTATTTGTTTGACCATGGCAGTAAAATGTATACAATCTATGGGTTGACGTGAAATATTTTTTGATTTTATTTGTTGTGTCTGAGTGACTATATTTTCTTCTGTGTAACTCATTGTGTATTTGAATTAGTATCATTTGTTTTATAAAACAACTACGACTATTATTTGTTTGACCATGGCAGAAAAATGTATACAATCTATGGGTTGACGTGAAATATTTTTTGATTTTATTTGTTGTGTCTGAGTGACTATATTTTCTTCTGTGTAACTCATTGTGTATTTGAATTAGTATCATTTGTTGTATAAAACAACTACGACTATTATTTGTTTGACCATGGCAGAAAAATGTATACAATCTATGGGTTGACGTGAAATATTTTTTGATTTTATTTGTTGTGTCTGAGTGACTATATTTTCTTCTGTGTAACTCATTGTGTATTTGAATTAGTATCATTTGTTGTATAAAACAACTACGACTATTATTTGTTTGACCATGGCAGTAAAATGTATACAATCTATGGGTTGACGTGAAATATTTTTTGATTTTATTTGTTGTGTCTGAGTGACTATATTTTCTTCTGTGTAACTCATTGTGTATTTGAATTAGTATCATTTGTTGTATAAAACAACTACGACTATTATTTGTTTGACCATGGCAGTAAAATGTATACAATCTATGGGTTGACGTGAAATATTTTTTGATTTTATTTGTTGTGTCTGAGTGACTATATTTTCTTCTGTGTAACTCATTGTGTATTTGAATTAGTATCATTTGTTGTATAAAACAACTACGACTATTATTTGTTTGACCATGGCAGTAAAATGTATACAATCTATGGGTTGACGTGAAATATTTTTTGATTTTATTTGTTGTCTGAGTGACTATATTTTCTTCTGTGTAACACATTGTGTATTTGAATTAGTATCATTTGTTGTATAAAACAACTACGACTATTATTTGTTTGACCATGGCAGAAAAATGTATACAATCTATGGGTTGACGTGAAATATTTTTTGATTTTATTTGTTGTGTCTGAGTGACTATATTTTCTTCTGTGTAACTCATTGTGTATTTGAATTAGTATCATTTGTTGTATAAAACAACTACGACTATTATTTGTTCGACCATGGCAGTAAAATGTATACAATCTATGGGTTGACGTGAAATATTTTTTGATTTTATTTGTTGTGTCTGAGTGACTATATTTTCTTCTGTGTAACTCATTGTGTATTTGAATTAGTATCATTTGTTTTATAAAACAACTACGACTATTATTTGTTTGACCATGGCAGAAAAATGTATACAATCTATGGGTTGACGTGAAATATTTTTTGATTTTATTTGTTGTGTCTGAGTGACTATATTTTCTTCTGTGTAACTCATTGTGTATTTGAATTAGTATCATTTGTTGTATAAAACAACTACGACTATTATTTGTTCGACCATGGCAGTAAAATGTATACAATCTATGGGTTGACGTGAAATATTTTTTGATTTTATTTGTTGTGTCTGAGTGACTATATTTTCTTCTGTGTAACTCATTGTGTATTTGAATTAGTATCATTTGTTTTATAAAACAACTACGACTATTATTTGTTTGACCATGGCAGAAAAATGTATACAATCTATGGGTTGACGTGAAATATTTTTTGATTTTATTTGTTGTGTCTGAGTGACTATATTTTCTTCTGTGTAACTCATTGTGTATTTGAATTAGTATCATTTGTTTTATAAAACAACTACGACTATTATTTGTTTGACCATGGCAGAAAAATGTATACAATCTATGGGTTGACGTGAAATATTTTTTGATTTTATTTGTTGTGTCTGAGTGACTATATTTTCTTCTGTGTAACTCATTGTGTATTTGAATTAGTATCATTTGTTGTATAAAACAACTACGACTATTATTTGTTTGACCATGGCAGTAAAATGTATACAATCTATGGGTTGACGTGAAATATTTTTTGATTTTATTTGTTGTGTCTGAGTGACTATATTTTCTTCTGTGTAACTCATTGTGTATTTGAATTAGTATCATTTGTTGTATAAAACAACTACGACTATTATTTGTTTGACCATGGCAGTAAAATGTATACAATCTATGGGTTGAAGTGAAATATTTTTTGATTTTATTTGTTGTGTCTGAGTGACTATATTTTCTTCTGTGTAACTCATTGTGTATTTGAATTAGTAACATTTGTTGTATAAAACAACTAAGACTATTATTTGTTTTACCATGGCAGTAAAATTTATACAATCTATGGGTTGACGTGAAATATTTTTTTATTTTATTTGTTGTGAATTATAGTTTATTTGTTGTATAAAACAACAGACTATTATGTTTTTATATACTGTCTGTATAAAAGTTAACTTTTAGTGGTTTAATGTGAAATATTTTTGACTATGTTCTTAATGTACCTACATATTTGTAAATATTATTTTGTGTACCATTTATATTCTATCACAGTAGATATGTATTTTTCTTTATTGTAATACAAATTTGGCGTGAGTTTAAATTTTAGCACTGTCACTATGTGCTTTGTTTGTCCCTGATTTTCTTAAATTGTTATGTAAAATGTTTTGTCATAATTTAATTTGATTTATGAATCTTCTCAAATTTTATTTTCAATTATATTGTGTTATGAATTCAATTTGAGTTAATTGTTGTGGTATGAAATGTTTTCATATATATTTTTTAAATTACATTGTGACATTTTGTTTAGTCTATCTTTCTTTATATAATAAAACATGTATAAAATGCATATTTTTTTCATTTTTAACCTTTCCCAATAAAATCGAATTTGGCGCAGTCCACAAAATATGTAGTGTGAAGTTAGCCACAAGCGCCGTAAAACAAATATATAGTCTGAAGTTAGCCACAGGAGCATTCGAATTTGCCGCTAAAATTGTTTCGTTATTATTTCGTCGAAGCGCCACCGTCGCTTCATGTATGCATACATTTTGTATGGAGTTGTCATTCTTCCTTGTATATGTGTTCTGTGGTCTAGTGTCTACACCACAGCACACCACAGCTCACTCGCGTACAGTTCAGTCCAATATGTAATGAAGAGATATTTCTTCACATTTTCAATGCATCTAGTGAATTTCCTGGCAAGCATATTAGACTATACACTAATGGCCCTTCTCTGCCTTTCGGTGTCTTAGATTCTTTCCTTGTGTCTCCATATCTGACCCTGTCATAAATACCTACTTACCTTTTTAAAAAGCGTTACCCATTTATTTAACAAAGACAAAAATAACTAGATGATTCCATTCAAATCTCCGACGCAGCAATAGTTTTTTTTGAGGATTTTGAAGCTACCATTTCAATACTCGAATGACTCTTGAAGTAAAACTAAAACATCTGTGATTTTTAAACAAGACCAATATCGTTCTAGTTTGGGTGACCATTATTAACAACAAGAAAAAACATTTTATTTTTTATTTTATCAATTTATTTATTTCAATAACAAATAATAATATATAATATCAACAGCACATTATACTTATAATATATATGATTCTATTTTAATATCCACCAATTACTTATAATTTACTAATATTACATACATAGTTCTTACAGATTTCAATTATTTTTCATAGATAAAAGATTTTTCATTTGACAACCAATACGTCATAATGATTAGATTATTATTTTCTGTATTGTATTTTGACATTATAAATTTATTACTAAACATTGATTGCTTTACCACAGTGATGCTCTAAAACTAGTGTATATTAAAACAGTGGTTTTTAATCCGCAATTTTTTTATATAAATCATTCTTATAATATTCTGGAAACAAAACGATTAAAAATGACAGGATTGGAGAAATGAAATTATTGGTATAAAAGTTAACTAATGAATGTAAGTGAAATATTAATATTTTTGACAAATTCATCATCTCAATAGAGACGAAGTTGTAACATAATAATATATTTTAGGATAACAGGTAAATAAAGCACCTACAGGATGTATGTAATTATGTATATTTTATTTACTAAAAAAATGGATAAAAGATAAAGGAATAAAATGGTAATTTCATACATCTAGTATAAGAACAAAAAATTGAAAAAAATGAATTGACATAGTATGACTTATATAAAACAATAATATCCAATAGCCATCAAATAGAACTAAAAGAAAAACAAACGCACAATAAATTTTTTTTTTTTCAAAAACTTTCAATAAAGAAAACTTTTCTTTATGTATTCAACTGCTTGGTGATGAAAGGCGGCAAGACTAGATGCCTCATTCAGCCATTCTGACAAATCAAAATATATAATTGAAAATATTTGTAATAAGTAGTTGCATGTAACACATGAGATCCAACTGTCGATGGCTTTAATATGTATAATTGAAGAATACGTACCAAACTATAAACACTTAAACACAAATTAAAAAATATTTTATAAACAAAGATATTTTGTTTTCTATATAAAGCATGTAGGAATGTATGTCAGGATAGGATAGTATGGAGGTCAGTCTTTTTTTCCCTACCCAGAATTTGAATACAGGATGACGGTATGTATGAATTTTTGACGGAGGATAGTATGGAGGAAGATCCTTTTTCCTACCCAGAATATGCAAATAGCATGATGGTATGTATGTATGTTTGGAGATTAAGTATCAAACTATTGAGTCCCCGTAGATATTGTGTAGTGTATACTGACTTACAATTGAACCTGTTTTTATATTATATTTGCATAAATTTATTTATTTTATCATTTCATTATTACCATCACGGTATAATCTACAGTATAGGGTAACCAGCGAAAGGTGTTCATAAATCATTTTCAGCGCCTTTGGTATGATCTCGAATCATTAAACGGCGCTATACAAATAACTTTTTATTAATACTATAATTTTTCGCAACTTAGGTGTGTTTTATAATAATTCTTAATTAACAAAAAAAAAATTTACCTATACAATTTAATAAAGATTGAAATGAAATTGATATAGAACGAATTAAAATGTTTACTATAAAATAATTTATTTCATAAATTAACATTCTAGCTATTACATATTATCAAGCCGCAAATTCAAACTCTTAATAAAATTAAACAAAAAGAAATAAAATCAATCCCAAACATTAAATGATCGTTGTGAATAACAGTATATATAATTTTTTGTAGCCGTTTTCATTATTTTAGAGTTAAAAAGTACTAATTACATAACTACAAATTTTGAATCTGATTTTATCAAATAATTATTTTTTTTTTATTTACAAGATGTGAGCATTAATAAAAACTAGTTAAACAAGAAAAAAACAAACATGTGCATTTAAATCATATAAAAAAATAAAAATTAAAAGTAAAATGAAATACACAGAAAAATATAATAAAAGCAAAAAAGGTTTTAACAATTAACAAGACAATCAATCAGACAATTGAAAAGACTAAATTAACAAGACAATCAAATTAAGGATTTTTTAAAACAATAAATAACGAAATAGTATTCGATTTTCAAACGGATCGAGAACCACTGTTTGTGTGTATCCCTATACATAATAATTATCAACAACACAGTTTTTTTTTATAAATTTATCTATTACTATAATATATTTGACATGTATTACATTTAAATGAAAACTTATTTTTAACTACATACTTATAAAATTATTTTATATATATTTAATATTCAATGATAGAAGTGATGATATTATAAGATATGCAAGAAGTTATCAGTCAATTTGGAATAATTATAATAATAGTATTAATTATGTATCAATTGATGGGTGATATAAGATTTGCGCGATACAAATTTTGACAACACATGAAATATTAAAAAAATGTATTCACTCAAATAAAATAAAAACATGGGATGGTTGTAATATAAAAAAGTAAAACTTATTAGAAAATGTATTTATTAAAACTATTCTATGCAATAGGTAGGTAGGTACTTACTCCATTATTAAACATCTATTTGAAAAAAAAACATTAAATCTTGTTTAAATATTAATTCTAGTTGTTCACATTTGATATATCAATTATAATTCAAAACAAATAAAAAATAAAATTTCTCATGGCACTCTTTATGGCAAAAATAGGGGCTGTTCGCTCTGAAAAAATATTTTGTATTTCTCAAAATTATTTGGACTTATGCGCATGTGCGTATTTGTGTAATAAGGCGTTCAAGTCATTGGCGGTATTACTGTGTTGAGTATAATCTTAATTGTTTGAGGTTTGAATGAAAAATGATCACTTTATCTACCTAAGTACACGCGAAGAATACGGATTCAAACCAATTTATAATGCAGAGCGCTTCGCGAGTCGACATAATATATAGGTATTTGAAAAATCCAATGTAACAAAAAATATGTAGGGACCCCAGCGATGCTGATATAAATGTATCAACTAAGTCAAACAAATAAGTAGGTATTACAATGTGTGAAAAAATTCAGGTACGATCGTATATTATGCCATGAGGAACCAGTAATTTTCGTTTTAAAACACTTGGCCCTATGATTAACAAGTAAGTAGCTGCCTTATTTATTTAATAATTTTTCTGATATGTAAAAATAAAATTACGAAACAAAATATAAAAACAATTAAAAAAACCATGGCCGAAATGAGTAGGAGCAATCGAAAGACGCCAACAGCCGCATAACATTTTACTTTGAATATTTTGGTCAGATTCTCAAAAATAAAACACATATTAAAGCAATCAACTCCGCAATGGCCGGTCCCAAGCCCGGGTGAGAAAGGAGGAGGGTTTCTAGGTAAGGCCAGCTACCTGCCTAGTATAAAAAAGACTCAAAGCTCACAGCACAAGAAAAGAAGCCTCGGAACCAAAACAGCAAAGAGCCAGCTCCGGACGATAGAGATGAGAACCCTACGCTCCATCGCGGGTTTCACCCTTTTGGATCGGATGCGGAACACCGATATAAGACTGATCTGTGACGTTAGGGATATTGTCAGATGGTGCAGGAGCCGAAGACGATTCTGGCGGGACCACGTGGCGAGAATGGGAGACAACAGGTTGCCCAAAATTATCTCCCAACAAATAAACTTTGGCAATGGACCACGGGGTAGACAACCCAAGAGATGGAGAGATAGCTGGAGCTCGGCGTCACAAGAGGCCTTGAGGGATGGGCAAAGATCCTGAAAAAAACAGGTGTCAACCTAAAAAAAGAAGAAGAAGATTAAAGCAATCACTTTGAATAACTTTTTTTCTTTCGACGGAAGAACACTAACAGCAAATCTATAGACCTGCTTGGAGTATCTATAACGAACCAACTACACTACAAGGGCTCCATTGAAGCGGATGAGAAATGCGTCTCCAAAAAATTTAGCGTATAATACAGATTTTTCGAACTCTTTTATAAACACAGCAGCCCGGCTGTGGAACGATCTTTCGAATTCTGTGTTTCCACCTTCTTACAACCTATATTAATATTTTCCTGAGTAGATTGCAAACCCTCCCCAACGCTACGTAGTGCGCTTCATCTGAAGAGTATAATGGACTCAAATCATAATAACTATTTTCCTCTATTTATCCATGTTAAAAAAATAGTTTTCGCTGTGGATAGAGAAGGTTGAAAAAGAACAAGAAGATATTTACATAATAATATGAGACGATGGGTGAATGTCAATGTTGAATATATACAGACGCAGTGTGTAGCGCTCAGTTCGTTCTGCTTATCTCGATAACAGGGACATGAATAGTATCTTTGTAGGTTACGTATATCAATTTTAAACCAAAACTTAATTTTACACGTTTTCAAGCGTTTTCTTTATACCTGTCCGTTCTGTCATAATATATCCCTTCAATCTTTCTCATAAATAAATTTAAGCGTTAATAGGACGAGAATTATGTTAGGACAAGGATCATTACACCTAACTACACGAGAATAATGACCTCTAACAACGTTCCTCTAAGATTTATCGAGATACTTAAATTTCTCGAATGGGAATACTAATTCAAAACTAACTATTGAGACCTCTCAAGTACCCTAATATCCCCATATCCATGAAACACGCAATACTTTATGAAATCAAAATTAACGTAAATGTTCTTGACAATGGGGAGAAATTTACGTAGATTTTAATAGTCTCGCATAATATACTGATAATATTAAGAGTTTGAGGTTATTCGTGGTACAAATTGTAATGCCCAGATAATCCAGATAGTTCTTCTTCTTCATCTTCTGCCTCAGCCATTTTCAATCCATCGTTGGACATAGGCCTCCCCCTTTGCTCCTCCACATGTCTCTATTCCGGGCACATTGCATCCAATTTACTTCCACAGTCTTTCTGATGTCATCCGAACATCTAGCCTATGGTCTTCCCACACTCCTTCCCGTTCTAGGTTGCCATTCTAGGAGTTTTTTTGTCCATCGTTGGTCAGTACATCTGGCAATATGACCTGCCCAGCTCCACTTCAGGGTAGCCATCCTTTCAGCTACGTCCACAACTTTAGTTTTCTCTCGTATCCATTTGTTTGTCTTCTGATCTCTCAATGAAATTCCCAGCATTTTTCTCTCCATGCCTCTCTGCGTAACTAACAACTTTTGCACAATTCACTTCGTTATAGGACTAGCATTTCTGTGCCATACGTGACATCAGGAAGGATGCATGAGTTAAATATTTTTTTCTTGAGATAATTGGGGTACTTTGGGGACTTCAAAATGTAAGAGAGTTTGTTGAAAGCTGCCCAGGCAAGACTACGAAGTACCAGATAGGTACTTAGAGGTTATTCGTGATTCAAATTATTATGCCCAGCAAAGACACAAAATTTTATGTTATCTGTGATGCATATTGTTATGCTTAGCAATTTCGGATAATTTCAGGTTATTCTTTATGCATATTAATGTCTAGCAAATAAATGTAAATGTAGGTAAAATAAAATAATAAATATTTTTAATAAAATAAAAGTGATCAGAATGTGTTATAAAAAAAATAATTTCAAATTTATGATATTTATATACATTTTGTGAAAGAAAACAATTTTAATACAGGGCGCCGTGTTTTTAAACGAAAATCGATAGTTTAATGGAAATTTGTAATAAATCAAATATTTTTTAAACATTGGATTTTTTCCGTGTCGGGAGTCAATGGTATTTTATGACAAATATTTTACATCTCGATAGAGACAAAGTGGAATGTTATAGGAGAAACAGGAACTCAAGGCACCTACATGGTCTGTAACAGCCGGTTTTTGTGATCACTTAATGCGCTTGCGCAACGTTCACTAATTAGGCCTTCTTTTTGAGTCCCCTATAAATCCAATTTTTGAAAGTTCTATATGTTTTTATCATGAAAAACTGTTCGTTTGAAAATAAACTGCTAAACAAAATCGCCATCTATGAAGTGACGGAGAAACTTTTTCGTAACGCCAGCTATTGAGAAAATGTTTTGTAAATAATGAAAGAAATAGTCCATTTACAAGGGATGTTGTCACCATTATCATTGCCACATTGGAAAGTCAAAAATTTATCATAAAAATTTGGTTAGTAGGTACCTACCTACCTAAAATAGTCGTTAGTACCTACCTACCTTAAATGCTGAATATTGTTTTTTTACTGATATAAATTATTATTTTTTGGTTAGGTTATGTAAGTTTATAATTATTGTGACTCGCGACAGCAAGTTTCACTACAATTCTTAATTATACATATATTATAAAGTCTTATTTATATAAAATTACTTTCAAAATGGGGACCATTCAGTAGATGTTCTTTGAGCGAAACGCCTCAGTGGTCAATATTTTTAAATTATTGGAAAAAAGTTAAAAAATTGTGTTTATACTTATTTTTAAGTAATTTTATATAATCGATTATTGAATTCTATAAAGAATTAGCAGTCAAAAAATTATAAATAATTATAAATTATTAATTATAGTGAAACTTGATGTGCTTTGTGTTATAAAATAGGTATTACAAATTCCAAATCTGTTGATCAATAATATTGCTATATAACAAATTGAAATCTTGGTAGGGTGATGTATAATAATTATTTTTATATCATAACAAAACGTTTGCATCAATATAATATATAAAAAAATCTTTATTTTGAAACCAGAATTCAGATCATCAAGAATAAAATTTAAAAAGACTTTTGGTTTTTAAACGATAAACTTTGTAATCAGTGTGGATACACACCCTTACATTATACAAACAAAAAAAAACAATTGGATTAAATAAATGAATGACATGAATTCGAAATAAATTACATCAATATATAAATATATAAATCTATCACTATATACATGAAAATTATCAATATTTGAAAAATATCAATAAGGTCTTCTAATACATGGTTAAATTTAAACCTACTCAATATATTTTTTATTAATTAATTGTTCATTTAGATTGTCAAATGATATATTATTCGATGATACAAACATAGTATCATAAAATAACTAATCAATTTAAATAATTTTAATATACAATTATGTATAATAATACAATAATACAATGCTATCTATATTACAGGGTAAATTATTATAATAACTTTTACATAATATATAAATTACAATTCAATTTTACCCTCTCATACCCTTCAGTGCCACGTAAAAATCACCATTTCCATAAAAGGCCAATCATTTTTATTCATTGATATTTTTTTTTAAATCTTAAATTTATTTAATTTACATACCTATTCAAATAATTTACCTAAATAAAAGAAATTTGGTCGATTGAAAAGCTTGAGATGTAAAACTACGGCTTAAATAATAATATTACATACAGTGGCTTTATTTGAATAACTTTTGCAGTAAAAAAATTACAGGTATGTTAAAAAAATTCTAGGCATTTTGAGAAATAATAATCATTAATGTTTTTGACTGGGATTTAATTGGATAGCCTAGTCATCACACCATTTTTTTAAACCTAACCTACAAAAGTTTGGTAAAAATAGGTTGGATAGGTTTGTTTGTAGTTATAATTGCGACTGGCGTGAGCCATATATATTAAAAAAGGTAACTCAAATATTAAAAAATGATCAAATTGGTATTTTTACCAAACTTTTATAGGTTATGTTTTAAAAAAAATGGTGTGGAGACTAGGCTAGCCGATTTTATTAACTGGCACTAAGTGAAAAATGAATAAAAAATAGGTACTATAAACTCATTTTAAAATTTAAAGGATTTATTTTAAAGAAATTGTAGTTTTTTTAAAAACAAGCAGGAAAAAACAATTCTAATAGTGTAAACAATATTTAACTTAATGTGTTTTTAAAAAAAGAATCAATGTAAAACATGTCTAATTATCATATAAAGTATTTCATGCAGTTTGATACATCTTATTTTGCGAATTTATGATTTCATCTAGATTTGTTTTTTTGCAAGTATTTCGTATTGAAAGATATGTCGGGTATTCCGAATCAGTATTATAGTGCAATTTTGAGTTTCATACGGCACAATGTTGAGATGCCTCAAATTAGTAATTTACTGAAATTCCGACACACCGTGAATCCCACTTGTCGTTTGCTAGGTCCGACAAAATGTCGGGTGATCTAGTGGCTTTACATTTCAAATGGACGATAAAGACAAGTGTGAACAGCTTCATTAAAAATGCATTACCACTAGATCATCCGACATTTTGTTGGACCTAACACACCACAAGTGGGAACGGGGTCTGATCTGCGAATTTTACTGTTTGCTTGCGCTATACATATTGCATATACAGGCGTAATTTATCTTATAATGTGCGGCTATACATATAGTAGAAAAAAGGCGCAACGTTTGACCAACGTATAAACAACCGAATAAGGTTTAGTAAATAAATCAAATATAAGTATTTTTTATTCATTTAACACTTTATTTTACATAAATTATTTGCCAGTACAAATGGCGGACTTATTGCCTAGTGGCAATTTCTTCCAGACAGCCATGTGTTACAATTTGTGGATGAAAGTGAATTTGTACATGTACAAAAAAAAACCTATAACATTAATATACTTAAAAAATAAATATAAAAAGTTCAATTAAAAAAAAAGTATTATCAAAAAATGAATATTTGTTGGTATAGGTACACCTTTAATTGTTATTAAAATTGAAACGACAATGACGTGTGGCAATAAGCCCAACAGTGTAAAATATAGCTGTGAGCTATATGAGATATTTTAGCTGTGAGGCACCGGCTTAGAATAGTGCTTCCATTCTTTAAATCATTGTTTTCGAGTGTCCCGTAAGAGCCGGGTAATCGAAAATACAACAGGCAACAATAACATCTCACATAGTTCAGCAATGAGGTTCACCACCCATTCTGAATGCAGTGCCTTTTTTGGTGAAACGAGACTGGTGTGTGGGTATACATAGATGTGTTGTTCTCCCTTTTATAAGGCAATGCACACCCGGACATCTTTCGCTGGTTACCCCACATTGTGGGATATGCCGTGATGGTATGAATGAATGAATGAATGAATGTAAAATATAATGTATAATAGAAGAGAAATGGCGTGATTGTATCTATGTATATCTAAGAAGGTTTATTTTGACCACAAACGAGATATTGAATCATATAGTTGTCATTCGTCGAATACCCACTCGAAGTTAAATAATCCTATTTGCAACAAAAGTGAAAATAAATAAATAATTTAAATATGAATTGACTAAATTATATCTGATCATATTAAAGTGAAATTTCAATATTAAGTTATTAGACACAAATGCAAAAATATTATTTATCTCGAAAATAATTTGTACAACTCTATATCAAAAGAAATATTTTTTAAATTAAGTGTTTCCGATAAAAATAATGAAATTATATATAAATAAATTTTTAACATCTTTCTCTATGAACTATCATGAATAAGATGCATATGAGTATTAAATATCTCAAGCTTTTCATATACAATAAAATATATTTTAGTATCACAACATGAATAAAATGACAGATTTTTTTATAATGTAAACAATAGAAATAAAAAAAAATATCACAATCATAATTAAATTCTTAACTTTTTAAATTAAAGGATAAAACAACAAAAATAAAACAGAGACTAGAAATAAAATATGGGTTTAAAAGATATGTATTAATATAATTTATGTATTTATAACCTAACAAAGTCTTTCAATACACCAAGTCATTTATAAATTAGAATTTACCTATATATCTTTCAGTGTTATTTAATTTCTCGATACTTTATTAAATAAAATTACTTTTTAAAATCGAAACTCTTTAAAATGATTTAAACATTGTCTTTTTTGAAGAAAAAACAGGAAATTATGTTAAATTGATTCATTACAAAATACTCTGATATAATACGTCTTATTCTCACTAGTATTTTGCATTTATCTCTGGTTTTGATAATTTAAAAATATTTTTGGTATTGTCTTTGGTTTAATTCGGGATCATAATAATATATATTTACGAATTTCATAATATTATTTATTATAACGATATCACTAATATTACATAATCTATTCAACAACACTGTATTTTATGGGGCAAATTGTCTTTTTTTCAAATCGATATACTTATCAAAAAAAATGTTTTGTATCTAAAGCATGTAAATAAATATTAATTTGTTTAAAGATGACATTATCAGATACTCGAGTACAATTTACATCAAATAATTATTAGTGGTATATTATTGACTGGGTAAAAAAGAAACTCCTTGCTTTTTGATTAAATATTATAATTTTCGGTTTTTCATTATTTCATTTTTTATTTCAGGCGGTCAAAAAAATGATTACCACAAAGCAACTGTATTCAACAAAAAACATTGCCGTTTATTTAAATTTTAGAATAACCACTTATTTGTGAGGCACCGGCTTAGAATAGTGCTTCCACTCTTTTCTATTATTGTTTTCGAGTATCCCATAAGAGCCGGGTAATCGAAAATACAACAGGCAACAATAACATCTCACATAGTTCAGCAATGAGTTTCACCACCCATTCTGAATATAGTGCCTTTTTAGGTGAGACGAGACTGGTGTGTGGGTATACACATATATGTTGTGCTCCCTTTTATAAGGCAGTGTACACCCGCACACCTTTCGGTTACCCCCACATTGTGGGATATGCCGTGATGGTATGAATGAATGAATGAATGAACCATTGTTGGCGCCCGAGCTTGTCAGTTTTTATAAAAAAACCGACAATCTCGGGCAAAAAAATTAAATAATGTAAAACTGAAAATTATGACATTTAATTAAAAAAGAAAGGAGTTTCTTTTTTACCCAGTCAATAATATACCATTTTGATCCGGCTCGAAGGATACTCTACGATCATATGATTTGTTTTTTTTTTTACATATTCCATTCACTTAGAACATCGACAACCAAGATGAAAAATCTCTAAAACCTTTATATCAAAAAATCTAAGAGTACCGAGGCAGATCCTTCTCTTCCAATCTGCTTCAGACAATTGCACATAGTATGTTTAATTTATTTATTTATTTTTATTATTTTACATAGTATTGTTAGACATACAACAGCGTAAGTAACATAACAAGAATTATAACAACAAAATTTATTAGTACATTAACAAAGTAGGTGCAGTTTTACATGTAAATTTGTCCGAGTTGTACGCTGTATAAAAAATATTGACACGTTGGACGTCCAACTAGGTGAACCTGTTTTAGGGCGTCCGTTAGGAATAGTTACTATAATAGTATCAAATAACCAACACAACTCAACACACACATACAATAATGATGCTAAAAATGTCATTAATGTAAGTCTTTTTCATACGATTTTGTTATTGTAATATGTAATGGAAAATAAATAATTTCATTTCATATGTCTATGAATTTGTAGAAATCCATAATTTGTACAACTTTTTTTTTTTATTTAAGAGAGATGCATAGTTTTTTATTGTGATAAAAATTGTGTTTTAAAAAGAGAATAAATGAGACAGCTATTCGTCCAAGGAGACAGCATAGTTTGGGAAAATTTTGTTTAATTGACGTTAACATGCAATAAACTATTTATTATTGGGTGTTTTTAATTTTTTGGCTTTAATCAAAACGCAATGGCTTAGTATTCACATATAAATGTATTTATCGCGTTATTAAAAAATACTATTAATGGTTAAAATAATAAATTCTAGACAACAGTTTCATCTTACGTTACACTCTCACCCAAAGTTGTGTGATCTCTGACCATGCAAGGTTGGTCGTTGTTGGAGGATATTTTCAAACAGTTGTTCATATGTATTTCGGAGCTGGCGTTGGAGTGGATATTCAGCTCCCGCCTTCCGAACGACCTCCCGGCAAAGATGATGCCGTTGTTGTCCGGGTCGCTTCTGAGGATGGTCCGGCAGCAGGACTCTAGGGTCTTTTTGAAGGCGACCCTGAACTCTCGGTTGAAGTAGGCGTAAATGAGGGGATTGAGGGCGGAGTTGAAGTATCCGACCCAAAAGACCACAGTCACCACGACGGGAGGACAATAGCACGGTGAACCGCACAGCGTTGTTGTCAGATACCTGGAAAATACAAAGGATATTATGAAAAAATACAATTTGAGACATCGTCAAACAAACCCCTAAGACAGTCATGTCAAAGATATGGCCCGCGGGCCGCATCCGGACCCCGCGCCGTATCAATACGGCCCGCGATCGCAATGTGTCACAGAAAGAAGAATCATGTTTATTAGAGCTTTCAGACTTCACTCGATTCCTCTACGGAAGTTTTAAAATGCGTACATTACCTTACTACATTTATAAGTAATATCAAGGGCAGCGCTTGCCTAGACAAGCGAGAGAGATAGACAGTAACGCTGATATGATTTTTAACAACCGTATATTATATACCATATAATTAAATAAATAAAATGTTATAATAATTCAGTACATTTTTTTTATTTGAATCTGGCCCGCCTACACATTCTAAATTTAATATATGGCCCTCTGTAAAATTGAGTTTGACACCCCTGTCCCAAGGAATGAAAGTATTATAATTTTCGCCAAACATCTTGAACGAGCTTCCGGTTGCGCAGAGCGCAAATTTATGTATTTTTGCTTTGTTGGTTTACGTGCAAATCGCTCCCCTTCTCGGCTAAAAATTCATGTTATTTGGCGACTACTATAATAGACATGATGAAAGTAAATACATTGCAATGGTTTGACCACATGGGAAGAATTAATGAATGAAGATCATCAGAAGATGAGTGTCAAGATATAAAAATTGGGAGTCCGGTCCTCTCAGCTTATAGTTGTCGCCAAATAACTTTTAGTCGAGAAGGAAACCAACGAAGCAAAAAAGACACAAGTTTGCGGTCTGCGTAATAGGAAGCTCGTTCGAGATGTTTGGCGAAAATTATACCTCGACATGGCGTAATGGTATGTTTGTATAACCTTTGAATTTATGAAATAATGTGTTTCTTTATGTGCCATAATGTTTATATTTACTATTGTCAGAGACCTGAGCTATTCGCGAATGCGATAAACCGGAATATTCGCGAATTTTGCACTTTTTTCAAATAACACAGACATTTGGCTCTTTTAGGACATTCTGTAAAATATACACAGCAATTATCCACCGGATAGGCAGAATTAAAAAAAATTATTATTGTAACTCAAATTTCTCCTGGTGAAATCTACACAGTCAATGCATTAAATATAATTAAATTAAAATAAGATAAAATGACTATAAGAATTTGTTGAGATAATAAGCTAAATCATATGGATGCCTTATTCTAATGTTAATGAAATATGTTTCTATCTTCCTATAATACTGTATTGGCAGACAGAAGAACAAACTTTAAAATAAACATCTTGGCTAGTGTGTCGATTCTTAATAAATAATGTTTTTTACATATAAATTAATATGATTTGAATAGAAATGAAATAAGTAGTATATTTTATAAATTATTGAATTATATTTTCATTTATAGTGAAATAAAAACTTGCATATGTATATTTTTGTATATCTATCGTTTTCATAAAAATGTAACCTTCTTAATGAAAAATAATAACGTTTTCCATAAAAAATAACATAATTTAACGCTTTTCCAACTGTCGATTTGTTCAGGAGAACTTTGTTCTCTTAACATATCGACAATGTATCAAGCCAGAATACGCGAGAATTGTATGGAGAGGTCTACTTTTTTCACGGCATTTCCAACTTTGAAGTCAAAAAACACCAACTTAGAGGCTTCGCAGCATATATGTTCCATACACGAATTTACTCAGAATTCGGAGTAGAACATTTCGTGTGTCTGTGTGTGTGTCTGTGTGTGTGTCTGTGTGTGTGTGTGTGTCTGTGTGTGTGTCTGTGTGTGTGTCCGTCCCCCCCTTATAACTTTTGATCCGCTCAATTTACAGAGCCCAAAATTTCAGAATATATAAACAGTTATAGGCCTACAAAACTTTTATACTCAAAATTTTGAATTTTTGTTGCAGTCAGGGGTTATCAACTTTTGAATTTTTATTTTATTTTCCATATATCTCAGAAAACATAAAAGGTAGAACGTTGAAAATTGGTACAAACATAGAAAAATACAAAATCTCAAATTAGTTTTTTCAAAAAAATTCCAGGGTTTCTCAAACATTTTTTATTAAGAAAAATATTTTTTTTATGATAAATTTATGAGTTTAACTGCCTATATTTCCAAAACTTATACAATTATCAAAAAAAGCCGAAACACCCCAATTAGATAATTTAATTTTCTATAAAAAATATTAAAAGTGTAGTAGGAGATCTCAATTTTTTTTCAATAATTTTTTTAAAAATTGAATTTAGTGACGACATCGCTTCATACATTTTGTATGGCAGTCGCCTATACATAATATGTAAGAAGACTTAATAGTTTGATACTTCATCTCCAAACATACATACCATCATGCTATTTTCATATTCTGGGTAGGAAAAACGGAACTTCCTCCATACTATCCTATCTTGACATACATACCTACATATGTTGTATAGAAAACAAAATATCTGCAATATTCAATAATTTGTATTTATGGGTTTATAGTTTGGTACATATTCTTCAACTATACATACTATCGCTATCGACAGTTGGATCTCATGTGTTACATGCAACTAGTCTAAAAAAACATCACCCCTTTTCCAAAAAATAACTCGAATAATTCAGGTTTCTAACTATTCGTAATATGCCATTTGATTTGATTCCTTGTTGATTGTCAAGGTGCTGTATTTACTGTTGTGGTTGTCTGGAAAATTTTCTAATGTGCATTAAAATTTATAATATACTTCATATACTGCTTAAAAATATATTGTTCCACCAAACCATTTGATCAAATTATCATCTTGCAAGCATACAGACGTCGTTATACTGGTAAAGTTAAAAAACTTTAAATGTTCTACGAAAATTACATATTTTCATAATTTCAAATATTTTGCCCGATTTTAACCATTAGTAAAGTTTTATAATATAAACACCTTCTCAACAAACATTGATTAGCTTAACTACTCTTTTTTTTATCAAAAAATATAGCATATGAAATGCGATGTGCTGTTGAACGTAGCAATTCATCCCAAGTAACATTATGTATGCCACATAGGCGCATATTGAAATAATTGTTTCTCTCAGATACTCATAGTTGCATTGCTTTGCATTCAAATTGCTGCATATGATATCTAATATGGAGTACCTACATAATATTTAAATACAAAAGCTGGCATATTTCACATTTCATACACACAACATAATCTTTAGCACAATAGCCAACAGCGGCGTTGTTAGTAACTTCAGTAACAGTGTATATAGGTGGATACATATGTATATAAAATACAAGTTTTTCTTCAGTTGTAGAAAATTCTCTAATGGGCCTGCACTTTCTATAATATATACCAACCTTGCAAATGAATGTACCATTTAATGAGAAACACATGAGTAAAATGCGACTACTGTTGGCTTATTGAAATATATCGTGAATAAACCGAGAACCATTGGTTACAAATGTTCATAGCTCACTATATCCTATATAGTATTCATGGATTTTTATAAAAATATGTTTGACACATCAGCAGAATACATTTACACTACACAAATGAACTACACTGATTGAAGTGTCCAGAGCGAGTTGACTACAAAAATTGTTTGACGGTGTTTAATGCTTTGAATAACCTGGCACCACAATACATTCATGTCAGAGAAAAGAGCTATCTGGGAAGCATCTCACATTAGTCTTCTGTATCACAGAGTAATAACTCCTTTAAGGAGTTAGACAGAGCCAACAAAGCGGCTTACTATGATCGATGCTTTAGTGTGAGTGGTCTTATGAAGTGGAATAGATTGCCTCCAGATGTCCGCAGTACACAAAGCAAGAGCACTTTCTCTACAGGAATGAAAACAGCTTTGTTTCGTAGAGCAGCATAAGACAGAATATAAGCGCCCTTGGAATGATAATGAATCATTAAACGGCGCTATTATTATTATTTTACCATGGACATTATAATACTTTTGGTATCAATTAAAGTATTTGCGCTCCAATATACTAGTGATAGTCCCTGAATAATATTGGGATATTCCCTGTCCCTGAGTAATATTGGGATATTCAATATACTAGTGATAGTCCCTGAGTAAAATTGGGATATTCCCTGTCCCTGAGTAATATTGGGATATTCAATATACTAGTGATAGTCCCTGAGTAATATTGGGATATTCAATATACTAGTGATAGTCCCTGAGTAAAATTGGGATATTCCCTGTCCCTGAGTAATATTGATATATTCCCTGTGTTATAAAAGTTCGCACTTTCTGTGATTGAACTTATCCAACTGTCGATTTGTTCAGGAGAACTTTGTTCTCTTAACATATCGACAATGTATCAAGCCAGAATACGCGAGAATTGTATGGAGAGGTCTACTTTTTTCATGGATTTTCCAACTTTGAAGTCAAAAAACACCAACTTAGAGGCTTCGCAGCATATATGTTCCATACACGGATTTACTCAGAATTCGGAGTAGAACATTTCGTGTGTCTGTGTGTGTGTGTGTCTGTGTGTGTGTCTGTGTGTGTGTGTGTCTGTGTGTCCGTCCCCCCCTTATAACTTTTGATCCGCTCAATTTACAGAGCCTAAAATTTCAGAATATATAAACAGTTACAGGCCTACAAAACTTTTATACTCGGAATTTTGAATTTTTGTTTCAGTCAGGGGTTATCAACTTTTGAATTTTTATTTTATTTTTCCATATATCTCAGAAACCATAAACGGTAGAACGCTGAAAATTGGTACAAACATAGACAAATACAAAATCTCAAATTAGTTTTTTCAAAAAAATTCCAGGGTTTCTCAAACATTTTTTATTAAGAAAAATATTTTTTTTATGATAAATTTATGAGTTTAACTGCCTATATTTCCAAAACTTTTACAATTATCGAAAAAAGCCGAAACACCCCAACTAGATAATTTAATTTTCTATAAAAAATATTCACATTGTAGTAGAAGATCTCAATTTTTTTTTAACAATTTTTTTAAAAATTGAATTTAGTGACGACATCGCTTCATACATTTTGTATGGCAGTCGCCTATACACAATATGTAAGAAGACTTAATAGTTTGATACTTCATCTCCAAACATACATACATACCATCATGCTATTTGCATATTCTGGGTAGGAAAAAGGATCTTCCTCCATACTATCCTATCTTGACATACATACCTACATATGTTGTATAGAAAACAAAATATCTGAAAAATATTCAATAATTTGTATCTATGGGTTTATAGTTTGGTACATATTCTTCAACTATACATACAATCGCTATCGACAGTTGGATCTCATGTGTAACATGCAACTAGTTTAAAAAAAATGCTTTTAAAAATTGTTAAATCATTGCTCTCCATTGCTTTCATATTAGATACTGGCTAGATAAGAGAAAACAAAAAAAATATATACGTAAAAATAAAAAAAAAGTATTATGATTAAATCTGAGAAATCAAAATGCGATCTGGTAACTTTATTCGTGCATTGAGCATTTTACATTGAATCTCAATTATAGGAAATTTGATATTGTTTATTTTGCATAAAACCCGATGTTAATTTTGTTGTGAAAACATACAATTAATTAGAATTCTGACACATTAATCAAAAGTATTTAATTATGAACCGACATCGAAACAGCAGGTTGATCAAAATTAATGCCCAAAATAAACACTTTGTTGACAGTAAATTTTTATTTCAAAATAAGTTAATTTTAACACGAAACATCATTATTGAAAAATCATTTTAAAAAAATCGTTAATTAAGTTTTTCATTTGAGGAAATATACAACATTTTTTAAAGAAAAAAATCAAACTTCGTTAAATATGAAAGGTTTGTCTAAAGATACATGTTGTAAGTTTACACAAATAATAACACAATTCAAGCAGATGATTTTAGTATATCAATTTACATACACATTGGTACGAATAGGTAAACAAGCCAAAAATGAAATAATATTTCTGGCGCAGTTCAGGGGTCACATCTGTGCGAGACACCGTCACCTCATTTATAAGGACTGTTGCTTTCATTGTTTACAAATAAACCAATTTCTCAATAGATGGCGTTACAAAAAAAGGTTTCTTCCTTACTTCATAGATGGCAATAGTAATAATGCATTATTTTCAGGTGAATTATTACACAGTATTCAAAAATATAAACTTTCAAAAATTACATTGATAAGGGAACTCAATTAGAAGGTATAATTGGTGAATGTTGCGCAAGCGCGTAAAGTGATAAAGTATGCCAGCCGATGACAGGTCGTAAGCCCTGTAGGTGCCTTGAGTTCCTGGTTCTTCTTTAATATCACAACTTCATCTCTATAGAGATGTTAGAAAGTTTGTCAATAAATACCAATTTAAGTATTTTTGAAAATATTGTGTGTCTTTATACATATAATTCGTGTAGACTATGTAATTGTCTGCACAAATTTAATGGTATAGTTGGGTGGTGGCAGATCGGTTAGTAATCTGGGTTAGTAATTCAGTGGTCGTGAGTTCGAATCCTGTCACGACCGATTTCTTTGACATGTAGCACAAGCATTACTGCTTAATAGTTTAGGGGATGTATGAGTATGTATGTATATGTACTTGTTGCAAGGACATTCTATTTACATAAAAATAATAATAATGTTATGGATGATATGATGAGGCACCTACAGGGCTAATAGCCGATGACAGGTCGTAACCCCAGCAGATGGCCAATTTTCCGGTTTCCTTTAAATATATATTCCCGCTTGATCTCCACTGAGATAAAAATTTGTCAGAAAAATCTTCAGTTATGAAACGATATCACCAATGACATTAATTCTATAGTCTAGGTGAATCTCTTGGTGAATATCTCCCTATTTGAAAATAAAAGCTTTATGGAAATGGCAAGTGCGATACGTTCAACATATCGAAGGTACAGAATAACATTAAAAAATGACTGGAATATCCTAATGGATACGATAACAGAGAGATATAACCTTCCAAAGGAGATCTGCATCTCGTCTCTTAGCTGCCTGACTTGACAATTTACTCTCTTTCATTGAAAAGATTTATTTATGTGGAGCTGACTGTTCCATGGGACACATATATTCCAAAAGACCACCAATACAAACTAAATAAGTATAAGGAACTGGTAGATAGAACAGTTCAAAATGGCTTTAGTACAAGCATACATATATGCTGTAGAGGTGAGGGCGAGAGGCCTGCCCGCAAAATTTTTATATTCCTACTTTAAAGACCTGGGTCTCCCAAGAGGTATAATAAAAGAATTTTTGGATAGGGTGGTAAAAGCAGCACTATCCGCATCCTATTGGATTTGGTTGCGCAGGGGAGTAGAGTATCAGTCGGAGATTGGTGGGTGAGTGGTGAGCGTGACTTGAGTCATAAAGGGGCCCCTTAATCCCGCATACATGGTCGCAAGCCCATGTGGCCCGCCTGTTCTGGCTGGTACTCTGGTTGCCTGTATTCGTGGGCCTGGATTCATGAATCCAGTGAAACCACGATTGCCTTTCTTTTTTGTATCTTATAATGCAGTGGGGCTACTCATGGCACATTCTAATACGTTCTTAGCATCCTTTAATATTAAAAATGTATAAATCAGTACTTGATCATCAGTACATTAAGCTTCCTCTACATTTAATCATGAAAATTTGTTGATATCTACGTTTAGTATGAAATTGTCACGAATCGTTGTGCAAATTTGTAGTATTTTTGAATTAATTTAACCTTATAGATTGTTAAAGTCTGAAGCTAATCTTAATTTTACTGTAATCAACTTCATGAGTAGCCATGCTGGTCATAAATAATAACTTCAGGGGGGCAAGTCTGGTTCGACCGGCGAAATCAAAACCCTAGTGATTACCCATATCATGGATATAATTATCGTATGGAGTTCTATGACATCTAAAGAAATTATAAAACTCCATACAATAATTATATCCATGATATGGGTAATCGTGAGGGTTTTGATTTCGCCGATTGAACCAGACTTGCCCCCCAGGAGAGTGTCGATTTCATGCATACACAAGGTGGGTACTAATATTTTTGCAATGTAATGATTACCATAGAAAAAATGGCAACCAGCAGGCGAGGAATGCAGTCATGATGATGCCCAGAGTCCTGGCCGCCTTTCTCTCCCTCTTCATGCGGCTGCAGGTCGCTGGCGGCGGAGCAAGACTTCCTCTTCCATGGTTCACTCCGATGCCGTTTATCTGAAGGTGCTTGTCGAGGAGTAGTGCTGCCACCTTACTCCTGAAACAACGAGATGTACAAAGAATTAGCAAGTAATTTTAAAAAACCGACTCTAAAAAACTGTGAGGCATCGGCTTAGAATAGTGCTATCACTGTCAAATAATGGAATCAAAACGCTAATGATTGTCCATATCATGGGTATAATTATCATATGGAGTTCTATAATATAATAAGATAATATACAACTCTATAAGATAATAATATCCATGATATGGGTAATTATGAGGGTTTTAAACTCGCCGCTTGACCAGAGGGACAAGTCTGGTCCAACCGGCGAAATAAAAACCCTCGTGATTACCCATATCATCGATATAACTCACTTAGTATTTTCAAGAAAAAACTAAAAAAGGAATATTTATCCTTGAACACCTGATCTCGATTTTCTCTCCTGTCGTTACCATATCCTTATTTCTTGCTATGAATTATTATTATTTTTTTGTTTTAATAGTATTTAAGTGTTATATGTATTTTCTTTGATTTCTTTTCTCTTATTTATTTGTTGTTGTACATACACAATGTTGTTATACTTTGTAATCTGGTTGGTTGGAAGAAGTTGCCTAATGGCAATAAGCCCGCCAGTGTACAATTATATTTGTTTATATTATGTACAAGAAGATGTACATATAAATAATGTGGAAATAGGGACAAAGAGAATCTCCGCAATGCGATTGCGGTGCAGACTACCAAACAGTTCGCCACATAGTTGAGGAGTGCCCACTGCGCAGATTCCCAGGGGACCCAACCAAACCAGCCTGCATGGAGCGGAACGGGATGTCATGGACTGGCTACAGCAACTGGACCTAAGACTTTAAAAAATACTGGGACGCAACCACAACTAGTGAAGAATCCTGCCCATATGCCATACGAAAAGTAAAGAAAGTAAGTAATAAATAAATAATCTTCTACACGTAACCTTCTGATCTCAGTCAGATCACGTCAGGGTCACCAATTTTTCGTTGTTATATTTGTCAAAGGAAGTAGAGTTGAATAAAAACGCTACTTACACAGGATGATCATTTATTGGTTTCAAGTAATCACAATTTGATTTGATTATAGAACTATTAATAAGATGACACGATTATTGAAAGTATGTAGGTACTCAACGCGATGGCAAAGAACGAAGAATAGATGCTGGGATCACACAGCCCGTTTCAATTTAGCGCTCTCGCTTTTATACTTGGCTGAGTCGTCTTTTCGTAAAACATCGTTGCTCGGAAGAAAGAGATGGCGAGATGTATCTCGCTACACGGTCTTTATGCTCCGTTGTTTGATATTCACAGAAAATAAATCAATAAATTAATTTAATAGTTCATATTATTCATATTTTTGTGAATAATGAAAGCAAAAGTATATTTTACTTCGATTCAATAAAGTTTCTCAAATAACAATTTGAAACTTTATGTATTAAAAGTTTTAACTAAAACGCCATAACTAACAATTACGTCCGTCTTATAAAATACAATTAAAAATTCATTGAAACTTCGTTATTCGCCTGAATTGCTTTACTTACTAACTTTATTCAATAATAATTTGATCAAAAATTGATAAAATAATAATATAAGTGTGTAAATGTTTTATATAACAGAAAACCGTACCAGGAACAAATATAAATATATACATCTAAAATTAAACACATCATTTGCGCAGCAACACTACACATATGTACATGACAGAGCACTTTTTCAATAAACTTCCAACGGATATAAGACAATCAAATTATGAAACGTTAGGTAACAAAATAAAGAAACACTTTAAGGTAAACGAATAGAAAAGGGGTCAATAAAAAAATCTTGGGATTAAATTAATTTATTGTTTTGATGCTTTTTTTTTGTTTTGATGTTTTTTGTATTGATGCTTTTTTTTGTTTTAATACTTTTTGTATTGATGCTTTTTTTTTGTTTTGATGCTTTTTTATGCTATTTGTATTCATGTTTTTTTATGTTATTTGAATTGATGCTTTTTTTTGTCTTGACGTTATTTTTGTTTTGATGCTTTTTTTGTATTGATGTTATTTGTATTGATGCTTTTTGTATTGATGTTTTTTTTGTTTTGATGCTTTTTGTATTGATGATTTATTTCCGTGTACCTATAGTTATAATATTGTTGATTTTATATATTTTGTATGTCTTTATGTGATTGAATCGTTCTAAATGTACTTACTCACTTTCTCAGCACAAGCATTTTATGCTTTTTGGGAATAAGAAAAAAAAAAACAGTGTGCAAATTCAAATAATTGTTATATATATTATTTTATTGAATAAATAAAGTTATAAAAAAATACCCATTTTAAGGAAATATTTGTTATTAATTTATCCATTCATTCATACCACCATGGAATATTCCACAATGTGGGTCTAACAAGCGATATGTGTGCGGGCCTTTAGGAGAGAATATAGTACCTTTTTAGGTCGTGTGTCGTACTTCCTTCAAAAAGGTAATACACACCCGCACACCTGTCGCTGGTTACCCTACTTGTGACATATGGCGTGATGGTATGAATGCAAAAATATATATTTTTATCAAATATTTTTTGAACGATGTTCATTCTGCATATATTTATAAATTCCTTTCCTCTTTGCAATGATCATGTTCTACTTTCTAATATAATTCTAGTTTCTAGGTATTTTTTGTTTGATTCGGATGGAAGAGATTGCTTCATGGCAATAAACTCGTCTTTGTGCACATTTTCTTCACAAATTAAATTATTTATTAATTTATATATTATTTATTTTCACAATTTAAATAATATAATTTATTTTAAAAAGAATATATTTATTTTTAATTGCATATACGCAAACATTGGATTTTTTCCCTATCGGAAGTTAAATGATATTTTTATTGACAAATATCATTTGACTCCCGATAATATCATTCTTTAATATCCCAACTTCGTCCCTATTGAGATGTCAATAAAAATATAATTTATTTATTTCTTAATTTATTTTGGCTCCTACCTACTGAAATGCATATTTTGATATGTCGAGTAAAGTATTAAGGTTGGAATAAGAGAATATTCGCCAAATTTCTATTTTAACATCGAATTGCTGATATGGACTTTACCAAAAAATTCCGACTACGAACAAATTATTTTGCTATAGGTATTTGCCAGAATGAAAATGAAAATTCAGCAAGAATATATTTTTGCTATGATTATTATTATGTTGATACATACTCAAGTACCTACCTTAGTATGTAAGTAGGGAGAGTTCTACGGTTTCAGTAATATTTCCATTTAAATACAAATTGCTTTAAAAGCTCTTTAAACAATGCGATGGTCTGGCCTATGCCAGGGGTAAACGGCGTTGGCACAATAAATGAAACTTGGAAATTCATTCGTCTGATTTTAAAAATATTCCTGATAGTAATAAATTTTATGCAGATCTGAGATGCGTGTTCTAATTTCGGCACATATGCACACTCTGTCAGTGTTTATTGTTAATTACATTCAAATATACTTTCTTTTGAAAATAAAAAAAAAAAAACGTGTCAGGTCATGCGGCATTGTGTTTTTAAATTATTTCAAATATTATATAAGTTTTTTGAAATACGATTTTTTCTCTACTGTAAAATTGTCGATATTGACCTAGGCGGTTTTATCCCTAATGCGTGGATAGACTGCCATGAAAGTATCTGTTCACAAACATGCGCAAACCCATAACGATTATCTTACGACATCTATGTATTTTATTTATATGCAGATATTTTTTCAACGGTCTGATTTTTGCAAATACTACATAAAAATTACAAGATAACTGTACACAATATATCTAGATGACTCTAATCATCTTTTTAACTAGTTTAATTTATGTTGTTATTTGTCAAATTATTTATTTATATAACTTTTTATACATAATATAAACAAATATAATGCACACTGGCGGGCTTATTGTCTCTAGGCAATTTCTTCCAACCAACCAGATTACAGAGTAATTAATTATTAATCTGAATGCAACCTATATGTCAACAGAGTAATTAATTATTAATCGTAATGCAACCTTATGTTTTTTTTTAATTTTCTACGTACAATTCTTCGTAGAACTCCATTTCAAATTATAAATAAATTTGGTATGGTAAAATAAAACCAAATTTTTCAGTTCTACTATTTCAATGACACTGACTAGTTTCGGTCATTAAAATAGTAGAACTGAAAACTTTGGTTTTATTTTACCATACCAAATTTATTTATAATTTGCAACCTTATGTCTCTTTCTTCTGTGAAATATTATAGTAATTTATACACTGCTAGTCCTAGAACAGGCAAACCTAGTTGGGTAGTAGTCGTATATGTTTAATAACGTATATGTATATGTATAAGTGGGTCAGAAATGATGACATAAGGAAAGAATGTAGGATAAAGAAAGATGTTATAAATAGAATGAAAGTGAACACATTGAGATGGTTTGGCCACATGGGGAGAATGAATGAGGAACGCCTGACGAAGAAAATATACATTGCGGTCAGGAATGGAATGAGAGGTCGGGGCCGCCCAAGGAAGGGATGGCACGTCCATGTGAACGGTATTTTGAAAGACGGAAATGTTAGAAGCGTGAACAACAGACGAACATGTATAAAACGATGTATGAATGTTGTCGTGGCGATGAATGTATGTCAAGATAGAAGTAAGTGGCGTTTGGTTCTCTCTGCCTACCCCGTAAGGGACATGGCGTGATGGTATGTATGTATGTAGGTATGTATAAGTGGTGTGATAAAAAAAAATAGTAGTTGACGTTTCTCAATGGCTAAAGCTTAACCAAAAAAATACACCAAATAAAACAAATCTTAAATTATAGAAAAAAGCAGCATTAGTTTGTAATTTCTGGATGTTTTCATTAATATGATGCCCTACATAAACCTGAGGTTTTTTTTATTTTCGAGGCATTGCATCCTATTGTATGATTTGTGCCAAAACTCAGCAAATAAACAAATTGAAACAAACAAATAAACTCAGACATGGAACTGAAATTAAAAATGTAAAAAAATTACAAATATATAAGAATTTAAAAAACAAATTCACATAAACAATTAAACTCAGACATGGAACTCAAATAAAAAATTATAAATACATAGAATTAAATGTACAAATTAACACAAATAAATAAACTCAGACATGAATCTCCAATAAAAAAATAAAATTTACAAATACATAAGAATTATAAAATTACAAAGTTGGTCTCAAGTGATTTTAAGAGGATCGCTTAAGTAGATTCAATAATGACTCCATACTTATTGGTAGTTGAGAAGCAATTTGTTGACATGTGTCGTAAGCGTCATGATGCAAAATGATAATAGAAAAGATTGGAAGCACATTGCTACGTCGGTGACTCGGAGCAATCCTAGTCTTTGAATAAAACAAAATAAAATGATATGTTAAAAATGTTTATTACCTCTGAGGTCATGACATCTATCTACATTATAAAGATGAGATTAATATTTACATTGTAAAGCTAATTTCTATTTGTTTTTTGGCAATACAATTTTGGGGACATTCTATTTTACCTGTTAAAACGTTCCTCAAACTTTTCATCGTGATATCATTTTTAACGTAGGGGTTTTTGCTTTTGATTTATGTTAATTCAATTTATTATAAAGTTATAAAACTTTACTTAAGAAGGAAATCTATAAATTTTGATATAGCCAATACGTTAATTGACTCTAATTAAACGATTCAATGATTTATCTGTCTCCAAACAATTATGAATGTCAAAATGGGACTTACAACTTTTAAACACAAGTAAACTTACAGTAATGGCGATGTTTCATTTTTAACAACACTTTTTACAGTATTCTTTATTTTGCATAACTTATCATAAATGTATTTTTGTAACTAGAAATATCAATGAAGAGACTCTATCAGATAACAATAATTTTTGGATGAATGACCAGTCGATTTTTTCTGGCAGTATTTTAACTTTCTGCGTCATGGAATATTGCCATAACTGCTGGTGTTGCATGTCGAGAAATATGAAGCACCACTAAAAACGATCAAGGTAAAATTTAATTTAATCAATTACAATACAAATTTAAAGTCCAATTTGTACTACTCCCGTTTATATAATGACTTGGCAGGTGGTATAACACGCCTTGATAAAATTTGCAACGAGGATCCTTCAGGGTAGTTCCAATAATGAAAAATTGAAACAGGAGACCAAATCCGTCAAAACTGTACTCGGTATCACCCCAAAGCCACGAGGAATAGGCAGACAACCGGACCACAGATATGGGGGACGGTTATCGAGAGGGAATTGGCGGCGCAAGGTCTACCACAGAAGACATCTCAAAAGTCGCAGATTATGGCGACTTACGACTAAGAGACCCGACCCGAATGAACTGGGGTAGAGAGGCAGGAAATAATGATTTATTTGTTTATGAAATGAAACACCAACAGAACAGGATAGGAATTACACATAACATATAAATAGTCAGAATCAGCAAAGTTGTTCCAATGATCCAATCACAGGTGTTTACTGCATATGTGTATAAGATGATGATAATGACTTTTTGATGATTAATTATTTGAACCGTTACTTATGTGGCATAGCAGTTAGTCGTTTTCCTTCTGAGTTGACTTTCTGGGTTCCATTCTCAAGTAATTATCGTTTCTTTGGGATGGTAAGAATTTTTAAATAATAGTTAGAAGGGTTTCTTTTTACAATATATACACTCGACACGTGTACTCGCTGCAAGGGAGTATTTATAAATAAAGGTACATCAACAAAAGGCTCGCTAACTGGAAATGAAACACCGAAACATCGAAATTTTCGATGCTTCTAAATATGCTATCGAATGTGTTATTTTGTACAACTGTCGAAGGTATTATTCTGTACAACTGTCGAATGTATTATTGATAGATGAATTAATTTGTTAATATTTTTCTGTACAAAATCCAATACTTGAAGTTCGTGAATTTGATTCTGCTCATATCATTTTCCAGTGTCAACGTCGATGGGACGAAATATTTATTTTTTTGAATTTTCATCCTCATTTTTCTCAGCTTCATACTTTATGGTCATAGACTACTCTAATATAGTCATAGAAGGAAGTTATTATTTTCATACCCAACATAAAATGGATGCATAATATTTTTCAAGTGAATTATCTTTTAATTTAGTATGGCTTTACTCTGCGCCATAAATATCTCGAAACCTCTCGGGGGAGTACACTAATTAGACCAAAGGCAATTCTTTACCCACACTTTGTTAAAAAAACTTTCCTTTTTTGTTTGTACATACTGTTTACCCAGCGGGCTTTAAAACTTTGGATACATTTAGCTGCTTCATAAATTAAGGAAACATTTTAAACTACAAACTTTTTTCGTTGTTTCCAGGACTTGGGTTCGACAACGGGATTAATGCCTTAAAAGAATGTGTGGGTGTTTATTCGGTAGATTTTCATAATATATGCCCCCTGAACGTGAGATATTCTCAAAACCGCAATGCCAGATCAAAACCTACTTTTTCTATGTCACACTGTAAAACCAATCTTAGGAAAAAATTCTTTACTAACCGGGCCACCTCCAATTTTAACAAACTGCTCAATAACATTGACTTCTTTTATACCCAATCTCTACTCTTGTTCAAAATTGCGATAAAGCGCCAACTTTGCACTGATAACATAACTCAAAATTCCACTTTCTAGTATATACATATATGTATGTGTCACAATAATGGTTGCAACACCTTTTTCGTTAATCCTTAAGTACGTTAGAATCCCATGTTATGATTCTAGAATATAATCCTCTGTGTACCATTCCTTGTATGTTTCAGGTGTGATTCTTTAATTTTGTTTTTCTCCTTAATTTTTTTAAAAATTGTATGTAAAACTTTAACAATCACTTGATATGATGTCCTGTTATTATGTACCGCAGTCTATCATTTACTGTTTTTTCCATTGTTCTTAATATCATACTATGTTATTATATTCTACTGTATTGTTGGATATCCAAAATAAATAAAAAATAAAATAAAATAAAAAAAATTTGGCATTCTACGCTAAGAAAAAAAAATTCCCGATTGCTGTCTAAATTTAAAAAACCACTTCGCCCATCTCTACACATAAACAATCAACACATACCCTTATCGAAATTGGTGAAAAATCTTGGTTTTCTTTTTCATGGCATGAGCAGATTTCTCATGTCAGTAAAACCCTGTTTTAAAGTATTCGTTCTCTCAATAGATTGAAGAATTTTCTTCCAATGCATTGTATAATCACACTAGCTCAATCATTATTTCTTCCATTGCTTGATTCCGGTGATGCATGTTATCTGGATGACAGTGAAGAATTATACAATAAACTGGAAATGTTACAGAATGTCTGTATACGGTTCTTACACTATCTCTAAAGTATGATCCTGTTTCGACTTGTAGAAATATACTACTGTCGCATTTACCTACTGTCATTACTTTATAAGATAATTTATGACCCCTATTCGCTACAATATTTAAAAAATAACGTCGTTGTCCTGTCAATTCACGGCCTACCCCTTCACATAAAGAACGTACGAAGAGTCCGGAGAACACTAAAACCTTGCAGACACTGCACTTAATGTGCCAAAGAGAGATAATCATGTACCAACAACAGCTGACTCACTGTTCACTGATAGTGATGATAAGAGTGCACCGAATTCAAGACAGAAAGTCTTGAAAGCCCTAAAGTTGCTCTTCGTGGCTACAAGGTCCGCATGTCCAATGGGTCCAAAGAAATTACCTCGGACATCGTTGTGAAACGATGACAAAGTTGACACGGAGAAGTTTGTGCCGTGTCCAGTAAGGAATTGCGTGAATCGGGAACAATCCACGAAGAAGTAATTCGAGTCCTCACATCGGGAAGAACTCCGGGTCAATTTCTTAATCTCTCCACGAACTGTGGGTAAATTTACAGGTGGGGGGAGAAACACCACCCAAAATTGAGTTTCGGCTTCTATACAGGTTGTGAATTGAAGCTCGTCGTTTAACTATGAAGATGTCAAAGGATGACCAATATTAATTTGTGGCAATAGAATATTAAAAAAATCCTCATACTACATGACATAATTTAGCAAAAACAAATTAACTATTCAACATAATTCAGTTAAAAGACGTTTTTTTAAAAGATTGAGAACTACAGTGACCATAATCCAATATTTTTTACATTAAATTTAACATTTCGTAAAATAAATGTAATACCAAAGGGAAAGAGTTATTCTAACAAGAAGGAAGATATTTATTAAAATAACAAAAGCACTCCAATATTTCTTCGAATTGAAATTTTAATAATATTTTCTTATTTGGTTGATATGAGAACCCTTAATTTACCATTTATTTGCTGTCGAGTCCTCGTTTCGTATTCAATTTCATTTAAGGGGATTAAGCCGGTAACAATATAATAATCTTTTGCAATTTATCCAAACTACGCTGTTAATATAGTCCAATATTGTATTCATAATAACATTCGGCCGTTTACTTAACAAGGGTCAAATTAGAACAAGAACATGTATGATAAAAATAAAATTGGACTATGAAACTGAGATATAGCAAGATTCTCAGCTTTTTATTAAAAAGATACAAAAATTAATAAGATCCAGAAACTGTCAAAGTCGTTACACACAGAATAATACAATTATTTGATAACACCAGGGGTGCAAGTTCCGTCAGACGGTGAAATCTAAACCATCACGACCATGCTGTATTGCCCATATCATTATATCCATGATATGGGTAGTCAAAAGGGTTTAGATTTCACTGTTTGATCAGGGGGGCAAGTCTGGTTCGACCGACGAAATCAAAACCCTCACGATTACCCATATCATGGATATAATGTTGTATGCTTTAATTTATTTTGATTTTTGTACCTACTACCTTGTATGCTTTAATTTATTTTAATTTTTGTACCTACTACCTTGTATGATTTTAATTTAGTTTTATTTTTGTACTTTAATTTGTAATTTTGTACACAGTGATGTATTTTTTTTTAATTAATCGTGTAGAATAATTCTAGGCTAAATACTGTTTATTTTACCAAAATAAATAAAATAAAATAATTATAATATGGAGTTTAGATGTCATAGAACTCCATATGATAATTATATCCTATTATACTAGGGTTTTGATTTCACCGGTCGAACCAGACTTGCGCCCCTGGAGAGCAAGTAAGTAGTATGTAAAGAAATTGAAAAAGTTGACCAATATACATACCTAGGATTACAGATTGATAATGCATTTAATTGGAGTAAACACGTAGAATTCATTTGTTTAAAATTGAATTCAATATTGTGTAATTTTTATATGTTAAAGGGTAGTTTCTCGGACCATACTGTATTGTATGTAGGTAGTATGCTATGGTCGACTCGATCTTCAGCTACGCGTTAACATGTTACGCCATGTTACGGCTTAACGTACCCAACACACACAAATAAAATAAAACAAATACAAATCAATTTCTTGAAAATGTTGGTGGACAATAATACAAAAAAGTCAGGGGGGCAAGTCTGGTCAACAGGGGGAATCAAAATCATCCATGTTTACCCATATCATGGATATAATTATCTGATGGTGTTCTAAAACATCTTAAGATGTTATAGAACTCCATAAGATAATTATATTTTGTAAACAAAATATATGCCAAATCGATTTCCATATTAAATATTGGCAAACTTCTTGTTTACAATACTCAAATCTATATTTAGGGTATATTCTAATAATATCCTGTGCGAACTTTGAACAACGCATATTTATTTAGGAGAGGTTGTTCGCCTATGTATGGTATGAAGGCCATTGTATACTCTGGATATACGGATGTACGCAAAAATGCACACAAAAGTACCTCCTAAGTATACCTCCTCCTAACACGAAAATATTGTATATCACCTAATCTGTAATATACAATATTTTTTGGCGAAGAAAATGTAAGATTTAGAGGTTTTTGTAAATAACAAGAATAGTTATTTAATCTACTATAATAATATAAAACTCAGCCGGTAGATTTTCATATTCTCTTTCGATTGAAATAAAAATCTACTTCATAGGACGTAATTTTTTAATTACGTCCTATGAAGTAGATTTAATGTTTAGATTTAATAAATTACGATGAAATCGTCGCCTGAGAACTGTAGTGGGACATCTCACGAAACATAGTTTTGAGATAATGATGTTTTAAGATTTTAAATTGTTTAAAATCATGACGAAATTAAATCATGGTTGTTTTCTAAAATATTTATTAAGCCAATATATAAGAAAAAAATAAAATAATTTTTCAATACATTTTTTATTTCTATATTTAGAGTTAAAATTAAAAAAAATAAAAGGATATCTATTTTGAATTTCTATTTTAATTCTTTAGTTATTTACATAAATTCTTTATTGGTAGGTATATAAAAAAATGGTTTAACAAAAAAAAGTAATTACCTACTGCAAATATTTCTATAAAAGTCGTGGTATTTCTATAAATTATTTGAGTGCTTTAGTAAGACATGTATGTATGTTATCCCAGTCTTACACTTAACATGGTAGGATATTCTATAAAATGCTATATTGGTATATTTCTCATACAAATAACTTTTCTAATAAGACCAAATATCTCAGAACAGCCCTTAAAACTATTAAAAATAACGAATTTTATAAGGAGATAACACAAAAAAAAACTATTTTTTTAGATGTCCCACTACAGTTCTCAGGCGACGAAATATTAGAAAAATGCAATTTTATAGAAAGCGACAACAATTTGAACTTTTTTTACTTACGCATTGAAATAATATTATGACAACCGAACTGGCAACCTGCGTTTTAGCCAAACCTTTGACATCAATAGAGTAGATAAAGATTAAACTATTTATGACTGTTTGGCTGTGTGCACAAAACCAAATTTTTTGTAGTCACCAAAGTTCGGTTAATTTTAACATGAAATTTTGTTACTATTAACAAAAAAAGTTTTTCAGTGCGCTTTATCTTACTCTTCATCTTCAGATGACTCAAAATTCTCAAAATTTTTATAGAAAGCTTCATGCACTCTCTAACAAAATATAAATGATGTAGAAATGCGCTTAATAACTTCAAAATCATATCTCACATAGAGTGTATGTGCTAGAGTGGTGTGTGGGTAGGATGTATCGAAGTGCGAATGAGATGTGCGAAGAGGTGCGAAGGGCGACGCCATTATGAATAAAGTAAAGTAAAGTAAAGTAAATTTTATTAATAAGAAAGTATAAAAAGGATACGTTTTGACAAATTATAAAAAAGCGATAATTACTGTACAAGATCAGGTGTATTGGATTTCTTCCTTTTTCTAAGAAAATTATAATATACCTACTCAGGAAGTGAGTATATCACAGTGTAAAAAAATAATATAACCAATTTAATTGCCCCAGATAACCGAGAGGGCGCCATTTAACATTTTGTCTCCTCGAAGCTATTTGAATAGTATTTATCTATGTAGGTATGTAATGGTATTGCGATCCCCTTTTTTAAGGGTTGTATACCTTTTTTTATTATTCCTGGCGTTTAAGCCATCTGTTGCGTCGTTATAAGCTTCCTCCTTTTACATTTTATTGCCTTAGATCATAAACCTTGTTTTTTCTTTGCGAGAAATAAATACGAAGTTGAGTAGAAAGCCGTTATAAACAAGTTTGATATAGAAGACGTAAGACGTACCAAAAAAAATAATCAAATAGGTAATAGCAGAGAACTAATTACCATGGTTTATATGTTTAATAATACTTAGTTATATTATGAGTAGGTATTCGTAGATAAAAAAGTTATTATTTATTTATTTATCTTCTTGAACATAATATAAAAAAATAAAATACACATTGGCGGGCTTATTGCCATTAGGAAATTTCTTCCTGCCAACCAGATAACAAAGTATGTCGAAATTGTATAGGTACCTATATCTGCATCAACAAACTAAAAAAAATAGCATCATAGCAAAAAAAAGGATTGATAAAGAACAAAGAGGGGAATACGAAATCAGGGTGTTAAGGAAAATGTTCTTTAGTTTTTTTTATGAAAATTCAAAGTGAGTTAGACGACGCAATATCCGGATTTAGGCTATTCCATAGTATTGCTGATTATACTTCGAATGACGAGCTGAAAAATTCCGTGTTCACAGGGATGGATAGTTTCGTTGGTTCAGCAGATTGGAGTTGAGATTGAAGTCCATGATTGGATAAATAAGTGATTTTTTTTATTTGTTATCAACCAGCCTGAGGATTAATAATAATACTTAATTAACACTTCCTTGCACTTTGCTGCGCAAGTGGCGAGTTAATTGCTATTTGGTCATTTCTTCCAACAAAGCAGTATCCCAGCCCAGAGAAGCAATATTAGCGTGAGAAATTACTTTAAATAAATTACTCCTTTGCTGGGGATCGATCCCAGGACATCCGCACAGAAATCAACGGGATTACCAACTGTCCTACGGCGGTCGGCTTACAAGTAAAAGGTTTCCTAAGTCAACATTTTTATAGGTTTCATAGGTTTCATAAGGATTCATAAGTTGACAATTAAAAATCTTTTCTTGTTCAAATAATTGGTTTTATTGTTGGCTTTGGTTTGGCCTCCGGGCGAACCTGGACTCTGGGCGTAGTCAATTGGAGACATGGAGTCGCTGACAGATCGGAATGACGGAGACTTCTCTTGGAAGCCAGGTCCCACCTTAGGATGTGGAGCTGATGATGTTGATGATAATTGATTTTAGGTTCTAATGTAATTTTTATTGATTTGTTATGGATTTCGGTCCAGAGTAAATTGCCGGAGGAGGAGTTTATTGGCAAATTAAATTGATTATTAAAACTGAGTAAGGAATATACAGTGCTGAAATAAGCAACTTTAGGGATTCAATAATATTTTTTGCTATTTTTACTCCTCATTACCGCAAGAGTATGTAGTGTTTTTTTTATTGCAGATTATCAACTATCATGTTGCAATTGTATTCTGAAAGTTTCATCACAATGTATCTGTGTGTTATGCTGTGTAGGAACTATGTGCTTTGTTCGGCGTATTTATTCTACTCAATCGATTAAAGACGTACTCAATCGATTATTTTAAAATTTTGTGAATTTGTTTATCTAATACTCGTTTAAAATCCCAGATTATGAAGGATATATGATCAGTGCTAGTCAATTTTTTTATTGTCAAATATTTAAAAGTGATCCCAAGCTCAAGAATAGTGGGAATGTGAAAGTGACTTTAGAATAGTGGGAATTTTGGTATTCTCTATTTGTTATTTGTAATTTTCTTTTAATTTTTTTGTTGTTTATTTAATTTTGTAAAATGTTCCAAAATTAAAAAAAAATAAAATAAACAAAATGAATAAAATAAATAAAAAAATAAATAAAATATAAATAAAATAAACAAAATAAATAAAATAAATAAAAAAAATAAAATAAATAAAATAAATAAAATAAATAAAATAAATTAAATAAATTAAATAAATAAAATAAATAATATTAATAAAATAAATAAAATAAATAAAATAAATAAAATAAATAAAATAAATAAAATAAATAAAATAAATAAAATAAATAAAATAAATAAAATAAATACAATAAATTAATAAATGCAAAATTAGAATACTTTGTGGAGTGACTAGGTAGTAAGGATTAAAGTGTTGGCCACAACCGACTCGTTTTTTTTAATGCAATAAAAAAAACGAGTCGAGTTCTAACAATATCCATCTTGGTATTGCATTAAATTATGCGTCCACTATAATTTTACTATTGGTGAAATAAAGAACTCGAGAAAATTCGGAAAAAAACATACTCGAGAATTTTAATTTTATGCGATAACGCTTGTTAAAAATAAGGATTTTCCATTATTTGTGATCATCGGAAAACAAACTCCTTAGACTTACTCCAAAAAGATTTATATTTTGTGACACCTATTTCGTCAGAAAGAGTGTTCTGTGGTAGGTAGTTAATTTTGCTACCAAAATTAGAAGTCACCTTTCTGATAAGGCGTTAAATGTGTTTATATGTTTGTGATTTCCTAAATAATGATCGATTTGGTTGATTTTTGTATGCTTTAAGTGTTTGAAAAAAATATACGTAGGATGTTTATGAAAATGTTATTTCAAATTATTTTGTCCTTCCGCACGACCTTTAGCCGTCCGCGTCGCTTATTTTAAGGGAATAATGCATTTTTTCTAGATTCCTGATATCGGGGAAAACCATATTTTCAATATTTTTTATTTCCTGTAGGTACGTAAAAAAATCCAGGAACTGAGAAACTTTAGTAGGTACATTGATTTTTGTTTTCATAATAACAATTATAATTTATTCGGTCTTCTTCTTTTTAGCCCCTTTCACTCCACTGCTGGATATAGGCCTCTTCCTGGGTTTTCCATTTCTCTCTATCCTGGGCACTCTGCTTCCACCCATGTCCCACCAGTTGGACAATATCGTCAGTCCATCTCCTCTGTGGTCTCCCTACACCTCTTCTATTATGATAGGGTATCCGATTCAGAATTTTGGGGGTCCATCTATTATATCTCTGTCTTGCCACATGACCTGCCCATTGCCATTTTAGCCTTCCCACTCTTTCTGCAATGTCTGTGAACTTTGAACGGTGTCTTATTTCCTCGTTTCTTATTCGGTCTCTCAAGGATACGCCCAACATTTGTCTTTCCATTGCTCGTTGAGTTTGTGGAGACTTCTGGTAGTAAGTGACTAATTTTAAAGACCGTATGTTGCCACATTCGGTACCGTTATATATTTCATTCAAGAATTGCTATTAAGAAAAATACATATTTGATACACATACTATGAGGAAAATGAAAAAGTCTACGAGGTCAGTCTTTCAAAGACATGCGGAGTCAAGATTTGTCGAATGCCATGACATAGTGATAAGTTGCTATATTGGAGTTTGATGTCAGCGTTCTGTGTTCGATTCCCAGCATAGGAGAAATTTATATATATATATATATATATATATATATATATATATATATATATATATATATATATATATATATATATATATATATATATATATATATATATATATATATATATATATATATATATATATATATATATATATATATATATATATATATATATATATATATATATATATATATATATATATATATATATATATATATATATATATATATATATATATATATATATATATATATATATATATATATATATATATATATATATATATATATATATATATATATATATATATATATATATATATATATATATATATATATATATATATATATATATATATATATATATATATATATATACATATATAATTCACTTTTTAAAAGAGCCTCTCTTTACCAGATATTTAAAGATCATTTCATAAGAAATTTATATCCAACCACTAATTCAAGAAAACATCCAAGAAGAAAGACAAACATTGATATACCATTATTAAAAACGACTACCGGCCAGCTCCATTATACATACCAAGGTGTTAAATGGTTTAATGAGCTGACCGGTAAATATAAATTAAATACAACTGATTTTGATAACTATAAAAATGCTGTTAAGTCTCTATTTATTTTATAACTTTCTAATGGAATTGTTTAATATTTAATTTATTTTAATTGCATGTTTTTTTCTGCTCTGTATTTTAATTGCATGTTTTTTTCTGTTCTTTATTTTTCTTTTGATATTGTGTACATTATTGGTTTTTGATGAATTATGATAATGAAGATTAATTTTTAGTTTATATAGGAATCCCCCCCAAACCACGAGTATAAGCTCTTTTTGGGGGGTAATATGAATAAAATATTTTTTGTGTATGCTATTATTTGTGTAAGTATTTAAATTGTTAAATTGTTATATTTTATTTCTATATATATAAATAAATAAATAAATAAATATATATATATATATATATATATATATATATATATATATATATATATATATATATATATATATATATATATATATATATATATATATATATATATATATATATATATATATATATATATATATATATATATATATATATATATATATATATATATATATATATATATATATATATATATATATATATATATATATATATATATATATATATATATATATATATATATATATATATATATATATATATATATATATATATATATATATATATATATATATATATATATATATATATATATATATGTTATTCTTCAGGCTTTCGCGGAGAGGAGTAAATGATGCGTCGATTTCTCGGGTACTCCGCGTCGTAGTTTTATGGTTCCTCCTGGAACCGTGTCCCTGACGTTTCGACTGGACGTTGCCAGTCATCCTCAGAAGGGTAGTGGTGGCTTCTTCAGTAGTCTTCGGCTGCGTCGAACTACGCCTTATCGAAACGTCATGAAACGTCAGGGACACGGTTCCAGGAGGAACCATAAAACTACGACGCGGAGTACCCGAGAAATCGACGCATCATATATATTGTGACGTTATTTTGTATTTACACGTCACTATTTAATAATTTTAATTTAATGTTTATAAAAATGTCTTAAACGAACGCACTTCGCAATATTGGCAATATTTCTAAAAAAGTTGTAAGGCGAACACAGCCGTGAACGGATTAGCTAGGCGGGTCGAAATATCTATGCCTTTCTTTTCAACGCTGACAGCCGACACGAGGTGTCATCGCTCAACTATGGCCTACGCAAAATTATCCGGCAAAGACTGGAAATTTAAATTCAAAGGAGGCTGGGTAAGTTCTCTATCTAATTTCATCGATCCTCGTCTATATAAAATATCTGGCATGAGTCACGTTCGCTAATTTAACTGAATTCTTGCAGGAAATATAACCGCCTCCTTTGACCTTTGTCCTTTGCTTCTTTGTTCCTTGCTTCCTTGCTTCTTTGCTTTCTTCTTTACTTTCTTTGTCTTGTTTGTTCATGCTGTCTTTTCATCATTCTTCAACATTGGTGTACTTTACTATGTACACCATGGATGACTGAAAATGAATAATTTTAAATATCATGGTTGGGGCATGCTCATATTTGCACATCATGACTTAATAATGACTAAAACACCTGTAAATTGCACTTCAAATCGACGTAAATACTACGATGGTAGTTCTCATCACAAAAACTGTACCTGCTGATCATCTTCAAGAAGATGGAAATTCCTAAAACTGTTTCATTTCTTGATTATTATAAAAAAAAACATATGAAATACTGATATCATTTGAAAATTTAGTTGAATCTGTTTAATTATGTCATGTCTGATATTTCTTTTTATTATACACCACATGGTCTAGAAAAACATTTAAAAACTTGTAAATTGTAATTTAAGAATTAAATTATTTTATTAAAATGTCAAATATTTAGCTTAGTTCAGGTAACGTAGATAACTGTATCATATTTAACACTCCTTGCCAACCATGATATGAATAAATTGTAATTTCTTTTGTATTTGTGCGTTTCTTTCATCACTTGGTCTTCCCTACAATCACATCTGACTCAGCTTTTCATGTTTTAATTACTGTTTCATTGAACAGAAAATTCTTATTTGATACTTAAATATATTCTTTTTTTTGTCTTACTCAATAAACAACACGCCCTGAGATACTGAGATATTTGCATTATTTTAAATGAGTCTCATTGCAATATCGCTGACTGCTGGTGGTAAGGTTTTATGGTGAGTATAATTTTAGCTTCTCTTTTTCTTTTCTCATACACCACCATCCCTTGCAATTGTCGGCCCAAAGTGGGGCAGGATTTTTTAAAAAAATTGAAGAGCGCGGACTATTAGGATTTAAATTCCATTTGTATTTTTTATTTTTATTGATTGTAAGACTGGCGCCCATTCTATAACTCTTTATAAAGTCAGATGTTTGTGTGGGACAGATTAGTGTTTGTAGAGAACGTAAAATTGATAATTAGTTTGTATACTTTGTGGTAGCGATTCCTTTCCTTCCTTAAACCCATCCTTAATCTGAGGACTGCGCAGAATCCATCGTCATGAAAGCCGAGCTGTGAGATTATATTCAGGAGATGACCAGAAGTCAACCAAACTATTTCTAAAAAGTGTGGAAGAGCCCATTATGACCAGTCTTATTCGAGAAATACCATTCAAGAAATCTACTCAATCAGGTTGTATTGTAAACTAATAAATAATTAAATGTCGTGAGGACTATAACATAAAAATTCACTTTCTTTTCAGTACAAAACTTGAGTTGTCATCAATTATTATTAATGTCTATTTTTTTGTAAATCTATAAATTGATTAGAATTATTTTTCTGATTTCATAATTAAAATGTCACATTTTAACTGAACATACATAATGAGGGTATCAAATTTTTATAATTGAAACTGTCTAGAAAAAACATCAGGTTGTATAATGTTAATTTGTCGTTGGACTGTGCTAAATGTTATTTCATGTTTGGTTTGCATTTTTAATGTTGAATACCTATGTTATAGATAAAAAAAAAATTATGAATCTTTATAAGCGTTGTAATTTCCTTTTTGCTAACATACAACATAGTATACATTTTTCTTGGGTCGGTCATAAAATTTGAACTTGTAAAAAATAATTATAAAAATCATATGTGGGGTAGAAATTAATTAGGAGATTGTTGTGGTAATTACCAAAAGAAGTCTGTCTGATACCTGCATAGAATCAACATTGTTGCATGGCAGTTAATATTTTTTTCTTGTAACAAGTGAAAATAATCAATGTCTTTTTAAATAATGATATTATTGTTATAATACTCTTCCATAATAATAAAAAGTTCTCTTAATTCATGTTGAATCAATATAATTAAAAGGAAATGGTGTTTTAAAACAATTTTGAGTTTTTATTCTCTGTGGGGAACATGTGTTTTTTTTCTCAATTTTTGATGTTAAAAGTTCAGCTATGTTGTATAAAATAATAACTGAAAATGTTCTTTTAAATTGAATCTCAAATCGATGTGTGCTATAGGGAGTTTTGTTTATGATTGTAATGAATATGCAATTAAATATTTTCACTTTTACAGATGGAAAGTGTTGGTGAACTCTATGAAATATTTTTTGGGAATGCTGAATTTGAATCTGCTGTATAATCACAAAAAATCAAGGCTCGGAGAGATGATATTTCTATATGGATTTTGGTCTATTTCTTATTTAAGGTATTCCATGTTTATTAATTTGGTCTGACATAAACTTATGATGTAATATTGTCATCTCTGAGAATGATTTAGTTTGAATTTACCAAATGTAATGTTACTTCTTGATGATAATAACTTCATTTTTATATGGAAATGAGTCTTGTTTCTATTATGAATAAATTGTTTAATGTTTCATATTATATTTATGTTGTCTAATGTGTGGTACACAGTATCGACCTACAACAACATGTTACGCTGGTTATTCAATAGAAAGTAATGTTAATAATTCAGAAATGTTATGGAACTCATCGTTCAAATGATAGAATCTTTTATGTATAACAATACACTTTTTGTATAATCTATTTGACATTTTACTGACTATAATCGTTAAAGCTTATTTTAGAAATGATTAACAATCATTAAAATTAATGTGGGGGATATAATACTGTTTTAAAGTTAAAATAAATGAAAATTAATTATATTCTTTTGTCAAAAGTGTAATTAACGCCATCTATACGGCGGGAGGAAAACTTATGTAGTTGCATGACTACTCGTGCTGCAACTAAATAGTTGGTTCTGAGTTACGAAATATTTGTAATTGTTAGATATGATGGTATATTGATTGGAAATAATGTAGCGTGTACTAATATGTTAATTTTATAAAGAAACTCTTCTTTTTTTGTAATTGTCATACACATTACAAAGATTATTGTTTTCGGTACGAATAATTAATCATGTTGTATCAAATCATCCTATATTATGAATAATAAGCTGATGTTATAAAATCATTCGTACGTTTCGGTACTTTCTTTTGACATTTCCACAATATAATATTTCTTTAAAAATGGAACATATTGATGACGAGTCAATTACGGGGATGAAATTATATTACGGTGTAGTGCGGTGGCGGATTTTTGGATAGGCTTTGGATGGACGGATTTCTGTTTAATAATCTTGTTCAGCCTTGGGTGTTCATCTGTTTGGCATTGGGCGCACGGTGATGATATCTATTTTTTGTATTTGAACAACTGGCGAACAAATCCAACATTATGCTTTTAAATTTGATTAATTTGATTTTGAAATCAACTTTCTTGGGAATATAATTTTTAATTGATTAATACTTTGCTTAAGTTTTGAAGTAGTTACTTAGTTTTGAATTTATAGCTTTATGAAAATTATAAATTGATGATTTCATCAAACTATGCTGCTGCGTTATATGAATGGTACAGTGAATATCTCAACGGGATGTACACCTTATTTTCTTTTTCATGGTCGTGAACAAATTTTGTCAGGTGAGATGCATCAAAGGTATCAACCTGGACCCATCTCAGTAGATGACATGCAAATAGAAAAGCCCCATGATTATGCTGAAATGCTAGATGAATTAAGAATTATTTTTTTTGAAGTTCAGAAGAATCTTATGTCAGCTTTTAAACGCAATGCCACTTTGTATAACAAAAATAGGGTCGAACGCTCTTATAATGTAGGTGACTTTGTCTACCGGAGAAATTTTATAAACTCCAAAGGCGCTGAATTCTTTTCATCAAAATTAGCTCCACGCTTTGTTAGAAACAAAATTATAGCAAAAATATCACCTGTAGTTTATACATTAGCGAATGAACAAAATAAGTCTGTAGGGAACTTTCACATTAAGGATCTCTTAAAACCAGATTAATATTAAATTTTTTTTGATGTCTGTATCATCAGTATGATACAACTGTATCATATAATTTGTATGTTTTCATTGCCAATACATGACATCCATATCTGCTTAATGCTATTATCATTCTCAGGATTATAATATGTCAGATGACCAAATTAATCAAACATTGATAAATGTTTACACTGTAAATATACTGTTTTTTTTTATAATGAGAAATTTCTCGAGGAACATATTGGTACTCTGATGGCATATGTTTAATATGATGGGTTCCTCGACAAATTTAAATTTAATTATATTGTGGGGAATGCTGTGATGGAGTATTTCTTCACAATATTGAGATGTCATATACTTTTGTTTTCATTCAGATGAGTTAGTTCTATTTTTATGTCAAAATTTGTAGAGCTACATTGTACTTGCTTTTTTATATTAAAATGTTATCCTATATTGTTTAGATGTTGGACTATAAAACTGATATTTTCCAAGGAAAATTGTCTAGTATATGTCATACAGATTGTGTTGATGGTAAATATGATCCTGAATGAAAACCTAAGTATATCAATTTGATAAAAGTTTATATCTAGAGCTCCTTTTACTTCATGTAGGTTACTGTATATGTAATGTTCTTGTTTATGAATACCAATTTCATATTGTAATATGAAATTGATTGTTATATGTCATGGTATAACTTAAAATACTGAAATGCCATTATATTCTGTTTTTTTTTATTACAATATTAGGAAATTTATTTGATAATTCACTCGTTTTTCTACCATATAAGAGTTATATCTATGGTATCACGTGCATGGAATGCCATGGTCTTCTTCCAGATAACTGTGTCGACCAACTCAGTTATCGTAGACTGCATCTGGAGATTTAGTTTGGTCAACTAGATGTCTGATGTAATCAAAACGAAGAGACACTGATCATTGTCTGTCACATGAGATACATGAGATGACACACTTGGTGTGCGATAGAAGAAATTACAAATTGTTGAACGTTATAAATTTTCTCAAATCTTATCATTCTGTAGACTATTTTTATATAACCTTGCATGGACTAGTGTCCTTAATCATAACAAAGAGACACTGTCACATGAGATACATGAGGTGACACACTTGGTGTGCGATAGAAGAAATTACAAATTGTTGAACGTTATAAATTTTCTCAAATCTTATCATTCTGTAAACTATTTTTTATAACCTTGCATGGACTAGTGTCCTTAATCATAACAAAGAGACACTGTCACATGACATACATGAGGTGACACACTTGCTGTGCGATAGAAGATATTACAAATTATTGAATGTTACAAATTTACTCAATTCTTGTCATTTTGTAGATTATTTTTTATATAACTTTGCATGTACTAGTGTCCTTAATCATGACGAAGAGACACTGTTACATGACATACATGAGGAGACACACTTGCTGTGCAATGGAAAGAGTTACAATGTATTAGACGTTATAAATTTTTATTAAATTTAGTCATTAGATATTAGATTTTTGATGTTCTATCTAGCTGATGTTTTTATGTATGACATATTGGGTAATCTATTACCAAACCTGATCTCTAATACCATGATATATAACAACATTTTAGTTAAGATTGAATTCTGTTATGATCAAAATAGTGTAATGCAAATTCAATATTGGACTTATATCACATTCTTGAAATATTAATTTTGAAATTGCATTATATTATTATTTGTTATGGAGAAATAAGATGCTGGTATGAAATTTCTTTTGTTTAATATAAAAATGTTTTTCATCTGGGATCAAAGTGGATAAATTTTATGCATTTATCTTCCCGATGAATTTTCTTATCATGGGTAAGGTGTTTATAGGAGGTACGCATGATAACTGATGTTTATAGTTATTGATAATGATTATTAAAATAATGATATTTTACATTTGCTATGTCTGACACATAAATCTTTCATAGACAAATTTACATGTTAGCTTTCACATTTCTTGGCTTACAATTAAGACTTGCATGTATGATACTGAGCTAAGCTCACAATTTGATATGATGACTATGATGCTGTTTTATCTGGGAAAATATTCTGAACTTTAAATTTTCCCTATGATGAAATTTTATCGTGAGTTAAGGTGTTTATAGGATGGACTCACGATAACTGTATCACGCTTGAAGATACATGGTATCTGAGTGATTCTGTTTCAACATGAGAGCCTCTTCCGCAGATTCTAGCTCACAATGAGAATTAGCACAAATGATAGCTAATCCAAGCTCACAATATGGAGACAAGATGAAAAGCTAAGATGGGGTTTCCTTAGTTTTCCATTGATTAAAAATAATGAACGCTTCTCGGGAGTGTCATTGAAGGGGTTAAATAATCAAACGTGAGTGGACTGAAAACGTTCACCACCAGATCTGTAAATACTGTATTATAATTGTTATTACGTCTGTTTTATGAACAGAGGGGTTTCATTTAAATGAATAGTAATCTTGACAGCAAGTATGTCAAAATTTGGAATTTTTATTTAATATGAAAATTTTCTGTTTCAGCTAGTTTAAGAATTTTATATATTTTTATGGTGGATAATTTTTGTTATTTTTTATTATGTAACTGTTCCAGATCTGCCACCAGTTATTTAAATGACAAGGATATGTCGTTATCAGCGACATAGACTTATGTCATTTGAACTCTAACATTTTCCTTATCCTTAAATTGTAGGTGTTTTTCCTCGCGGGATTCGGTTGAGTTGGAGAACATGGGACTTATGCCAGTTATATTCACTAATTTCTGTTTTTCAAATTTACTATCAAAACACTTTTTTTTTCTTTTTCTTGTTAACAGAGGAGGTATGTGACGTTATTTTGTATTTACACGTCACTATTTAATAATTTTAATTTAATGTTTATAAAAATGTCTTAAACGAACGCACTTCGCAATATTGGCAATATTTCTAAAAAAGTTGTAAGGCGAACACAGCCGTGAACGGATTAGCTAGGCGGGTCGAAATATCTATGCCTTTCTTTTCAACGCTGACAGCCGACACGAGGTGTCATCGCTCAACTATGGCCTACGCAAAATTATCCGGCAAAGACTGGAAATTTAAATTCAAAGGAGGCTGGGTAAGTTCTCTATCTAATTTCATCGATCCTCGTCTATATAAAATATCTGGCATGAGTCACGTTCGCTAATTTAACTGAATTCTTGCAGGAAATATAACCGCCTCCTTTGACCTTTGTCCTTTGCTTCTTTGTTCCTTGCTTCCTTGCTTCTTTGCTTTCTTCTTTACTTTCTTTGTCTTGTTTGTTCATGCTGTCTTTTCATCATTCTTCAACATTGGTGTACTTTACTATGTACACCATGGATGACTGAAAATGAATAATTTTAAATATCATGGTTGGGGCATGCTCATATTTGCACATCATGACTTGATAATGACTAAAACACCTGTAAATTGCACTTCAAATCGACGTAAATACTACGATGGTAGTTCTCATCACAAAAACTGTACCTGCTGATCATCTTCAAGAAGATGGAAATTCCTAAAACTGTTTCATTTCTTGATTATTATAAAAAAAAACATATGAAATACTGATATCATTTGAAAATTTAGTTGAATCTGTTTAATTATGTCATGTCTGATATTTCTTTTTATTATACACCACATGGTCTAGAAAAACATTTAAAAACTTGTAAATTGTAATTTAAGAATTAAATTATTTTATTAAAATGTCAAATATTTAGCTTAGTTCAGGTAACGTAGATAACTGTATCATATTTAACACTCCTTGCCAACCATGATATGAATAAATTGTAATTTCTTTTGTATTTGTGCGTTTCTTTCATCACTTGGTCTTCCCTACAATCACATCTGACTCAGCTTTTCATGTTTTAATTACTGTTTCATTGAACAGAAAATTCTTATTTGATACTTAAATATATTCTTTTTTTTGTCTTACTCAATAAACAACACGCCCTGAGATACTGAGATATTTGCATTATTTTAAATGAGTCTCATTGCAATATCGCTGACTGCTGGTGGTAAGGTTTTATGGTGAGTATAATTTTAGCTTCTCTTTTTCTTTTCTCATACACCACCATCCCTTGCAATATATATATATATATATATATATATATATATATATATATATATATATATATATATATATATATATATATATATATATATATATATATATATATATATATATATATATATATATATATATATATATATATATATATATATATATATATATATATATATATATATATATATATATATATATATATATATATATATATATATATATATATATATATATATATATATATATATATATATATATATATATATATATATATATATATATATATATATATATATATATATATATATATATATATATATATATATATATATATATATATATATATATATATATATATATATATATATATATATATATATATATATATATATATATATATATATATATATATATATATATATATATATATATATATATATATATATATATATATATATATATATATATATATATATATATGTATATATATATATATATATATAAATATAATTTTTTCTCATAGTTTTTAGTATGTAACTAGTTGAAATTTATTATTTATACTGTGGAAATTTATATTTGGTTTAATTTTAGTAATGGTACCTATACTGTAAATTTCGCAAAAAAAAAATTTTTTCTCTTTATTACATATAACGAAAACGTATGTAATTCTTCGATCTCAGATGAAAAATCGCCAGGCGGCAGAAAAGTTGACACTTAACACAGTGCGATAAGAGAAGTATAATATTATATCCATTTGGTATAATCCTCTGTCCAGAGAGACCATAGAAATGGCCGAGTTCAAGAAACGTTATGAATGTATGATTTTCTTTTATTCCCATATTATTGAAGGATGAAAATGCTTTATACAACTGAATAAATCAAAGAATACCGGTCCATTTGAGATTTTTCTCTTGAAACGTAATAACAGCATAAAGACGTAGAGAATGGACAATGAACAAAGGTGGATTGGGGCTAGTGGACAGATCTCTATCCTTTTACGTTCTGTTCTGGACCATTGCACACCACATTCCTATCTGGGCACTCTCAAAGGTAGAATTTCGAAGCGTAGGAAGGAAATCCCATTGAAGGATCATTTCTGCGACGATACTGAGACCATTGCTAATTCCTCCTTTCAAAAACTAACGATTTACAAATAATAATAATTCTGCTGACGATAGGAATGAAAAGAAAGTATCTTCGGTGACATTTTGAGTAAGAATAGGTTGGAAATTTATAACATACGGAAAAATACATGTATCAAATTGATACGATTTATCTACTTATTGTTAATATGTTGAGCTGAAATTAGTCTTTATACACATACATATTATAAACTTCCACCCTTGCAAGTGCTTGGTAAAAACCAATCCTAGGATTGTAACCATGAGGAAGAATTCAACGCCAACATATCATTATTTAGTAAATCATTATTTCTGACAATTATTGCAGATTTATTTTTCTTTTTTTTTATCATATATTTTACAATAATTCAAAGAAGTAGATAGTTTCGCAGTAAATTCAATAATACATATTATTTATTTTTATTTTTTTATTTAACTTTTGGTACATAATATAAACAAATATAATGCACACTGGCAGGCTTATTGCTATTACACAATTTCTTCCAACCAACCAGATTACAGAGTGACAGAATTATATACGTACATCAACAAAAAAATGAAATCTAAAAAAGATCAAAGAAAATATACATAACACAAAAAAACATCATAGCAAAAAAAAGGATTGGGAACAAGAAGAGGAAATCGAGATCAGGGTGGCAAGTCTGGTCCAACTGGCGAATCAAAACCCTCGTGATTACCCAAATCATGGATATAATTATCATATGAAGTTCTATGATATCTAAAGATATTATAGAACTCCATATTATAATTATAACCATGATATGGGTAATCGTGAGGATTTTGATTTCGCTGGTTGGACCAGACTTGCCGACCGCCGTGGCATAGTTGGTAAGCCGTTCGGTTTCTGTGCAGGCGACCTAGGTTCGATTCCCAGCAGAGGATACATTTATTTAAATTTATTTCTCTCGCAAATATTGCTTCTCTGGGCTGGAAACACTGGTTAGTTGGAAGAAATTGCCACACGGCAATAAACTCTCCACTTGCGCAGGGTGCAAGGAAGTGTTCAGTATTATTATTACTTGCCCCCCATGTGTTTAGGGATAAATATTCCTTCTTTAGTAAATATATCGTAGCAAAGGGAAGGAAGGAAAGGGAGAGGGATCAGGTATTTTCGGAGAGATATCCCTGCTTTAGTCTTTTCTTGAAAATGGAAAGCGAGTTTGACGAAGTTACTATATCAGGACTCAAATTATTACAGAGTATTGCTGAACGTACTTCAAAGAAAGAGCTGAAAAATTCAGTGTTGTGAATGGGGATAGTTAATGTAGTACGTTCAGCAGATCGAAGCGATAGGCCGTGATTAGATAAATAGGTGAATTTGGTTTTAAGGTACTGCGGTGAATTAAGGTTAAAGAGCGTATTGTATAGAAGTGACTAAATATGTATATTTCGCCGTTGTCGTATCTTAGGCCAATTGAGAAGATTACGGCAAGAGGAAATGTGATTGAATTTTTTAAGTTCAAAGATGAAGCGGATACAAACATTCTCGAGTTTGTTGAGATGCTCCTCGTTCGCATCCAAATAACAAAATTAAATAACATATTAAATGAAATAATTCCATTTTTGTATTTTATACTACAGTAAAATAAATTAAAAAAAGTATATCAAAAGAAAAACAAAACTTCATCCAGTCAAAGTTCACAGTTCAGCGTGAATAAACATTATTTGGTAGAAAACTCCGGGCATAAAAGTGATAAGCGGAAATACTTGGAAATAACCGTTGATGAATTCAACGGTTATTTTGCATTTCAAAGAACTCTGTTTTGCGTTTCAACAGTTTGTTGTTTGTCTCCGATTGTAAAAAACGTTATTTTTTATTCAAATAAAAAGAAACAGAGGGTGACGTTTCAAAAGCTTTCTGGTCACAGAACATTTATGCCCGATCTAGCGCGCGGTGGAAAATGGAGATATTATATTTCATTTGTAGGTAATTTAAAGGATTTGCGCGATGAAAAAAGAAACAATTGTACGCCCCATCACTGCGATGAAAACAGAGATGCCGAAGCTACAAACATTTGGATCATATTTGTCTGTCGCTAGACAAATCAAGCGTCGTTGAACTCGTATGTTGTATGGACCTAATAAATTCACCACTTTGACGATGCTCGTCATAGAACGATACCGGTGAATGGCAGTTGCGTTTGCATACTAAATTTAATAGAACGTAAAACTAAAAAATCCAACTGTCGATTCTTTCAAGAGAATGAAATTCTAATGAAGGAAGAGGCAGTTTAAATCCAAGACGCGTGTATGAAGAAATATTCTGTATGGCGTAGTGGACTTTTTGCATGCTAAAAAAACACCAACTTAGAGGCTTCGCAGCATATATGTTCTCATACATGGATTTACTCAGAATTTGGAGTAGAACATTTTATGTGAGTTTTGTGTGTCTGCGTGTGTGTGTCTGTTCCCCCCCTTATAACTTTTGATCCGCTGGATTCACAAAGCCTAAAATTTCAGAATATATAGACAATTTTAGGTACACAAATCTTTTATACTTAGTAATTAGAATTTTTGTTCCAGTCAGGGGTTATCAACATTGAATTTAGTGACGACATTGCTTCATACAATTTGTATGGCAGTCGCCTATACACAAAAATATATGTAAGAAGACTTAATAGTTTGATACTTAAATCTCCAAACATACATACATACCATCATGCTGATTTCATATTCTGGGTAGAAAAAAGGACTGACCTCCATACTGTCTATCTGGACATACATACCTACATGTGTTGTATAGAAAACAAAATATCCTAAAATAATGAATAATTTGGATTTATGGGTTTATAGTTTGGTACTTTTTTTCAACTATACATCATACTATCGCTATCGACAGTTGGATCTCATGTGTTACATGCAACTAGTATTTATCATCATAATTGTAGACGATGCGATGTAGACGACATCATCCGCTGGGGTAGAGGGTGAAGGCGTCAATGGAGAGAAGACGTCGAGAGAATGGGAGACACGCGACTACCCAAAATTTTCTCCAAGGAAGTTCCGGAGGGTCGTAGAGCAAGGGGAGACCAGCAAAAAGATGGAATCACAGCTGGACATCCAGATCACAAGAGGCAATCTCCGACTGAAAAAAACAGGTCCTCGGCCTAAAACCAGAGGAAGAAGAAGAATAGATCATAATTGTCAGCATTTGTGACTCAGTTGGTTGGGTATCTGACTGCTGATCCAAAGGTTCCGGGTTCGATTCCCGATGGAGACACAGTTTTTTATTGTGTATTCAGTCTGGATCTGTGAGACGATTAATATCGCAAGCCTCCAGAGTGTGGCAACATGTTATTGGGTGCGTGTTAAATTAATATTTGACATAGTACCTGTTAGTTGCCCGAGAAGCAATATTATTTTATTTTTAACTTTATTTATTTATTAAAAATAACAAAGAAAAATACACAATATAACAATATATACAATTTTTAAAAAGATACATTATAATTTTGTTTTTTTATGACTCAACTTCAAAAAGAGTTTTCTCGTGATATATAACTTAAATAAATAAATATCAATTAAATAAATAAATATCATAAAGTTACAGTTTCATAGATAAAATAAAAAATAAGTATGTTATTTATGTACCTACTCTTTTATTTAGTATTTATGTACTCTCAGTATTCTTATCACCGAAAATTAAATGAGCTTTTAACATTTTCTTTTTTCATTTTATGGTATATTTATTTATTTTTTATTTTGTATAGCTTCTCGGGCAACTAACATGTACTATGTCAAATATTAATTTAACACGCACCCAATAACAAGTTGCCACATTCTGGAGACTAACGATATTTTTCGTCTCACAGATCCAGACTGATAACTAAATTAAAACCTGTCTCCACCGGGAATCGAACCCGGGACTTTTGGCTCAGCAGTCAGATATTCAATCAACTGAGCCAAGAAGCCGAAAATTAAGTTATAATTCAATTAATTATGTGGTGTTTTTTTTTGTTAATTGGAATTTTATGTTTTATTCTTGTTCATTAAACGTTGTCTATTTCAATTACTGTTTCATTATATTTTATCTTATTCTTTTATTTTTTCAATAAAAGTTTTTTTTCTGTACATATTTGTTTCGTTTTATCATATTATATTTTTTAAGATGGGTCAGTGGCAGAGCGGATATCGCGCTGGACTAGTAATCCAGTGGTCGCGAGTTCGAATCCTGCCTCGACCGATTTCGTTCACCTAAGCACAAGCATTTATTTGCTTATTTTAGGGAACCTAGGAAGATGTATATGTACTTGTTTAACAAGTACATGTTCATTTAAAAAAAAATATACCTACGATTTTTTTAAGTAAGTTCAGGAAAAGTTGCGGGATTTATTTGTATAAAAACTGGATGAATCAAATATGGTGGAGAAAAGGCGATGATATGATGCCACAGCCTCTTCAATTAATGTTGGGAGACAGGACATATATAGGCTTTGTGCTTGAACTATTGCTTTGCAAATAAACAAAGTGACTTAGTATTTGAGAATTAAATATAAAGTTTTACATAATATTGTATTGGAGTTTGTGTTAGAAGACAGATAGGTGCAATGTATGTAAAGTTATTCGTGTTACAAATTGAAAGGACGAAAACCTTTCCTTACAAGCGGAACAAATTATTATTGTATAAAACAGGATATCCTGGACTGATCTCGGGTCATGATCACTCGAAAAGGACACGGAGGAGGTACAAAGTACTTGTATAGCTAAAAGTGTGGGGTCCCCATTCTATATTTAGAAGCATTATACTGGATGTAATAGGGAAGGACGTGTTTCTTACGTTTAGTGACGCGCAAAATCTATCATTAGAATAGTCTTTGTATCAAATCCGATAAGATCGATGTTTGATCTTCTCGCTAAAAAAGTGGCAAAGAAAAATGACAATATAAATAAATCTTACTAATTATTATTTCTAATTGAGTTACACCAAGAAATGTCCGTCGATAGACTCATATAACTATGTTTATTTGCATAAAAAATACTTTATACTAGAAACGGATTTTTACTAGCGTCTGGCGACAGATGAATCTAGGTAAAATTATACGGAATGCAATAAAATAGGACAGCGAAATAATAATATGATGTGTATATTAATCCCATTCCCCTCAATTTTTGGTAAGGTTCAGTTAGGCTTTAATAATTATAGCGACTCGCGTGAGCGAGTTGCTTTATAAATTAAATGGAAATTGGTCGCAGGAAAAATGCTATCAATATCTTTGCCATTTAAGGTTAGGAATAAGTTTATTGTGTATTCGTATTTGATCACATTTTTCAAAAAAATATATTCTCAACGTATTATTTACGTGGTTGTAAGATCTCTACTATTTTTAATACTATTTATTATTTATTATTTATTCAGTTAAATATTTGTGCGCACGCGTAAAATCAGACATCATTTTTTTACTTAAGACTTCGTATCGGTTGAATTAATATTATTTTCATTATGTCAACAATATCCTTCATCTACTAATTACACACGGCTTGTATGGATATGTTCTTTATACATAGTATTTTTATGTTATAACACATATGGATTGTTTCATGTTGGTTTAAAAAGATTAAAGATGAATCAGTCTTTAAACACAAAAAATGCTTCATTTATTAAAATTCATTTAGTTTGAGTCACGAATGAGACACGACCGGTTTCAAAGACGTATGTCATTTCGAAATCATATTTTCATTTACGGTATTTCATTGCTCATATGTGGAAATCAAAGAATAATCAATAAAAATGAAATGATACATAGATAAATACATAAATAATGTATTATTTGTGTTTTCACTTCGTTTTCAGATAAACACAGTTTCAACTCAAGACTCTTGTAATAATTACAAGACCGTTTCTTTAATTGTGTCCATCCTTACGATAACAATCTCCTTGAAGGTTGTGGAGTTGATCTCGGAGATTATTATTCTTGAATAATTAAAGTGTAATTTGCCAATTACCGAAAAACATTCACTTACAGAAACAGGTATTCAGATATTTCTCAGTGTTGGGATGTCATTAAAATATGGTAGGTCCCTACTTTCAAGGTAAGAATGGAATTTTCTTAACACTTGACTCTTAAACTGTGTTTATTTTTAATTGAGTAACCTCGAACTATATCTACATTAATTCTTTTGATCTGACACGTTCAATCTTAATATTATATTCTTCTACAGAAATTTTCCATATTTTCATATACTTTAAAATCCCAAGAAAAATTGTTAGGTTTCGTAAGTAAAACTAATAAGATTTTTAACATAGTTTTCAATTTTGACAGAGGTTTTTGGGTTAGTTGTATAATGTGACAATTTTTTATAAGTTGCGTGTTAAATTAATGTTTGACATAGTTTCTGTTAGTTGTACGAGAAGCAACACAACAAAATAAAATTAAAAATCAATACTAAAGATAAAAAATAAAATTTGATTCCTTTGATATTTTGTGTGCGATATTGGCAGAAGAAATAGATTGGAAAAGATGGAAATGTTTGAAGGGAGAAGACTTTAGGCCTCTGCATACGGGACGGGGCGACGACGTGGACGGGACGGGGGCGGGGAAGTGACGTGCTAGTGTTATGAACAAGAAAGATTTTGCTCTCCGGAGCGACTGTAATTGCCATGCATACGCAACGGGGCGTGGACGGAGCGTGGCGGGACGGGGCGGGGACGTGCAAAACATCGTCGACGACGATGTTTTTTCCCGCTCCGTCCTCGCCCCGTCGTGCACCCGTGGCGTATGCACGTTCGTATACATTTTATATGAAACGATGTTTAAAAAAAATACGTCCCGTCCCGTCCACGTCGTCGCCCCGTCCCGTATGCAGCGGCCTTTACTGTGTCAACCTTCTTCTTTCTTCTCGCTTTCGCATAGAATTCTTATTTCCTTCTCGTCACTGGTTCAACAATGGTTCACTATTCATGTTTATAATTTCTATCTGTTTTTTATTGTGCAAAGTTGCAAACGTGATTAATAAAGTTATATACGCACGCCGCCGAATTAGTTTGCAAACTATTGTATAATGGACGCACACGGTGCTAACTGAGTATTGTGTCTGAAGAAAGTGACCTTCTCGCGCGCGGAATAGGGCGAGATTATTGTTATCACGTTCAACGTATGGATGTAGGTATGATAGGGGTTTTGGTAAGTCAGGAAGATGTTGATAGGTACAAATGGGAAGTATCTGTCATCTGCACCAAAATTTTGAAAAAAAATGAATAATTTTGCGGAACAAATTTCAATTTAAGAGGGCGACTGCCGCCAACGCAACTATTTTTTCAATTTGAAATTGCATCATTACTACAAAACGAATCATTTTGAAAAAAAATTATCTAGTTTGTTTGGATTTTAATAAAGACAAATATCCCTTTACTTTTTAATTATGTTCTGTATATATTCTTGTAGGAAAATAATAAGCATACCCCGATATTTGAAATTAATCTTAAATTTCTAAAAAAACTATAAGGTATAGAGCAATATATATATTTTTATAAATTAAAGAAGAACAAAATATCGGGAAAAATATAATGTGACGTCGCATTACTGCATCTGGTTAAGTAAATAAACCAAAAAAACTTTTATTTCGCAATGGCGCTGAATGGAAAACAAATGTATTTTAGATTTATTTACTAAACCTGAAGTATTGATGCAACGTTACATAATATTTTTCTAGATATTTTTGTCATCCTTAATTTAAAAAAAAATATAATATATTGAAGTACGCCTTAGAGTTTATTAAAAATATAAGATAAACGTTGAAAATCGGGGTTTGACATTATTTTTCTACAAGAATTTATACAGAACATTATCAAAAAGTTAAGGTATGTTTTTCTTAATTAATACCTAAAATAAAGTTATTTTTTTAAAAGGATTTGATTAGAAATAATGATGATATATCAAATTGAAAAATAGGTACGTTGGTAGCAGTCCCCCCCTTAAACAAATATTGGATTCATAGCCGCGCGGCATTCTGCGTTCCTAAACCGAATCATTACCATCATCGAAATTCTCGATAACCCTCGGTAATTCATTTTCGAAAACTTTTCGCCCGCTACGAAATATTTTGTTATCGAATTCCTGTTTTGTCGTCGTTATAATTTTTTGTGTATATCGAAATCAAATTACTTCGGTAACGACAACAGAATTATGCGAAATGAATATTCATCGAAAACAATGTTTTAATTTACACGGCGAGGGATGTTATTATTCATCTAATTGTGTTATCGCTAAAGTTACTGTCAAAAGTCTTGCCAAACTTCTAGTGAAATTTACTCCCTCTGTCGCATGAATCATCGGAGAAATTTGATATTTACGACGAAAAATCAATTGATTTTTTATCAGATATAAGTAATTTATTGTATCTCAAATGACGCAAAGAGCTGTAGAGATAATCGTGACACGTTCTTAATACAATATTATCCTGCCTCAATCTTTGATATGTATCAGTAATCGATCATAATTTAGTCTTAATCTACATTCAACCATAAAAATTCGTTACGAACAACGTTTAGTATGAAATTGTCATTAATTTTCGGATAAATATTACATTCTTAATTATGTATTAATTGTGAAATAATTGTCAGTGTGAGCGCGAGCGAGACAGCATAAGTGGCTGATGTTATATAAAGAAGGTGTGTTGTGTGCCCGGCGTCTTTCGCTTATCGCTTGTTGTCAAGTTCACAACATAGTAATTGTATATAGCCGTCGTATTATTGTATTATATGTACTATATATTGTGAATTTATGTATTAATGATAAACTGCATTTATCATCATCTCTATTTCATCCCAAACCAGGTTTACTATATTTATTTTACACTAAAATATTATCTTAATCTTATCTATATAAACTTCACGAGTTGCCCTGATGGACTTTAAATAAGACTTCAAATTAATTAGGTATAATAAAACATATATCAATAAGTTCCACTGTAATTTATAGACACTGTCTATTATCGGCTATAGAGTGACCATCTTCGTATGTACATATGTCAGGATAGGATAGAGGTATGGAGGTCAGTATGACACGTGTTCGGACAATTGGCCGTAGCCGATTGGCCGTACGCCTTTTTTACCGTATGGACAATTTATCGTGAGGACAATTGGCCGTGAGGACAGTTGGCCGTGAGGACAATTGGCCATGGGGACAGTTGGCCGTGAGGACAATTGGCCGTGGGGACAGTTGGCCGTGAGGACAATTGGCCGTGGGACAGTTGGCCGTGAGGACAATTGGCCGTGAGGACAATTTATCGTATGGACAATTGACCGTATGGACAATTCACCGTGCGGAAACTAATTTTAGCATCAGAAAATTTTTCCTTTCTTTTTTCGTTTGAGTTAAATAAATTGCGTGAATAAAAAAAATGTTCGTTTATGGCGACGAACCGATTGCCTTATTTTTTTATTTCAAGGTACTAGGAGAAATCCAATATGTCGACAGTGATTAAAACGAAATTTTACAAAATAAGCGGTATTTACGTAGTTCTAATTTGCTATATTTTGAGATATAAGAAGACGTCTGTTTTTAGACTTTTTCTTGTTCTTTTTTTCATTTTTCTAGATGGATATCGATTTATACTAATAAGAAGGTGTAGATTTCGAAACAATTTAAACTTCTTTGTTTTCTTTTGAAATGAACAGACGTCTTCTTAAATCTCAAAATGTAGCAAATTAAAACTCGATAAACCCAACATAACCATTCACTTTGAAAACTCATCCTTAAATCACGGCCGCCATATTGGTTTCTCATCATTTCAAAAGAAAACAAAGAAGTTTAAATTGTTTCGAAATCTACACCTTCTTATTAGTATAAATCGATATCCATCTCGAAAAATGAAAAAAAGAACAAGAAGAAGTCTAAAAACAGACGTCTTCTTATATCTCAAAATAAAGCAAATTAGAACTACATAAATACCGCTTATTTTGTAAAATTTCGTTTTAATCACTGTCGACATATTGGATTTCTCCTAGTATCCTGAAATAAAAAAATAAGGCAATCGGTTCGTCGCCATAAACGAACATTTTTTTTATTCACGCAATTTATTTAACTCAAACGAAAAAAGAAAGAAATTTTTTTCTGATGCTAAAAATAGTTTCCGCACGGTGAATTGTCCATACGGTCAATTGTCCATACGATAAATTGTCCTCACGGCCAATTGTCCTCACGGCCAACTGTCCCCACGGCCAACTGTCCTCACGGCCAACTGTCCCCACGGCCAATTGTCCTCACGGCCAACTGTCCCCACGGCCAATTGTTCTCACGGCCAACTGTCCTCACGGCCAATTGTCCTCACGATAAATTGTCCATACGGTAAAAAGGGCGTACGGCCAATTGTCCACGGCCAATCGGCTACGGCCAATTGTCCGGGAATCCAGTATGACAGTATGACAGAATGGAGGTCAGTCTGTTTTTTCTACCCAGAATATGAAAACAGCATGATGGTACATAATATATGTGAGTTTGTAGATTAAGTACAAGGTGGGCCAAAAGAAGTCATCCGATGTTGTTTGGCTCTCATTTTTTTCTAAATGAAAAACTTCGATAAAACTTCGAGAGTATGAATATTATTATTATATACATATAATATTCTTACTCTCAAAGTTTTATCGAAGGATTTCATTTAGAAAAAAATGAGAGCCAAACAACATCGGATGACTTCTTTTGGCCCACCTTGTAGCTACACAGACATACAGACACACTTAATGTTTTACTGTGAATTCTGAGTAAATCCATGTATGCTGCAAAGCCTCTAAGTTGGTGTTTTTTGATTTCAAAGTTGAAAAAAAATGAAAAATATAGACCTGGCATACACATCTCGCTTATCTTGACAGATGGATTAAAAGAAAACGGAAAATTATTTTTCTTTTTTTTGTTACATTTAACAATTGACATTTTTAATGGAGTGTAATGATGAAAATTAGTAATTCACTTCTGCGGCCAACCGCTCACTTTGAATTTCTGAATGTGGCCCTTCGTCCCAAAAATTTGCCCGCCCCTGTTGTATACATTTACAATTTTTTTTTATTGACAAACATTTTTTCAACATCTCAATAGAGACGTATGTAGTAGGGATATTCTACAAGAACCAGGAACTCGAGGTAACTACAGGGCTTACGACCTGTCATCGGCTGGTTTACGTGATCACTTTATGCGTTTGCGCAACGTTCACCAATTATGCCTTCTTATTGAGTTCCCTTATCGATGTAATTTTGAAAGTTCTATATATTTGAATAGTGTGTAACATTTTTACCTGACAATAATGCATTATTACTATTGCCCTCTATGGAGTAACCGAGAAACCTTTTTGTAACGCCATCTATTGAGACATTGAGAAATTAATTTTTATTTGTAAACAATAAAAGCAACAGTCCTTATAAATGAGATGATGGTGTCACACACAGATGTCACCCCTGAACTGCGCCAGGAATATTATTTCATTTTTAGCTTGTTTACCTACTTGTACCAATGTGTATGTAAATCGAATATTCTTTTTTAATTGCATATACCTACGCAAACATTGGATTTTTTTCCTTTCGGAAGTCAAATGATATTTTTATTGACAAACATTTTTTTATTTTTATTGACAATCGAGAATATTCGATTTACAATTTTATTTACACAACGAGTATTGTTTGTTTTAACGCCAATATTGAGATTACTCAACAGGTGTAAATAGTGTTTTGGGAGTTACCATTAACTCGATACCACTATGCTTTTTTAGTTTTTATAATACTCTCTGTTAAGTACTGATTACAGTACGTTAAAGAGAGTGGATGGTGTTACAAAGAAAAAAATATATGTATAAGCTTTGATATCAGAGAGAACTCAATATGCTTTCATTCTCTTGTTTCTCAGCTGAAGTATGTGAGTAAAATCTTCGATTTCCCTCGGTTTAGACTTTGTCGTAAAAAAGTTTATCGCCGCAACTTGCTACTTGAAAAAAAAAAGAGTTTTTTGTACCTGTAACTAAGAAGCTTTCTAGAAAACTCGAGTGCATTGTGACTGCAACTTTAACTCGAAAAATATTTCCTCTTTCGATGAGTAGGGTAGACTGGGTACGGTTGAAACAATTAAGCTTATATCGTCCATTGCATTGTCATTAATGAACCGACAGATGATGGATATATGCTAAATACAAGAGTGTATATCTGTCCTCTATTAGGCAGTTCCATTTTAGTACCTGATGTATTATTTTTAAAATAAAATCATATTTAAAAAAAAAAAGATTTGTTTCAACCGTCCCCATACCAGGGGCGGTTGAAACAGTGATTGGGGTTAGTTGAAACACATACAAATAATACAAAATAATATTATAACATGTTATATTTATTATTTATTTCAATTCTAATACTAATTATTGCACCGTTTAACAATATGAATCAGTTATGAATGTTTAGACTTAATATGTACATACTTACAACTCAACAATATTTTTAATCAGCCTTCAATATTGTTGGTACACAACATAAAACAGATACGTCTATGAAAATACGACTACTTAAGAATTATACACTATTTACGTACTTATTAAAAGAATAAAAATCAACAGAATTATTTTTAAACAAAACAAACAAAATTTGGTAAAAAAAAAATCTGAAAAAATTAAAATAAAATATTTCTGAAAACAATTCAATTGGCATGTCAATTGAAAACAATTGAATCGGCATTGGCATTAGCAAAAATATTTACATAGATAGTTATAAATTTTAGTTTTGGAATCATTCAGACTCACAATTATTGTGGCAAACATAGCTAAGGCCACCGCCGCTTTGCTTATCATTACACAATAGGGTCTCCTATAAACATCTGCAGCGCGCGGGGATCAAATCAACACTGAGTTTCATGTTTGAACTTGTTGTCCGCTTCGTACGTTCCTTGACCCCCTCACCTTACCACGCACGGTACGAGAGATATTAACTCTGTTTCAACCGCCCTTTGTTTCAACCGTACCCAATCTACCCTACTTGTTTTGAAGTAAGTGAAACGAAATAACTATACAGAAATAGGTTATTCTGGGACGCCCGTTCGTAGCCGAGTTCACAGTTGTCCATTTTCAAATTTATGTAGTTACCTACCTAATGTCTAATCATAAGTTTTTTTCTTTGATATATTTTGGGTTAACTCACTTGTTAAGTTTCATATGTTTTGATGTATTCATCCCATACGAGTGATGTATTCATCTCATACCATACGAGTTTTTTCTTATTTATATGATTTTTGACGACAAATTGTAGATAATATTTTTTAACTTTATCTTTGAATGTTTATTAAATTCAATAAAATTAAAATACTATTTATATTGGTGTTCAGTTTTGTGAAATAAGTTCTACAGCAGAGGTTCCCAAACTTTTTTGTGTCGTAGACCCCTTGCCATGTTTTTCGGTTTTTGGTAGACCCCCTACTTTCCTGATGTTGATTTTTTTGTAAATTTCTAACTGTAGTGAAGTTTTGTGTTAAAAACTTATCGTAAAAACACATGTCAAGTTGTATATATTTATTAATTGAATTTAAATTAAAACTACTCAAATAAAATTTTGTATCTGTTATATAAAATAAACGTAACATAAAATAAACTAAGCAATAAGTAAATGTTTTTAGTGGGAAGGATGAAACTGATGCTTTAATAATAAATTATCAACATTTGGCGTCAATTTTGTGAGGTTTAATCTTAAATCTCACTATCGTGGACCCCCAATTTTTTTTTCGTTGACGTAGACACCTTGCAATTTGTATTAGACCCCTGGGGTCGATATAGACCACTTTGGAAACACTGTTCTACAGTATCAAAAATCAGTAGTGAGAGTGTGTATAGAAAGTAAAAATGTTATATATGAGAATTTAATGTACATATTACAATTAAAATTATGATAAAGAAAAATTCTCCAATCAATTGTTTTTTATTTACTTATACATAACAATAAAAAACGTGTTTCAAATAAGTTTTACACATCCCAACATCCTTACACTAACAGAGCCTTCCAAATATGATATTTATTTAGTACTTTTATAATTATTATAAAAAAATAATTTGTGTGCTACATTCACAAGAACAGCAAAATTAATAAACTTTAAAAAACTTCAATAATATTACAAATTCAAATGTTTAGATGTGTGTTACTAAATCACGCGAAAACGGTTGAAAGATTTCGGTTGAAATTTGGCATTTAGATATGTATATCCTAGAAAAGGCTATGTATTTTTTACATAATTTCTTATCTTCATTAAATATATTCATTGGATAAAATCGTGTAAGAGCCGAGTATGCGATTACCAAGCCGAAAAAATAATCATTTTGTATTTGCATTCACTATGGAAAAATTGTCAACAAATCCAAATGACAGTTGTGTCGGTAATCCGCGATTGGTGCGCCTGTATGGACGCCAACCTTAAAGTCAATGATATTTCTCAGTGTATGAATTGCGATATAAATTTTCAAAGGTTTTGCTATCGATTTTTATTCTCCGAAAATAGTATTTTTTTAGAATGGGACAAAAATGAACAATGAAATATTATCCATCAGGAGTTACTTCAGCTGTCTACCGCTAATCCAAATAGAAGATATTGATAAATAATTTGAAATTGATGGATAAAAACGTATCTAACGCTGGATCCTTTTTGTTATGAAATATAAGGTGTATTTTCTATGTTTTATATGTCAAGGCACCAATTGTCTAACGCGAATTAAGTATATATTTTACTCTAAAATATTGTATCTATCAATTACAGTTTGAAATAGATTTTTAGTTGCAATAACAAACTACAAAACAATAAACATTTTATTAATATTATAAAATAAATCGATGGTTTAAAGCACAGAAGACACATGTCCATTTTTCTTGTAAAATGAGTTTATATAAGTACATTTCTTGTAAAATGAGTTAATATAAGCAACAATAACGACATTAAAAATAAACAAGGAAAACAATTTTTAAGATCTTCTGAATTAATTTACTATTATTAAATTAATTGAGAATCTCAAACTTTGCTTTCTTTAAAATGTCAAATGTGGACGTGTGTCTTCTGTGCATTAAACCATCGAAATATTTTTGGCGAAAAAAAAATGAAAATGTAGCAGGCAAAGTATCAACTAGGTATTTACGTTTTATTTTATGTGTACAAGTTAGTATAACATTATTTATAGTCGTGGGTTCTGGAATTTTTAAATATTCAAAGTGGATATGATTAGTAAAATTAAGCTAGATTCAACGGAATTTTATTCGTTTTAATAGGACAATCGAAGTGACAGTTTTCTGTCACGTGACAACTGTCAAATCCATACATTGAGTTATCTTTTCTTTAGCTAAATAACACGTTGTTTAGGGGGGCTGGATACAAAGTCCGCATGTCCAATGTAAGTGACAGTTGTCACGTGACAGGCAACTGTCACTTCCATACATTGAGTAATCTTTTGTTGTTTATTTTCTTGAGCTAAATGACACGTTGTCTAGGGGGGCTGGATACAAAGTCCGCAAGTCCAAAGGAAGTGACAGTTGTCACGTCATAGGCAACTGTCACTTCTATACATTGCGTAATCTATTGTTGTTTCTTTTCTTGAGCTTAATGACACATTGTCTAGAGGGGCTGGACTGTTCAACATTTCTCTAGAAATCTCCCAATATCAGATTTAATATAAGCATTAGAAAATATGTTTATAATTAGTATATATTTATGTAATTATAATCTTATTCAAATAGTCATCATATGTATACCTACAAACATTAGTTATGTCTTGTTATATAAGGGTACATAGGTATATATCAGGTTTACAGGAGAAGTAACGTTGAATTAATCTGATTAATAGCTTGGTACAGTGAGTGACGTAAAATCAGAACCGTATTTAGGTGTCACAAGTTTAAATAGGACTCTGACAAATGTCTTGTGACAATTTCAAAAGTAGGTACTCAAGACATGTTGGATGTATTTAATCTTTGAGAGAACTTAAATTCCGCCTTTTATCTTTTGATAAAAAAAAAATAACAAATGTAAAGGTTGATGTTTTTATTTTATCAATGTTGAAGGTATTTCTTCTTTTCTCTCTTGATAGATATTTCTTTCTCTCGTGTCAGCAGCAACTATCAATTAGACTTTTCTCGACCAGGTAATGATACATATAAACTGAAGGACAAAGGTTTTACAAACTATCGTTAGAGATTCCCCCAAACTTCTTAGACCTTTTCGCCAAGGAGGGGGGCAGTTTGCTCATATACTAACCAACCAAAACGACACAATTTTGCGATATGCGGTTCAAGTTGTTTTACAATAACTATGTTTTATTTAACTTTTATTTATTAAATATACAATATATAAAAAAACGAAATAAACAATACGGAAATAGATGCACAATAAACAAATAATGTAACCCTTTACCAGAGTGGACGGTCGGACCACCGGTTAATCGTTTGACAACAGATAATGTAAACATGTGTTAAACAAAAAAGAATACTTACCAGCATCCAGCATGTTAAGTTACTATTATCAAACTAAAAAATCAAAAAGCTTCAATTAGTTTGTGACAAATGCATGTAAATACTAATCCAACGCGACAAACAAAGGTTACGTGTTTTGTGTGAAGTGAATAAGAGCACCACATAGTCATGTAGTTAATAAGCCCATAGTTACAGACAGTTAAATAGTTGAATGATGAGTGGATCCCAGATTACAAAATACAGACCTTGATTGAGATGCCGAGATCCACTTCCACAAAATGTAAACACTGCTGTGTAACCGAGATTTTAAGCTAAGTACAAGTTGGAGAGCTGTTGTAGGAATTGAGGAGGCAGCCCCTCTGGCTTGCCTTTATATTCATATGTCACAATATCTTTAGATGTCATAGAACTCCATACGATAATTATATCTATGATATGGGTAATCACTAGGGTTTTGATTTCACCGGTCGAACCAGACTTGCCCCCCAGAACACGCATTATTATTTCGATCCACTAAATATGTAGTCTCAATATAACTCAAATACCTATAGTGGTGACCCCGACGTGATATGAACATGAAACCTTCTTGTTGCTAGTACTGTTGTATGAAGTGGAAGGTTGGACTCTCAAAATCTCAACATTTAATAAAATTGAAGCATTCGAGATGTGACTATACAGAAGGTTGATGCGCAACTCATGAGTCTCCTATCTAAGAGTATTAAATACGATGGAGAGAGAGCGAGCAAGAAAGAGTTGTTGACCACCGTCAAGACACGCAAAGCCGCATATTATGGCCACACATTCCGTGGTAGTAAATATGCCTTTCTACAACTTATAGTAGAGGAAGAGATATGTGGCCATAATACGCAGCTTTGGGCTTCTTAAATTGTGCCGAGACCATCACACCAAACTCAACCTGATCTTGCTCTATTTTTCTCGCGTAACTCTTGTAATGCGACACATAGAGATGACGGAGTATGGGGCGTAAAAGAATATGGTGGATTAAAAATCTTAGGCGGTGGTTCGGGATTCCGGATGTGGCATCACTATCACTGAAAAAAATATTGTGACAACCTAACTGGCTACCTGCGTTTTAGCCAAATATTTGCTATCAGTAGTAAAGGTATATATATATTTATGACTTGACTGTTTGGCAATGTGCACAAAAAATTTGGTTGCAAAAAATCAAATGTTTTGTATTCACTATAGTTCGGTTAATTTTAACATGAAATTTTGTAACTATTATCAAAAAAAAATTCAGTGAAGCCTAATCACAAAAATCATAACTTGAATATTAAATAGTAATGGTATATAAAAAAAACGTCTGAATCCGGCTCTGTTCACAGCAGGGTTGAATAAATATCTTCTATGTACTCGTAAAAGGACGAAATATACAAGAAGAGGCAATCTCTCTCCATAGCTAAGTTATAAATTTCTTTTTGCTCTGTTGAGATTAATATAAACTTGCGACTAAACATACATACATATCTGTCTTTCTGTGCTACGAGACAATCATATTTTAGAATCTAGTTAATAAAGGAATGTGTCTCTATGCCCGTTTGTGTATCTGTCTGACGTTCTATCTACGTTCACTCTAGCAACCAAAGGGGCTTGCAATTTTGAATGGGTGTTACTGGGGGGTAATTTAGTATTTTTAAATTATCAAGAAAAAAAAATATAATGCTAGCCATACAATAAATGAAATATCTGCCAGGATTACCTGTTTCCATCACATGTACCTATAGGTAAACCGCAACGTGGATGTAACATATATTTACTGTGGAGTTATACAACTTAACCATTAATTGCAGGTTAACCTGCGCTCTATACCATTGCATATTATATGGCTAGCATTATATAACACGCAAATTTCAGTTTTGTAAAGTAAATAACAAAAATAAAAATGATAGTACTTTTCAAATAAAAAACCATATCATATACATGTACATAGAATCGTTAAAGATTTTTTAAACGTTAATATTCGGGAATCAGTAGGGTTAATAGATAGTATAGAGACCTCCTCAGAGCCTATGTAATCCTTTGATATGTTAAGTATCTGGATGGGTGAACTATTCCCAATTGAAAGCTTGATGATGCGTTTGTTGCATTTAACTTTGCTCTTTTAAATAATTTACAGTTTACGCATTGATCAGCTAATTCTTTTGAGGAAGTGTATAATGGTAAAAGTAATAATTGAGTGTTATTATTTGTAGTGCTTAATTGTTATTAATATCATTAGTAAATCGGCCAGCGCCGTATAAAAAAAATATGAAGTACCTATTAAGTTTTGAAATTTAATATCGAGCACAACTAAAATTAAAAAGATCCCGATAGGTATATGTGCGAGAAATACAGCGGTTTCTATCATCAACAAAATAGCCATTGTTGATCATCGAGGGAGATCGCGATCCACTTCCACGCCGGCGACGCTATAGAGCCCATTGGCCCTGTTCACCACCGGACGCAGCCGCAACATCGGACAAACACAAAATATCCCCCATCCATCGGGTTCAACCACTGCCGCCGAGAATCCAACCACACACGTCAGGGCGTCCGATTGGTCTGGAAATCGGCCGCTAAGAACACTCCGTTTCAAGTCGGAGGGGCTTGTACCCCGACCCCTCGGTCCTCGTGTTGGCGTCCGAAGGTTCCGCGGGCTAACACCGGGGGCATCCGACGCAATCATCACCTGTCAGATTTGACGTCTAGTTGTCAACACAGGATGTCTGACCCGACGTCTGCGCCGGCGGTGTGCCCGAACCACACAACAACATTCGCCACAGTTTGACGAATAACTGCCGAGCGAGACTAGAGGCGTCCGTTCTGCTCTTCTCTAAGTACAGAATTGACGAGGGCACAACAGCGTCGGCCGCCCACCCCCGCCTTTACTGCCTAGGCCCTTAGAGCCGCAACCTAGGCCCATTGTTGATCAGCATATTTATAATATAAAAGAGAGCACGAGGGCACGCAAAGGAGAGTGCACGAGCGACTAACAAATTGTATCATGATGCCAAATAGCCACACAATGATTGAGATATTTCTTATACAATAAAAATGGAACAGAGACTGCACGGGCAAGGTCGTGCGGGTCAGCTAGTATTAAAATATTTTTAACTTGACGTAGGTATTGCTTCATTTTAATGTTGTAATCACATTTAACATTTTACTAACTCGACATCAAAATTCCAGACGGATGGATAGCATGCGAAAATTAAAAACTTTTTATCTGGACCATAATTCATGAATGTAATCAAAGTGAGTACAAGCCAGTTGATACTTGAAAAAAAAATGAGTAGTAACTATATTTATCACTCTTTGATGTATATTTATTTAAATTTAATTTGTCTATGAATTTATCTCTGGCTTACCCTTACCATACATAGTCGTCGTATTGCTCACCAGGTCTCTATAGTGTCGTAGCAAAAAAAAATTGCCTTATTTGGTTTGAGTCTTAAAGGTTCGCAAGATCGCATATCTAGGTCATATAATGAGGAGAGAAAAATACCACTTCGTGGAATTTTTTCTGGAATTAATACTGGAGGGCAAGATAGAATGTCGACGAGGGATTGGAAGGAGACAAATGTCCTGGCTGAGAAATATTAGGGAATGAAAGTGCTTCAGAACTGTGGAGCAGATATTCCGAGCAGCACAGAATAGAGAGAGATCGCCAATGTAGGTGGTTCCTGACAGGGCACCAGATGATGAAGAAGATTTGGTCGGACCAACGCATCAGCGATCTGCCTCTCGGTCTTGTAGCAGGCGCTTTTCCGACCATGATCAGCTTTTCACGGCTGCCTTTGCATGTTCTTCTGCTGTCTAGGGGATTTTCAGCGTTCATCGCCAGCACAACATTTTAAACGCGTCTAATCTGTCTATGTCTAGCCCGTAGTAATATAATAATAATAAGGACAATTTATAAAGCGCCGTTTAGTGACAACCGTGGTCACCTCAAGGGCGCTAAAAGTTCAAGATTCCACTCCATGCAAGAAAATGGAGAACACCAGTGTGCGCACAATCTTGATGTGTTTCTGGATGTGTTCCTGTCTTTCTTTAATTTTTATTAAGACTGGTCATAGCACATTTTGCCATTCCTATCCATCTTCATTAATAAATATCTATTTATTTACTTATTCAGCCTCTTCTTGAGTACAGTATTGGACAAAGGCCTCCCACTTGGACTTTCACTGGTCTCTACCCTATGTCATTCTTCGCCATTCTGGATCTGTCACTTTTTTATGTCATTGGACCATCTGGTCTGGGGCCTTCCCACGCTTCTGCTTCCTGTTCTTGGCCTCCAGTCCATCACAACTTTTGTCCATCGGTCGTCCGACACCCGAGATACATGACCCGCCCAACTCCACTTTAACTCCGCTATTTTTTTGGCCACATCCGCTACTCCTGTGTTATTTCTAATCCGTTTATTAGTTTTGTGGTCCTTTAGCGAGATAGTCAACATCCTTCTTTCCATCGCTCTTTGTGTCGCTCTTAGCTTTTCCATCATTCTCTTGGTCTAATTTAGTTTAAAGACCGCAAGTAATTTTCCATACTGATACTTGATTTTATTCTTTTTATTCTCCTTTACAGAACTGAAAAAGAAAATTTATAGAACTGAAAGAGAAGGAATAAGAGTTAAGGGGTAGCCAAGAAAACATTGGCCCGATCATTTAAATAATATTATGAAAAAAAGGAAATGTAAGAGTTTGAAATAACAGACGAACATGTTGTATAAGTTGAAAGAACAGCATGGTACCTTTACAAAGAATATATAAAAAAAATGAGTGGGTTGTGGCCAACTCCAAACTCCTCACTAACAAGTTATTCTATAAAGTATTCAAATTTTATATGGAAAATATTCAGCATTTTCATGAAATGAGTTTGTTAAATTATTTTTTATATCAATATTTTATTATGAAAACTTGATAATTCTTCAATGTCATTTTATGAAAGTGATCTGCCATTTACCAATTTGAAAATAAAATTTTAAAATTTTAAATTTTCCTGAGATTGGCGTCACACTGAAATATTTGACAGTTAAAAAAATTGAAAAGCACTATTCAGATATCCTTCAAAACCTAATGGGGTCTAAGCGAGTATAGGTACATATTTGCAAAATTTGAAGAGAATCGAACGAGTACTTTAGTCTATAATCGATATAGTAAAAGAAACTTTACACACGAGTCTCCTTTACACACGAGTGCTTGCACTCTAGTAAAGGGTAAATATGTTTTGTCTTACTGTGAATCTTTTCTATATAGTTTGTTTGTTTTATATTTTGTATATGTTATTGTAAACTTAATAAAATAAAAAAAAATAAAAAAAAACACACCGTACATAGCACGCAGCACACAGCACATAGATACATTGTGATGAAACTTTCAGAATACAATCTCAGCATGATACTTGTTGATAATCTGTAATAAAAAAATACCCTTAAAATTTTCGAAATCATAACTCCCCACTATATCCCCTTGGGTTTGTGAGGAGTAAAAAATCTTGTTCGTATTTTTTATTAATCGAATAAATGTTTCAAAAACATTCGAAATTTGTTCAGTTTATATTGTCATAAAAATTTCATAATAAAGTTATAAAATTAGATGTTATTTAAATTATGGAATTTTGACAAAGGGCTTAATGAACACCGAAAATATGTATAGAAAAATTCAAACAGTTATTGATTTAATATTCGAATTATTTCAATCGATAAATGATAAAAGAATCGTGATCCTTTATGTAATATCCTTTTTGAAAGTAATAGATGAAGTTCTATTTTGGGGAATCGTTTTATTTTTAGTAAATTCAATTAAGGCAATATTCAAATGAAAAATACCAAGCTTTTTAAAAATATCGTCAGACCATATTAAAGTACATTTTTCAACCATGAAATTGAAAGTCCAAATTGAATACTTTCATTAATATTCTGATGCTTGTAGCTGGTTGCTGCCTTGATCTTCAATGCATAATGAGATTCGAAATGATACGTGGATCGGTGACAGCACAATTGAAACCATTAAAAATATAAAATATGTATTGTATTGAAAAAAACTTAGTCCTTAGTATGGCAGCGAACAGCTCTTACTTCAATTTCTATCATCATGATATATCCCATAATGTGCGGTAACCAGAAAGGGTGTGCGGTTGTGCATTACTTTAGTAAATTCAGAATAGGTGGTGATCCCCATTTCTAAATTATGTGAAATTTTATTTTGCCGGTTATATTTTCATTACCCGGCTCTTACGGGACACCAGTAAACGATAATATTATAAAAGAGTGGAAGCACTATTTTAAGCCGGTGCTCCTCAGCTTACATTTATTTTTTTAATACCTTACTCGAAAAAAAGATTGTGCAAATCGGTAATTCGAAATATAAATAATAAGATTTTCAAATAATTGGGATAATCGGCCTTGTGGCTCAGTTGGTTGGGTATCTGACTGCTGATCCAAGGGTCCGGGTTCGATCCCCGATTGAGACACACTCGGGCAACCTGTTAGTTGCCCGAGAAGTAATATAAAATAAAATAATATAAGTTGATTTTATTTTTAAATTACTTTTGTTGCAGTT